>CM077082.1:204271032-205555347 GCA_039513925.1 Platanthera zijinensis | reverse complement strand
GCTGTGGGACCGGGCGTTCCATTCTAAAATTCCAGTGGAAACGCTCGTCACCTCTCTAGTATCGTCTTCCACCTTTATTGTAATGCCTTCTTCTGTTACTAGGGCCAGCTTCAATAACACCCTCAGCGGGTCTCTTACCACATCCCAAGTTGTCCACCTCTAGCCTCTTCGCCATGTTAATTATCTCTGCTAAGTTGGAGTCTGCTATAAACAAAAGGGCTTACCTCAGGTGGTTCTGCATGCCTTTGTAGAACCATATAGCGTATCCTCTGTCGTCCAACTCATAGGAGTCAGCAAATCTAGCCAGATGCTAAAACTCTCTCTTGTACTCTGCCACTGACTTGGATTGCTGCTTCAGCTGTAGGAATCTTTCTTCAAGTTCATCTTGAGCTGACAAAGGGATAATGTTCTCTAAGAAAGCTCAAGAAAACTCACACCAACTAATATTCGTGTAGAATCTTCCTTGGAAGGTGGAGACCATGAGAGACTTACACCCCTTTTTTGCATGCAGTTCCAGAAGTGACAATGCCAGGGTCATCGCCATATTGTTCGGACATCTAATTTCCTCCATCAGCTCTTGCACGGTGTCGAGCCATTCCTCCGTACGCACTGCCAACTATATCCCAAGGTAGGCAGGAGGGGAGAGAGCTCGGAAAGTGCTCAACCAATTAGAGCCCGGGTCTTGTTATTGTACATGGGCTTATTGGGACCTAAAGGCATCCAAGATTGCTGTGTGCGTCTGCCCTAGTTCCGATTTCTGAAACTGTGTGGGTACGGATGGGGCGGGAGTGTCCCCTGTCGGCTCTACATGCGCTGGGATCTATACGTATGGTACAAACCTAGGGTCAGGTTGGCTAATCGTAAGGTCAAAAATTAGACATACCTAGTGTGAATTACATATGGGCATACCACTGCTTCCACCAAGTCAGTTTGTCCCCAAACTGACTAATCGAACGGGGGTGGCTCCATTGTTCGATGACTTTGAAGGTGAGGATAGATACAACTCTAGAGGGGGGTTGAATAGAGTATTAAAAAATTATGACACCATACTCAACTCCCTTAGAGTTAATTTGCAGAAAGAGTTTATAGATATTTGAAACCCTAGAGCCTAACACAAAGTGAAGTGCACTAGAGAAAGCTAACTGTAATTACAGTTGAACTTTGATCCTATCACAGCAACTAGCAATCCTAGTTATTTCTACTCACAGCTACAGTGCACTAATTAAAATAAACAACACAGATGACACAAGAAGATTTATAGTGGTTCCCTCTAAATAGGTACGTCCACTCTTCTACCACCCTGGTAGGAATCCACTACAGGTTTTTGTTCAGGTGCCCTGCCACCAACTGATCTACTTCAGGTAGATCAAGTAGACCCTTTGAGCTTTTGATAAGGAGCTCAAAATACAATATAGGTTTTTGATCAGGTGCCCTGCCACCAAGGTTCACTTTTGAAGGGGGTAATAACACTTTATATAGGAGGTTGAGAGAGTTAAAGTTTATTCTCTATTGTTAAAACAGATTAGAGAAGCTAGTAGATTGCATAGAGCTAGAAAGCTCTAAAGAATCAAGGCTCCCCTGGCTTAGAGAATATCCAGGATGAAGTCTTGCTTCAGGGTGCAGTAACTCTTCTAAACTTGAGACAGAGAACTGTCTTGAAGTTCTTGAAGGAGCAGCTTTAAAAAGACTCTTGATTGTAGAATGATTGTTCTTCTTCTATAGCTTTTCTTTCTTCTTCTTCTTCTTCTTGAGGCTCTGAGTGAATGTTCCTGGCAGCAGGATGAACTCAGGATTGAAGAAGAGAGAGTTGAAGAAGGATGATCTTCTCAGTTGAATGTATCAATGACTGAGAGCTGTATATTTCTTCTTTTTTTTAATCTGTATCTCTCTTTTTGTTGTATATATTGTTGTTGTTGTCTTTTGAAAGCACTTTATATATTGGCCTTTGTAACGGCTCTAAACTTTGTTTGAACTTTGTCTTCATCTGAAATCTGCAATCTGGGCTGCAAATAGCACAATACAAAAACATATCTTGCAGGCAGACATCCTATAAAGGGATAAAGCTTTCTAAGAAGCTGCATATCCAATCTGATAAAAAGAGTACTAAAGAAAGTCACATATGACTAAACTCTTTACGGCCAGAGAAGACTTTTTGTGTCTAACTGCTATAAAGGACAGCATGGCAGAATAAAGCAAAAAGATATTTCAACTATTAAGACAAAAAACTTTGTCAGATAAAGCTTGACTTATGCACAAAGGATGGGGCAAAGATTGCCTTGAGATGTATGCATAAAATCAATATAATAATCTTTAATAAAATATGCCAAATAAATAGGAAATAAATCATAGAACAGAAGGAGTACAAAATTACTAAAGATAGACAGAAGAACGTTGAACGACCCTCGGAGATCGTCCACCGAAGCACAGAGATCGTCGACCTATCAGAACAGATAGTCGAACGATACAGATAGTCGAACTATCAAAGCAGATAGTCGAACTACCACAGCAGATAGTCGAACTACCACAGCAGATAGTCGAACTACCACAGCAGATAGACGAACTATCAAAACAGATAGTCGAGCTATCAGATAGTTGAACTATCAAGGCAGATAGTCGAACTATCAAGCAAAATAGATAGTCAATCTATCAAGACAGATAGTCAAGCTACCGGATAGTTGAACTATCCAAGCAGATAGTCGAACTATCAAACAGAATAGATAGTCGAACTATCAAGCAGATATTCGAGCTATCAGATAGGTTAACTATCCAAGCAGATAGTTGAACTATCAAACAGAACAGATAGTCGACCTATCAAACAGATAGTCGAGCTATCAGATAGTTGAACTATCTAAGCAGATAGTTGAACTATCAAACAGAACAGATAGTCGAACTATCAAGCAGATAGTCGAGCTATCAGATAGTTGAACTATCCAAGCAGATAGTTGAACTATCAAACAGAACAGATAGTCGACCTATCAAACAGATAGTCGAGCTATCAGATATTTGAACTATCTAAGCAGATAGTTGAACTATCAAACAGAACAGATAGTCGAACTATCAAGCAGATAATCGAGCTATCAGATAGTTGAACTATCCAAGAAGATAGTTGAACTATCAAAAGATCTGTCTGGTCAAAAGAAGTCGAGCGGGGTTCGACGATCGACGAGGCAGATACCACAGAACGTCGAGCTAACAAGAGTTGAACTAACTCAGAGAAAGATGATCTGCTGACTGACGATAGTCGACCAACTGATAGACGATCGTCGAACAGTTGATAGATGATAGTCGAGCGGCGTTACCTAATATTCATCTGGATATGTGATGAGTCCTCTTTATATACCTATTTTCGGACTCATCTGGGCTTATTTCCTTGTCTTTGCACACCGTTTAGCGTCATTTGCACTCCTTTTGTTTCGCTACGGTTTTCCACGCCCTGTGCACCTTTGTTGCCCATTTTCTGTGCTTGTGTGCATTTACTTTCTGGCTATGTTTATCACTGTTTGCTGTGGCTGCCGCGATCGATGCCCCGTGCAGTTTTCCTGCAGGTTTGGGGATCGTGAGGGCATTCGGGATAGGCGTTTCACTATTTTTGGCAAAGGAGTCAGTGGTCGTGCGTTTTTACCCATGCACGACCATCGACCTCCTGGCGCACGATCAGTGATCGTGCGCAGCCCGGTCTCATTTGTGAAACTCTGTCTTGAACCTTCCGCACGATCACTTGCCATACCGCGCACGACCACTGCTCGTGCGCCGCCGATCGTGCGCAGTCATACCCATTTTGCAAAGTCTGTCTGGCTATTTCCACACGATCATCAGCCTTGCCTCGCACGATCACTGATCGTGCGCTGCTGATCGTGCGCGACTACTGATTTTCTGATGCAGTTTTGCAGGTTGCTCACGCACGAGCGCTGACCTTGGTCGCGCACGATCACTGGTCGTGCGCCAGTGGTCGTGCGCGCTATTTATTCTGCAAGCTATAAATACGCTGTTCCGCGAATTAGGGCGAGACGATCATTACGGAACCTTCGCCAGTCCGCCGTTTCACCCTCCAGCAAGTCCCATTCACCTCCACCTTCATCCATACCAACGGGAGGACCTTCTCCGGTGATTCCGAAGCATTTCGCCTCCTCCGGCGATCCTCCCGGCCATTGAAGCATTCTTCTCCGAGCTTTCCACCAAGGAAGAAGACGAAGCACCCCTAGAGAACGGAGTTACAGGCCCTCGAGGTGACAGCTCGGTGGTACCGGAAGCCCTCCTCGGACTGCGCTTGGAAGCGGATTGACAACCCGCACCTCCGGCCAACAACCGCGGTGGATCTTCAATCTCATGGTTGTGCATTTTCTCTCTTTTTCTTGTTGTATGAAATGTTTGTGCTTGTAATGGACATCAACTTCTAGCATTATTGTTATCAGTTGTATTTCATCTTGCTCTTGAGATTTATTCTTTGATGCGCCTCGCTTCATCTCGCTCCACTCCACATGTTCGTTTCACTCAAGCTTGCTCCGCACTAATCACCTCACTCGCTAGATTTCCGTCCACTCGCCAATCGAAGTACGGCATCGCGGCCGCTACATCCATCTCGCCTTGAGAAGCGGTGATTGCGACCCGCATAGTTTATATTAGTGTAATCGGTCGTAAGACCACCAACAAAAACACCTTTCTTTTCTGTTTATTTAAATTAACTCTCATAACGATAGTTTTAGAGTCTAGATCGTTCGACGCCAATTGCATTCCTCAAGAGACCGACATCCGGGGATTCATTCCCAACTTTATTACTTGAGCGACCGGTACGCTTGCCGTATTTTACGCGCATCAAGTTTTTGGCGCCGTTGCCGGGGAATGCAACTGTTGAACGATCACGATTTCTGAAAGTATTGGTATAAGAGTTAGTGTTTTTTTGATTTTCGTTTCTTTGTTTTGTTGCTTCAGTGGATGCAGGGACGTGCTGCAAGAGATCTCGTTGCTTACGATCCCGAAATCGAGCGAACTCTTCGTGCGCAAAGGCGTGCCGCTGCAATAGATCCAATCACAATGGGAGACCAGTTGAACCATGACAACGAAGTTCGTGTTGGAGGGAACCTCCCTGATAACCGTAACGGGGATGAGAATGAGGTGCAACCGCCGCATGTCCGAACCATGAGAGATTACACTACCCCCACTGTTGGGAGCATTTACCCTGGGTTTGGACCGGCGATCGCAAACCAACAGTTCGAGATCAAACCGGCAATTCTTAACATCATCCGGAACAACGCACAGTTTTCTGGACTGGCTACTGAGGATGCCCATCTACACTTGGCAGACTTCTCAGAAATCTGTGCCACTTTCCGTTATGCTGGGATTCCTGACGATACGGTCAAGCTCCGTCTCTTCCCCTTCTCTCTACGTGACAAGGCCAAGTCATGGCTTCATTCCCTACCTCCTGGGACAGCCACAACCTGGGAGGCTCTTACCACAAAGTTTCTATCCAAATTCCATCCGGTTGACCGTATTGTGAGTTTGAGACGCGCCATCGCTAATTTCCGGCAAAATGACCAAGAAAGTTTGGCGGAAGTCTGGGAGCGCTTCAATGAGTTGCTGCGGAAGTGCCCCAATCACGGATTCCAAACGTGGAATCTTGTGGAATGCTTCTACTTCTCCATCGAACCTCAACACCGCGCCATGATTGACGCCGCCTCTGGTGGAACAATTATGAACCTTGCTCCTGAGGATGCTTTGAGAGTTCTGCAGGACACCGCCACGCACAGCGCCTTTTGGACCGCGGGAAGGAATACCCCCCGTGGGACAAGTGGCATCTTTGCTGTGGAAGCATCAAGGCCCGCTGCTGCTGCTCCGGTGTTGGCCATCTCGTGTCAAGGTTGCGGAAGTACCGATCATCACAGCTTTGAGTGCCCTGGAGCGGAGGTAATGTATGACCCCGCCTTCTCCAATGAAACCGTGAATTTTATCGCAAATCAAAACAGGGGCGCGCCATATGGAAATGCTTATAATCCGGGTGCGAGAAATCACCCGAATTTCTCGTGGAATCAAAACGCACCGGGCCAACGATGGCAACCGGGGCAGCATCAATATGATGCCTCCGCCTCCGGGAGCCAGCCGCGGCCACCCCACCCGAATTATCCACAAGGCCCCCCCGCCGAAAAAACCAATTCTTTGGCTCAAATGTTTGAAAAATTTGTTGAAGTTTCCCAAACAAACATGACAAATCAAGCCGCGTCAATGCGTAAGCTCGAGGCACAGTTGGGCCAATTGGCTCAAATGGTCTCCGAGCGCACGCTTGGTACCCTCCCAAGCAACACTGAAAAAAATCCCCATGAACAAGGGAAAAGCCTTGGGGAGGGAAGGCTGGGGAATACCAACGAACTCGTGATTAGCTGCTTGATTAACAACGTTGAAACTACTGCTTTATGTGATTCCGGGGCATCCAGCAACATCCTCACTCTGCAGGATGTCGCGAAGATGCAACTGCAAATAGACACCGCAGACCGGAAATCACTTATTCTAGCTAATGGTAATGTGGTAGATACAGATGGTGGTGTGAGGGAAGTTGATATCGAGGTTAATGGCAAACATTTTACCACTGCTTTTCAGGTCATGGGACTGGAAGAAAATGACTCCATTCCTATACTTGGTGTCCCATTTCTGACGGCCAGTGGCGCATCCCTGGATTTCTCCCAAGGACGCGTCACCTGGCCGGCTGATGCTTGCACCCTCGATGATACTTCCGTACACTCCTCTCTTGTTCGAAATGACGTTTCACTACGTAGTGCAGATCCCCAGGAAGATTTCGGAGTCCCAGCTTTGAAGGCAACCCTTGTGGATGAGAAAACCAAGGGAGGATTGACCGAGATGACCGATGAGAAGGATAATTCAGCGTCCGCGAAGATGTTTGAGCGCCCCAAAGACACGGTGAACGTGCCACTTCCTACCGATGCTGTTGTGGAGCATAACACTTCTAGTTACATGCGGGAGAAATCCCTAGACTGTTATTCGTGTAATAATATTCATGACTCTATTAAGCGTTCTGTCGCTTGGGCTGATCCGATCGCCATCACGGTGCCGGAAATGATGCCATCGATTGTAAAATTTGGGAAAACTGTGAAATCCACCCCTTGGAGGTCTCCATCGGTGGAGAAGCTGAAGGAGGCGAAACGCTTGCGTGATAAGCGTTATTCTTCCTTCCAAGCGTTTGCGCACCATTTGAGCAAGGGGAAATCCCCTCCTCATGATCCTATGCTAGGTTCTGCCTCTCCTTCGCTCTCCACCGAGAAGACTTACCACAAATCGGCATATAGCTGATTGCCGCTCTGCCTCGTGTTTCCTGCTTACTTTCCTTGCTGCTTTGGAACATTTTGAGATTTATTTTATTTTATTTTGATGCATAAACATTATATACAACTGCTAATACAGGTATTTGGTCCACCTTAAGGACGGTAAACAAAAGGGCTATTCGGGAGACAACCCAAGCTTGGACCTTTTGGTCCCCTTGTTTTTGTTTGATTTTATTTTATGCTTTCTATCTTTTTGTATTTCCTATTGTTCGGCCTAATTCGCAGGTTCAGCTTATCTTTTGTGCGATGCAGCACTGCCCGCGAATCATCATGCTATCTTCTGGCATGCTCCCCTCTTTGGAGCATTGGTACTCTCTCTCGCTTCAGATTTCATTTTCTGGTTGAATGTTTATTTTTCTTGCTTATGTTTTCATTCAAGTCTGGGGGGAAGAGCCGCTTGTGCACTCCACGAGCACATTTAATTTCGCATGCCAGTAGTTTTCCTTTTTCGCTTTATTATGTTAGATTCCTGTTGCACACCACTGCACCCACTTGAGCGCGAGCTTAGCTGTTAGCGTGCCACGAGTTGAGCTTGTATCTTTGTTAGATTTGGAAAATTTCTGTGCTAGTTCAGGATTGCGCGACGGAGTAAAATGTTGGCCTTGCTGTGTTTCTAGTCAACTGCTCTCGTTTTGTATAGAAATTTGTGTAGATTTAATTTTTCTGTATGCTTATAGTTTTATATTTTTCTATTTGCGTACATATTTCTTATTCTACTCAAAAGTTTGTGAATCCGGTGTGAATCAAACGGTAGCGTAGGAATGTGTGTAGCCGCCACTAGACTCGTATTGCTTGAGTCGGGAGGAAGGATTATCCTTCTCGGTTGCTAAGAACTTGCCCCAAGCTATTCTTGAAGCATTGGTACACGGTTAGTCTAGCGTGAGAGCGATGTAGGCCACCTTTTGGCCCGGTTGAGCTTTGTACCCATTCCTAACATCGCCCTTGCTAGCCCCTTTGTGCCTACCCTTCCTTTTGATTCAGCTCCACCATTATTTCACCAAAGCCCCATAGCCGATCCTAGTCGCACACCCAAGTCGAGCTTAGTGTTTTATATTTTCATGTGGGGTTGTGATGTGGTATTTTTATTCGTGAAAATGTGGAAGTGCCCCCAAGCTTTATTTGCTGAAAATTGTGTTTTGTGAAAAGAAAAATATTTGAAAAAGAGAAAAAGTGAAAATGAAAAGTGAAAAGAAAAAGTTTGATTGAAAACCTTTATTTGAGATGATTTGGATTTCGAGTAGGCGGTGCACACACCCATTTAGTAAAAGTTAAGTCTGGGGGTGTGGTGCACCCGTGTTTATTTTGTGGGCAGCGGGTACTAGTTTTGTACGTTTGCTCATTTGGGTTAGGTGCATACCCATCATGTTTATCGTTGTTTTCCTCACCGTAACCCAAGCCCCATTATTACCCGAAGTCCTACGGACTTGCGCTTGAGTTGACTAGTGCCGTGGAGAGAGTGCGATCGGGCAAGCTTATGGTTTCCAACATTGGTGGATTCCTTTGGGGGTAATCTTGAGCCCCGGTCTTCGGCAATGCTCACCTTAGTGGCATGTCTACTTTCTCCCTGCGTAGGACCTGCTGATTCACCGTGATTCCACTTTTGAGTAATAATAAATTTTTGTTACGCATTGTGAAAAATATAAAATATTTTGTATACTTAAGAATTCCCTCTACTTTATTTTTATGCATGTGAGCATGCGACTTCGCGTGGTACTCCGTTTGGCAATTTCTCTTTTTAGCTAGTTCATTTTTCTCCGTCTGCTTAGGTTCTGTTTGCTCGGGACGCGCAAACGGTTAAGTCTGGGGGTGTGATGAGTCCTCTTTATATACCTATTTTCGGACTCATCTGGGCTTATTTCCTTGTCTTTGCACACCGTTTAGCGTCATTTGCACTCCTTTTGTTTCGCTACGGTTTTCCACGCCCTGTGCACCTTTGTTGCCCATTTTCTGTGCTTGTGTGCATTTACTTTCTGGCTATGTTTATCACTGTTTGCTGTGGCTGCCGCGATCGATGCCCCGTGCAGTTTTCCTGCAGGTTTGGGGATCGTGAGGGCATTCGGGATAGGCGTTTCACTATTTTTGGCAAAGGAGTCAGTGGTCGTGCGTTTTTACCCACGCACGACCATCGACCTCCTGGCGCACGATCAGTGATCGTGCGCAGCCCGGTCTCATTTGTGAAACTCTGTCTTGAACCTTCCGCACGATCACTTGCCATACCGCGCACGACCACTGCTCGTGCGCCGCCGATCGTGCGCAGTCATACCCATTTTACAAAGTCTGTCTGGCTATTTCCACACGATCATCAGCCTTGCCTCGCACGATCACTGATCGTGCGCTGCTGATCGTGCGCGACTACTGATTTTCTGATGCAGTTTTGCAGGTTGCTCACGCACGGGCGCTGACCTTGGTCGCGCACGATCACTGGTCGTGCGCCAGTGGTCGTGCGCGCTATTTATTCTGCAAGCTATAAATACGCTGTTCCGCGAATTAGGGCGAGACGATCATTACGGAACCTTCGCCAGTCCGCCGTTTCACCCTCCAGCAAGTCCCATTCACCTCCACCTTCATCCATACCAACGGGAGGACCTTCTCCGGTGATTCCGAAGCATTTCGCCTCCTCCGGCGATCCTCCCGGCCATTGAAGCATTCTTCTCCGAGCTTTCCACCAAGGAAGAAGACGAAGCACCCCTAGAGAACGGAGTTACAGGCCCTCGAGGTGACAGCTCGGTGGTACCGGAAGCCCTCCTCGGACTGCGCTTGGAAGCGGATTGACAACCCGCACCTCCGGCCAACAACCGCGGTGGATCTTCAATCTCATGGTTGTGCATTTTCTCTCTTTTTCTTGTTGTATGAAATGTTTGTGCTTGTAATGGACATCAACTTCTAGCATTATTGTTATCAGTTGTATTTCATCTTGCTCTTGAGATTTATTCTTTGATGCGCCTCGCTTCATCTCGCTCCACTCCACATGTTCGTTTCACTCAAGCTTGCTCCGCACTAATCACCTCACTCGCTAGATTTCCGTCCACTCGCCAATCGAAGTACGGCATCGCGGCCGCTACATCCATCTCGCCTTGAGAAGCGGTGATTGCGACCCGCATAGTTTACATTAGTGTAATCGGTCGTAAGACCACCAACAAAAACACCTTTCTTTTCTGTTTATTTAAATTAACTCTCATAACGATAGTTTTAGAGTCTAGATCGTTCGACGCCAATTGCATTCCTCAAGAGACCGACATCCGGGGATTCATTCCCAACTTTATTACTTGAGCGACCGGTACGCTTGCCGTATTTTACGCGCATCAATAAGTGACAACTCTACAATTAGAGCAATCTAACTAAACAACTATCCTTTGACCATAGATAAATCTTGGGTCAAGAAACTAAATGAGAAGACTGAACTCAAATCCAAACTAGGGTACCAACAATCTCCCCCTATTTGGGTTAAGTCTCTCAAAACAAAACAAACAAAACAAACTATTGGAAATAAATATAATATAGGAAAAGAAACACCTAAGTAGTAAATAACATCAATCAAATAGACAAATAAACAAACTGTTAATCAATGAAACTTAAGAAGCATCAGAATCTGAGTTAGATACAGAAGCACCAGGAAGAAAAGGAATTTTTCTGAAAGGATCTAGAGCTTCCTTCTTTGATATCTTTAAATCTTATTCTCCAATAATTTTTGATTCTCCTGCTCTTGGCACTACTGCTTCTGGGTGCTTTTCCATATATTTAGAAGGATCAAAGACCTCAGGTCTAACCTGGAATTTATCTAGCTCCTTCTTTCTGAATTTAGACATAGTAGTTAAGCTTGTAATATCTTTTCCTTCAGCTTTGGCCTTTTTGATTTGAGCTGATCCAACTAGTTCAAGAAATTTAGCCATCCTGAAATCAAGATTAAGCTCTTGACTTTCATATTCATTTTCACCAGTTGAATTTAAAGGTTTTACAGTTCTAAATTTAGTAGAGAGTTCCAGCAAACTTACAGCTGGCACTTTATTTTCTTGAATGACTAAAGAAGCTGGAGGAGCAAACTCAGCATATTTTTTACTTGATTTTTCAGAGAAAATAACTCTTTTACCTTTTGAATCAGTTTTCTTTGTTTGAGCTGGCCTTGTGGAAGATATGCTTTTGGTTTCTTTGGAAGGTGATGATTTTCTCTTGCGAGAAGGAGGAGGAGAAAAAGTTGGCTTCTGATATACAATCTCCTTTACATGCTCTCTTGTATCAGCTTCTTGCCTTTGATATCCAGATTGGGATCTGCTTTGATATCCTGGATTGCTTTTTCTTTGATGAGATTGAGATAGAGTGAATCTAGCAGAAGGGGCTGATGGATTGGCAGAAATATTTACAGATGCTCCTGCACTAGGAGGTGGAGGAGTACCTCTAGGGGTCCACTTTGGAGCTGGACTATCATATCTTTTACTTTTCTTATGCTGCTTTTGCTGATTTTTGGATAATCCCATCCAATGCTGATATTCTTTGGATTTTGGATCTATCCCTTTCAGTATATAATAAGGAATATCATGATCAGGATTAGGAGGAGGAGCAGCAGCTTTCCTTTTCCTTTTAGCTGCTTTCTTCTTCTTAGACTCTTCTGAATCATCAGAGTCATCCTCATCCTCAGAATGAGATGATGGAGGTTAATGATAAGGATCAAAAGCCTCTTGCTCAGCTTTTTCTTTGTATTTTAATGCAGCTTTCTCTTTCTCTTCTTCTAAGGCATCCTGTGCTTGAAGAGTATCCAGATCTAGTCCTGGGGTGTCATCCCAAACTGTAGACTTTTCTTCTTGAACATCTGAAACTTTTTCTATCTCAATTACAACTGTCATGAGGACCAGTTCATCATTCACAGCTGTCTGAACTGGAGGAGAAGATATAAGATCTTGAATGGCAGGTTCTTGCACTGGTTCTGGAGCTTATTCTGGAGCTGGTTGTTGAGCAGGTTCTTGAGCAGCTTGAACTTCTTGAACAAGATCTGTAGTATCATGAACACAGATTTGCTAAATGGAATTGAAACAATCCTTCTAGGTATTCACAGACTAGCATGTCAGTTAACATGTCAAGGAATTGAGTAAATGAATTACCTTCAGGATTTTCTTCAGAATTTCCTAACTCCCACAAGTCGTCTAGAAAAGAGGTGATGACTCCTTCTAGGAACAGAGCAACTATGGGAGTGGAAGCTTCTTCAAGGCATACTTTGAATGCAAATTCTGCTTCCATTATAATATCAGAAGGCTTCTAAACTGGTGCTGGAACTGCAGAAGATGTTGTCTTGTCAACTGGAACTGCTATTTCTTCTTGAATCTCAGCTTGGGGCTCTGCTGGAAGAGTAACAAGGGGCAGTCCTGAGGCATCTTCCTCGAACATCTCCCCCTGCTTGATTTCAGTAGATACTGAAGTCAGGCCCCTAACTGAAGATGGCTCAGCAGACTTAGAGAGGGATAAGATGGAGGATGTTAGGGAAGAGATGGAAGAAACGAGAGGGGAAATTGCTTCTTCAATCATGAATTTGATTGAAGGAGTAATTAGCTCCACGATGGTTGTAATGAAAGCTGGAGTTATTTCGAAAGATGAAGTGGATGGGGGAAGCTCAGTAGATGGAAGATCATCAGGGATGATGGTCTCTTGATGAGATATATTTCGAACTGGCGATTGATGGGTGGATGCAGGAAGATCAATATGATCTTGATGAGAAATTGGTGACTGAGGAGGAGTGGGTAGCTCAGAAACCAATAAATTAAAACTAGGATGAGAAATCCTATCAAGATGAGAATGAAGTGAAGATGCAGGTGATGATGCATGGAGAATTGTGGAGGAATCAAGAAGAAGAGAGGCAGTGGATGTAGATGGTAGTGCAGATGTGGATGGCACTTCAGTAGAAGTGGATGGTAATGTAGATGTAGAAGTAATGGGGGGAATGGAGGAGACTTCTTCATGTAGGTGGGGAGTGACTGAAACAGTCATGGTGTTCTCAGATAACACAGGAGCTACCTCAGCTGGTGAAGGCTTCTGAATGCTCCTTTTCCACTTAACAAACAAGGTAGGGTCCATTTTCTTACTGGCATTGATAGAAGTAGCAACTGTACTCAACAGTTGAGGATATTTCTCTTTTAAGAAAATTCCTATCACCCTTCCAAGGGTTACTTCCTTTTTACTGTTCTTCTTTCTTATCAAATAAAACAATATTCCTGCCCAATCTATCTCTTTCTTGCTGATAATCACGCTCATCAAGGCAAACTGTTGCCTGGTTATATTATCATGAGCTGAGTGCTTGCCCAAAAGCACTTTTCCAACTAATTCAGCTAAGAACTTAATCCTCAACAGGAAGTTCACTTTCAGCAGCTTTGTAGGGATGCCCTCAGCATTACCTAGCTCGACGAGCATCCTTCCATATTCTTGAGTATCTTGGTCATATTCTTCTTGACCATTCAACAGTCCAAAAATTTCATTCAGAAAGGCGGGACTCAGAATTACCTCTTCTCCGCCTATTGTCCCGGTCATTGAGACTTCGCTAGAAGACGAAGAATAAACCCATTCTTTGATTTCTGGGATGTTGATCTTGATCCTGGTAGACATCAGCTTTTCCAAACCTTGTTCCTTGTAGAGTTGGAGCATCTCCAAAATCTCGCATCGTATGCGCTGAACGAATCGAAATCTACACTAAAGCCGACGTCAAATTTCATTGCAGTCAGGAAAGCTGGAGCAACCGCCATTGATTTGGTTGGAGAGGACGATGAAGACGAAATGACAGAAGGTGCGGGGCAAAGCTCAAGCAGAAAGATTGAATACGAAAAGACGAGCTCTGTCGACTACTAAAAAGACGATCTCTTAACCTAGGTCGACCATCGGTTTTATATTAAAACAACAATCGTCGATCTATTTTAACAGATACTTGAGACGATAGTCGAACGATCATTCGACGATCGTTACCTTAATCAGAGTAGTCGATCAATCGTTCGACTATTTCTATCTTCACAAACAAACATGTCGTCGTCACCCATAGGTCGATGATAGGCTCGACCTGTTCGACTATCGTCGAACGTCGTTCGACGATCTTCAAACAGATTTCAACAAAGGCAGAAGTCACACTTAGTCTTTTCCATTAATCATGCCTAGTTGAACCAAAAAGAACAGATGCTTCTGTTCATCTAAGGGCTTGGTGAAAATATCACCTCTCTGAAGGTCAGTGGATATGAACTCAAGGCTGATCTTGTTCTTTTCCACACAATCTCTCAGGAAATGGTGTCTGATCTCAATGTGTTTGGTTCTAGAGTGGTGCATAGGATTTTGTGCAATGGAGATAGCACTGGTACTGTCACACATGATTTTTGTGTTCTTGTGTGTGTACCCTAATCCAAAAGCTGGTTTTGAATCCACAGGATCTGTGAACAACAACTGGCAGCTGTTATATATTCAGCCTTAGCAGTTGAAGTTGAGACAGAAGCCTGTTTCTTACAGAACCAAGAGACCAATCTCTCTCCCAGGAACTGACAAGTTCCTGAGGTACTTTACCTGTCAACTCTACAACCAGTATAGTAAGAATCAGAGTATCTAATTAACTCAAATTCTGATTCAGCTGGGCACCATAGTCCTAAATTTGGACATCCCTTCAGGTATCTCAAGATTCTCATGAGAAGAATCAAATGAGATTCCTTGGGGTTGACCTGAAATCTAGCACATAGGCATGTGGCAAACATTATATCTTGTCTACTTGCAGTTAAATACAATAGGGAACCAACAATGGCCCTATAGTTCTTCTGATCAACTAGCTTACCCTGATCATCAGAATCTATAACTACCTTAGTAGCCAAAGGTGTATGCATTGCTGAAGCATCATCCATCCCAAACTTCTTTACCAATTCCTTGGCATATTTGGATTGGGAGATGAAGATGCCATCAATATCTTGCTTTACTTGGAGACCAAGAAAGTAAGACAGCTCACCCATACTACTCATCTCAAACTTAGAATGCATTAGGTCTGAGAACTTTTTGCACAGTTTGGGATCAGTGGAGCCAAAAATAATGCCATCCACATAAAATTGAACTAACAGGAAGGTGTCCTTGTGATGCTTAACGAAAAGGGTTCTACCAACTACTCCCCTAACAAAGTTGTGCTCTAACAGGAAACTAGCTAGAGTCTCATACCAGGCTCTGGGTGCTTGTTTAAGTCCATAAAGAGCTTTTTGCAACTTGTAAACAAATGAGGGTTGAGTTTAAGAAACAAACCCAGGAGGTTGTTCAACAAACACCTCTTCCTTTTGCTCACTATTTAAGAATGCACTCTTGACATCCATTTGAAATACCTTAAACTTCATATAGGCTGCATAGGCTAGAAAGATCCTTATTTCCTCTAGCCTTGCAACAGGGGCAAAGGTTTGGTCATAATCTATACCTTCCTCCTATCTGTATGTCACAACCCGCATTTTTCCCAACAATTTAATTATATCAGAGCAAGGGGAAAATACGCGTTGTGATGCCACGCTGTGCAGGGGATAACTGCAGACGTTCAGGCAAGACTCCAAACTCTACAATTTTAATAGAAAACATAAATGGTTATGAATAAAATCCAGTTTAAGTTATGATGGTAGCCGTATCCCTCGGCTTAGTGAATCATCTAGTTCACGATTTAAAAATATAAATTATACGCTTGCGGAAAATACTTATTTAAATTGACTCTAATATCCTACATAGGTATAAATGTCCCCGAGGAACAACTCATACAATGCAAACCCTAGATTTATAATAATGTTAGGAAAGTCTTTACTCTAAATAGAAAGTAGTGGCTTAGTTTTGAAGGAGATGATAAATATGCTTTACTAATAGTAGGGTTTTATAGGTCAAAATACCTAACATGCAGTCCTAGCAAGGAATCATCCCAGAGAGCAAGTTATCTAAATCAAAACATAAGAAACTACTACAGCCAGCAAGTGTCAAAAATCAACAATCCTGTGGGCGTCAACAACCTGACACGAACCCACAGTATTAGGTATGTCTGAACTAAGGAAAACAACTAAAAAGACATACTACCTCGCTATGGCGAGGTGCAAAACCACAGCCAACACTGCTGCTCAGAAAACCAAAACTAGCTCCACTATCTGCTACTGCTCTGAACCTGAGGCATTCCAAAAAAACAGAACACCTCAGCAAGAAGGTACAAGTAGTGGCAAGAAAATAAATAAAGTAAACAAATGAACAAGGTCGAAAGGGGTACCAACCCAGGACCCAAAGTACTGAAATAAGGTACAAAACAAAATTTGAGAAATAGAACTTACGTGAATCGTCACGTACAACCAATCATGCCAGATACCCAAGGCAGGGGGAAAACAAAGGCATGAGTAAATCATAAGAAAGAAACTCAAAAAAACAACTTTATTAGCCGCGTGTGGTCAACTCTATCTAAACAGGCAGGGTGCTCACTAATAAGGACACACCCCTCACAGATGTTAAAATCCGTCTAATTGCGGGGGAGACTTATACACTCCACTAGTCGCCGCAGGATGCCCAACCACTAATAGAGTTGCACGACCACTAATAAAGGAAAACAAACCTTGCGGTCGGTGGATTTGCCCACAAACACCCGCAAGAACGAGTCACTAGGAAATAAATCACAGGATTTGGCACAGCGGATTCTACTCGATATATTCTAGGTTAAAAACACGGTTGATCAACCTCTAGAAATGATTTACGACCCTAGGTAATTTCTAACGCGATAAATAGGGCGATAAAAGCCCACAGTAAAACCCTACATCGTATTTCTACAACTCCACAAGACGAGATTTTTCATGCCAAAAACTAAATAAAAACCAAGAAAACTCATAAGGAAGACTCAACAAGCATACTAAACCGAATATCAAAAGTGCACAAGGATTGAGAACTAAAGTTTAACCGTTACCATCGAAATCGGACGAGAGGGAAGGAGGGAAAACCACTACTTGCCTTGGTTGCACCGGAAACGTTCTCTGAATCGTTCCACGCCGTAGATCGGGGCAAAAGAACTCAGGAGAAGTAGAAATCTAAACAACAATGGCGGAAAAGGGGTTAGGGCCGAAAAACCCTAACAAGAAAACTCACGGGAAGAGGAAGAAATTACCACGATAGCGTAGCTCTCGGTGAGAGCTTTCTGGATCTACGATCGGTTGAAGATTCCGAGCACCGGAGCTCCGTCGGCGGCCACCGGAAGATTCACGAAATGGAGAAATTTATCTCTCGCCACTGGTCTGGTTCGGAATAGAAGTATCGGAGAAGATGAAGTTATATCCTAATAACCTAAGAGAAAAGTATATATATAGTTTTTTTTCTTTTATAAAAATTTCAACTTAAAAGGGACAGGCTCGGAAATATCAAAAATAGGCATCTAAGATGGCTTCAAATCGAAAAGTGCACAACATGAAAGTTGTAGATATTGTCGAGACGAACAAAATTTATGTTGACCATTTTTTTGATACAATGCCGTTTTGACCATCAAAATGGCGCTCTAACGCTGATAGGAATGGAATACTCGAGTGGCAGCAAACATACTCGAGTAGAAGCATACATACTCGAGTAGAAGCATACATACTCGAGTAGAATCATAAATACTCGAGTAGGAGTTCAAATTTACTCGAGTAGGAGTCCATATACTCGAGTAGGAGTTCAATATACTCGAGTAGAAGTCTATATACTCGAGTAGGAGCACCATACACGAGTTCCAGCAGAATAAACGAGAATAAGGGTTCAAGATGACCTCAAATCGAAAAGTGGTCAACATGAAAGTTGTAGATCCCGTCGAGACGAACAAATTTCATGTTGACCATTTTTCCATACCACTCCTATTTGACCCTCTAAATAGCGCCCGAACACCGACACAAAAATAATAATAATAAAAACGGTCGAGATAAAGGCTTGAACTCTCGAGATTTACATAGAAACTTGCCAAAATACGTATAGGACTCGAGAAAACAACTAGGATCGATTAGAGTCAAAGGGAGAACGCTCGAGGAGAAAATTGACGGGATGAACCCAACAACGAATTCGAAACCTAAATCCGACGAGCCATTCCGGAGAAAAAAATTTCCAAATACAATGACATAAATACTCAAAACTTCAATCGCGCGCCGAGACTCCAAAAATGCTCAGATTGCGACGAAACTTGACGAGCAAGTTTAAAATTGCTCAACTTAAACCTCATAGAAATATTTTCTGATTTCGACAAAAAATCCAAGAAATTGGCCGACTCGACCGAACGGACGCGAAAATGCCTTATCGGCGATGCGTCGTCAACCCGACGTTAAAAGTAACGCCATGACATCATAAATATGACGATACCAAAACCAAACAAAATCATCGAAAAAATCAGGGGCGTTACAGTCACTCCCCCTAAAAAGAAGTTTCGTCCCGAAACTTATTACAAATCCAAAATCTAACAAAAACGAAGAAATCAAACACAACCTAAAATATATAAACATACCAGAACTAGGCGAAGAGGTGCGGATGAGATTCACTCATCGCTGATTCCAACTCCCACGTCATGCTCTCGACATCCTGGTTTCTCCAAAGAACTTTGACCATAGGAATGGTCTTCCTCCGCAACACTCGATCTAGAGATTCCAACACGCAGACAGGCTCTTCCACATACGAAAGATTGGGCTGAATATGGGGCACCGAATCAAGGACTTGACGACCATTACGAACACTCTTCCGCAACTGGCTCACATGGAACACATCATGGACACCAGGGAAAGTAGCAGGCAAATCCAGCCGATAAGCTGACACTCCGATGCGCTCCAGAATTTGAAAAGGTCCCACATACCGGGGATCCAACTTGTGGTTCCTTCCAAATCTTTTAACACCTGGCATCGGAGAGACCTTCAGAAAAACCAAGTCCCCAACAGCAAACTCCAGATCGACCCTGCGTCGATTAGCATATTTCTCATAACGATCTTGTGCTACATGGATTTTCTCACGAATATAAGTTACAGCACAATTCATCTCCTCAAGGGCTTTCGGACATAGCAACGGCCTCTCACCAACTTCAGCCCAAAACAAGGGAGTTCTACAATGCCTCCCATATAAGGCCTCAAACGGGGCCATCTGCAGACTCTCTTGATAGCTATTATTGTAAGCAAATTCCATGAGTCTGAGACGCTCATCCCAAGCACCACCATGATCCAAAATATAACACCTGATCATATCTTCTACAATCTGATTCACTCTTTCCGTCTGACCATTCGTCTGCGGATGATAAGCGGTGGAATACCTTAAATCAGTACCCAACCCCTCTTGTAAACTCTTCCAAAAACGAGACGTAAATCTGGAGTCTCGATCTGACACGATGCTGACAGGTACACCATGTAATCTAATAACTTCTTCAAGATATAATTCAGCGATCCTTTTCATAGAATACCCAATCTTAAATGGCACAAAGTGAGCACACTTAGTCAGCCTATCGACTATCACCCAAACCGAATCGTGCCCACGGGGAGATTTTGGTAGACCGGTAATGAAATCCATTGATATACTCTCCCACTTCCATTGTAGAATATCTAGCGGTGTCAGTTTACCACCAGGCCTCCTATGATCTGCCTTAACAGGCTGACACGTTTAATATTCTGACACAAACATAGCTATATCACCCTTCATTCCCGACCACCAAACTATTTGCTTTAGATCTTTATACATTTTAGTGGATCCAGGATGATAGGAAACACTGGAACCATGAGCTTCTTGACAAATCTTAGCCCGAATGTCACCAATGGCCGGGATACAAAATCTACCTCGATATTTCAGAGTACCTAACTCATCCAAAGAAAAATCAGGTAACTCTCCTTTCTCAGTTCTAACCCAGAGGTGCAGCAAATCAGGATCATCCTTCTGGTGCACTCTAGTAAGGGAAATCCAAGAGGGCTCTTCTGCTTCCAAACTGGAAGGCATCGAACTACTCCCAACTTCAATGTCCATTAACAAGAATTCTTCCACCAGGGATTGCACAGATAAATTGAAGATTTCAGCTGTCTTCCTACTCAAAGCATCGGCTACTACATTAGCCTTTCCCGGGTGATAAAGGATCTTCACTTCATAATCAACCACATACTCTAACCACCTACGCTGGCGCAGATTTAATTCTTCTTGAGTGAATACGTACTTCAAACTCTTATGGTCTGTGTAGATCTTGCACATCGCGCCGTACAATAAATGCCTCCAAAGTTTTAACGCATAAATCACTGCAGCAAACTCTAAATCATGAGTGGGATAGTTTCTTTCGTGAACTTTTAATTGTCTTGATCCGTATGCGATCACCTTTCCTTCTTGCATCAAAACGCAACCAAGTCCAATGTGTGATGCATCCACATACACAGCATACTCAAGTCCTTCAGTAGGCAGAGTTAAAACTGGAGCAGTACACAATCTCTTTTTCAATTCTTGGAAGGCTTCCTCACACTTATCGCTCCAAATGAACGCGGTGTTCTTCTGGGTAAGTTTAGTTAGAGGGGAAGACAACACAGAGAACCCTTCCACGAATCTTCTATAATAACCGGCCAGACCTAGAAAGCTCCTAATCTCCTTAGGAGTAGAAGGTCTCTTCCATTCCATCACAGCAGAAATCTTTGTTGGGTCTACAGAAATACCGTCCTTACCCACCACATGGCCCAAAAAGGACACCTGGGGTAACCAGAATTTGCACTTACTCAACTTAGCGTAGAGCTTGTGGTCCCTCAGGGTTGACAAAACTAAGCGCAAGTGCTTAGTATGCTCCTCGACACTGCGGGAATACACGAGGACGTCATCTATGAACACAATAACAAAATGGTCCAAGTAATCCTTGAACACTCTATTCATTAAATCCATGAACGTCGAGGGTGCATTTGTCAGTCCAAAGGACATCACCAAGAACTCAAAATGCCCATGCCGAGAACGAAAAGCCGTCCGGGGTACATCAGCCTCACGGACTCTCAACTGGTGGTAGCCTGAACGAAGATCAATCTTCAAAAACACAGCGCATCCCCACAATTGATTAAATAGGTCATCAATCCGAGGCAACGGATATCGGTTCTTGATGGTTACCTTATTTAACTCTCGATAATCTATGCAGAGCCTCATAGAACCATCTTTCTTTTTAACGAACAAAACAGGAGCACCCCAAGGTGAAGAACTCGGTCTAATAAAACCACGCTGCAGCAACTCATCCAGCTGAGCGCGCAACTCTTCTAACTCTCGCGGAGACATGCGGTATGGTGCCTTAGCAATAGGGCGAGTACCTGGCTCGAGGTCTATCACAAACTCTACCTCTCTTTCAGGAGGAAGTCCTGGAAGACTATCAGGAAAGACATCTGGATACTCTTGCACCACCGAGACATCCTCAAGACGTGGTGTAACAAAAGCTGATTCCAAAGCCGACAGAGAAACAACATATGCCTCACAACCAGACTCTAAAGCTCGACAAGCACGTACCGCAGAAATAAGGAGGGAACTCTTGCCTTGAGAACCATAGACACTCATAGGTTGGCCGTTGCCCATCTTGAAATCCAGCCGCTTAGCCTTGCATTGGATGACTACATCATACTTGGACAACCAGTCCATGCCCAAAATCACGTCAAAGTCTGCCAGATCCAATACCATCAAATCCGCAAAGCTAGAAAATCGCCTAGACAAATAGGGCATCTCTGAATTCCTCGACTTGATGTCACTAGATTTCTAGAAGGAAGCTTGACGTTGAAGGAATCTTCTAATTGATCCACGTTCAAACGATGTTTATCTACAGAACTCTGCGCCATGAAAGAATGGGTGGCACCCGAATCGAAAAGGACGAGCGCCCACCTGTTCCGCACCTTAAACTCCCCTATAATCGTAGCATATGTAACTAAACGAACGAAAACTACCACAAACAAGGAGAGTAAACATCAAGTTAGAATCTAACCTGATATCACTTGGGTAGAGGTCTGAGCTTCCTCTCTAGTAACCACATTTAACTTTCCTTTTCCTTTGTCCTGGTTTGGTGGCGGCGGTAGAGCTCGGAGTGGGGTAGGCTGCAATGGGGGATGAGCCTGAGGGCATGCAGACTTCTGGTGTCCCTTCTGTCCGCACTGGAAACAAGTTCTATCCTTCAACCAGCAACGACTCACGTCATGACCCTTCCTTGAACAAAATGAGCACACCAGCTCTCCCTTGGGTACGCCTTGAATGGCGAGCACCTGCTGCTTCTTCAGGGTAGCGGTCCTCTTGAAACACCTTTCGTACGGGTGGCCAGATCGACCACAGAAACTGCATATCTCTCCACCTTTCTTTTTCGAAGGAGGGCCAGATGCCCTAGAGCTTCCGTCTTCGGCACCTTTCCTCTTATCTTTTCTCGCTGCAGCTCCTCGATTCTTGGCATTTTCAATCGCCTCAACCTTCAGTGCGGCTTCCACTGTCTCTGCAAAATTCTCTGCTCTATAAGCGCATGCCAACTGCTGGACATCGCTTCTTAGTCCTCCAAGGAATCGCTTCACTCTACCATCCTCCGAAGCTACTAAATCTGGAGCAAATCTACTCAACTTGCTAAACTCAATCTCGTACTCGCTCACCGTGAGCTATCTCTGTTTCAGGTACAGGAAGTTATTCATCAGGCGGTCCTGCTCGACCGAGGGTAGAAACTTTTTCAGCAGCATCTTCTTGAAAGACTCCCAAGAACAACCTTCGTTCAGACTCTCTTTTTCACGAATCCACCAGTTCTTTGCCAATCCTTTTAACTGGTAGGCCCCAATCATTACCTTCTGGGCTTCTACAATCCCCGAATATGAAAACATCTCCTCGATAGAGATGATCCAATCATCTAAAACCATAAAGTCTGTACTTCCGTCATAGGTAGGAGGCCCCAGCCGCTGGAAGTGTGAAATAAAATTCATCTCTGGTGGTAGAGTCACCGGGGGCACTAGAGGAGCAGGGGTATCGGGTACAACTCGATCCACAATAGGGTCTTGCACTAAGGGTTGCTGCACAGGGGCGGCAGACAAAAAGGATTCCATTTGCGATTGCATCGCAAGCACTTGCCTTGACAAAGCCTCGTTGCTCTGACGTAGACTCTCGATCAACGCATCACTTTGCGCACCTGACTACTCACCCTCCGACTGGGGAGTCTACCTCGTTGCAGGACGCTTAGGCGGCATTTCTAAAGGGTAACAAACGATCACTCAATTAAAATCCTAGATTACGACTAGGACAAACAAAACTAGTTCAGACCATACTTGAAAGACACTTGCTAAAGCTGTCACTTGCTCTGGGATTATATGATGATGATATGTCCTACTCAGGATGATATCTTATCATCCTATTGACTCATGTGCCTATGATATGAATGCATGAATCCTTTACTCTTATTTAAAATCATGTGTGTACATATGTCATCAAGTAAATCTTTAGCTTGGCATGTTGTGCTTATGTTATGTTATGCTATGCATGTGCTGCTATGAATTCTATAAAAGGCCTTAATGCATGATATGAGCGGCGTACACATGCAATGTTATGCATCCTATACTACATAATATTGCATGCAACGAAAAGAAAACGTGCTAATGAGCATTCATGTGGTGAGGTTATGCATCCCATACTACATAACCCTCACATGTTGCCATCTATGGTGGATCCATATACAAACACATATTATGCATCCCATACTACATAATATGCCCCGTATACTTCTAATCATGTTTATGAGTGTAGTGTTCATGCTTCAGCCAAGACATATTGATGACACATCGGTGTGTGTATGACATGACACTAAACAACTAACACTAACAAGGGAAGGTTGCCCGACCAATTGTCAAGCAACCTCCCTCTGATACCAACTGTCACAACCCGCATTTTTCCCAAAAATTTAATTATATCAGAGCAAGGGGAAAATACGCGTCGTGATGCCACGCCTTGCAGGGGATAACTGCAGACGTTCAGGCAAGACTCCAAACTCTACAATTTTAATAGAAAACATAAATGGTTATGAATAAAATCCAGTTTAAGTTATGATGGTAGCCGTATCCCTCAGCTTAGTGAATCATCTAGTTCACGATTTAAAAATATAAATTATACGCTTGCGGAAAATACTTATTTAAATTGACTCTAATATCCTACATAAGTATAAATGTCCCCGAGGAACAACTCATACAATGCAAACCCTAGATTTATAATAAGGGTAGGAAAGTCTTTACGCTAAATAGAAAGTAGTGGCTTAGTTTTGAAGGAGATGATAAGTATGCTTTACTAATAGTAGGGTTTTATAGGTCAAAATACCTAACATGCAGTCCTAGCAAGGAATCATCCTAGAGAGCAAGTTATCTAAATCAAAACATAAGAAACTACTACAGCCAGCAAGTGTCAAAAATCAACAATCCTGTGGGCGTCAACAACCTGACACGAACCCACGGTATTAGGTATGTCTGAACTAAGGAAAACAACTAAAAAGACAAACTACCTCGCTATGGCGAGGTGCAAAACCACAGCCAACACTGCTGCTCAGAAAACCAAAACTAGCTCCACTATCTGCTACTGCTCTGAACCTGAGGCATTCCAAAAAAACAGAACACCTCAGCAAGAAGGTACAAGTAGTGGCAAGAAAATAAATAAAGTAAACAAATGAACAAGGTCGAAAGGGGTACCAACCCAGGACCCAAAGTACTGAAATAAGGTACAAAACAAAATTTGAGAAATAGAACTTACGTGAATCGTCACGTACAACCAATCATGCCAGACACCCAAGGCAGGGGGAAAACAAAGGCATGAGTAAATCATAAGAAAGAAACTCAAAAAAACAACTTTATTAGCCGCGTGTGGTCAACTCTATCTAAACAAGCAGGGTGCTCACTAATAAGGACACACCCCTCACAGATGTTAAAATCCGTCTAATTGCGGGGGAGACTTATACACTCCACTAGTCGCCGAAGGATGCCCAACCACCAATAGAGTTGCACGACCACTAATAAAGGAAAACAAACCTTGCGGTCGGTGGATTTGCCCACAAACACCCGCAAGAACGAGTCACTAGGAAATAAATCACAGGATTTGGCACAGCGGATTCTACTCGATATATTCTAGGTTAAAAACACGGTTGATCAACCTCTAGAAATGATTTATGACCCTAGGTAATTTCTAACGCGATAAATAGGGCAATAAAAGCCCACAGTAAAACCCTACATCGTATTTCTACAACTCCACAAGACGAGATTTTTCATGCCAAAAACTAAATAAAAACCAAGAAAACTCATAAGGAAGACTCAACAAGCATACTAAACCGAATATCAAAAGTGCACAAGGATTGAGAACTAAAGTTTAACCGTTACCATCGAAATCGGACGAGAGGGAAGGAGGGAAAACCACTACTTGCCTTGGTTGCACCGGAAACGTTCTCTGAATCGTTCCACGCCGTAGATCGGGGCAAAAGAACTCAGGAGAAGTAGAAATCTAAACAACAATGGCGGAAAAGGGGTTAGGGCCGAAAAACCCTAACAAGAAAACTCACGGGAAGAGGAAGAAATTACCACGATAGCGTAGCTCTCGGTGAGAGCTTTCCGGATCTACGATCGGTTGAAGATTCCGAACACCGGAGCTCCGTCGGCGGCCACCGGAAGATTCACGAAATGGAGAAACTTATCTCTCGCCGCTGGTCTGGTTCGGAATAGAAGTATCGGAGAAGATGAAGTTATATCCTAATAACCTAAGAGAAAAGTATATATATAGTTTTTTTTCTTTTATAAAAATTTCAACTTAAAAGGGACAGCCTCGGAAATATCAAAAATAGGCATCTAAGATGGCTTCAAATCGAACAGTGTACAACATGAAAGTTGTAGATCTCGTCGAGATGAACAAAATTCATGTTGACCATATTTTGATACGATGCCGTTTTGACCATCAAAACGGCGCTCTAACGCTGACAGGAATGGAATACTCGAGTGGCAGCAAACATACTCGAGTAGAAGCATACATACTCGAGTAGAAGCATACATACTCGAGTAGAATCATACATACTCGAGTAGGAGTTCAAATTTACTCGAGTAGGAGTCCATATACTCGAGTAGGAGTTCAATATACTCGAGTAGAAGTCTATATACTCGAGTAGGAGCACCATACACGAGTTCCAGCAGAATAAACGAGAATAAGGGTTCAAGATGACCTCAAATCGAAAAGTGGTCAACATGAAAGTTGTAGATCCCGTCGAGACGAACAAATTTTATGTTGACCATTTTTCCATTCCACTCCTATTTGACCCTCTAAATAGCACCCGAACATCGACACAAAAATAATAATAATAAAAACGGTCGAGATAAAGGCTTGAACTCTCGAGATTTACATAGAAACTTGCCAAAATACGTATAGGACTCGAGAAAACAACTAGGATCGATTAGAGTCAAAGGGAGAACGCTCGAGGAGAAAATTGACGGGATGAACCCAACAACGAATTCGAAACCTAAATCCGACGAGCCATTCCGGAGATAAAAATTTCCAAATACAATGACATAAATACTCAAAACTTCAATCGCGCGCCGAGACTCCAAAAATGCTCAGATTGCGACGAAACTTGACGAGCATGTTTAAAATTGCTCAACTTAAACCTCATAGAAATATTTTCTGATTTCGACAAAAAATCCAAGAAATTGGCCGACTCGACCGAACGGACGCGAAAAATGCCTTATCGGCGATGCGCCGTCAACCCGACGTTAAAAGTAACGCCATGACGTCATAAATATGACGATACCAAAACCAAACAAAATCATCTAAAAAATCAGGGGCGTTACACTATAGCCCTGAGCTACAAGCCTAGCTTTGTTCCTTAAAATAATTCCATTTGCATCCAACTTGTTTCTAAACACCCACTTGGTGTCTATGATCAGTTGTCCTTTTGGTCTTGGAACCAAAGTCCATACTTTACATCTTTCAAATTGATTAAGCTCCTCTTACGTAGCAATGATCCAGTGAGGATCTAGCTCAGCATCTTTTATGGTGAGGGGCTCAATCTGTGAAAGGAAACAAGCATGCATCACATCATGTCTTAATTGATGTCTTGTTTGCACACTAGCTGATATGTCACCAATCACTTGAGATGTAGGATGATCTCTAAGTGTGACAAGATCAGCAGGTGGGATGTGATATTCAGCAATAGTTGGGATTAATTCCTCCTTAGGAATAGGATCAACTGTTGGTGGTGCAACAACTGCTTCCACAGTGTCTCCATCACTGTCTGAATCAGTGATATGAAGAGTTGATAGATGGAGAATCTCTTGAGTGACATCTTTGCATGATTCTGGTACATGCAATGAGCTTGAGGAAGGAGAAGTTTCCTTCTCCTTGCAAAACATCTTTGACTCATCAAAAGAAACATGCACAGACTCCTCTATTTTAGAAGATGATTTATTAAATACCCTATAAGCTTTGATTACTTGGGAATATCCAAGAAAAATTCTCATTGAAGCTTTTGCTTCAAACTTTCTAAGATATTCTTTGTTGTTATTGTGAATATACACTACACTACCAAAGACTCTAAAATAATTAATTTTAGATTTCTTTCCTTTAAGTAACTCATAAGGAGTTTTATTCTTAAGTTTGTGTATAAGACATCTGTTCAAGACATAATTAGCTGTGCTAACAGCTTCTGCCCAATAGGAAAGAGTCATGTTAGCATCTGCCAATAATGTTCCAGCATCTTCAATCAGGGTTCTATTCTTCCTTTCCACTACCCCATTTTGTTGGGGAGTTCTAGGAGCAGACAAGCTATGTTTGATACCTTCTTTCTCACAGAATTCTTGCATGAGAAGAGACTCAAACTCAGTACCATGATCACTTCTGTTCAAGGCCGCATGAGTAGAATTCTCAGTCTGCACACATAGCAGAAAGTCTGTAAGAACTATGAAGTTATCAGCCTTAGTTCTCAAGAAGAACACCCAAGTGAACCTAGAGAAGTCGTCTACAATCACTAAAGTGTAATACTTCCCTCCTAGACTTTGTACATTTATTGGGCCAAAAAGGTCCAAATGTAATAAATACAGGATTCTAGGTGAATCACTTTTATTTACAGATTTAAAGGAGTTTTCGGTTTGCTTGCCGAATTGACAAGCCTTGCATAGGCTTTCCTTCTTGTAGGAGCAAGAAGGTAAACCTCTAATAAGGTTGTATTTAGATAACCTAGATATGTTCTTGAGGTTAACATGGTTAAGCCTCCTATGCCATAAGGTATTATTATTTGTTACTTCATTAAACAGGCAGATTTCAGATTGAGTTGATTTAAAATCTACTAAATAAATATTACCCTGTCTAATGCCTACTAACTCAACATTACTGTTTAAAGTAATATTAGAGAGAGTGTTAGTGAAAGATACCTGATATCCTGCATCACATAACTGGCTTACTGAGATTAGGTTGTGCTTCAGTCCAGTTACATATGCAACCCTTTTGAATGTTACTGCTCCAATGGTAGTCCTACCATATCCTTCAGTTTGACCACAGTTGGAATCCCCAAAGATCACTTTTGGTCCAAGCTTGGCCTTGAATCTTGACAGATTTTCTTTGTTTCCTGTCATGTGTTTGAAACAGCCACTATCCAAATACCATTTATCTTTAGTAATTGGATAGGTCTTCACCTGCAAATTAAACAGTTAGACATTGTGGACCCAGACAACCTTGGGTCCATTATTCTTCACATAATGAAAACTTGAAATAAAAGAATAAGCAGGTTGGGGTTTATATCCTAAAGGGTAAGATCTCCTAGGTGGGATACTCCATGCAGTTGATGGGTCAACAAACCTAGGATTTCTATTTACATTAGGGTTTCTAAGGTTCAGGTGATTATTTTGAAAATCATATTGAAATCGTCGATCATCGTTCGACGATCGATGCTCAGATCGTCGAGCATCGTTCGACCATTGAGCCTTTGATCGTCGAGCAGCATTCGACGCTTTTTGTAGCTCCTTAAATTTTTGCTTCCTCTTTTCTCTCTTAGCTTTATTTAAGGCTTTGTTAACTAGATTTACTTGCTCAGTATTCTTTATTCCATCAGCTGAAATAAAGTTTACTGGAGTTGAAAGATGATTTTTAAAAACTAATGGGGGTTCACTTGATGAGGCTCCTAAACCTAGCTTATTATTGCCTGACCTAGTGTTTGTCATGCTAGTGATCTCTAGTAGCTTAAGGCTTCTACCATTTAGAGATTATTCTAATCTTTTTGATTTAGCTAGTTCATTTTTAAGAAATTTTATTTCTTCACTGGACTTAGTGAGTTCTGCTTCTAACCTAGCATTTTCAATGGAGAGGATTTCTGATTTTTCTATCCTATTTCTAAGCTCCTTAATTTCTTTTTCTGAACTAATTAAGTCTAAGCAAAGGGATTTAAATTCAGATTTAAATTCAGCAGAAGAAAAATCATAAGAAGTTAATACCTGATCTTCTGTAGGCATTTCTTCATCATCATCAGAACTCTCTGCAGCTGAGTGGTTGCTGCAGGCATCAATTTCCATTAGGCAAAATTCCTTTTCCTTCTTCTCTTCCTCATCTTCACTGGAGCTTGAGGAGGAAGATTCCTCATCTGTGTCACTCCAGGTCTCAGCAACAAATCCTTTCTCCTTCTTCTTATTTTTGTAGGAGGAGGACTTTGAGTGCTTCTTGTGATGTTCTTTTTTCCTTTCGCTTTTCTTTGTTCTTTTCCTCTGGACACTCAGGTAGAATGTGTCTAGGTTTCCTGCAGCCATAAGAAATAATTTCTTTAGCAGGAGATCTGTCATACCTTAGTTTATCTTCATATCTTGAAGATTTCTTTCTGAAGTCTTTTCTGCCCATCTTGAGAAACCTTTTGGCAAAGAGTGCCATCAGCTCCTCATTTGATTGGCTTCCTTCAGAAGAATCAGCAGCTTTTAGAGCAATGGTTTGCTCTTTCCTTGTTGGAGTTGGAGTCTTGGCTTCAGCCTCAGCTTCCCTGGACTTCAGCACTTGCTCAAAATATTTGAGCTTGCCAAGGAGAGCTTCAGTTGAGATTTCAGTTATGCTTCTAGCCTTTTGATGGGCCAGATCCTGAGATCACATGTGCTGGGGAAGCACATCAGTATCTTATCATTGACCTCTGTTAATGTTATCTCCTTATCAAGAGTTCTCAGCTCATTGATGATTGAGCTGAGCCTGGTGTACATTCCTTCAACTGATTCAGCTTCAGTCTTCTTGAAGTTTTCATATTGGGATATAAGGTTGGACCTTCTGTCCTTCCTTTCATCAGCTGAACAAGCTTCAATCTGGTTCAGTGAGTCCCACATGGCTTTTGCAGAGGTGCAATCAGCCACTTTCTGGAAGGTTTCATCAGACATGGTCTGAGCCAGAATATTCATATCTTTTGCATCAGCTATCTTTGCTTTCTTGTAAGTGTCATTGTAATCTGGTGGTGGCACTGCACTCAGATTTGTTGAAGTAGTTGCAGTGGTTGCAGCAGGAGGTGTTGGCGGCCCTATCAAAATAGAAGAAAAAATATCTTCATCAATAGAATTCATATATAGCTTGATTTTTGCATTCGAGATACTAAACTTAGCTAAGTTGCAAACCTGAGGTCTGGTGCTAGAATAATCCTTGTACTGGGCCATGAAGTGAATATCTATAAGCTTGGTATCTATCTAGATCTTGTGACTCAGGTGTTAGCATGTAAATTCAGTCAACCTCCCTCTGATACCAATTGAAGGTGAGGATAGATGCAACTCTAGAGGGGGGGGGGTGAATAGAGTATTCAAAAATTATGACACCCTACTAAACTCCCTTAGAGTTAATTTGCGGAAAGAGATTATAGATATTTGAAACCCTAGAGCCTAACACAAAGTGAAGTGCACTAGAGAAAGCTAACTGTAATTACAGTTGAACTTTGATCCTATCACAGCAAATAGCAATCCTAGTTTTTTCTACTCACAGCCACGGTGCAATAATTAAAATAAACAACACGGACGACACAAGAAGATTTATAGTGGTTCCCTCTAATAAGTACGTCCACTCTTCTACCACCCTAGTAGGAATTCACTATATGTTTTTGTTCAGGTGCCCTGCCACCAACTGATCTGCTTCAGGTAGATCAAGTAGACCCTTTGAGCTTTTGATCAGGAGCTCAAAATCCAACACAGGTTTTTGATCAGGTGCCCTGCCACCAAGGTTCACTTTTGAAGGGAGTAATAACCCTTTATACAGGAGGTTGAGAGAGTTAAAGTTTCCTCTCTATTGTTAAAACAGATTAGAGAAGTTAGTGGATTGCACAGAGCTAGAAAGCTCTAAAGAATCAAGGCTCCCCCTGGCATAGAGAATATCCAGGAAGAAGTCTTGCTTCAGGGTGCAAGAACTCTTCTGAACTTGAGACAGAGAACTGTCTTGAAGTTCTTGAAGGAGCAGCTTGAAGAAGACTCTTGATTGTAGAATGATTGTTCTTCTTCTATAGCTTTTCTTTCTTCTTCTTCTTCTTCTTCTTGAGGCTCTGAGTGAATGTTCCTGGCAGCAGGATGAACTCAGGATTGAAGAAGAGAGAGTTGAAGAAGGATGATCTTCTCAGTTGAATGTATCAATGACTGAGAGCTGTATATTTCTTTTTTTTTAATCTATGTATCTCTCTTTTTGTTGTATATATTGTTGTTGTTGTCTTTTGAAAGCACTTTATATATTGGCCTTTGTAACGGCTCTAAACATTGTTTGAACTTTGTCTTCTTTTGAAATTTGCAATCTGGGCTGCAAATAGCACAATACAAAAACATATCTTGCAGGCAGATATCCTATAAAGGGATACAGCTTTCTAAGAAGCTGCATATCCAATCTGATAAAAGGAGTACTAAAGAAAGTAAAATCAGACTAAACTCTTTACGGCCAGAGAAGACTTTTTGTGTCTAACGGCTATAGAGGACAGCATGGCAGAATAAAGCAAAAAGATATTTCAACTAATAAGACAAAAAACTTTGTCAGATAAAGCTTGACTTATGCACAAAGGATGGGGCAAAGATTGCCTTGAGATGTATGCATTAAATCAATGAAATAATCTTTAATAAAATATGCCAAATAAATAGGAAATAAATCATAGAACAGAAGGAGTACAAAATTACTAAAGACAGACAGAAGAACGTCGAACGACCCTCGGAGATCGTCGACCAAAGCACAGAGATCGTCGACCTATCAGAACAGATAGTCGAACGATACAGATAGTCGAACTATCAAAGCAGATAGTCGAACTACCACAGCAGATAGTCGAACTATCAGAACAGATAGTCGAGCTATCAGATAGTTAAACTATCAAGGCAGATAGTCGAACTATCAAGACAGATAGTCGAGCTACCAGATAGTTGAACTATCCAAGCAGATTGTCGAACTATCAAACAGAACAGATAGTCGAACTATCAAGAAGATAATCGAGCTATCAGATAGTTGAACTATCCAAGCAGATAGTTGAACTATCAAACAGAACAGATAGTCGACCTATCAAACAGATAGTCGAGCTATTAGATAGTTGAACTATCCAAGCAGATAGTTGAACTATCAAACAGAATAGATAGTCGAACTATCAAGCAAATAGTCGAGCTATCAGATAGTTGAACTATCCAAGCAGATAGTTGAACTATCAAACAGAACAGATAGTCGACCTATCAAGACAGATAGTTGAACTATCCAAGCAGATAGTTAAACTATCAAACAGAACAGATAGTCGAACTATCAAGCAGATAGTCAAGTTATCAGATAGTTGAACTATCCAAGCAGATAGTTGAACTATCAAAATATCTGTCTGGTCAAAAGAAGTTGAGCAGGGTTCGACGATCGACGAGGCAAATACCACAGAACGTCGAGCTAACAAGAGTTGAACTAACTCATAGAAAGACGATCTGCTGACTGACAATAGTCGACCAACTGATAGATGATCGTCGAACAGTTGATAGACGATAGTCGAGCGGCGTTCGACCATAGTCGAACCAAAAACAACTTAACCAAATATTCATCTGGATAAGTGACAACTCTACAACTAGAACGATCTAACTAAACAACTATCCTTTGACCATAGATAAATCTGGGGTCAAGAAACTAAATGAGAAGACTGAACTCAAATCCAAACTAGGGTACCAACAGACTTCTTTAGTTCAAGATCGTAGAAATTGATCATTAAGGATCTATCCACAAATGCCATTAACAATATTTTATCACGATTACATATAGACTGAATTTACCAAAACATTAATGTTATTGTACTACAATCTCTCTACCAAATCTGAAGCCGATTCAACACAAACCCGATAACTATATGTGCAGGAAAGTTTACTGTACAACAACTACAATCGGGGATTCCCAAGGCAACAGGAATCTTGTTAAGGCGTATAACCACTCGTTGGAAAGAGATTTCTATATACTACAACTTTCATGTTCAGCCCACAACCCAGATTCGACCACATCATGTCTGAAAATAGCCTCGAAGTTTGCTGCACGCAGAAAACAGATTTCTGCACGCATCTTGAAGCGAGACGAACAACATCGGCTCATCTTCATCCTCTAATTATTTATTTCAACACTTCTCACGGATTTTCCTCCACCCATATTCACCCTCATGAGGCCATTTATTTTCACGATCTCAGACCACAAACTTCATTTGAAGTGAGGAAAGGTTGAAGACTCTACTACAGGACACAGGTCCTAGCTGACCTCCTTCTAGGAGATCTTCGCCTCGCAAGTCTGACTCCGTTGAGTTGACATCTCTCCTAGAAATAACTATAGATCTAGAACCAAGGGGGAAGGTAGGATGCTCACATCATTTACGGCATTTCTGGGCATGGATCGCGTCACTCTTCTTTGCAGCATGACACTCTCCTCTTTGGCGTCAACCTTGGCTCTTGTTCTCCTCCTCCTATTCCTTATCTCTAAGAAAGGCTCCATCATAGTCGTTCTCCCAGAAAATGCCAGAGAAAGTAGTTGGCGGTCATGACTTGTATGATTATATATAGGGGAGGCCAAATAGAATTAGGGTTTTCTGATACGGGAGCTTCCTCCGTGCGGTAGCTTGCTACCGCCGTGCGGTATCCCCAAGAATGATTTCTTTAGCAAGCCACCATCCAAACTGCCCACTGAGGTGTTGCCACCTGTACCGCTATTGTCGAGTGGTACACTTCTACTGCCATGCGATAACTTCACGAGTGCCCTGTCAAAATAATTCAGCGGCCTATCGCCCGTGGTAACACTAACATCAGGCGATATTCCGCTACTGCCATGCAGTTGTGTCATTCGATGATTGTTGAGTCCACTCAACATCACTCAATGCCTCGACTGTTCCGTTACTGTCGCGCGGTATCTTGCTACCGCAGCGCGGTAGCACTCAACGCCATTGAGTCCACTCAACACCATTGAGCCCACTCAACACCATTGAGTCCACTCAATGCTCTCAATGCCTCATCTATACAGCAACCGTCGGGCTATAACTACTATTGCCGAGTGATAGTGTCCAAATGCTTAGTGTCAAATCAAAACCTCCTTCTCTACTCAGGTGAAATCCTATCTGCCAGCACAACCTGAGTACAAGTCAGCTCTCCTAACTTAAAAGTGAGCACAAGGGCCTGGCGTGAATCAGGACATTACAGAATGGATCAGTGAAGTCCGACATGGCCAAAACAGGGTAATTTCTGAGTGTCGTCTTGAGGGTGGTGAAATAAAACATGGTCGTCGGGGTCCACATGATGGGTCCCTCCTCTGAAGTTTTAAGTAGCTGTGTTAGGGGCCGGTAAAATGTGTCGTACTCTTGGATGAAGCACTGATAGTACCAATCAGTCCAAAGAATCCCCATACATCCTGCTAGTAAGTGGGGTCGGATAGTGTAGAACATCCGCCACCTAGTCGTGTTCCATGGCCATGCCTTTAGTCGAGATCTTATGGCCCAAATTTCAGATGATGGTCACACCAAATGAGCACTTCTTGCGATGGAGGACCAAATCATGTTACTGAATTAACTTGAGCATGTGACGCATATGACATAGATGCTCCTACTAGGATAAGCTGTATACAAAGATAATATCCAAAAATGCAAGGACATGTTGCCGGAGTACCGCTCAGAAAATGTTATTCATGGTGGCCTGGAAGGTTTCTTGGGCGATGGTCAACCCAAAGGGCATGTCCAAGAACTCATAAAGCTCATCATGTATTTGAAATGCTATCTTCAAAATGTCATCTAGGCATACCCGGATCTCGTGGTACCTCGCCCGAAGGCCAAGCTTTATGAAGAAGAAATCTCTATGGAGTTCATCCAGAAGCTCCTGGTTGACTAGAATGGGGTACTTGTTGGGAGTTGTGGCTTTGTTCAACTCCATGTAGTCAACACAGAAGCGCCATCTTACGTCCTTCTTGCGCACGAGGATGATTGGGCTATAAAAGGGGTTGGCACTATGCCGGATGAGGCCACCCAGGAGAATAACTCAGATTAGCCATTCAATCTCGTTCTTCTGAACATGCACATAGTGATAGGGCCAAACAGAGATGGCTACAATGTGAGGTGCCAGTGGAATTGCATGGTCAGTGGAACATAATGGCGGTATGCCTGTAGGGGTGGCGATGACATCGACGAACTCATCAAGGTGTGGGCAAAGATTGGAGGGCATCCCTATTGTGCTCATTGGTTTGGACTGCAACTTCCATAGCCAAGCTTAGAACTCCATATCTGAAGTGCGTAAGATGGTCCTAAAGGAGACCGGTGTGGAGAGGAGAGTGGAGTCCCCCCACGAGGTGGCAAGGAGACCCCTTCCAAGAAAACAACATAAACATCTCGGCCGAATTAACCCGAACATTGCCTAATGTAACTAGGCATGTGAAGCCTAGAATGATGTCGATACCACCTAATTCAAAGACATAAAAATAGGTCATCACCGATCAAGGTTCTAGGGCCACCTGTATGGCAGTGCATGATCCTGCGGTAAGACATCTACGACCATCTCCTAGACATACCGTAAAATACGCTGACGTAGTGCATGGAATGGAGAGGTGCCAGACCAAATGTAAAGAAATAAAGTTCTGGATGGTGCCTCTATCTGTAATAATAAGGATTGGTTGCCCCTAGACAAAGCCAACGAACTTCATTGTCTGAGGCTTGGTGATGGTGCCCACCGATAAGCATGGAATGTACAAGAAGTTGAAGGTGGATCCATCGACCTCTGGGATGGAGGATGGTAAGATATCTCAAGCACTTCAAAGTCCTCTATTGTGATTTTGGGAGTCGTATCACCAATAATTGTACGAAACTCTTTTATAGTGCACTCGTGATTTGGAGAATAAGGCTGCCATCATTGGAAGCAAAGCTATTTTTTTCGGAACTCGTTGTAGTCCCCATTTGACAGTGGTAGGTGGCCGGAGGGCAGCTCAGCAGAGGCTCTCCATGGAGTGGTGTCTATTGACCAAAATCCCATAACGGTTGTAGTGGTAGGGATATAGGGGGTGCAGTGGTTACTGGTGGGATGCCAAAGAGGCCTGCTTCCAATACCTATCCTAGATCGAGTGATTCAGAGACTGTTTATGGGTGGTGGGTGTAGAGGCGATTGGGAATCGCTGGAAGGAGTCCTTGCATGAAGAAACCCAAGTACTGGCACGACAGAAGGCCCAGAACCTGTGTCACCAGGGTGGCAAACTCATCGATGTAGGTGTCTAGGGATGCATTCACGACAAGTGTACCTATCGTTCAAATAATATAAAACTATGAGAATTTCCTAGAGTATCGAACTCACATAGAACGCATAGTGGGTAGCGATTCTATCATTTAGAAAATGGATTATAAATATTCAAAACTAACAAGAATCTTTGATTCGAGTTTTGAAAATAAAAACAACAATCAAAGTTTAACTAGTGTGGGTCGCAATCACCACTTTGCTTGGTGGATGGAAACTATGCAGCCGATGCGAACTGCTTTGGTCGCCAGATGAGTGAAAAACCAAGCAGAAAGAATGGTTCACAGTAGCGGATTGATGGTCAAAATCCACTCTTCACTTCACAATTCACTAGCAATTGCTAGTTTGACCACACTCACAATGGATGGAGAAGATGATGGGATGGAGGCGCTCCTCGCTTTTATAGACCACAAGATCACCACATAGACAAAGAAATTTCATAATAATAGGAATTATGGTTTAAGTAAACATCAACCTAAGCAACCAAACATTCAAGTATAAATTCACTAAAACAAGGAGGGGTGAGATTACAACCAAAGCACGAAGACTCATTGATGTTTTGCGGCCGGAATAAAAGGGTTGTCAATACTTGTCCTTGCTCGGTCTTTAACTACTGTCCAGGGTAGAGAAGGGTTGTCACATTCTTCCAATGATCCCATTTTCTTCGTCAATAGCCTTCGGTCTTGATCTCGTCAGAGAACTCTAAGAGTGTTGTGAGAAATCCTTTGAAATTGAGCGTTGAAGCACACAAATGATGGAGGAGGACGAGAGGATGTCCTAACCTTGAATTTGCAAAAACATACAGGCTGGAGCATCTCTCGATGGTGGTGGTGATGGAGCGGTGAAATTGGGCAGAGTAGGAGCTATGGGCGCGAAATAGGAAGAAGAATCCCAAATAGTCTGAAATTCTTCGCCTAAAAACAAATTTGTCAGAAAATTGGCCACGCACGGTCCAACGCACAGTCATGCGATCGAACCATGTGATATTTACAAGAAATCTTTCACATAGCCCAAGGGTCCGCCTGTGCGATTTCACCTCAGGCACGGTTGCATCAATCTTGCATGTATAGAAATACATAAGTAGACACAGACAAATTTTCCATGCCAAACACCAGCCCATGTGATTTTCTTCTCGCATAATTGAATCCAACCGTGTGTAAAGAAAACACACGACCACTAAATACATAAAAAATTTAGATAAACCATGCCGCTTGTGCAATTTATTCTCACATGGTTAGAACCAACCGTGCGTGACTAAATTGCATGGGCAGAGACAGAACATAAAATTTCAACACCAAAGTCACGCACGAGCAAAATGCTCGTGCACAAAGGAAAAACACACGACCGTGCCCATAATTATAAAATTAGGTTGGGCACACCCCCAGCATGCCCAATATTGCAATAAAAGCTATAAAATCACATTGGAGATCAGCATGTGCTTACCCCCAGCAAAGTAGAGCGCAATTGTGCACCACAAAAAGCAAAATGTGCACTTTGTGTACAAATATGAAATATGTGAAAAGTAAGCAATTAAGTGTCAAATGTAAAGTGCAAGTGAGTGGGATCTCGCCAAAATGAATCTGAAAAACCCCATAAATATCAGACTCATCACACCCCTAGACTTACCATTTGCTTGTCCCTAGCAAACTATCTCTTAGTCAACAGGAAAAAACACAAGCAGGCATAACAATTGTAGAGTGGAGTACCATGCGTTATCACATGCTCACGCGCAGAGAAAATATAGTAGAAGAAATTTCTAATTATGTACAATAGTTTATATTTTTCTAAGAGCATATCTAAATATTATCACTACTCAAAAATAGAATCGTGGTGAATCATCTGGTCACGCGTAGGGAGAAAATTGATGGAGACGACGACCTGCAACGTTCTAAAGACGGCGACGGCGTGCTTACGGATGACCATGTGGAGCATCGCCATAATATCCATCTTGAACGCAAACCAATAAATTAATAATTAATAATAATTAATTAATTATTATTATTAATTATTAAGCCATTTTCATGTTTTATTTTATTTTAGCATTTTTATTTTTATTGCATTTAAATAATTCGTGTAATGTTGGGTGCTTATAACCATCATAGGTTGTTTTAATTATTTCATTTCTTGTATTATGATGGGTGCATATAACCATCAGAACTTTCATTTTGAATTTTGAATTTCGAATGGAGGGAGATTGAGTGGTGTAGGCTATATATAGTCATGTTATGAAGGAATAATTAGAGAATGAAAAATTGAAAACCAAGAATTCAAAATTTGAATTTCCCCTCATCCTCTCTCTTCCCCTCTTGAAAAATTCGTTTCCTCCTCCTCCTCTCCCATCTTGAAATTTCGGCCAAGGCCTTCTTCCCCTCTCCCTTATCATCCTCCTCCTTAGCCGCCAAACACACCACCATCTCCACTTGCAAAAAAACGAGAACCACCCTCCATTGAAGATAATTCGTCCAAGGCAATAAAGGTTGCTTCCTTGTGGATTCCAATTCTGGCGTGAAGCGACGAAAGCAGACAAGTTTTGATGGAGCCGACTTCCCTCGACTTGTTGTTTTGGAGCGTCCTCCCTCTGACGATGATGGTGACCCGGTAGATATGAATGGAGACAACGACCCGCAACACTTTGGAGACGGCGACAGCATGCTTACGGATGACCCTTGGAAGCGTCGCCACAATAGCCATCCGGAGCGCAAACTCAATTATAATTTATTAATAATATATATTAATAAATTATTAATGAGTAATAATATATTTTATTATTTATTTTTCGAAATTATCATTCTACTTCATGTCTTAATTTCATGTAAGATGGAGACTTATAACCATCCTTGTTATTTTATTTCATGTGCGAACTATAGTTTTATTTCATGTCATGATGGGTGCAATTAGCCATCATGAGTGTTTTCAATTTGTATGGTGGAGATGGAGTGGTGTAGCCTATAAATAGGCATGTATCTTCTTTGTTTTGATTATTGAATGAATGAAATTAAAAAAAACCTAAATTTCCTCTTGAAAAATTCTCCTCCTCTCCTCCTTGGCCGAACTCCTCTTTCCCCATCTCCTTGTGTTGGCCGTCGGCCACCTTCTGCCCTTTCCTCCTCCCTCCTTTACATCTCCCACTTCCTCTTGCGAGAACCGAGCCCCAACTCCTTCCTCCAAACCGCCGGCTTCCCTCCACCACCAACCACCCAAGCCACCACCAACAACCTCCCCCAAAATTGACCACCCCCCCTCCTAACCACAAAACCGGCCACCTCCCTTTCAACACAACCCGAGCCCCTCCCTCCTCCACGTACAAAACCTTAGCCGCCAACCACCAACCCCAACAAGCCCGACCCCCTTCCTCATCCCCTTCCTAATCCAAATATCACCTTCCATATTAAGTTCTTAGCCTACCATAATAGAAATATTTTTTTCCTTAATTATTTCTCAATCCACCACCTTTTCTCTCTCCTGCCTTTTTTGGAGATATTTATTTCCATATTTAGAAGATTTCGCCGGGACTTTCCAAATACAGCGTGACACGAGGAAGGCGACAAATTTCTCTCCCTCTGGCGTATCTCTGGTGGTGCCGTTAAGGAACGATTCTAGTCGAGAGAACCGGATTCATCAAATCCGGTTGGGTAACGAAAATTTCCACCTTTATGAGTTTCTCTTCTTTAGATAATTCCTGTGGCATTGGAAAATAGAGCGGATTGTGTAACGCTTGATTTTTCGTGATTAAATTTATTTTAGTTATTGTCTTGTTTACTTTATTTTCATTTAAGTTCATGAGGCATGGCGGCCCTCGTTCGTATTTTGTTGGGAGAGAACCACCCTTGCCCGAATCTATTGTTTTTTGGTGGTTTCTCTTTTGGTATAACTCGCTCGACCGAACCGTGTGGGTTCTTTTCGCTTGAGAGGACCTTGGCCTATCGCCTTGGTATTATTTTAAGGGGCTTTGCGAACCCCCCGTAATTGTAGTTTACTAATAATATTAATTTAACCGCTGCTAGGTTAAATGCTTGAGGGTGACGTGAGAGTTATTCGAGAGCATCGCGTTTGTTTCGTCGGCCACCAAAACGTTCAAAAGTGTGGGCCTACATCAATTTGGTATCAGAGGGAGGTTCACGTCACTCTCCCCCTCTTATTTGGCATGTTAACACGCACTCACTCGTTGCATGGTATTTCATAAAAAAATCAATTTTTAAATTTTTGGTCTGCAAATAGCGGCCTAAAATTTTCAATTTTTCTCAAAATCTAAAAAAATAAAATTCTGGAAATTCTCTATCTTATTTTTAATAAGAAATCCAAAAAAAAAAAAATTCATTAAGTCATTATTTTTATGAAGTTATTTTAAAATTTTAATAGTTGGTCTGCAAAAAGCGGCCTATATTTTTATTTTTTCAGCAAAATTCAAAATTAATTTTGTTTAATAATCCTCTTATTTTTTCCAGCAAGAAAATCTATTTTATATAATTATAACCTTAGCTATGAGGCGGGAACAATTCTATCTTCGTTAGAGTTTAGTGGATCTGGTACCCCTTTTTTGTGCACGTGGACTAAATTGAGATCGAGTGTCCTCTACGGTTCTCTCTAGGATGGCATATGACGTATATGCTACCCAGTTAGACTATTCCTTTGCTAAGGATATGGCTAAACACACCCCTAGGGCACATCACATTTATCCTACTTATGACGGTTTAGAGTATCCCCAAACTTTTAGAGACTGGCTTAAGAGATTAGAACAATATTTTAATTGTCACTTATGGGATGACTACGAAAAGGTTAGCTTTGCCCGAGAGCGATTAATAGGTCGAGCCTGATTATTTTGGTTAAACAAAGAGCATCGTGTTGGTAGCTATCGCTATGCTTGGCCACACATGCATAGCCTCCTCTCGGGTCAATTTGATCCCGCCTACCTGCGCACTAATTGCACCACACCCGTTAGTAAGAATAGTTACGACACTAGACCCGTATCTACTATTAGGAGTGACCCTATGCCTCCGGATAGATCCTATCCCCAGATAGGTAGTAATACCCAAAGTGTGCCTAGTCCCACCTATAGGGAACATAAGCCATTTAGACCCCAAAATTTGAACTCGAAAGAGGTTACTATTAGGGTGCTTGCTTCTTTAGCCTCGACATTTAAGCCCTCTAGTATAGTGACTGATACCTCTGAGGATGCTTATGTGGATATAGAATCTCTTGATTATGAAGTTAATAAGCTAGGTGAGAGTCTTCCTTCAGTACTTACGATAGCGCCTGACTCTCCTGTTGAACCTGAGGATGTGATTAGGACTGAGCCCATTACTGAGGACGAGGCAAGTTTCACTGACGCTTTTAGTGATGTTGAGGAGATTGGTTATCCCAGTGATTTGGATGAGGATTTCTCCCTTGAGGAATCATCTCCACCCCCCTTCGATGATATTTTAGTCAGGGAGTCTTCTGATGACCCTGAGTAAGAAGATGTTTCGGCAGAGTTGGTAGAGTCATCCGAAGTTGAGAGCGTACCTGTTACTAATTTAGGTAATGACTCGCTAGGACCCGACATTTTTATGTTGACCCAGGCTTGTAAAATATTTCTACGGTATTGGAAGAGTCACCTTGGGATGGTTGGTCAATTTGGGATAATCTTTGTGTGATACATCCGGGAGTTAGTTCGTTTATGTTATCAATGTTGCTTAAAGGTCTAGTTGACTTTGATACTCCCCGGGATTCGATTTGTCCATCCCCATATTCTTACTTAGACGATGTCCCTACCTCATGGGAAGAATTGGTCGATATAGGATGTGATGCTGTAGTAGATTTACCCTGTGAGGAAAATTTATCTTTGGATGACGGTAGTACTGAGGGCCCGATAGACTTCTCTTTGATGATAGCTCCTTCACCTGAGGCCCAAGTTAGTTTAGAAGTTTTATCGGATATAAATTTGCCTACCTTAGAGATGATCACTGGATCTGAATTAAATAAAATATCTAATGCATCTGAAAACATGTCGGCTGATTTGGTGGATCCATTCTATAGCAAATATTTAACTGAGGATGAGTTTTTAGTGAGGACAAATCCACTATTCGAGTTTTCCGTTGATTTTAATGGCTTGCAACCGGAGGCGTTTTCTTGGACGCTTAATCCATGTTTTGACATTGAGTGGGACTTATCTCCCCCAACAGAATCAAACATGTTGACTCTCCCTCCGGTTCACTTAACTCGTGTAGATGAACTTTTAGGGAACGAACTAGTCATTTCTAGCCCGATACATGTAGAGAAGCTTATTATTCTCGCCTCCCCGTTCGGCGTACTTAGATGGATGTGGGTAGACATAGTTGGGTATGTTGAGTTGTGTCGCGTGAATTTACTTTTTAATTCGGGAGCGACCAACTCTATAGTTGGTGACGAGCATTTTCTGAAAACCATTTATTATGATACTTTAAATAAAAATTTAAATCCAAATTTAAAACTATGACGTTGGACTCCATTGAATTAATCTTTGAACTTAAAGCACCCGTGCCACCAGACATAATTTTGTTATTTTGTACTATTAATTCAAGTAATGTTGCACATGGGTTCGCCCCTCATGGTTTTAATTTAATTAGGCGCATTTTTAATTTCTTAATCACTCTAAATGCGTCCATTAAATTACTTGCTAGGTTGTGTCGAAAAGTCTACCACCGTTATGTGAATGATTTGGTTTTGGATTGTCTCACCCCTGAACGTATGCCCTCGGGCACTTTAAAAATATTATTGAATCGGCTAGTCAAATTTTTACGAATTTTACGGAAGTTTGGTAACATGATATTTCTGTTTAAATTTTCCACTGATTGGGGCATAGCTCCTATTTTCATCGTTTCACATTTTATGCTTTATGCTTTTATGCCACTTGAAATGTTTACCACTCCGTATATATCTTCCACTATGCTTTCTATTGGGTTGGGTGGTGACAGTTTCCTAGGATCGTTCTCCTTCTCGGTCTCCATCGGAGGTATGTTGTTGGATGTTGTGGGAATTATTTTTCCTTCTTTGGCTAATGCGTTTTTGAGCTCTCCCCAAGGCCACCTTTTGCCATGCAGGTCCTTCTTCCCCTCCGATGAACTTCCAGGCTAGTACACACTAGCATACTCATCAGTGATGAGTATTTTTAAGAGGGGGAGGATTGATGGAGCCGACTTCCCTCGAATTGTTGTTTTGGAGCTTCCTCCCTCTGACGATGATGGTACCGGATATGAATGGAGACGACGACCCGCAATACTTTGGAGATGGCGACAACATGATTACGGATGACCCTTGGAAGCGTCGCCACAATAGCCGTCCGGAGCGCAAACTCAATTATAATTTATTAATAATATATATTAATAAATTATTATTGAGTAATAATATATTTTATTATTTATTTTTCGAAATTATCATTTTACTTCATGTCTTAATTTCATGTAAGATTGAGACTTATAACCATGCTCGTTATTTTATTTCATGTGCGAATTATAGTTTTATTTCATGTCATGATGGGTACAATTAGCCATCATGAGTGTTTTCAATTTGTATGGTGGAGATGGAGTGGTGTAGCCTATAAATAGGCATGTATCTTCTTTGTTTTGATTATTGAATGAATGAAATTGAAAAAACCTAAATCTCTTCTTGAAAAATTCTCCTCCTCTCCTCCTTGGCCGAACTCCTCTTTCCCCCTCTCATTGTGTTGGCCGTCGGCCACCTTCTCCCCTTTCCTCCTCCCTCCTTTACATCTCCCACTTCCTCTTGCGAGAACCGAGCCCCAACTCCTTCCTCCAAACCTCCGGCTTCCCTCCACCCCCAACCACTCGAGCCACCACCAACAACCTCCCCCAAAAATGACCACCCCCCCCCCTCCTAACCACAAAACTGGCCACCTCCCTTTCAACACAACCCGAGCCCCTCCCTCATCCACAAAACCTTAACCGCCAACCACCAACACTAACAAGCCCGACCCCCTTCCTCATCCCCTTCCTAATCCAAATTTCACCTTCCATATTAAGTTCTTAGCCTACAATAATAGAAATTTTTCTTTCCTTAATTATTTCTCAATCCACCACCTTTTCTCTCTCCTGCCTTATTTGGAGATATTTATTTCCATATTTAGAAGATTTCGCCGGGACTTTCCAAATACAGCATGTCACGAGGAAGGCGACGAATTTCTCTCCCTCTGGCATATCTCTGGTGGTGTCGTTAAGGAACGATTCTAGTCGAGAGAATCAGATTCATCAAATTCGGTTGGGTAACGAAAATTTCCAACTTTATGAGTTTCTCTTCTTTAGATAATTCCTGTGGCATTGGCAAATAGCGCGGATTGTGTAACGCTTGATTTTTCGTGGTTAAATTTATTTTTGTTATTGTCTTATTTACTTTATTTTTGTTTAAGTTCATGAAGCGTGGCGGCCCTCGTTCTTATTTTGTTGGGAGAAAACAACCCTTGCCCGTATCTATTGTTTTTCTGTGGTTTCTCTTTTGGTACAACTCGCTCGACAGAACTGTGTGGGTTCTTTTCGCTTGAGAGGACCTTGGCCTATTGCCTTGGTATTATCTTAAGAGGCTTTGCGAACCCCCCGTAATTTTAGTTTAGTAATAATATTTATTAAACTACTGCTACGTTAAATGCTTGAGGGTGACGTGAGAGTTATTCGAGAGCGGCGCGTTTGTTTCGTCGGCCACCAAAATGTTCGAAAGTGTGGGCGTACATCAATTGTTTCCTCTCCTTCTGACATGACTCCGACAGATATGTTGAAGAGTGATCTACGTAGAGATAATCAGAATCATCCATTTCGGTTGGGTAACGAAAAATTCCTACCTTCGTGTGATTTTTTTTTCCTAGATATTCTTGTGGTGGAAATCCTTGGCGTTGAATTTTGATAGCATTAATTCATCATGGTTTTCCTCGCTCGGTTTGTGTTTTTCTTGATTGATTTAATTTCGAAAGGATTTGGTGAACCTTCGTTTTCTTTTGTTGGGAGAAATCTACCTTTTCCAAATCGTATTTTATTTGGTAGATCTCTTTTGGTACAACACCAATCGTTCGGACGGGGTAGGTCCTTTTAGCTGGAAAGAATATTGACATATTGCCTCTATTCAATTCTAAACGGTTTGGCTACCCGTACGCTAGCATATAATTGTTAGGATTAATTAATGTGGAGGCGCGTAGAACGATTGTGCGAGTGTAGGATTGGATCATTAGAGAGGCAATCGTGTTCGTCCGTAGATATATCTGGTGTCAACGTTCAAGTCTGCATCAATTTGGTATCAGAGGGAGGTTCACGTCAATTTCCTAATTACCCCCCACCCCCCCCCCCTTTTGCTTTCAACATTGACACGTACTTGCACGTTCATTGCACAACATATAAAAAATATTAAAATTTTTGGTCTGCAAATAGCGGCCTAAAATTTTCAATTTTTCTCAAATTTAAAAAAAATAAAATTCTCGAATTTCTCCATCCTTTTCTTAGTAATAAAACCAAAAAAAATTTATTTTTCATTAAGTCATTTTTTTTATTAAGTTGTTTTAAAATTTAATTGTTGGTCTGCAAATAGCGGCCTATGTTTTTATTTTTTCAGAAAAAAATTCAGAATTTTTTTTAATAATCTTTTATTTATTTTCAGTAAGAAAATCCAAAAAAATATATTTTATTGCTTTAGTTATTAAGCGCGAACATTTCATCTGTTGAATTTTAAATAGGGTCAGGTTAATTTCTCATTGCATGTGCACTAGTTCAGAGTGAGTTTCCTCTCCGGTTCGCACTAAATGACATATGACGTATATGCTGCCTGGTTAGACTATTCCTATGCTAAGGTATGGCTAAACACACCCCTAGGGCACACCACATTTATCCTACTTATGACGGTTTAGGGTATCCCCAAAATTTTAGAGACTGGCTTAAGGGATTAGAAAATTATTTTTAAGTGTCACGTATGGGACGACCACCAAAAGGTTAACATAGCCCGAGATCGATTAGTTGGTTGAGCCTGCGTGTTTTGGCTAAACGAAGAGCGTCGTGTTGGTAGTTATAAACATGCTTGGCCGGCAATACGTAGCCTACTCACGAATCAATTTGATCCTATCTATCTCCGCACTACTAACACCAAGCATGTGAATGAGTATCGTTATGGAGCTAGTCCCAGACCTGCATATATGAATGATTATGTACGAATCAATTTGATCCTGTCTAAACAAGTAAAGTAGAGCAGTAATTACATGAAAAGTAAACTAAGAAATAAGTAAACATGACCTATAGGAATGCTCATACAAACCTATAGACCAAGAGGTCTTTTTACAAGGCCTATTGTATAAAGTGTCCCATACCAATTTATACAATGTGTCAAGGGTTATATGCAATGATAATGATATGTCATGCAATTATGCTATGATGTGAACATGCAAGTGCAACACACATACTCGACTCTGTGCACACAGACCTTTAGTTCCCCCTTTCTGGAGCCTAACCTTCCCGAATACCTCTGTAGTGGCAAACGGAAGCGGTTGTTTGGGCATCGCCCACATCTAAACTAGTATCAGCACTACCAGTCAGACCTATCGTATGACTCAATGCTAGTGTACTAAGAGGAGCTACTGCGTACTCTTACCGGCTGGCGCACCGAACTTTATTTGGCTAAGTGCTAGACCACACTTGCTGATTCAACGTATTTGTATCAGTGTAACAATTCTCTAATACCGAAGACCCACCACCTTTATCTTATGAACATGCAATATTACCATGATTTTCCACCAAGCCAAAGGTCCCCGAACTATCACGTCCGTCACAATTATCTACCGAGTGAAAGCTCCTTGGACTAACCCGTCCGTCACAATTATCTACCAAGCCATCGGCTCATACGGCTAACCTTCCCATCACCAAAAACACGGATTCTACTGATAATTCCTATTTATATAGTGATTTTCGGACTCATCTGGGCTTGTTTTCCTAAGCATTCACTTCACATTTAGTTCGTTATCGTATATATTTTCATCTTATATTTATTTCTATAGGAAGTGCACACTTAGGCCAGTGGTTGTGTATTTTTGTACTTTTATTGATTGTACTCCTTTTATGATTGCCTAGAATGTCTGCACATATCAGTGATTTGTTTTTCCTTTTGGTACAATGGTCGTATGCATGTTCCGGGAGTGTTTGGAAACTGGAATACTGCGCATGATCATCGGATCTATTGCGCACGACCACTGGTCATGCGTCGCTGATCGTGCGCACTAGTCTTCAGTTTTCCAAGTTCTGCCTGGGCAAACGCATGACCACTAGACATAGTGCGTACGACTACCGGTCGTGCGCCACTGATTGTGTAGATTGATTCCACTTTTCCTAGACTTCTGTCTGGGGTAATCGCACGACCATTGAACATTATATACACGACCACCGGTTGTGCGCCACTGCTCGTGCGAGTTAGCCTAGTTTTTCTTGAGTTCTGCCATTCCAATACGCACGATTACTGCCCATTATGCGCACGACCACTGGTCGTGCGCCCGTGATCGTGCGCATTGTTATATTCTGGTGTCTATAAATACGCAGGTTCCGCCCTAATTCGGGAATCCACACATTTTCCTCCTCCGTCTTATTCTCCGAGGAGGGATTCCACCATCCTCCTTCATATTCCACCATAGGTAGGTGCTCCAGGGAAGCTTTCACTGCAAAATTCAAGCCGGAGCTTCCTCTCGGCCACCTCTTTCATCCTTGAGCTTCAAGGAAGGGTTTGAAATTGTATCCAACAAGCAAAGGGAAGCTTGCAACTTTCTTCCGCAATCGTGACACGAAGAAGACGGGTAAATTGGAAGGTAGTGACAGCCCTTCTCTACCCCTGACGCAGTTGAGGACCGTGCTAGGACGCAGATTGACAACCCGACGATTCTTCCGTGAACCCTCAGCAAGACTTAAGATTTGGTCGATCTCTTGACTTATTCTTGCTTTCTTATTGTATATGTGTATAAAAACTTCATTTGTAGATTTTGTTGCTCTTTAGTTGTATGCTTTATTAGATTCATGTCTATGTGATTATGTATTGCTTTACTTCTTTAGCTGCATGAGAAGCGCCTTCATTTCCATCCGCCACCACATCCCGTTTTGCCATTCTAGCAATTGCTAGAAGTGTGCGTAGCGAAGATGTGCTTTCTACCCTCATTTCGTAATCCTACTCGTCCATCCAAACAGCGATTCGGTGCATAGTGGCCCATGTAGTCTTCCATCCCGCCTAGTGAAGCATTGCATAGCGGCGTTGCATAAGAGTAGTTGATAGTGTTTTACTTTCCATTTCTGCAAAATACAAAACCCCCCTTTTTTAGGTTAGGCTTTACGACTTCAATCTCAAGTCTTCCTCAAAATTAACTCCACCTTGCCGTGTTCCCTCGAGATCGATACTTGGGGAAATTCACCCATTTTATATTATATGTGCGACCAGTACACATGCCGTTCAACCACATCAAGTTTTTGGCATCGTTGCCGGGGAACACAGTCGTGTGATTTTTTGGAGAGGAAGATAGGAGATAGAAGCCCTTTTCCATTTGTTCATATCATGTTTATTCTTTGCTTTAGTTTTTAAATTTGTTGCATATTTTTCTTTGTTCCTTTTCTAGTTTTAATTTTTTAGCAGCAGACATTCATTTTCTTTTATCTGCTAGTGTGTAGTTAATTTTTGCTTAGAAGATTTTTGTTGGTGAATTTTTTCTTGTTGAACCATGTTTTCTTATATGAATACCCATTGTAGATTGTGCGGGGATTATAGGCATGGAATTGATGAGTGCGCTAATGAAGATAGTGAGAATAATTCTCGTGGTTCAGTGTATGGAGCACCATCCTCTTATGGAACTTCATACACCATACCCAAGTCGTATGGTCACTTCTCTTCTACGCCTTCACAATTTTCTTATTCCTCTCCGGTCCAACCTGCACCGAGGAATAATTGAAAACGGTGTTTGTGTTGTCGTAGAACCTGGCACGTGTTGAAAGATTGCACATAATTTCATCGCCAGTTGGAGGAGAATGATGTACCGGATATCCGACTTGTTCCATCCACCTCTCAATTGGATGCCCCATCTGATTCTGATGATATATTTGTAGTACCACCTTGTCTATGGGGGACTGCTGCAGATATACCCATCAGACTTTCTACTATTTGGTGTGACGACATTGTGGTGACTTCTCACCCCATGCACTATTCCCCTCTTGTTGATTCACCCCCGGAGGAACCATCACATATTTTCTCTGATGTTGTTGTTCCTCCGCTTTCTTAGCAAGAATTATCTGTCCCTATTTTTAGTGAGTTAGTTGATGATGTTATGCCAGATTGTGATTCAGAGCCTGAGGTTGTGCATATATGGGACGAGGCCGTTATTCTCTCCAATGGAGAGTGTGACACCATGGAACACGAGGACGCACCGAGGTGGGATGATGAGGAAATCCTTTCTAATGAGGAAGTTTCCACTTCCTTTTTGGATGAGGAGATCCAAACCACCACCGAGGACCTCATGCTCTCAGATTCCCCTCGCCATGACTCATATGACACCGACGGTGATATATGCTTGGATCTTATTGGGAGTGAGACCGGGACCACTCCCCCTATTATTGATTATTTTAGTTCTTCTTATTCTTTATTTCTTGATCCCCTTTCTATATCTGAGCCTAAGCGGGTTGAGTCTCCGCAGGTGCTTCATAAGGACTTGGAGCTTCTAGTATGCACGTGAAATGTGCGCATTCAAAAGGTAACAAATACTGACTCTCCCCCAGACTTAAACTAAGCAACACAACATATGATATGGAAATTTAATTCAAATAAACACAAGAGCAGAGGTTACCCAATGCTCAGATAGTGAGCATACCAGAAGATGCGTGAAAAATAGAAGCAGGCCCGCCAAACGAAAAATGACAACCCCGCCAATATGGATTTGCCAAGAATACCTACAGGGGTGTGCTCCGCAAAAACAAAAGAAAAAGTAGACAAAATATAATTTTATTGTTTTATTTTGATTAGTTCATTGCATCACACACAACTGCACCCACATGAGTGTGTGCTTAGCTGTTAGTGTGCTGCGAGTTAAACTCGTTTCTTTTTTATGATTTGGGGAAATTATTGTCCTGGTATAGGATTGTGAGACAGAGTAAAATGTTGACTCATGTAGTTCTCCTAGTCGAGTGCTCTCATCTCGTGTTGAAATTGGAGTAGATTTAAATTTTTTTATGCTTATAGTTTTATATTTTTTCTATTTGCATAAATACTTTTTATTCTACTCAAAATTGGTGAATCCGGTATGAATCAAACGGTAGTGTAGGGATGTGCGTAGCCATCACTAGACTCGTTTTGCTCAAGTAGGGAGGAAGGGTTATCTTTCTCGGTGGCTAAGAACTTGCCCCAAGCTACTCTCGAAGCATTGGTACATGGTTAGTCAAGCGTGAGTGTGATGTAGGCCATCACTTTGTCTAGTTTGAGCCTTGTACCATTCCCGACGTCTATCCGTTGCTATCCCTGTTGAGCTTGTCCCTTCCTTTGACATCCTTACGCCTCGCTACCAAAGCCATATAGCCATTCCTACTCATACATCCAGATGTGGTTGCTCGGTTAGTTTGCTTTATTTTCATTTGTATCTGTTATGTGTGACAGTTATGTGTGTATTTGTGCAGCTTGTGGTGTTGCCGTGTTTTGTATTTGGTTTCAGCTATTTGGATAAAAAGAAAAGAAAAAAAGTAAATGAAATGAAATTTTCCAATTGGGAATAAAAAAATATATATATATATTGTTGTTAAGTTGTGAAATATTTTGGTATTGTGTTCGTGGTGGGCGTGCACGCACTGTAAAAAATCCAAGTCTGGTGGTGCACCGTACATGTTTGCAGTTGTTTATAGTTGTGAGTGTTTTCGGGCGGTCTCATTTTGGATGTGTGTGTCCGTCTTGTTTACCTTTGTTTATCCCGCCTTTCCCTAAGTCTATATTAAACTCCAAGTCCTACGTATTAATGCTTGAGTCGAACTAGTGCCATGGAGAGAGTGTGAACGGGCAAGCATATGGTCCCCGACATTGGTGGATTCTTTTGGAGGTGATCCTGAGCCCTGGTCTTTGGCAAAGCTCACCTTAGTGGCCTACCTACTTTCTTTCTATGCGTGACCGGAAGATTCACCGTGATTCCATTTTTGAGTAGTAATAAAATTTTGATACGCATTGTAAAAAGTATAAACTATTTTGCATGCTTAGAAATTTCCTCCATTTATATTTTTACGCGTACGAGCATACGACTTCGCATGGTACTCCATATCACAATTTCTATATTAGCTAAATCATTTTTTGTCTCCATAGATTTTGTTTGCTCGGGACGCGCAGATAGGTAAGTCTGGGGGTGTGATGAGTCCTATTTATATAGTGATTTTCGTACTCATCTGGGCTAGTTTTCTTACGCATGCACTTCACTTTTAGTTCGTTATCTTATATATTTTCATCTTATCTTTATTTCTATAGGAAGTGCACACTTAGGCCCCGTGTTGTATATTTTTGTGATTTTATTTATTGTACTCTTTTTATGATTGCCTGGAATGTCTGCATATATCAGTGATTTGTTTTTCTTATTGGTAACAAGGGTCATGTGGATGTTCCGGGAGTGTTTGTAAACAGGAATACTGCGCACGATCATCAGATCTATTTCGCACGACCACTGGTCATGCGCCACTGATCGTGTGCACTAGTCTTCAGTTTTCCAAGTTCTGTCAGGGCAAACGCACGACCACTGGACACTGTGCGCATGACCATCGGTCGTGTGCCACTGATCGTGTGCATTGATTCCACTTTTCCTGGAGTTCTGTCTTGGGTAATCGCATGACAATTGAACATTGTGCGCATGACCACCAGCCGAGTGCCACTTCTCATGTGTGTTATCAGAGTTTTTCTTGAGTTCTGTTATGCCAATACACACGATCACTGTCCATTATGCGCACGACCACTGGTCGTGCGCATGTGACCGTGTGCATTGTTATATTCTGTTATCTATAAATACGCATATTTCGCCCTAATTCGGGAATCCACACAATTTCCTCCATCGTCTTCATTTCGGAGGAGGCATTCTGTTATCCTCCTTCATCTTCCACCAAGGAGAGAAGCTACGACCATGCTCTCAAAGCCTACACCTTGTCAGTGCTTGCTCTCGGCCTTCTCCTTCATCTTTTGAGCTCCATTTCATGCTCTAATGTCATAGCCAACAAGCAAAGGAAATCTTGGATCTTTCTTACGCATCATGACACGAAGAAGGCGGGTCCATTGGGAGGTAGTGACAACTCTTCTCCGAGCTAGGACGCAAATTTACAACCCGACGATTCCTTCCGTGAACCCTAAGCAAGACTTCAGATTCGGTCGATCTCTTGACTTGTTCTTGCTTTCTTGTTATATATATGTAACATCCCATTTCCGGCTAGACCCCTAGGAGTCGGTCTGTCGTGATAGAACCCTAGGAAGCCCAAAAATTGAAGTCCATAGACCAATACTTCGAGTCACGGGTTGGTCACGCCCGTGACCAACCTGTCATGCCCGTGACCTAGGGCGTGACCCCTTCGACGATCGTCGATCTCAGGAAGACGATCGTTGAGTGCAGATTTTGCATCCGGGCCTGCCACGCCCGTGACCTACGTGTCACGATCGTGACCTAGGGCGTGACCCCTTCAACGATCGTCAATCTCAGCAAGACGATCAGCGAGTGCATAATTTGCTACCCGGGCTTATCACGCCCGTGACCTACATGTCATGCCCGTGACCTAAGGCGTGACCCCCCTTCGACCATCGTCGATCTCAGTGAGACGATCATTGAGCACAGAATTTGCATCATGGCCCTGTCATGCCCCTGACCGGCGTCTCACGCCCGTGACCTAGGGCGTGACCCACCTTCGGTGATCGTCGATCTCAGGTCGACGATCGACAAACTCAGAATTTGCCACCCAGCCTTGTTATGCCCGTGACCTACGTGTCACGCCCGTGACGAAGGCCGAAACGTCAGCCAAACTGGAAATTTCTGTAACCCAAGTCATAATCAATTCCGATTATGGGAATTTACAGCAGGAATATTTATGGGCCGTTTCTTTCTCTAATTACTTAATAAAATGAGGGAGAGTTGACCCAATAGGAAATCGCCACTTGGATCAGTCATTTCATCTTCCACCTTTTCCTCTCCCTCCACCATAACTGAAATATTATTAAGAGAGAGAGAGAGAGAGAGCTTTCATGGCCATGAATGCTTTACCCTTTCCCCTCCCCCACTTGGAGATCTATAAAAGCCCCCTTATAACAAGATGAGAAGGTTTCACTCTTGATCAAACGGATTCAGATTATTTTTCTTGCTATAGGAGAAGTTCGGGAACGCCATCACCGCGCCATGAAAATCCGACGTTCATCTCGTCTCCAAACCGCGAACAAGGTCCTCCTCAACTTCTTCTCTTGTGGGTCGATCTTAGGATCTTAGAAAGGAGTTCGTGCTCAATGGAGCCGGACCTATCTCGCGTTTTCATGGAAAAACCATGAAAAAATATATTTTCGGGTACGCCGGAAACCGCCACCTCCGGCGGCCAATCCACCGCCGACCGAAAGCCATCGCCTCGACGGAGGTGATGGTGGTGGTGGCTGGCCAGGGAAGTGATCGGACGGCCGGTGACAGATCACGGAAAGGTTACAGGAAATATAGTTTTCTGAGTTTCTGTTTCGGGTTCTGTTTGGTAGGGATGATGAACAGTAAAACTTGTTTATATTATAAAGTTTTAAATATAATATATAAGGAAAATATTTATAAAATGGGCGTATTTGGATGCTACAAACGATACATATAGAGGCCGATTTAGGAAAAATGGCCAGTCACAAAAGTTGTAGCCCTTCAAGTCTAGATTAATTTAAAATTGATTTCAACTCGTTTGGGTGAGCAGTTTGACCGCAGCACCCGTTTTAGTGGGGGATGTACCTAGAGTTGGGCAGAAACTAAAATGGATGCCCACGCTTCGTCCCTTGTCCAAATGACCTGAAATTAGGGCAGGGAGTTACCCTTAGCCATATCTAGAGGCTGTCCAAAAATAGAAATTTTTGGAGATACTTTTCATAAAGTTTCTGTTTTAATTTAATAAAGTTAGAGTAATTTATTTAAGTGGTCATATGACCTCCAAACCCTCCCAAATTTTGCTGAGTGGTCCTTGGCTATAAATCCTAGTTCTGTACAAAATTTCAACTCATTTGGATGAGTTTTGGATAGGAAGTCACCTATTCTTAAATAGGCAATAATGAGGCATTTTTTAGTAAAAAGTTCACAAGAGGTTAGAATGGTCATATCACCTCAACAAAGGCTGATATTTTGACCACTGACTTAGAGGGGTTATTATAACCCACTTGGAGAAAATGGTGTGATTTAGGGTTGGTTTACCCTAGGATCCAAACTCAAACCCTAGATGGAGGGTTTTGAGGGTTTTGAGGGTTGTGAGGGACATGGGGGCAATTGCTCTCGTATTGCCTTTAAACCTAGTAGAATTGACATTAGCATGATGTGAATCATTTGGATGAAATCTTGGAGGATTTGGAGACAGGTAGATACCTCAAAAACCTAACCTTAGCTTTATGGTAAAATACTAATTAAGCACAATCTGTCACTAAACATTATCTAAGGGCCGTGAAACTCGGGTAGAGTAAGTTTTGGGGCGGGTAGGACCTATAAAGATTTTACTGGAATTTTATGATGTCTATTTCCAGCACTTCATTTGTAATGATTGTTATAGCCCTAATGGATTTTTTAATTTTTTGAATCTTTCTATTCATTGAAACCCTATAAAATCTTGGAAGTAAATGATTTAGGTCAGAATAGTTGCTTATGAATTTTTGTATAATTTTTTGCTGAGTAAATCTAGTACTTCCTTCACAAATATTAAAAGGGGGTTTTATGTTTTGAAAATTAATTATGGATGATTTTTTTTTTGAAAAATTATGAAACTTGGTCAATGCTATTTTTAAGGTTATACCTGCAAGATATAATTAATTTATAATTTTCGAATGGATATTTTCTGTATTTGATTCATAAGTAACGAAAGATAGGAAATATTGCTAAAATAGTTTTTGTGCTCTTTTGATGATAGAAAAATTGTGATACTTTGGAATTACCATTTTGAGATAGCAAAATATTTATAATAATTTTGTTGGACATCTTGCTGAGTACTTAGGGTAGTTAATGTTCAAACTTGTAGCCCAAGGAATTTTGAGAAAATTAATTAAATGCCTGATAAATTAGGAAAAAATATAATTTTCTGATTATAGGCTAATCATATCATGATAAACCTCCAGTAAATAAGTTAGGGCATTTGAATGAGTATTGGATCATTTCCTACCCGGTTTGACATATAGTCTAGGTTGGTCTACATATAGCAAATTGTTAAATTGCAATATGACATGATCTGGGATAGTTATTGGAGTTAGTCATTTTGTTTGGGTGGATAGATGTGGATGATTTCGCAATAGAATGATATGAAGAGTAGTGAGGAGTGGGGTTGGCTAGAGTTGAGAGGTGCTCGGATTCGACGAAAGATAATCTTTCCCGAAGAGAGGAAGGTTAAAAATCACACTAGGTTAGTCTATCGTAATATGAGAAGGGAATGGGTAAAGGGAATCAACCAATAACAATAAGTTCCTTGTGAAAGGGAACGATGGGCTTCAGCTACCATCATAGTTCCTAGTGCCCTTTGAGAGCCCTTCACAGGGAATATCGGGGGCAGTCCTGGGTTAACATAAACTGTAATAACAAACTGACAAGAGTAACTTAATAATTAGGGTTGCACCTTTCACAAACACTGTTAGCACAGGAAGATGATTGGGAGCTTCGGCTCGATTAGTTAAGATACGGACGGAATGGTCCGGGGAGCTTTGGCTCGGTTGGTTAAGAGACGGACGGGATGGTCCGGGGAGCTTCGGCTTGATTGGTTAAGAGACGGATGTTTTGGTCCTGGGAGCTTCGGCTCGGTTTTTGTTTGATCACGATTAAATTTGCATGTGCATAAAAGGAAAGAAAATTAAGGTGGTGGGTCTTCGGTATTGGAGGGTCGATGCACGGACGCCAATATGCTTACTCAGCAAGTGTGGTTAGCACTTCGCCAACAGAAGTCCAGTGCGCCAGCCGGTAAGAGTATGCAGGAGTCTGCTTAGTGCACCAAGCGTTGAGGCGTACGATAGGTCTGATCGGTAGTGCTTTACTAGTTTAGAGGTGGGAGAGGCCCAACCCACCGCTTCCGTCTGCCACTACGGAGGTATCCTGGGAGGTAACGGCTCCGAAAGGGGGAACTAAAGGTCTGTGTGCACAGAGTCGTGTGTGTGTGTGTGTTGCACTTGTATGTTCCATCATACCCACTTGAATGTCATAGCATAATCGATTCATTTAACCCTGACACCTAAAGTATAAGTGGTATGGGACGCTTATACATTAGAACTTGCAAAACGACCCCTTGGTCTATAAGCTTGTGTGGGCAAGTTTATAAATTAAGGTTAATTTCTATTAATTATATGCTGCTATTTGATAACCGACACCCCAACGTATAAGTGGTATGGGACACTCTATATGATGGGAGCCTTTCAGAAGATCCCTTAGCTTATGCATTTCCGCACATAATTTAAGGTTACTTTTCCTACTTTCTATTTCTGTCATATTTATTATAGAATTGCTAGATTAGTTCTACTGTCAACTGTTCTTTTGGTTTATTCTCCATCTACATGTCCTTCCCTTTCTTCCTCTCCGTTCGGTGCCTAGGAGTCATGGGGGAAGGGGTAGGGGATGATAGGGCTTAGTCTTTATGACTAACGGTTTTCGAACCGCATCATGTTAAGGGATCGTTGAACCCAACACAGGGGAGCAGCCCCAGATATCGGTGCGCTTGGAGATGGGGCAGTCTAGCTCCGGAGTTCATACAGCCAGGACCGTGAGTCTCGACCTTGAGTAGATGTTTTGTTTTTGCTTCCGCATGAGTGATTTGTAGTGAGGACATGATGTACCGGGCATAAGCCCATATTTTTAGTAATCTGATATATTATTCTGTGGACACTCCCTTCGTGGAGTTTTATTTCTATATATGTGATTTACCAGTGGACTTGCTTTTACTTCATTTATTGTGCTACCTTTTCTGTGATCGAATTGGCCTGCAGAATCGGCGCCTTGTGGTGATGACCCTTCAGGATGTGAAGGTGCCACCACAAAGCGGCGATCCAGGGCCTAAGACCCCGGGGTTTTAATAGAAAAAAAGGTGGTCTTACAATATATGTGTTAAAACTTCATTTCTAGATGTTGTGCTCTTTATTTGTATGCTTTATTAGATTCATGTCTATGTGATTCTGTATTGCTTTACTTCTTTAGTTGCATGAGAAGCGCCTTCATTTCCATCCGCCGCCACATCCTGTTTTGCCGTTCTAGCAATTGCTAGAAGCGTACGTAGCAAAGTTTACCCTCATTCAGTATGCCTACTCGTCCATCCACCCAGTGATTCGGTGCATAGCGGCGCGTGTAGTCTTCCATCCCGCCTAGCGAAGCATCGAATAGTGGCGTTGCATAGGAGTAGTTGATAGTGTTTTACTTTCTTTTTCCACAAAATACCCAAACTCCCCTATTTTTAGGTTAGGATTTAGGACTTCAATCTCATGTCCTCCTCAAAATTAACTCCACCTTGTTTGTTCTCTCGAGATTGATACTTGGGGAAATTCGCCTATTTTATATTACTTGTGCGATCGGTACACTTGTCGTTCAACCGCATCACCTACCGCCTGTGTGGCCCAACCTAACTCCCACAACACCGGGGAGCATGAGTGTAAGTGTAATCCTAGTGTATTTGTAATTACTCTTGTAATCCATTTAGTCTTATGGCTTACGTTAACCATGGACTTCCCAGGGCATTCCCTGTAAAGGGATCTTGGGGGCACTAGGAATTACGATGGGTTGAAGCTCAAAGCTCCCTTTCGCAAGACACTTACTATTATTTGTTATTACCCAATTCCCGATCCCTTTTAACATTAATTTGGATCTAACCCTAGGGTATTTTGACTCTCTCTCTCCATAGGATAGACGATCTTTCGTCGATCCCGAGCACCTCAACACTAGTCCACCCAACACTCTCCTCATCATGACTCCTAATGAAGCTCTCTTTTTATTTTTCACTCCACCAAGATCAATAAACTATTAACCTCATCTCCCTATGTCCATTCCACTTGTTATCACAATTTCCGCAGTTTTACTAAATGAAGACCAACCTACGATATATGATGTACATGATAGGAGATACTCCAAATTTTTATCCAAATGCCCTAAGATAATTAATGAGGGTCTATCACGACATTTTTAGCCTAAATCCAGGAACTTGTAATTTTTATAATTAATTTGGCATTTATTAAATTTCCTAAAAATTAGGCCATAAGTAATTTTGAACATGAATTACTAGATTTCCTTAAGTTGTGGCCACCCCAAAATTATGAACAGTGTATGATAGCAAGATTTTACTGAATTCCAAATTTCATAGATTTCTATAAATGTAATAACCTCTAAATAATTAATTCAAGGTAATTCAAATAATTAGAGTTAATGAAGGGAGTACCATAAATAATAGTCCAAAAATTACATAAAAATTATCAAAACCTTATAATGATCATAAAACACTAGGAAATAATTTTCATACAATTCCAAGGTAAGTAGGCTATATATAAAAAATACTTCAATTAAATCCACTAAAGTGCACTTTGTAAAGAAACATTCTTATAAACTCATCCAAATAATATGTAATAATTTTGTAGGATTTATTATACCCTCAATGGTTCTCTGGCCAAATAACACAATTTTCCAGCAAGATATAATATTTATAATCTATTTATCAAAATATGGTGCACTAGTTCACTTAACACATAAAGTACTAAAAGGAAATGTCCAAATGATCCAAATAATTTACTAGTGTCTCTAAATGATATTTAATTAACCTTGCCAGAGTTTCACATCATTCTAAGTTATTTGAACCATGATTACTTCAAAATCATCACATGAGCAAGATGAAGGTTATAACTACATGTATAGGCTACTGTTTTATAAACATCTTATAATAAATTTCAAAGGTTAATAATACTATAAAATTACTCTTACAAAAATCTCATGAAGATCCAAGATCATATGACCCTTCAATATTTCCATAGAAGGTATAAGCCTAAACAATCCCTAATTGATTTAAGTTGTGTTCCGAAGTCTAAATGTCACCAAATTCCTTCCTAGGGCTATTCACCACCCTATGACATCATGGATAAAACTCCAAGTCCATACAAGGACATATCACCCTATGTCCTTCACAAACCCCCAAAGTTCAACCTTTGGGTTTGAACTAGGGTCCAGGGAAAATCCACCCTAATCCACCCCAAACATCAAGGGAGGGTGTTTTAACTTACCTTGAGGCTCTGGCCAAAGTCCCATCCCCTTTGGGTGAGAATTGGCCCCTCTATGCCCCAAACACCCTTTGCCCTAAATTACCCTTAAGAGACCAAACTTTGGTCACACCAATGCTTATTCAACTCAACACCAAATGGTCTGCAATTTTAACCATAGTCAGGACATGACCCTTAGAGGTAGACACCAAATGTTTGGTGGGTTTAGAGTCATTAGACCCCTTAAATAATTCATGCAAGGTTTATTATATCTCTACAAAAACTTTAGGAAAATATTTTCCAAAAATTCCTATTTTCTGATATGTTTTTGGTATAGCTAATAGTGACCTCCAGCCAAAATTTTAAGTCATTTGGATGGCTGGATTGATAGGGGCACTCAATTTAGTCTCTGGTCAAGCCTATGTATAGGCTTCACGATTTTGAGTGTTCTGGTTAAAACACTTACCCAAATTTGTTGAAATAAATTTTAAATTAAAGTAGACTATAAGGGCTACAATTTTCATGTTGGCAACTTTTTAAGGTTTAGCCACCAAGGGTCTCATTTATTTAATTTAAAAGGGGTATAGTAAAGGGTTAAAAATGTAAAACCTTAATTATATTTATAACTATACTGTACTGTTCATCTTCTTCATCTTTCCGAACAGAACCCTAAAAATCAAAAAGCTTGTAGCTTTTCCCAAGCCAAACGCCAGCCACCTGTCAACTTCCGTGGCCAACAACCGCCTCCACCACCTCCGTCGAGGTGGTGGCTATCGCCCGGCGGTGGTTTGGCCGTCGGAGGTGGTGGTTTCCGGCGAACCCGCCACCATGATTTTTTGGAATTTCTCCATTTTTTTCTAACTTGGATCAGCTCGTTTGCGTCCAATTTCTTAGCCTAATTTGATCAAGATACTAGCACAAGGGGATAGGAGGAGAAGCGGACCTTGTTGGGGTTCGACGAAGGCGGCGGCGGTGGTCGGCCATGACATTTTTCCTCTCCGGCGAGCTTGCACGATTCCTCGATCCTCCACCAAAATCTTTGATCCAATACATTATTTTGAGTGCCAAGGACATTTTGAAGGAGATGGGATGGTCAGAAATTGGAATGGGGGCTGCATAGGGGGATTTATATTTTTCATGGGAGGGGAGGTGCAGGGTTGGTTGGCCATGGTGGTTGGGCTCCCCTCTTAATGTCTATGTGCTGGAGTTGATGGGGAGATGAATCCTAAGCATTAGGGAATCCCAAAGGCTACTTAGGAGAGGTGGAAGCAGTGTCCCATGATCTTCCACCATTAATTCTATATCTCTTTCTTCTTTCTCTCTCCTCCATTAAAGGGCAACTTGACTTTCTCTCTCTTAGTCACCATTTCAAGAAAATGGATTGCATTCCATGTAAATATCAGCCCCCATAAAGTTAGTTGGCCACTCAAGTTGGGCTTAGCCCAAGTGGCTTGGGCTTGGTTAGGTCATTTAGGCTAGTTTGACCTATTTTAGGGTTGAGTTGACTTTGGTCAGTTTGACCATTTGGGTTGACCCCAATGGGTCCTTGGTGACCCATTAGCCTCCCCTAAGGTCTAGGGAGACTTGGATGGGGTTGCTTTGACACTTTGGTGGTCACTTGAACCGTATTTAGGGTACTTATACCACTTTAGTGTTTAAGTTGACTTTGGTCAACTTGACCACTTGGGTTGACCCAAATGGGTCCTTAGTGACTCAATGAACCTCGTAAAGGGCTAGGAACGTTATGGTGGAGTCAAAGAGACAAGGTGAGGCCCTAAGGTCAAACTATAGGTTAGGTAATTGGAAAGTATTATGTGCAGACCATGGCGATCTCACCTTCATTCCTAGGTTCACTTGGTCTTCTTGGGTTTCCTAGAGTTTTGTCATGACCTAGTCATAACAAAACAACTTCTAGGGGTCTAGTTGTTTGAGGGATGTTACAAGAGGTAAGGAAGAATGTTGCAAGCTAGAAATATTGTTATGTCCATAGGCATTGAGTTAAGGTCATTCACTCAACGCCATACATCTATAGACAAAAATATGGCTAAGTAGTTTAGCGTTGAGTGATGAAGACACGCTCAATGACATGCAGCAAAAAGCTGTGAGTTGAACCGAGTTTAGAGTTCGTCGAGCTCAGTTCAGAGTTCATCGAGCACACTTCACCATTCGTCGAACTCAGTTCAAAGTAAGACAGTCTAAGCCAGTGGTTTTAAATTCAAAATTTTGGCTAAGGCAGAAAGCGTTGAGTGAGGCGTGGTCACTCAACGCTCTCAGTGCCTAAGATACTACAGAGGCAGAAACTTGGTTAAGGCAAAAAGCATTGAGTGGCGGTTGCTCACTCAATGCTTTTAATGCCAAATGAAGACAGAATTTTGTCTAAGGTGTTTGGCACTGAGTGATGCTTACACACTCAACGCAAAGCAGCAGATAGTTGATAAAGCAAGATTGACGTTGAGTAGAGCTGTATCACTCAATGCCTAGAATCAAACTTAATATTCTAAGTAGTTTGGCGTTAAGTAAAGGTTACTCACTCAACACCAAGAGACAGTGAATCTGTCTAAGTGTGTTTGCGTTGAGTGATGCTTACTCACTCAACGAATATGCTAATGTTGTTTGATTTTTGGCCAAGTCCATAACTAATCATATCAGCAAGTCAACAAGTCAGCATATTTTAAATTAGTGGCGGGATGGCTACAGTACACGACAAAAGTTACTGCAGAACTACTGTACGACAGTTGGCGTTAAAGTAAATTTGTTGTTGGCCATTAATGATGTAGGGCCCACTGCTCAAGAGTCGTTGAGAAAAATTCAATTAAAGGAAAAGGCCTTTACAGAGAAAAATAGCTTTTCAAGGAAAGAGAATCAGTGGAAGTTCTTCTTCTCTGCCAATGTTATGGAGCTGAAGAATAGGAAGCTCATGTCTACAAGACAGAGAGCAAGATAGCTGTTAGAACCAACATCTTCAACAACAAGATAGCTGGTGTCATTCTCACCTTCAGTATCATGCTATTTTACAGTATTTTCTCTGAGCATAAGGTAGCAGCAAAGGGCTGACCCTTGCTGCAGGTTCTTCACAGTTCCAGCAACACAAGCACCCAAAGATCTTTGTCTGGAAGCTATCAAGAGAAGAATGCTTGAAAAAGCAGAGATTTGAAAGAAGGCTCAGGAGACAATTCCTCAGGAGTCAATGTTAGGGTTGAATCACCTCTGCCCAGGAAAGAGAGAAGGGCAAAAAGGGTTCTATAAGTTGCTTCCAGCACAAGGATACTTATTGCTGTGAAGAAGTTGAGCTGAGACTTCCTCAGCTCAGGTAGCAGCTATATGCTATTGTCTCTTCACACATCCATCAGGAAAAATCCCTAGTGTTGTAAAGAAGAAGTTAGGACTGAGTATATCTCAGTTCAAGTAAGGTAGACTCACGAAATACTTTCCTATAGTCAAAGTTGGGTTGAGTCTAACTCAGTCAAGGTAGATTGGGATAGATAAATTTCTCCTATGTCCAATCAATACTCTAACCCACTTTCATCCTATAGGATCCAAGTATTGATCTGAGCTATATGGCTAAATTGCCTGAGGTAGGAGGGTGTTGCTCTCTGAGGTAGGATCCAAGTGTGGATCTGAGTGTAGGGCCTTTTTTGCCTGAGGTAGGTACCTGTTAGATACTGAGTTATAAGAGTGTTGCTGCACTCTGAGAGTAGGGCCTTGTGCCTGAAGTTATAGGACTTAAATATATGTTGAGGTAGGTGGCTTGAGGGTCACTGAGTGTAGGAGCACTGCAGAGCTCTGAGGTAGGATCCATTGTGGATCCGAGGTAGGGCTGTCCTCCCAGCCTGAGTGTAGGGCTTAACCGCCTGAGGTAGTTGGTTTGCTAACCACTGAGTTGTAGGCCCTTGTGGCTGAGAAGTAAGTCTTGGAGGAGACTTAGAGATCATTAGGGATCAGAGGTGTAAACTCTTTGGAGCAAGTTTTGGAGAAGTGCCTAGTCCAACAAGATAGTTGGATAGGTTGGAGGGAAACTGGATGTACCCATTTGGGGAATAACTATAAAATCACTATGCGCTTTTTTGTGTTGTTTTCCTTATGCAGGTTATTTATATCTTGAAAGCATAAAACAACTAAAAGCCAAATCTATTCACAGCCCCTCCAGGTGATTTAGCTATCCTTGAATTAAAGACTTTCAAGTGGTATCAGAGGGAGGTTGCTCAGAAAGTGTCTAACAATCTGAGCAGATCTCAAAAGATAGCTAAAAGGTTTGTATTGATGGTTTCAAAAGAGAATCATATGGAGTGGAGCTCAATTAAGTTTCAAGTCTGCAGTGAGAGCAAAGGCCACATTGGACTATTGGTAGCTCTTCTAGATGATTATGTCTATGCAGATGCAAGAATAGAGATCAGGGACCCCCTGTCATACTCAGATAATTACTCAGAGGTGGATGAAGCTGAGGAAGGTGAATGCAGATGCTATGGGCTGATTGCTACACCGGAAGAAGAAGAATTTAGCAAGGATCTGCCTGGTCTAGATCAGGTACAATCTCTGTCTAGTTCATCTTATTATTCAGGTTATGATTCATGCTCAGACTCTAATGCTTCCTCATTAAGTGGTGATGAGAGACCTCTATCAGAAGATGATATCAATCAATTGATTGAGAATCATGTTACACTTCTGAAAGCTTTCAAGGAAAGCAAGTTGATTGTTAAGAAACAAGCAGAGGAAATTTCTTCACTCCAGTCACTTGCTTCCTAGCAAGATGAGACCTCGTCCTTAATATCTTTGAAAGAGAGGGAAGTAGCTCATCTGAAGATCATGGTAGATATCCATGTTGAGTCCATCAAATATAAGGAGTCTAAGATCAAGGTTCTTGAAGAGAAACTTGAAAGGGAGAAGAGGATAGTGGCCAATTTCTCTAAGATAGATGCTATCAAGATAAAAATCTGAATCTGAGTGGATTACAAAAGTTATCCAATCTCAGAGGAGAGGCCAAGCTCCTGTTGTGCCTCAGTAAACCTTTCACAAGGTAATTCTCCCTTCTCATAGGTATGACCAAGGCTGCATGCATGGTTTGTAACGCCCCGAAACTTAAAAAGTTAAACGGGCGATGTTCGAACCAAGTTAGGGTCTTGGTAGGGTGAATACGGCCTGTGACACGGGCGTGTCACATGGCCTTGTCATGCTTGGTTAGTTGATTTATGGTCGACGAGCATTTAGTGCTCGAACACGGTCTGTGACACAGGCATGTCACAGGGCGTATCAAGCACCTGGCATGTGACACGGGCGTGTCACATGGCCGTGTACTCCTCTGGAAGGTTTGTCCTGTGTCAACTGAGGGACACGGCTCGGAACACGGGCATGTACTGTATGACATGGGCATGTAAGATTCGGCACGGGCGTGTGTCCACCCGTGTCCACCAAGGGACGTGATGGTTGGCGTGGCGTTTATTTGTGACATGCCCTGGTAACGAGCGTGTCGATGATCCGACACGGGCGTGTCATGTTGGGACACGGGCGTGTCCTAACCCGTGTGATTTTCTATAATCGACAATTGTGCCTGGATCAAGGCACACGGCCTAGGACACGGCCGTGTGCAAAGCCGTGTTCGGCCCAGGATTAAGAGATTTTAGTTGAATCTGAGCTGTTTGTTTTCTTTGAGCAAGATTTGACGGCCCAGATGAGTTCCTTCTTTCTTAAGTCCTGGAATAGAGGATTAATTCCTCATTTCCTCTTAAGTTTTCTCTTTCTAAGGAGTTAGAGAGAGGAGAGAGCAAGGAAGATGGAAGGAGAGGAATCCAGCCGCCAGCGGAGCGTCGGAGCACCAAATTGAGAACCGAGACCGGATCCGCAGAGAGAATTCCCTTGCGAAGCCTTTCATCCGGTTAGTTTTTCATGGCGCCAAAGCATCCTTCAAGGGTAATGATTCTCAACCTGAGAATGTGAAGCTCTTCTTGCTTTGCATAGGAAAACCATCTCCCGCGAGTGTGCAGTGAGTTTGCGGTGTTCCTTGGGGTAGATATGTGAAGTCCCCCTTGTTTAGAGTCCGGAATTGAAGTACGGGCATAGGCATTGTGTGTGAAGCCTACCCAGACGTGTTTGTATGGATCGGTGATGTTACATTGCATGAATAGCCGGAGAAGACTCCGTGCGTTGTTTTTGGGTTTCTACGCGGTAGATTGCAGCAGTGATCCTTGGGGATTAACTCCAAGGCGCACCCAGAAAACTAGGCGGAATCGTAGTTCTGCTAACTTGGTTGTCGGGGAGCCAGCCTTGAACATAACTTGGTTATGTGATGTTTTGAAATGAATTAGGATCCGGGTGAATATTATCCTGCGCGTACGTCTTATAGTGACTAGGCGGCGTGAGCAATAGGTAGGTGGAAATGGACCTGGGCTTTGCGGTTCGGTTCTAGAGGCCCTAAAGTGGAATTGGCCATCGACATAGTCGAGAGTCTTGGACTGTAGTCGGAAAGACTCAAAAATGCTCACAATGTTTGCCATCTTGAGGATGGTAGTGAAGCCACGGCATTGACCGGATACACTGAGAATGTGCCCTGAATTCACGGGGTGTTTGGCCGAGCGAGCCTACACCTATGGCGAAATATACTTATGCACTTAAATGTTAAGCTGGGCTAATGAAATGGAGGGAAAGAGCACCACCGTCCCGAGTAAGGGGAGGGGTCATTATAATTTGGTCAGCTTTAGCTGACCGTTTCTTTGTTTGCCACCGTGCGGTGGAATGTTGCTTGCAGGTGTTGCGGAACCAAACGCCAAGTAGCGGGCTGAAGCCCAAGTTGCTGAGCTGGCCCTCGAAGGGCAAAGCGAACTGTTGTTTTACTTTTGTCATGCGTGGCCAGCCTGTGAGCCGATGTATGTAAAACATTTTATTGTCAAATGAACATTTGTAAGGCCTTAAGGCAAAGTACTCTTTTGTGTATTTATTGTATTTCATTACTGTGGTATATAGTGGACATTCATGCCGTTGTTGTGCAAATTCTGGGTTTCCTTAAACTGTTTAAAAGCTTCCGCTAGAATGCTCTGTGTTAGGGCGAGTAGTTCAGTATTTTTGGTATTATTTTGTAACCTTTTCCACTGTCCGTAGTATATGGCATCGGGTTCCAGCTGGACCTTCTGTTATATGTCATACGACGGATGTGGGTGTTACAATTTGGTATCATACTAGGGTGTCGGTCGTCTATATTTGAATTCGGGGTGAATTCATTTAAGGGGTGGTGAGCACATGTATGTGCGACATCGTTATAACATAAAAGAACCCATGAATGTCCACTTAGGAATGAAGAAATACACTTGTTTTGAGGAACCTGAGTGTTCTAGTGATTGCTTTTAGCAATTTGTATGTCATCTAATCGATAGTTATGCTATATAGGGGACTACGAGTGGCGCGGGGCAGTCGCAAGGTCAGCACTCCACGGAGAGTAGTGCACTTAACAACGTGCCTGAGACCCTGCTTTCTGTTGAAACCATAAGAAGGATAGTTAAAGTGGTGTTCGCAGTGACTAAAGCACAACTTGGAGGGCAAGTGCAGCCCCCTGTCCCTGGGGTGACTTAAACACCGAGTGGTGTGATGGAAAAACTAGCATATATAAGACCTTTGGATCAACAGTTGAACATGCTTTTAGTGCAGGGTACAGACTCAGTTGAGGAGTATTTGCAGGCACTTCTTTTCATAAGGCGCTACCCAGGGTTTGATTTGGAGAACGAGCAGACTATAGTTAATAGATTTTACAACGGTCTACGTGATGAATTACGACTGCTACTCGTAATACCAAAGCTACTTGGATTCTGAGCGTTAGTGGAGTCGGATAGAGCCTTGGAAGCAGATCTGGCCAGTATCAACCAGACGTCAGAGTATAGCTTACCAAAATGCCCAAGTCCCACAAAGTCTGTACACCGAAAGAGGAGTAAAGTGAGGCCTGACGTATCTACTAGTCAAACTCCATATTACTGTTATAAATGTGGAAGGTTTGGTCACTTTGCCCGAAATTTCCGTAAAGATGATCGGGGGACCGAGAAAGCTATGAAGGGAGTCCAAAAGAAGAAAGACTCCAGTGCGTAGAAGACAGAGTTCAAGGCGCTACCCACCTCGAATTCCGGTTTCCGTAGATGGTGTAAGAAGGCAAGGAGGTCGGGTCTAGTTCCTTCTTTTGGTGCGTCTGGAACAACTATTGGCCGAGACCTGGGCACATGCTTTTGCTATGGGAAGCTGGGACACTTCGCCCGAGAGTATCGAAGCGGATGTCAGGAGTCCGAGAAGAAGCCTAGAGTTACCTACGAAGAGAAGGGTAAGGGGTTGGAGGTAGCTACACCTCAATATGCTCCATCCCAACCTAGAGGATACAATTTTGGCCATCAGGAGGTTATGGAATATGCTGACATGGTGACTGGTATGATTTAATTTTTGGTATGTTAGCTTTAGATACTTGTTGCCTTACGCATGTTAGCCTATGTTTGGTTGTGATAGGATTTGTATTGGTTTTCTGAGTGTCCGGTGAAAGCACTGTTCGTCATGGGAACTTCTCATTCCTTTTTGTCCGAATGATGTGTATCGCGCATCGGAGTTCCTTCTTCGATGGCAAGAGACAAATCGATAGTACTGTTGCCTATCGGGTGCTCTATACACGTGAATAGTGTCTGTTGTATGAAGTTACGGATAGGGAGTCAGGAGTTTGACTTGCAAGCTTCGCTACTGCTGTTTGTAGAATTCAACGTAATCTTTGGTATGATTGGCTCTCGGAGCAGCGTGCGTACATCAATTTCAAGCGTAAGGTGGTCCGTTTGGTACTAGTTATAGGTTCTGAGATGTCGGAATTGAAGTATTACTTCAAGAGCTGGTGGAACAGAGTTATGTGCATCCAAGTTTACTGCTTTGGAGCATACCGGTCCTCTGGTTAAAAGAGGATGGAAGCTTACAACTATGTAATGGTTAGTAGAAGTTGATTAAGTTAACGGGAAAAGAATATGTATCCAAACCCAAGTAGTGATTATCTATTCGATCAAATCAATGGGTCAAGTGTGTACTCAAGTTGAATCTAAAATCCAGATACTATTATTTGTCGCTAAGGGAAAGTGATATTCCAAAAATGGAGTTCAACACACGATATGTGCATTATGAGTTCATCATTATGTCATTTGTGCTGACAAATGCGTCGTCCGTGTTTATGGATTTGAGGTATAGGGCGTTCAGTGAGTACCTGAACCAGTTCGTGATAACCTTTATCGACGACATCTTGGTGTACTCGCGGTGTGAGGCTGATCACTACAAGCATTTACATATGGTATTGGAGACGTTGAGGAAGAATCAGTTGTATGCTAAGTTCTCCAAGTGTGAGTTCTGGTTATCCTTAATCGCGTTCCTTTGTCATATTGTTAGTGGTGAATGCATAACGGTGGATCCGGCGAAGATAGAGGCGATTCAGGAGTGGCCAATGTTGACTACGGTGGCAGAAGTCCAGAGCTTTCTAGGGCTTGCCGGCTACTATAGGTGCTTCGTAGAGAACTTCTCGCGGATAGTGCTACCACTCACGACGCTGACAAGGAAGGATCAAAAGTTTGTTTGGATGTTGGAGTGCGTGCATGCTTTTGAAGAATTGAAGAGGCAGTTGGTCACGACGCCTATTTTGCGTTCGCCGAGTGGGTGTGAAGGGTTTGAAATTTATAGTGATGCTTCGGGCAGTGGTTTGGGATGTATTCTGCTACAGCATGGGAGCGTGATAGCCTATGGATCACGACAGTTGAAGGTTCATGAGAGAAATTATCCAGTCCATGACTTGGAGTTAGCGGCCGTTATATTTTATCTAAAGCTATGGAGGCACTATCTATACGGTATGAAGGTTGATATCTACACCGATCATAAGAGCCTGAAGTATTTGCTAGAACAGAAGGACATGAACATGAGACAATGGAGGTGGATGGATTTCATGGGGGACTACACTTTTGAAATACACTATGTGACCGGAAAAGGAAATGCACTGGCAGATGCGTTGAGTCGTAGGGCACCTACGCAAGCCAACTGGTTGGCGGTGCATGATGAGAGTTTGGTACGTGATTTGGAGGCTTTAGAGATCTCCTGCGTGGATAAGCAGGCTAGTGCCGAGGCAATATTGTGTTGGACGGAGGTGCAGTATGACCTAGCTGATAGGATTCGGCGGGCTTTGGTTCAGGCTAGCAGTATGAAGCAGATCTTGGATGAATCGTTGGATGGGTCAAATTCCCAATTTGCAGTTGAAGATGGACTACTAAGGAAGGACGGTCTCCTATGCATCCCTAGGGCGGATAACCTTCGGGAGGAGCTGATGTACGAGGCTCATCATACCAATTACTCAATCCACCCGGGGAGCACGAAGATGTATAGGGACATAAAGAAGTTGTTTTGGTGGCCAGGATTGAAGAAGGATGTAGCACTTTATGTGGCGAAGTGCCAAACTTGTGCCTTGGTGAAGGCGGAGTGCCAGAAGCCCGGAGATTTCTTGAAGTCCTTGCCTATCCCGGAATGAAAGTTTTATGACATTTCCATGGTTTTTGTGCATGGTTTTCCAAGGTCGCAGAAGGGAAACGACGCCATCTGGGTGGTCGCAGATAGATTAACAAAGGTGTCGCACTTCATCCTGAATAGGAAGGAAGATCCGGTGGAAAAGTAAGCCAAGCTCTATGTGGATAATATTGTACGATTGCATGGTGTGCCACGCAGTATTGTTAGTGACCGAGACGGACGCTTCACGTCAAATGACTGGAGGCTGGTGCATAAGTTGTTTGGAACTAAGCTGAGTTGCAGTACAGCCTTTCATCTGTAGACGGTTGGTCAGACTTAAACGGTCAATAGGACGATGGAGGACATGCTTCGCATGTGCGTCTTGGATTTGGAAAAATAGTGGGAAGATCTTCTATACATGGTCGAGTTTGCATACAATAACAATTTTCAAGCGAGTATTGGAATGACGCCTTTCGAGGCCCTGTATGGGAGAAAGTGTCTCACGCCATTGTTTTGGTTGGAGACAGGTGAGTCAAAGTTATACAAACATCAGGCAGTAGAAGACGTCACTTCAATGGTACGTACGATTCAGGAACGGTTAAAGATCGCTCAGGACAGGCAGGCAATATACTATAATACCAAGCATAGGAATGTGGAGTTCAGTGTTGGCAATTGGGTGTACTTAAAAATCAAGCCATTTAAGGGTGTCTCGCGGATTCGACGCTTGAAAAATCTGAGTCCGAGATACCTTGGACCGTTTGAGATCCTGGAGCGGATTGGCGAAGCAACGTATCGATTGAAGTTGTCGGTGGAGTTTAGTGGGGTACACGATGTATTCCATGTATCGTTATTGCAGAAAGTGGTATAAGAGCCTTCACAGGTCATTGTGGTCGATCAAGTACCAATTGATAATGTGTTGACGACCAAGGTCAAGCCAGTTCCCATTGAAGACTTTGAAGTCAAACAGCTCCGCAACAAGGAAATTTGAATGGTTAAAGTCCGATGGGATAACTGCATACAAGAGGATCTTTCTTGTGAGCGAGAGCAGACCATGGGTGAAGCATACCCCGAATTATTCCACGCAGGTAATCTTTAAATTGTTTTGTGTACCTTTACATAATTTCATGGACGAAATTCTTTAAGATGGGGTCTAGATTTGTAACGCCCAGAAACTTAAAAAGTGAAACGGGCGGTGTTCGAACCAAGTTCGGGTCTTGGTAGGGTGAACATGGCCTGTGAAACAGGCGTGTCACATAACCGTGTCGTGCTCGGGTAGTCGAGTCGAGGTCGACGAGCATTGATTGCTCGAACATGGCATGTGACACGGGCGTGTCACAGGGCGTGTCAGGCACACGACAAGTGATACAGGCGTATCACATGGCCGTGTACTCCTCTAGAAGGTTGGTCCTGTGTCGACTAAGGGACACGACCCGGAACACGGGCGTGTACTGTTTGACATGGGCATGTCAGATTCGGCACGGGCGTGTGGCCACCCGTGTCCACCAAGGTACGTGATGGTTGGCGTGGCGGTTATTCGTGACATGCCCTGGTCACGGGCGTGTCGATGACCCGATACGTACGTGTCAGGTTGGGACATGAGCGTGTCCTAACCCGTGTGCTTTTTAGTACTAAACAATCGTGTCTGTATCAAGGCATACGACCTAGGACACGACCCTGTGCAAAGCCGTGTTCGGCCCAGGATTAAGAGATTTTAGTCGAATCTGAGCCGTTCGTTTTCTTTGAGTAAGATCTGATGGCCCAGATGAGTTCCTGCTTTCTTAAGTCCGGGAATGGAGGATTAATTCCTCATTTCCTCTTAAGTTTTCTCTTTCTAAGGAGTTAGAGAGAGGAGAGAGCAAGGAAGAAGGAAGGGGAGGATTCCGGCCGCCGGCGGAGCGTCAGAGCACCAAATTGAGAACCGAGACTGGATCCCCGGAGAGAATTCCCTTGCAAAGCCTTTCATCAGGCTAGTTTTTCATGGCGCCAAAGCAGACTTCAAGGGAAACGATTCTCAACTTGAGCATGTGAAGCTCTTCTTCCTTTACATAGGAAAACCCTCTCCCGCGAGTGTGCAGTGAGTTTGCGGTGTTCCTTGGGGGTAGATATATGAAGTCTCCCTTGTTTAGAGTCCGGAATCGAAGTACTGGCATAGGCATTGTGTGTGAAGCTTACCTGGACGTGTTTGTATGGATTGGTGATATTGCATTTCATGAATAGCCAGAGAATACTCCGTGCGTTGTTTTCAGTTTTCTACGCGGTAGATTGCAGCAGGGATCCTTGGGGATTAACTCCAAGGCACACCCGGAAAACTAGGCAGAATCGTAGTTCTGCTAACTTGGCGGCTGGGGAGCCAGCCTTGAACATAACTTGGTTATGTGATGTTTTGAAATGAATTAGGATCCGGGTGAAGCTTCGCCCGCCCGTACGTCTTAAAGTGACTAGGCGGCGTGAGCAACGGGCAGGTGGAAACAGACCTGGGCTTTGCGGTTCAGTGCTAGAGGCCCTAAAGTTGAACTGGCCGTTGGCATAGTCGAGAGTCTTGGACTGCGGTCAGAAATACTCAAAAATGCTCACAATGTTTGCCATCCTGAGGATGGTAGTGAAGCCACGGAATTGACCTGATTCACTGAGAATGCGCCCTGAGTACACGTGGAGTTTGGCTGAGCGAGCCTACACCTGTGGTGAAATATACTTATGCACTTAAATGTTTAGCTGGGCTAATGAAATGCAGGGTTGGAGCACCGCCGTCCCGAGTAAGGGGCAGGGTCGTTATAATTTGGTCAGCTTTAGCTGATCGTTGCTTTGTTTGCCACCATGTGGTGGAATGTTGTTTGTAGGTGCTGCAGAACCAAGCGCCAAGTAGCGGGCTGAAGCCCAAGTTGTTGTGCTGGCCCTCGAAGGCCAAAGCGAACTGTTGTTTTACTTATGTCATGTGTGGTCGTCCTGTGAGCCGATGTATGTAAAATATTATATTGTCATGTGAACATTTATAAGGCCTTAAGGCGAAGTACTCTTTTGTGTATTTGTTGTATTTCATTCCTGTGGTGCATAGTGGACATTCATGCCATTGTTGTGCAAATTCTGGGTTCCCTTAAACTGTTTATAAGCTTCCGCTAGAATGCTCTGTGTTAGGACGAGTAGTTGAATATTTTTGGTATTATTATGTAACCTTTCCGACTGTCCGTGGTATATGGCGTCGGGTTCCAGTTGGACCTTCTATTATATGCCATACGACGGATTGGGGTGTTACATGGTCACTAGGAGAATGGGAATTCCTCTTGTAAGAATACCAGAGTATCTTATAATGGGAGAAAAAAGGGTAGGGGAATGAATTCCTTTAAGGCTCCCCATGAAAAAGTACAAATGGCCCATGCTGGACCATTTATATTTGGTGCCTCAACCCCAACTCACAAGGGTAAGGCAGCGGCTTTCACTCAACCCCATCCAGCAAGTACTCAGACCAAGGGTCAGTCTACAAGTAAGCCTAACTTGGATAGTTCAGATGATATAAACAACATGTCATCTGCAATGAAGACAGCTATAAATACACCTCAGGGCAAGCAAAGGAAGCCTTCTGGAAGAATAACCTTTATTCAGATCCTTGCTGAAAGGAACCTGAAGAAAGTTGCTTCTCCTCTTCCTTCTATTCAGTCAGCAGTTAACCATACTGCAAGACCTGCTCTGAAAAGAAGATATAATATTCATGAGTGTTGGTGATGTGGTAAGGTTAGGCATTTTTCCCCAGATTGTTGGGACAATCCTTCTGTGTCAAGAGAAAGAGTAATCCTACCTGTCAGAAATTCTGCAGGTAGGCAAGTCAAATTTTAGGCTAACGGGAACCTAGGACCCAATACATATTGGATTCCTAAGGTAAGGTAATTCTGTTTTGCAGGTTACTCTTAGTGCCCTTCCCCTTGTGGCACTTGGATAGAAGATGTTCCAGAACTCGGACTGAAACAAGATAGTTATCTTATGGATCATACTCCATTGAGGAATAGACCTAAGATCAATAGTTGGTGATGGATATTGACCATCGAGGATATTCCTTTTACTGCCCAAGAGGAAGAGAATGTTTAGTGAAATCTTGAAGAAGGACAAGTGCATACTCATGGATGAAAGCCAGCTGAATCCATCCAACAAGTCTGTCTGGGTGGACAAAGCTTTGCTGCCACACCAGCAAACTAGGAAATGAACAAGTATGTTGTACTCATCTCTGAGGAAAGCACAGGTTGTAACATCCCATTTCCGGCTAGACTCCAAGGAGTCGGTCTGCCATGACATAACCATAGGAAACCCAAGAATTGAAGTCCATCAGCTCCGAATTTTCAGTCACGGGTTGGTCACGCCCGTGACCGACCTGTCACGCCCGTGACCTAGGGCGTGACCCCTTCGACGATCGTCGACCTCAGGAAGACGATCGGCGAGCTCTATATTTTTAGTCATGGGTCGGTCATGCCCGTGACCGACATGTCACACCCGAGACCTAGGGCATGACCCCCTTCGACGATCATCGACCTCAAGAAGACGATCAGCGAGCGCAGAATTTTCAACCCGGGCCTGTCATGCCCGTGACCGACATGTCACGCCCGTGACCTAGGGCGTGACCCCCCCTTTCGACGATCGTCGACCTCGGGAAGACGATCGGCGAACTCAGAATTTTCAACACGAGCCTGTCACGCCCGTGCCCGACCCGTCATGCCCGTGACCTAGGGCGTGATGCCCCCACCAACCGGCGACCTCAACTCGACGAACGTGGGACGAAGAACACCTGTCACGCCCGTGACCTATGTGTCACGCCCGTGACAAAGGCCGAAACGTCAGCCAGGCTGGAAATTTCTTTAACCCAGGCCATAATTAACTCTGATATGGGAAGTTACACCAGAAGTATTTATGGCCCGTTTCTTTCTCTAATTACTTAATAAAAGGAGGAAGAGTTGGTCCAATAGGAAATCGCCACTTGGACACATCTTTTCATCTTCCACCTTTTCCTCTCCCTCCACTTTAACCGAAATGCTATTAAGAGGAGAGCCTTCATGGCCTTAAATGCTTTACCCTTTTCCCCTCCCCACTTGGTGATCTATAAAATCCCCCTTAGAGCAAGATGAGAAGTTTACACTCTTTACCAAATGGATTAGATTATTGTTCTTGTTGTAGGAGAAGTTCGTAAACGCCACCGCGCCATGACAACTCGACGTTCATCTCGCCTCCAAACCGCGAACAAGGTCGTCCTCTACTTCTTCCTTTATGGGTAGATCTTAGGATCTTAGAAAGGAAGTTCGTGCTCAATGGAGCCGGACCTATTTCGCATTTTCATGGAAAAACCATGAAAATATATTTTTGGGTCCGCCGGAAACCGCCACCTCCGGCGGCCAAACCACCGCCGACCGATAGCCATCGCCTCAATGGAGGTGGAGGTGGTGGCTGGCCATGGAAATGACCGGACGGCCGGCGATGGATCGCGGAAGAGCTACAGGAAATCAGAGTTTTTGAGTTCAAGTTTCGGGTTCTGTAGAAGATGAACAGTAAAGATATTTTTATAATATAAAAATTATGTATATAGCATATAAGTAAAATATACATTAAATCAGCGCATTTTGATGTTGCAAAACGAGGCACTTAGAGGGCGATTTAGGAAAATTGTCCAGTCACAAAAGTTGTAGCCCTTCGAGTCTAGATTAATTTAAAATTAATTTCAACTCTTTCTGGTAAGCGGTTAAACCGCAGCACCCGTTGTAGTGGGGACTGTACCTAGAGTTGGGCAGAAACTAAAATGAATGCCCACTCTTTGTCCATTGTCCAATTGACCTGAATTTTGGGCAGGGGGTTACCCTTAGCCATACCTAGAGACATTCCAGAAATGGAAATTTTTGGAGATACTTTTCCTAAGGTTTTTGTTTTAATTTAATAAAGTTAGAGTAATTTATTTAAGTAGTCAAATGACCTCCAAACCCTCCCAAATTTTGAGGAGTAGTCCCTGGTTATAAAATCTAGCTCTGTACAAAATTCCAACTCATTTGGATAAGTTTTTGGCAGGAAATCACCTATCCATAACTAGACATTAATGAGGCATTTTTGAGTAAAAAGTGCACTAAGAGGTTGGAACGGTAAAATCACCTCAACAGAGGCTGATATTTTGACCACTGACTTAGAAGGGTTATTATAACCCACTTGGAGAAAAATAATTTGGTTTAGGGTTTATTTACCCTAGAATCCAAACTCAAACCCTAAAAGGAGGGTTTTGAGAGTTGTGAAAAGCATGGGGGCAATTGCCCTCGTATTGCCTTGAAATTCAGTACAGTCGACGTTAGCATAATATAAATCATCTGGATGGAATCTCGGAGGATTTGGAGATATGTAGATACCTCAAAACCCTAACCTTAGTTTTAGGGTAAAATCTCAAATAAGTAAAATCGGTCACTAAACATTATCAAAAAGCTGTGAAACTCGGGTAGAGTGTGTTTTGGAATGGATTGAATCTATAGCAATTTTACTGGAATTTTATTATGTTTATTTCTATCACTTCATTTATAAATTTTGTTATAGCCCTAATTGATGTTTTAATTATTTAGATTTATCTGCTCATTTATACCCTATGAAATCATGGAAAGTAAATGTTTTAGGTCAGAATGGTTGCTCCTAAATTTTTGTATAATTTTTAGTTGAGTAAATCTAGTACTTCATTCACAAATGATAAAAAAGGATTTTATGGTTTAAAAATTAATTATTGATGATATTGCTGCTGAAAAATTATAAAACTTGGCCAAAGCTATTTTTAAGGTTGTATCTGCATAGTATAATTAATTCATAATTTTTGGATGGATATTCTCTGTACTTGATTCATAAATAATGAAAGATATAAAATATTGCTAAAATAGTTTTAGTGCCTTTTTGATGATAGAAAAATTGTGATACTTTGGATTTAACATATTGAGATAACATAATATTTATAATAATTTTGTTGGACATCTTGCATGAGTACTTAGGGTAGTTCATGTTCAAACCGGTAGCCCTTGGAATTTTTGAGAAAATTAATTAAATGCCAGATAAATTAGGGGAAATTATAATTTTCTGATTTTAGGCTGATCATATCATTATATACCTCTAGTAAATAAGTTAGGGCATTTGGATGAGTATTGGATCATTTCCTAACCAGTTCGACATATAGCATAGGATAGTATGCAAATAGCAATTTGTGTTAACAGTCATAGGACATGATGTGGCACAACGTTGGAGTTTGTTAATCTGCTGAATTGGATGGATGTGAAAGTGTTCACCATATAAAGATGGGAAGGTTAGTGAGAAGTGGTGTTGGCTAGAGATAAGAGGTGCTCGGGTTTACCGAAAGATCGTCTTTCTCGAAGAGAGGAAGGTCAAAAATCACACTAGGTTAGTCTATCGTAATATGAGAAGAGAATGGGTAAAGAGAATCAACCAATAATAATAAGTGTCTTGCAAAAGGGAATGATTGGATTCAGCTACCATAATAGTTCCTAGTGCCCTTTGAGAGCCCTTCACAGGGAATATCGGGGGCAGTCCTGGGTTAACGTAAACTATAATAACAAACTGAAAAGAGCAACCTAGTAATTAGGATCTCACATTTCACAAACACTGTTAGTGCAGGAAGATTGTTGGGAGCTTCGGCTCGGTTGGTTAAGAGACGTATAGTTTTTCCAGGGAGCTTCGACTTGATTGGTTAAGAGACGGACATTTTGGTCCGGGGAGCTTTGGCTTAGTTTTTGTTTGATTACTAATAAATTTGCATGTGCATAAAAGGAAAGAAAATTAAGGTGGTGGGTATTTGGTATTGGAGGGTCGATGCACCGACGCCAATACGCTGACTCGGAAAGTGTGGTTAGCACTTCTCCAACAGAAGTTCGGTGCGCCAGCCGGCAATAGTATGCAGGAGTCCGCTTTGTGCACCAAGCGTTGAGGCGTATGATAGGTCTTACCGGTAGTGCTTTACTTGTTTAGAGGTTGGCGAGGCCCAACCCACCGCTTTCGTCTGCCACTACAGAGTTATCCTGGGTGGTAACGGCTCTGAAAGGGGGAACTAAAGGTCTGTGTACACAGAGTCGGGTGTGTGAGTTACACTTGCATGTTCCATCATACCCACTTGCATGTCATAGCATAATCGATTCATTTAACCCCTGCCACCTAAAGTATAAGTGGAATGGGACGCTTATGCATTAGGACTTGCAAAATGACCCCTTGGTCTATAAGCTTGTGTGGGTATGTTTATAAATTATGATCAATTTTGATATATATACTGCTGTTTGATAACCGACACCCCAACGTATAAATTGGTATGAGACTGATAGTTTTACTTTCAAGACAACCTAAACACCTAGAGGGGGGGTGAATAGGTTCTAATTGCTTGTTTATACTTTTAGGCAAGATTCAATCAAAATTAAAACATCCAGCACAGCAATCACAGAAATTTAATCATCACAGATTACACAATGTTTTATAGTGGTTCCCCAAGGTTTGGGTACATCCACTTTCCCCCTTCACCTATCTAGCAGTATGCTAGATTCAGCTAAACTTCCACTATTCTCAGATCCTCAGATCCTACAGCTCAGAACCTGGATAGGTTCCTACAACTCAGGCACAACAACCCTACCTCAGCCTTGCCACAAAGCCTACAACTCAGAGAAGAACCTTCTCCTACACTCAGGCAAACCGCCCTACCACTCAGAGATCAACTCTCCTACACTCAGCCTTTATATCACAGGTTACAACTCAGATCTGTGTAAAATAGATCCTACAGAAATTTAGAAAAGAAGTTTTAATGTCTTGCCTTTGTTGAGAGAGAAGAGGACAAGACAATTCTTGATCAGCTGATGAAATCAACTGAATCTGAGCTTTCTTCAAAGCTTCTTGAATCTGAACTTAGCTGAGTTGATTTCCAAACAGCTTCTTGAGAAACCACTGATGGCTTCCTTCTTCTTCTTCAAAATGGCTGGATCCCTCTCTATCCAACACCTTTGATAATACTTCTGAATTCTTGTTAGAACTCTTCTTAGATCGATCCTGAGATCGTCTTCTTAGATCTTCTGATGAAGATCTTCTTTAGTGTATTAGTCCTTCTTGATTTGATTTCTCAAATTGATTGCCAAAATTCAATCTCTTTACTTCTCTCTGAATCTGTCTATTTATAGACCTTCTTAATGGTAACCGGCTGATCCAGTTTATAACTGTCTTCTGACAAGTCTGACAACATCAGTTAACTGGCTACAACCCACAGCTGTCAAGTCTTCAAATAGATCCTGTGCCTTAGTCTTTGTCAGCAATGTGTTGAGACAGACTGTCAGGAAGTGTCGAGACCAACTGTCTATATGTGTCGACACAAGTAACTTTGGTGTCGACACAGCCTTTGATGATGTCGACAAGTTTGCCTTTAAGTCGACACAGCTTCTTCAGAACTTTATTTTGAGAATGAGTCGACACAGAGAATTTATGTCGACTCAACACTTCATCTTTCTTCAGAAAATAACTTGGTCTTGACTTTGCAGTGTGTCGACACAAGTCCTGTGTGTCGACACAGTTGTTGTAGATTCAGAACTCAGTATGTGTCGTCACTGCCTTCAGGTGTCGACACATCAATTGTCGACTATCTTTTAGTTAGTCGACACTGCTTCCCAGTGTCGACACAAATGTGGTCGACTATCTTCCTGTGAGTCGACACTGCTTCCCAGTGTCGACACAAATGTGGTCGACTATCTTTCTCTGTGCCGACATAGCATCCTTCAAGTGTCGACACAAATATTCTGAAGTGTCAACACTGTTTCTTCAGGTGTCGATACATGGACTTAGAATATTTTTCTGCATTCTTTAACACTTCTTCACCTGCACATGTCAACTTAACACAACATCAAATACACCTTGATGTATATCATTGAGCTAAGTTGGACTTCTTCAAATCAGGTACACATTTTCCAATGTACCCAACAATCTCCCCCTATTTGGAGAAGTCATAACCCTTAAAGCCAATGATATACACCATTTAAAAAAAATATGATGATGTATGACATTACAGGAATACTTAATATAAACAAAACATTAACAATTCATCACAGAGTGAACATGAATATGTGATTCCAAACAAAATTTTGTTTATAACTTGGTAATGTTTGATTACAGTTGTTTACATTGAATAATTAAACACAACAATACAAAACACATTTGAAAGAACTTAAAACTAAGACTGATCAGGCTCTTTTATGACAATTCCTTTGCTAGAATGGATTTGAGCCTTCACAGGAGCTTCAGCAACTTCAACTGGCTTCTTGCCTTTTAGCTCAGCTTTCTTCTGTGCTTCTTCCTTGAGCCTTTGCCTTTCAAAGTAATGAAAGGGCTTTGGAAAGTACTTGCTCGGCTCCTGAGCATCTGGTGGCAGCCTTCCCATCTTGGCTTTTCTCCTGAACTGTACTATGGATTCCTGCCTAGCTTCAAACTTTTGCCATTCCATTTCATTATACCACTTTCCTCTTTCATGTTCTTTGTCCTTTACAGCCTTCCATGTAGTTAGTATAATATTTCTTGAAGTAGGGCTCCACTGCTCAAAATCTGGCTTAAGTTCAGCCTGCTCTCTAAATCTCTTCTTGGATAGTAGAGCATCTTGCTGTTCTTTCAATTTGGCCTCAGGCTTATCCACTTTCTCAATAACAACCTTGTTAACCTCCTTTGGAGGACTATACATATGTTGAACTTGCTGATCAATCATATCAAAATCTAGAGGAGGGTAAATGACTTGGGCAACCTAAGGTTGATTGCCTTCAAGTAGACCTGTTTGTATTCCTGACTCAGCCACCATAGCATCATCACACAAAGGTGGATATCCCAATGTGGCTCGAATACTATTTGTCACACATTTGGTGTGCTCTGAGCCAGCATGAACTAACAACCTCTCCCCCTTTATGGCTTCTCTGGTAATATGATCTCTTAGATCATCCTTCTGAAATCTGATCTGGCCATCCAGATAATTCACACCCTCTTAAAAAAATGGTTTTAACTTTTGAAGCTTGTCAGATATGTCCTTTTGAGAGGTAGTGATAGCAGTTTTAACTGATTCAATAGCATCTTGAAGTTTCTTATCAAAGTCTTCAGTCTCCTTTGCTCTTGCTTCAGTCAGCCCTGGAGTAGTCTTTTTCAATTCATCAATAATTTCTTGATGAGATTCAGTCAAATTATCATTCATCCTCAGCTGATTCTCCAAAACATAACTTTGCTTTAAAACAATATCATCCACTTTAGGGATGATAGACTGCTGTTGTTTAGCCAAATACACCACAGCATTACCTCCCTTATGGAAGCAATCTGTCATCTCCTTCTTATGCATATTGACTTCAAATCGAATTGACTTTATATCCTGAGCCAAGTCAAATTGAAGGGACTTATTGCTCTCATCAACATATCGTTCAACAGCCAATCTATGTTCATCTAACTTAACTTGCAAATCAACCATAAACTTGTTATAATTAAATTCAGGATGGGATTGTTGGGTTGTAGTCTGTAGAGCCTGCTTATAACCTTTGCTCCTTCTCTTGAAGACAACAAGTTTTATCTTCTTAGCTATTCTGGCTTCTTCAGTCTCTGATTCAGATGAACTATCAATTTGAACTCTTTCTTGAGGAGGAGGAGGAGGAATAGCTGTTTCAGTGCCATGTTGTTCAGCCTCAACATGCATAGACTCCCCCTCACTCACTTGCTCCTTCTCAATTTCTATCTCCATGTCAAGGGCCTTCTTAATATCTTGCCCCTCTTCTACTCTATCAGTAGCAATATCAACATTAGGAAATAACTCTTCTAGAGTATATTCCTTCTGAGCTTGAACATAAGATGTATCATTTAGATCTTCTATATTCAGATCTTTGGAGATATCAATTTGTACTGCCTCTTGCACTGGGTCAGACATCTTCTCCCCCTGTACTTGTTCAGTATTGGTAATGTCCTGGGCAGGTGAGTACACTTGCTCCCCCTGCACCTGTGCAGAAATAGAAATATTAGAAATGTCTGTTGTAAGAAAATACACCAGCTCCCCCTGCAACTGTACCTGTTCAGGAGTAGATACATTCTGGGCAGGAGAATGAGCTTGCTCCCCCTACATCTGTGCAGGTATAGTTTCTTGTTGGACTGGAGTAGACGCAGGGTGATCTTCAACATGCTTTCTCTCTAGTTCTTCTTGAAGCTGCTCAGTATCTTGAGCATGAGAAGAGGATTTCACTGGGGTGTCCTGCCTGCTCTCATCAGGCACATCCTTAGACAGCACCCTATCCCACCTAGAAAACAATCTCATGTCCATCTTTCTCATGTGATTGATCTTTGTTCCTGGCAGGTGTTGCATTACCTCAGGGATCACTCCATTCAGATATAAACTCATAATTCTAGCCAGATTTGGCTTCTTGATTCCTTCCTTGATCTTTTCAAAGATTACTGCTGACCAATCAGTTGGAATTGTAAACACAATTCTGGACATTAGGCAGAACATATAGGCTGAAATCCTATCATGTCCCCCTGGTTTGCACAGAATCACCTTGCCAACTACTTCAGACAAAAATTTCCCTTGCTGATTCATCCCTTTCCTGTTGAAAGCAGCTCCAATCTTCAGGGTGGGATCCAATCTGCACCATTGGATAGCCTCCCTTGACTTAGAAGCAGGGAATTCTTCTTCATTCTCAATTGTTGGTAAATGTAGAATCTTCCTTAAACTTCTTGGGGTAATCTTCACTGGCGACCCATGAACAGTGGACTTGATCTTGAGAATATCTAAACCTATTGATGCAGAGTTAAAGAATTCATGCACCTCCTTCTTCTATATCTTAGAAGGTTCAGAAACTAAAAACTCTAATCCGGATTCGGAAATAAGAGTGATAACCCGTTAAACATCTGTCGGGGCTTCGGCAAAGGCATTCCTTACCAACTCATAACCTTCATTGACGTTGTCTTCAATCTTTGGCGCCATTGTTCAGGTGAGAAAGCTTGAGAGAAGAGAGAGAGAGAGAGAGAAAGTTGACATAGGGTTTCAGTCTCAAAAACCTTGTAAGCGTGTCGACTGAATAAGTTCTTGACCTATTTATACCTTCTATTGAAAGAAGATCAAAAGGCGGGCAAAAACAGTCTATATGTGTCGACACAGATGGAATGTGTCGACACAAACTTCTATTGTCTCGACAACAAATCTGTCTACTATGTGTCGACACCAATTGTGGATATGTCGACACCTGAGAGACATAGAAGAGTATCAGAAATTCTGTGTCGACTCTTAGGATAAGTGTCGACACAAAATCTGTAAGTGTCGACATCACTATTCTGGTGAAGTCGACACTACATTCCTGGATAAGTCGACAATTTAATTCTTAAGTGTCGACACATATTCTCTGTGTCGACACAATATCTCTGACTTGTCGACATTACTTCACTGAGTCGACACATTATTACTGAATGTGTCGACACTATTTTACTTAGCCAATTTCTGTTTCTGTCAACACCACTTGAGACCATTTGATAATCTAATATGTTACTTGTAAGTTTGTTGATAATCTAATCAATGGTCAGCATGCCTAATTCAATTTTAAATTTATTAAATTTTGTTTCATCCAGAGGCTTAGTGAATACATCTGCTATTTGATAATCTGTTTTAACAAATTCCAATGTGATGTCTTCACTTTCTACATGTTCTCTAAGAAAATGGTATTTAATTTCTATATGCTTAGTTCTACTATGAGAAACAGGATTATTAGCAATAGAAATTGCACTCTTAGAATCACACAAAAGAGGTGTTCTACTTACTTGAATACCATAATCTTTAAGCTGATGTTGTATCCACAATAGTTGTGCACAGCAGTTGCCAGCAGCAACATATTCTGACTCAGCTGTAGATATAGCCACACTGGTCTGCTTCTTACTACTCCAAGATATCAATCTTCCTCCCAAAAATTGACAAGTACCTGTTGTACTCTTTTTATCCTCTCTACAGCCTGTAAAGTCTGCATCTGAATAACCTATTAGTAGAAAATCTCTATTCCTAGGATACCAAAGGCCTAGATTAGGTGTGCCCTTAAGATATCTCAGAATTCTTTTGACTGCAGTATAATGAGACTCTTTAGGGCAGGCTTGGTACCTAGCACAGACACATGTAGCATACATAATATCTGGTCTACAAGCTGTGAGATGTAGTAGAGAACCAACTATTCCTCTATACAAAGTCTCATCAACAGGGTTACCTGCATCATCTTTGCATATAAGCATACTTGTTCCCATAGGAGTTCTCATGATGGAGGATGACTCCATACCATACTTCTTAATTAATTCTTTGGTAATCTTTGACTGGGATATGGACAAGCCATCATCAGTCCGTCTTACTTGGAGTCCCAAGAAGAACTTCAGTTCCCTCATACTGCTCATCTCAAACTTCCCTTGCATAAGTTTGGCAAACTTTTTACAAAGGTTGTTTTCAGTAGATCCAAAGATTATGTCATCAACATAGATCTGAACTAAGATGATCTTGCCTTTGGATTCCCTAAGGAATAGAGTTTTGTCTATTTTTCCTCTTGAGAATTTATTCTCAATAAGGAAAGTGGATAGGGTTTCATACCAAGCCCTTGGGGCTTGCTTTAACCCATACAAAGCTTTTCTAAGCTTATAAACATAATCAGGTTTAAGAGGATCTACAAAACCTGATGGTTGCTCTACATATACTTCTTCTTTAAGATCACCATTCAGAAATGCTGACTTCACATCCATCTGGTATACTTTGAAGTCTTGATAGGCTGCATAGGAAAGGAACATTCTGATTGCCTCCAGCCTTGCTACTGGGGCAAAGGTTTGATCAAAGTCAATCCCTTCTTCCTGCATGTATCCTTTAGCAACCAATCTTGCTTTATTTTTCACTATTACTCCACTCTCATCCAACTTGTTCCTATAGATCCATTTTGTCCCAATTATATTGTGGCATCTTGGTTTAGGAACAAGCTCCCAGACATTGCACCTTCTGAATTAATTCAGCTCCTCTTGCATAGCATCAGTCCAGTGCTGGTCTTGGATGGCTTCTTCAAACTTCTTAGGCTCCATTTGTGACAGGAAACTTGAATGCAGAACTGTGCTTTGACTTCTGCTTCTAGTCTGCACTCCCTGTCTTGGATCACCTATTATCTGATCAGCTGGATGGTTTCTTAAATGTCTTGTAGCTAGAGGAAGATTCCCTTCTGGTTGAATATCTCCAGCTCCTTCATTATGCTGAACCTCTTGGGTTTCTTCATCTTCTATTGTGTCTTGTACTCCCCCTGGACAATAGCCTTCATTTTCCAATACTCCATCTTCCCTTGAAGCTTCAGCAATGAAGAGCTTGTCCATTCTTTTGCTTATACCTGTTGAGTCATATGATCTACAAGACAACTCACAGTTGATTAATCTTGTTTCATCAAACACAACATGCACAGATTCTTCAATAACTTGAGTAGTCAAGTTGAAAATTCTATAGGCCTTACTATTTGTGTTGTACCCAACAAATATCCCATCCTGGGATTTGGCAGCAAACTTAGTCAAATATGACTTACCATTGTTAAGTATATAGCATTTGCAACCAAAGATTCTGAAGTAGGATAGATTTGGTTTTCTACCTTTCATAATCTCATAGGGAGTCTTTTTGTGGCTCTTGGTGATAGAAGCCCTATTGATCACATGACAAGCAGTGTTTACTGCCTCAGCCCAGAAATATTCTGGTAGAGAGGTGTCACTCAATAGAGTTCTACCAGCTTCAATTAATGTTCTATTCTTTCTTTCAGCAATTCCATTTTGCTGAGGTGTTCTTGGTGAGGAGAACTCTTGGAAAATCCCAAAGTCTTCACATAACTTTGTCATGCTTTCAGATTAAAACTCAGTACCATGGTCACTTCTGATTTTGACCACTGTACTATTCAGTTCATTCTGAATTTGCTTCACAAAATTAAGTAAGACACTTGGGGTTTCAGATTTCAGTCTCAGAAAGAACACCCATGTAAATCTAGAATAGTCATCTACAACCACAAAAGTGTAGACCTTCCTACCTAGACTATGAACTGGCATAGGACCAAAAAGATCCATATGCAAGAGGTATAAGCACCTCACAGAATCCTTGTTTTCAAGGCTTTGAAAGGAGGATTTTGTCTGCTTGCCCTTTTGACAAGCTGAGCATATCCCTTCCTTCATACACTTAACTTGAGGACCATTCCTCACTAACTCTTTGATAAAGAGTTGGCAAATTGTCTTATAGTTAAGATGAGCCAATCTCTTGTGCCACTTAACACAATGAGAAGCATTATCATCAGCTACAAGACAGATGGGAGAAGCCTTATTCTCACATACAAAATTAAGACAATATACATTTCTCTTCCTATACCCAGTCAAAATGATCTCTTGATCACTTGACCTTTTGATATGACATCCATCCTTAACAAATGAAATGTCATATCCTAAATCACTCAGCTGGCTTATGCTTATTAGATTATGTTTTAAACCTTTTATATAAGCCACTTGGGTGATAGTAATTAGGTTAGAAGAAATGTTACCAAACCCTTTGATGACTCCTTTTTCAGATCCACCAAAGATCACTTTAGGTCCATCTTTGACAGATGAATACTCCTTCAGCAGCCCCTTTGTTCCAGTCATGTGCCTGGAACAACCACTATCCAAGTACCATATAGGGGCATGACTACTTGGATTCACCTGCAACACAGATTTACTTACCCGTAGAACCCAAGCAAGTCTTGGGTCCTTGGTTCAAGTTAGCATAAACAAAGCTACCATTATCTCTTCTAACAGGTAGACTATTGTTCTTTCTAACACTTGTGTTATACCATCAGTCTAGTGCAAAATGGCCTCTCTTGCCACAGCACCAACATTCAAACCTATTGTATCTAGTTCTAGATACATCCTTGACAAAAGAATTTCTGTCCATTGCTGGTGCTGCAGCAGCTTCACCCACTGATTTTTTATAACCATTGGGTTTATGAACATGGGTAGGCCTGTTGGCATTTACACCCTTATTTTTCAGAACATTAGACTTAATATGACCATGAATATTTTCATGATCATATAGGTTAGAAGGCACTTCCACCTTTCTAAACTTAATAGGGACTGAAAAGTTCAGTGGCTTGACAGGAGCTTTGCCTTTCCTCTTGAATTGGCCAGCCCTGGAGTTACCTTTGAATCCTAATCCTGCCTTACCCTTTTGATTCACAAATTCATCTATCAAGGGTAAGACAGACTTTGGCTTAGAGTAACTAGCCACTAAATCTTTTTCAATTCTTAGTCTAGCCTCCAGACTCTTCACTTGATCATTGGTATAATTAATTGTGCCCATTTGAATAATAGTTATATTCTTTAGCTTGGCAATTTCATTTAACTTCTGTTCAATTACTTTCTCTAACTCAGTTGCAGCTACCCTTAGTTTAGCAATTTCATGAGCCTGAAGTTTAACCAGGTTCTTGCTTTTCTTAAGGGCCTGCAACAAGTCCCCATACTTATCTATCAATTGATAGACATCTCCTTCAGATTCAGATGCATCTACATCACTTGATGCAGATGTAGCTGATTCTGTACTTGTACTACAAACAGATTTCATAGAAGGACATTGTACCTTATTAGGACCAGAATGATTCTGGCATATGTCCTCTTCTGATCCTGCCATCAGTCCCATGCACTGATGATCCTCTTGATCATAGATGGAGTCTAGCAACTGCAGAAACTCCTCTTCTTTAGATGCAGCATATAGTCCAATATATGCTTCTGCTTCAGATTTTGACTCTGAAGTTGACTGATCTGTTAGGCTCTTATCCTTCTTTGCAACAAAAGATTTCTCCTTCTTGCCCTTTTTATGAGTCTTATTCTTGTCTGAAGACTCCTTTCTCTTATCAGGACAGTCAGCCACTACATGTCTAGGTCTATTGCAACAATAGCAGACAATCTTTGAAGTAGTAGCCTTGCTGGGCTTTGATCTGCTCTTTTCTTTCCTTGATGACTTTTTCTTCTGATAATAGTCATCAACTTGCTGTGAAGTGGAGGGCTTAGACTTCCACTGCTTCTTCTTCTAGAACCTCTGGAATTGCCTTGTGAATGCAGCAAAGTCTGCATTTGAATCACAGCTTTCTGAATCCTGATTATCTGAATTTTCTGAACTGACTTCTGCAATTTCCTTAGGAGGGGATGGTGATATCCTCCTATTCTTTCTGATGGATTCTGCATTGAATGCCACAGTCTTTTCTCTATGCTCTCCTCTTGAATTCTTTTCCTCCTCCTTCCTCACCATAAGTTGCATTTCATAGGACAGCAGCTTTCCAAACAAGGTGGGAGGAGAGATCTCTGCCAATTTAGCCACTTCTCTTATGACACAGATCTTTATGTCCCAATCCTTTGTCAAGGATCTTAAGAATTTGTCATTCAGTTCATAGGTACTGAAGACTCTTCCATAGGACATTAACTCATTCACAATTCTATAGAATTTCTTATAGCATTCAGTTATGCTATCAGTTTTTCCTTGTCTAAAACTTTCATATTCCTGGTTGAGCATAAACTTCCTATCCTGTCTTACTTCTTCAGATCCCTCCATGTAGACAATCAAGGTGTCCCACATTTCTTTGGAGGTCTTGCAGTGAATCAGATTCTGAAATGTAGAATCATCTATGACACTCACAATAATATTCTGAGCTCTCTTGTCCATGGTTGCCAAAATGATTTCATCCTTGGTCATTTCAGAATAACTCTTTGGAGTTTGAATATTAGCATCAAGAACTGATACCTTCATTGGAATGAAGGGTCCTTCCTGAACTGTGATGTATATTCTTGGGTCAGATGCTTCCATGAATAATTTGACTCTTTCTTTCCAAATTCCAAAGATTTCCTTCCTGCAGATGGGTAACTTCATTGACCCTAACTCCTTGTGATTTTCTCCATAACCCATCTTCTTGAATCTTGATACTGCCTTTCAGATCTACCTCAGACTGTTAAGTCCTTTTTGAGGAACCTCCCTCTAATACCACTTGATAGTTTTACTTTCAAGACAACCTAAACACCTAGAGGGGGGGTGAATAGGTTCTAATTGCTTGTTTATACTTTTAGGTAGGATTCAATCAAAATTAAAACATCCAGCACAGCAATCACAGAAATTTAATCATCACAGATTACACAATGTTTTATAGTGGTTCCCCAAGGTTTGGGTGCATCCACTTTTCCCCTTCACCTATCTAGCAGTATGCTAGATTCGGCCAAACTTCCACTATTCTCAGATCCTCATATCCTACAGCTCAGAACCTGGATAGGTTCCTACAACTCAGGCATAACAACCCTACCTCAGCCTTGCCACAAAGCCTACAACTCAGAGAAGAACCTTCTCCTACACTCAGGCAAATTGCCCTACCACTCAGAGATCAACTCTCCTACACTCAGCCTTTATATCACAGGCTTACAACTCAGATCCGTGTAAAACAGATCCTACAGAAATTTAGAAAAGAAGTTTTAATGTCTTGCCTTTGTTGAGAGAGAAGAGGACAAGACAATTCTTGATCAGCTGATGAAATCAACTGAATCTGAGCTTTCTTCAAAGCTTCTTGAATCTGAACTTAGCTGAGTTGATTTCCAAATAGCTTCTTGAGAAACCACTGATGACTTCCTTCTTCTTCTTCAAAATGGGTGGATCCCTCTCTATCCAACACCTTTGATAATACTTCTGAATTCTTGTTAGAACTCTTCTTAGATCGATCCTGAGATCGTCTTCTTAGATCTTCTGATGAAGATCTTCTTTAGTGTATTACTCCTTCTTGATTTGATTTCTCAAATTGATTGCCAAAATTCAATCTCTTTACTTCTCTCTAAATCTGTCTATTTATAGACTTTCTTAATGGTAACCGGCTGATCCGGTTTATAACTGTCTTCTGACAAGTCTGACAACATCAGTTAACTGGCTGCAACCCACAGCTGTCAAGTCTTCAAACAGATCATGTGCCTTAGTCTTGGTCAGCAATGTGTTGAGACAGACTGTCAGGAAGTGTCGAGACCAACTGTCTATATGTGTCGACACAAGTAACTTTGGTGTCGACACAGCCTTTGATGATGTCGACAAGTTTGCCTTTAAGTCGACACAGCTTCTTCAGAACTTTATTTTGAGAATGAGTCGACACAGAGAATTTATGTTGACTCAACACTTCATCTTTATTCAGAAAATAACTTGGTCTTGAATTTGCAGTGTGTCGACACAAGTCCTGTGTGTCGACACAGTTGTTGTAGATTCAGAACTCAGTATGTGTCAACACTGCCTTCAGGTGTCGACACATCAATTGTCGACTATCTTTTAGTTAGTCGACACTGCTTCCCAGTATCGACACAAATGTGGTCGACTATCTTCCTGTGAGTCAACACTGCTTCCCAGTGTCGACACAAATGTGGTCGACTATCTTTCTCTGTGTCGACACAGCTTCCTTCAAGTGTCGACACAAATATTCTGAAGTGTCAACACTGTTTCTTCAGGTGTCGACACATGGACTTAGAATATTTTTCTGCATTCTTTAACACTTCTTCACCTGCACATGTCAACTTAACACAACATCAAATACACCTTGATGTATATCATTGAGCTATGTTGGACTTCTTCAAATCAGGTACACATTTTCCAATGTACCCAACAGAGACTTTTTATACGATGGGAGCCTTGCAAAAGACCCCTTGGCTTTTGTGTTCTCACATAAGTGAAGGTTACTTTTCATATTTTGTCTTATTGTCATTATTTATTATAGAATTCCTAGATTAGTTCTGCTACCACCTGTTTCTTTGATTTAATCTCCACCTTCATGTCCTTCCCATTCTTCCTCTCCGTTCAGAACCTAGGAGCCATGGGGGAAGGGGTAGGGGATGATAGGGCTTAGTTTATATGACTAACGGTTTTCGAACTGCATCATTTTAGGGAATCGTGGAGCCCAACATGGGGGAGCAGCCCCAGAGACCGGTGCGCTTGGAGATGGGGCAGTCTAGCTCCTGAGTTCATAAAGCCGGGACCGTGAGTCTCGACCTTGAGTAGATGTTTTGTTTTTGCTTCCGCATGAGTGATTCTTAGTGAGGACATGATGTACCGGGTATATGCCCGTATTTTATTACTCTGATATATTATTCAGTGGACACTCCCTTCGTGGAGATTTTATTTCTATATTTGTGATTTATGTGGACTTGCTTTTACTTTATTGTGCTACCTTTCTGTGATCGAAATGGCCGGCAGAATCGGCGCTTTGTGGTGATGACCCTTCAGGGCGTCAAGGTGTCACCACAAAGCGGCGATTCTGGGCCTAAGACCCCGGTGTTCAAAAAGAAAAAAAAGGGTCTTATAAGTGGTATCAGAGGAAACCTCGATCGGAAGAGTAGCAGTCCACTAACCCTGGGTCACCCCCGCTCGAGTTTAGTTTGGGGAAAACTAAGCAGCGGAAGAAGTGGTGTCCCCATGAGGGAAATCACATGTAAAAGTCCACTTCTTCATTAATTGGAATTCTTCTTTATAGCCAGCGGTAAACCCTGCCCCCAGCAGGGAACATCTCCAGTTGCGAAGATCTCATCTTATAATCCTCTAACCAATGAGTTAGACTCAACCAACTAGGACTCGTGACTAACCATGACAATTTATAGTATGCCCTAGTTCAAAATAGACCTTGGGTATGAACTTGGTTAAGGTAAGGATACCCAAAGAGAATAAAGGAGGAGTTTAGCACGAGAAGGACTACCTAAGACATAAACTCAGGTGTCCCTACTATCCAAATCAAGGATTACTCAAAATGGTAGGACGACCTTAAGGAGAATTGAGGCCAATGATCTATTAGCAGAATTGCAGAAGTCATTTTATCTCGACCCTCGTACCAGTAACAAAATTACCTGGAGGAAACCATCGAGACAAACACTGAGGGTCGGATAGGAATTCAAGTTCGTAAGATACCCATTTGGGATTGGGAACATTTTGACCCCGATAAGGTCATCGTAAATGTGACTCATTGAGTTTAAAGTATGGAATATATTGACAAGTTTTAGGTTGGAACCCCAAGTCGAAGATTGATGCCCTTGGGATTGTGCACCTAGCTAGGACGGATATAACATGGTAATATTAAAGATAATTAGCCCAAGGTAGGTAGGGGCTTATCTTTTGTTTATTGGGGGCTAAAATTTTATTTATTGGGAAAATTAGTATTGGATTGGGTTCCCTTAGACCTAGTTCCAGGTGTACACGGACGCCTCCTACCAGGGGATGGGTGCCGTTCTGATGCAGAACGGGAACGTGATAGCCTACGCCTCCCGACAGCTGAAGATACATGAGAAGAACTATCCGGTGCATGATCTGGAGATGGGTTCAATGATCATTGCTCTGAAGATTTGGCGACACTACCTCTACGGGGTTCACTGTGACATCTTCTCAGATCACAAGAATCTGAAATACGTGGACACACAGAAAGAACTCAACATCAGACAGAGACGTTTGGTGGAGTTCCTGTCGGATTACCAGTATACTGCGCACTACCATCCCGGGAAAGCGAACGTGGTGGCAGATGCTTTGAGTCAGAGAGGAGATACCTCAGGGAAGGGACCACATCTGATGTCCATGGAGCTAGTCTGGTCATTCAGAGATATGCAGATATCCCTAATGTGTCCGAGAATGATCTAGAGCTATATAGGGAGTATCTAGCATTGATGGTAGCCATAGATGATATTCGGGACCACATCCGGGATGGACAGAGGACAGATGCATGGGCAGAGCCGATATTCCAAGCCTTGGAGGAGAGTTCGACGGGAGATTATTCACTGAGAGATGGATTGCTATATTTCAGAGGCAGTGCCTATATACCCGCAGGAGGCCAGATTCGGGAGGACATCATAGCAGAAGCACATTGTAGAAGATATTCTATACACCTGAGGATCACCAAGATGACGGCAGACTTGAAGAAGACGATGTTTTGGCCAGGGATGAATAAGGACATTACATACTTCATGACTCATTGCGAGGCATGCCAACTAGTGAAGACGGAGTACAAAAACCTCGCAGGATTGCTACAACCACTCTCGGTACCAGAGTGGAAGTTTGAAGACATCGCGATGGACTTTATTCATGGACTTCCCCGATCACGGACAGGGAATGACTCGATTTGGGTCATCGTCGATCGGTTGTCGAAGGTGGCCAGATTCATTCCGATCAGGCAGGATGACTCTGTGGGAGTACTAGTGCGGAGATTTGTGGAGCAGTTTGTTCGATATCACGGGGTGCCCAAGACGACCGTGTTGGATCGGGATGGCTAGTTCACTTCTAGGGAGTGGAGATCCGTGCAGGCTTACTTAGGCACGCGATTGACCTTCAACACTGCATTCCATCCCCAGACGGATGGGCAGACGGAACGCATAAAGCGGACGCTGGAAGATCTTTTGAGGATATGCATTTTGGACCGCGGGGAACCTGGGAGAAGCTCCTACCCCTGGCCGAGTTCTCCTATAACAACAACAACCAGTACAACATCTGGATAGCGCCTTACGAAGCCTTGTATGGAAGGAAATGGAGGACCCCGCTTTCTTGGATTCAGGACGAGGATCCGAAAGCATTGGGATCGGATTTTGTTGAAGACACCGAGGCTCAGGTGGGACTAATCAGAGACAGGATGTTAGAGGCGTAGAGCAGACACGCTAAGTACTATGATGCCCGACATCGTCAGGTGGAGTTTCAGGTGGGGGCTTGAGAGTTTTTGAAGATTCGGCCCATGCATGGAGTTTCACGGGTGTGCGGTCGGAGAAAGAAGCTCAGCCCTAGGTATATGGGCCCTTACAGGATCCTGGAGCGGATTAGGGCCCTAGCCTACAGGCTGGAGTTGCCACCAGAGCTAGCAGCTCTGCACGACGTCTTCCACATTTCTTCGCTAAGAAGGGCTCTACTACGCCCGGAGCAGCAGATTTTGACCACCGAAGGGCCGGTAGCTTCAGACCGGTCTGTTCACTTGGAGCCGGTTTGGATCGATGACAAAGCAGTACGGATCTTGCGCCGCAAGAAGAGTCCCTTAGTCAAGGTTCTGTAGAGGAACCACGGTCAGGAGGAGCACACCTGGGAACCGCAGGACCTGATGAGGCAAAAATACCCGGAGTTGTTCAGTTTGGTATACCTCACCACCTCTTGGTATACAATAAATTACCTTCTTGTATTGAACTGATAGGACTAGATAAGGGAAATTGAGAACCTAGGCATGCGCACTCCGTCAGGAAAGTAGGGGCTAATCTTTTGTTTATTGGGGAATTGCCTTCGTTTATTGAACAAGTAATCGCTGCGACTCAATAGACAAACCATATGGGATGTTATAAGTTTATTTTATTCCGGTAGAAACCCCCGTAGGCTTAACCTCAATTTAGGGGACGAAAATTTTGTTTTGTTTATTAGGATTTGTAACATCCCATTTCCGGCTCGACCCCTAGGAGTCGGTATGCCATGACAGAACCATAGGAAACCCAAGAATTGAAGTCCATCAGCTCTGAATTTTCAGTTACGGGTTGGTCACGCCCGTGACCGACCTGTCACACCCGTGACGTAGGGCGTGACCCCTTCGACGATCGTCGACCTTAGGAAGACGATCGGCGAGCTCTGGATTTTCTGTCACGGGTCAGTCACGCCGTGACCGACATGTCACGCCCGTGACCTAGGGCGTGACCCCCTTCGACGATCGTTGACCTCAGGAATACGATCGGCGAGCGCAGAATTTTCAACCCGGGCCTGTCGCGCCAGTGACCGACATGTCACGCCCGTGACCTAGGGCATGACCCCTCCTTTCGACGATCTTCGACCTCGGGAAGACGATCGACGAACTCAGAATTTTCAATACGAGCCTGTCACGCCCGTGTCCGACCCGTCATACCCGTGACCTAAGGCGTGACGCCCCCACCGACCGGTGACCTCAACTCGACGAACGTCAACCAAAGAACACCTGTCACGCCCGTGACCTACGTGTCACGCCCGTGACCTACGTGTCACGCCCGTGACAAAGACCGAAACGTCAGCAAGGCTGGAAATTTCTTTAACCCATCCCATAATTAACTCTGATATGGGAAGTTACACCAGGAGTATTTATGGCTCATTTCTTTCTCTAATTACTTAATAAAAGGAGAAAGAGTTGGTCCAATAGGAAATCGCGACTTGGACACATCTTTTCATCTTCCACCTTTTCCTCTCCCTCCACCATAACTGAAATGCTATTAAGAGGAGAGCCTTCATGGCCTTAAATGCTTTACCCTTTTCCCCTCCCCACTTGGTGATCTATAAAAGCCCCCTTAGAGCAAGATGAGAAGTTTACACTCTTGACCAAACGGATTAGTTTATTGTTCTTGCTGTAGGAGAAGTTCGGCAACGCCACCACCGCTCCATGGCAACCCGACGTTCATCTCACCTCCAAACCGTGAACAAGGACCTCCTCTACTTCTTCCTTTAAGGGTAGATCTTAGGATCTTAGAAAGGAAGTTCGTGCTCAACGGAGCTGGACCTATATCGCGTTTTCATGGAAAAACCATGAAAAATATATTTTTGGGTCCGCCAGAAACCGCCACCTCCGGTGGCCAAACCACCGCCGACCGATAGCCATCGCCTCAACGGAGGTGGAGGTGGTGGTGGCTGGCCAGGGAAGTGACCGGACGGCCGACGATGGATCGCGAAAGAGCTATAGGAAATAAGAGTTTCTGATTTCAATTTTCGGGTTATGTAGAAGATGAATAGTAAAGATATTTTTATAATATAAAAATTATGTATATAGTATATAAGGAAAATATACATTAAATGAGCGCATTTTGATGTTGCAAAACGAGATACTTAGAGGCCGATTTAGGAAAAATGGCCAGTAACAAAAGTTGTAGCCCTTCAAGTCTAAATTAATTTAAAATTATTTTCAACTCGTTAAGGTAAGCGGTTAGACCGCAACACCCGTTTTAGTGGGGACTGTACCTAGAGTTGGGCAAAAACTAAAATGAATGCCCACTCTTTGTCCCTTGTCCAATTGACCTGAAATTTTGGCAGGGGGTTACCCTTAGCAATACCTAAAGACTCTCCAAAAATGGGAATTTTTGGAGATACTTTGCCTAAGTTTTTTGTTTTAATTTAATAAAGTTAGAGTAATTTATTTAAGTAGTCAAATAACCTCCAAACCCTCCCAAATTTTGGAGAGTGGTCCTTTGCTATAAAACCTAGCTCTATACAAAATTCCAACTCATTTGGATGAGTTTTGGGTAGGAAATCACCTATCCATAACTAGGCATTAATGAGACATTTTTGAGTAAAAAGTGCACTAAGAGGTTGGAACGGTCAAATCACCTCAACAGAGGCTGATATTTTGACAACTGACTTTGAAGGGTTATTATAACCCACTTGGAGAAAAATGGTGTGGTTTAGGGTTGATTTACGCTAGAATCCAAACTCAAACCCTAAAAGGAGGGTTTTGAGAGTTGTGAAGGGCATGAGGGCAAATGCCCTCGTATTTCTTTGAAATTCAGTAGACTCAACGTTAGCATAATATAAATCATTTGAATGGAATCTCGGAGGATTTGGAGATAGGTAGATACCTCAAAACCCTAACCTTACTTTTAGGGTAAAATCTCAAATAAGTAAAATCAGTCACTAAACATTATCTAAAAGCAGTGAAACTCGGGAAGAGTGAGTTTTGGAATGGGTAGAATCTATACCAATTTTACTGGAATTTTATGATGTTTATTTCTAGCACTTCTTTTGTAAAGTTTGTTTTAGCCCTAATTGATGTTTTAATTATTTAGATCTTTCTGTTCATTGAAACCCCATGAAATCTTGGAAGTAAATGTTTTAGGTCAGAATGATTGCTTCTGAATTTTTGTATAATTTAAGTTGAGTAAATCTAGTACTTCATTCACAAATGTTAAAAAGGGGTTTTATGGTTTAAAAATTAATTATGGATGATATTGCTGTTGAAAAATTATGAAACTTGGCCAATGCTATTTTTAAGATTGTATCTACATAGTATAATTAATTCATAATTTTTGGATGGATATTCTTTGTACTTGATTCATAAATAATGAAAGATATAAAATATTGCAAAATAGTTTTAGTGCCTTTTGATGATAGAAAATTTGTGATACTTTGGATTTACCATATTGAGATAACATAATATTTATAATAATTTTGTTGGACATCTTGCATGAGTACTTGGGGTAGTTCATGTTCAAACCGGTAGCCCTTGGAATTTTTGAGGAAATTAATTAAATGCCAGATAAATTAGGGGAAATTATAATTTTCCGATTATGGGCTGATCATATCATGATATATATCCAGTAAATAATTTAGGGCATTTGGATGAGTATTGGATCATTTCTTAACCAGTTCGACATATAGCATAGGATAGTCTGCAAATAGCAATTTTTGTTAACAGTCATAGGACATGATGGGGCACAGCGTTGGAGTTAGTTAATCTGCTGAATTGGACGGATGTGAAAGTGTTCACCATATAAGGATGGGAAGGTTACTGAGAAGTGGTGTTGGCAAGAGTTAAGAGGTGCTCGGGTTCGACGAAAGATCGTCTTACCCGAAGAGAGGAAGGTCAAAAATCACACTAGGTTAGTCTATCGTAATATGAGAAGAGAATGGGTAAAGGGAATCAACCAATAACAATAAGTGCCTTGTGAAAGGGAATGATGGGCTTCAGCTACCATCATAGTTCCTAGTGCCCTTTGAGAGCCCTTCATAGGGAATACCGGGGGCAGTCATGGGTTAACGTAAACTGTGATAACAAACTGAAAAGAGGAACCAAGTAATTAGGATCTCACATTTCACAAACACTGTTAGCACAAGAAGATTGTTGGGAGCTTCGGCTCGGTTGGTTAAGAGACGGACAGTTTGGTCCGGGGAGCTTCGGCTTGATTGGTTAAGAGACGGATGTTTTGGTCCGGGGAGCTTCGGCTTGGTTTTGGTTTGATTACTAATAAATTTGCATGTGCATAAAAGGAAAGAAAATTAAGGTGGTGGGTCTTCGATATTGGAGGGTCAATGTACCGACGCCAAAACGCTGACTCGGCAAGTGTGGTTAGCACTTTGCCAACAGAAGTATGGTACGCCAGCCGGCAAGAGTATGCAGGAGTCCGCTTTGTGCACCAAGCATTGAGGCGTACGATAGGTCTGACCGGTAGTGCTTTACTGGTTTAGAGGTGAGCGAGGCCCAACCCACCGCTTCTGTCTGCCACTACGAAGGTATCCTGGGAGGTAACGGCTCCGAAAGGGGGAACTAAAGGTCAGTGTACACAAAGTCGGGTGTGTGAATTGCACTTGCATGTTCCATCATACCCACTTGAATGTCATAAAATAATCAATTCATTTAACCCCTGCCACCTAAAGTATAAGTGAAATGGGATGATTATACATTAGGACTTGCAAAACGACCCCTTGGTCTATAAGCTTGTGTGGGCAAGTTTATAAATTAAGGTAAATTTTGATATATATACTGCTGTTTGATTACCGACACCCCAACGTATAAATTGTTATGAGACTTTTTATATGATGGGAGCCTTGCAGAAGACTCCTTGGCTTATGTATTCTCACATAAGTGAAGGTTACTTTTCATATTTCATCTTATTGCCATTATTTATTATAGAATTGCTAGATTAGTTCCACTGCCACCTGTTTCTTTTATTTAATGTCCACCTTCATGTCCTTCCATTTCTTTCTCTCCGCTCGGTACCTAGGAGCCATGGGGGAAGGGGTAGAGGATGATAGGGCTTAGTTTTTATGACTAACGGTTTTCGAACCGCATCATTTTAGGGAATCGTGGAGCCCAGCACGGGGGAGCATCCACATAGATCGGTGCGCTTAGAGATGGGGCAGTCTAGCTCCGGAGTTCATACAGCCGGGACCGTGAGTCTCGACCTTGAGTAAATGTTTTGTTTTAGCTTTCGCATGAGTGATTTGTAGTTAGGACATGATGTATCGGGTATAAGCCCTGTATTTTAGTACTCTGATATATTATTCTGTGGACAGTCCCTTCGTGGAGATTTTATTTCTATATATGTGATTTATGTGGACTTGCTTTTACTTTATTGTGCTACCTTTCTGTGATCGAAATGGCCGGTAGATTTGGCGTTTTGTGGTGATGACCCTTCAAGGCGTGAAGGTGTCACCGCAAAGCGGCGATTCTGGACCTAAGACCCCGGTGTTCAAAAAGAAAAAAAATGGGGTCTTACACAGGTAGTTCTTCTAAGGGAAGCAAGGAAGGAGCACATAATGCTCATCTGAAACGTTTCTCAAGTGGTATCATCAGCTACTAGACTCTTTGGAGAAAATCTGAAGAGAAATGTATGCTCAGGATTCAATATCATCTAAACCTATAGTAAGGTATGTCTAAGTCAGTGGGCTTTTATGGACAGGATCTGGGCAAATGCTGATGGGGAGCATGTTCAGTCAAGGTTACTGGACAAGCTTAAATCTTACCCAAATTTCCCTAGCACAGAATAGATCCGCATTACTGCTAAGGATCAGCTTGCCCCCATGGACATTGCAGAAGCTGAAAGGTAAACTACCCAAGTAATGGCACCTGCTAGAAAAAGGCAAACCAATCAGTTTAGTAGAACAGTTGGATTACTCCAGCTATTGTTGATACATGTCAGCTTATTCCTATTGGAATTGCAGTATAAAGAAAGACTTGGTATCAAGATGAAAGGATGGCTCATGGAAAAACCATTCAAGGTTCAAGTAATCTTAAAGTCCTGCAACTGCAAGTGAAAATTTGGCCTTATGAGAAGAGAAAGCTGGCAGCTGCACAAATGGTATCATCTGAAATCAGTTAGGGGGAGAAGAGAATCACAGTATACTAGCTCCTCCCTTACTATTCAGAAACCAAGAAGGCAATGCTCTAGGGGGAGTAGGCTATCTGGATTGTGTAACACCCCAATCCGTCGCATAGCATATAGCAGTAGGTCCGGCCGGGGCTCGACGCCATATACCACGGACAGACTGGTGGGTTACTCAATGAAACCATCCTTCCAATAACACGTCCTACTCAGAGTACATTCTAGCGGAGGCAATTTAAAAGTTGCAAAAAAAGAACCAAGCCAAAAGCATGAATGTCCAGTAACAACCCAAATTAGGAATGAACATACAAAATACACAAAGTACTTGGACTTATGGCATTACAATGGTTTACTTAAATAAATAGTGTTTTACAAACATCGACACGCAGACCGGTCACACATGAATATAATAAGTAAAGATTCGCATGGCCTTCGAGCGCCGGCTCAGCAACCAGGGCTCCAGCCCGCTACTTGCCACTAGGCTCCGCAGCACGTGCAAGCAACAATCCACCGCAATGATGGCAAACAAAAGCAACGGTTAGCTAAAGCTGACCAAATTATAATGACCCCACTTCCTTTTTGTTGTGGCGGTGCTTCTTCCCTACATTGCATTAGTATAATCCAACAATTAATGTGAAAGTACAATATTTGCACATTACACCACAGGTGCAGGCCCGCGGCCACACACCCCATGCTCTCAGGGCACTTACTCGGTGAACTAGGTAAAATACGTGGTCTCACAACCGCCTCCAGGACGGTAAACCTCGTGAGCATTATAGTATTTCCGGCCTAAGCCTAAGACTCTCCATCTATGCCAATGGTAAGTACCATGTACCTTAGGTCTGTTTAACCGAACCACATAGAGCGGGTACAGTTCCTCCTAACCCGTTTCTCACTCCGCAACGTCAATTTAAGCCATATGCACGGGTCAAGCTTCCCGGAGTCCCAAAATGATCATACAAATCTTACATAACCCAGTTATGTGCAAGTTGTCTCCCTGGCTACAAAGTTGGCAGAATCACGCTTCTGCCCAGTTTTTCAGGTGCACTTTGGAGTTAATCCCCAAGATTCCCTATTGCAATCTACCGCGTAAAAAACCCAAAAACAACCATCGGCACGGAAGCTTCTCCGACTATTCATGCATAATGAAACATCACCAATCCAGACCAACTTGTCTGGGTAGGCTTCACACACCATGCCTATGTCCATACTTCGATTTCGAACTCTACATGGAAAACACCGGGGACTATTCATGTCTACCTGAAGGAACACCTCAAACTCACCGCACACTCGCGAGAGCAAGCTTCCTATTAAAAAAGTAAAGGGGACTTCACATGTACAAAAAGAGAATCGTTACCCTACCATTTCTCTTCGGTTCCATGAAGATCTAGTCAGATGGAAAGCACCGTATCGGCCTCTCATTCATAGATCTGGACTAAGATCGAGAATCGGGGCTCCGAAGCTTCTCCGGCGGCCGGGTTTCCTCTTCCTCTTCCTTCTTGCTCTCCCCTCTCTCTAAAGTTTTAGAAAGAGAAAGTCCAACTTGAAGTGAGGGTTTCTATCCCTATTCCCGGCCATATACCAACAGGGGAAAGGATGATCCGTCGCATCCTATTTAAAGTAATTGAACGACCACAATTCACTCTTAAAGTCAAATTACTGGGCCGAACACGGCTTGTGACATGCCCGTGTTCAAGGCCGTGTGACTCAATTGGTAATAAAACCGTCATGTCCAGAACAGGACACGGGCTTAGACACGCCCGTGTCACAATTGTCACGCCGTGTCATACAATACACGTCTGTGTTGCGGGGCGTGTTCCCTGAATCGACACAGGATCAAAACATCCCGAAGAGGACACGCACTGTGATACGCCCATGTCATAGGTCGTGTGCCAGACACACCCTGGGACACGCCCGTGTCCCAGGCTGTGTAACTCTATCCACACAGCCCGGCAAACAGCCCAAGCAGGACACGACCCTGGACACGCCCGTGTCTCAGGCAATTTTCTCAACCTTCTACGATCTTCGACTACAACTCGTTAACCTTACAGAAAATCGTGCAACCCGAGCACGACACGGGCCCGAGATACGCCCGTGTCCCAGGCCGTGTGCACTTTACCAAGCCCCAAACTTGGATCAAACGCTGACCGTTCCTCTTTTGAATTTTGGGGCATTACAGATTTCCAATTGAATTAAAACAACATTGGGACTAGAACAACATACATACAACATTCCTCCTATTTAAGAAGGACTGTGGTATCTTGTATACTGATCAAGAGGGTAGATCAATGTGATGATCAAGATAGTATTAAGTGGTCTGACCACTATTGCGTTATAGATCAGAAAGCTGAAGCTAAAGGAAAGCATGGTGATAAAGAAAAGGAAAATATCTGGCACAACAAGAAGAGACTGTGGAAGGTGCAAGGGAGTTGTTTTGCACAGCTGTTGTAAATCCAACATCAGCTCCATAACGCCATAACCATAACCTCCAGAGAAGTTGAATTTTCTTTATTGATATTCTACTTGTGTAATCTAAGTTGCTAGGAATCCTGTCTGTCACAGCAGGACTATGCATATGTAGATTAAGTATCAATAAGTTTGGGAGCATAAGGAAGAACTCAATCTAGAGTTTGTCCTCACTGACAAGTGGCTGACAGGTTTTGTCATGCCACTAGATGAAGTCAAGTTCAACTCCCTCTAGGTTGAGATTGGGTATGTTAAACTTTGTATAACTTCAGTTGCTCCCTGTTATACTTGTGTTGCAGGATTCACTTCTCTTGTAGGTAGATAAGACCTTGATGTGACATCAAGGGCATAAAGACAATTAAGTGGTATCAAGATTAAGATGGACTCAAGTGTCCAGTAGAGGGAAAGACAGGGATGCTCCCATTAAGGGGGAGCATGTCTAGTACTTGCTGGAACTGGATCAACCTCCAGTTGAGAAGGAGCAAGCAGCTACTTCTGTAGATCAAAGATCTTCACTGCTGACTAGTTTGTCCTAAGGACAATGCACAGACTAAAGGGGGAGATCATGAGAAGAGATACAGCTACCAGCCAGCTTAGGTGGATCCATGATTCACTCAAGTGATAAGGGGCTGCAGTGATGTGGTGTATCAATAATATCACCACAAGTGGATTCTGATTATATAGATACAACATCAGCAAGTGGAACTATGTGTGCAGCAAGTTCAAATGATGTAGTGTTATGTTGTTTCAATGTATCAACACAAAATGTATGACTCTTAATCTAGTATATTGATCACTAGGATAATTTCCTTAGTATTATCAACATAGGACTTTGACTAGGATAGAGGGATAATCTCTCCCATGATCCTTTCTCCTCCCTCAATAGATATACCTACTGAAGAAGACAGAAAGGGGGTGATGTGTGGCAATACATAAGGGGGAGATATAGAATCAATACTTGACATGAATAGGTCATGTTGAGTCATTCATATTACTAAAAAAGATTCTAGTAGTTTGAGAAATTCAATGATTGACTACATGTTTAGCCATGATTGTGGCAGTGCATATTTTAAGGTAAGTTCTTCTAGCGGTGCTCCATTTAAATATTAAGTGGTATAAAGGAGAGTGCATATTACTTGAGCAATTGCTCAAGTAGTATGAGGATGCATTGGCTTAACTTATTGAGTCTATACAATTAATTGGAGCACATTGAATTAATATAGCATAAGCTAGCAGTTGTAGTAGATTTTAATCTACAGCTGCATGGATTTATTCTGCCTATTATGTTAATGCCTCTTAGTATTTGTTAGTGTTCTACCTTCTTCAAATAGGGGGAGATTGTTGGGTCCATTGCCCACAATGTTCCCTAGATTGGATTTGAAGAGGTATCTCCGTCAACACTAAGAGCATAGTTGTATTTGATGTTGTTTAAGCTCAGCATATGCTGGATGTTCCATGGAACAAGTCTAGACAGATTGTCTAAGTGATGTGATAGGTTATCATAAGGCAGAAAGTTGGACACTAAGAGAAGATACTGGAAAGGTAGCATTTTGTCTAAGTCCATAGACATTGAGTGAGGTAAACTCACTCAATGCCAGAATTCAAGGAGCAATTGAAAATGCAGTCAAGTCCACAAGTGTTGAGTGGTACAAGCTCACTCAACGCTAGTGGTAAGGAAGAATGTTGGCAAGCTAGAAATTTGGCATGTCCATAGGCGTTGAGTGAAGGTCATTCACTAAACGCCATACATCTATAGGCAGAAATATGGCTAAGTAGTTTGGCGTTTAGTGATGAAGTCACACTCAATGCCATACAGCAAAAAGCTGTGAGTTGAACTGAGTTTAGAGTTCATCGAGCTCAGTTCAGAGTTCATCGAGCTCATTTCACCATTCGTCAAACTTAGTTTAAAGTAAGACAGTCTAAGCCAGTGGTTTTAAATACAGAATTTTGGTTATGGCAGAAAACATTGAGTGAGGCATGCTCACTCAATGCTCTCAATGCCTAAGATACTATAGAGGAATAAACATGGTTAAGGCAAAAAAACGTCGAGTGGAGGTTGCACACTCAACGTTGTCAGCACCTAGTGAATACATAATTTTATCTAAGGTGTTTAGCGCTGAGTGATGCTCACACACTCAACGCCAAACAACAAATAGGTGATAAAGCAGGATTGGCATTGAGTGGACCTGAATCACTCAACGCCTAGAATCAGACTTAATATTCTAAGTAGTTTGGCGTTGAGTAAAGGTGACTCACTCAACGCCATGAGACAGTGAATCTATCTAAGTGTTTTGATGTTGAGTGATGCTTACTCACTCAACGCCTATGCTAATGTTGTTTGATTTTTGGCTAAGTCCACAGCTGATGACGTCAGCAAGTCAATAAGTCAACATATTTAAAATTAGTGGCGGGATGGCTACAGTACGCGACAAAAGTTGCCGCAGACCTACTGTACAACAGTTGGCATTAAAGCAAAGTTGTTGCTGGCCATTAATGATGTGGGGCCCACTACTCAAGAGCCGTTGGAACAAATTCAAAAAAAGGAAAAGGCCTTTACAAATAAAAATAGCTTTTCAAGGAAAGAGAATTAGTGGAAGTTCTTCTTCTCCGCCATTGTTGTGGAGCTGAAGAATAGGAAGCTCAAATCTACAAGACAGAGAGTAAGATAGCTGTTCGGATCAACATATTCAACAACAAGATAGCTGGTGCCATTCTCACCTACACCAGTAAGCTAGTTCAGAGTATTTTATCTGAGCATAAGGTAGCAGCCAAGGGTCGACCCTTGCTGCAGGTTCTTCACAGTTCCAGCAACACTAGCACTTGAATATCTTTGTCTTGAATATGTGAAGAGAAGAAATATTGAAGTAGCAGAGATCTGAAAGAAGGCTCAGGAGACAATTCATCAGGAGTCAAAGTTAGGGATGAGGTTCCTCAGCTCAGGAAAGAGAAGGGCAGAATAGGGTTCTGCATGTTACTTCCAATACAAGGATACTTGTTACTGTGAAGAAGTTGAGCTGAGACTTCCTCAGCTCAGGTAACATCTATATGTTGTAGTCTCTTCACACCTCCAGTAGGAAAAATCACTGGTGTTTTAAAGTAGAAGTTAGGACTGAGTATATCTCAGTACAAGTAAGGTGGACTCAGGAAATAATTTCCTGGAGTCAAAGTTGGGCTGAGCCTAACTCAATCAAGGTATATTGGGACAGGGAAATTTCTCCTATATCCAATCAAGACTCTAACCCGCTTTCATCATATAGGATCCAAGTGTGGATCTGAGATGAAAGGCTTAATTACCAGAGGTAGGAGTGTGCTTCTCTCTGAGGTAGGATCCAAGTATGGATCTGAGTGTAGGGCCTTTTTGGCCTGAGGAAGGTACCTATTGGGTATAGAGCTATTGGAGTGCTATAGCACTCTGAGAGTAGTTCCTTGTGCCTGAAGTTATAGGACTGAAAAGCCCGAGCTGTAGGCCTTTGAGATAAGGCTGAGGTAGGTGGATTGAGGTTCTCTAAGTATAGGAGCACTGCAGAGCTCTGAGGTAGGATCCTTTGTGGATCTAAGATAGGGCTGTCCTCCTAGCCTGAGTGTAGGGCTTAACCGCCTGAGGTAGGTGGTTTGCTAACCACTAAGTTATTGGACCTTGTGGCTGAGAAGTAATTCTTGGAGGAGACTTAGAGATCTTGAGGGATCTGAGGTATAAGCTCTTTGGATCAAGTTTTGGAGAAGTGCATATTCCAGCAAGATAGTTGGATAGGTGGGAGGGAAAGTGGATGTACCCATTTGGAGAACCATTGTAAAATCACTGTGTGATTTTCTGTGTTGTTTTCCTTATGCAGGTTATGTACATCTTGAAAGCATAAAACAACTAAAAGCCAAAGCTCTTAAAGAAGAAACATGAAAGAGCTAAAAAAGAGACCAATAACCTATTCACTCCCCACCTCTAAGTGATTTAGCTATCCTTGAATTAAAGATTTTCACATCTCACTCAATGCCCAATAAAGAAAGCGTCGACCGAGCAATGGTAAATAAAAGCTTAATGAAGATAGAAAGAAATATTGGGTAGGTTCACAAGCATTGAGTGAAGGCAATTCACTCAACGCCAACTCAATAGAAAAATTTACGAAGTACAGAAGCGTTGAGTGAAGCCAGTTAACTCAACGCCTCATCAAGTTAGCAGGGTTCAGAGAAGCAGCTAAGCACAAAAGAATTGAGTGATGAAGCTCCACTCAACACTCTCAATGCCTTGCAGTGGAGCTGAAAGTGGTCAAGTACAAAAGTGTTGAGTGATGAAGCTTCACTCACTGCTCTCAATGCCTGAGAAGTAGCATAATTTAGCTAAGTGTTTTGGCGTTGAGTGAACTCAATGCACTCAATGCAGGAGAAGCAAAATGAATTGACTTATTCAAGATGCATTGAGTGAAGCTTGTTCACACAACGCACTGAACACCTGGGAAGTTGTCTGGAAAGTTTCTGAGTCCAGAATGGCGGGCGTCAGCAAAAGTCAACAAAAGTCAACGAAATTCAAACTCGTTGTGGGAAAGCTGTTGTATTACTTTAATGGCGTTGGTGGCTAGTTGTTTGTCTTTTTGTGTAAAAGGAAGGTGGTAAATTGGCAATTAAGGCTAGGCCCACGGGTCAATCGAGTCGTTGGATGGCGGAAGATAAAAGGATGAGATCAATAGAGGTGAAAATAACTTTTTATGGTTTTGTCTTTTCGCAAAGCGGCGGAACTTCATCTTCATCCTCACCATTATTGCAGAGCTCGAAGCTAAAGTTCTAATCGACAGATCTAAAAGTTCTAAAAGATAGTTGGTGCCATTTTCACCTGCACCAGCAAGATCAGAGGAAATCTCTGATGAAGAAGAAGCAGCCAGGTCTAACCCTAGCAGTAGTCCTTTACAGTTCCAACCGATCATTTCTGAATAACTTTATTTGGAAGTTGTGAAGAAGAAAGCTTGAATAAGTTGTGATCTGAAATTAGACTCAGAGCACTATTTATCTTGTGTCAAAGTTGGGATAGCTCTCCTCAGTAAAGGAAGGGAAGAAGAAGCAGAACATTCTTATCTCTACAGTCAAGGTTAGCTGATTGAAGAACATACAAAATTGTCAACACATCAGTCTTAATCAGCAAGATCAGAAATTTATTTTTGAGTTACTTCCAGCATAAGCCATAGCATATTGAAGATCAGTTTTCTTATTGCTGAGAAGAAGGTAGGGTTGAGGTAAACTCAGTCCATGAAGGAAGACACAGAGAAATTTCTCTAGTGTCAAATCAACACCACCCAAGTCTATTCTCTATAGATCCAATCTTCGATTTGAGCGTAGGATCATTTAGATCTAAGTTATAAACATGATATTACAAAGGCTGGGGTAAGATTCTATAGTGAATCTGAGTTGTAGGGCCTGTGTGCCTGAGGTAGGGCTTTGGCCCGAGTGGCAGAATTCTTTTAAAAATATGAGTGTACGGCTTTGGCCTGAGTTGTAGTATCATTTGGATCTGAGGTAGGGTTGTCATCCCAGCCTGATTGGTAGGGCCTTTGGCCTGAGGAAGGTGATTTGTATATTATTGAGTTATAGGGATTAGTGCCCAAGTTGTAGGTCTTGGAGGAGACTGAGTTGTCCTGCGAGATCGAGTTGTATGCTCTTAGGAGCTGAGATTAGAGAAGTGTCTTTTCTAACAAGCTGTTAGAAAGGTGGGAGGGAAAGTGGTCATACCCATAATTAGGGGAACAACTATAAACCTTGTCTATGATTTGTGTGATTGTCTTGGAAGCAATATATAACTCACCGACAACACATTAAGTAGAGGGAAAAATATAAAAGAACAAAAACTTATTAAACCCCCTCTAGGTGATTTAGATACCCTTGACACTAAATACTTTCAAGTGGTATTAGCGGGAGTTGCTCAAGAAGGACTTAACAACCTGCGTAGATGGTGGACTTGAACCGACTATCAACACGAAAAGGCAAGTGTACCTATCGAATTGTAGTACCAAGGTCGTATTTAAACTCGGGGATGTCAAGTACTGTTACTCACGCTTCAAATATTATCCTACCGTACGACTGCTGGTGGGGGTTTTGAAATATTAAAATTAAACTGAAATGAAATTAAAATGAAACTATGGATTAAACGATCGCACTTGATCTATGATTCACCATGAAAAGAGATAAGAGAAATAAAAATATAATTTTATAATAGTGAATTAAACTCGACCGCGACGGATCCGAAAATAAGACAAAATCTCGCTAAAGCATTGAGTCTCCTAACTTATAGACGCTTTGATCGAAATCTCTTTACAAATCAAAGAGGCCTAAAGTTGCATTATCGAGGAGATCTGCACTATTGGATTTGACTCCAATCCAGAGGATTTACGTTGTCCTATCTCTAGGATTGCGTGCAACTCCTTCCTTCTTTGAGCGATCTTTCAAATCAATGAGTCTCTCGACTACTATGAAATGAGATCAAAGGCCTACTACCGTATACCGGAAATACGGATTCGACTCAAAATAAATCAAAGAAGGATCGAGCAAAATTTAACAAAAATAAAATTACAAAATAAGGAAAATTCTCATCTCAATTCATGGATCCTCATGATCAAATACTAAATGAAAATTAGCTACGCATATTGGAAAAGGGAACGACAATGATAAGAGAAGAAAATTTCATTTGCATTGATTTATAAAAAGTGAAGAGTACATAATAGTAAATAAGAAAAGATTACACTAAAAAAAGAACTATTACAACAATGAGAAAGAAATCTAAAGAAGAAAATTGCACTTGAACTCTCTTGCTATCTCTCCAAAATCAAACCTCCTAAAGCATGAGACATGGGCTCCTTTTATAGATGAGGAGGTAAGATTCTAAATGGAAAAAAAATGAAATGGCAAGGGGGGTGGCCAGCCATGTAGATGGAAGGGTGCATGAATGACATTTTATGAAGGGGGAGAGAGAGAGATTCAATGTATATTATTTTTGGGAATGATCAAAGAGAATGTAAAGTATAGAGGGGAAGTTAATATAGAATAAAAAGGGGAAAAGAAGGGGGCCAACAATGCAAGGGGAGGTGAATGCTTGTGGAAATTAATGAGGAGAGAGAGAGAGGGGGAATGAATGTGGAGGGTTGCCGGCCAATGCATTTGAAAGATGCATGCATGGAATTAAATGAGGAGGGGAGAGAAGACAAGAGGTGGCCGGCCATACAAAGGTGAGTGGGCTGCTTTGTAGTGGGCTGCTTGGGCTTGAAGAGGGCACGGGTAGGGCTGTAGGGGCTGCTCCATGGTTGGAGGGTTGCTTGTGGTTGGAGGGCTTCTTGTGAGGTGGGCTCGGGTTGCTTACATGAAATGGAAGAGGCCGGGCTGCATCATGTAGAGGAGGGCTTAGGTTTGCTTGCATGGAGGGCTGCTTGTTGCAAGGGCTGGCCGAGCATGGTTGGACATCAGGAGGAGCTCGGGTAGGCTAGGTGAAGGGCTGCTCCATGGGCTCGGGCTGCATCATGTGTACCTACAAAAAAAAACATTAGCTTTATGTCAAACAGGTAACTAAGCATGTAATATTAAAATAAAAACATAACATCATGCATGCAATACTATACCCTTCACTCAAACAACCAAACACACACACACACACACACACACACACACACACAAACATGAAATAAAACATAACATCAAAATACAAATTAAAACTCAATGCAACATAACAAATTAGATCATATTATATAAATATTAAACTATAGCATACATAAAATATATAAATTTAGTACATAATCCTAGGATAATTAAACTCAAACAACCCAAAAAGTGATTACTAAAATTAGTCATCAAAATCCCCCATGCTAGAGTATTTGCTTGCCCTCAAGCAAATAGAATTTAAAACTAGGGAAGATGAAATAATAGTAAATGAATCAAATTTAGGTTTCATAGATTAAGAAAATCAAAACATGAAAAATTAAACTATCCTAATTTCTATGCTAACAACTAGTGGGGCGAGAAGTGCACGATAGAAAACTTGAAAGTGGAGACTTAAAAATCTCATTAAAACATAAGAAAAAATTACACATTTCTAAATCTTAAAACAAAGCATCCATAACTTTAAGAAAATAAAAAAAGCAAAAGTAAACGTTCTAATAAAACGACACATTAAACGAACTACTAGGTTGCTAGAATAACAATTACCCCTGAGTCACCTCAAGATAACCTCCAGAGAAATCCATCAATGATGGTGGCCATAGGCTTGTCCATTCACACTCTCTCCACTACGCAAATCACATTCTAAAGATCAAAAGGACTTAAATAGGCGTAATTACTTGGCTTAGGCAAATGATTAGGAAGTGAAAAGCAAAGATAAAAATGAAGGCTAAGACACACACTAAACCAAGGTTGAGCTCAAAATAAATAAACCATAACCAAAATGAGAAATGACAAGTATGTCATTTCTCCAATTAAAACAAAGACACAAAACAAGGCCATATATTTTTCTTTTATAAATTTTGCCAAACATAAACTTTTTTTCTCATTTCCTTTTTTTTCGATTTCGATTTTTCATTTTTTTGAAACACAAATATTTTGGAAAGCTCCAAATGTAAGATAAAAATTCTTTTCATTTTTCAAAAAGAAACAACCCATCACACAATGATTTTTAAAATGAAGCTCAAGGTTTAGTGTGCAATAGGAAGGGCATTTGGCTTTGGTGAAAAATAAAAAAAGTGGAGCTAAACAAAGAAAAGGGAGAAGGCCCAAAATAGTTTTGTAAAGATGAAATAGTTTGGTGCGCAAAAAGGCTCAAACGAGTCAAAAGGTGGCCTAAATCATTTCTAAAGTTCGTGAAAAAGGCGCAAATGCTTCGAGAGTAGCTAAGGACAAGTTCTAAACACCAAGAAAGTATTACCCCACAAATGAAAAAGTGCTTGCGGTTAGGCGGCTTGTTGATTGGCGGTTAGAGTTTCTTCTTGAATTGGAATAACGGACAGTCCGCGCGTCTTGGTTTGCGGTCTGGCAACCTGGCGGTTTGTGCGGACTCCGTAGTGCAGCAGTAGAATCGACGGCTAACTCCTTGATTCCACGCGGTTAGATTTGCCTTTTAATTGTTTCTGGTTTCCCTTTGGTTACTTTGGCGAATCATGTATCGCCATGTATGTCTCGCTTTGTAAAGATTGTTTAGTACAAGATTCTTGCTCTTCTGGTTTGCATCTGGTTTATTTGGACTCGGATAGGTTGAGTGTTCCTGCGCCGTGTTTCCCGTCTTCTACTATATCAAATTTCAACACAGAGCCCCCTCTGACACCCTCCCCTCAGCTTAAATAAATTATTTTTGTCTTGCTTTGAATATTCTATGTGGAATGTTGAAATTTATTATTTAATTTGGATTCACGTTGTCGGATTTGCATAGCATGTAGAGTTAGGTCGTTGATTTTCCGCCACCTATAGATTTGTCCTGCGTCACTAGCCTTTCAAAAAGAGCATTTGGAAGGTTTGACATTTCATGTGTTTTTGAAATTCCGTAAGAGTGACTGGGCATCACTATAAATTTCGAAGCCCTCGGTCCCACTCGGCGAACTTAGCACTGGCGTCGTGGTCAACCGTCCCTTAAGCTCCTCAAACGCTTGCACGCACTCCTGCGTCCACAAGAACTTCTGATCCTTCCTTGTCAACTTCGTGAGAGGTAACGCTATCCGCGAGAAGTTCTCCACGAAGCGCCTATAATAGCTGGCAAGCCCAAGAAAACTCCAGACTTCCGCTACCGAAGACAACATAGGCCACTCCCATATTGCAACAATCTTCACCGGATCCATCGCTATACCTTCCCCACTGACAATATGACCAAGGAATGCTACTGAGGGTAGCCAGAACTCGCATTTGCAGAATTTTACATAGAGTTCATTCCTCCTCAGAGTCTCTAACACCAGATGCAAGTGCTTGAAGTGATCTTCTTCGCACTGCGAGTACACCAATATATCGTCAATAAAGACGATCACAAAGTGGTCTAGGTACTCTCGGAACATCCTGTTCATCAAATCCATAAACACCGATGGCGCATTCGTCAGTCCAAACTGCATGATCGTGAACTCGAAATGCCTATACCTTGTGCTGAATGCCTTCTTCGGGATATCACACTCCCTTATCCTCAGCTGATAATACCCAGACTTCAGATCCAACTTTGAATATACCGATGATCCGACTAACTTATCGAAGAGATCATCGATCCTTGGGATCGGGTATTTATTCTTCTCCGTCAGCTTGTTCAACTCCCTATAGTCGATACACAGCCGCAAACTCCCGTCCTTCTTCTTAACAAAGAGTACCGGTGCGCTCCAAGGCGATGAGCTTGGATGTACATACACTTGCTCCATCAACTCCTCCAGTTGAACCTTCAACTCCGCCATCTCCTTAGGCGCCAACCTATAAGGAGAACGTGACACAGGTTTGGCACCTGGCACGAGCTCGATCGTGAAATCAATCTCTCGTTGCGGTGGGGCTCCAGGGAGATCGCCCGAGAACACGTCGGGGTACTCACACACTACGGGGATAGAATCCAAAGTGGCCTTAGGCTTTACAACCTCCACTAATGTGAAGAACTGCTCTGCTCCAGCACAAACCACTTTCACCACCTGAAGAGCAGACATCAGTGCCTTGCTCGACCCATTCAATCCCGTGAATGCTGTCTCCCGCCCAATACCCAGCTTGACCTCCTTACGGTTGCAATCAATATATGCCTTCTTCTCCGAAAGCCAATCCATCCCAAAGATAACGTCGAACTCTACTAGCGGCAGCAATGACGCTAGCAATTCGAACTCTTGGTTTCCAATATGAACTTTTACGGCGCACACTCTGTCCGCACGCATCGAACACCCATTCAGTTGCAGCACATCCAATTTGTCCATCGCCATTGAAGAAGGGACTCCGATGTGCGATATAAAGCTTTCAGACAAAAAGGAGTGTGAAGCTCCCGTATTGAATAGTGCTCGTGCCGGACTATCGCCAATAAGAACAAAGGCTGCACAAACAGTATTAAGCTAACAAGCACTAGGTAATAGAATTTAAAGCTAACTTGCTATAAATTAAACCGTACCTGTCACCACGTCGGCCTGCTTGATGGCCTCTTGTTGGCCCAAGTTGTAGACTCTTGGTTGAGTCGGAGCATAATGGGACGCGATTGACTCCACCGCCTTCCCCTTTTCCTCATAAGTGGCTCCTTGTTTTCTCTTGGACTTTGGGCGTCCGCTCCAGCAATCGCGGGCAAAGTGCCCCGTCTTTCCACAAGTATAACAAGCGCCCGGGATTCGGTTGGTAGTCGTCCCCAAGGCACCTGAAGAAGGGGTTGGACCCGACGTCCTAGCCTTCTTATAGAACCTGCGATAACCCGACTTCGAAGTAGTCGGCGCTTTGAACTCCGATTTCTTGCCACCAGATTCCTTCTTCGCTTGAACATTCTTCATGTCCTTTTTCAAGGACCGGGTCGAGTTGACCAAGGTCATGAAACCCTGCGCCATAGGCCCCGACAGTAACAACCTCAACTCATCTCTTAACCCTTCATAGAAGTGGTTCGTCTTGCGCTCCTCATCGGCAAAGGTAGCACTAGCGTATCTTCCCAAACGAGTGAACTCGTGGAGATACTCGTCCACGGTGCTATCTCTTTGCACCAACTTTTGAAAATCATTTTCCAACGTGATCCTCTGCACTGAGGGGAGGTATCGAGCCATAAACAACATCGAAAATTCCTCCATAGAGACATCTGCCAACTTCCTTCCCCTTAGGTGGTGTAGCTCCAGCCCTTCCCACCATAACCTCGCATCCCCGTCCAACAAGAACGTCGCAATCGTGGTCTTCTACCACTCTTCGGTTTCCGTTGCTGTCAGCACTCTCTTGACTCTCGATAGCCAATCCCCTGCCTGAGTCGGGGTTCCTATTCCCGAGAACACTGGCGGATGGAAGCCCATCACATGCTTAAGTTGTTTCATAGTTGCTCTACGAGGCAACTTCGGCTCCACCACCACCTGTTCCACCCTTCTAAGCTCTGCCACTTGGAGCGGCACTTTCTCTACAGCAGGAGCAGGTTGCTGCACCTGCCTCGCAGGCTGCGCATTGATCATTGCAAAGACAGCTTCTGCCACCAATCTAATGGTCTCAGCTGAAGGAGGTGTTGCAGGCGCATCATTAGGTGTGTAGCTTGCCTCAGAGCCTGGCCGTTCTGACGGTCCCGCACCACTTATGTCACCTATAATCGTGCAAAACACCGATAAGTGACCCAACAATATTGCAAACAGCAAATATAGGAACACGCAGGTTCCTCAAACATGTGTATTTTCATTCATAAGTGGACATTCATGGGTTCTTTTCATGTTATAACGATGACGCACACACATGTGCTCACCACCCCTTAAAGTGAATTCGCCCACGAATTAATTTAAGCTTGACCGAAACCGGTAGTCTGATACCAATTTGTAGCACCCATATCCGTCACATAGCATATAGCAGTAGGTCCGGCCGGGGCCTGACGCCATATACTATGGACAGACCGGTTGGTTTCTTATTGAAACCATTCAACCAATCACAACGTCCTACACAGAGCATATAGTGGAAGCAGATTATTAAGTTGCACAAGTAAAAGAACCCAGCCAAGCATGTATGTCCACTACAATAACCCATAGGAATGTATAATACATGAATATTGACCATATGGCCTTACAAGAGTTTGCTTAATAAAATGTCTTCCAAACCTCGGCACGCAGGCCGGTCACACATGAGTACAAAAGGAAAACACTCAAAAATTGGCCTTCGAGGGCCGGCACAGCAACTTGGGCTTTAGCCCGCTATTTATCGCTCGGCTCCGCAGCACCTGCAAGCAACAATCCACCGCACAGTGGTAAACAAAGGAAACGGTCAGCTATGCTGACCAAATTATAACGATTCCTCCCCCAAGCTCGGGGGCACAAAGCTTCTTCCCTGCACTTGTTAGCCTAGCAAATCAAATAGAGAATAAGCATAACATCACAGGCGCGGGCTCAAACGAACACACGCCCCGTACTCTCAGGGAACTAACTCGGTGAACCCAGTCATAACCGTGGTCTCACCACCATCCCTTGGATGACAAATCTCGTGAGCAATATAGTCTTTCTGGTCTAAGCCTAAGACTCGAACGACCATGCCAATGGACAGTCTCTTTTTCAGATGTCTGTCACTAAACCGCATAGCCCGGGTCCGCATCCACTTGCCCGTAGCTCACATCACATAGTCATATTAAGACGTATGCGCGGGACAATCTTCTCCCGGATCCCAAAGTTTGATCACACAAGAACATAACCCAGTTATGTTCATGGTTGGCTCCCCGGCCACCAAGATGGCGGAAATGCGTTTTCGCCCAGTTTTCCGGGTGCGCCTTAGGGTTACTCCCCAAGGATCCCTGCTGCAATCTACCCCGTAGAAACCCGAAAACAATATAAGGGCATTGAGTCTTCTCCGGCTAAAATGCAATGCACATCACCGATCCAGACCAACTTGTCAGGGTTGGCTTCACACATCATGCCTATGTCCGTACTACGATTCCGGACTCTAACAAGGGGGACTTTACATATCTACCCCAAGGAATACCGCAATCTCGTCGCACACTCGCGGGAGAAGGGTTTTCCCATGCAAAGGAAGAAGAGCTTCACATGCTCAAGATGAGAATCGTTACCCTTGTGTTTCTTCTCGGCGCCATGACGATCTAGCTGGATAGAAAGCACCGCAATCACCTTGCCTCCGCGGATCCGAAGTCGGCTCGCGATTTGGAGCTCCGAAGATCCGCAGGTGACCGGATCTTGGCCTTCTTCCTCCTCCTTGCTCTCCCCTCTCTCTAGCCTTTAGAAAGAGAACTAAGGGGATGAAGTGAGGGATTACAAACCCTATTTCCGAGTTTAAACCTCCAGCACCAACCCCCAGCCGTCGGATCCCAACATAAGAAAACGAACGGCCACGATCGGGGCCTAAAATATCAAAACTGGGCCGAACACGGCCTGCGACACGCTCGTGTCCAGGGCCGTGTCGCCCATTCACCGTTTCGCCCGGCATACCGACCAGTACACGGCCTTTTACATGGCCTCCAACACGCCCGTGTCGGGCATCGACACGGTCGTGTCATGACCCGTATCATGCCCGTGTACATACTCCCCAATCTTTCCCGAGCGGGACACGGCCTGGGACACGCCCGTGTCCCTGGCCGTGTGCAAAACTGCAAACCACCCGAGCGGGACACAACCTGGGACACGCCTGTGTCCCTGGCCATGTTCACAAGCTCGACGCTCGCTTGTCGCCAAAACGTCGACCACGCGACCCGAGGCCGAACACGCTCGTGACACGCCCGTGTCACGCCCGTGACATGCCCGTGTGACCTGCTCCAAGTCCCAGACTTGGCTTAAAACGTCGCCCGTCCCTCTTTTGAGTTTTGGGGTGTTACAGTTGCACTTGCATGAATTATAGCATAACATTTCACTACACTCATACTTGCATTACAACCGACACCACAACGTATAAATCGGTATGGGACTTTTTATACGATGGGAGCCTTGCAGAAGACCCCTTAACTTATAAGTTTGTATGGACATTCATATAAGTTAAGGTTACTTACTTGTTTTCTACCTTGTCTTTTATTACATTTACTGCTTATTGTACTTGTTTACTTTACTGCTCACTATTGTAGAACTGCTAGATTAGTTCCACTGTCATCTGCTTTGCTTACTCTCCACCTTTGTATCTTCCCTTTCCTCCTATCCGCTCTGTGCTTAGGAGCCATGGGGGAGGGGTAGGGGATGATAGGACTTAGTCTTTATGACTAAAAGTTTTCAGACCACAAATGGTTTTCAGACCACAACATTACAGGAGCTCTGGATGGGAGACAGGGACCAGCAGCCAAGGGACCAGCACCAGCGAAGTACAATGCGCATGGAGGTGGGTCAGTCTTGTTCCGGAGCACCAGTGAGTAGCTCAGTGAGTGTTTAGTGTTATCTTATAACTTCCGATGAATGTGTAGTGAGGACTCTGATGTACCGAGCTTGTTTTCGTTTATATTTCATCAGCGCTGATCTTTTGTAGTACTCTCTTTTATATATCTATGAACTTACTGTGATTTACATTTTTATGTGATTCTATGGACTTGATTTCATTCAGCATATATTTTTTTCTCTTTCTTTGGTGATCAAAAAAGCCGGCAGAATTGGCGTTTTGTAGTGGCGGCCTTCCCGAGTGTCGGTGCCACCACAAAACGGCAATTTTGGGCATAATACCCCGGGGGTTTGAAAAGAAAAAAATGGGGTCTTACAATACGCGTCGTGATGCCACTCCGTGTAGGGGATAACTGCAGATGCTTAGGCAATACTTCAAACTCTACAGTTTATAAGAAAATCACAGGTTATTATGAATGAAATCCAATTAAGTTAGATGCCCGTATCCCTCGACACATTGGATCAACTAGTCCACAAGTAAAATATCTTTATACGCTGTGAAAAAAATACTTTGGTTAAGTGATTTGACATCCTACATGAGTATAAGCATCCCTGAAGGACAACTCACTGTATGCAAGACTCTAATTTAGTATAGTATGAAAATAGACTTTACGTTAGATTAAAAGATAGCCCATTAGTTTTAGAAATATGGCATGTATGAATTACATATAATAATGCTTTTATGAGTTAAAATACCTAACATGCATCCTAGTATAAAACATTCCCAGAGAGCAAGTAAACAACCTTCAATAAGGCAAAAATGACAGTTTAAGTCGCATACTTAGCATCACCCAAGAAAAACACCAGTGGGCGTCAACAACCTGACACGAACAAACTAGTGAGTATTCATGTCTATACAGAAGGAAATAAGAAAATATCTACTTCACAAATTGAGGAAGAGGAATCTCAACAACCCAGGAGATCGCTAGCAAGCCCCCAAAAGAAAATTAGCCGCTCAACTTGCTACTGCTCTAAACCTGAGGCATTCAAAGAAAGAACACCTCAGCAAGGAAAATAAACAAGTGATAAATGAGAAATTTGAATAAAATCAAGCAGATAACAAAAGGGGTTTACCAAACCCTACAAGAGAATGCTGACAATCTCAGCTAAAAGGATTAGTAAGTGACAACAAAAGTAAGACACTGTGCAAGGAATAATCAAAGCGCACCAAGTGCGAGAAATTAACAACATGCCCTGCTATAAACCTGCAGCAGCAACAAGACAAACATATGCCAAAATAGTAATTTTAAAAAGGGAAAGGAACTAACAGTCCTAACTTGTGAATTATTAGCAGTGGTAAAACCATGGATCTACGTCAGCGATAAAAACAGTCCCAAACCTAACAACCAGATCCAAATGTCTCAAAGGCAAGGGGGTGGGCAGCCACAGGGTCCAACACACCAAAACCACCTATTACAAAGACCCAGAATGTCTCCAAGGCAAAATACAATGGTGGCCACGGGGTCTTGCACACCTAAAGCAGCCTCTCCACAGAGACCCAAAACAACCACATACTGATGATTCACGATTCGTCCTACAAAACTAGCCTAAAACATGACCAAACGGAAATATAACCCACACTAACAAAGTTGGGAGAAAACACCAGCCTAAAGAAAAAGCGTCAAGTCAACTCGACGCGGCGTTGAGTGAGTACCACTCACTCGACGCCAAATACTAAGCAGGGAAGGCCTCGAGTCCACTCGATGCCCGCTGAGTGAGTTCCACTCACTCGACGCCAAACACTAAGCAGGGAAGGCGTCGAGTCCACTTGATGCCACGCTGAGTGAGTACCACTCACTCAACGCCAAACACTAAGTAGGAAAGGCGTCGAGTTTACTCGACGTCGCGTTGAGTGTGCTCCACTCACTCAACGGCAAAAGACTTAGCTACAAAAAACTCGCACTGCACAACGGCGATGAGTGAGTTTAGCTCACTCAACGCTGCCAACGCCTAGCTTTTCGGTCTAGAGACTAAGTGTAAAAGCATTGAGTGTGCCGTGCACACTCAATGCCATGCTTTTTGGTCTGGAGACTAAGTAAAAAACAGTGACAGCGTTGAGTGAGGTGAGCTCACTTAATGTCTCTGCCTTGATAGTTTTTCTAAGCCTTTTGGGGTTGAGTGAGTTGAGCTCACTCAACTCTTAGTTGGTGATAACCACTGTTGGAAGAGTGTGTTATCAAGGGTTGCAGGTTCGATACCCCGCGCCAACAACGCACTATGCTGAGAAACTGATGGGGTTTCTCGTGAGGGTTAGCACAACACTTTGTGCACGCAGCGGAAAGGAAAAGAACGAGAACAGCCCAAGAGAACTGGATCTGGCCATGATCATTGTATCAAGAAGTAAACAAAATAACTAGGGCAAAATACCTTAGTGGCGTTGAGTCACAACTCAACGAAGATGCTCCAAGTATTGAGTGCTGTCGGTGGCGAGTTGTACGTGGAATAATATCCACGTCTCTGTAGAAATCCACACGAGCAGGAGAAACCCGAACTGCTCGTTGCACGAACAATCGGGAGGAAGATAGCCGCACCTTTGCAACTCCACGGACTGCTAGGTCCGCGCTAGGAGAGGCAAGAACAACGACTATCGCCGGAAATGGGAGGGTCAGCGGAGCAGACACGGCGGCGGCGGAACACTTCCGTCCGGCGATGTGCGGGATGCGGCGGAACGAGCGATCGGCAGAACTCTTTCCGTCGGGTTCTAATCGGCCGCAAAAGGCACAAGTCACACACTTTTCCAAAACCCTAAGTGTCTATTTATACCAAAGGTATAAATAGACCTAAAGGAATGGCTATCCGCAGACCACACAGCATAGGGTCCCTTGAAGAATTCGGCGAGAATCGGCAAAGGCGTTCGGCGAGAATCATCCGCCAAGTCGTCGAGAATCAGGGACGATTCTCGACGAATGGCCTTTAGTCGTCGAGTCATACTCGATAACTCTCGACGATACTCGTCGATCGGCGAGAATCATCAGGCAAATTCGGCGAGAATCAATGGATAGTCCCGACGACTAAGTCTTTGATTCTCGACGAATCTATCAGATTGATTCTCATCTAAACCCCCATAGTCGTCGAGACATTCTCGACGACATGGCCTTGGTCGTCGAGACATTCTCGATGATTTGCCTTGGTCGTCGAGACATTCTCGACGACCTTTCGACTATCCATGCCCTATGAACTTTATTGGCAACAATTGCCTGACCCCCATACATAATGGTGATTGGTAACCTTTACCAATACGGTCAATCTTCCAACTCCTCCATAGCTCTTATGTGCGACCCTGCAGGCTCATATTGCGTTGGCAGTGAGATTACATGTTTGACAACTTCTAGATCACCATGGTAACTCCAACAGTCTCCCATTTGATCTTGGAAGTATCAAACCATAAACCTCACAAACAATGAGCGGCATCTAGCAATGCATCATTGCTCCCCAAGCAATAAGAGTTTATAACTCATAAGCCTTCATGAACAATGTATCAGCATTGTCTTTGTCCCTTTGTCCCTTACATCCGGAAAGAACTAGAGGCATGGACCGTGTCACCCTCATAATAGCTCAATCCAAGTTTCCTGATCTAGAATGGACATCCAGAGAATGGTGAGGCCAATATCACATATTGACTCTACCAAGCATGGCCATGCATTTCTCAGTCCAGTTCATCAAGGGGCCCATGGATGCAACTCCTGTCATATAGGAGGACAAATTCCATATCTGCTCACACACAAACACCCAAATGATTCGTAACGTGCCCAACAACCACCCTTATCATCAACCTTTCTCAAGGAAGACTTTAGATGGCATCAAAGCATGCTCTTCCTCACTTGATGAATGCTGTGACTTCAGGTCAAAGGACCACAACACCATTGTCAGTAGAGACCTACTTGTGACACGATTAGATAACAATCCACAAAGTAGACTCTGGTTGGGTCTGTCCAGTACAACTTGTTCACTAACAAGTACCCACGTGATGACTTGATATCACAATATCAAGACCTGTGAGAACTGGTCATTAGTCAACGCACGTGCTAGTCTTCATATATCATCATTACCCTTAGATCTTATGATGATACCACGACCAGGGACTTTTAAGAATGAAGCTTCTAATGAATCATAGGCTCTCACATTCAAGTCACGTACTTGATGTCCTATGGAAGCGAACATTCTAAGGGTATTCATTATGTTAACATTTAACTATCATATAGAAAAACCATAATAACGGAATATGCCATTAATTGTAAAAAGAAAATCTAGGTACACAATTCATCATATGAATAAACAATAAACAGCCAACAGAATATATCTTTACATGCAACCCACAAGGCTCCCACTAGACTTGATCATTCAGGTATCGTATACCCATTGATCTAGTATGACCATCATGCTTTCTCTGCGCGAGAGGCTTTGTTAGTGGATCTGCAATATTCTCCTCAGTCGGCACTCTTCAAATGTTCACATCTCCTCGTTCGACAATCTCACGAATAAGATGAAACCGCCGAAGTATGTGCTTGGAGCGCTGATGGGATCTAGGTTCCTTAGATTGTGCAATTGCACCATTGTTATCACAGTAGAGAACTACGGGACCAACAATGCTAGGAACTACATCAAGCTCGCCGATGAATTTCCTAAACCATACAGCCTCCTTCGCTGCATTAGCTGCAGCGATATACTCGGCTTCCGTTGTAGAATCAGCAACTGTCTCTTGCTTGGAACTCTTCCAGCTCACAGCTCCTCCATTCAGGCAAAACACAAACCCTGACTGAGACTTTGAATCGTCCCTATCAGTTTGGAAGCTAGCATCCGTGTAACCACTTACAACGAGCTCTTCCTCTCCACCATACACCAAGAACACATCCTTAGTCCTTCTCAAGTACTTCAGGATATTCTTGACTGCAATCCAGTGACACTCACCGGGGTCTGACTGATACCTGCTAGTCATGCTTAAAGCAAAGGAGACATCGAGTCGAGTACATAACATTGCATACATGATTGATCCAATTGCCGAAGCATATGGAATCAACTTTATGCGGTCCTTATCTTCACAAGATTTTGGACACTGGTCCTTAGAGAGATTCACACCATGAGACATGGACAAAATCCTTTCTTGGACTCAAGCATGTTGAACCGCTTCAACACCTTATCGATGTATGTACTCTGGGTCAAACCCAGCAACTTCTTCGATCTATCTCTATAGATCTTAATACCAAGTATATAAGTCGCTTCACCCAAGTCCTTTATAGAAAAGCAGTTCCCTAGGTTGTTCTTAACAACTTTCAGGGTAGGAATGTCATTACCAATCAACAATATGTCATCTACATACAGTATCAGGAAGACAACAATGCTCCCACTGATTCGCTTGTAAACACAAGGCTCATCTTCATTCTTTATGAAACCAAACTCTTTGATTTTCTCATCAAAACGAAGATTCCAACTTCGAGAGGCCTGTTTCAGTCCATATATGGACCTATTCAGCTTGCATATCTTAGTGGCTTCATTTGGGGATACAAAACCCTCGGGTTGTGTCATGTACACTTCCTCAAGGAGGTTTCCATTAAGGAAAGCTGTTTTGACATCCATCTGCCAGATCTCGTAGTCATAATATGCAGCAATAACAAGCAATATCCTTATGGGCATTACCATGGCAACAGGGGAAAAGGTTTCATCATAGTCAATACCATGAATTTGTCTAAAACCCTTAGCCACGAGTCGCCCTTTGAATGTCTGTACATTCCCATCCATGTCGGTCTTCTTCTTGAAGACCCACTTGCACCCTATGGGTCGTACCCCTTCAGGTGGTTCCACCAAGTTCCAAACTTGGTTTGCATACATGAAGTCCATTTCGGATTTCATAGCCTCAAGCCATTTGTCGGAGTCCGGTCCATTCATAGCCTCTTGGTAGGTTGCTAGTTCATCATCATGATCCATTAGCAACACATTACCTATTTGAGACACGAGAAATCCATATCTCTCAGGCTCAAATCTTGGTCTACCAGATCTACGCAGGACATGTGTTTCTTGAGTAGGTTCTCTAGCTACAACACCTTGTAGTCCTAATTCAAAATCCAATTCTGGTTCATTCACTATTTGTGGTTCTTGAACTTCTTCAAGTTCTACCTTTTCAGTCTTTCTTGATAAGAACTCTTTCTCCAAGAAGACACCGGTCCTTGCGACAAACACCTTGCCCTCGGACGGTAGGTAAAAGTAATATCCTTTTGTTTCCTAAGGATATCCCACCAGATAACATTTATCTGATTTGGGTTCCAGCTTGTCAGGCATTTGACGTCGCATGTATGCCTCACAGCCCCAAATTTTAATGAACGACATACTAGGATGTTTCCCAGTCCATATCTCATTTGTGTCTTCAGAACCATTTTTGTTGGAGCGCGATTCAGTGTCATAGCAGTAGTCTCTAAAGCAAAACCCCAAAAGGAAACAGGCAAGTCTGCATGACTCATCATCGAACGTACCATGTCTAATAGAGTACGATTTCTCCTCTCAGACACACCATTGTGCTGTGGTGTTCTAGGTGGAGTGAGCTGTGATATAATACCACACTCTTTTAGATGATCACGGAACTCGTGACTCAGGTATTCACCACCTCGATCGGATCGGAGTGCTTTAACCCTTTTGCCCAACTGGTTTTCTACTTCATTCTTGAACTCTTTGAACTTTTCAAAGGTCTCGGATTTGCACTTCATAAGATACACATATCCGTATCTACTGAAATCATCAGTAAATGTAACGAAGTAGAAATACCCACCTCTAGCCATGGAACTCATGGGTCCGCATACATCGCTATGTACAACACCCAAGAGATCCTCAGCCCTCTCAGTATAACCAGTGAAAGGAGCTTTTGTCATTTTGCCTAACAAACAAGATTCGCATCGCTCAAATGATTCATAATCAAATGAGTCCAAAAGTCCATCCTTATGGAGCTTGGATATGTGCTTCTCGTTTATATGGCCCAAACGACAATGCCAGAGATACGTAGGGTTTGAGTCATTTGTTCTTAGTTTTTTATTATTTTCTACATTATAGATCATATTGTCTAAGTTCAAAACATAAAGACCATTAAACAGTTGGGCTACAACATAACAAACATCATTCTTAAATATGGAACAACAGTTGTTCTTAATTATAAAAGAAAATCCAATCATGTCCAAACATGAAATAGATATAATGTCTCTAGTTATGGCCGGAACAAAATAACAATTATCTAGTTCTATTACAAGCCCACTGGGCAAAGAAAGACGGTAAACCCCTACGGCTACAGCAGCAACTCTTGCTCCATTGCCGACACGCAGGTCCACCTCCCCTTTACTAAGCAATCTTCTCCTTTCCAGTTCCTGCACATTTGTACATATGTGAGAACCACATCCGGTATCCAATACCCAAGATGAAGGAGCAGAAAGGTTTATCTCTATAACATAAATATCTGAATCGGAAGTCATACCTCCCTTCATTTTCTGCAGACCCTCAATATAAGAAGGACAATTCCTCCTCCAATGACCAGCCTTGCCACAGTGGTGGCATTTCCCTTCCTTCACCGTGCTTTTCTTCTTCTTCAGTGCAGAAGACTTGGGCTCAAGATGTGACTTAGGTCCCACCTTTGTCTTCTTGAAGCCCTTGGCCTTGGCCTTGCCCTTATGCACCATCAGTATGGGGCTGGTAGGCTTGGCCTTCTTCATATTGATTTCGGCAGTTCTCAACATGCCTAGGAGTTCGGGCAGTGTCTTGTCTATTTCATTCATGTTATAGTTCAAGACAAACTGCTCGTAGTTGTCCGACAACGATTGTAGGATCAGATCTGTGGCCAACTCTTGACCCAGAGGAAAACCCAGCCTTTCAAGGTTCTCTATATACCCAATCATCTTGAGTACGTGAGTCCCTACCGAGTCTCGAACTCCCATCTTGCACTGAAATAATGCTTTCGTGACGTCGAACCTCTCTTGACGAGCCTGCCCTTGAAACATTTTCTTAAGATGCTCGTCAATCTCCTTGCACCCCATGTTCTCATGTTGCCTTTGGAGCTCAGAGTTCATGGTGGCAAGCATGAGGCATTCGATGTCTAAAGCATCATCGGTATACTTCTTGTAAGCATCCTTATCAGCACGGGAAGAATTCCCGGTCGGCACCTCGGGGGATTCTTCTTCCAAGACATAGAGCTTTCGCTCTTGCCTAAGAACAATTCTCAAGCTCCTATGCCAGTCCATGTAGTTAGTCCCATTGAGCTTATCCTTCTCAAGGATGGCTCTCAGAGACAAAGTGGAGTGTGAACCACTTGCCATGGAATTCTACAAGAATTCATGCAGAATAAAATCAGTACTAAAGTTTCAAAATACAATTTATTTTAATTTGGACTCTAATTAAAACTCCCACTATTGTATTCGAACTAATATCCCTTACTATCAATTCGGAGAGTTCATGCGAGCTAATCTCTTAGTGGACAAGATCCGTATTTCATCAACACAATGAGTCAGCTTTGGCTTTCCTCTCACGATGTAGTTATTTAGGTACGCAACGCTTGCCAATTGCATCCTCATGCAATTCTTGTATGGTTGGTAAATAACTCTTTATTCGCATCCATCATATGGTGCATGCCAACTCTATGCCTCTAGGCGCTCAACCTTTGAGGTCACCTAGTTAAGTGGGGCCCGATGTCGACAGTGGGATATCACAATTATCCGCTCGCACCCTTACCAAGATAGATTAATGCACCTTGCTTTGGCAAGCCCACACTTCATCGATCGAGGCAGGAAGAGTGTCATCCATCGGAAGGCATCCGAACACTTAATGTTTGATGAAGGGATTTAAATTTTTGATAGTATGTTAACAATTAACCATGATCAACATTTGATCAATGTGCACATCTAAATAAAATAAAACATTTCTAGAATCCTCATGCATACCTTATGTGCACAACAAGACACTATCAACATTTGATAGAGCAAAGGGCTAAATCTGAACATATGGGCATTTCCAAATATTCAGGTTTACATGCATTGGACAAAGGGGAAAGGCAACTCAACTTAAAGCAGTAGACAAGCTCATCTCTCTTTGCTGGATTCAAAATTCAAAACAAAATTCGAGGGATGGTTACTGCTAAGGAGACAACAACTTCTACAATTAGAAATTACTACGAAATCCCAGACGTTCCTGGCGGGGTTCCAAGGGGCAGCGCCCCTGGCGGGGTGCGGGGCAGCGCCCCGACCAAATTTTGCAAAATCACCACCGATTTCCCTTGGAAAAATCATCAACAATTGATGTTCCAGGAATAAATCTAGACATTTAGAACACTTCTAAATCCCTAGGTTTACACGTGTTGGAATTCCCTAACTTCCAATACAACAATCATGGCCGCAACCACCCTCTGATACCACTGATGGGGTTTCTCGTGAGGGTTGGCACAACACTTTGTGCACGCAGCGGAAAGGAAAAGAACGAGAACAGCCCAAGAGAACTGGATCTGGCCATGATCGTTGTATCAAGAAGTAAACAAAATAACTAGGGCAAAATACCTTAGTGGCGTTGAGTCACAACTCAACGAAGATGCTCCAAGTATTGAGTGCTGTCGGTGGCGAGTTGTACGTGGAATAATATCCACGTCTCTGCAGAAATCCACACGAGCAGGAGAAACCCGAACTGCTCGTCGCACGAACAATCGGGAGGAAGACAGCCGCACCTTTGCAACTCCACAGACTGCTAGGTCCGCGCCAGGAGAGGCAAGAACAATGACTATCGCCGGAAATGGGAGGGTCAGCGGAGCAGACACGGCGGCGGCGGAACACTTCCGTCCGGCGATGTGCGGGATGCGGCGGAACGAGCGATCGGCGGAACTCTTTCCGTCGGGTTCTAATCGGCCGCAAAAGGCACAAGTCACACACTTTTCCAAAACCCTAAGTGTCTATTTATACCAAAGGTATAAATAGACCCAAAGGAATGGCTATCCGTAGACCACACAGCATAGGGTCCCTGGAAGAATTCGGCGAGAATCGGCAAAGGCGTTCGGCGAGAATCATCCGCCAAGTCGTCGAGAATCAGGGACGATTCTTGACGAATGGCCTTTAGTCGTCGAGTCATACTCGATAACTCTCGACGATACTCGTCGATCGGCGAGAATCATCAGGCAGATTCGGCGAGAATCAATGGATAGTCCCGACGACTAAGTCTTTGATTCTCGACGAATCTATCAGATTGATTCTCAACTAAACCCCCATAGTCGTCGAGACATTCTCGACGACATGGCCTTGGTCGTCGAGACATTCTCGACGATTTGCCTTGGTCGTCGAGACATTCTCGACGACCTTTTGACTATCCATGCCCTATGAACTTTATTGGCAACAATTGCCTGACCCCCATACATAATGGTGATTGGTAACCTTTACCAATACGGTCAATCTTCCAACTCCTCCATAGCTCTTATGTGCGACCCTGCAGGCTCATATTGCGTTGGCAGTGAGATTACATGTTTGACAACTTCTAGATCACCATGGTAACTCCAACAGAAACAGGCCGGAGAGGCGTGGGTAGTATTGGTCTGCAGCCCTGTAACGGGCCTTGGGGAGAGACAAGTCGCTTGGTCTAAAGGGTCGGGGCCTTTGAGCTCTAAACCGGACCCGGTTTAGAGCTCAGAGGGCCCGACCCTTTATAACAAGCGGCTTGTCTCGCCCCAAGGCTCGTTATAGCTCAGTTGGTGATAGCCACTGTTGGAAGATTGTGTTATCAAGGGTTGCGGGTTCAATACCCCGTTCCAACAATGCACTGTGCTGAGAAATATGCCAGAGAGGCGTTGGGGTGTATTGGGCTGCAACACTTACACTAAGAAGCTTGTCTCACCCCAAGGCCCGTTACACAGATCCACAAAGGATCCTACCTCAGAGCTCTGCAATGCTCCTACACTCAGTGACCCTCAAGCCACCTACCTCAGCCTTATCTCTAAGGCCTACAGCTCAGGCTTTTCAGCTATACAACTTCCGGCACAAGGCCTTACTCCTAGAGTACTACAACACTACTACAGCTCAGTACCTAACAGGTACCTACCTCAGGCCAAAAAGGCCCTACACTCAGATCCACACTTGGATCCTACCACAGAGAGCAACACTCTCCTACCTCAGGAAATTAAGCCCCACAGCTCAGATCCACACTTGGATCCTATAAGATGAAAGTGGGTTAGAGTCTTGATTGGACACATGAGAAATTTCTCTGTCCCAATCTACCATGACTAAGTTAGACTCAACCCAACTTTGACTCCAGGGAAGTATTTCCTGAGTCTACCTTAGTTGAACTTAGATATACTCAGTCCCAACTTATCCTTTACAACACCATGGATTTTTTCCTGCTGGAGGTGTGAAGAGACTGTAGCATATAGCTGCTACCTGATCTGAGGAAGTCTCAGCTCAATTTCTTCACATCAACAAGTATCCTTGTGCTAGAAGCAACTTGTAGAACCATGTTCTACCCTTCTCTCTTTATTGGGTTGAGGTGATTCAACCCTAACTTTGACTCCTGAGGAATAGTCCCCTGAGCCTTCTTTTAGATCTCTACTTCTTCAAGCTTTCTTCTCTTCACAGCTTCCAAACAAAGATCTTCAGGTGCTTGTGTTGCTGGAACTATGAAGAACCTGAAGCAAGGGTCGGCCCTTGGCTGCTACCTTATGCTCAGAGAAAATACTCTGAACTAGCTTGCTGGTGCAGGTGAGAATGACACCAGCTATCTTGCTATTGAAGATGTTGATTCCAATAGCTATCTTGCTCTCTGTCTTGTAGACTTAAGCTCCCTGTTCTTCAGCTCCACAACAATGGCAGAGAAGAAGAACTTCCCGTGATCCTCTTTCCTTAAAAAGCTGTTTTTCTCTCTAAAGGCCTTTTTCTTTTATTGAATTTGTCCCAACAGCTCTTGAGCAGTGGGACCCACATCATTAATGGCCAGCAACAACTTTGCTTTAATGCCAACTATCGTACAGTAGGTCTGTGGCAACTTTTGTCACGTACTGTAGCCATCCCACCACTAATTTGAAATAGGTTGACTTGTTTACTTGCCAACATCATCAGCTGTGGACTTAACCAAAAATCAAATAACATTAGCATAGACATTGAGTGAGTAAGCATCACTTAACGCCAAAACACTTAGACAGATTTACTGTCTCTGGGCTTTGAGTGAGTAACCTTCACTCAACGCCAAACTACATAGAATATACATCAGATTCTAGTCATTGAGTTATTCAGCTCCACTCAACGCCAACTACTTAGAATATAAATCTGATTCTAGACATTGAGTGATTCAGCTCCACTCAACGCCAACTTGCTTTATAAGATATCTGCTGTTTGGCATTGAGTGTGTGAGCATCACTCAGCACCAAACACCTTAGACAAAATTCTATTTTCACTAGGCGTTGATAGGATTGAGTGAGAAACCTCCACTCAATGCTTTTTGCCTTAACCATATTTCTGTCTCTGTAGTATCTTAGGCGTTGAGAGTGTTAAGTGAGCATGCCTCACTCAATGCTTTCTGCCTTAGCCAAAATTCTGTATTTAAAACTACTAGCTTAGACTATCTTACTTTGAACTTTGTTCAACGAATGGTGAACTAAGCTCGACGAACTCTGAACTGAGCTCGACGAACTCTAAACTCGATTCAACTCACAGCTTTTTGCTTTTTGGCGTTGAGTGTGTCTTCATCACTCAACACCAAACTAATTATCCACATTTCTGCCTATAGATGTATGGCGTTGAGTGAATGACCTTCACTCAATGCCTGTGGACATAGCCACATTTCTAGCTTGCCAACATTCTTCCTATCCTATGGCGTTGAGTGAGCTTACTCCACTCAACGCCTGTGAACTTGGGTACATTTTCAATTGCTCCTTGACTTCTGGCGTTGAGTAAGTTTACCTCACTCAATGTCTGTGGACTTAGGCAAAATCCTGCCTTTCCAGCATCTTCTCTTAGTGTCCACCTTTCTTCCTTATAACAACCTGTCACATCACTTAGACAATCTGTCTAGACTTATTCCATGAAACATCCTGCATATGATGATCTAAAACAACATCAAGTACAACTATACTCTTAGTGTTGATGGAGATGCCTCTTCAAATCCAATCTAGGGAACATTGCGGGCAATGACCCAACAATCTCCCCCGATTTGAAGAAGGAAGAACACCTAACAATACTAAGAGGCATTAACATAATAGGCAGAATAAATCCTTGCAGCTGTAGATTATAATCTGCTACAACTGCTAGCTTATGCAATATTAATTCAATGTGTTCCAATTAATTGTATTGATTTAATAAGTTAAGTCAATGCATTCTCATACTACTTGAGCAATCGCTCAAGTAATATGCACTCCCCTTTATACCACTTAATATTTAAATGGAGCACCACTAGAAGCACTTACCTCAAAATATGCACTGACACAATCATGTTTCAACATGTAGTCAGTCATTGCATTTCTCATACTGCTAGAATCTTTTCCAGTAAAATGAACAACTCAACATGACCTAGCCATGCCAAGTATTGCTTCATTATCTCCCCCTTATATATTGCCACACATCTCCCCCTTTCTTTCTTCTTCAATAGGTATATCTATTTAGGGAGGAGAAAGGATCATGTGAGAGATTATCTCTTGATTCTAGTCAAAGTCCTATATTGATAACACTAAGGAAATTATCCTAGTGATCAATCTACTAGATTAAGAGTCATACCTTTTGTGTTTATACATTGAAACAACATAACACTGCAACACTTGAACATTTTGCACACATAGTTCCACTTACTGATGCTGTATCAACAGAATCAGCATCCACTTGTGGTGATATCATTGATACATCACATCACTGTAGCCCCTTGGCACTTGAGTGAACCATGGATCCACTTGAGCTGGCTTGTAGCTGTCCTCTTCTCATGATCTACCCCCTTAGTATGTGCATTGTACTTGGGACAAATTGGTCAGCAGTGAAGATCTCTGATCTACAACAATAGTTGCTTGATCCTTCTCAACAGGAGGTTGATCCTGTTCCAACAAGTGCTAGACATTCTCCCCATTAATGGGAGCATCCCTGTCATTCCCTCTGTTAGACACTTGAGTCCATCTTAGTCTTGTTACCACTTAATGGTCTCTATAATCTTGATGTCACTTCAAGGTCTTATCTACCTGCAAGAGAAGTGAATCATGCAACACAAGTATAACAGGGAGCAACTGAAGCTATACCAAGTTCAACATACCCAATCTCAACCTAGAGGGTGTTGAACTTGACTTCATCTAGTGGCATGATAAACATGTCAGCCACTTATCAGTGAGGACAAACTCAGGATTGAGTTCTTCCTTATGCTCCCAAACTTATTGATACTTAATCTACATATGCATAGTCCTATTGTGACAGGCAGGATTCCTAGCAACTTAGATTATACTAGTAGAATATCAATAAAGAAAAATCTACTTATCTAGAGGTTATGTTTCTGGTGCCATGGAGCTGATGCTGGATTTATAGCAATTGTGCACAACAAATCCCTTGTATCTTGCACAGTCTCTTCTTGTTGAGCCAGATCTTATCCTTTTCTTCATCACCATGCTTGTCTTTGGCTTCAACTTTCTGATCTGTAGCACAATAGTGGTCAGACCACTTAGTACTATCTTGATCATCACATTGATCTGCCCTCTTGATCACCACACTGGATACCACAGAGTCCTTCTTGAATAGGATGAATGTTTTTTGTATGCTGTTCTAGTCCCAATGTAATTCTGATTCCATCGGCAATCCAGATAGCCTACCCCCCCCCCCCCCTTGATCTTTGCCTTCTTGGTTTCTGAACAGTCAGGGAGGAGCTGATCTGTTGTGATTCTCTTCTCCCCTAGCTGATTTCAGATGATACCATTTGTGCAGCTGCCAGCTTTCTCTTCTCATGAGGCCAAATTTTCTCTTGCAGCTGCAGGACTTTAAGATCACTTGAACCTTAAATGATTTTTCCATAAGCCATCCTTTCATCCTGATACCAAGTCTTTCTTTATACTGCTATTCCAATAGGAATGAGCTGACTTATATCAACAATAGCTGGAGCAATCCAGCTGTTCTAGTAAACTGATTGGCTTGCCTTCTTCCAACAGGTTCCATCAGTTGGGTAGTTTCCCTTTCATCTTCTGCAATGTCCATGGGGGAAAGTTGATCTTCAGCAGTAATGCTGATCTATTCCGACTTTGGGTAAGATTCAGGCTTGTCCAGTAACCTTGACTGAACGTGCTCCCCATCACCATTTGCATAGATCTTGTCTGTAAAGCCCACTGACATGGACATACCTTGCTGCAGGTTCAGATGATATTGAATCCTGAGCATACATTTCTCTTCAAATTTCCTCTGAAGAGTCTAACAGCTGATGATACCACTTGAGAAACTTTTCCGTTGAGCATTATATGCTCCTTCCTTATTGATCTCAGAAGATCTACCTGTGCTTTCCTCAGAGATGAGTACATCTTACTTGTTCTTCTCCTAGTTTGCTGGTGTGGAAGCAAAGCTTTGTCCACCCAGACAGACCTGTTGGATGGATCCAACTAGCTTTCATACATGAGTGTGCACTTGTCCTTCTTCAGGATTTAACTCAACATTCTCTTCCTCTTAGGCAGTAAGAGGAATAACCTAGATGGTCAATATCCATCACCAACTATTGATCTTAGGTATGTTCTTCACTGGAGTATGATCCATAAGACAACTATCTTGTTCCAGTCCGAGTTATGGAACATCTTCTGTCCAAGTGCCACAAGGGGGAAGAGCACTAAGACTAACCTACAAAACAGAATTACCTTACTTTAGGACTCCAATAGGTACTGGGTCCTAGGTTCCCGTTAGCCTGAAATCTTACTTGCCTACCTGCAGAATTTCTCACAGGTAGGCTTACTCTTTCTCTAGACACAGAAGGATTGTGCCAGCAATCTAGGGCAAAGTGCCCCACCTTACAACACCAACACTCATGAATATTATATCTTCTTTTTTGAGCATGTCTTGCAGTGTGGTTAACCACTAACTGAACAGAAGGAAGAGGAGCTGCAACTTTGTTCAGGTTCCTTTCAGCAAGGATTTGACTGAAGGTTATTCTTCCAGCGGGCTTCCTTTGCTTGCCCTGAGTGGTATTTATAGCATCTTCTTTGTAGATGACATGCTGTTTATATCATCAGAACTAGCTAAGTTAGGTTTACTAGTAGACTGACCCTTGGTCTGAGTTCTTGCTGGATGGGCTTGAGTGAAAGCCACTGCCTTACCCTTGTGAGTTGGGGTTGAGGCTTCAAAAATAAATGGTCCAGCATTGGCCAATTGTACTTTTTTATGGGGAGCCTTAAAGGCATTCATTCCCCTACCCTTTCTTCTCCCATTGTAAGATACTCTGGTATTCTTACAAGAGGAATTCTCATTCTCCCAGTGACCATGCATGCAGCCTTGGTCATACGTATGAGAAGGGAGAATAATTACCTTATTAAAGGTTGACTGATGCACAACAGGAGCTTGGCCTCTCCTCTGAGATTGGATAACTTTTGTAATCCACTCAGATTCAGATTTTTTCTTTATAGCATCTATCTTAGAGAAATTTGATACTATCCTCTTCTCCCTTTCAAGTTTCTCTTCATGAACCTTGATCTTAGAGTCCTTATATTTGATGGACTCAACATGTACATATACCATGATCTTCAGATGAGCTACTTCCCTCTCTTTAGAGATAGCAAGGATGAGGTCTCATCTTGCTGGGAAGTAGCTGACTGGAGGGAGGCAATTTCCTCTACTTGTTTCTTAACAAGTAACTTGGTTTCCTTGCAAGCTTTCAGAGTGCAGCATGATTCTCAATCAGTTAATTGATATCATCTTCTGATAGAGGACTCTCATCACCACTTGATGAGGAAGCATCAGAGTCTGAGAAGGACTCATAACTTGAACAATAAGATGAACTAGACAGAAATTGTACCTAATCTGGACCAGGCAAATCCTGGCTGAATTCTTCTTCTTCTGGTGTAGCAATCAGCCCATAGCATCTGCATTCACCTTCCTCAGCTTCATCCACCTCTGAGTCACTATCTGAGTGTGACAGAGGGGCTCTGATCTCCATTCTTTCATCTGTATTGACATCATCATCTACAAGAGCAACCAACAGTCCAATGTGGCCCTTTCTCTCACTATAGACTTGAAACTTCATTGAGCTCCACTCCATATGGTTCTCTTTTGAAACCATCAATGCAAACCTTTTAGCTATCCTTTGAGGTCTACTCAGATTGTCAAATTCTTTTTGAGCAATTTCCCTCTGATACCACTTGAAAGTCTTTAATTCAAGGATAGCTAAATCAACTAGAGGGGGTGAATAGGTTATTGGTCTCTTTTTCAGTTCTTTTATGTTTCTTCTTTAAGAGCTTTGACTTTTAGTTGTTTTATGCTTTCAAGATATACATAACCTGTATATGGAAAACAACACAAAAAAGCACACCGTGATTTTATAGTGGTTCTCCAAATTGGTACATCCACTTTCCCTCCCACCTAACAACTATCTTGTTGGACTAGGCACTTCTCCAAAACTTGCTCCAATGAGCTTACACCTTAGATCCCTCAGGATCACTAAGTCTACTCAAAGACTTACTTCTCAGCCACACGGGCCTACAACTCAGTGGTTAGCAAACCACCTACCTCAGGCGGTTAAGACCTACACTCAGGCTGGGAGAACAGCCCTACCTCAAATCCAAAAAGGATCCTACCTCAGAGCTCTGTAGTTCTCCTACACTCAGTGACCCTCAAGCTACCTACCTCAGCCTTATCTCTAAGCCCTATAGCTCAGGATTTTCAGCCCTATAACTTCAGGCACCAGGACCTACTCTCAAAGTACTACAACACTCCTACAGATAAGTACCCAACAGGTACCTACCTCAGACCAAAAAGGCCTTACACTCAGATCCACACTTGGATCCTACCACAGAGAGCAACACTCTCCTACCTCAGGCAATTAAGCCCCGTAGCTCAGATCTACACACGGATCCTACAGGATGAAAGTGGGTTAGAGTCTTGATTGGACACAGGATAAATTTCTCTGTCCCAATCTACCTTGACTGAGTTAGACTCAGCCCAACTTTGACTCCAGGAAAGTATTTCCTGAGTCTACCTTACTTAAACTGAGATATACTCAGTCCCAACTTCTCCTTTACAACACCAGAGATTTTTTCCTGCTGGAGGTGTGAAGATATTAAAGCATATAGCTGCTGCCTGAGCTAAGGAAGTCTCAGCTCAATTTCTTCACAGCAATAAGTATCCTTGTGCTGGAAGTAACTTGCAAAACCCTATTCTGTTCTTTTCTCTTTTCTGGGCTATGGTGATTCAGCCCTAACTTTGACTCCTGAGGAATAGTCCCCTGAGCCTTCTTTCAGATCTATGCTTCTTCAAGCTTTCTTCTCTTCACAGCTTCCAGACAAAGATCTTCAGGTGCTTGTGTTGCTAGAACTGTGAAGAACCTGCAGCAAGGGTCAGCCCTTGGCTGCTACCTTATACTCAGAGAAAATACTCTGAACTAACTTGCTGGTGCAGGTGAGAATGGCACCAACAATCTTACTGTTGAAGATGTTGATTCCAACAACTATTTTGCTCTCTATCTTGTAGACTTAAGCTTCCTGTTCTTCAGCTCCACAACAATGGCGGAGAAGAAGAACTTCCCCAGATTCTCTTTCTTCGAAAAGCTATTTTTCTCTGTAAATGCCTTTTCCTTTTATTGAATTTGTCCCAACGGCTCTTGAGCAGTGGGCCCCACATCATTAATGGCCAGCAACAACTTTGCTTTAATGCCAACTGTCGTATAGTAGGTCTGCGACAACTTTTGTTGCATACTATAGCCATCCTGCCACTAATTTGAAATATGTTGACTTGTTGGCTTGCTAATGTCATCAACTGTGGACTTAGACAAAAATCAAACAATATTAGCATATGCGTTGAGTGAGTAAGCATCACTCAACGCCAAAATACTTAGACAGATTTACTGTCTCTTGGCGTTGAGTGAGTAACCTTCACTCAACGCCAAACTACTTAGAATATTAATCTGATTCTAGGCATTGAGTGATTCAGCTCCACTGAATGCCAACTACTTAGAATATAAATATGATTCTAGCCGTTGAGTGATTCAGCTCCACTCAATGCCAACTTGCTTTATTAGCTATCTGCTGCTTGGCATTGAGTGTGTGAGCATCACTCAACGCCAAACACCTTAGAAAAAATTCTGTCTTCACTAGGCGTTGACAACGTTGAGTGAGCAACCTCCACTCAACGTTTTTTGCCTTAACCATGTTTTGTCTCTATAGTATCTTAGGCGTTGAGAGCGTTGATTGAGCATGCATCACTCAACGCTTTCTACCTTAGCCAAAATTCTGTATTTAAAACTACTGGCTTAGACAGTCTTTCTTTGAACTGAGTTCGATGAATGGTGAACTGAGCTCGATGAACTCTAAACTTGGTTCAACTCACAGTTTTTACTGTATGGCGTTGAGTGTGTCTTCATCACTCAATGCCAAACTACTGAGCCATATTTCTTCTTATAGATGTATGGCGTTCTGTGAATGACCTTCACTCAACACCTGTGGACATAACCACATTTCTAGCTTGCCAACATTCTTCTTTACCTCTGGCGTTGAGTGAGTTTGCTCCACTCAATGCCTGTGGACTTGGCTGCATTTTCAATTACTCCATGACTTCTGGCGTTGAGTTATTTTACCTTATTTAATGTTTGTGGACTTAGGCAAAATACTGCCTTTCCAGCATCTTCTCTTAGTGTCCAACTTTCTGCCTTATGACAACCTATCACATCACTTAGACAATCTTTCTAGACTTGTTCCATGTAACATCCTTCACATGATGAGCTTAAACAACATCAAATATAACTATGCTCTTAGTATTGATGGAGTTGCCTCTTCAAATCCAATCTAGGGAACATTGTGTGCAATGGACCCAACAGTATGTAAGGGCTTGGGTTATGCAGTATGACCACCCCGAGAAGTGGCAGGACTGGCCACTATCACCGACGACCACATCAGTGAGGCCCGCGGGGCACGCTATCCTTCTTGAAAAGAAGCGGTCTATACTATGTTGACATAGGATGTGTGTGCGCGGCTGTGAATGTCTGTGATAGGATACAGGTTGTGAATACCTGACGTGCTGATATGCTAGTGAAGTCCTTATTTTGTTATTGCTGATATTTTAGTTATATTCTGTTGTAATTTCTCATAGTTACTCCTAGCTTAAAAATACGAACTACTGTGCTAACCCTCTCATGCTTCGACTATCTTATACTATTGGGTGTGTGTGTGCTCGTCCCTAGGATATGGATCCGGGGAGGAGATTTATTTCTACTTAGCCCTGTGACTAACAGTTATTTAAATAACCATTCACAGGAAATGGAGCTCCATAGTGACCCTCTACCGCAGGAGGATGTGCTAGCAGTTTGGACTACCTGAGCAGAAGCACCACTGACGTCTTCAGCATTTCGTGATGTGAGTACTAGCGAGTAGGATGGGGAGAGTATGTGAGGTGTTATTTGTAGAACTTGTACAGCCTATGGGCTTATGTAAGAACATAGGCTACGACCCTATTACTCATGTAAATATATATATATATATATATATATATATATATATATGATGTTATATATATGTGATGGTGTTTTCCTATTAATGCTTATGAAAATCTCTGATCTGTTGTGAATGTTGTGATTCTAGCTGAGCAAGACCACCAACTAGTGCTTAGATAAGGTGGACCGTTACCCCTTAAGGAGCACTAGGTGGACGTCTTTAGTAGTAAGATCCCCTCCGGCCGACCCGGGTCAAAGGTTGGGGGGGGGGTCTTACACCATTCATGTTGTCTTTGATGAATCGAACATGGTTAACAGTGAGCTACCTAGCCCCTCTTCTAGTATTGCAGGTACATAGCTGATGATAGACAAGCTAAACATCAAGGAAGCTGCTCCCACAGTCCAAGATAAAGATGATGGACTGATCATTCCTAGAGAAGGGCAAGGCATACTAGAAGTGGTTGAAGACCAGCCAGCTGAATACCTTGAAGATAAACAAGATGTAGTTAGATTGCCTCCAGCTACCAGACATCTAAGGGACCATCATGTTGGTTTTACCATGGTGATCTGCAAGTGATCAAGCATGTGGCCTCACTTCCAATGCAATATGATCCTATAGGGCTGCACATAAGAGATTTGAAGTAGTTGGAAAGGTTTGTGTTGTCCTTGCTCATATGTGATATGAGTGAAGGACCGAGCCTATGACGATCTGAACATGGTGGAATTTCATTACGGGACCTGTATTATGAATATAGGTTGACCGGTATGTAGTCGGTAGAAGCTAAAGTAAATTCGTCGAGTATGGGTAAGGGTTTTTGACGATTGGTCTGAATTCTTCGAGTATCGTCGTGACCATTAGAAAATTCGACGAGTATTGCCATAATCAATCGCTGATTTGTCGAGTGTCAATATGGCCCCTTCACAATTCATTGTTTATCATCATGGTCACTCGCGGATTCGTCGAGTATCACATGATACTCGACAAATTCCTGTATCGGCCGGATTTATTTCCATAAGTCTGGTTTGGCAGCTTTAACGGCATTGGCTGGTTCGGTTCAAGGCATATATATGATATGTACTGTTGAACCAAAAATGCAACTGTTCATTCTAAACCTAAAATGCAAAATCGACGACCTCTTCTTCGCGACGGAACTGTTCCGCTCCCGCGATCTTCGTCGACCGCCGCTTGCTGTCACCGACCGCCGCTTGCTGTCGCCGACCGCCGCTTGCTGTCGCCGACCGCCGCTTGTCGCCACCGGCTGTCTGCTGTCCTTTGTCGCTGCCAGAAAGTGTTTCCTAGGCGTCGTCTTCGTCGTTGCCGCCTCTCCTTAAATTGATCTAGTACTTCGTGGAGACGTTAAGGGCAAGCCTCTTTCTAACTAGATCTTGTGTGACAAGAGTCTAGGGTTCTCCATGCTCGTGTGATATCCATAGAGGCGTGGACACTATTCTACGCTCGGAACTTCAACCATTGTTGTTCGTTGAAATCAATCGGAGCACCAAGGTTGAGTATTGAATCAATCCCGCTAAGGTATAAATTTTGTTATAACCATTTTACTTCTTGATTAATGCTCATCGCAAGATCCATAACTCTCTTTGGGGTTTTCCTTGTTTACATATTCCGTTGCGCACAATTTTTTTATAGTAAAACCCAACACAACACACCAAATCATTGGTAATGCAAGCCATGGAGTCCAGACTAGATGCAAGAGCATCAACACAGCTCTTTACTCAAGCTTTTTTCTCAAGAAAAGCCCAAGAAGTTTGAAAATGCAACCAAAGACTAGTCTTGGATTGGAGCAATGCAAGAAGAACTGGATCAATTTAAGAGATGTAAGGTCTGGAAGTTGGTTCCCAAACCACAAGAATAAAATGTCATAGGGACCAAGTGGATCTACAGGAACAAGTTGGATGAGAATGACATTATTGTAAAGAACAAGGCTAGACTAGTGGCTTAAAGATACAAGCAAGAAGAAGGAATAGACTTTGACCAGACATTTGTCTCAGTAGCCAGATTGAAAGTAATAAGGATCTTCCTTGCATTTGCTACCTATCAAGGATTCAAAGTCTACCAGATGGATGTGAAGCCAGCATTCCTGATTGGAGACTTAAAAGAGGAAGTATATGTGGATCAGCCACCAGGTTTTGTAGACCCTAACTCTCCTAATTTTGTTTATAGGCTTAGAAAAGCTCTATATGGGTTAAAGCAAGCTCCTAGAGCTTGGTATGAACTTTGTCTAGCTTACTAATTGAGAACAAATTCTCAAGGGGGAAGATAGATAAGACCTTATTCCTAAGGGAATCTAAGGGCAAGATCATCCTAGTCCAGATATATGTCGATGACATTATCTTTGGATCTACTGATGAGAACCTTTGTAGGAAGTTTGCTAAACTTATGCAAGAGAAGTTTGAAATGAGCAGTATGAGTGAGCTCAAGTTCTTCTTAGGACTCCAAGTAAGACATACTGAAGATGGCTTATCCATATCCCAGTTAAAGTTTACCCGGGGGTTGATTAAGAAATATAGTATGGAGAATGCCTCCACCATGAGAACTCCCATGGGGTCAAGTATGCCTACAGATAAAGATGAGGCAGGAAAACTTGTTGATGAGTCTTTGTATAGAGGGATAATTGGCTCCCTTTTATACCTGACTGCTAGTAGGTCTGACATCATTTATGTTACATGTGTCTGTGCTAGGTATCAGGCCTGCCCTAAATAATCTCATTACTCTGTTGTAAAGAGAATTTTGAGGTATATTAAGGGCACACCAGATCTTGGCCTATGGTACCCTAGAAGTAGAGATTTTGATCTAACAGAGTTTTCAGATACAGATTTTGCAGGCTATAAAGAAGACAAAAAAGCACTACTGGAACCTGTCAGTTCTTGGGAAGAAGGCTAGTTTCTTGGAGCAGCAAGAAGAAAACAAGTTTGGATATATCCACTACAGAGTTAGTGTACATATCAGCAGACAGCTGATGTGCTCAGCTATTGTGGATCCAGCATCAGCTCCAGGATTACAACCTTCAGGTAAGTAGAATTTTTCTATATTGTGATTCTACTAGTGTTATTTCTATTAATAGAAATACTGTCTCACATAGCAGGACTAAGCACATATAAATTAGATATCATTTTATTAGGGAGCATGTGGAAAAGGAAGACATCAGTCTTGAGTTTGTCCCCACAGACAAGCAAGTGGTTGATATCTTCACTAAGCCACTAGTTGAAATAAAGTTCAACACCTTCAAGTTTGTGTTGGGTATGTTGAACCTGTTTGAGCTTCAGGTACTCCCTATAACATTATTTATGGTGCAGGTATTGTTCTCCTTGTAGGAGGTAAAGACTTTTAAGGAGGTAAATACTTCCCAGTAATATCAATAAATTGATGCTTCTATTGAGGGGAGCAAGTCCAGCAGCTACAGGAGAAGATTCAGTCTCATGAAAAGAGAAAGATAATAACTGCACCATTATCATCCTCTGCAATCAGATAGGGGGAGAAGAAATTTTGGAAAGGTCATCTCCTCCCTGTCTATTCTGTATAAGTCAAAAAGGCGGGAGAGAATGACATGGCAATTGGGAGAGAAGGAAATGTAGAGAGAAGGACATGTGGTCCAGTGATATCAAGGAAGTGGGAACTAATCAGATAATATTAAAGATTGATCAAGTGGTCAAGTGGCATTAAAGGGACAAGAAGATGATCATTATTATGCAGCAAACCCAGGGGGAGAAAGAGCTGTTCCCACACAGGGGAGAAAGTGATCAAAACATTCAAGTGAGGACACACACCTTGCAACAAAATAGGGGGAGTAGGTGATGCTCACCATACAGGAAGGAAATGAAGTAAACTTCCTTATGTTGCTATATTATAAGTACATATTTTTTGTTGTATAGGTTGTGTGTGTCATTGACTAAGAAAAGGAAATAATTTGGATAAATGTTTTGACTTCTTCAAATAAGGGGAGATTGTTGGATACATTATTCCCAATGTCCCTGATTTGTAAGAAGTCAAACAAGTCAATGACACATACATCAGTTGTATTTGATGTGTATTTGAGTTCATGAATGCAGGTTAGTCCCTATCACATTGATTGGATATGTGGACACAAAGTAGGCTGCTGGACATAGAAAAAAATTCTACCAAGTCCCCAAGAGTTAAGTGGAGCAAGCTCACTCAACGCCAGAGGTAAGGAATCAATATTGGCTAGCAAGAAATTCCGCTAAACCCACAGGCGTTGAGTGACGAGAGCTCACTCAATGTCATATAACAAAAGGCGTTGAGTCTGTCTAAGCCTAACTATTAGATAGCCAAAAATATGGCTAAGTCCACATGCGTTGATTGTAGTCTACTCACTCAACGCCATACAATAAATAGCTGTAAGACAGGTTGAGACAGTCAAAGCCTAGGGATAAATAAGATGAAAATGTGGCGAAGCCCACACATGCTGAGTGTAGCTTACTCACTCAACGCTATACAACATTAATCGTTGAGTATTGCTCAGTCAGTCAAAGCCACAGAAATTCTTTGTGGATATTTGACTAAGTCCACAGGCATTGAGTGAAGCTTACTCACTCAACGCTATGAGACAAAACGTAACACCCCCAAATCCCAAATTGAGTGGTGGCTGGGCAACACGGCCTGTGACACGGGCATGTCCCAAGCCGTTTCCTACTCTGTGCACTCGAGTGGATCTCGAGTGGGTCTCGAGTGGGTCTCGGGTGTGTCTCGAGTAAGTCACACGGCCTAGGACACAGGCGTATCTAAGGCCGTGTACTACTCTGTGCACTCGAGTTGACACTCAGCCTGTCGAGTGTTCGACGAAATGCACTCGACGAGTTTCGAGAGGGAACACGGCCTGCGACACGGGCATGCACTAAGCCACGTCCTCCTTTGGTCGACGAATTTCACTCGACAAAATGCACTCGACGATTGTCGAGAGGCACTCAAGTTGGGCACACGGCCTATGACACGGGCGTGTCCTTTTCTGGATTTGGCCAGGAATGTGAGGCCTGGTGAATACGGGCTAGACACGGGCGTGCCTAAGGGTACACGCCCTGTGACACGGGCATGTCACATGGCTGTATACTTTTCGGGTCTAGTTGGTTGTGTGCCGCCTAAGGTACATGGCCGCTAGACACGGGCATGTCTGAAGCCGTATCAAGGCACATGACCTATGACAAGGGCGTGTCACATGGCCGTGTCCTGTTCGGGTTGAGTCGTTTGTGTGCTGCTTAAGGTACACGACCAGTGACACAGGCGTGTCACAGGCCGTATCAGCCCAAAAATAGATATTTGAGGCAAATTTGTGGCAGTTTGTTTCCTTCTTTTGGGATCCAATTGTCCAAGCTTCTCACTGTTGTATTAAGTCCAGGAGTTGATAGATAACTCTCATTCCATTTTGACTACTCTCTTTCTAAAAGATTTAGAGAGAAGGGAGATCAAGGAGGAGAAGGAGAAAGGATCTAGCCGCCGGTGGAGCTTCAGAGTTCTGAAACGAGATCCGAGGCCAAATTTGCGGATGCAAGGCCGCTGCGGTGCTTTCCAACCGACTAGATTTCCATGGCTCCAAAGAGATCGTAAAGGATAATGATCTTCCTTCTTGGACATGTGAAGTCCTTTCTTTTGGCATATGCATGGATTTCCCCCACCAAAGGGTGGACACTTGAAGGATTTCTTTTGGGTTGATTCATGGAATCCCCATCGAGTCTTGCATATAGATCTGGAAATATGTAGTACAGAATAGGCATGTTGTGTGAAGCCCATCTGGATAGGTTGGTCTGGATTGGTGATGTTTCATTTGCACACCGAAGAAGACTTTGTTTTTAAACGTGTAGGTTGTGGAGTCGATGAGTTGTACCTGTGAAGGGCAGTAGCAGGAAGTACTGAAGTGGTATTCCAGGAAAATTACCCTTGTGATGCTTGTGCTGTGTGGTATGGTAAGACAAGTTTTCTGGCATTGCAGGATGTTGCACGATATGAGTGAGTTGGGTGCATAAAGAGAGCTTCTGCTGAACCCACTAAGCGATCGCGATGGACGCTGGCATGAACTCCCCTTTTTGGATTGTGAAGCCAGTACTTGGCGGACATTATGGCTATTGTGGTCTGTGAGCTCTTATAAAGGCTTCTTGCCGAACAAGAAAGGTGAAACCGACCCACTCCTTCAGATTTAGCCTCGACTACACTGCATTCGGTGATGGCAAGGCGACTTGAGCAACGGGGGGTGGATGATCCGTACCTGCGTTATGTCAACTGTACAAGAGAGCGTCAAGGCATTGAGCTTTCGTCAGCGGCATAATGATAGTCTTAGGCCTACACGCCATTAAGACTAAATGCTCAATACCATTGGGTTTCGAACCTTAAACGATGGTGTTGACCCTGGTTTGCCGGTACACCAAGAATGTGCTCTGAGTGCATGGATCGTCGAACCGTGTGGCTAGCGGTTGTGATGGATTGATTGTGCACGAGAGCATAATGTGTGATATACCTGCTTTTGAATAGCTATGCCTGTAGGGAAGGAATACCACTACCCCAGAAAAAAGGGACAGGGTCATTATAAATTGTTCAGCTGAATGCTGACCGTTGCCTTGTTTGCCACTGCTTGGTGGGCTGTCCTTGTACAGGTGTTGGAGAGCCGAGCTGGAAATAAAGGGTTGAACTCCCTGCTGCTGCTGCTAGCCCTTGAAGTCTAAGCAAGAATATTATGTTTTGTTTATGTGTGGCCGGCCTGCGCGCCGATGTTTGGAATCCACACTTATAAAGAGTAACTGTAAGGCCTTAAGGCCAAACGATTATGTATTTGCAATACATTTCTACATAAATGTGGTTGTTTATATTTAGTGTACATTCCTGGTTTGAGTTCCATAATATTGTTAAAAGCTTCCGCTAGAATACTCTGTGGTAGGATGCGATTATGTTTTGGTATTACCTGTAACCTCGCTGCCTGTTTTGTGACATATGGTGTGGGGCCTCGTCGGACCTTCTATTATATGTTATATGAACGGATGGAGTCATTACATTTTGATATCAGCTTGTCTCGGTCTTCCTCTTTCGAATTCGTGGTCGAATTATTTTGTGGGGTGGTGAGCACGTGTAAGTGTGTATCGCTTTAACATTAATGAACTCTTGAATGTCCACTTAGGAATATAAATACACTTGTTTGAGGAACCTACGCGTTCCTAAATTGTTGTTATTGCTTGTGTGAGGTCGTTAATGTGTGTCTTGTTCACCTATAGGTGACTCGTAGTGGTGCTGGGCAGTCTGAGCCCTTGCATTCTGATGAGAGTACGACACCAACTGAGGTACCTACACCTCCCCCTTCTGCGGAAACCGTCCGCTTAGTTGCTGAGGCGCTATTTGCAATGTTTCATGCACAACCTATTGGGCAAGCGCAGCTGGCAGTGGTACCAGAATGGGTTGGTTTAAGACAAGAACCTGTTGCGGCTGTTGATCCTCGAGTAGCTGAACGACAGTTGAAGCAGTTCATGAGCTTCAATCCTCCTACATTTACGAGTGTGGGATCCCCAATGCAGGCAGAGGATTGGTTATCGCGAGTCAAGTGTATATTGACGGCGAATAGGATGGAGGGAGATCAGAAGGTCACCTTGGACACCTTCGTATTGGAAGGAGAGGCTCGACTATGGTGGGACGAGATAGAGTTACACCACTTAGCAAGCAGGAAGATAACACAAGTCTCGATTGAGGAGTTCTCGCAACTATTCCTGGCAAAGCACTTACCAGCGGCACAACGCATCGCCATGGAAAATGAGTTCCAACGGTTAACGCAAGGAGAAAGTAGTGTTGATACTTACTTGCATGAGTTTAAAAAGTTGGGACGTTATGCAGGGTCTATCTTTGTTGATGAGCAACGGAAAACCAATAGGTTCTACGAAGGGTTGCGAGATGAGTTGCGATTCCTGCTCTCGAGTTCGGTGAACCAAGGGTTTCAAACGTTGGTTGATACTGCTTGTACGCTGGAGGAAGATATGAAGCGTGTGCAGGGAAAAAGGGGCTTGGCTGTGACAAAGCCAGATTTCAAAGCGCCCCGACCTGGAAAATCATACTACTCAAAGAGATGGGGCAAGAGATCTAAGTCTTTTGTACAACCTCCTTCTACGGTTGCATCGGGAGCAACTTCGAGGCAGGAGTCTCGTACCTGCTTTACATGTGGTAGAGTGGGGCATATAGCTCGTGATTGTCGGGCTTCCCCGCCAAAGGTGGAAAAGAAGGCATGGGCATCTTATGCTGAGAAGGGAAAGGCAATGTGGAGTCCTCTGCATCCCAGGCAAAGCCCCGAGTCTATAATCTTGGCTAGCAGGAGGCCATAAAGCAAAGTAACGTCATCACATGTATGATTTAAGTTATTTATTGCTTTTTATATTGCATACCTTGTATATAGATTGTGTATGATGTGGTTGTCATAGTCTTTGTTCTGATTCGGAACAATCCGGCGAGAGCACTGTTTGATATGGGTGCTTCACATTCATTTCTGTCTAAGGACTTCGTAGCTCGAATTGGAGCACCTAGTCATGTGACGACAGATAGTGTAAAGGTGTTATTACCAAATGGTTATGTGATGCTTGCGGATATGGCTTGCGATGTGGAAGTTCAAATAGGAAGTCAGGATTTTTGTTTGAGTGCATCTGTGCAACCGATATTGGAATTTGATGTGATCTTTGGTATGGACTTGCTCTCGGAGCAGCGTGGCTTCATTGATTGCAATTCAAAGGAGATCACACTTGACCATAATATCGAGCTTGAGACTAAGTTCGCTGGTATGCGAGGAGTGAGCGGGACTCTGATGTCTGCACTCCAAGTCATCAATACTGTTCGAAAGGGCGCAAAGTTATTCTTCACGTTTTTTCAGGCTGTTGATCCAAAGTCCAGTGTGAGTGATGTTCCGATTGTGTCGGAGTTTGCTGATGTGTTTACTAAGGATCTTCTTCTTGGGTTACCACCCCAGAGAGAGATCGACTTCACTATTGAGTTGGTGCCAGGTGCGAAACCTGTGGCCCGCTCGCTATATCGCGTAGCGTCAAAGGAATTGGCTGAATTGAAAGTTCAATTGCAAGAATTGTTGGAACAGGGATACATATGCCCAAGTATGTCACCTTGGAGCGCACCTGTTCTTTTTGTGAAAAATAAAGACGATAGTTTGTGGTTATGTTTCGATTATCGTTAATTGAATATGCTAACAGAGAAAAATAAGTATCTGATTCCACGGATAGATGACTTGTTTAATCACCTAGTAGGATCAACCATCTATTCTAAATTGGATTTAAAATCTGAATATTACCAGTTGAGAATTCGGGAAGATGAAATTCCCAAGATAGCGTTTGGAACACGCTACGGTCATTATGAGTTCACAGTAATACCGTTTGGACTATGTAATGCGCCATCGGTGTTTATGGATCTAATGCATCGAACGTTCCGAGCGTACTTGGACCTATTTGTGATTGTGTTCATTGATGATATCTTGGTGCACTCTTAATCGGAATCTGATCATGCGAATCATTTGTGATTGGTATTGCATACCTTGCAGAGGAATAAGCTCTATGACAAGTTCTCAAAATGTGAGTTTTGGCTATCGTCGGTGGCTTTTCTTGGCCACGTGGTAAGTAAAGAGGGCATAACAGTGGATCCGTTAAAGATAAGCGACATACATGAGTGGTTGGTGTTGTCTTCGGTGGCTGAAGTGAGAAGTTTTCTTGGATTGGCAGGTTACTACAGACGTTTTGTAGAAAACTTCTCACGGATCACTTTGCCTCTTACCACATTAACGAGGAAGGATCAGAAGTTCGTTTGGACCTCGGAGTGCGCGCGAGCTTTTGAAGAGCTAAAGAGTAGTTTGACCACGACGCCTGTGTTAACATCACCATGTGGTACAGACGTCTATGAGATCTATAGTGATGCGTCAGGAAGCGGATTAGGCTGCGTTCTTTTGCAGTTTGGAAATGTGATGGTTTATGGCTCACGCCAATTGAAAGTGCATGAAAGAAATTATCCCGTCCATGATTTGGAGTTGGCGGCGGTGATCTTTCCGCTTAAACTGTGGCGTCATTATCTATATGGCATAAAAGTGGATATTTATACGGACCATAAGAGCCTAAAGTATCTGTTGGATCAGAAGGATCTTAATATGCAACAATGAAGGTGGATGGAGTTCCTTGGGGACTACACCTTTGATATTCATTATACTCCCGGTTAGGGAAATATGGTTGCAGATGCCTTGAGTCGTAGGACTCTGTCAAGGGCAAGTTGGTTGTGGATGCATGATGAGCATCTAATCCAGGAGTTGGAAGCGTTAGAGATTTCTTGTGTTGACAAAAATTCTACAGTCGATGCATGCTTGAACTGGACGGAGGTACAATATAACCTTGCGGATTGAGTTCGGCGAGCAACGAAACAGGATGAAAGTCTGCAACGATATGCAAAAGATGGGTCAGATGACCAATTCTCCTGGGATTACAACCAGTTACAGAAAGATGGTCGGTTGTGCATCCCTAGAATGGGTAAGTTAAGGGAAGAGTTGATGTACGAAGCTCACTATATAAAATACTCGATTCACCCTGGGAGCAAAAAGATGTATAAGGACATGAAAAAGTTGTTCTGGTGGCCAGGATTAAAGAAAGACATAGCACATTATGTGGCTAAATATAAAACCTGTACCTTGGTGAAAGCGAAATGCTAGAAGCCCAGAGGTTTCTTGAAGCCATTACCTATTCCAGAATGGACATTTGATGATATTTCTATAGATATCATGCACAGGTTGCCGAGATCTTAATACGAGAATGACTCAATCTGGGTGATTATAGACCAGTTGACAAAAGTGGCTCACTTCATTCCAAACAAGAGGGACAATTCAGTGAAATTCTTGGTGAAACTCTACGTGGAGCAGATTGTACGATTGCACGGTGTTTCCCGTAGCATCGTAAGTGACCGTGATGGGCGATTCACATCGAATGATTGGAGGCTAATCCATCAGTTGTTGGGAACGAAGTTAACGTTCAGTATGACCTTTCATCCCCAAACAGATGTCCAGACTGAGAGGAACAACAGAACGATGGAGGATATGCTCTGAATGTGTGCCCTAGATTTTGGTAAGAGATGGGAAGATCATCTCTATTTGGTGGATTTTTCCTACAATAATATCTACCAAGCGAGCATCGGTATGACACCGTTTGAAGCTTTGTATGGTCGTATGTGTCGTACACCTTTAGCTTGGGCAGAAGCAGGCGAATCCAAGGTGTATAATCATAAGGAAGTCGAGGAAGTGAACTCGACGATACACTCTATTCGGGAGAGGCTACTGATAGCCCAGGATTGACTAGCAAAGTACCACAATGCCAAGCACCAAAACGGGGAGTTTGCGGTGGGCGATTAGGTATATTTGAAGATAAAACCCTTCAAAGGCATGTCCAGGATTCGGCATCTTAAAACGCTAAGTCCGAACTATCTTGCTCCGTTTAAAGTGGTGGAGCAAGTTGGGGAAGCTTCCTATCGGCTAACTCTTTCGGTAGAGTTGAGTGGATTGCATGATGTGTTCCACATATCAGTGTTTCGGAAAGCCATCAAAGATTCGGCTCAAGTGATTGAGAACGATCGTGTACCGGTCGAATATGGGCTAACGACGAAGGTTAAGCCCATTCGGATCGAGGATAGGGCCGATAAACAGGTGTGGAACAAGACAATCGGGATGGTCAAAGTCCGGTGGGACAATTGTGGCCGCGAGGAGCTAACATGGGAGTGGGAGCAGACCATACGAGCTGAATTTCCCGACTTGTTTGTTTAAACTATTGTATAGTACATCTTTTATTGTAACATATACTTTGAAGTTATAACATCTTGACTACTGGTTTCTTTGCTGAGTGCAAATTTCGGGATGAAATTTCCTGTAAGGAGGCGAGGGTTGTAACACCCCCAATCCCAAATTGAGTGATGGTTGGGCAACACTGCCTGTGACGACACGTGCGTGTTCCAAGTCGTGTTCTACTCTGTGCGCTCGAGTGGATCTCAAGTGGGTCTCGAGTGGGTCTCGGGTGTGTCACGAGTAAGGCACACGGCCTAGGACACGGCAGTGTCCAAGGCTGTGTCCTGCTCTGTGCACTCGAGTTGACACTCAGCCTGTCAAATGCTCGACGAAATGCACTCGATGAGTTTTGAGAGGGAATACGACCTGCAATACGGGAGTGTCCTAGGTCGTGTCCTCCTTTGGTCGACAAATTTCACTCGACGAAATGCACTCGACGATTGTCGAGAGGCACTCGAGTTGGGCATACGGCCTATGACACGGGCGTGTCAGAGGTTGTGTCCTCTGGATTTGGCTAGGAATGTGAGGCCTGGTGAACACGGGATAGACACGGGCGTGTCTCAGGGTACACAACCAATGAAACGGGCATGTCACATGGTCGTGACCTGTTCGGGTCGAGTTGTTTGTGAGCCGCCTAAGGTACACGGCCGCTAGACACGGGCGTGTCTGAAGCCGTGTCAGGGCACACGGCCTATGACACGGGCGTGTCACATGGCCGTGTCCTGTTCGGGTTGAGTCGGTTGTGTGCCGCTTAAGGCACACGACTGGTCACACGGGCTTGTCACAGGTCGTGTCAGCCCAAAAATAGATATTTGAGGGCGATTTATGGTCGTTTGTTTCATTCTTTTGTGATCCAATGGTCCAAGCTTCTCCCTGTTGTATTAAGTCCAGGAGTTGAGAGATAACTCTCATTCCCTTTTTACTACTCTCTTTCTAAAAGATTTAGAGAGAAGGGAGAGCAAGGAGGTGGAGGACAAAGGATCCGACCACCGGTGGAGCTTCAGAGTTCCGAATCGAGATCCAAGGCCAGATTTGTGGAGGCAAGGCCGCTGCGATGCTTTCACACCGACTAGATTTCCATGGCTCCAAAAAGATCGTCAAGGGTAATGATCTTCCTTCTTGGACATGTGAAGTCCTTTCTTTTTGCATATGCATGGATTTCCCCCACCAAAGGGTGGATACTTGAGGGATTTCCTTTGGGTTGATTCGTGGAATCCCCATCGAGTCTTGCATATAGATCCGGAAATATGTAGTACAAAATAGACATGCTGTGTGAAGCCCATTTGGACAGATTGGTCTAGATTGGTGATGTTTCATTTGCACACCGTAGAACACTCCGCTTTTAAATGTGTAGTTTGTAGAGTCAATGGGTTGTACCTGTGAAGGGCAGTAGCAGGAAGTACTGGAGTGGTATTCTAGAAAAATTACCCTTATGATGCTTGTGTTGTGTGGTATGGTAAGACCAGCTTTCTGGCACTGCAGGATGCTGCAGGGTATGGGTGAGTTGGGTGCAGAAAGAGAGCTTCTGCTGAAGCGATCGCGAAGGACGCTAGCACGAACTCCCCTTTTTGGATTGTGAAGCCACTCCTTGGCGGACATTATGGCTATTGTGAGCTGTGAGCTCTTATAAAGGCTTCTTGCTGAATAGGAAAGGTGAAACTGACCCGCGCCTTTAGATTTAGCCTCGAATATGTTATATTCGGTGATGGCAATGCGACTGGAGCAACAGGAGGTGGATGATCTGTACCTGCGTTATGTCAACTGTACAAGAGAGCGTCAAGGAATTGAGCTTTCGTCAGCGGCATAATGAGAGTCTTAGGCATGCGCGCCATTAAGACTAAATGCTCAATACCGTTGGGTTTCAGACCTTAAATACTGGTGTTGACCCTTGTTCGCCGGTGCACCAAGAATGTGCTCTGAGTGCATGGATCGTCGGGCCGTGTGGCTGGCAGTTGTGATGGATTGATTGTGCGTGAGTGCATAATGTGCGATATACCTGCTTTTGAATTGTTATGCCTGCAGGGAAGGAATACCACTACCCAAGAAAATAAGGGGTAGGGTCGTTATAAATTGGTCAGCTGAATGCTGACCGTTGCCTTGTTTGCCACCGCTTGGTGGGCTGTCCTTGTACAGGTGCTGGAGAGCCGAGCGAGAAATGAAGGGCTGAAGTCCCTGCTGCTGTTGCTGCTAGCCCTTGAAGGCTATGCAAGAATGTTATATTTTGTTCATGTGTAGCCGACCTGTGCGCCGATGTTTGGAATCCACACTTATAAAGAGTAACTGTAAGGTCTTATGGCCAAATGATTATGTATTTATAGTACATTCCTATATAAATGTGGTTGTTTATATTTAGTGAACATTCCTTGTTTGAGTTCCATAATATTGTTAAAAGCTTCCTCTAGAATGCTCTGTGGTAGGATGCGATTATGTTTTGGTATTAACCTGTAACCTCGATGCCTGTTTTGTGACATATCGTATGGGGCTCCAGCCGGACCTTCTATTATATGTTATATGAACGGATGGAGTCATTACACAAAATCTGTCTAAGTAGTTAGGCGTCGAGTGAAGATTACTCACTCAACACTATGGGGCAATAGCATTGACTGAATCCTAGTCAGTCAGAGCCAGTGTGTTTTCAGACACAGAAATTTGGTTAAGTCCAAATGCGTTGAGTGTATCTTACTCACTCAACGCCAGATAACAGAAGAAAATCTGTTAAGTAGTTTGGCGTTGAGTGGAGCTTACTCACTCAACGCCAAGTAACAGGAAAACTAGCTAAGGCAAAAAGCGTTAAGTGAGGCGTGCTCACTCAACGCTCTCAACCCCTAAGATTCAGAAAATTTGACTAAAACAAAAAGCGTTGAGTAAGGCGTGCTCACTCAATGCTCTCAACCCATAAGTTGATTAAGAAGCAGAAAAATTGGCTAAGGCAAAAATCATTGAGTGACGTGTGCTCACTCAACACTCTCAACGCCTAGACAGACAAAATTCTGTCTAAGTGTTTTGGCTTTGAGTGATGCTTACTCACTCAACGTCTATGCTACTGATGCTTGATTTTGGCTAAGTCCAAAGAGTTATGACGTCAAGAAAGTTAACAAAGTCAACCAAAATTCAAATGTTGCGGGAATGCTGCTAGAGGCGCTGGCGGCCAGCTATCATCATTTTCTGTACTATGAAAGAAATCTTTTTGTCTTTCAGTGCTGGGGACCACACAAAGTAAATAATCGTTGAATCAACCATCAATGGAAAGAAAGTGATGAATGGCGAAATCACAACCATTAATCCTAGTGGTGGGCCCACTGCTCAATTGGCCATTGTTCGACACCGAATAAAAAGGAAGATATCATCCAAGGAGAGATAATCAATTCATATCTATGTTTTCCAAACACGAAAGTGCGGCCGAACTTCGTCTTCTTCCTCGCCATTCTTGTCGAGCCTGAAGAAGTTGTTCAGCACAAAAAACTTGGAAGAGGAAAGAGATAGCTGAAGTAACCTCATCTACGATAGTTGTTTCAGAAGAGTATTCTGAGAAGGAAGATATCGAGGCAGATCTTACAAGCTCTGTAAGAGAAGGTTGCTGTTTGAAGAAGAATCTAACTATCACTCCATTGTCTTCATCAGCAAAATCATGGACTGAAATCTGCTAAGTCCAGAAAGAAGTGGACACAGAGTACTTACTTTGGTGTCAATTAAAAACAAACACCTTTCATTCTTTCTATAGGATCCTGTCTAGGATCTGAGCTGTAAGCCTTTCTGTTTAAGGCCGAGTGGTAGGACTTAGTGTTGAGTTTGAGTTTGTAGGCCTGATTTATAAAGGCTGAGGGGTAGGATTCGTTGATGAATCTGAGTGAGTAAGCATGTGTTAAAAAGGCTTAGTGTAGGATCCATTTTGGATATAAGTGTAGGGTTGTCCTCCCAACCTTAGTGGTAGGGCTGTTGGCTTGAGGTAGGTGGTTGTTTAGCCACTGATTTGTAGGGCCTTGTGCCTAAGGTGTAAGTCTTAGAGGAGACTAAGAGGTCCTGCGGGATCTAGTTGTAAGCTCATAAGGAGCAGAGTTTTGGGGGAATAGCATGTTCTAACATACTGTTAGAAAGGCGTAGAGGGACAGTGGACGTACGCCACGATCTAGAAAAGTTTCCAAGTTAAATGAAATTGAGCGAGCTCAACTCACTCAACGCCATGCAGTCTATGGCATTTAGTGAGCTCCACTCACTCAACGCCCCTGAGCCAGAAACTTTCCAAGTAAAATGGCGTTGAAGCTCAGCACTCTCAACGCCATTCAGGTTATAGAGTTGAGTGAGCTCAACTCACTCAACGCCAGTCAATCATGGTGTTGAGTGCACTCAACGCCATCAGCCCACCAAGCTATTATAAGTGGTTAGGTGGTGGTTAGCCCCAGTGGCTAGGGGTGGAGCTTGAGTTAGCCCCCCTTTTGAGCTAAGTTTGACTTGACCTAGCCTAGGGTTGACTTTGGTCAAATTGGCCTTTTGTGTCACCATCAATAAGTCCATGGTGGCCTATTGGCCTCCCCTAGAGTCTAGGTAGGGGTGGGTTGGGTTTACTTGACACCTTTGAAGGTCACTTGACCCTTATTGAGGGCACTTTGACCACTTTAGGGTTTGAGTTGACTTGGGTCAACTTAGCCACTTTGGTTGACTCCAATGGGTCCTAGGTGACCCATTGACCATATTCTAGGGTTTGGAGGGCATGAGTGGGTTCCACTAGGCTAAAGGAAGGCAAGTTGACCCTATGTTGGTCAGTTTGACCCATTTGGGGTTAGAGTTGACTCAGGTCAACTAAGGCTCTAGGGTTGACTCCAATGGACCCTATGGACCTTCTAATAGATTGGTGAGGTCATGGTAGGATCTTAGAGTCATGGTGAAGACTCATGGTCATCCTAAACTAGGGTTTAGGAATTTACTATTTGCAGACCATTCACCCCATTCATCTTTATTCCCAAGTCCACTTGGTCTCCTTGGGCTCCCTAGGGTTTTGTCATGACCTAGTCATAACAAAACCACTCCTAGGGATATAGTTGTTTGAGGGATGTTACAAATCCCAATACATAAACAAAAAATTTCATCCTCGAAATTCTAGTCAGGCCTACGGGGTTTCAAATGTGAAAGTAAATTATAACATCCCGAGAGGTTGTGAGGAGTACCTGACTGAAAAGCTCTGGGTACCTTTGTTTCATCAAGTCCTGTGGCTCCCATGTGTGCTCCTCTCGCTCATGATTCCTCCACCGAACCTTGACCAACAGAACCTTCTTGCGGCACAAGACCGGTATTCCCTTGTCGTCGATTTGAACCGATTCCAGGTGAACTGACCGATCAGATGCTACCGGCCCATCCGTGGTCGTAATGTGCTGCTACGGGCGTTGTAGAGCCCTCCTGAGAGAAGATACGTGGAACACATCATGCAGACCCTCCAGCTCTGGCGCCAGTTCTAGCCTGTATGCTAAGGGGTGAGCTTCTTATTCCGATCACGCACCCGTGAAACTCCATGCATCGGTCGGATCTTCAAGAATACTCGGTCTCCCACATGAAACTCCACTTGACAATGCCGAGCATCGTAATACTTAGCATGTCGGCTCTGTGCCTCTAATATCCTGTCCCGTATCAGCCTCACCTGAGCCTCAGTGTCCTCCACAAACTCTGAGCCCAAAGCCTTCGGGTCCTCGTCCTGTATTCATGATAGCGGGGTCCTACACCTCCGTCTGTATATGGCCTCATAAGGAGCCATACCTATGCTGGACTGGTAGCTGTTATTATATGTAAACTCAACCAGGGGCAACAGCTTCTCCCAAGGTTCTCCGCAATCCAGAATAAATAGTCGTAGCAGATCCTCCAAGGTCCAATTGGTGCGTTCCATCTGCCCGTCAGTCTTGGGATGAAATGTCGTACTGAAAGTCAACCGGGTCCCCAAATAAGTCTGTACTGATCGCCACTCCCTGTGTAACGACTCCACCCGTTAAATAACATATAATAGAAGGTCTGGCCGGAGCCCCACACCATATGCTACAAACAGTCGGCGAGGTCACAGGTTAATACCAAAACACCATCGCACCCTAACTCAGAGCATGCTAGTGGAAGATTTTATCAGCAAAGATGAACTTATAACAAGAATGTCCACTACATATATATAAGCCACAGTTATATATACAACCACTGAAGGAGTGTACAGTAAATACAACACAGGTTGGCCTTAAGGACTTATAGTTCCTCTTTACGTAGTGTGGATTATAAACATAGGCGCACATGCCGGCCACACATCAACAAAATACAATATAATTTAGCCTTCAAGGGCTAGCAGCAGCAGCAACTGCAACAACAGGGACTTCTGCCCCAAATTCCTGCTCGGCTCTCCAACACCTGCATAGGGACAACCCACCCAGAAGGTGGCAAATAAGGAATGGTCAGTATTCAGCTGACCAATTTATAATAATCCTATCCCTTTTCATTGGCAGTGGCATTCCTTCCCTGCAGGCATAGCAATACATGACAGATATAACATATATTGTGCTCTCATGCACAATCAATCCATCACAACCGTCAGCCACACGGCCCAACGATCTTTGCACTCAGGGCACATTCTTGGTGCACCGACGAACTAGGGTCAACACCATCGTTTACACAGTATTGAGCATTTAATCTTAATGGCGTGCAGGCCTAAGATTATCATTATGCCAATGACGAAAGCTCAATTCCTTGACGCCCTCCAGTACAATCGACATAACGCAGGTACAGATCAATCACCCCCTGTTGCTCAAATCGCCTTGCCATCACCAAGTACAACATACTCGAGGCTATAACTTAAGGTGCGGGCCGGTTTCACCTTTTCTGTTCGGCAAGAAGCCTTATTCAGAGCTTGCAGCTCACACTAGCCATAATATCCCCCAAGGACTGGCTTCACAATAGCCATGTTGTCCATCAAGGACTGGCTACACTGTCCACATCAGACTGGCCACATCGTAGCCACAACACAAACAGTACAAGGGTATTTTCCTGGAATTCCTCATTCCAGTACTTCATGCTACTCCCCTTCACAGGCACAACCCATTGACTCCAAAAATTACATGTTTATACACGGAGTCTTCTCTGGTGTGCAATATGCAACATCACCAATCCAGACCAACCTGTCCCAATGGGATTCACACAGCATGCCTATCCCGTACTACACATTTTTGGGTGTAGATGCAGACTCAATTGGGGATAGCAACTATCAACCCACGGAGATCTCTTTCTCTTCCACCTCTTTGGTGGAGGACCCCATGCTCATGTAGAAAGGGGGACTTCACTTGTCCAATGAAGGAAGATCGTTACCCTTGACAATCTCTTGGGAGCCATCAAAATTCTTGCCAGTTGAAAAGAACCGCAGCGGCCTTGCCTCCACAGATCTGGCCTCAGATCTTGAATCGGAACTCTAAAGCTCCAGCGGTGGTCGGATCTTCTAACTTCTCCTCCTCCTAGATCTTCTCTCTTTCTCTCTTTAGAAAGATAAGATCCAAAGTGAAGAATGAGATCTTCACTAAAATCCAAACTTATCCCAGCAGGAAATATCCTGGGTCATTGGATCTAGGATAAGGGAAATGGACGGCCACAATTTGCCTCAAAAGTCTAATATTTTGACTGACATGGCCTGTGACACGCCCGTAGCACCGGCTGTGTACAGGAAGCGGTACACGAACCGACATAACCTGAGCTGGACATGGCCCTGTGATACGCCTGTATCACCGACCATGTGCCCTTGACACGGCTTCAGACACGCCCGTGTCTAGCCCGTGTTCACCGAGCCTCATTTCCCTAGCCTTTTGCCCGAATAGGACACGGCCTAGGACACGTCCATGTCAATATCCGTGTGGAAGGCACGCCCCTATGACACACCCGTGTCACCGGCTGTGTGTCACACTCGACGCAACCCGGTTAACAGCCTGAGCAGGACACGGCCTGGGGCAACTTCCAACCTACTTTCCCGACCACCCAGCCACCTCCCTGGCCAGCAACTGCCACCACCACCTCCATTGAGGCGGTGGCTATCGCCAGGCCGCAGCACAACTACCGGAGAGGTAGATTCCGGCGATCCCGATAAGCTTATATTTGCGGAAGAACCCGGAGAAAGCTTCTCCTGATCAGGCTCAATTGAGCCCGAATCTTGGCCCTAACTGTTGCTATGATCTACCCATGAAAGAAAGAGAGGAGGAGGACCTTGCTTGCAGCCTGTAGATGCATCGATCGCTGGAATGCCATTGGTGGTGGTGGTGGTGGTGGCGGTGATCGGGTTTCTATAACTGCACAGTCAAAAACCTCGAATCCTTCAGGTAAAGGTTGTAACCATCTCCCATCTGTTTGGTGAAGCATTTAAGATCCCTAATTGGGGAAGGGTGTAACTCCAATGGCCATGAATGGACATTAATGGGCAATTTCGGTTTCAACCCATTTGATGGGTTGAGCCACCCCTATGGCCGGGAAACTGCTGGAATTTCTTCCCCTTCCTCAGTGTAACTGAAGCCAGCCATAATGGGTGGCCCTTGGCTGCCCTAAGCCATGAATAGCCTTTACTTCTCACTTTCTCTCTCCTCCATCAAAATGGAAATTGGGCCAAACCGTCTGCCACGTGGAACCCTACTACCGGACGACTTATTATTGTTTAAATAATTCATAATGAAAGGGCCGGGGCCAATTAGTTCATTTTGGCACAATTCCCAAAAACATGGTCTAGTCTGTTAAAATGAACTAGCAAACTGGGCCGAGATTTTATCTAAGGCAAAAGTGTTGAGACCAGTCAACTCACTCAACGCCTAAATCGGCCAGAAATATTCTAAGTAAAATGGCGTTGAGTGAGCTCAACTCACTCAATGCCATCTAGTCTATGGCGTTGAGTAAGCTCAACTCACTCAACGCCAATAAATACCAGAAAAATGCCAAGTAAAATGGCATTGAGTTTGCTCAACTCACTCAATGCCATTCAGTCTTTGGCGTTGATTGAGCTCAACTCACTCAATGCCAACAATAGTCAGAAATTTCCTAAGTTAAATTGCATTGAGTGAACTCAACTCACTCAACACCATACAGTTTATGGCATTGAGTGAGCTCCACTCACTCAACGCCCCGATCTAGAAATGTTTTCAAGTTAAATGGTATTGAATGAGCTCAACTCACTAAACGTCATGCAGTCTATGGCATTGAGTGATCTCCACTCACTCAACGCCCTCGAGCCAGAAACATTCCAAGTACAATGGCATTGAGTGAGCTCAGCTCTCTCAACGCCATTCAGGCTATGGAGTTGAGTGAGCTCAACTCACTCAACGACATTCAGTCATGGCGTTGAGTGAACTGAGCACCACCAGCCCACCAAACTATTATAAGTTGTTAGGAGGTGGTTAGCCCTAGTGGCTAGGGGTGGAGCTTGAGTTAACCCCCCTTTTGAGCTAAGTTTGACTTGACCTAGCCTAGGGTTGACTTTTATCAAATTAGCCTTTTGTGTCACCTTCAATAAGTCAATGGTGGCCTTTTGGCCTCCCCTAGAGTCTAGGTAGGGGTGGGTAGGGTTGACTTGGCACCTTTGAAGATCACTTGACCCTTATTAAGGGCACTTTGACCACTTTGGGGGTTGAGTTGACTTGGGTCAACTTAGCCACTTTGGTTAACTCCAATGGGTCCTAGGTGACGCATTGACCCTATTCTAGGGTTAGGAGGGCATGAGTGAGTTCCACTAGGCTAAAGGAAGTCTAGTTGACCCTATGTTGGTCAGTTTGACCCATTTGGGGTTAAAGTTGACTCAGGTCAACTCAGGCTCTAGGGTTGACTCAAGTGGACCCTTAGGGCTTCTATGGACCTTCCAATAGATTGGTGAGGTCATGGTAGGATCTTAGAGTCATGGTGAAGACTCATGGTCATCCAAAACAAGGGTTTAGGAATTTACTATTTGCAAATCATTCACCCCATTCATCTTTATTCCCAAGTCCACTTGGTATCCTTGGGCTCCCTAAAGTTTTTTCAGGACCTAGTCATGACAAAACCACTCTTAGGCATCTAGTAATTTGAGGGATGTTACAAATCCGAATACATAAACAAAAAATTTCGTCCTCGAAATTCTAGTAAGGCCTACGGGGTTTCAAATGTGAAAGTAAATTGTAACATCCCGAGAGGTTGTGAGGAGTACCTGACTGAAAAGCTCTTGGTACCTTTGTTTCATCAAGTCCTGTGGCTCCCATGTGTGCTCCTCTCGCCCATGATTCCTCCACAAAACCTTGACCAACGGAACCTTCTTGCGGCGCAAGACCCATATTCCCTTGTCGTCGATCTGAACCGATTCCAAGTGAACTGACCAATCAGATGCTACCGGCCCATCCGTGGCCGTAATGTGCTGCTCCGGGCATAGTAGAGCCCTCCTAAGAGAAGATATGTGGAACACATCATGCATACCCTCCAGCTCCGGCGCCTGTTCCAGCCTGTATGCTAAGGGGCCGATCCGTTTCAAGATCCTGTAAGGCCCCATATATCTCGGCCTGAGCTTCTTCTTCCAACCACGCACCCGTGAAACTCTATACATCGGTCGGATCTTCAAGAATACTCGGTCTCCCACCTGAAACTCCACTTGACGATGCCGAGCATCGTAATACTTAGCTTGTCGGCTCTGTGCCTTTAACATCCTGTCCCGTATCAGCCTCACCTAAGCCTCAGTGTCCTCCACAAACTCTGAGCCCAAAGCCTTCGGGTCCTCGTCCTGTATCCATTATAGCAGGGTCCTACACCTACGTCCGTATAGGGCCTCATAAGGAGCCATACCTATGCTGGACTGGTAGCTGTTATTATATGAAAACTCAACCAGGGGCAACAAATTCTCCCAAGGTTCTCCGCAATCCAGAATACATAGTCGCAGCAGATCCTCCAAGGTCCGATTGGTGCGTTTCGTCTGCCCGTCAGTCTGGGGATGAAACGTCATACTAAAAGTCAGCCGGGTACCCAAATAAGTCTGCACTGATCTCCACTCCCTGTGTAACGACTCCACATGTTAAATAACATATAATAGAAGGTCCGGCTGGGGACCCACACCATATGCCACAAATAGTCGACGAGGTCACAGGTTAATACCAAAACACCATCGCACCCTAACTCAGAGCATGCTAGTGGAAGATTTTAACAGCAAAGATGATCTCATAACAGGAATGTCCATTATATATATATATACCACAGTTATATATACAACCACTAAAGGAGTGTACAACAAATACAACACAGGTTGGCCTTAAGGCCTTACAGTTCCTCTTTACGCAATGTGGATTGCAAACATCGGCGCGCATGCCAGTCACACTTGAACAAAATACAATATATTTTACCCTTCAAGGGATAGCAGTGGCAAGGGCAGCATCAACAACTGGTACTTCAGCCCTTACTTCCCGCTCGGCTCTCCAGCACCTGCATAGGGACAACCCACCCAGAAGGTGGAAAATAAGGCAATGGTCAGCATTCAGCTGACAAATTTATAACAATCCTACCCCTTTTCAGGGGCAGTGGTATTCCTTCCCTGCAGGCATAACAATACATGACAGATATAACATATATTGTGCTCTCACGCACAATCAATCCATCACAACCGTCATCCACAGAGCCCGACGATCAGTGCACTCAGGGCATATTCTTGGTGCACCGGCGAACCAGGGTCAACACCATCGTTTACACGGTATTGAGCATTTAATCTTAATGGCGTGCAAGCCTAAGATTCTCATTATGCCACTGACAAAAGCTCAATTCCTTGACGCTCTCCAGTACAGTCGGCATAACGCAGGTACAAATTAACCACCCCCCGTTGCTTAAATCGCCTTGCCATCACCAAGTACAGCATACTCGAGGCTATAACTTAAGGAGCGGGTCGGTTTCACCTTTCCTGTTCGGCAAGAAGCCTTTTTTAGAGCTCGCAGCTCACACTAACCATAATGTCCCCCAAGAACTAGCTTCACAATAGCCACGTTGTTCATCAAGGACTGGCTACACTATCCACATCAGACTAGCCACATCGTAGCCACAACACAAACAGTACAAGGGTATTTTCCTGGAATTCCTCATTCCAGTACTTCCTGCTACTCCCCTTCACAGGCACAACCCATTGACTCCACAAATTACATGTTTATACACGGAGTCTTCTCTGGTGCGTAATATACAACATCACAAATCCAGACCAACCTGTATAGATGGGCTTCACACAGCATGCCTATCCCGTACTACATATTTTCGGGTCTAGATGTAGACTCAATTAGGGATAGCAATTATTAACCCACGGGGATCTCTTACTCTTCCACCTCTTTGGTGGAGGACCCCATACACATGCAGAAAGGAGGACTTCACTTGTCCAATGAAGGAAGATCGTTACCCTTGACGATCTCTTGGGAGCCATCGAAATTCTAACCGGTTGAAAAGAACCGCAGCTGCCTTGCCTCCACAGATCTGGCCTCAGATCTTGAATCGGAACTTTAAAGCTCCAGCGGTGGCTGGATCTTCTCCCTTCTCCTCCTCCTAGCTCTTCTCTCTCTCTCTTTAGAAAGATAAGATCCAAAGTGAAGAATGAGATCTTCACTCAAATCCGAACATATCCTAACAGGAAATATCCTGGGCCATTGGATCTAGGATAAGGGAAACGGACGGCCACAATTCACCTCAAAAGTCTAATATTTTGACTGACACGGCCTGTGACACGCCCGTACCATAGGCCGTGTACTGGAAGTGGTACACGAACCGACTTAACCTGAGTTGGACACGGTCCTGTAACACGCCCGTATCACCGGCCGTGTGCCCTTGACACGGATTCAGATACGCCCGTGTCTATCCCGTGTTAACCAAGACTCATTTACCTAGCCTTTTGCCCAAATAGGACACGATTTAGGACACGCCCGTGTCACTAGCCATGTGGAAGGCACACCCCTGTGACACGCCCGTGTCACAGGCTGTGTGTCACACTCAACACAGCCCGGTTAACAGCCCGAGCAGGACACGACCTGGGGCAACTTCCAACCCACTTTCCCGACCAACCGACCACCTCCCTTACCGGCCACCGCCACCACACCCTCTGTTGAGGTTGTGGCTATCGCCAGGCTGCAGCATAGCCGTCGGAGGGGCGTATTCCGGCGATCCTGATTAGCTTATATTTGCGGAAAAACCAGGAGATAGCTTCTCCCGATCGGGCTCAATTGAGCCTGAATCTTGGCCCTAACTGTTGCTATGATCTACCCATGAAAGAAAGATAGGAGGAGGACCTTTCTTGCATCCTGTAGACGCGTCGATCGCTGGAATGCCATTGGTGGTGGTGGCGCCGATCGGGTTTCTGCAACTGCACAGTCAAATGCCTCGAATCCTTCAGGTAATGGTTGTAACCTTCTCCCCTCTGTCTGGTGAAGCTATTAAGATCCCTAATTGGGGAAGGGGAAGGGTGTAACTCTAATGGCCATGAATGGACATTAATGAGCAATTTCGGTTTCTACCCATTTGATGGGTTGAGCCACCCCTCTGGCTAGGAAACTGTTGGAATTTCTTCCCCTTCCTCAGTGTAACTGAAGCCAGCCTTAATGGGTGGCCCTTGGCTGCCCTAAGCCATGAATGGCCTTTAATTCTCACTTTCTCTCTCCTCCATTAAAATGGAATTTGGGTTAAACCATCTACCACGTGGCACCCTACTACTGGACCGCTTATTATTGTTTAAATAATTTTTAATGAAAGGGCCGGGGCCAATTAGTTTATTTTGGCACAATTCCCAAAAACATGGTTCAGTCTGTTAAAATGAACCAGCAAACTGGGCCGAGATTTTCTCTAAGGCAAAAGCATTGAGACCAGTCAGCTCACCCAACGCCTAAATCAGCCAGAAATATTCTAAGTAAAATGGTGTTGAGTGAGCTCAAATCACTCAACGCCATTTAGTCTACGACGTTGAGTGAGCTCAACTCACTCAACGCCAATAGCTGCCAAAAAATGCCAAGTAAAATGGCGTTGAGTGAGCTCATGTAAAAACACAAATTTTATTTTGCAGTTCAGGATGGGTGACATGGCCTGGGACACGGGCGTGTCCAAAGGCGTGTCCAGCTCTTGGTACTCGGCTGTGTCGCGAGAGCTCAAAAAAATGAAGTCCACAAGCATTGAAAAGCGACACGGCCTGGGACACGGGCGTGTCCTGCTCGGGTTAGTAATCGGGCGGCGTTGAGTGTGGAACATAGCCTGTGATACGGGCGTGTCACAGGGGCGTGTTCGGCACACGGCCAAGGACACAGGCTTGTGCCTTTGTCGTGTTCTTCTCGGGTTGGCAGTCCTGTGTTGAGTGAAGGACACGCCCCTCAACACGGTCATGTACTTACTGACACGGGCGTATCAAAGGCTTAACGCGGGCGTGTCTTGGCCCGTGTTCTGGTCTGGGTAAGTCGGTTCGTGTACCACTTGCAGTACACGGCCTGTGACATGGGCGTGTCACAGGCCGTGTCAGCCGGAAAAGTTGACTTTTCAGGCGATATGTGGGCATTCGTTTCCCTCTTGCTAGATCTAATGGTCCAGGGTATTCCCAGCTGGGTTTAACTCCGGGATTGGCATGAAGTTGTCATTCAAACCTTGGCCATTATCTTTCTAAAGTGAAGAGAGAGAGAGGAGAGCTTGGAAGAGGAAGGGAGAAGCCTTCCGGCCGCTGGTGGAGCTTCAGCGGTCCAACTCGAGTTCCGAGGCCAGTGTTTTGTAGGCAAGGCCGCTGCAGTGCTTTCCAACCAGCAAGTTTTACATGGCTCCGAAGCGATCGTCAAGGGTAACGATCTCCTTCTTGGACAAGTGAAGTCCTACTTTATGTATGAGATCCTCCACCAAGAGGTGGAAAGCGTAAGCGATTCCGGCGGTTGAGTCTGCATCTAGAGCCAGAAAAGGCATAGGCATGCTGTGTGAAGCCCATCTGGATAGGTAGTCTGGATTGGTGATGATTATATTGCGAACCAAAGAAGAATCCATGTATAAAACGCGTAGTTTACGGAGTTGGTGAGGATGCGTATGGATTGGGATTTATGTAAACTCCTTTATCTGTGGGCTCTGCATGAGCTGTTGATTGCTAAAGGAAGCTTTGCGTAAGCTCTTTGTGTTGTGAGTGCATGCATGCACTGGTTGCTCTGAGTGAGCTACGAAGCTGCGGCTGACCGGGAGAGGATAGCCGACCCGCATCAAGTTGTGCGCAACTGACGAATTGGGCAATGGGAAAGTGTTATCCTGTCACCGATTGTTTGGGAGATCGATTGGTGGTAATGCAAATGGGGGCTGCGGCCATACCAGACTTGTCATACTACTGCGGTAGGTCGGTCTGTGTTGCTCTAGTATTACTGGGAGGTGAACACCTCTGAGTGGAATGGGCGCGAGAGGTCTCTGACATGCGTGTTGTAGTAGATTATTTCCCATATCCACCAAGTTAAGCCCCTCTGATCCATAGTGTTACCAAAGATTGTTCGGTACACCGTAAATCTGCCCTGAGTACACAGAGCGTCGGACTGCGGCCAACGTTTGTGATGCTGTTGTGCTTGCGAGCATTTGATGTGAGATAAAGCTATCTGTTGTGATTAAAATACATGCAGGGAAGGAACCACTGCCCCGGGTAAGGGGTAGGGTTGTTATAATTGGTCAGCTGAATGCTTGCCTTTTCTTTGTTTATCACCATTGGGGTGGACATCCATATGCAGGTATTACGGGCTGACTTGGATTGAGCGGGCTGAATCCCTTGCGGTTGCTCCTGCTTGTAGGCCCTCGAAGGTCGTGTGAAGTATTGGATTTCATGTGTGGCCAGCCTGCGTGCCGATGTATGAAATCATAATTTGTAAAGAGAAACTTATAATGCCTTAAGGCCGTGAGCGTTTGAGTTATAAACATTCCTAGTGTTTTATATAAATATGATATTTATATAGTAGTGGACATTCATGGATTGAGTTCTTGAAATTATTAAGCTTCTGCTAGAATGCTCTGTGTTAGGGTGCGATGGTATTTTGGTATTAACCTGTGACCTCGCCGTCTGTTTGTAGCATATAGTGTGGGGCCCCAGCCGGAACTTCTATTATATGTTATTTAACGGCTCGGGTCGTTACATTTTGGTATCAGAGGCCCTCGGTCTTCGGCTTTCAAATTCGTGGCCAAATTCTTTTGTCGGGTGGCGAGCACGTGTACGTGCAAACCGTTTTAACATAAGTCAACTCAAGAATGTCCACTAAGAATGTGCGCATGTGTATTCGGTATGTTTGCCATTTTGGTTTGGAGTTTGGTTATTGATATCTTGTTCACGTATAGGTGACAAAGAGCGTCGGTGGGCAATCTAAGCCCCAAAATTCGGATGAGAGTGCGACACCAGCTGAGGTGCCCACACCTCCTCCTTCTGCGAAAACTGTATGCTTAGTTATGGAGGTGATATTTGCCATGTTTCAAGCATAGCCTATTGGGCAGGCAAGGCCTGTAGTGGAACCAGTATGGGTTGGTGCGTGGCAAGAGCGCGTTGAGATTCTGGCTGATGAGAAAGCCGCTGATGAACAACTAAAGCGGTTTATGGATTTTCATCCACCTATGTTTATTGGGGCGAATTCCCCAACGTTGGCGGAGGATTGGCTCTCTAGAGTTAAGAGGATCCTAACAGCTCTTAGGATTGATGAGGGGCAGAGAGTCACGTTATCCACGTTCCTACTGGAAGGAGAGGCGCGACTTTGGTGGGATGAAGTCGAGATGCATCAGTTGGCCGACAGAGGTTTGGGAGAGCTATCGATGGACGACTTCTCCAGATTGTTTTGGGCAAAGTATTTGCCAGTATCGCGAAGAATTGCGATGGAGAATGAGTTTCAATGTCTGGTGCAGGGTGAGAAGACTATTGATGATTACCTGCATGAGTTCACCAGGATAGGGCATTATGCGGAGTCGACGTTTACGGAAGAGGCGCGGAAGACAAATAGGTTCTATGAGGGACTTCATGATGAGCTGCGGTTGGCTCTCCCGAGTTCAGTGAACCAAGGCTTCCAAGCCTTAGTTGATACAGCCTGTGCACTGGAGAAAGATTTGAAATGGGTGCAGGACAATAATAACTTGGTAGTGGAAAAGCCGGAGTTCAAAGTTCCGCAGTCCGAACAATCGGAGTTTAGAAAACGGGATAAGAAGAGGTTCAGGCCTGCTGAACAAACGTCGTCGGATGTGACTTTGAGAGCCATGTATGGGCAAGGACGTGTTGAGACACATACATGTTTTAAATGTGGGAGGCAGGGACATCTAGCCAATGCTTGTTGGAGAGGACCGTCAAAGAGTGAACAAAAGACCGGTGCGTCCTATGAGGAAAAGGGCGAGGCAGTGGCGAAATCATCTGCATCCCGGGCACAACCGCGAGTGTGCAATCTCGCAGTGTAAGAGCCACAATGCTCAAATCATGAAGTACAACAGCCTCGGGTGTATAACCTGGAGTTGTAAGAGGCTGTCAAGAGGCTTCTAAAAGACGCGGATGAGCGAAAATAAAGTGGCGTATGCCCTCTATTGCTTTTGTGTTGTATAAAGTACATATTGTATGTGTGTGTGTTTATGAACACACTTGTGTTGGTGCGATGCCGTGGAGCGAGACAAGCTTCGGCCTCTGAGCTCGCAACCCGGATCGTCTTTGTTTTGATTGCAACAGAGTGGTTGTGTTGGTATCTACGTTGCGCTAAATTTCGAGTAGAAATTTCTGTAAGGAGGGGAGGGTTGTAACACCCCAAATTTTAATTTGGAGTTCAGGCTGGGTGACACAGCCTGGGACACGGGTGTGTCCCAGGGCGTGTCCAGCTCTGGGTACTCGGCTGTGTCGCAAGAGCTCGAAAAAAAATGAAGTCCACAAGCATTGAGAGGCGACACGGCCTGGGACACGTGCATGCCCCAAGGCATGTCCTGCTCGGGTTGGTAACCGGGCAACATTGAGTGGCGTTGAGTGGCGTTGAGTGTGGTACACGGCCTGTGACACGGGCGTGTCACAAGGGCGTGTTCGGCACACAGCCAAGGACACTGGCGTGTGCCTTAGCCGTGTTCTTCTCGGGTTCACAGTCCCGTGCTGAGTGAAGGACATGCCCTTCAACACGGGCATGTACTTACTGACACGGGCGTGTTAGAGGCTTGACACGGGCGTGTCTCAGCCCATATTCTAGTATGGGTAAGTCGGTTTGTGTACCACTTTCAGTACACGGCCTGTGACAAGGGCGTGTCACATGCCGTGTCAGCCAGAAAAGTTGACTTTCAGGCGATTTGTGGCCATTTGTTTCCCTCTTCCTAGATATAATGGTCCAGGGTATTCCCAGCTTGGTTTAACTCCGGGATTGGCATGAAGTTGTCATTCAAACCTTGGCCATTATCTTTCTAAAGTGAAGAGAGAGAGGAGAGCTTGGAGGAGGAAGGGAGAAGCTTCTTGGCCGCAAGTGGAGCTTCAGCGGTCCGACACGAGTTCCAAGGACAGCGTTTTGGAGGCAAGGTCGTTGCGGTGCTTTCCAACTGGCCAGTTTTCCATGGCTCCGAAGCGATCGTCAAGGGTAACGATCTTCTTCTTGGACAAGTGAAGTCCTACTTTATGCATGAGATCCTCCACCAAGAGGTGGAAAGCGTAAGCGATTCCGACAGTTGAGTCTGCATCTAGAGCTGGAAATGGCATAGGCATATTGTGTGAAGCCCATCTGGACTGGTAGTCTGGATTGGTGATGATTATATTGTGAACCGGAGAAGACTCCGTGTATAAAACACGTAGTTTATGGAGTTGGTGAGGATGCGTGTGGATTGGGAGTTATGTAAACTCCTTTATCCGTGGGCTCTGCGTGAGCTGTTGATTGCTTGGGTAAGCTTTGTGTAAGCTCCTTGTGTTATGAGTGCATGCGTGCACTGGTTGCTCTGCATAATCTATAAAGCTGCGGCTGACCGGGAGAGGATAGCCGACCCGCATCAAGTTGTGCGCAACTGACGAATTGGGCAACGAGAAGTGCTATCCTGTCACCTGTTGTTTGGGAGATCGATTGGTGGCAATGCAAATGGGGGCTTTGGCCATACCCGGCTTGCCACACTACTGTGGTAGATCAGCCTGTGTTGCTCAAGTATTGCTAGGAGGTGAACACCTCTGAGTGGAATGGGCGTGAGAGGTCTCCAACATGCGTGTTGTAGTATACTATTGCCCATATCCACCAAGTTAAGCACCTCTGATTAGTGGTGTTACCAAAGATTGTTTGGTACACCATAAATGTGCCCTGAGTGCATGGAGCGTCGGGTTGTGGCCAATGTTTGTGATGTTGTTATGCTTGCGAGCATTTGATGTGAGATAATTCTATCTATTGTGATTAAAATGGAGGGAAGGAACCACTGCCCCGGGTAAGGGGTAGGGTTGTTATAATTGGTCAGCTGAATGCTGACCGTTGCTTTGTTTATCAACCTTGGGGTGGATGTCCAGATACAGGTATTGCGGGCTGACTTGGATTGAGTGGGCTGAATCCCTTGCTGCTGCTGTTACTTGTAGGACCTCGAAGGCCGTGCGATGTATTGGATTTCATGTGTGGCCGGCCTGCGTGCTGATATATGAAATCATAATTTGTAAAGAGAAACTTGTAAGACTTCTGCAAGAATGTGATATTTATATAGTAATGGACATTCATGGATTGAGTTCTTGAAATTAATAAGCTTTCGCTAGAATGCTCTGTGTTAGGGTGCAATGGTATTTTGGTATTAACCTGTGACCTCGCCGTCTGTTTGTAACATATAGTGTGGGGCCCCGGCCGGACCTTCTATTATATGTTATTTAACGGGTCGGGTCGTTACAGCTCAACTCACTCAACGCCATTCAGTCTATGGCATTGAGTGAGCTCAACTCAGTCAACGCCAACAGTAGTCAGAAATTTCCCAAGTTAAATGTCGTTGAGTGAGCTTAACTCACTCAACGCCATGTAGTTTATGGCGTTGAGTGAGCTTCACTCACTCAACGCCCCGATCTAGAAAGGTTTCTTAAGTTAACTGGCATTGAGTGAGCTCAACTCACTCAATGCCATGCAGTCTATGGAATTGAATGATCTCCACTCACTCAACGCCCCCGAGCCAGAAACTTTGCAATAACAATGGCGTTGAGTGAGGTCAGCTCTCTCAACGCCATTCAGGATATGGAGTTGAGTGAGCTCAACTCACTCAACGTCATTCATTCATGGCGTTGAGTGCACTTAACGCCACCAGCCCACCAAGCAATTATAAGTGGTTAGGAGGTGGTTAGCCCCAGTGGCTAGGGGTGGAGCTTGAGTTAGCCCCCTTTTTGAGCTAAGTTTGACTTGACCTAGCCTAGGGTTGACTTTGGTCAAATTGGCTTTTTGTGTCACCATCAATAAGTCCATGGTGGCCTATTGGCCCCCTTAGAGACTAGGTAGGGGTGGGTAGGGTTGACTTGGTACCTTTTAAGGACACTTGACCCTTATTAAGGGCACTTTGACCACTTTGGGGTTTGAGTTGACTTGGGTCAACTTAGCCACTTTGGTTGACTCCAATGGGTCCTAGGTGACCCATTGACCCTATTCTAGGGTTAGGAGGGCATGAGTGGGTTCCACTAGGCTAAAGGAAGGCCATTTGACCCTATGTAGGTTAGTTTGACCCATTTGGGGTTAGAGTTGACTCAGGTCAACTCAGGCTCTAGGGTTGACTCCAGTGGACCCTTAGGGCTTCTATGGACCTTCCAATAGATTGGTGAGGTCATGGCAGGATCTTTGAGTCATGGTGAAGACTCATGGTCATCCTAAACTAGGGTTTAGGAATTTACTCTTTGCAGACCATTCACCCCAATCATCTTTACTCATAAATCCACTTGGTCTTCTTGGGCTCCCTAGAGTTTTGTCATGACCTAGTCATGACAAAACCACTCTTAGGGGTCTAGTTGTATGAGGGATGTTACAGATTGGGAGTCAAGAGTTCGAATTGCTATCATAGTTACTATCGCTAGTGGAGTTCGACGTGATATTTGGTATGGACTGGCTCTCGGAGCAGCAAGCATACATTGATTGTAACCGAAAGGAGGTCAAATTGGGAACTTGTCGTGACACGACATTTACGGGCTTGAAAGGATCGAGCAAGACTTTGATGTCTGCTCTTCAGGTGGTTAAGGAAGTTCGTGCTGGCGTAGAGCTGTTTTTCACACTAGCGGAGACTTCAAAGCCTAAGCCTACTTTGGACAATATCCTAGTGGTATCCGAGTACCCTGACGTATTCCCTAACAATCTCCCTAGAGCACAACCTCAACGGGAGATTGACTTCATGATTGAGCTAGTCTCAGGTGCCAAATCCGTGTCACGCTCTCCGTATCGGTTAGCGCATAAGGAGATGGCGGAACTGAAGGTTCAACTTCAAGAGCTGTTGGAACAGGGTTATATGCGTCCTAGTTCGTCACCTTGGAGCGCACTGGTCCTTTTTGTTAAGAAGAAGGACGGAAGCTTGCGACTCTGTATTGATTATCGAGAGCTGAATAAGTTAACGGAGAAGAATAAGTATCCGATCCCAAGGATTGATGATCTGTTCGATCAGTTAGTTGGGTAATCGGTGTATTCAAAATTGGATCTTAAGTCTGGATATTATCAATTGATGATAAGAGAAAGTGACATCCCCAAGACAGCTTTTAGCACGCTATATGGGCATTATTAGTTCACCGTTATGTCGTTTGGGCTGACTAATATGCCGTCCGTGTTCATGGATCTGATGAACAGAACGTTCAGAGAGTACCTGGACCACTTCGTGATAGTCTTTATCGAAGATATATTGGTGTACTCGCAGTGTGAGGAGGATCACTTTAAGCATCTGTATTTGGTGTTGGAGACGGTGAGGAGGAACCAACTGTATGCCAAGTTCTCCAAATGCGAGTTTTGGTTGTCCTTGGTAGCGTTCCTTGGTCATATAGTTAGTGGAGAGGGAATTGCAGTGGATCTGGCGAAGATAGTTGTTATACGGGAGTGGCCTGTGCTGTCTACGGTAGAAGAAGTCCGGAGTTTTCTGGGGCTTGCCGACTATTACAGGCGCTTCGTAGAGAACTTCTCGCAGATAGTGTTATCCCTCATGACTTTGACGAGGAAACATCAGAAGTTTGTTTGGACGCCTGAGTGAGCACAAGCTTTCAAAGAGCAGAAGAGACAGCTGACCGCGACGCCTGTTCTATGTTCGCCGAGTGGGACCGAAGGTTTTGAGATCTACAGTGATGCTTCGGGAAGTGGTTTGGGTTTTGTTCTGCTGCAGCATGAGAGTGTAATAGCTTATGGCTCGCGTCAGCTGAAGGTACACAAGAGGAATTATTCGGTCCATGACTTGGAGTTAGCGGCCGTGATATTTGCCCTGAAGCTGTGGAGGCACTACCTGTATGGTGTGAAGTTCGATATCTATACCAATCACAAGAGCCTGAAGTACTTGTTGGATCAGAAGGACCTAAACATGCGACAGTGGAGGTGGATGAATTTCCTGGGTGACTACACCTTCAAGATACATTATGTACCTAGGAAAGGCAATGTTGTTGCTAATGTGTTGAGTCGTAGGGCTCCCGCGCAGGTCAACTGGTTGTCGATGCATGATGAGCGTTTGGTTCATGACTTAGAGGCATTGGAGATCTCTTGTATGGACAAGAAAATTAGTGTTGAAGCACAACTGAATTGGACAGAGGTGCAGTATGACCTTGCTGATTGGATTCAGTAAGCTCTGGATGGGGATAACATCATGAAGTAGTTCATGAATGAGGCTTTGGATGGGTCAAATACCCAATTTTATGTTAAGGATGGACTGTTATGGAGATACAGTCGTCTGTGCGTCCCAAGTGTGGGTATTCTACAGGGGGGAATTGTTGTATGAGGCTCATCATACCAAGTATTCGATTCACCAAGGGAGAACAAAGATGTATCGTGATATAAAAAAGTTGTTCTGGTGGCCAGGACTTAAGAAGGACGTAGCACATTATGTGGCGAAGTGTCAAACGTGCGCCTTGGTGAAGGCGGAGTGCCAGAAGCCCGAAGGTTTCTTGAAGTCCTTACCCATCTCGGAGTGGAAGTTCGGCAATATTTCAATGGATTTTGTGCATGGGTTGCCAAGGTGGTAGAAGGGTAATGACGCCATCTGGGTGATCGTAGATTGATTAACGAAGGTATCCCACTTTATCCCGAATAGGAAGGATGATTTGGTGGATAAACTGGCAAAACTCTACGTAGATAACATCGTTCGACTGCACGGTGTGCCCCGCAGCATCGTGAGTGACCGAGATGGGCGTTTCATGTCCAATGACTGGAGGTTAGTGCATTAAATGTTGGGAACCAAGCTGAGTTTCAGCACGACCTTTCATCCGCAGATGGATGGTTAGATCGAGAGGGTCAACAAGACGCTGGAAGACATGTTTCGCATATGCGTCTTGGATTTTGGAAAGCAGTGGGAAGATCACCTGTACTTGGTGGAGTTTTCTTATAACAACAGCTACCAAGAAAGTATTCAAATGGCGCCCTTCGAGGCCCTATACGGTAGAAAATGTTGTACGCCATTGTCATGGTTGGAAACGGGTGAGTCGAAGCTGTACAAATGACAAGAGGTGTTAGACGCACCTTCATTGGTACGAACTATACGAGAACGATTGCTAATCGCTCAGGACCGGCATGCTAAATACTATAATGCCAAGCATAGGAACGTTGAGTTCGCTGTTGGCGACTGGGTATATTTGAAGATTAAGCCGTTTAAGGGTGTCTCACGGGTACGACGCTTGAAAAAGCTGAGCTCGAGGTACCTTGGACCGTTTGAGATTCTAGAGCGAATTGGTGAAGCAGCTTATCGACTAAAGCTATCAGTGGAATTGAGTAGTCTACACGATGTATTCCATATATCGGTGTTGCAGAAGGCAGTGCAAGAGCTATCACAAGTTGTTGCGGTCGATTAAGTACCTGTTGATAATGGGTTGACGATGAAGGTCAAGCCCATTCGCATTGAAGACTCTGAAGTCAAGCGACTTCGTAATAAATACATCAGGATGGTCAAAGTCCATTGGGATAATTACAGTCGGGATAAGCTCTCGTGGGAGCGAGAGCAGACCATGCTTGAGGAGTACCCCGAGTTATTCCACTCAGGTACTGTTTTATTTTGTGTATCTTTTCCTTTCTGTAATTTCGGGACGAAATTCTTTTAAGAGGGAGAGAATTGTAACGACCCAAAACTCAAAAGAGGGACGGACAGCATTTTAAGGCCAAGTTGGAGCCGGTTTAGGGTCACACGGCCTAGGACACAGGCGTGTCTAGGGCCGTGTCGTGCTTGGGTTCGACGGATTTTTCCTAGTGGTCGACTAAATGCATTCGACGATCCGTGGAGATCGGGAATACGACCTGAGACACGGGCATGTCTAGGGCCGTGTCCTACTCGGGCTATTAGCCGGGATATGTCGGGTGAGGTACACGGCCTGGATCACAGGCGTGTTCTGGTTGACACGGGCGTATTCTGGATGACACGGGCGTGTCGAGAAACCGTGTCCTCTTTGAGATGGTTCGGTCCTGTATCGATTGAGGAACATGCCCCGCAACATGGGCGTGTACTGATTGACACGAGCATGTCAAATGTGACACAAGCGTATCTAAGCTTGTGTCCTGTTCGGGAAGCGGCGGTTTCTTACGGTGCTTGAGGCACACAGCCTTGGACACGGGCGTGTCACATGCCATGTTCGGCCCAGGAAAGTGTTTTTAAGTGTGAATCGTGGCCGCTCGTTTCCTTAAAATGGGATCCAAGGGTCCAGATCTATCCTTGCTGTTATAAGGCCGAGAATAGGGGTGAAATCCTCATTTCTCCTTAAGCTTTCTCTTTCTAAAGTGTTATAGAGAGAGGAGAGTAAGGAAGAAGGAGAAATCCGACCACCGACGGAGATTCGGAGCCCCAAATCGCGAGCCGAGTCCAGATCTGTGGAGGCGAGGCCGTTACGATGCTTTTCATTCGTCTAGTTTCTTCTCTTCTTCATGGCGCCAAAACAAACCGCTAGGGTAACGATTCTCTTCTTGGCCGTTACGGTCCTTTTTGTATAGGAAACCCGCTCTGGCAAGTGTGCGGTGAGTGTGAGGTGTACCTTCGGGTGGACATGAATAGTTCCCGTTATTTTGCATATAGAGTCCGGAATCGAAGTACGGACATAGGCATGGTGTGTAAAGCCTACCCAGACAAGTCTGTCTGGATCGGTGATGTTTTCATTGTACTTGTAGTGCTGGAGAAGACTCTGTGTCGTTTGCTTTTTGGGTTTTCTATGCGGTAGATTGCAACAGGGAGTCTTGGGGATTAACTCCAAGGTGCACCCGAAAATCTGGGCAGAAACGAAGTTCTCCAATTTTGGTGGCCTGGGAGCCAGCCTTGTGCATAGCCGGGCTATGTACTATTTTATGATCGATACATTGGGATTTGGTGAAGCTTGTCCTGCGCCGATGGATAAAGGGTCGTGACAAGGTGAGCAATGGGCTGGTGGAACCTTACCCACTCCAAGTGGTTCTGTGAAAGTTGGCTTGGAGATCGAGTCTAAGCTTTGGCTGAAAGGACTTTATTTCTCACGTTGTTGCCATCCTGGGGGCGGTGGGGGACTGTGGAATGAGCTGGGCTCGGACCGAGTTCACCTAGTAAGTGCCCTGAGAGCACGGGGCGTGTTGCCGTCCGCGCCTGCACTTATGGTGAAGTGTGATGTCATTGTACTTTCACTATATTATTTGGCTATGCTACTAAAATGCAAGGAAGGAGCACCGCCACCCCAAATCTGGGATGGGGTCATTATAATTTGGTCAGCTTTAGCTAACCGTTGCTTTTGTTTGCCACCATTGCGGTGGAATGTTGATTGCTGGTGTTGCGGAGCCTAGTGGCAAATAGCGGGCCGAAGGCCTTGTTGCTGAGCCGACCCTCGAAGTCCAATGCGAATGTTTACTTTTATTCTCATGTGTGACCGGCCTACGTGCCGATGTTTGGAAGAAACTCTTTGTTTAAAGTGAACTCATGTAAGGCCATAAGGCCAAGTACTTTGTGTATTTGTACGCTCATTCCTGCTTTGGGGTTTTTAGTGGACATTCATGTTGTGGCTTGGGTTCTTATCTTTGCCACACTTAAAATTCTTTCGCTAGAATGTGCTCTGTGTAGGACGTGTGTTATTGGAAGGATGGTTTCATTTAGTAACCCTTCGGTCTGTCAGTGGTATATGGCATCGGGCCCTGACCGGACCTATTTCTATATGCAATGTGATGGATAGGGGTGTTACAAAGATCCAGAGGAGCTTTTAGAGTTGTTTCCAAGTGCTAGAGCATCAATGTTGATATTGTTACCAAATGGGATGGATGGCTAAGAACAGTTTGACTGGGTTTCAGTGAGGTTCTCAGCAACCACTGGGTTGGTTATCTGATCCTGAGCCACTCCCCAAGTTCATGTATTTTATTCATCTGTTATGATATTTCGGTATATAAGAAATTACTTAGTGGATGGATTGTATAGACGGCATGCCTTAGAATTGTCGTTATAACCAAGCAGTATACACATAATTCCTTTTTATGTAAGTTTTCCTCTATTCTGAGTTGAATCTAGGCTATAGGGAACGCACCCAAATGTTCTGAGGTGTGACACATCTGGTTTCACCCCTGTCCATGCTTTATATGGGGTGTAGTTGATTAGATCAAGACACGGGGATCTGTTCAGGGTGTAGACAACTGTGTTAGCAGCTTCCCCCCAGTACTCCCTGGGTAATTTTGACTTGAGTAGCATGCACTTAACCATTTCAACGATTGTTCTGTTTCATCTCTCGGCAATTCCATTCTGCTTAGGTGTGCCTTTGACGGTGAGTTCACTGTGAATTCCATGCTCCTGGCAGAAGTTGATGAATGCATTGCTGAGAATTCACCTCCTATGTCTGTTCTCAGGGTCTTGATTCGTGCAGTAGTAACATTCTCTATTTGGGCTTTGAATATTTTGAATTTTAAGAATCCATTAGACTTGTGTTCAAGGATGTAGACCCGCATCATTCTTGTGTAATCATCTACAATGAGTAAGTAATAACGCTTAGCAGAGAGGGAAGCTATTGTCGCAGGACTCCAAATATCGGCGTGCACAAGTTCTAGTGGCTTCAAGGTTTTCCTTTGGGAGGAGTGAGGATGTGGAAGCTTGTGTATTTTGCTCATGCACATTCATGGCACACTTTCCTAATGTTCTGAATTCTTGACATTCCCCTTACCAGGTTCTTGTTTTGGTATTTTATTAGATCATGAATGTTAAGATGGCCAAACCGGCAGTGCCAAATATATGTTGTCTTCTGGGCTTCAACTCTCATATTTCTTTCTTCATACAGTAAAGTCAAGGGAAACACCTTGTTGGCTGACATGGCAATTCTGGTCACAACCTGGGAGGTGACTTTGTCTATAATGGTGCAATTAGGATCATCAAAAATCAACTTGTAACCTACCTTGAGTAATTGTCCCACACTCAACAGGTTTTGGGCAAGTTCAGGGACATACTGAACTCTGAGATGTGTTTGTAGTGGCCAGACTTAGATCTAATAGCAATAGTGTCTTTCCCACTTATGGTCTTTGTAGTTCCATCACCAAACACAACTTGATATTGGGCAGTTTCATCAAATTGAATGAATGCTGATTTGCTATTTGTCAAGTGATTTGAGCACCCGCTATCTAGGTACCACAAGTCATCCAAGGATGCACCATTATTGTTACATGTGTAGAAGACAGATTCCTTATCCCCCTCCTGCTCAGTGAACTTTGCTTCCTTGGGTTGCTGGATATTTCTTTTCTGTCGATGAGGAAAGTATTTGGAAAAATGAGTGGGATTGGGACATCTTTTGCACTTGTACTTCTACAAAGGTTGCAAAAGAGGTAAGGTATTTGATGATACTTGGATTTTTCACTTTCCTTTGTAGGCTCTATGAATGATTTATTCAGCTGAATAAGAAGTTTGCTTTTAAAAGCTTGCTTCAGGTTCTGGTGCTCAAACCTCTTCATTCATTCCTTGTGAGCTTGAAGTGACCCCATGAGATCATTGATGGAGAGAACATTGACGTCTTTTGCTTCTTCTATGACAGTTATCACAGAAGAGTATATAGGGTGAGGGTTTTGAATATTTTCAGTATCACTTTCTTCTCTTCTACCACATCTCCATAACTCTTGATCAGATTGTGAGAGCTGTTATTCTGGTAAAGTAGGAATGTGCGTTGCCTTCTTCTTTCATACTTATGGTGTCTGTTAAAATATCTCATGTAAAGGGCCCATTATTGGGCCCATTTTTATTGTTTTATCTTCTCTCATCCTTTAGTCCCACACCTTTTATAGGATTATCTTCTCTCTTCTTCCTCCTATATATTTGTATTCTCTCCTTGTATTTAGATACACAAGCAATACATACAAGTTTGGAGCTTTCTCAATATGGTATCAGAGGGTGAGATTTGGTACTGATGGCTTCTCCTTATCTAACCGCCCAGCCCGCCCTTCTCCCTGTCCGCAGATTGCTCTGCGGTTTCCCTTCTCCTAACCGGTTTTGTCCCCGGATTTCTATTCGCACCGGTCTCCTGTGGCCTTGTTTTTCTTGTCTGCTATTCTCCTCTTACCCCTCTCCTTCTCTCCGTGGTTCCACCCTCCTCAGGCTTCTTATAGCTCTATTCTGCTCTGCTCGTGGGTCCCACCTCTCTTGTCCGCTGCGGGCTCGCCTCTTTTTCCTCCCTTGCCGCTTGAGTTCTTCCCAACTCGCGATCTCATCTTCTGTCCGCTCGACCTTCTCTACTCGCGGACTTCTTCTTCCCGCTGCGGCCTCCTTCCTATCTCGCAGTCTTCTCCTACCCGCCGCACACTTGTGTTCTCCTAACCGTTATGGGCTTCCTCCTAATCGCTGTAGCCTCTCCCTCCTCTCGGCGCTTGAGTTCTACTCGCGACCTTATACTTCCCGTTGCAGCTTCTCCCTGTTTTTGTGGACTGCTCTTATCCGCTACATCTTCTCTTCTCTCTTGCCGCTTGAGTTCTCCTCGTAGCCTCCTGTGCTCTGATCGCTGCTGTGTTCACCCAGACAGTGCGAACTCTTCTCTTTCCACATTTAGGTCGCGATCTGAGTACTCACTGGTGTCCGACTTGACCATACGGCCTGCTGCTTATCCGCATTTTAGTCGTGGACTTCCTCAGTCTAACTCACGGTGGTCTCCTTGTCTTCTCGTCAGCGGCTTATCTCCTTCTCGCTGCGGCCTTGCTCTCTTCTCACGGTAGCCTCCTGCCCTTATCGCGGTAACCTCGGTGATTTGCCTCTGCGGTCTGCCCTTATGGGCTCGTCCGGTAACTCCTCTGGCTCGACGGCCAGCCTGTCGGCTGACCACCCGACTTGTCCGACTGACCGCCCGATTTACACTACAGAAGTTCGTGACGAGCTGCGCATCACAACCATCTCTCTTCCAGGAAAGAAGAACTTCGTTCCTTGGGTACATTTGGTTAGACTGGTTCTTCAGGCTAAGGTCCTTCGCCCTCTAGCTTCTCGAAGACTCTCCCACCATCCTCTCTTCCGTCTCTTCAACTGATTGGCATCGTTGACTTGGGCATGCTCCTCTACCGGTCCTCCAGTGGGCTCTTGATGAGTTGTAAATATACCTATATTTTCGTATTTTATTTAAGTCAATTTTGTTTATTTTTTGTCTTTTTTTATTTGTTTTATTCAATAAATTGCTTATTTTTGTAAATATTATTTCTAACTTAGCTTTATTTTTATTCCAAAAAAATTCCAGAAAAAATTCCAGAAAAGTCAAAAAAATTGACTGACACGCCCGTGTCAATTGACCGACACGCCCGTGTCACGCCCCCCCCCCCCCCCCCGACGATCGCCGGCCACAAGTTCCCAGCTCGACGATCGGCGATCATCAAACCGAGCCCGACACGCCCAACGTCACGCCCGTGTCAATGCTTGTCAAGCCCGTGTCGAGGCCGACCCGTAAGCTTAGTCAAACTATCAACGCTGCCGACATCGAACTGCCAGCTCCCCCGGTCACGCCCCCCTGTCACGCCCGTGATAATGTCATCACGCCCGTGACCTTGGGCGTGACCGCCACGTTTTCGCCCCGAAGTCAAAGCTCCAGTCAAGTCAATCGATCAGCTCATGAATAGTAGTGTCACGCCCCCCTGTCACGCCCGTGACCTAGGGCGTGACCAACCCGAAAATTTGCCTATAAATAAGAGCTTCCAGGAAGCTTATTTTGTCCACTTTTTTGACCACTTTGCTTAGGGGAGGTGCTGCCCATTTGGATTCCATACTTATGTAAGGAGATTTTCTCCCCCCTCTCTCTCTCTTAGTTTGTATTAGGGTTTTTGCTTTAATAAAATTTGAATTTTTCTCTCTTCATTAGTATGAAAAATCCATTTGAATGCGCCTACTTAAGCAATTTTTCGTTCATCTTTTTGTGTTTCTTTTAGGTTTTCAATTTTTTAGCCTTGATTACTTAGTTAGATTTAGGATTTATCGGCATTTCTAGCCGTTGTGCCGTCCGTTTAAATTTCATTTTCTGCACTTTTCTAGCTTTAGCTTTTTCTTCTTTATCATTTTCATTCATATAGGTTTTATAAAAACTCCCCTAAAAGTGTTCGTTTTTATTTTCTTTAACTTAGACTCTTAGGAATGTAAAACTTCTCGTTCCTTTTTAGTTTTATTCTCACTTTTTTGGAGGTTTTATAAAAACTTATGAATAAAAATATAGTCGTTATAATTTTTCGTCAACTTCATTTTAGCTTTTTAATTTCAAAACTTTTTGTCCGGTTAATTTTTATTTTCACTTTTTATGCATTTCTACCGCATTCTACCGCATTCTAGCGGTAGAAATGCAGTTGTTTTAATTTTTCGCCAACTTTCATTTTGCATTTATTTGCAAAACTTTTAGCTCGGTTAATTTTTATTTTCACTTTTTATGCATTTCTACCGCATTCTAGCGGTAGAAATGCAGTTGTATTAATTTTTCAGCAACTTCGTTTTTCTTATTTTTGCAAGTGTGCGTGCGTGTATGAGTTAGGTTTTACTGCTTTATTTCAACTCCTGTAGAGTGCGTGTGTGCGTATGCATTTATTTCCTCCTACTCGTTAAGAGTTAAATGGCGCCCTGCTTTCATTTTCTTCCTACTCACTTGAGTAGGAAAACTTTGTGTGTGTGCGTGTGTTTACTTTTCTGTAGAGTGCGTGCGTGTGTTTTACTTTCAAGTAGAGTGTGTGTGTGTATGAGATAAATTTACCCCCGCCCACTCATTTGAGCCGAGACTCGCAATTTTATCGTTTTCTCAATTATGTAGAGTGCGTGCGTGTAGGAGATAATTTTTACGCTTTATTTATCGCTTTCTTCAATTAAGAAGAGAGTGTGTGTGTGTGCATTTATTTCCGCCTACTCGTTAAGAGTTCAATGGCGTGCTTTTATTTCCCGCCTACTCATTTGAGTAGGCCTTGCTTTATTTAATTTTCTTTATGGTTTTGAAGTGTGCGTGAGTGCCTGCATCAATTAGCCTTCAATTTATCTAATCGCCCTTTTTTATGTTTTCTCTAATAATTGTTCAGAACTTAAATTTACACTCACGCTTCACCTAAAAACATAAAGCCGTCCCCATACCGATGAGTGGCTAATCTCTTTTAGCCTTCGGCATCGAAGAGCATTGGGACAAATAAAATGATTTGAAATAATTAAAGAACTTTATTTTTATTTTAATTTAAGGACTTAAGGTTTACCCCGGGTTAACGACGCATAGGACCACATAATCGATGTGTGGGCTCTATTTCCGTTATCCATACGCGACGCCGAGAGGCTGCACGTATGGACCGATCACCCTTGGGTAAAGAGAACTGCGTACGCCCCCTCGAAAGAGGAGAAGCGTAGTTCTGCCGGATTGGGTTCCCCACCCAATAGCGGGGTTCTTAGCGTAAAGCGGGCATTAAGAGGAATCCTTCGTCGGTCTAACGATCGGTCGAATAGTCTTAATGTTTAGGTGAGCAATATTCCTAGAGATAAGTGCGCTCATATTTTTGGAACCCCCACGGCCAAGTGCCTTTTATTAACTTAAAAACAAAGTTTAATAATTGTTGAGAATTATTTTAGTCTTAATCCGATTCGATGCCGAGCGTTAACCCGTCATCGAACTAACTTAGCAAAATTTAGCTCTCTTTCTTTCCGTTTTAATTAAACTAAAAAATCCCACCTTACTGATAGTAAGATAATAGTGTTCCTGGAAGAGTAGATATAATCAACGCGTCCCCGAGAATAATACGACCTCGGTATTTTCCCGAATACCGAGTACTACTTGCGATAGGTGCACTTGCCTCCTCTCGTTAGAAAACTCGATCATCTAACCGGCCCGCGGAATCTGACCATTTTGAACCACCCACAGTCGGTCTCTGTTCCGCGGCCATCAAGTTTTTGGCGCCGTTGCCGGGGAACACGGTTGTTATATTGAATCCGGGACTCTATTAATTTTACTTTATTTTCAAATAAAAAATTTTTATACAAAAAAAAATCCTTCCCCCTTTCGTTTTTTTTAAGGGTGTATGACCCGTGGACAACCTTCGAGTTCTGAAAATCTTGAATTCGACCCCGAGATCGACCGCTCCCTTGCGCGAATCCGATCTCTCTGTCGAATTCCCTTTTTAGACCCCGTAGAATCTATCGGAGAACCCTCTTCTTCTTCTATAGCCGACCCGAATAATGCCCAACCGGCCGAGCGTACTATGTCTTACTACGCTCGGCCCAACTTGGATGATACGGGGTCGAGTATTGTTCGGCCCGCGGTGGCCAACAATAATTTTGAAATTAAGTCAAGTGTGATTCAAATGATCCAAAATGCCGTGCAGTTCGACGGACTGCCGGATGAGGACCCCAACAACCACTTGTCTAATTTTCTTGAAATTTGCAATACTTTTAAAATTAATGGCGTCACTGATGACGCCATTCGTTTGCGCCTTTTTCCCTTCTCTCTTAAGTCCAAGGCTAAGGCGTGGTTACTCTCCCTCCCGCGGGGATCCATCACGTCCTGGGCGGAGTTGGCTGAGAAATTTTTTACGAAGTATTTTCCGCCCGCGAAAACTGCAAGACTGCGGGCGGACATATCTTCGTTCGTCCAAAACGACTCCGAGTCTCTTTACGAGACTTGGGAACTCTTTAAGGAGTTTCTCCGCCGGTGCCCGCACCACGCTCTGCCAACGTGGTTGCAGGTACAAATTTTTTATAATGGACTGAATAGTCAGACGCGTCAAATGATTGACGCGGCTGCCGGGGGCACTCTGAACAATAAGACCCCCTAGGCCGCCCAGGCCCTTTTCGAGGAAATGGCGGTGAACGCCTACCAGTGGAATGTCCCGCGGGCGCGCCCTAAGTAGGCGGGCATTTTTGAAGTGGATGCCACTGCTCAGCTAGCCCTCCAAGTGGAAAGGCTAACTAAGCAGGTGGCGAAGATGTCTGTTGCCTCCGCCACTCCGTCTTGTTTTCTCCCCCCCCCCCCTCCAACGTCTGCGTAGTCGACGAGTTCGTGGACTACATGGGAAATCTGGTGCGTCCCTCCTTTCAAAACAACCCTTATAGTAGCCACTATAATCCGGGTTGGAGGAACCATCCGAATTTCTCCTGGAGCAACCCGAACAACGTGCAGCGTCCTCCTCCCCCTCCTTTTGCGCCAACGTTTCCTCCTCCCCCTCCTATGAAGCCATCCCTGGTGGAGGAACATTTTAGTCATTATGTCGCGTCCAACGAGTCCAATATCCGGAACATCACTGGATCGCTAAAAAATTTAGAACTCCAGGTTGGACAGCTGGCGCAACTTATGTCTGAACGCGCTCTGGGGGTACTGCTAGGGAACACGGAGCCCAATCCAAGGGAAACCGCCAACGCTATAACCCTCCGTAGCGGTAAGGAGGTGGTCGATCCAAAACAGATCGATCCTCACGTACAAATGTCACCTCCTACCCCTCTTCCCTCTTCTTCGTCTACGCAGCCTTTACCAATTTTAATTGAAAAAACTATTTTAAACAAGGCGTTGCCCTACCCGCATAAAATAGATAAAGAGCGAGTTAACGCGCAATACGAAAAAATTATTTTATTACTTAAACAAATTCACATTAATGTTCCTTTTTGCGAGGCTATCTCGCAAATGCCTAAATATGCGAAATTTTTAAAAGAACTACTTTCTAATAAACGCAAACTCGAGGATATTTCGCATATATCTCTCAACACTGTCTGCTCGGCGGCGATTACTAATAAGTTGCCCTCGAAACAAAATGACCCGGGACGGTTCTCCATCCCGTGCCTTTTTGGCAATGTGTTAGTAAAGTACGCTTTAGCAGACCTAGGCGCGAGCATTAATTTGATGCCGTTCTCGCTCTTCCTTCGTCTAGGTTTGGGTACTCCTGCTCCTACCAATATGCGCATCCAACTAGCGGATCGCTCGGTTAGGTTCCCCATCGGGGTTGTTGAGGATGTCCTTGTCCGAGTAGACAAGTTCACCTTCCCGGTGGATTTCGTCATCTTGGACATCGAGGAAGACGCCAATGTACCAATAATACTTGGTCGCCCTTTCCTCGCGACCTCACGTGCGTTAATCGATGTAAGTAATGGTCAGCTTCTCCTTCGGGTAGGAGACGACCAAGTTACTTTTTCTATTAACCCCTCTATGGAAGAATCGTCGCTGAGCGACGATTTCTGCTATTCTTTAGATTCCTTTTATGGAGATTGTTCTTCTCCAATTTTCGAGTCCGAATTTTTAAGCGAAAATATTTTTTCTCTCGAAAATTTTTATTGCGATGAGGATGTGTCTTCCGATATGCCTTTTGAACCAATTGGTTCAAAAGACATTAGCTCTAAAACCTCACTAGAAGAACCGCCCACCCTAGATCTCAAACCACTACCTGAATCCCTTAAATACGCCTTTTTGGGGAAAAATGATACACTCCCTGTTATCATATCTTCTTATTTAAGCGATTCAGAGACCTCCGATTTATTGGAGGTTTTGCTTAAACATCGCCACGCAATTGCGTGGCAAATTTCTGACCTAAAGGGGATTAACCCTTCCTTCTGCACTCACAAAATTTTCTTGAACGATAATTGCCGTACAACCATTCAGCCGCAGCGGCGTCTTAACCCAAACATGAAAGACGTCGTGAAAGCTGAGATAATTAAATTATTAGATGCGGGGATTATTTATCCCATTTCTGATAGTGCATGGGTTAGTCCCATTCATGTCGTGCCCAAGAAGGGCGGTCTAACCGTAGTGGAAAATGAGCGTAATGAGCTTGTCCCAACTCGTACTGTTACGGGTTGGCGTGTGGTCATCGATTATCGCAAACTTAATGATGCCACCCGCAAGGACCATTTTCCACTACCATTCCTTGACCAAATTCTTGAGCGTCTTTCCGGTCATCCTTTTTATTGTTTTCTCGACGGTTTATCGGGGTTTTTCCAAATCCCCATTTCCCTCGAAGACCAAGAGAAGACAACTTTTACCTGCCCCTTTGGCACCTTCGCCTATCGAAGAATGCCATTTGGCCTCTGCAATGCGCCGGCTACATTCCAAAGATGTATGCTAGCAATTTTTGGCGAGCTGGTAGAAGATATTATGGAAATATTTATGGATGACTTTTCTGTATTCAGATGCTCATTCCCGGATTGTCTTCGTAATCTTGATCGTGTCCTCCAGCGATGCGAGGACACGAATCTTGTTTTAAATTGGGAAAAGTGTAACTTCATGGTTCGAGGAGGTTTGGTCCTCGGCCATAATATTTCGATTAAGGGGATAGAGGTCGATAAGGCCAAAGTAGAAATTATTGAAAAACTTCCTCAGCCGACAAACATAAAATCCATTAGGAGTTTCTTAGGCCACGCGGGCTTTTATAGGCGTTTTATTCAAGATTTTTCAAAAATAACGAAGCCGCTTACTACCTCTTGGAAAAGGAATCACCTTTTGTCTTTAGTAGCGACTGCGAGTCTGCATTTAATCTTATAAAACAAAAGCTTATCAATTCTCCAATTCTAGTGGCCCCTAATTGGTCCCTTCCGTTCGAAATCATGTGCGACGCTAGTGATATTGCCTTAGGCGCCGTTCTTGGCCAACGCGTAGAAAAACATTTTCATCCTATTTATTACGCTAGCAAGACGCTCACTTCCGCACAAGTGAATTACACGACGACGGAAAAGGAACTCTTAGCCGTCGTTTTCGCTTTCGATAAGTTTCGCTCGTATCTTACGCTATCGAAAGTTATCGTTTTTACCGATCACTCCGCCCTTAAGTATCTACTAGCCAAAAACCGATGCGAAACCCCGCCTTTTTCGATGGGTTCTCCTCCTTCAAGAGTTTGATTTGGAGATCCGGGATAAGAAGGGCGCGGAGAATCTTGCGGCAGACCACCTCTCCCGTTTAGATAATTCTGGTGCGGAAGCGCTCGTCGAATCTGAAATAAATGACAGATTCCCCGAGGAACGTCTTCTCGCCCTTCGTTCGTCTTCGTCATCTTCTCCTTGGTTCGCAGATTTTGCGAACTATTTAGTCGCGCGGATTCTTCCAAAAGAATTTTCAAGTCATCAAAAGAAGAAATTCTTTTCCGACTTGAAAAATTTCTTTTGGGATGACCCGTTTCTTTTCCGTATCTGCGCGGACCAAGCGGTTCGAAGATGCGTCGCGGGAGTGGAGTGCACACAAATATTGAGGCACTGCCACGAGGGTCCAGCCGGGGGGCACTATCAAGCCAACCGAACCGCTTGGAAGGCGCTAGAGGCGGGCTACTTTTGGCCCACTCTCTTCAAAGACGCGCACAATTTTGTGCGCGCATGCGATAGCTGTCAGCGGTCGGGTAACATCTCACGTCGAGACGAGATGCCCCAAAATATGTTTTTAGAATGCGAAGTTTTCGATTTATGGGGCATAGATTTTGTAGGCCCCCTACCTTCTTCTTATAAAAATACATATATTTTAGTGGCGGTCGACTACGTATCAAGGTGGGCGGAAGCGCAAGCTCTCCCCACCAACGATGCGCGAGTCGTCATTACATTTCTAAAAAAATTATTTTCTCGCTTCGGCACACCTCGCGCAATTGTTAGTGATAGGGGAACGCATTTCTGTAACGCTCTAATGGCTAAGACGTTAGCTAAATACGGAGTCACGCACAAACTTGCCACCCCCTACCACCCGCAAACAAGTGGCCAAGTTGAGGTAGTAAATCGAGAAATAAAACGCATATTAGAAAAAACCGTTTCACTTAATAGGAAAGATTGGTCCGTTAAGCTTGACGACGCGTTATGGGCGTATCGTACGGCGTACAAAACCGCTACTGGTTGTACCCCGTTTCGATTAGTCTATGGCAAAGCGTGCCATTTACTCGTAGAATTGGAGCACCGCGCACTTTGGGCATTAAAACTCTTAAACCTCGACTCTAACTTAGCCGCTCAGAATAGAAAACTACAACTAAACGAGCTCGATGAATGGCGTGCGAACGCTTACGAGAGCAATAAGTTCTATACTAAGTTTTATCACGATCGAAAAATTAAAACCCCCAAAATTTTTTCTCCGGGCGATCTAGTCCTTCTTTATAATTCTCGTCTTAAACTTTTTCCTGGCAAACTCAAATCCCGTTGGTCCGGTCCCTTCTTAGTTGAAGAAGTTTTTCCATATGGGACCGTACTCGTCTCCCACCCGGAAAAAGGCTCGTTTAAAGTAAACGGTCATCGGTTAAAGTCTTACATAGCAGGCGACCCAGTGATCGAGTATAGCGAAACCATATCCCTCCTCGACTTATAAACCCGTCACTATAGTCAAGCTACGCGACTATAAACAAAGCGCTCCTGGGAGGCACCCCACGTCTATCTCTTTTTTTTACGACTTTATTTATTATGTTTTCTATTTTTATAATAAATGCAGGGTTTCTAATGGGCTTCCCCGAGCGCGGATCAGGGACGTCTTCTGCCCCCCTCTTTTTTCCTTTTTTTTGTATATATTCCTACCGTCTTGTTCCTCATACTTAGCATACAACATTGGGGACAATGTTGGCTCTAAGTATGAGGGTGTTTTCGTATTTTCGTACTTTCTTTTTCATTTACAAAAAAAAAAATTTCAAAAACAAAAAAATATATATATATATAACACAAAAATCAAAAAAAATTCAAAAACAAAAACAAAAAAATATATATATAACACAAAAATCAAAAAAAAAAAATTCTTTTAATTAAAAATTTTTGAAGTTTCATTTTTGAAACTTTGACTTATTTTTAGCTTTGTCCGCGAGATCCGGCTCATCGAGCCATCCACATAACGAGTCATCTCGCGGCAGCCTAGTTTATATTTTTGTAAATATTCTTGTAAATATTTTTTGTAAATAAATTTTATTAGTACTTTTTGTAAATATTCTTTCTCTTTCCCCTCTCCCTTTTTCTCTCTCATCCTTGTAAAAAATTTTTCCTTTTTCCCAAATTTTTGTAAATAGAATGAAAATTTCATTAAAAATACAAAAAAAAAATTCACAAAACATAAAAATACAAAAAAATTCACAAAACTTAAAAATTCAAAAAAATTATTTTCGCTTTTTTTTTAGTATGTATATATTAAAGAAATAAATAAATAAATAAAAAATACAAAAAAAGAGCATAACTTCAAAAAATTTTCAAAAAAAAAACAATTTACGTAAGTTATAAAACAAATAAATCAAACATTTCATTCTTAAGTTTCTTGCTATCCAAAACTTTCGTTTTGAGTTTATTTATATGCGAATTTGATCAATTCATTGTTCACTATTCGTTTGTTAATTATAGATTGAAAAATCTAAATAGCCGGGGTTAAGTTTTAAAGAATTTATTATACTTTGTTAAAAATAGGGGACTCGCTTTAGGCACTACTTCTAATTTTTCATAGATAGGAGCATGTGTACCATGTTAGAAAATAACGACTATAGAATTCAATTATGCTTGCTTTTAGCTTTCTGAAAAATTGGAACGTACAATTTATAAAGGTTGCTCTCAATTATTTTTTAATTAAAAATCTAGTTCTCTTTACTCCCCTTACTTATCATAACCTACTTGGTATGATATAAATATTTCACCAAAAAAAAAGATCTTATGTCAATGGGAATAAGATTTCATTCCGTAAACATAGGCACCCAATAATTTAAAAGATTATACGTTACGGAGTAAGAGGATAAAATTCATTACTCCAACACATATACATTGGGTTATTTTTATGAAGAAGAAAAATTTTATGTTAAGGAAAATAAGATTTCGTTTTCCCTTAACATCCAAATCAAAAAAAAAATGGAGGTTCGAGAAAAAAATAACCTCGCCTCAAAATCCAAGCATCTTCATAAACCAACATCAACCCCCCTTAGCCATTTTCATGATTCTAGAATTAATTCAAAAATCTTTTTGAGAGCATAATTCGTAAATTGCATTATTTCCGATAACACTCCTATAAGCTAAAGTTCGTATAACTCCAAACTATTTTCTGTTAAATCTAACCAATACAATTATTGCTTTCTATTTGATTACATCAAGAAGTCTTTTGGTCAAAACTTTTGCCCTGTTTAAATCATCTAAATAATTTTAGGACTTAACTCTTATACCCCTATATTTTTATTTGATCTCTCTTATAATTAATTTAGCGGTAGCAGAACTTAGGGTTTTTTATTATTCCTTATAAGTTCACCTCAAACTTTTGCTCTGGAATAGCAAAAGCTTAAGTATGGGGGTGTTTGATGAGTTGTAAATATACCTATATTTTCGTATTTTATTTAAGTCAATTTTGTTTATTTTTTGTCTTTTTTTTATTTGTTTTATTCAATAAATTGCTTATTTTTGTAAATATTATTTCTAACTTAGCTTTATTTTTATTCCAGAAAAATTCCAGAAAAAATTCCAGAAAAGTCAAAAAATTTGACTGACACGCCCGTGTCAATTGACCGACACGCCCGTGTCACGCCCCCCCCCCCCCCCCCCCCCGACGATCGCCGGCAACAGGTTCCTAGCTCGACGATCGGCGATCATCAAACCGAGCCCGACACACCCAACATCACGCCCGTGTCAATGCTTGTCACGCCCGTGTCGAGGCCGACCCGCAAGCTTAGTCAAACTGTCAACGCTGCCGACATCGAACTGCCAGCTCCCCCGGTCACGCCCCCCTGTCACGCCCGTGACAATGTCGTCACGCCCGTGACCTTGGGCGTGACCGCCACGTTTTCGCCCCGAAGTCAAAGCTCCAGTCAAGTCAACCGATCAGCTCATGAATAGTAGTGTCACGCCCCCCTGTCACGCCCGTGACCTAGGGCGTGACCAACCCAAAAATTTGCCTATAAATAAGAGCTTCCAGGAAGCTTATTTTGTCCACTTTTTTGACCACTTTGCTTAGGGGAGGTGCTGCCTATTTGGATTCCATACTTATGTAAGGAGATTTTCTCCCCCCTCTCTCTCTTAGTTTGTATTAGGGTTTTTGCTTAAATAAAATTTGAATTTTTCTCTCTTCATTAGTATGAAGAATCCATTTGAATACGCCTATTTAAGCAATTTTTCGTTCATCTTTTTGTGTTTCTTTTAGGTTTTCAATTTTTTAGCCTTGATTACTTAGTTAGATTTAGGATTTATCGGCATTTCTAGCCGTTGTGCCGTCCGTTTAAATTTCATTTTCTGCACTTTTCTAGCTTTAGCTTTTTCTTCTTTATCATTTTCATTCATATAGGTTTTATAAAAACTCCCCTAAAAGTGTTCGTTTTTATTTTCTTTAACTTAGGCTCTTAGGAATGTAAAACTTCTCGTTCCTTTTTAGTTTTATTCTCACTTTTTTGGAGGTTTTATAAAAACTTATGAATAAAAATGTAGTCGTTATAATTTTTCGTCAACTTCATTTTAGCTTTTTAATTTCAAAACTTTTTGTCCGGTTAATTTTTATTTTCACTTTTTTATGCATTTCTACCGCATTCTAGCCGTAGAAATGCAGTTGTTTTAATTTTTCGCCAACTTTCATTTTGCATTTATTTGCAAAACTTTTAGCTCGGTTAATTTTTATTTTCACTTTTTATGCATTTCTACCGCATTCTAGCGGTAGAAATGCAGTTGTATTAATTTTTCAGCAACTTTGTTTTTCTTATTTTTGCAAGTGTGCGTGCGTGTATGAGTTAGGTTTTACTGCTTTATTTCAACTCCTGTAGAGTGCGTGTGTGCGTATGCATTTATTTCCGCCTACTCGTTAAGAGTTAAATGGCGCCCTGCTTTCATTTTCTTCCTACTCACTTGAGTAGGAAAACTTTGTGTGTGTGCGTGTGTTTACTTTTCTGTAGAGTGCGTGCGTGTGTTTTACTTTCAAGTAGAGTGTGTGTGTGTATGAGATAAATTTACCCCCGCCCACTCATTTGAGCCGGGACTCGAAATTTTATCGCTTTCTCAATTATGTAGAGTGCGTGCGTGTAGGTGATAATTTTTACGCTTTATTTATCGCTTTCTTCAATTAAGAAGAGTGTATGTGTGTGTGTGCATTTATTTCCGCATACTCGTTAAGAGTTCAATGGCGTGCTTTTATTTCCCGCCTACTCATTTGAGTAGGCCTTGCTTTATTTAATTTTCTTTATGGTTTTGAAGTGTGCGTGAGTGCCTGCATCAATTAGCCTTCAATTTATCTAATCGCCCTTTTTTATGTTTTCTCTTATAATTGTTCAGAACTTAAATTTACACTCACGCTTCACCTAAAAACATAAAGCCGTCCCCATACCGATGAGTGGCTAATCTCTTTTAGCCTTCGGCATCGAAGAGCATTGGGACAAATAAAATGATTTGAAATAATTAAAGAACATTATTTTTATTTTAATTTAAGGACTTAAGGTTTACCCCGGGTTAACGACGCATAGGACCACATAATCGATGTGTGGGCTCTATTTCCGTTATCCATACGCGACGCCGAGAGGCTGCACGTATGGACCGATCCCCCTTGGGTAAAGAGAACTGCGTACGCCCCCTCGAAAGAGGAGAAGCGTAGTTCTGCCGGATTGGGTTCCCCACCCAATAGCGGGGTTCTTAGCGTAAAGCGGGCATTAAGAGGAATCCTTCATCGGTCTAACGATCGGTCGAATAGTCTTAATGTTTAGGTGAGCAATATTCCTAGAGATAAGTGCGCTCATATTTTTGGAACCCCCACGGCCAAGTGCCTTTTATTAACTTAAAAACAAAGTTTAATAATTGTTGAGAATTATTTTAGTCTTAATCCGATTCGATGCCGAGCGTTAACCCGTCATCGAACTAACTTAGCAAAATTTAGCTCTCTTTCTTTCCGTTTTAATTAAACTAAAAAATCCCACCTTACTGATAGTAAGATAATAGTGTTCCTGGAAGAGTAGATATAATCAACGCGTCCCCGAGAATAATACGACCTCGGTATTTTCCCGAATACCGAGTACTACTTGCGATAGGTGCACTTGCCTCCTCTCGTTAGAAAACTCGATCTTCTAACCGGCCCGCGGAATCTGACCATTTTGAACCACCCACAGTCGGTCTCTGTTCCGCGGCCATCAGCTCTCCCGAATATTTCTTTTACCCCCTTTCAGTGTAACTCATGTATCCTCGGCAAGCAGCCGCGTTCCTCTTTTTCTTCACATTATACTCGGAGCGTTGCTCCTTTTGATTTAGTGCATTCGGATGTTTGGGGACCATTTAAAATTACTAGTATTTCTAGTTTTCGGTATTTTATAACATTTATTGATGACCACTCTCGCACTACCTGACTTTACTTACTTCGTGATCGCTCTGAGCTTCCCTGTGTCTTTCGGGCATTTGTCCTCGAAACCCGTATGCAATTCCACACCACCATCAAAATACTACGCACTAACAATGCTCGTGAGTATAGTAGTCACGAATTTACTACTTTATGTTCTGAGTTCGGGATTCTTCATCAAACTTCTTGCGCTTACATGCCGCAATAAAACGGTGTTGCCGAATGCCAGAATCGCCACTTACTCGATGTTGCCCGTTCCCTCATGCTTCAAATGCATGTCCCTAAACCATATTGGAACTTTGCTGTCTCGACCGCCTGTTTTCTCATTAACCATCTCCCTTCCTCCATTCTCAACTATGCTACTCCGTTTAGCATACTCTTTCCCTCCACTCCGGCCTTTCCTCTCCCACCTCATGTCTTTGGCAGCCTCTACTACATCCACCGTTTGGGCCTTCCTTGGATAAATTGGATCCACAAGCGGCTAAGCATATCTTTGTTGGTTATTCACACACCCAAAAGGGGTATGTGTATTATTCTCCTGCTACACGCAAGATCTCTGTTTCTGCTGATGTCACCTTCCGCGAGGATTAACCCTTCTTTCCTGTTCCCTTACCCGACCATCTGCCACCAACACCTCCTCCTCCATCCATCCCACGCCCTGTCATTCCTGCCACTACTCCACCTCTATCGGTTACCTCTCAACCAACTCTTGTTCCCTCCAAACCACCCGTTATCTGAGTCTACACTCGTCCCTCTGCCAGTTCTGTTGCCCCTCTGCAGTCGTTCTCTACCAAGGATACTCCGCGTCCAGATGATCAGGTATCGCCTTACACTGCTCATCCTCTGGCAAACTACATCTCTCTTCATCGCCTCTCTCCCCATCTACACACTTTGGATACTTCTCTCTCTTCGGTTGCTATTCCTAATTCTGTGCAGGAGGCGCTTCAGCATCCAGGATGGCGAGCAGCCATGGAGGAAGAAATATCTTCTCTCTGGTCTAACCAGACAAGGTCTGTCATTCCCCTTCCCCCGGGTCAGAAACCAGTTGGGTGTAAGTGGGTCTTTGTCATCAAACATGCTACCGATGGGACAATTGACCGTCTAAAGGCCCGTCTTGTGGCTAGAGGTTTCACTCAACAAGATGGGATAGACTATGAGGAAACATTCTCTCCGGTAGCAAAGCTTAATAGTGTTCGCATCCTCATCTCTATTGCGGTCCATCGTCGCTGGCCTCTTTTTCAGCTGGATATCAAGAATGCTTTCTTGAATAGGGATCTCCAGGAAACTGTTTACATGCAAAAACCACCCGGGTTTGAGACCACGGGGGAGTCTCAGGTTTGCCATCTTAAAAAGGATCTATATGGTCTCAAACAATCTCCACGGGCATGGTTTGAAAAATTCAGCAAGGTCCTCCGTGAGATTGGCTTTACTCGGAGCTCGGCCGACTTCTCGCTCTTTACTCGTCACCAACCAACATGAACGGTTATTCTGTTAGTGTACGTCGACGATATTATCATTACCGGAGATGACTCTCAAAGGATACAGACAGTCAAAGTCCATCTACACCCAGTCTTTCAAACAAAGGATTTGGGACCTCTTCGATATTTTTTGGGTCTTGAGATTGCCAGAAGGCCGGATGGGCTCACTCTCTCTCAACGGAAATATTGTCTTGACCTTCTTCATGATGCTGGTCAGTCAGGCTGCAAGCCAAGTGATACTCCTATGGATTTGAATCACAAACTGTGTGCCCAGGCTTTTGAATTGGATCTTCTTCTCCATAATCTTGAATATTATCGACGTCTTGTTGGAAAACTGATATATCTCACGGTTACCAGACCGGATATTTCTTTTGCTGTTGGTCTTCTCAGCAGATACATGCACTCTCCTCAAAAATCTCATCTTCAAGCGGTGGAACGAATTCTCAGGTACCTTAAAACCGCTCCTAGTCAGGGACTTATCTACAGGACCTCATCTTCTGCTCCAACATTGGTGGCATATTCAGATGCTGATTATACTGGCTCTCTCGATGACCGGCGATCTACGAGTGGCTTTTGCACTTACCTTGGAGGACATCTTGTTACTTGGCGAAGCAAGAAATAAGCGATCGTTGCTCGATCTTCAGCCGAGGCAGAGTACCGGGCAATGACATCGGTTGTATCAGAATTGACATGGCTTGAGAGTCTTCTTACTGATCTGGGTGTAAAGTTACCATCACCGGCTCTTCTCCTTTGTGACAGTCAAGCCGCCATACACATCTCCAAGAACCCAGTATTTCACGAAAGAACAAAATATATTGAGGTCGATTGTCACTTCATCCGGGAAAAGGTTCAAAAAAGAAGCTTGACCTAAAGCATATCCCAGGATCGGAATAAGTTGCGAATGTCCTCACGAAGGCTCTTTTCAAGGCACTCTTCTATCAATGCTTGTCCAAGCTTGGCGCATACGATTTGTACGCTCCAGCTTGCGGGGGAGTGTTAAAATAGCCCATGTAAAGGGCCCATTATTGGGCCCATTTTTATTGTTTTATCTTCTCTCCTCCTTTAGTCTCACACCTTGTATAGGATTATCTTCTCTCTTCTTCCTCCTATATATTTGTATTCTCTCCTTGTATTTAGATACACAAGCAATACATACATGTTTGGAGCTTTCTCAACAGTGTTAAACTCCTACCACAAATTTTGCAACTTAATAGAAATAACCTTTGAGGACCCCTGTTTGTCATTCTTGAGGGTAGATTATGCTTCCTTAGCCATGAGAGCCCCCATGATCCTTGGGAATATTCTTCTTCCTATCCCTTGTTGGATGTAGAGAAGAGCCTTTGCATTCCTTTTAAGATTCTCTGAGTACTCTATGAGCTGAGGAGCTTCCCACGTTGGCAATGGGTTCTCAGTAGTAGGCATTGTATATCCTTCTTGAATTAGGTCCCATAGACCTTGGGATAATAACAGAGTTCGCTTTTGGACATGCCACAAGTCATATGCATCTCCTTCGAAAATGGGAACGTCGGCAAGTGAATACATGAAGTTTTGGGTGGAACTGCAGGATGAAGCCATATAATCAAAGCAAGGAGAAAAAAAGTAACGGTTGCAAGAAGAGCCAGCAGCAAAAAGGGAGCCCACGGTGCTGACAGCCACCTCCTGAAGCTTCTGATGGCTGACGGCAGTGTAGCACCAACCTGGCTCTGATACCATATTAGTAAATGGAGAAGTGAAGAAATGCAAATAAGAACTTCCAACGAATAACTCAATCATCAACAGCAGAACACACACACCATTACAATTCTATTAAAGCATCATGAGAAGATAAAGAGGAGCAGCAACACCAAGCCCAAGACAGGTATGGACACAAAAGGTTAATATTAAAAAAGGCTAACTCAACTACTTTCAATGCAGGTCGGTGGACGGTGTAGTCACACCAACAAGTCTCCTGTTCCCGATTGCAGGAACCCTTCAAGTCTTCGGTGAGATCTTCCATGTCTTTATTTAGGCTACTGACTGGATTATGTTCCAACAAACTTAATGAAGGATATGTATTTTCTTAGAGCATCTATTTGATGTGGTAGTTATTAAACTCCTTATTAATTATCCATGATTAGCATTTCGGAAAAAAAGAATTCCCTATTTTGTTATGTATTCTCTACTTTACTGATGAGTGGCATTGAATGAAGTGAGCATCTACATCCAGTGGCCGAACTATCTTTGGTGTTGTGAATACTAGTTATGTTTTTTTGATGGAGTACGAGTTATATGATAGTCTTCTCCGTGAACTATTTTCAGCATTTTTTTAAATAACATTGAATGTCATCTTAGAACTGCAATATTAGATGGGAGAACAATGGATATGACAAGCTCCAAGAACAATGGCTACCGTAAAAAAATTGAGGTAAGAACTTTTTTCTTTGTACATACTGCCCATAATCATGAAAAAGACTTTTCAGATTCAAGATTAACACCCGCTTATAATTACATGATAAAATATTTTAATTAATAACCAAAAGAAACATAGCATAATTTCTTAGTATTATATTCTTCTTATACGAAGATGCAGCAAAAAACATCAGTCCTCTTTGAAATTACATTAATCTGGAAGAGGATTTTGAAGGATCCACATTTATAATGTTAGTACTTGTGCATTAAAATTATGTACTAATTTAAATCTAAAAATATGAAAAGATACGCATGTACATGAAAATAAATACGAGAATATCACACACGCGCGCGCGCACACACACACATGAGTGACAGACACGGGCCTCCGACTTGGGGGCAACATTTGGCGGGGTCTGCGGGGGCGGTGACATGCTGTGGCAGGGGGGAGGCAACAAAAGGCGTGGGGGTTAAATTCGGCAGGGGCGTCGACATCTAGTGGGGGAGAAGACATCCGGCGGGAACAGCGACATTCAGCAGGTGCGTCAACATCCGGCGGGGAACATTCGGCGGGGGCGGCGACGACGTTCAGCTTTGACATTCTGGGGGGCGATGACATGATTTCGCTGGCTGAAGGGACTTAAAGCACTCCGAAATTCAATTTATCTACTGACTGGTAGGGATTGGAGTTCTTGATGCCTTTGGATTGGACCTTCAGTGAATTTTTTAATATTACACGTATCAGGTTTTGAAAGCATACTGTTGTAATGAAAACATTGTAAGAAATCACGTGATTGAGCATTAGGAAAAATATTATTTGCATATTAGTAAGCAATTTTGACAACTCATTGCCACCATAACAACCTGAAAAGCATGTACAAAAACCTAACTTTGTCACTCTTGGTTTCCAATGTCACACAATTAATAATTCACACACACACACACAGATATATATCTTTATTATATAAAGGAATATAGCATTTTGGAGGCACACCATTACTTCCATTTCAGCCGTTTGATCTGATAGGCTTTAAAGCATTGTCACCGTTGGATTGGGAGATCCACATAAAGCCAGTCAGATATCTTTATTATATCTTGCAAATCTGGATGTTCAAATCTCATCCCTGACATCCTCCTGTCCCGCACGTCTTCAAGGAAAAGTCTTCCCTCCCGTCGTGTTGCCGAAAGCAGCACGAGCTTCGGCATTTCCCCCTCCCGCACGCCAACACGCCTCAACGCCTTTAACTGCTCAACTCCGTAAACTCCATCATCGTTGCCACTTCGGAACTCTTCCCGCAGACGCCTAGGGCATAGCCGCGCCTGAAACTTGCTCCGTCAGACGGTGGTGCTGAGCCGCGCCTGAACCTTGCTCGGTCAGACGGTGGTGCCGGAGCTCTTTGCTCAGGCGGTGGTGCCAGATATCTTTCTCCTCCCGCACAGTAAGTCTTCTCAATTGCGCTTCAGATTTCTATCGGCCTTTTTCTGATCCTTTTCCCCCTCCCGCTTCAGACCTCTTTCCGCAGCCGCCTACGGCATAGCCGCCGCTGAACCTCACTCCGTCGGACGGTGGTGCCACTTCAAAAGTTGCACATCGTGGTGCTAACTTGATCTCCGCCTGCCTTTGTCGAGGTGGCGGATATCTTTCTCCTCCGGCACAGTAAGTCTTCTCAACTGCGCTTCAATTTTCTATCGGCCTTTTTCTGATCCTTTTCCCCTCCCACTTAAGACCTCTTTCCGCAGCCGCCCTAGGCATAGCCGCCGCTGAACCTCACTCCGTAGGACAGTGGTGCCGCTTCAAAAGTTGCACATCATGGTGCTAACTTCTTCTCCACCTGCATCCGTCGAGGTGAAGACAGAATTAATTTTATTCGTTGACTGTTTATGTAGGAAATTACTTGAGGTTTCTGGCAAATTAATTATTGCACTCGAAGATAAACAACGCCCCCCTCACCATATGGCTTTTCATTATATGGGTAAAGGCAGGCGTACAACCCCTTATGTTAAAAAAAATTAATACTTATGAATTAAGAGTTTAAAAGGTTAATGATCAGATCATTTTTCTTTTTACAGCACAGATAGAAAATAGAATGTGTGAAGTATCAACAACGTAGTTTCATATCTTTCTATTATAATATTACTTTTGAAGTCTCATACATGGCATTGCATGAATGGATTTTTCTTCCTAAGAGAAGATGTTATGATAAACATGACTTTGCTTTTGTGGGGTTATTAATTATGGTTAATAATGTTTTGTCTCCTCTGATTTTATTGATACACAGCTCTTTGTTGCCAAATGTGTAGTAGATTTGTAGCTTAAATTTGTAAATTCTAGCAGGTAATGTGTTTAATCACTACGTTTTTTACATTAATCAATGGGGGGGGGTGTGAAAGCTTTATGGTTCCATGAAATTCTTTTCTTTTTTAATTTCATTTATTAGATTTCTGGCAAATCCTTTCTAGGAACAAGCTAAATAATCATATTAATATGACGCCTAACAGGGCCACTGAACAAGCTAAATATTTCTGCACTTTTTTATTCATTTATAGTAGTTGGATGAGGGGCACTCAATTAATTTTTTCTTCGAGTGTTTTTTTTGATTCATGGGCACTCAATTAATAAGTAGTTTGATCAGGGGCAACAATTAATTTTTATAGATTTGTATAAACCTGTATATATAAGATTTATAACATTGATTTGTATAAACAAGCCTGCATCTCTTCTGTATAAACGTGTATATATAAGATTTATAGCATTGATTTGTATAAACAAGTCTGCATCTCTTATGTATAAACGTGTATATATAAGATTTATACAAATCAACAGGGCATTGATTTGTATAAACAAAAAGAAAGTTTACATTCCTGTTTATGATCCCCTCTTTTGTACATGTTTCTTTCTGAATCAAAGCCTTCATCTTCAGTTGTGTGATTTCATCTCTTCAGTTTTACGTTGGCTATAAAATAAAATGGGCGTTGCTTACTCTTCTGTTTTATGTTTTATGGTTTCATCTCTTCAGTTTTATGATTTCAAAAAAAAACCCAAATACTCTGTTATAGTCTTTTGTTAGCATGTCTAAATTTATGGTTGTAATATGAATCCCCGCAAACTCTTCAATAATGTCTAACAGATTCTGGAAAATGAAAGCTTAGAGAACTTAAAATATCCCCGCAAACTCTTCAGTAATGTCTAACACATTATGGAAAATGGATAACTTAGAGAACTTATAAAATCCCCGCAAACAATTCAGAATGCTCATCTTTATCATCCCCTGTTTGGTATATATTTGCCCAGAAAATTTTGTATTTGTTTGTGTATATATCAGCCCTAAATCAACTGCTCTTATTGAGTAACAAATAATCATTTTTAATGCATGGTTCGCTCATCTTTATCATCCAAGTTTGGTATATGTTTGCCCAGAAAATTTTGTATATGTTTCCAGAAATGGTAAGCATTCGTGTTATGAGGTGAGACTGAAATGGTTTGCGGATGGTTGTACAAATTTTAGTGACGGCGATATTGTTCGACACATCCCACTGAACAAGCTAAATATTTCAATTGGGAAAAAATTAAAGAGGTGAGAACGAAATTATTGATATTTATAAATCTAAAATAATGTCAATCAAAAATTATTTTATATAGAAATAACTCGCCGTTGAAAACTGAATAGAAAAGAAATGAAGCACAGCACGCCGATATCATATCCCCCTCCTGCTTCAACTCCTTGCATCCGCTTCGCTTAGGTCGTTCTTCTCCTTCCGATCAATCCTCTCCCTATCTCCATTTCGAGCAAGGAGTTCCCCTCAGTCGCCGTCGTTGCAAAATATCACCGCCCCCGAACATTGTCATCGCCCACGATCATTGTCGCCGCCCATGAACAATGTTGCCGCCCACGAACAATGTATCTGCCCACGAACAATGTTGCCGCCCACGACAAATGTCGCACTCACGACCAATATCGCAGTCCACGACGCATGTTGCCGCCCGCGACCCATGGAGTTGCCAAGCGAGCGAAGCCCGCAGCGATGCATCGAGAACAGGCGGAGCCCGTTCGAAGATGCTAGTATATATATATATACTATCGGATATATGTAAAAACGTGCAGCTCGTTTTTGACTAAAAAACGCGCTCCCCAGAAAAACGAAAATAACACCCCCTAGAAAGCATTTTTAGAAAGAGTGGTCAACATGAAAGTTGTAGATCTCGTCAAGATCTACAACTTTTATGTTGATAACTTTTTCTAAAAATGCTGTTTAGGGGGTCTATTTTCAAAAGGCGCGAAGGGGCGTCCGCGCAATAAATATAAATCGTAATATTTACCGGGCGGAACCCCCTTCGCACCTTTTGAAAATAGACCCCCTAAAAAGCATTTTTAGAAAAAGTGATCAACATAAAAGTTGTAGATCTAGATGAGATCTACAACTTTTATGTTGACCACTTTTTCTAAAAAAAGCTTTCTAGGGGGTGTTATTTTCGTTTTTCTGGGGAGCGCGTTTTTTAGTCAAAAACGAGCTGCGCGTTTTTTCAGTGCCCCCATATAATATATATATATATATATACTATATTAAAAAGATATATCAGGGCTGCCAATAGCTTGAGTTCAAAAATACAACAAAAAATAAGGGCCATTGGATCTTGATTGTCAAAATCCTGTCCATCGGATCCTACACCAATTCCTTATTAAAACTACGTTCACTGAACCCTAATCCCACTGAATCCCGCACGGCTAACTCCTACCCACGCGCGGCGAACTTCTTCTTCCCAACTGCCGCACAAAAAAAAACTGCCGCACCCTCCGGTGCCCTAAATCTACAGATCGAAAGCTCCCGCACCGCTGCACGGAACTTCTTCAGCCTCGCCTTTATCGCCTCCAGAATCCACACTGCTCGCCGTCGTCGCTCCCCAACGACCCACAACTCTCCGGCGTCGAAGCCCGCAACCACGCCTCTGCTTATTCCGTCGTGACCACCGCTGCCGGCTCCCGCAAAGGACGTTCCCACACCTCGCTGTTGATCCCTCCTCCCACCGCAAAAAACCACATCGGCGAACCTCTCCGCGCAAGAAGCTCCTCCGCCGTTCTCTTCTCTGTGCAAGAATCTCCATCGTCGATCTTCTCTCGGCCTCCCCCAAACCACTGATCTTCAACTACTTCTTCCAGCACCTCTTCAACGGCGATACAGAGACACTTCCACTAGGTACTATGATATCTCTTCTCTTCTTTCCCACATTTCTTCTTCTCAGATTTTCAATACAGTACGACATTAGCGATCTTCCTCTATATTAATTAGGTTAGCATTCACCCTTTTTAAGTTTCAAATTTCAATTGCGATTTTAATTGTTTGCTATTACGTTTTGGTGGAATCGAGGCTTAAAAGGGGTATATTAATTTTTACACTATTTTCTATGTCAAAGAACGTCTGTCATTGAAGTTTTAGGGATGCCTCCTTTTTTCTTCTGATGTGGTTATTTATGATTTTTGGGCAAGTTAGATTCACAGTTAATGGGTGTTGATACTTGCATTTTTATGGCTTCTGAAGGTATTTCTTGAGGTATGTATGCATAATTTAATTTAGCATTTATTCTTAAATTTTCTCACTTCAACAGGTGCTGTAACCATTTTGGTTTGCTTCAAACAATCATTATCAAGTCTTTTAGTTTACTTAATATCAAACTTCCTTAATCTAAAACAAAGAAGATCAACCAAAATAATTGGTTCCCATTTGATAGTACCATTGTTTCATATAGGTTTTGAAAAAAAATTAACAAGCAATTTGCTTAATGATACTTTCACTAAACTGGATTTGATCATGATCAAACTTCTATTGATAGTGTGTTGAAATGTTTAAAATTTTTTTGAATCCGAATCTGTTATTTTCATTCCATCACTTGCTTATTTTCAATTTGAAATTCTACAGTGTCTGCCAAAGTATCCCTAAATTTCTTCTTACTCAGAGGCATTCATTTTTTAAAGTTGTTGTCTCTCTTATGGGCTTTATTATACAACTTTAAAGTTTTGTTTGAAGATTGGAGCGTTATATACTTCTAAGCGGTATGAATTTCTTAATTTTCATGGGATATATATGAAGCTTGATAGGGAATTTGAGCATCTATTTTTCCAGTAAGTGATAGCATTGCTCTTACTTATTGTCATTAAACATATGCATATAAATTGTCATTAAACATATGCATCCACAACCAATGTCGCACCCACGACATATGTCGCACCCACGACATATATCGCACCACGACATATGTCGCACCACGACATATGTCGCACCATGACAAATGTCGCACCCACGACATATGTCGCACCCACGACATATGCCGCACCCACGTCATATGTCGCACACACTACAAATGTCGTCCCCACGATAATTGTCGCACCCACGACATTTGTCGCACCCACGACAAATGTCGCCCCCACAACAAATGTCGCACCCACGACATATGTCGCACCCACGACAGATGTCACACCCACTACAAATGTCATCCCCACGACAAATGTCGCCCCCAAGATAAATGTCGCACCCACAACATATGTCATCCCCACGACAAATCTCGCCCCCACGATAAATGTCGCACCCATGACATGTGTCGCACCGACGACATTTGTCGCACCCACACCATTTGTCCCACCCACGACATTTGTCGCACCCACGACATTTGTCGCACCCACGACATTTGTCGCCCCCACGACAAATGTCGCACCCACGATAAATTTCGCACCCACGACATATGTGGCACCACGACAAATGTCGCACCCACGACATATGTCGCACCCACGACAAATGCCCCCCGGGCCGAAGGCCCGTGCCTGTCACTCGTATATATATATATATTATTTTGGGCTTTATAATAGAGAAAATTTAAATTAAAAAAGAAGACTAAAATTTTACATCTAAATCATGGCCACAAAATTCCAAATAATTCTCTGGATTCTAAAGCATAAATACTGCAACAGTAACTGTTGTATTAATTCATTGCTCGCACTTGCATTATTAGGCTCGTATTAATAATCAATCAATGCAAATTATCTATCCAACTTAAGAATAACATTCTAAAAATTTGTCAATACCTAAATTATAATATAAATAGTCAAGGGAACACCCATGAATGCTCTAAGCTAAAAAATAGCAATATCACGATAAAGAAAACAATAAATTAGATCAAAATACACAGCTCTAATGGACGGAACAAACAAAAAACAAAAAATATCACAATGGATGATGGTGTTAGCCACCTTTACATTGAAGGGTGGGCTTTATACACTTATATGAATAAATCTAGGAAATGGGTAAACTTATTAATGAGGAAGTTAGCTTCATAAGTTGGGTAGAGGGGTTATACACTTATCATCCCTTTCTGATTTTACTGATATATATACATTAAGACATTAGCTTTGATAACATCAATATCATATCAAGCTTAATATGCTAACAATATTAATGATAAAATAAACAAAATATGATAACATAAAGACTCCGTTTGGGGGGACTTGTTTTCAACGGTCAAGCGGCTACGTCCGCTTGAACCGGATCTTAATTAAAATCCGGTTCATGCGGTCGTAATAGCTTAACCAGTGAAAATAAGTACCACCAAAGGGAGCCAAAATAAGTTGAGCAGAATAACAAAATTTCATGATGAAAAAATGTTATGTGGTCTTTTCAATATTCAGTAAAAATAAATATTATATTTTGATTAGTTCATCAACCGTAAAATACACTTCCAAGAAAGAGTTTATCTCCTATTTTTGAGGAGCATATAATATTCTGAAATCATAAGATATTAGGAGCACATCAGTGTTGACAACATTTTAGTAATACAAACATTTAATAATTTCTCCTGAAATATATATTTGATATCATAACCATTAGGATGTGCGGGAGACCTCTAAAACACAACTTTAAAATTGGAGATGCTTCTCTTGAACTTTTCCCCCAGCTTCCCTGACGCCTTGTTAGCCACCTATGCAATGCGCTCCACCGTCTATATACTTTCTCGGAAGTTCTTCTTCAACGCATCCTTCATCGCCTCCTCTGCTCCCGCCATCTCTCCAAATCTTCTCACCTCAAATGGTTGCAAAATATGAGACATTTATATACTTATAACAAAATCTAAGAAAACAATGCATATCATTTAATACAAAAAACATGCATATCAAAAAATGATTATTGTCGCCATCTAGTTATGATAAAATTTGTGGCCTCTAAAGGTTTGTATGAGACTTTCATTTTCAAAGTATTGCATCCATGAATAAAAAAAATCAGAAGTAAACAAAACTACCATTATAGAATAAAAATCAATTAAAAATAAGACAAAACTATGCCATTATAATCTTATTTAGAGTATGGATGCAACTGGTGTAGACGCAACAAGTTTATCGATTTACATACTAATATTATAAAATAATTATTAGAGTGAGACCCTTCCAGGCCTCTCCCGTGGTTTTAATTTGTCTAAGGGCATAGTGGTCACCCCAAAAAATTCAATTCGGCATGTGCAGCTGTGTCAAATATTAGTTCCGCTCTTCTGTATATGTGTGTGAATTCCAAGATAAACAAAAGAAATATTTGTAAGTGAACACGTAATAATCTGATTGTATGTGTGTGAAACCCCAAGAATTGTGTGTAAAGGCCCATTAGAAACAAAAGAATTATTTGCAAGTTCATAAAAAATATATTAAAACTTATTATAATGAATGAAAAAATATTTCACATTGTCGTGATCGAAGAGTTGGTGATAAATAAATGAATCTTTGCTCTCAATGTTAAATAATAAATTTAGACGATGTGTGCCCTGTGGATAAATAAAAGAAACTTTGCATTGGCTATGCCCGTGTTCGATACTCTCTCGAGGGCTTCGACCCGCAGGCATGCGTGTTGCGCTCGCATGCGAGGAGCCTACACTCGTTCTCGATACTCTCTTTTGAACATGTTTGGAGAGATACCTGAAGCCCTAAATGTTGTCTTATGTTCTCGTCCTGCTATAAAGCACCCAAGAGTGTCTCTTGCTATATATCTAACTTATCTCTCTGGTCAACTAATAAGATTAAAAAATAAAATTTGGTGAAGAGGATTATGTGATGACAAAAGCTCCAAAAATAGCAGCTCAATGTCTTGCACCCTAATAGAAATCATCCACCAAATTTTAAACATGCATTTATGTTAAAAAAAGTTCATAAAGGAATTGTGCTTCTCCTAAAATAGCAGTTCATGATGACATCAAGCACAATTCTTCACCAATCATTATCTTTACTAATCCTCCTAAAGCAACATTTCATGTTCTAGATAAACCTAATCCAAATAGAACAGAAAACTTTCTTCCCTAAAGGAATTGCGCTTCTCCCTCTATCCCACAATATCAAGCAAATACTAATTCAAAATATTTTGGATTCCTTCAACATCGGTATAATTAACAAAGTGAATTATCAAAATGGTCTTTAAACCATCACAACAAAGTTTGAGGAAGAATGTTGGGGAAGGAGATGCAAAGTCATAATATATATCAGATGAGAGAATTCTAAAGCAAAAAAGTATAATAGTCTTGTCTATAATCTTACGTACACTTAACTTGTTCTGCCAGGCAGACCTAAACACCCAGAAAAAAATATCATCACTTGATACTAACAATAATAGACATCGCTTTTACATTTTAAATTAAAATTATTTTAGATAATAGTTTGAGTCCCATGCCCTGCTACTCATGCGACATGCGTTCTCACACACAATTTTGTTCTTGTTGAACACATCTCCCTGCTTCTGGCATATATGCCAAACATTAGAAAGTATATGCCTATTAAAAGGAACTATATAGAAGAAGTCAAAGCCCGGTGCTAAGAAAAAAAATCTCACAGTGCAATAAAAGATGTGTTGATTGAGCATGTAGATCATCAACTAAATATGGTCAAGAACATGCCAAAAATTTTCTTGTGTCTCCATAAAATAAATTAAGAAATCATGTAGACTATAATTAGGATGAGAACCATTACTCTTACATAAGTATGTCTATCCAACATCAACTTGGATAACCAAGATTACATAAAAATCATCATTTTCAATCGTAAAATAGAACAACGAATGGTTAAGGTTAATAATCATAGAGACCTCATTTAAACCCTAAACAAAGATGTAAAACTCTCATGTGCAGTTAGAGGGGTGTCGTAAAACAAATGCTGAACAAAAACACCCAAACAATTTCCATTTAAAATTCCAAATTTTGAGAACAAAAGCAGAAGTCAAAGTAAAAGGATGAACTACATAATATCCTGGGAAAAAATTTGGAAAAACAGATTTGGCATAAGCACATTGGAGTAAATATATGATGATCTCTCTCGTTACCCAAAAACCAAAAAAGAAGATAATAACAACAGTATGTAGTCATCAATCTAATACTCCATTTGGCACGGTGCTGACGGTTATGAACACGGGGTTAAATTGTCATTTGTTAATTCCCGCCCAAGGAACTTCATCCATTTTTATGTTCAAGAGAATGATGTTTGTCAGGTGCTGCCAAACGAAGCCTAAGTGCATAAGCAGTGGGTTACTTTCACCGCTGAGGAGGATGACATCTAAGACCACTAAAAACAGATGGAGCGCCTGAAGTAAGAAAAAAACATTAAAATAAGGCAAATCATGAGTGCAATTTCGGAAATTTGGATCTAAAGATAATCTGGATGGAGTAATTAGGGATGTTTGCGGAGTAAAAGTGTATGCCACATTAAACATCGTTTGTTTGCTAAGCGGATGAAGGTTGGTCGGTGAGGCTGTGATTGGAGGCGGCTGAAGCGTCTACGATTGCAGGCAGTGGCCGTTGCAGTGGCCGCTGCAGTGGCTTCAACTACAGGCGGAGAAAATGGCTTCAATTGCATGCGTCAGCAGCGGCTTCAATTGGGGCAGCGATGTCGATTGTAGTTAGTTGGCCGTCGAACGCTGGGGAGGCTGAGGCGAGTAGAGAATATAGGAGATAAGGAGCAAAAACGGCGCATTTAGCATTGTATCACCACAACATTTTTGGTTGTAGCAACACTAAAAAATTGTTGCCTAAAACTATAAAGGGTTGTCAAAATAGTGAAAACTGTTGTCATTGGGGTGGTTGCCTATACCCGCGTTACCAAAGGTCTACTGGAAAAATTTTCATACCTTTAGTCAATACTATACAAAAACTATTGTCTGAACTTTTAGAATAGGCAACAGTTTTTCAGTGTACCTATTATAACATTTTAGAAATGTTGACTTGTAGCGTTACAATTTAAAATTATTGCCAAAATTTGCAAAGATAACACTTTAGAATTGTTGTCAAAAGTTGCAGTGTTTTAAAAAAAATCTGTCCACTACAACAAATATGAGTATTGACAACATCAAACTGAAAAATTAGGCACTTTTTGAGAGCAACAATTTCACGAATTAATTCCAATTATATCAAGACAATACCAATCAACACAAAGATATACATTTCATATAATATCTTTCATTTTACAATAAGAAATCAAAATTTTTCATAAAAATACAAAGTTTTTCCAACAAGAAGATGTACATAAAAAAGAATTTGTGAGTCAAATACCTATTTATATATGCTCGTGTTAGGAAATAGAACTTTTGGGCACCTAAATTTCTTACTATACATAATTTATCTTTAAACATGCATATAAATGAAGTATGGCTGAATTTTGTACATAATGAACATCTAATGACTAATGAGTGAAATATTCATATGTGTTCATTCTAAATATATTATTTTAGTGCATGAAAGTTTTTTCTTGTAGATGTGTAGTAGTCTTGACCTAGTGGGTTATCCTTATATCTTAAACTATATTTACTTATTGCAAATCATTGATTTGAAATAACTTGTTTAGTGAGCTTTGGCCTCTATAGGTAATATTTGAACATCTAACATCATGTTTTCAATGACTAATAATAAGCATCTTACATTTAGTTCAAGCAAATCATTCATTTAATATTAACATGCAATTTAGTTTCTACCATCAAGTTGTTTAGTAAGCTAGAATTGAAAAAAAATTGTATAAATGGAAACTTCATAAATACATGTACCTGCCAAGGTTGTGTAGCAATATTGAATTGTTAAACCTCTATGCGTCTCACATCAAGTTGGTTGAATTCTCTTCCAAACTCCTTTATTTGATCACGTGTAGTGTTTCCTAATCTTTTTATTTGTTTTAGGACATACCGTTGTTTCCTAGTGCAAAAGAATTAGCATAAGATAAATACAAATATTATATTCATTGATATTAACAAATAAGTTGACTAAAGAGAAATAAGGAAACATACTTGTATTTTTCTTCCAGCCTAATTCTAGTCGTCAAATCATAAATACTTGGATATCTTTGAAGTTCATGGTCTCTTCTATGTCTTTTGATAATGATAGGCACTATATTTAAGATCAAATACCACGCTGTCGTAGCGAGTATCAACCATATAGAGGCGAACAATCTCCCATGAGAAGACTTGAAGGATATGTCGTCATACCCAACTGAAGTAAACGACATAATCGTCAGATAGAGTGAATTACCAAAATTATATTTCTCGGTGAAATGTATCACCACAACCCCTAACACAAAAATAATGAGTACTGTAAATGTGATGTACCTAATACGGATCTTTCGGAAGTCAAAAATATCGGAAATGATCGAGGAGATAAAGAGATTAAGGACACTTGCCCGCAAAATGGCAATGAAGCAAGATAAAACCTTAACTTTATCAGTGAGTGGAACAATATCACCATATCCTACGGTTGTGATAGAAACCACTTGAAAATATATAGAAAAAAAGAAAAATTGTTTACGAGGGATAGATTCATTTTTCTCGTCTAAACGCAATCCCTTAAAATGGTGAGTAGAAAATGCCCCTATAAGTAAAACCATGAGAAAGACCACTAGGTAGAAATAGAAGGGAAAGGCCATATATTTAAAAAAGATGAGTTTGCAAATACGACGCCTAGAGTTTTGTGTGTCTGCATGGGAACTAGAGACGGGAGAGAAGAAATAACACATGTACTTAAGGATCATGAGTTTGTAAATACTGTGTGGAGTGTTCTGCAAGCCTGCATTGGAATTAGGGATGGGGGGAGGTGTGGAGACATCAGATGAGGACTGATCGAACATAAAGCGTAGTGCGGTGGTATATGAGTAAGATGATTCTAATGTCTCGGTGGAGTTCCCATCGTGTAAGACACCCCCGACATCAGGCAAGGACTCATTCGGCTGAGTGGTTGGCGCAGGTGGCGCGGTTGGCGCGAGTGGCGCCGTGTGAGATGATGTCTCGGTGGAGATCCCACCGGGTAAGACGGAGAATGCCTCTGATGTCTCCCTGTCCGACATCTCCATGTTGCAATGAAAGAGAAGATCTAGGAATGCTGAGGCCTAGTTGGAATGCTTAGGAATTCTTCCGAAGAGAAGATGGAGCTCGTCGGAATGTTGAGGAGTACGTCCGAAGAGAAGATTAAGCTCGTCGGAATGCTGAGGACTGTGTCCATAGAGAAGATCGAGCTGGTCGGAATGCTAAAAAGTACTGCGTCCGTAGAGAAGCGTCCGTAGAGAAGATGGACGGAGCTCGGAATGCTATGTCCGTAGAGAAGATGGCCGGAGCTCGGAATACTATGTCCGTAGAGAAGATGGCCGGAGCTCGTCTGTAGGAATGAGGAGTACTGCGTCCGCCGAAGCTCATCGGTCGGAGGTCGGAATGCTGTGTCTTATCAAGCTAGGAATGGCGAGGCTTGGTTGTTGAAAAGGAGCTCCGTAGTAGTACTGGCGTAGTTGTTGAAAAGAGCTCATGTTGTTTCTGTTTTGATGGCAGAGGAAAAGGATTGGCCGGCGGGTGCTTATTAACCTATAATTATTTTTTACTTTTCATTCTCCTGAGTCCTGGCTTTGTCCAAAATTTTAAGGGTGCTGTTACTAGCAAACCCAGTTTGGTTTCTAGCAAACCATTACTATTAGCAAACCCTCATTTTTCAAAATGACTATTTGAAAACCATTTTGTTACTAGGAAACCAACAGAATTTTTTTAAAAAAAATTAAACTTTGTTTAAAACATTCATTCTTTCAAAAAACCCGCTGCATATAATGACATTACAAATGATTTCAAATGTATTCATTCAACCACTTATGTTAGCATTATAGATGAGTCAAAATGCCGCAAATGTTTAGTATGTCCAAAACTGCTTTTTCAACAAAATATCATTACTTTCACAAAAATCTTTAAGTTAAATATCGGTCGGTTTAGAAATATATTTGATTTCTAATTCCTATAAGGATGTGTTGTATATACGAAATAAGTGTATATAAGAATATATACGTAATTTTGAACTACGTCTTATATGTACAATTTCATGAGAAGTGATCAACATGAAAGTTATAGATCTCGACGAGATATACAATTTTCATGTTGAACACTTTTTGATTTGAAGCACTTTAGACCGCCGATTTGGCTCTGAAAAAAGTTACGTCGTACATATGTACGGACGCCACAGCGTGACTTTTTTCGGGGGTCAAATCGAGGGCATAAATGACTTCAAATCAAAAAGTGTTCAACATGAAAGTTGTAGATCTCGTCGAGATCTACAATTTTTATGTTGAACACTTTTTGATTTGAAGCCGTTTAGACCCCCGATTTGGGCCCCGAAAAAAGACACGCCGAAAATCTGTACGTTACGCGCATGTCTTTTTAGAGCCCAAATTGAAGGCCTAAACGGCTTCAAATCAAAAAAATGATCAACATGAAAGTGGTAGATCTCTACCACTTTCATGTTGATCACTTTTTCAAATTAGAAATATTTGAGGCTCAAAATTAAAAAATGAAAAATTTGTCAAAAAGTAATATTGATTTGCTAGTAGTAATTTTTGGGAAGAGAAAAAAAATGCAAAAAATGACTGAATCTGTTTTTTTTCTGATTTGCTAGAAACAAAAGTGGGTTTGCTAATAAGAGCACCCAATTTTAAAAACTGCAGCTCTTTTATAAAACATATATATCCCTATATATATATATCCATATATATATATATATATCCCTGTATATATATATATATATATATATATATCCCTATGAGTAATTATAGAGAGAGAACCAGTTCTCTGAAACTTATATAGAAAATCAGCAAATTGACTCTCAAATATTTGTTTTTTCAAAAAGTAATCAGCATGAAAGTTGTAGATCTCATCGAAATCTACAACTTTCATGTTGATCACGTTTTGAAAAAACACCATTTAGACCCCCGATTTGAGCCCCGAAAAAAGTCAAACCGAACATATGTATATATATTTAGTTCGGTTTGACTTTTTTAGGGGCTCAAATCGGGGTCTAAACGGTGTTTTTTCAAAAAGTGATCAACATGAAAGTTGTAGATTTCGATGAGATCTACAACTTTTATGTTGATCACTTTTTGAAAAAACAAACATTTGAGGGTCAATTTACTTATTTTCTATATAAGATTCAATTCTCTCTCTATAATTACTCATATCCCTATATATCGGCCTGAACAAAAAGCCCGATCGGGCCGGCCTGGACCGGGCCCGATCGGGCTTTTTCATATATCGGGCCGGGCCGGCCCGGTGCTCCCCTGCAATCGGGTCGGTCCGGGCCGGGCAGGCAGCTAAAATAGGCTGCCTGCTCCGGCCCTTCAGGCCGGGCCGGGCAGGACCGGGCCGGTCTCGGGCCTGAACCGGGCCGGCCCGATTTTTTATTATTATTATTAATTATTAATTTTAATTTATATTTTATAATATATTAGTATATTACTATAAATTTATAATATATATTTATTACTATATTAGTTATAACTAAAATTATTACTATTAATTAACAATTTATTAAATATATATTTATTATTTATATATTATATTATTATTTATTATTTATTATTATATATTTATAATTTATATTTAATATTTTTATATCCAAAAAATGAAAAAATAATATTTAATTTTAATAGCATACAAGATTTCAAGTAGTCATACAATTGCACAAAAATTTTAATCAAAAAATTTTATTAATATTAAAATACAAAATCTAAGTCATACAATTGCACAAAATACAAAATACAAACTTATGATTCTTATAAAATTTAATTAAAAAAATTTACATATATCAAAAAAATTTACATTAAGAATTTAAGATTGCCCGATTTAATCATCTTGTAGATTCATTGCGACAATTTCGTCTTCTATCTCCTCCGAGCTATCCTCCAATACTGTTATGTGCTGCTTCCTCTTCATAGCATCCAAGTAGTCCTTGTAGCATATGCAAATCTCCAGCGATTCTTCGTTAAGCCGGCTCCTCCGCTCGTTCAAAACTCTGCCACTAAGAGAAAAAGCGGACTCCGAAGCTACTGTACTAGCTTGGATAGTTAGTAAATCACGGGCCATATAGGCCAAAATAGGATAGGTATTAGCTTTACCTTTCCACCAATTTAAGAGATTGAAGTTTTCGATCTCGTCTGAACTCATAAAATCGCTAAATTATATTTTTGTATATAATCCTAATTCATCTAAACTACCAGATGTGCACGATTTTTTCCAAGAAGCTAAATCTAAAATTTTATTTTTAAGATTATCCTTTGTTTTGGGTTGTGTTATTTCTTCGCGGGGTCGTGACCCGTATAAGTTATTGTAATAATTATAACTTTGTGTAAAAAAAGTAGTAAAATTTGTAGTACTAACGGGGTCATCATCATCATAATTTATATTTAAGGTTAGATTAGTATTGATTTCATCGATCAAATTTTCTACGCCTTCTACGTTAAGTAGCGGATTTAAAGCGGCGGCGCACGAAAACATAGGCGGTATAGCTCTATAATATTTTAAAAAATTTTCTTTCATTATTTTAATTAAAGGAGCCCAACCTTCGTGTTGTCTATAATAACTAAATTTTTGTGTGACATGTACGAAATGTTCAATTACTAATGCGCTCGTTAGATAATACACTCCAGATAAAGAAACAGTGGCCCTATAAAAACACTTTAGTAAATCTAGATAATGTTCTATAATATCCCAATCATTTTCATCTAAATTGTGTTCAATATTAAGCAAACTATAATATTCCATTAGAATTTCTTTTTGTAGAACGGCTCTTTTTAACATTTTATAGGTTGAGTTCCATCTAACCGGCATATCAAATTCGGGTTTCAAATATCTCTGACTTTGTGCTTTACAAAATTTTCTAAAATCTTGAGCTCGTTGTTTAGTACAATAAATAGTTTTTAACATGTTTCGAATTTTATTAATATATTCTTCCATTCCCTTTAAACTATCCCGTACAACTAAATTTAGGACGTGACAAACACATCTAGTATGAAAAAACGCGCCGTTGAGAAATGGTTTTAAATCCCGTTTTAACAATTCAATTGCGGCGCCATTATTGGCGACGTTATCAAGAGAAATACTAAGTATTTTATCGTTAATTTTAAATTCCCGCGCACATTTCATAATAACTTTATATAAAGCTACAGCCGTGTGCGGGTATTCAAAACCTGTAAAACATATTACGCGTTTATTTTGCTCCCACGAAATGGGATCAATCCAATGACATGTGATGCAAAGATAAGATAATCCTAAATTTAAATTACTCGTCCAAACGTCGCTCGTTAGACTCACACGTCCTTCGAAATATTCAAAATAGTTAATTTATTCTTCTTTTGCTGCTAAATAAAATTTAAGCGCGTCACGCCTTAAAGTAATTCTACTAACATTTCGGTATTTGGGTTGAAGCCCCCCATGTATGTACTCCGTCGCGTCGTCATTGTCGAAGACGCTGAATGGCAGCCCGCGTTTGATGACGAACTGCGCCTGCAGCTCTCGCTGTCGCATTTGATCATACGTCCAAATCTGTCCTGCTCCAGAAATTTGGGCTTGACTTGACTCGGGAGGAGCTTGTTTCGACACGCAAGACTTCTGGTGTCTAACAAGCGTCGAGTTGCCGGTGATGGATAGCAGCTTCGAGCACAACTTGCAGCGCGCTCTCCTTTCGGTCCCCACTAGGACCATCTCGAAATGCTCCCAAATACTCGCTCTACGATTGTGCTCCACTACCGCAGCCGTATTTTGGGAAGACGACGTCATTGGGAGAGCTAAGAGAGAGAGAGAGAGAGAGAGAGAGAGAGAGAGAGTGAGAGAGAGAGAGAGAGTGTGAGAAAAAAGAGAAGGGGGGGGGGTATTTATAGGATTTTTTTTATTTTTTATTTTTTATTTTTTTTAATTTAAATAATATTAAAAAATATTAAAATAATAAAATAATATAAATATAAAATATATAATAATATAAATATATAATATTATATTATTATAATATAATTAGCAGCCAACGGCTCTCATTTTGAGAGCCGTTGGCTGCTCTCATGGCAGCATGGCTGCCACGTGGCAGCCATGCTGCCATGAAGAGCCTAACGGCTCTTAAAATGAGCCGTTAGGCTCAATCGGGCCTAGCCCAAGACCGGATCGGGCTATGGCCGGCCCGGTCTCGGGCTAGCCCGATTTTCGGGCTTTACCCGGCCCGGACCGGGCCGGGTACCGGGCCGGGTAATAGCTTAAAACCGGGGCCCTTTCAGGGCCCCGGGTAAGGGCTCGGCCCGGTTCGGGCCTGAACCGGGCCGGGCTTGACCGGGCTTTGACCGGGCCGGGCTCGGGCCGGCCCGTCAGGCCCGGTTTTTTTTTCACACCAACCTATATATATATATATATATAGAGAGAGAGAGAGAGAGAGTAAAAATAGGGGGAACTGGTTCCCTCCCCCTTAGGGAGGGAACCAGATCCAACCGCCCATCTAAATCAAGATGATCTGCTTGCGGAAATGATGACGTGAACCAGGCCACAGTTCATAGGGGGGAACTAGTTCCCTCCCCCTTAGGGAGGGAACCAGATCCAACCACCCATCTAAATCAAGATGATCTGCCTGCGGAAATGATGCCGTGAACCAGGCCACAGTTCATCATCTTCATTTAGATGGGCGGTTGGATCTGGTTCCCTCCCTAAGGGGGAGGGAACCAGTTCCGGTTGGATCTGGTTCCCTCCCTAAGGGGGAGGGAACCAGTTCCCCCTATATTTACTCTCACTCTCTCTCTCTCTCTCTCTCTCTCTCTCTCTCTCCCTCTCTCTCCCTCTCTCTCGCTCCTCTCTCTCTCTCTCTCTCTCTCTCTCTCTCTCTCTCTCTCTCTCTCTCTCTCTCTCTCTCTATATATATATATATATATATATATAAGCAAAGACAAAAGGTTACTTTGTGTAATATTTTAATCCCATTTTGCCCCTTATTTTTTTTTTAACTCTCCTCATTAATTTTATGGTATTGGGGTCATTTGATATTATCTTTATTATCTTGCTCAGCTTCTCCCCATGCCTAGCCCCGACTCAAATAAGAACGCCTCAGATCTCGCCGGAATGTCGCGGCCACGCCATATGTCACTCCCACGACATATGTCGCGCCCACGACATATGTCGCGTCCACGACGAATGTTGTCCACACGACGAATGTTGCCTCCATGACGAATGTTGCCCGCACGGGGTCCCACGTGCACGACTGCTTGTATATATATATACAAGCAGTCGTGCACGGGGACCCCGTGCGGGCAACATTTATCGCAGGGGCGACATTTGTCGCGGGACATATTGGCGCGTCCAGCATTCCGATTTTATTACAACGCTCATTCACAAATTTGAGCGAGACATATTGACGGCAAAGTAGAAATGACTCAAAAACCAAATCTTTTGAAATAAAAAGAAGATATGAAGGGGTATTTTGGGTAAGTGAATGTTACACCATGACTGAGGGTATTTTGGGAAGACTAATGTTACACAATGACTGTTTTGGAGTTTGCTTATAGTATAAAGATATATATATATATATATATATATATATATATATATATATATATATATATATATATATATACGAGTGCCCGACACGGGGCTACGCCCCTATGGCTACGCGCCACAGTACCCGGCCCGCGCCGGCGGGCTTCGCCCGCCCCGACTTGATGCTCTCGGTCGACCTTTGCACGCATCTAAGCGGCCTTTGCCCGTGCTCGCTTCACCCACTATTGGCGGAATTATTGTGATTGACTGAAATCAAATAGGATAATAATGGCTGTTTATTTTATTCTGAATGGTGGTGTCAGGTGTCAGCATATGGAGAATGAAAATATATGTCAATAGGATAAGTTAGGATTGGATTTATTTATTTATATTTATATATATACGCCGCCCTCTCTCTTCTAGCTTTTTCTCTCTCCCCGTTTCTCTCTCTTTTCATGTGCTCTGCCATTATTCTGCCGCCCTCTCTCCTCCAGCTCTTTCTCTCTCTCCTCCATCTCTTTCTCTCTCTCCGCTCTCAGACATAGGTGTAGGAGAGCTATGATTTTTTTCTCTCCATCAGTTACAGATCATACGGCTATTATTTTTTATGTCTGAAATTAAGGAATGAGATTGTTTAGATGGTTTTTAAATTGATGGCATTTAAAAACCATTCATACTTCTTTATAAGAAGTAAAGATATCTATATATATGTATATCGGCCTGAACAAAAAGCCCGACCGGGCCGGCCCGGACCGGGCCCGATCGGGCTTTTTCATATATCGGGCCGGGCCGGGCCGGTCCTCCCCTGCAATCGGGCCGGTCCGGGCCGGGCAGGCAGCTAAAATAGGCTGCCTGCTCCGGCCCTTCAGGCCGGGCCGGGCAGGACCGGGTCGGTCTCGGGCCTGAACCGGGCCGGCCCGATTTATTATTATTATTATTATTAATTATTAATTTTAATTTATATTTTATAATATATTAGTATATTAGTATATTACTATAAATTTATAATATATATTTATTACTATATTAGTTATAACTAAAATTATTACTATTAAGTAAAAATTTATTAAATATATATTTATTATTTATATATTATATTATTAATTATTATTTATTATTATATATTTATAATTTATATTTAATATTTTTATATCCAAAAAATGAAAAAATAATACTTAATTTTAATAGCATCAAAGATTTCAAGTAGTCATACAATTGCACAAAAAATTTAATAAAAAAATTTTATTAATATTAAAATACAAAATCTAAGTCATACAATTGCACAAAATACAAAATACAAACTTATGATTCTTATAAAATTTAATTAAAAAAATTTATATATATCAAAAAATTTACATTAAGAATTTAAGATTGCCCGATTTAATCATCTTGTAGATTCATTGCGTCAATTTCGTCTTCTATCTCCTCCGAGCTATCCTCCAATGCTGTTATGTGCTGCTTCCTCTTCATATCATCCAAGTAGTCCTTGTAGCATATGCAAATCTCCAGCGATTCTTCGTTAAGCCGGCTCCTCCGCTCGTTCAAAACCCTGTCACTAAGAGAAAAAGCGGACTCCGAAGCTACTGTACTAGCTTGGATAGTTAGTAAATCACGGGCCATATAAGCCAAAACAGGATAGGAATTAGCTTTACCTTTCCACCAATTTAAGAGATTGAAGTTTTCGATCTCGTCCGAACTCATAAAATCGCTAAATTGTGTTTTTGTATATAATCCTAATTCATCTAAACTACCAGATGTGCGCGATTTCCTAGAAGCTAAATCTAAAATTTTATTTTTAAGACTATCCTTTGTTTTGGGTTGTGTTATTTCTTCGCGGGGTCGTGAACCGTATAAGTTATTGTAATAATTATAACTTTGTGTAAAAAAAGTAGTAAAATTTGTAGTACTAACGGGGTCATCATCATCATAATTTATATTTAAGGTTAGATTAGTATTGATTTCATCGATCAAATTTTCTACGCCTTCTACGTTAAGTAGCGGATTTAAAGCGGCGGCGCACGAAAACATAGGCGGTATAGCTCTATAATATTTTAAAAAATTTTCTTCCATTATTTTAATTAAAGGAGCCCAACCTTCGTGTTGTCTATAATAACTAAATTTTTGTGTGACATGTACGAAATGTTCAATTACTAATGCGCTCGTTGGATAATACACTCCAGATAAAGCAACAGTGACCCTATAAAAACACTTTAGTAAATCTAGATAATGTTTTATAATATCCCAATCATTTTCACCTAAATTGTGTTCAATATTAAGCAAACTATAACACTACAACAAAAACATCAAATAGCAAGGTGGAGAATTCCTTGCTAAATGATGAAATTTGTTGCTAATTTATATTGGGAAGGAATTTAGGAACAAAATCAATTCATAGCCAATTTGAGCCTAGTTAAAGTTAGCAAGGGTGATTTTCCTTGTTAATCAACAATAAATAATCAACAACGAATTTTTGGCTATCTAAATTAACAAGGAAGATTATCTACCAAAAAATTTGAAGCTAATCATCATCAAATAGTTTTGATGCTAATATTAGCTAGTAATAAAATTGTTGCAAAATTTGTTGCTAATAAATGTCAAACACACAAAAAAAAATTTATTTGACAATAAATTTTTTATGATTGAATTAATAATAATTTATTATTTTCATATTTTTAACAACGATTAAAATTAAAATTTTTTGCTCGCATAATTATTCAATTATTAAATAATAATACATCCAACAAAATAACCAATATAAATTTGTCTTCAATATGATCAAATGTCATACATAACTTGTCATTAGATAGCCAAATTGACAAGCAACATATACACAAAAATTGGCATATCAACAAACTTTGATCAAAAGTAAATCCACCAAAATATGATAACATGTATCAAAATTCAAACAAAACAAAATATGATGTAACTATGAGCGTGGAATCAGCTGATCTGGACAATGACCATTGTCAGAAGGTTGACGTTGAACTGGAGAAGAATCTTGATTTGGAGCTTGATATTGAGCTTGCGGATGATGACTTGGTATTCGAAAATAGTTGGGAGTTGCATAGTAGCCGGGAACTGGAGCTGAAAAATAACCAGAACCTGGAGCAGAGAATTGAGTAGAAGTATATGATCCAGGTGAATAATGTCCAGGAGAAAAGTGATGGCCTTGATAAATTCCATGCACCTCTAAGGCAGTAGAAACAGCATTTTTAACAATATCTTTAACAACACTATCTACCCTTTGTTCAAAACTATTATTCATCTCCATTTGAAGTTTCTCTAATTCTTCAACACGATCCTTGTACTTCTCAATTATAATTTGGGCATTGGTTCTTGAACTCATACCAAAGATGACACTCTCATCGTATGAATTGCCAAATCCATAACAACGACCATTTTTAGGACCACCAGAAGCCTCAATCCATAAATCTGGATAATATGTCGAAGAAGCATTGGTAGAAGCCAATATCGTTGTATCATTGCTTTGAGCTTGCTTCTCATTTAACTTCAGGGTGTAAGACTCCTATAAAGAAAATTAAAAACTATAAGTAATAATGACATTATGAATTAAAATATTAGCATCTATTAAAAACTAATGGAAAAAAATACTTACAAATGTTTTCTTTGATTTCTTATCGACAAATGGTCCTCGTCCTTTATTAGTTCTATGAGTTCTGTTGAAAACCTTTTCCTGAGGAACCGGTAACCCCGCATTTGCATGAGCCTGCATTGTATTTAACATAGTTGATGATTAGAGAAAACAAGAAATATATTCAAACTAGTGAGACAGACATGACAATAAAATAAAGGAATCACACCCGGGCCAATGTTATTTACGTTTACAAAATCTAAACAGAAACCTGAGTAACTCACAAATAGTTCGGTCCAGTTTTTTGTGATTCTCATTCCAATTTGGTTTATAGTTTCAGTTTTAAGTGGCAACTCTAACTACAATGTATCCCAATGCATTATATAAGCCATAAAAATATGCACACATGGATGCAATCAATAAAAATATGCACACATGGATACAAGCAATAAAAATAAGCATTATACAAGCCATAAAAATATGCACACATGGATACCTGCAAATCACATCACAATTTAAGCTCTGTTTGGCTTTCGCACAAAAACACCACCGTCATAGAGTGACCGCCGCCAAGAAAATAAAAATAGTTTTGAACATAAAAGTGGATGAATTGAAGTTCCTTAATTGGGTGAGGTCGGTCGTTCACAAACAATGGTTCATAACCACGGTGTTCAACGGAGCCTTAGGCTTCATTTGGCACGATGTTTGGAGGCCGCATTTGTGGCAAAAGCCGCCGCAAGGCGGGTAACCAAACACCCGGCGGCGGCGTTTGCCGCGTCTCCTCCCGTCGTGCCCTAAGAAATGGAGCAAACCCCCATTTCGAGCTGCGGCCTCTCCCCTCTATTTGGAGCGTTTGCCCGTCTCCTCCCGCCGATAGCTCCAAACACCGAACCAAACGAAGAAAATGTGTTTGTAAAGAAAAATAAACGTTGGAAGTGTTTTTAAGCAAGACTTATATTATGACAATAGTTTTATTGTGATTAATCATATAAAAAATGCTTATCCAAGATATATTGAACAAATGAAGGGCTGGACAAGATGTGTGTGAGGCAATAAATGGGCGGTCAGTCCTTGGATTGGGCCTTGATTGGTCAGTTTGGCTGGGAGAAGGGGAAAATGGGTTGGGTGATGGGATTTATGGTGGCTGGACTCCTGGCCAGCGGTGAAAAAGGAGTTGTTGGGTTGTAATGTGGTGCAGGGAAGGTGAAGTGAGGTGCGACCATGGATTTAGGTGTAGTGAAATGAATAAAGACTGTTTATGGAGGGCTTTAAAGGAAGGTGGCTGCTTTTGGAAGATTCCAGCAGTGGGCGGCCCACCTGATACATAGAATGTATATACATATATACGTAGAATGTATATTCAGAATATACGTTCAAACTTAAGCATATATGTTGTAATGTCAACAACATAGCGTGACTGTATAAGTTGCGTATATGTCTAAACTAGTTTTGAACATAAACTATCTAGTTTTGAACATAAAAGATATTTTAGAAGATATGACAAAATGTATATGTGGCATGACAACTGTAATGACCGCCACCAAGAAAAAAATAAACTAGTTTTGGACATAAAAGTGGACGAAGTTCCTTAGGTGAGGTCGGATGTTCAGGAATGACGATTCATAACCACCACCGTGTCAAATATAGCTTGTTCAGACGCATTCGTTCTATATCAGTTGAAAGTTGTATAGCCCTACCATGACCTTCCATGATCATGAAAAATGATGTATAGTATATGTGTACATAAGTTAGGACTTAGATGTGAAATACTATGCTCTTTCTAAAAGCATGATTTGGAATGGAAATAGAAGATTTTGAATGCCAATATTAAAAATTCAAATAAAAAAGCTGCAATGTCCAAAGATTTAATCACTTACCATTCTAAAAGCATGATGTGGAATGGAAATAGATCTCGCTGTACTTTTAACTACCTCAAGGCCATCTCTATCAGAGATTCTATTTCTACGATTATTTGCTTGAAGATCTTTGTATTTATCAGCTACCCATATATTCCATAATTCTTCAAAAATTTCTTTTCGCATCCATGTCGGCGGAGGTGCGGACTTTGACTTTGTAACTCTTCGAATGCGTCTCATCTCTGAAGTCATTATTCTACTAAAATAACTCTTCCAAATTTTATAGATTTGTTGTTCCATTGTTGGAGCACGCCAAGTAAATTTCTCTTACAATTATCATAAAATTTAAAGTTATGAACATTAATTTGACAAATAAATCAAGAAAGAAATGGAAGATTTACCTTGAACATATTGAAGAAGTTTTGTTTTACATCATCTGGAATTTTACTAAATGTCGGCCAAACTCCGTTGAACCAACCTCTTAAACAGTTCAACATAGACCTAGGTGCTGCAATACTAATGAAACTACAAATATAAAAAATATATTAGAATATTATGAATAGAAAAAATTGAATTATAAAGACAAAATTTACCATTTTCCAACGATGATCAATATCTCTCGTCCGGCTTCATCATGCTCAACCTTATCTTTGCAATCTGAATTAGTCGACTCTATTTGGTCCAAAGGAGGATCTAAGCTATCATGTTGAGCATTATTCACCTCTTCAGATATGACATGTTCAATATTCACCTCTTCGGATATGACTTGTTCAATACTCACATTTTCAGATATATCATGCTCCTCATCTTGTGAGTCAGAATAAGAGGTTGAGTGATGATTCACATCTTGCATTAAAAGTCTTAGAAAAGGATCTTCACGGCTTCTTTTAGATAATAATCTACCTCCCCTTCCTCTAGTTCTCATCATGCTCGAAGAATGGTGTAAATCTTATTTGAGATGCTAGAAATAACATACAACAACATTTAGAGCAAAAAATGTTTGAAATAGAACAATATATTCTTATATTCGTGGAGTGGAAACATCATCTAATACAACATGGTGAACAATATAGTAGACATGATAGAGATATTTATTTCAGGTACTTTGACAGTAGAAGAAATAGAAGATATTTTAGAAGATATTTGCATAAAAAGAGTGAAATAGTGAAATGGTACTCTTAAATAGTGAAATAGCACTCTTAATCAGTGAATAAAATAGAAGATCAGCAAAATTTGAATACTAACAAAAAAAGAACAAGAAAGCTTGGATCAAACACAAATGATCAAATATCTTCATCCTCTGATGAGTTCACTTCATTTAATTCATCAGAATCAACATTTTTTTCAACATCCCTCCTTGATTGTTGTAATTCATCTGGCCATACTTCTTCCGCTTCATAATGAATATTGCTTAGAATAGGAACATCGTCTAATACAATATGGGTTGGATTAGTAGTTGACGCCTCTTGGTAGAATTCCTCTGGTGGTGTTTGTTGACAATGCATGTGAGTATAATTTATCTCATATGTGCTTCTTGCTTTAACCTTAAAAACAGTGCGCCAACGACGATCAAGTGTTTTCTTTCTCTAAGGATATGATGTGTAATATACTTGATGACATTGGGAAGCAAGCACAAAGGGGTTATCTTCGGCCATGGTACGATCATTATTAATATATATAATCTTATATCTTGGATGAACCTTTGTTCCTCGTTTTCCGGTATCAAACCATTTGCACTTGAACATCACTATAGTATTGGCAACAGACCCTAAGAAACTCAGCTCAAGAATTTCCATCAATTCTCCATAATAGTCTTCACTAGAATCATCATAATAGCTTCCATTAACACAGACGCCGCTATTCATTGTAGATTTTGTTTCTCCGTACTCGAGTGTGTGGAATCTATATCCATTCACTATACACTCGTTCCAAGTTTTGGCAATGCTACTAAATCCGCGTGCAAAGACTTTTATTTTATTGTCCGTTATTTGGTTGACTGGATTCTCAACCTATTAAGCAAAAAAAATGATTTTTTGATCTTAGCATGAATAATATATAGTCAATAATCACTTAACCTATAATAACATATCAACTTACATATTCTTCAAACCATTTGGCAAACTCTTTATCGCGCATAACTCCTAATGCTTAGGAGTTAGATTCGGTATTTGAGCTCGTTGTTTAACATCATAAAGTCTGCAAAGCATATATACCTTGTGATAGCTTTTAAATAACAATGAATGTTATGAAGAAATATTAAATATGATGTTACTTACTCAACATATTCAGCTATCTCTGGACAATTCAGCATTATATAGATTGTGCATGCAGCCTTTTCAGTTGAGGTTAAAATGCGCTTGTGATCTTTTGGGCTAAAGAGTCTACTAGAAGAATTAAACATAGATATGTGACCGTATGGTTCAACTTGATTGATCATATTATCATTACGCCCAATAATTGTAGATCTTGTTTCCACATTAGGAGCAAAGAAATGAGAGCAAAATGTTGAAGTTTCTTCGATCAAGTAAGCTTCCATAATTGATCCTTCAATACGTGCCTTATTTTTTACCTTACGTTTCAATGTGTTCAAACACCTGTGGATATAAAATTATATACACACATATATATTTTGAAATAAAAAAATAAGTTAAAGGATTTTACCTCTCAAAAGGATACATCCATCGATATTGAACAGGCCCACTAACCCTTGCTTCATATGCCAAATGTATTGGCAAATGCTCCATTGAATCAAGAAAAGCTGGAGGAAATATCATCTCAAGCTTGCATAATATTACGACTATGTTCTCCTCCATTTTTTTCATATTTGATTCATACAGAATAGTTGAACACAAGTCTCTAAAAAATTGTGATAATTCAGTCAAGCCATTCCATATAAATTCTGGTAATAAATCCCGAAATGCAAGAGGAAGCAATCTCTCCATAAAAACATGACAGTCGTGACTCTTCATTCCATACATACTGCAATCATCCAAATTAACACAGCTGCCTAATTTGGATGCATACCCATCTGGAAGTCTCAAGTTTTTTATCCATCTCAAAACAATTTCTTTTTCATCCTTAGACAATGCATAACTTGCCTTAGGTTTAAAATATTTTCCATTCACCTCATTAAGCTCAAGATCTCGACGCTTACATATATTCTGGATGTCAAGACGAGCTTTAACATTATCTTTGGTGTTACCTTTTACATCCATAATAGTGTTAAATATATTATCAAACACATTTTTTTCAATGTGCATTACATCAAGATTATGACGTATTAAATTTGTTTTCCAATATGGCAAGTCCCAAAAAATACTTCTTTTCAACCAATTATGGGATTCACCAAACCCCTCCAATCTATACTTGTCCTTTGTCTTACCAAATTCAATGCATGGTAATGATGCAACTATTGCCTCAATCTCATGACCTGTTAAGTGAATGAGAGGTGTATCTGTCTCAATCCTTCCCTTAGTGAAGTTGTCTTTTTGATATCTATAAGGATGATCTAAAGGTAAAAATAAACGATGACAATCAAAAAAACATGGTTTCCTACCATGTTTGAGTCTAAATGACTTGATATGATTCATGCAATATGGACATGCTAGTTTACCATGTGTACTCCAACCTGACAACATTCCATATGCAGGAAAGTCACTGATGGTCCACATTAGTGCTGCCCTCATCAAAAAATTTTGTTTTGTAGAGATGTCATAGGTTTCAACCCCAGAACTCCATAGTGCATTCAACTCATCTATCAAAGGTTGTAAATATACATCCAAGCTATTACCTGGACTCTTTGGACCCGGTATGAGTAAGGTAAGAAACAAATAAGGTCTATCCATACACATCCATGGAGGTAAATTGTAAGGTGTGAGAATAACCGGCCAACTAGAATAAGGTTTAGATCCTTGATTATGTGGATTGAAACCATCAGTAGAAAGCCCAAGTCTAACATTTCGTGGCTCGGCAGAAAATATAGATTCAGTTCGATCAAAGTGCTTCCAAGCTTCGCCGTCTCTCGGATGGCATAATTTTCCCTCCTCACTAATGTTTTCCTTGTGCCATCTCATATGTTCTGCAGTGACTTTAGACATATACAACCTTTGTAGCCTTGGCGTAAGTGGTAAATAACTCAATTGTTTAAATGGTATAGATTTACGCTTTCTTTTCCCACATTTATTCCTAGGCTTAAACCTAGGGTGGTGACATATCCGACATTCTTGTAACACTTCATCATGCTTCCAATACAACATACAATCATTTTCGCATGCATAAATCTTTTGAAGTCCAAGGCCTAGTGGAGCAACCATCTTCTTGCATGAATAAAAGCTATCAGGTAACTTATGGCCCTTAGGCAACATCCGACCAAACGCCTTTAAAAATTGATTAAAATGTTTCACGCTTAAATTTGACTCAGAATTAATATTTAAGAGTTCTGTCAATGCTGACAACACTGAATAATTCTCACAACCAGGCCAAAGAGGACTATCAGTAGCATCCTTCATGTCAAAAAATTTCTTTGCCATCGGGTTAGGATCTTGTGGTTCATCCCTAATATTCCAATTAAATTCTGGACCAGCGACATCAACAACCATATCCCTCAAAGAATCTTGTTGCTCTTCCATGACTCTTTGCTCAAACACAATCTGCTCATGCATATGAATAGTAGAGACTTTAATGGATGGTTCATCCCAAGGTGGTTCCCCTTGCCTGACCCAATTAATATAATCACGTTCAAATCCTCTAGAGATAAGGTGAAAATTAACCATATCAGGCACAATAAATTTCAAGCTTCTACAATCACAACATGGGCATCGAATTTTTCCTTGATCCATATATTCGGGATATTGTTGGCACAATTCTATAAATCCCCTCACCCCCATTCTGTACTCATCTGTAATACCATATCCTCCTGGACAAACACGATTTTTAATCCATCTCCTATCTGAATGCATGATTGTTTTTCTGCATATACAACATACAAAATTATTATTCACAACATATTTATTATAAACATGTATATAAGCCATCAACTTCAATTAAACATCACATAAAGCTGTAATATAATTTTCAAATATATCTATATATACATGAAGTAAATATATGCAATTATAACATCTTACAAATTGACACCACCATGGAAACATATTAAAGTCTAAATATATCTATCTATATCTTTATACTATAAGCAAACTCCAAAACAATTATGGTGTAACATTTGTCTCCCCAAAATACCCCCAGCCATGGTGTAATATTCAGCTGCCCAAAATACCCCCTTACAATTCTCTCTTTATTTCAAAATAAATGGGTTTTGGGTAATTTGTCATTCCCGCCAGTTTTTTCAATTTTCTCTCCTAACTCAGCTTTTGCATCTCCCCATAACACCATCATCACGATAGCTCTGCCGTACACTTTAGGCAGCCATTCATCTTTTGCTCCTTTCGGAAGATAAGAGCCTCCTCCTTGATAAGAACCCTACGCAGGAGCTCCTCCTCAGCATCATCCATTGCACCTCCTGCTCGACGGCTACTCCATCCCGGCAGCTCATCCATCCCTCCAGTTCTACCTCAAATTCACCTCGGCTACTCCAGCCCAATTCGACTTTTTAAGAGGAAGGTGTGTTGTCTGATTTCGACTTGCTTTTACCATTTACCTCTATATCTCTCTTCAGAACTGTTAAAAGCAGAATTTCAGCTCCTCCAGACTTTGGGTTGCGTCTCCACTAGAACTAGGCCCGACGACTTCTTCCCCTCTGCCCATGTCGCGCCAGTGCTCCTCTTTGGTGGCATCATTGTACACTATCTTCAGAAGAAGGTATGATCTTGGAGCACCTATGTTTCCAAAAACTATAAATTTCTAAGCTCAAAGCACTTAACTGGTTTCTGCACAATATATACACTTCTAGAAACTGTATGTAGTATTTTTAAGCATTCTTTCTTCACTTGAAACTATAAATTTCTAAGCTCAAGGCACTTAACTGGCCTCCTCTTCTATTTGGCTGTTCAGTTATGTCATGGTATGAGCACCTGGGCAGAACAATTTGCTTTCTCTTTTGTAGAAATCACTCCATGTGGGAAGGGATCATGAAGTTACTGATGTGGAAAGGGTAAGGAAACATTTTCTTGAATATTTTACTACTTTGAAAACGTGATTTTACCATTTAGGATCAAATTGAGTCAGGTATACAGGCGGTTAAGTTAGTTTTCAACCAAAACGCACAAATATAGGTGGAGTGAGCGAAACATTTGGCATGTAACGACACCCAAGACTATTAGGCTTAGGGTCCGTTTGACACGGCAGTGACGATCGTGAATCCGGTGGATACGAACCATCGCTCGTGAACGCGCGACCTCACTTAAGAAACTCCATCCATTTTTATGTTCAAATCTAATTTTTTTTCTTGGTGGCGGTCATAATCGTTGCTATGTCAAACACATTAATGACAGTGGTGTTTTAATCCAATGTCATCGGAGCAAAAATGTCACACCAAACGAAGCCTTAACCTTATACTCTGATCACATGTCTTAACTGATTTGATTCCAAACATCTTTCAAGAAATTTTACATATGCTATTTCTAACATGCATGTATTGTGCATCAGTGCATACATGTTATGAAATGTAACTTAGAGGGGATGGTTTTTGTAATTTCAAAAGACAGGGGCGCAACCTATAATTTTGCAAACTTAGAAGGGAGGTCCCGATAAACGACCCTTATTATGAATAAAATATGTTAAGCAAGCTAACATTGAATCAAGGGTTTTAATTTTCTGTTGAATGTTGGTTCTTAACTTTATCGATCAAAGGCCAAATTAATCACTTCTTTATTCATGTTTGAAATGTTTCTTACATTAGTCCATTCCTTCACAATAAAATCATGTTATAAAACCATGTGACTATGTGAGCAAGATAAATCATGTGCATGATTGGAAAGAAAGAGTCAATTATTTGTGTGTTGATTTCGGATTCTTATTATAGATTTACAGTAGATTGCTTTATTTTCTTAACCTCAAGACATTATTTTGATAAAGATCACTTTGTCATAATAGAGGTGGAGATACAGTACCCTATTGACACATTTATGATGCTCAAAACAAAGTTTTACATGCATATTATAGGGATCAAACTCCATATGGACCCAAATAATTTTATTAGAAAGTGAAGATACTCATCATTTTGTTAGAAACATACATGCGGACAAACTCTTATTTCATTCATAAGGACCCAAATAATTTTATCAATTACATCAGAAATCAAACAAAATTTTAAAAGAGAGAACCTGGTGAAATAAGAAGTTGGCAAATGAAACTACAAATATATAAATGGAGGACATCTTCAAAAACTGGTCTATGAAGAAGAGATGACAGATTTAACCTTCTTAAGTCAGAAATAGTTTGCATGAAATTGAAGTGGTGAAAAGGGAGAAATGGGAGAAATCAAACTCAGAAATAGTTTGCACAAAACATCAAATCTTACCTTGGGAGATCGTCCAACTAAGAATGGCGGCACTGGAGATAATTTTCCGGCAAGCTGGGCGATCTATCTAGGGCACGCGCTGTAACAGGAGCAGAGCAACGGGAGGAGGGCGACTGGCCGGAGTAGGGCAATGGGAAGATGATGCTTGGAGTGGGGCGGACGGAGTGCGACGGGAGGTTGGCGGGAGGAGGACGACGCGGGAAGGCGACTGGAGGAGCGAGGGCGGCGCGGGATAGAACCGGGTGTTCGTGAAAATGAATTGGGGCTGATGATAAAGTAAATATATATTTATAAATTCGTGTTAAAATTTTGGAGGGAATTTTTTATTTTCCCTCCATACATTTGGGGGAGGGGGGAGATTATTCACCCTTCACTATTCACCAACGAATTTTGAGCACAAAATAAATCCTTCCTAACTATCATATGATATTTTGCAACAAATATATTTGATTTTAAATCATCAACAAAAATATTCGTTGATAATCTTGTATCAAAAGACAAAAATCATTTACATAGCTAAATTTGTAGCTAATTAGCAACAAATTATAATGCCTTCATAATTTTTGTTCCTAATTGACATATTTGTTGTAGTGTAATATTTCATTAGAATTTCTTTTTGTAGAACGGCTCTTTTTAACATTTTATAGTTTGAGTTCCATCTAACCGGCATATCAAATTCGGGTTTCAAATATCTCTGACTTTGTGCTTTACAAAATTTTCTAAAATCTTGAGCTCGTTGTTTAGTACAATAAATAGTTTTTAACATGTTTCGAATTTTATTAATATATTCTTCCATTCCCTTTAAACTATCCTGTACAACTAAATTTAGGACGTGACAAACACATCTAGTATGAAAAAACGCGCCGTTGAGAAATGGTTTTAAATCCCGTTTTAACAATTCAATTGCGATGCCATTATTGGCGGCGTTATCAAGAGAAATACTAAGTATTTTATCGTTAATTTTAAATTCCCGCGCACATTTCATAATAACTTTATATAAAGCTACAGCCGTGTGCGGGTATTCAAAACCTGTAAAATATATTACATGTTTATTTTGCTCCCACGAAATGGGATCAATCCAATGACAAGTGATGCAAAGATAAGATAATCCTAAATTTAAATTACTCGTCCAAACGTCGCTCGTTAGACTCACACGTCCTTCGAAATTTTCAAAATAGTTAATTAATTCTTCTTTTGCTGCTAAATAAAATTTAAGCGCATCACGCCTTAAAGTAATTCTACAAACCTTTTGATATTTGGGTTGAAGCTCCCCATGTATGTACTCCGTCGCGTCGTCATTGTCGAAGACGCTGAATGGCAGCCCGCGTTTGATGACGAACTACGCCTGCAGTTCTCGCTGTCGCATTTGATCGTACGTCCAAATCTGTCCTGCTCCAAAAATTTGGGCTTGACTTGACTCGGGAGGAGCTTGTTTCGACACGCAAGACTTCTGGTGTCTAACAAGCGTCGAGTTGCCGGTGATGGATAGCAGCTTCGAGCACAACTTGCAGCGCGCTCTCCTTTCGGTCCCGACTAGGACCAACTCGAAATGCTCCCAAATACTCGCTCTACGATTGTGCTCCACTACCGCAGCCGTATTTTGGGAAGACGACGCCATTGAGAGAGCTAAGAGAGAGAGTGAGAGAGAGAGTGAGAGAGAGAGAGAGTGTGAGAAAAAAGAGAAGGGGGGGGGGGGTATTTATAGGATTTTTTTATTTTTTATTTTTTATTTTTTTTAATTTAAATAATATTAAAAAATATTAAAATAATAAAATAATATAAATATAAAATATATAATAATATAAATATATAATATTATATTATTATAATATAATTAGCAGCCAACGACTCTCATTTTGAGAGCCGTTGGCTGCTCTCATGGCAGCATGGCTGCCACGTGGCAGCCATGCTGCCATGAAGAGCCTAACGGCTCTTAAAATGAGCCGTTAGGCTCAATCGGGCCTAGCCCGAGACCGGATCGGGCTATGGCTGGCCCGGTCTCGGGCTAGCCCGATTTTCGGGCTTTACCCGGCTCGGACCGGGCCGGGTACCGGGCCGGGTAATAGCTTGAAACCGGGGCACTTTCAGGGCCCCGGGTAAGGGCTCGGCCCGGTTCGGGCCTGAACCGGGCCGGGCTTTGACCGGGCCGGGCTCGGGCCGGCCCGTCAGGCCCGGTTTTTTTTTTTCACACCTATATGTATATATATATATATATATATATATATGTATATATATATGTATATATATTTATATATAAATATATATACATATATATATATATAAATATATATACATATATATATACATATATATATATATATATATATATATCCCTATAAGCCCGATGACCACGCGCCACAGTACCTGAACGGCGGCGGCGGGCTTTGCCTGCCTCCGACCCGATGGCCACGCGCCACAGTACCTAGACGGCGACGGTGGGCTTCGCCCGCCCCCGGCGGCAACGGCGGGCTTCGCCCGCGCCCCTCCGCCAGCGACGGCGGGCTTTGCCCGCCCCCGACGGGCTTAAAAAAACATTTCACTCGCCTGCTGGTAGGTTATATTATCATAATATATAATCATTATAGTTATATTATAATATAATTTATAAATACGCTTTAATTTTATATTATACGTGCCTTTTGGATCTGCGTCTTCTACGAGCATTTTTAGGAAAAGTGTTCAACATGAAAGTTGTAGATCTCGATGATATCTACAACTTTTATGTCGAACATTTTTCCTAAAAATACAGTTTAGGCCCCCAATTTATCCCCCGAAAATAATCAGGCGGAACATACACAGCCTCCGCGTTATCCGACGGCCACTGTTCACTCGCAGAATTTATTTGTATAGGCGGGCCGCGCATATAAATTACACCTATATATATATAAACAGTAATATATATATATATATATGTATATATATATATATATATATGTATATATATATATATATATATATACTAGCATCTTCGAATGGGCTCCGCCCGTTCTCGATGCGTCGCTGCGGGCTTCGCTCGCTTGGCAACTACATAGGTCGCGGGCGGCAACATGCGTCGTGGACTGCGATATTGGTCGTGAGTTCGACATTTGTCGTGGGCGGCAACATTGTTCGTGGGCGGCAACATTGTTCGTGGGCGGCAACATTGTTCGTGGGCGGCAACATTGTTCATTGGCGGCGACAATGGTCGAGGGCGATGACAATGTTCGGGGGCGGTGATATTTTGCAACGGCGGCGACTGAGGGGAACTCCTTGCTCGAAATGGAGATAGGGAGAGGATTGATCGGAAGGAGAAGAACGACCTAAGCGAAGCGGATGCAAGGAGTTGAAGCAGGAGGGGGATATGATATCGGCGTGCTGTGCTCCATTTCTTTTCTATTCAGTTTTCAACGGCGAGATATTTCTATATAAAATTATTTTTGATTGACATTATTTTAGATTTATAAATATCAATAATTTCGTTCTCACCTCTTTAATTTTTTCCCAATTGAAATATTTAGCTTGTTCAGTGGGATGTGTCGAACAATATCGCCGTCACTAAAATTTGTACAATGATCCGCAAACCATTTCAGTCTCACCTCATAACACGAATGCTTACCATTTCTGGAAACATATACAAAATTTTCTGGGCAAACATATACCAAACTTGGATGATAAAGATGAGCGAACCAAGCATTAAAAATGATCATTTGTTACTCAAGAGGAGCAGTTGATTTAGGGCTGATATATACACAAACAAATACAAAATTTTCTGGGCAAATATATACCAAACAGGGGATGATAAAGATGAGCATTCTGAATTGTTTGCGGGGATTTTATAAGTTCTCTAAGTTATCCATTTTCCAGAATGTGTTAGACATTACTGAAGAGTTTGCGGGGATATTTTAAGTTCTCTAAGCTTTCATTTTCCAGAATCTGTTAGACATTATTGAAGAGTTTGCGGGGATTCATATTACAACCATAAATTTAGACATGCTAACAAAAGACTATAACAGAGTATTTGAGTTTTTTTTTGAAATCATAAAACTGAAGAGATGAAACCATAAAACATAAAACTGAAGAGTAAGCAACACCCATTTTATTTTAAAGCCAACGTAAAACTGAAGAGATGAAATCACACAACTGAAGATGAAGGCTTTGATTCAGAAAGAAACATGTACAAAAGAGGGGATCATAAATAGGAATGTAAACTTTCTTTTTGTTTATACAAATCAATGCCCTGTTGATTTGTATAAATCTTATATATACACGTTTATACAGAAGATATGCAGGCTTGTTTATACAAATCAATGCTATAAATCTTATATATACACGCTTATACAGAAGAGATGCAGGCTTGTTTATACAAATCAATGCTATAAATCTTATATATACAGGTTTATACAAATCTATAAAAATTAATTGTTGCCCCTGATCCAACTACTAATTAATTGAGTGCCCATGAATAAAAAAAACACTCGAAGATAAAATTAATTGAGTGCCCCTCATCCAACTACTATAAATGAATAAAAAAGTGCAGAAATATTTAGCTTGTTCAGTTGCCCTGTTAGGCGTTATATTAATATGATTATTTAGCTTGTTCCTAGAAAGGATTTGCCAGAAATCTAATAAATGAAATTAAAAAAGATAAGAATTTCATGGAACCATAAAGCTTTCACACCCCCCCCCCCCCCAATGAATAATATAAAAAACGTAGTGATTAAACACATTACCTGCTACAATTTACAAATTTAAGCTACAAATATACTACACATTTGGCAACAAAGAGCTGTGTATCAATAAAATCAGAGGAGACAAAACATTATTAACCATAATTAATAACCCCACAAAAGCAAAGTCATGTTTATCATAACATCTTCTCTTAGGAAGAAAAATCCATTCACGCAATGCCATGTATGAGACTTCAAAAGTAATATTATAATAGAAAGATATGAAACTACGTTGTTGATACTTCACACATTGTATTTTCTGTCTGTGCTGTAAAAAGAAAAATGATCTGATCATTAACCTTTTAAACTCTTAATTCATAAGTATTAATTTTTTTTAACATAAGGGGTTGTACTACCTTTACCCATATAATGAAAAGCCATATGATGAGGGGGGCGTTGTTTATCTTCGAGTGCAATAATTAATTTGCCAGAAACCTCAAGTAATTTCCTACATAAACAGTCAACGAATAAAATTAATTCTGTCTTCACCTCGACGGATGCAGGTGGAGAAGAAGTTAGCACCACGATGTGCAACTTTTGAAGCGGCACCACTGTCCTACGGAGTGAGGTTTAGCGGCGGCTATGCCTAGGGCGGCTGCGGAAAGAGGTCTGAAGTGGGAGGGGAAAAGGATCAGAAAAAGGCCGATAGAAAATTGAAGCGCAGTTGAGAAGACTTACTGTGCCGGAGGAGAAAGATATTCGCCACCTCGACGAAGGCAGGCGGAGATCAAGTTAGCACCACGATGTGCAACTTTTGAAGTGGCACCACCGTCCGACGGAGTGAGGTTCAGCGGCGGCTATGCCGTAGGCGGCTGCGAGAAGAGGTCTGAAGCGGGAGGGGGAAAAGGATCAGAAAAAGGCCTATAGAAATCTGAAGCGCAATTGAGAAGACTTACTGTGCGGGAGGAGAAAGATATCTGGCACCACCGCCTGAGCAAAGAGCTCCGGCACCACCGTCTGACCGAGCAAGGTTCAGGCGCGGCTCAGCACCACCGTCCGACGGAGCAAGTTTCAGGCGCGGCTATGCCCTAGGCGTATGCGGGAAGAGTTCCGAAGCGGCAACGATGATGGAGTTTACGGAGTTGAGGAGTTAAAGGCGTTGAGGCATGTTGGCGTGCGGGAGGGGGAAATGCCGAAGCTCGTGCTGCTTTCGGCGACACGACGGGAGAGAAGACTTTGCCTTGAAGACGTGCGGGACAGGAGGATGTCAGGGATGGGATTTGAACCTCCAGATTTGAAAGATATAATAAAGATATCCGACTGGCTTTATGTGGATCTCCCAATCCAACGGTGACAATGCTTTAAAGCCTATCAGATCAAACGACTGAAATGGAAGTAATGGTGTGCCTCCAAAATGCTATATTCCTTTATATAATAAAGATATATATTTCTGTGTGTGTGTGTGTGAATTATTAATTGTGTGACATTGGAAACCAAGAGTGACAAAGTTAGGTTTTTGTACATGCTTTTCAGGTTGTTATGGTGGCAATGAGTTGTCAAAATTGCTTACTAATATGCAAATAATATTTTTCCTAATGTTCAATCACGTGATTTCTTACAATGTTTTCATTACAATAGTATGCTTTCAAAACCTGATACGTGTAATATCAAAAAATTCACTGAAGGTCCAATCCAAAGGCATGAAGAACTCCAATCCCTACCAGTCAGTAGATAAATTGAATTTCGGAGTGCTTTAAGTCCCTTCAGCCAGCGAAATCATGTCGTCGCCCCCCAGAATGTCAAAGCTGAATGTCGTCGCCGCTCCCGCCGAATGTTCCCCGCAGGATGTTGACGCACCTGCTGAATGTTGCAGTTCCCGCCGGATGTCTTCTCCCCCACTGGATGTCGACGCCCCTGCCGAATTTCACCCCCCACACCTTTTGTTGCCTCCCCCTACCACAGCATGTCACCGCCCCCGCAGACCCCGCCAAATGTTGCCCCCAAGTCAGAGGCCCGTGACTGTCACTCATGTGTGTGTGTGCGCGCGCGCGCGTGTGTGATATTCTCGTGTTTATTTTCATGTACATGTGTATCTTTTCATATTTTTAGATTTAAATTAGTCCATAATTTTAATGCACAAGTACTAAACATTATAAATGTGGATCCTTCAAAATCCTCTTCCAGATTAATGTAATTTCAAAGAGCACTGATGTTTTTTGCTGCATCTTCGTATAAGAAGAATATAATACTAAGAAATTATGCTATGTTTCTTTTGGTTATTAATAAAAATATTTTATCATGTAATTATAAGCGGGTGTTAATCTTGAATCTGAAAAGTCTTTTTCATGATTATGGGCAGTATGTACAAAGAAAAAAGTTCTTACCTCAATTTTTTTACGGTAGCCATTGTTGTTGGAGCTTGTCATATCCATTGTTCTCCCATCTAATATTGCAGATCTAAGATGACATTCAATGTTATTTAAAAAATGCTGAAAATAGTTCACGGAGAAGACTATCATATAACTCGTACTCCATCAAAAAAACATAACTAGTATTCACAACACCAAAGATAGTTCGGCCACTGGATGTAGATGCTCACTTCATTCAATGCCACTCATCAGTAAAGTAGAGAATACAGAACAAAATAGGGAATTCTTTTTTTCCGAAATGCTAATCATGGATAATTAATAAGGAGTTTAATAACTACCACATCAAATAGATGCTCTAAGAAAATACATATCCTTCCTTAAGTTTGTTGGAACATAATCCAGTCAGTAGCCTAAATGAAGACATGGAAGATCTCACCGAAGACTTGAAGGGTTCCTGCAATCGGGAACAGGAGACTTGTTGGTGTGACTACACCGTCCACTGACCTGCATTGAAAGTAGTTGAGTTAGCCTTTTTTATTATTAACCTTTTGTGTCCATACCTATCTTGGGCTTGGTGTTGCTTCTCCTCTTTATCTTCTCATGATGCTTTAATAGAATTGTAATGGTGTGTGTGTTCTGTTGTTGATGATTGAGTTATTCGTAGGAATTTCTTATTTGCATTTCTTCACTTCTCCATTTACTAATATGGAATCAGAGCCAGGTTGGTGCTACACTGCCGTCAGCCATCAGAAGCTTCAGGAGGTGGCTGTCAGCACCGTGGGCTCCCTTTTTGCTGCTGGCTCTTCTTGCAACCGTTACTTTTTTCTCCTTGCTTTGATTATATGGCTTCATCCTGTAGTTCCACCCAAAACTTCATGTATTCACTTGTCGGCGTTCCCATTTTCGAAGGAGATGCATATGACTTGTGGCATGTCCAAAAGCGAACTCTGTTTTTATCCCAAGGTCTATGGGACCTAATTCAAGAAGGATATATAATGCCTACTTCTGAGAACCCATTGTCAACGTGGGAAGCTCCTCAGCTCATAGAGTACTCAGAGAATCTTAAAAGGGATGCAAAGGCTCTTCTCTATATCCAACAAGGGATAGGAAGAAGAATATTCCCAAGGATCATGGGGTCTCTCACGGCTAAGGAAGCATAATCTACCTTCAAGAATGACAAACAAGGGTCCTCAAAGGTTATTTCTATTAAGTTGCAAAATCTGCGGTAGGAGTTTGACATTGTTGAGAAAGCTCCAAACTTGTATGTATTGCTTGTGTATCTAAATAAAAGGAGAGAATACAAATATATAGGAGGAAGAAGAGAGAAGATAATCCTATACAAGGTGTGAGACTAAAGGAGGAGAGAAGATAAAACAATAAAAATGGGCCCAATAATGGGCCCTTTACATGGGCTATTTTAACACTCCCCCACAAGCTAGAGCGTACAAATCGTATGCGCCAAGCTTGGACAAGCATTGATAGAAGAGTGCCTTGAAAAGAGCTTTTGTGAGGACATTCGCAACTTGTTCCGATCCTGGGACATGCTTTAGGTCAAGCTTCTTTTTTGAACCTTTTCCCGGATGAAGTGACAATCGACCTCAATATGCTTTGTTCTTTCGTGAAATACCGGGTTCTTGGAGATGTGTATGGCGGCTTGACTGTCACAAAGGAGAAGAGCCGGTGATGGTAATTTTACACCCAGATCAGTAAGAAGACTCTCAAGCCATGTCAATTCTGATACAACCGATGTCATTGCCCGGTACTCTGCCTCGGCTGAAGATCGAGCAACGACCGCTTGTTTCTTGCTTCGCCAAGTAACAAGATGTCCTCCAAGGTAAGTGCAAAAGCCACTCGTAGATCGCCGGTCATCGAGAGAGCCAGTATAATCAGCATCTGAATATGCCACCAATGTTGGAGCAGAAGACGAGGTCCTGTAGACAAGTCCCTGACTAGGAGCGGTTTTAAGGTACCTGAGAATTCGTTCCACCGCTTGAAGATGAGATTTTCGAGGAGAGTGCATGTATCTGCTGACAAGACCAACAACAAAATAAATATCCGGTCTGGTAACCATGAGATATATCAGTTTTCCAACAAGACGTCGATAATATTCAAGATTATGGAGAAGAAGATCCAATTCAAAAGCCTGGGCACACAGTTTGTGATTCACATCCATAGGAGTATCACTTGGCTTGCAGCCTGACTGACCAACATCATGAAGAAGGTCAAGACAATATTTCCGTTGAGAGAGAGTGAGCCCATTCGGCCTTATGGCAATCTCAAGACCCAAAAAATATCGAAGAGGTCCTAAATCCTTTGTTTGAAAGACTGAGTGTAGATGGACTTTGACTGTTTGTATCCCTTGAGAGTCATCTCCGGTAATGATAATATCGTCGACGTACACTAACAGAATAACCGTTCCTGTTGGTTGGTGACGAGTAAAGAGCGAGAAGTCGGCCGAGCTCCGAGTAAAGCCAATCTCACGGAGGACCTTGCTGAATTTTTCAAACCATGCTCGTGGAGATTGTTTGAGACCATATAGAGCCTTTTTAAGATGGCAGACCTGAGACTCCCCCGTGGTCTCAAACCCGGGTGGTTTTCGCATGTAAACAGTTTCCTGGAGATCCCTATTCAAGAAAGCATTCTTGATATCCAGCTGAAAAAGAGGCCAGCGACGATGGACCGCAACAGAGATGAGGATGAGAACACTATTAAGCTTTGCTACCGGAGAGAATGTTTCCTCATAGTCTATCCCATCTTGTTGAGTGAAACCTCTAGGCACAAGACGGGCCTTTAGACGGTCAATTGTCCTATCGGCCGCATGTTTGATGACAAAGACCCACTTACACCCAACTGGTTTCTGACCCGGGGAAAGGGGAACGACAGACCATGTCTGGTTAGACCAGAGAGAAGATATTTCTTCCTCCATGGCTGCTCGCCATCCTGGATGCTGAAGCGCCTCCTGCACAGAATTAGGAATAGCAACCGAAGAGAGAGAAGTATCCAAAGTGTGTAGATGGGGAGAGAGGCGATGAAGAGAGATGTAGTTTGCCAGAGGATGAGCAGTGTAAGGCGGTACCTGATCATCTGGACGCGGAGTATCCTTGGTAGAGACCGACGGCAGAGGGGCAACAAAACTCAAATCGAAGGCCAAGACGGCTCTAAATCAAAAAGTGATCAACATGAAAGTTGTTCGAATCGTCGAGATCTACAACTTTCATGTTTATCACTTTTCGATTTGAATCCTCCTTGACTCCCAAAATCCCTTGCCCGTACGCCCGTACCCTATGTTTGCCCTCACAGTATATCGGGGGTTACTCTAGTGCGGGCGTGCGGGCGTAAGGGCAAGGGTCAAGGAGACTTCAAATTGAAAAGTGATCAACATGAAAGTTTTATATCTCGACGAGACGAACAACTTTCATGTTGATCACTTTTTGATTTGGAACAGTCTTGGACCTCGATTTGAGCCCCGAAATCTGGGGCGGCGGAACTGCTACAGTAAATCGTCCGCCGCCCCAGATTTCGGAGCCCAAATCGATGCCCAAGACGGCTCTAAATCAAAAAGTGATCAACATGAAAGTTGTTCGTCTCGCCGAGATCTACAACTTTCATGTTGATCACTTTTCGATTTGAAATCATCTTGACTCCCAAAACAGCTTGTCTGTACGCCCGCATTTTAGGCTGCCCGCATTTGAGATTTATCTATATATATATAATATATATATATATATATATATATATATATATATATATATATATATATATATAAACAGTAATAAAATAATTGTATTATAAAGGTTCAGATATTTCATGAAATGGGGTGCTCTTTTTTTATAAAGCTTCCTTCGACAATAATAACAGAATAATGTTGTTATAAAGGTCGAGCAGACCTAGTTCATTTCAGCGACTAACAAAATAAATTAAATTGCTTCAACCAAGGAGCAGAAGGTGTCTGGGGCGGCTTTGTTCAAAGATGTTGTTGAGCGAAGGTGGTGCAACCGTTTCCGTGAAGGAGTTGCAGGGGTTGGAGCTTTGTGGTAAGGAGACGACTGTGAGATCTACTAAATCTTCAGAGCGAATAGGATGCAGATGCGGGACCGAGCAAGATGGAAGAATATTGGAATGTGTCTTCTGAAAATGGGGTGCGATTAAAATCGTCGAAATGAATTAAAATTAGGCTTTTATGTGTGCTGCTTCGACGGTTTGTTTTCCTTTTTGATGTTTGATAGTCAATTTTTTTTGTTCGTTATGCTATATTTTCGTCCGCTTTGATTTTGGGTCGAAAACAAGCTGTTCTCACTTCCTTCTAAAATTGACGCGCCTCAAAACAGACCTCGCGAAAGAGAGGCTTGTTTTATGTATTAAAACACACATTTTGTTAGATCAAAAAGATCAAAAAATGAATGTCTTGGATTTATTTGATTATCATATTTTAATACCACGACAATTTATGTTTTTCTTCTAATATAGTACAGATGCATGTAACTTCATTATTTATGTTTGCTTAGTTTGAATAACGGGATCGGCCCCGCGGCCGCGCGGGTTGGCCGTGCCCGGCGGCACAGACTATGACCACGCGCACCTGTGCGCAGGCCGGGTGCGCCTGCGCGGCCCTGCCGTATGCGTGCGTGGGTTCGCCTCCTCCTTTGAAGGCTCTTGGGGCTTGTGCTTTTTGCTACGCGTAATCGGTCCGGCCGGGCATGTGCGTAATCGGTCCGAGTCTTGCTGGTTTGACTTAAAAATTTCAAGGGAGACCCCATCAGATCTAATTGAAGGAACAAACAAACAATATCACAATGATTGATGGTTTGAACCACCTTTAAACTAAGGACGGGCTTTATACACTTATCTAAATAAATCTGGGAAATAGGTAAACTTATTAAGGAGGAAGTTGGTTTCTTAAGTTGGGTAGAGGGTTCTATCATCCCTTTGTGATCTTATTTATATATCATATATACATTAAGATATGAGCTTGGGTAACATCAATATCATATCAAGCTAAATATGCTAACAATATTAATGATATAATAAACAAAATATGATAACATAAAATAAACTGAACAGAATAAAATTATTTCATGATGAAAAAAATGTTATGTAGTCATTTCAATATTGAGTAATAATAAATATAATATTTTGAAATCAACATTCCTAAATAAAATTTGAAAAAAAGAGTTCATCAACCATAAAATGCACTTCCAAGAAAGAGTTTATCTTCTATTTTTTGATTAGCATATAATATTCCGAAATCATAAGATATTAGGAGCACATCAGTGTTGGCAACATTTTAGTAATACAAACATTTAATAATTTCTCCTGAAACATATATTTGATATCATAATCGTTAGGATGTGTGGGAGACCTCTAAAACAAAGCAAAATTGGAGATGCTTTCTTGAACTTGTCCCACAACTTCTCTGACACCTTGTTAGCCATCTCTACACTGCGCTCCACCGTCTATATTCTTTCCCAGAAGTTCTTCTTCGGCCCATCCTTCATCGCCTACTTTGCTCCCACCATCTCTCCATATCTTCAATTCTCACCTCAAATGGTTGCAAAATATGAGACATTTATATAATTATAACAAATCTAAGAAAACAATGCATCACATTCCATACAAGAAATATACATATCAAAAAATCATTATTGTTGCCATCTAATTTTGATAAAATTTGTAGCCTCTGAAGGTTTGTATGAGGATTTCATGTTCAAAGTATTGCATCCATGAATAAAAAAAATCAGAGGTAAACAAAACTACTATTACAGAATAAAAATCAATTAAAAATAAGAGAAAACTATGCCATTATAATCTTATTTACACTATGGATGCAACTGGTGTAGACGCAACAACAAGCTTAATAGCCTATCGATGCACATACTAACATTTTAAAATAATTATTAGAGTGAGACCCTCCAAGACCTCTCCTGTCATTTTTTAAACACCGCAAAATATTTGCAGATGGCGTCGCTGTAGACGTTTGCGGTGTTTCTATTATAAAAGTAGCGGTAGCCCCTTGGATCTACAGAAGCGCAATCAAATAGAACGCCGCAATATTTAGAACACCTATTGTGGCGGGTTTTAATAAACGTTGTCATATATGGACAATGTGATTAAAGGAATTGGAACCCTTTTGCCACGCTTTTATATTCCAAATTCTTTTGCTGTTTTTTTTAAAATGATTCAATATTTCTGTCTAATATTCTGAATAACCAAACTCTATCAAAATAATGTAATTTTGCAAAAACATCTCTCATCAACAATATGGACCAATTACATCCTTCAAACAAAAATACCATATGAAAATATATAATCAAAATTTTCAATAAACATCAATCTATCATTAAAATTTCACAAGAGTTCATTACTAAATTTCAACCTCATTAATTCATTACAAACAAGAGAAATTACTGCAATTTACAACAATAACTTAAAAGAGTTTTAATTTTACTGGAAGAAAAATTCACGCCAATGTTGAAATGGTTATTTCTTGATGCAAGGAAAGAACTCCGGGTCACTGTCCCTTTAAGATCTCTTGATTTATTATAGCCAAAATTCTCCAAATCACACCTGAAAGCTATCTGATAACAAAAATAACAAAAAGCCAACTAGTATTAGATTGTCATCGTGTTTGTTAAGCTTGAGCTATTCATTTAAGTGTAAGTAAGAAGTAACCCTTGGGATCATACATATAGGAGAAGAGAAAGGGGAGAACATGTTACCTAACACCTTAGAACAGTTACCAAACACCTTAGAACATGTTACCTAATACCTTAGAACATGTTACCTAACACCTAAATACAATAATAAATACATAAACTTAACACCTCCCTTCAAACTCATGATGGATCATGAACCGAGAGTTTGTCGATAAGATATCGAAATCTTGCAAAAGTGAGGGATTTGGTGAGAAAGTCTGCAACTTGTTCTCCAGAGGCAATGAACGGTAGAAAAATAGTGTTGGCGAGGAACTCCTGGCGAGTGAAATGACAATCAATCTAAATGTGTTTTGTCCGTTCATGGAACACTGGATTGGAAGCAATTTGTATGGCACTGCGATTGTCACAAAATAATGGAGTGGGGCCAGATATCTGCACACCAAAGTCACAAAGTAGGCGGCAAAGCCAAACGATCTCAGCAGTGGTAGAGGCCATTGCACGATACTCGGCCTCCGTACTGGAGCGCGCAACTGATTCTTGTTTCTTACTGCGCCAAGAGATGAGAGAGTCACCGAGGAAGATACAAAAGCCAGTAGTAGACCGTCGAGTGGCAGCATCCCCCGCCCAATCAGCATCTGAGTAGGCTCGAAGGGTGAGGGGAGAAGTGGCAAAGAGAAACAGGGAGCGGCTGACGGAGGTGCGGAGATAACGAAGAATCCGGAGGACGGCGGTATAGTGAACGGAGGGAGGAGACTGAACAAATTGGCTGAGAAAGCTGACATCATAGGCAATGTCGGGCCGTGTCATAGTGAGATAGACCAGCATCCTAACTAGATGATGATAGCGAGAGACATCTGGAAGCAGATCTCCATAAGTCGGGAGGAGCTTTAGATTGAGCTCGATGGGCGTGTCAACCGATCTGGAGTCAGAGATATCGACAACAAAAAGGATGTCAGCGATGTACTTCTGCAGAGAGACAAGAAGCCCACGTTTGAAACAAAAAATCTCCAAACCAAGAAAGTAGCGAAGGGGACCCATATCCTTCATCTCGAATTGACGGCGGAGATGCTGCTGAAGAGAAGCGATGGTGGCATGGTCATCGCCGGTGATAATCATATCATCAACGTATAAGAGAAGAATGGCGCAACCCTGACTGGAGGTGCGAGTGAGCAGTGCGTAAGCACTCAAACCAGGCACGAGGAGCCTGTTTGAGACCATAGAGGGCCCAACGGAGGTGACAGACGTGGCCTGAGGGCACAAAGAGACCCGATGGAGGAGCCATGTAGACAACTTCGGTAATATCACCATGAAGAAAGGCATTGGTGACATCCATCTGATGGAGTGGCCATCCCCGAGCAGCAGCCACGACGAGTAAGGTACGCACGGTAGTCATCCGAACCACAAGGGCAAATGTCTCATCGTAGTCGATCCCATGCTCCTGCGAGAAACCACGGGAAATGAGGCGGGCTTTGTGGTGCTCAATGGATCCGTCCGGGCGAGTCTTGATTTTGAAGATCCATTTAATGCTGATAGGAGTGATGCCAGGAGGTCAGGGGACGAGGTCCCAGGTATGAGTCCGCTGGAAAGACTGAAGTTCAACTGTCATGGCCTGATGCCATTCGGGATGTACAACCGCCTCTCGGTATGACTGGGGCTCCCAATGAGAGTGGAGAGCGGTGAGGAAGGTCTGAAAAGCAGGAGAATATGAGGAAGTGCTGGCGAGAGCAGATGGTGGAGACCTGGCAGGGCTGTGATCGCAGCGAGCTGGCGGGTGGTGAGGACGAGCATGGTTGCGGCGAGGAGGAGCAGGATCCACCGGTAGAGAGACGGACGGAGCGTCGGACGGTGCTGCATCAGCTGGAGCAGGAGCGGGAGGGGGAGCTGCAGAAGGAGGAGGAGCGGAGGGAATAGGAGCGGGAGGAGTAGTAGGGAGGACTGGCGGGTGAGCAGGGAGTCTCGAGGGAACATGGGGGGTCCGGGGATGAGTGGGAATAGGAGGAAATAGAGGAAGGGAGAGAGGGGAGGTAATGTAGGTCAGAGAGGGAGGGGAGGATGTGGTGGAGGAGAAGAACATCTCATTTTCGAGGAAGGAGACGTTGTGAGTGATGTGTATGCGACGGGTGACCGGGTCGTAGCGCAGATAACCTTTATGATGGGGACTGATACCAAGGTGAACGCAACGAGCAGAGCGAGCAGTGAGTTTGGTGTGTTCAGAGGCCGGAAGAAGTACAAAGCAGGTACACCCAAACATACGGAGGGGTGTGTAGATGGGTGGATGCGAGTACAAGCGTTCGTACGGGGTAACCCCGGAGAGGACCAAGGAAGGAGTGATGTTGATGAGGTGTACTGCAGTGAGGACTGCTTCAGCCTAGAAGGAAGCTGGAGCAGAGGAAGAGAGAAGAAGGGCACGAGTAGTATCGATGATATGACGATGTTTCCGTTCAGCAACCCCATTTTGTTCGTGGGTGTGCGGGCAGGACTACTGATGGAGAGTGCCATGCGATTGGGTGATATCGTGTATGTTGGAGGAGAGGAATTCCTGGGTGCAGTCGGAACGGAAAATTTTAATCCGACGCCCAAACTGAGTATGAAGCATGGCGGTGAACGTGTGGTAGACCGTGGGAATTTCAAAACATTGCCGAAGGAGATTAACTCAAACACAGCGAGAGAAATCATCAATAAAACTAACATAATAAAAATATCCAGAATGAGAGTCAATGGGGGCTGGACCCTAGATGTCAGAATGCACTAAATCAAACGGAGCAGTCGTTTGGGAAGCACTATGGGAGAATGGTAAGGCAACATGCTTTGCCAAACGAAAACCGGTACAAGTAGAGAGGGGGGAAGAGGAGACACGACCCAGAGCTCCGGAGAGGATAATACCTTGGAGTCGGTCGGGAGATAAATGACCTAAGCATTTGTGCCACAACTCGGCATCAGAAGTAACAGAAAGAGCAAAGGGCGAAGAAGACAAGGAGGAGGGGACATGAAGATACTCCAGCTGATACAAGCCGCCAGTCCTACGGCCCTGTCCAATCTTCTGAGCCATCCGTGAATCCTGCACAACACAAGCAGAGTAAGAAAAGAGAACGGTGAGTCCAAGATCATAAAGTGAACTAATAGAGAGAAGGTTCATGCGAAGGCGGGGAGCATGGTGGACGTTGGAGAGGGTTAGGCAACCATGGGGGGCCGAGGTCGGGGTAATAGAGCCAGACTGCAGGATGGGGAGAGATCCACCATCAGCAGTAGTGACTTCGAGGTGAGAGGGGGCGGATGTACAATTGGTGAGGTGGCGGGAGTCGGCGGTGAGGTGGCAGGAGGCCCCAGAGTCAAAATACCAAGGCGCAGTTGGTGGAACCCAAATAACGGAAGTACCAGAAGAAGCAGAGAGATTGTGTTCTGTGGAAGAGCCAGCAGAAGCGGCAGGGTGGAATAGCGGAGACTATAGGAGTAGGTCCTCCAAGTGTTGCAGACAATTCGGAGCAGCAGTAGCTGCGGTGGGAGGAGGGGGACCACGACCACGGCCCTACCCAGGGTCATCACGACGACCATCAGTAAGGCGGTGCATGTCAGGGCGCGGGGGGGGGGGCGAGTGGGGTAGACAACCTTGACATGGCCCACCTTCTTGCAGTAGCGACAGATAACAAGACCATGATGCGGGGGAACCGCGAGAACAACGTCTGGCCCGGGAGCAGGGGTGAGGACCAGAGGAAGACAGAGGCGGGTTTCTTCAACAAGCAAAGCAATCAAGGCGTCATCCAAGCTCGGAAGAAGGACCCGATGAAGGAGCTGTGCAGCAAGGAGGGCAAACTCGGGATAGAGAGTAGCAAGGAACTGATGGAGGTGGCCCTCGGAAAGGTGGCGCTGAAATTCCAAGGAGCGCGCACAGCCGCAGGGAAGAGGAACCATGGAGTCCAATTCATGCCAAAAAGCACTCATGAGGGTAAAGAAGTCCTGAATGGAGCATCCTTCCTGGAGAGCAGATTGAGAGTCACAGATGAGGCGGTGTCGCCGGGCTCCGCCCCGGTGAACAAAGCGATCCCGAAGATACTCCCACATCGTGCGAGCAGAAGGTAGGCGACCGATGGATGTGAGGATGGGACGCACTACAGACTCCAAAAGGTAAGCATAGATGGCCTGATCGCGACGCCGCCAAAGAACGGTGTCATCCAAAGCGGTGGTGGGGCGGGAGAGCCGCCAGAACCAACTGCAGAGATAGAGGTGGCGGTGAGAGAGCTTGTGGAAGTAGGAGGGCCACCAGTGATGTGATCCCATGCATAGATCACGGGAGGAGAGGGCGGCCTCAATAGTGAGGGCCCAGTCAGGCCAGTCGCTGGTGGTGGCGAGTGGAAAGGAGGTGGCCTTTAGAGGGGGTGAAATAAGCGGGGCAGCCATGAGGGCGGTCAGAGTGACTTAATCCGGCGGAGCAAGGCTGGAGAGGAGCTCGCGCGGAGGGTCACGCGGTCACTGGAGCCGGTGGAGGTTGCTGGAGCTAAATGAACAGAGAGGCGCTGGAGCAGACAGGAGATCACGGGAGGCGAGTGGAGTGTGAGAGAGATCACGGGAGGCGAGCGGAGGTGAGGTCGCGGGAGAGATCGCAGAGCAGAGGTCTTCAGAGGGCGCTGGAGGTTGCCGGAGGGCGCTGGAGGTCGCTGGAGGTCGCTGGAGAAGGTGTGAGCAGAAGGGGATTGCGGAAAAAAAAAATTTAGGTAAAACATAGCTCTGATACCATGTTAAGCTTGAGCTATTCATTTAAGTGTAAGTAAGAAGTGACCCTTGGGGTCATACATATAGGAGAAGAGAAGGGGGAGAACATGTTACCTAACACCTTAGAACATATTACCTAACACCTAAATAAAATAATAAATACATAAACTTAACAATGTTCACGAGATTGATTCATAGTTAACTCAAGAGTTATAGACACAATTGCAAATTAGAATAGGCATAACCTATTATCATCAGGTTGTCAAAGCTACTAAATATGCACATAAATTAAAACTACTAATTAAATATGCCAGCTAAACAATTTTTTTTTGCATAAACTCTCGTGAACAGCAATTCTCCAGCCATGAGAGGAAACTCATGGCGGTCTCTTCTTGTGGACTGCTGCTACAGCCAGGGGCAGATTTAAAGGGGGGCCAAAGGGACACTGGCACCCCCTATTTTGTGCACATCTATGAGGTGTTATTTATATAAATCAAAACTATGTATTAATCGGGTAAAATTTTAAAACGTGCACCCCAAAAATTTTAATCGATGCATAAATCGGCCCGCTGCAGCACTGCTTAACTTCATTTAGGGTGAATCGCGGAATCGTGAATCCTCTGTAGTCCGCCAGTCCCGCTCTTGCTGACCCTAGGTCATTTCTTCTCCATTTCTTCTCCATTTCGCCCCTGCCGATGGCCGACCCTAGGTCCTTTATTCTCCATTTCGCCCAGCCGTGAGCCCTCCCGAGTTTATTCCGCCTTCCGCCACCTCTCCATGGACTGTGGCACCGGTGACCGCTGTCCCCGACTGGGTCGACTCACTGCTCCACGTCGGCACTTCTCCGGATAGTCCAAGGCCCCAGACCCCAGGCGACCAGGCAGCGCAGTGGCACAGCGGCAGCCGGCAGGCTCATCCTTCTCCGGCACAGTGCTGTAAGTTATTTTGCTCTTTTCGTTCCTTCTTGTCTTAGTTTGCTCTTTCCGTTCCTTTTATAAGAAATACAAAAGACACGGTTACATTTTGTGACTCCAGGTTTAATAATTGGCTCCAGGCTTCCTATATTTTCATTCTTATTTTCCTTACCATGTCAGAACATTAATCTACTAAAGTATGAGTGTTGCCACATTTTGTGACATTCGTAGCTTATTGAAGAAATTCAAGAAGCATTATTTTTGGAAGTTTCTTGCTTAGGATCTGTTTCACCATCTTAATATTGGTAGGATGTTCTGATATTCACTTGGGAGTTTCTTTCTACTGCAGGTGAACCGTGAATGCTCTATCAAAAACAATTCTAGCAGAAGAGCATGAGGAAACAATTTTCTTAGCCCGTTAGACGAAGAGAATAAAAAAAGGAGGAGAAATACGTTCTTCTCTGGCGACAGATTGTGGCCAAGGTTTTGCTTCCATATACCCTATCACAATTTATTTTCATGTAATTTTATTTCTTGGGGTGTTTTGAGGTAGTTTGTAGTTACATGGTATGATATGTTTGAGTGGCTAGAATATAGTGTTGAAAAGGACGCTGCGTTTTGTCTTGTTTGTTACTTATTCAAGAATGAAACCACAAGTACTGTTTCCAGGGGAGATGCTTTTGTTAGTGGAGGAGGATAAAGGTCATGGAATAAACCTGACGGATTTACAAAACATGTTGGCAAGATTAATAGTTCTCATCATTTAGCATTCCAGAAATTTGAAGGTTTAAAAAACCCCCCAAAAGTATATTATTGTTTCTCTTGATAAACAATCAGATAGAACAAAGTTTGAAAACAAATCACGATTACAAGCTTCTTTGAAATGCTTGAGATTTCTCTTGCGACAAGGATTATCCCTACGTGGGCATGATGGGAGTCATCATTCACTTAATAGGGGAAATTTTCTCGAGATTTTGCAGTGGCTTGCCGATATAGATGAAGAAGTTGGTAAATATGTGCTGAAAAATGCCCCGAAAAACAATCAACTAACTGCGCCTTCAATTTAGAAAGATATCATTAATGCTTGTGCCAAAGAAATTACAAAGATTATAATGCAAGAGCTCGAAGATGACTACTACTCAATTTTAGCTGATGAATCTAGTGACGTGTCACACAGAAAACAATTGGCTCTTTGTTTGCGTTATGTTGATGGGAACGGAAGATTAATAGAGCATTTTCTCGGCATTGTGCATGTTCACGATACTACTGCTATGTCTCTTAAAACTGCAATTGAATCATTGTTAATTGATCATTCCTTGAATTTGTCTAAAATCCGTGACCAAGGATATGATGGTGCAAGTAATATGAGTGGTGAGGTAAATGGACTCAAAAGTCTAATTTTAAAAGAAAATCCATCAGCTTATTACATTCACTGTTTTGCTCATCTGCTTCAGTTAACCGTAGTTGCGGTTGCTAAAATAAATGATGATTGTCAATGGTTTTTTGAAGCAATTTCGACGCTATTAAATGTGGTTGGAGTTTCTTGCAAGCAAAATGAGATGCTTAAAGAAAGTCAAGTGCAAAAGGTTGCTCAGGCACTAGAAGATGGTGAACTACAAATGGGATCGGGCTTAAATCGGACACTTTCTTTGGGTCGGTTAGGGGATACTCGTTGGGGATCACATCACAAGACATTAATCCATATTATTTCTTTATATCCTGATATGGTTGCTACACTTTTGAAGATTGGTAAGAGTAAGGCAAATGATCGAGTGAAGACACATGGTGTATTGTTTGCATTAGAATCGTTTGACTTTGTTTTGATGATTCATGTGATGACAACTATATTTGGTTATACACATGAATTAAATATTGCTTTGTAAAAAAAAGATCAGGATATTATTAATGCTATGTCTTTTGTAAGTTTGACAAAAAGACAATTGCAAAACTTGCGTGATGATGGTTGGGATGCTTTGTTCAATAAGGTCTTACTTTTTTGTGGTAAATATAGTATTCATATTTCTAAAATGGATGATCTGTATGTTCCGCGCGGAAGATCAAGACGATTTATTGAAGACTACACATATTTGCATCATTATCGGGTGTCAATTTTCTTAAAGGTGGTTGATTTACAATTACATGAGCTTAATAACAGGTTTGATGAGGTGAGTATGAAGTTGCTCCATTATATGGCTTGTTTGAATCCCATTAACTCCTTTGGTTGTTTTGACGAGCAAAAAATACTCAGACTTGCAGAGTTTTATCCTAATGATTTTTTAAGTTTGGAGTTCTTTAATCTTGAATTTCAGCTAGATAATTTCATTGTGGATATGAAAAGCGACGAGAGGTTTTTTGACTTGAACGACCTTGGTCATCTCTCTATGAAATTTGTTGAAACTGAGAAACATATTGCTTATCAACAATTATACAAGCTATTGAAGTTCGTACTGATTCTTCCTGTGGCTACTGCAAGTGTTGAAAGAGTCTTTTCAGGCATGAATTATGCCAATAATAGATTACGTAATAGTTTGGGCGATCAGACATTGAATGACTGTTTGGTTACATTCATTGAAAGAGACGTATTTTTGAAAGTTTCAGATGATGATGTTATTGATCGTTTTCAAAAATGAAGACTCGACGCGGACAACTGTAATTTCTTCTAGTATTTGGTAATTTTAAATTAAGACATTTATATGTAATTTTATATGACTTTATAATATCAGACATTTTTCATTTTATATATTATGATGTTAATTTTTTTTTGTGCACCCCCTTTTCTAAATTCCTGGATCCGCCACTGGCTACAGCAGCAGCACCTCCATCAATGGCCGGTAAGAACACTGAAACCCGTCCCCGAAGCAGAGTACCACCCAACGGCGGCCAGGGGCACATGGAGTGGCTGGTGGGGCTAATGCTTGTGGGTCACCGACATAGTTGTGGATGGTTTGGATTATGCCTGATGGTGTTGTTTTTGTGATTGTTGTGGTCTAAAGTCATATATTTAGATGAATTGAGGCATCCACATTTTGTGAAGCTGATTGATTACTGCAATGAGAATGGGCACAGACTGTTGGTTTATGAGTACATGGCAAAGGGTAATCTGGAGAACCACCACTTCAATAATATGTATATTTTATCTTCTCTGGACCATAACAAGGAAAAAAGTACCCATGGAAGTTGTGGTTTATGGGTCGATGACCACAGTTTTTAGAAATTTTGTTTAGTTCCCATTAATGACCCTAAATAGAAATAGTTAATCTCTATATAATTGGTCGAATGATATAAATGCAGTGTATAAAACGTAAACCCGTATATGGGTAATGGTGTAAATGGGCTATATGTTAATGCATGTGGGCCTATGTAATTTATCCCAATGTGTGCTTAAGCGGTGATATAAATAGAGCGCTGTTAAAGGCAAGTCAAAAAAGCGCTATGTGCAGGCAAAAATAACCCAATATCTGCATCTTTTAGGATATTTACTCCTTTTAAGCGCACGGAAAACCCTGAACGCGAAATCGAGGGTTTTCGCAGACGCCGACGCCGCCCGCCTCCTCCTTCGTTCCCGTCGTCTGCCTCTCCTATGGCCAACGATCCGAGAAGCCGACGCCCTTCTGAAGAGGCCAAGCTCGTTCGCTCCAACAACGACCGCGATGATGCCACGACTACTCCTTCGTTCCCGTCGCCCGCCATCAAAGTCCTTCGTTCCCATCATCGGCCTTTCTTGTGGCCAATGATCCGAGAACACGACGCCACGCCGACTCCCTTCCGAAGAGGCTAAGCTCACTCGCTCCAACGCTGATCCCGATGACACCACACCTAATCTTTCGTTCCCGTCGCCCTCATCCTCCTTCGTTCCTGTCGTCCGCCTCTCCTATGGCTATCTTGATCCGAGAAGACGACGGCACGCCAAATCCCTTCCGAAGAGGCCAAGCTCGCTCGCTCCAACGCCGACCCCGACGATGCCACACCTCCTCCTTCATTCCCGTCGCCCGCCTCCTCCTTCATCTTTGTGTGCACATACAAAAAATAGTTGCAAATAACATTTCATTGTGTGCACATAGCCATTTTTGGCCTGCCTTAAAAATTTCTCTATAATAATCAGCCGCATCTTATTCGTAATAGATATATAAGTAGATAAACCTGCTATGAGTAAAAAAAATGAATAGTAGTAATCTTCCTACTTGTGGGTGAGAACTTGCATAACTCTACTTTACATATGGTATCAGAGATAGATAAGAGATTCAGGGTGTGCCATCAAAGTAAAGATCGTTCATAACGTAGCACAAACCAATATATAGAAGTTCCATATCAGGTGTAGTTCTTTCTGATTTTATTGTTACTCATCATATGGCTAGCACTTCTTCAACTTCCTCAACCCACTTTACTTATTCTCAAACTGGTGTACCCATCTTTGATGGGGATGATTATGCTTTTTGGCAAGTGTAAATGAAAACTTTATTTCCATCACAAGGTCTATGGACACTTATTATTTTTATTATATTGGTGTATATCATTGACTATGAGTTATGACTTCTCCAAATAGGGAGAGATTGTTGGGTACATTGGAAATTGTGTACCTGATTTGGAGAAGCCTCATCTGACTCAATGGTATACATCAAGTTGTATTTGATGATGTATTGAGTTTACTTATGCCGACAGAAGAATGCAGAAATTATTATAAGTACAAAAGCGTCGAGAAACTTATTTAGTGTTGACACCTTTGAAGGAGCTGTGTCGAGACAAGGAGCAAGTCTGTGTCGACACACATGGCTTGTGTCGACACCTAGAGCTTAAGTCGATATCAACTGTGTCGACACACAGGATTTGTGTCAACACCCCGAGCTTAAGTCGACAACAACTGTGTCGACACACAGGACTTGTGTCGACACCCTGAGTTTAAATCGACATCAACTGTGTCAACACTTATAACTTGTGTCGACACACTTAGACCTTGTTGTACTGACAGTTGTAAAGTAATAACTATGTCGACATACAGGACTTGGGTCGACATATGAAGAAGTTGTGTCGACACACAGAACTTGTGTCGACACATTCTACAAAGGCAGTGTAGAGACTTAATGAAGAGCTATGTCGATAGGTTCTAATGTATGTCGACACATTCTACAAATGCAGTGTAGAGACTGAATGAAGAGTTGTGTCGACAGTTTTTAAAGTTTGTTGACAATACCAAAGGAAGTGTGTCGACACCTGAGTAATTGTATCGACACATACTATCCTTATGTCTAGACACATTCAGCTAAGTTAAATAACTCTAAGTGCCAGATCTCAAGACTGAAGACTTGACAGCTGCTAGAATTGTCAAAGCCTGTTAGACATGTCAGAACTGTCAGATGTCAGACAACTACCGGATCAGCTGGTTGCCTCTGATGTGATCTATAAATAGAGCTGAGCTATCAGAGAAAGATGTTCGTGAAAATAGAGAGAAAATATAGAGGGGAACCAAGAAGAAGGAGGAATAATCCAAGAAGAATTCGCAGAATTCTAAACAGCGAGAAGTTTCTAATTCTAAATCAGAGAAGGGGACAACATCTCATTAGATATGTCAGTGTTTGCAGAATTAATTCTGTAGAAGGAAGAAGCTGAGTCTATATCAATTTCTCAAGAAGATTCAACCTAGGTTCTCTCTTTCAAGAAGCTTTGAATAAGCTAAGTAAGGTTGAATCAGATTCATTGCAGCAATGGTCTGAAGAAAGAAGATTAATCAAGATCTGATCAAGATTTCCTTACCCCTTTTTCTCTCTATCTGGGTGAAGGAAGAAAGTAATTCTTTATACAATTTTATATAAGATCTATTTTTAGATCTGAGTGTAAGAGATTTAAATCTCTGAGTTATAAGCCTGTAATTATAAAGGCTGAGGTAGAGCTGTTTGCCCGAGATAGGAGATTAAGTTCTCTAAGCTGTAGGCTTGGTGATAAGGGCTGAGGTAGAGCTTGATAGCCTGAGTGGTAGGAGTGTAGATTCACTCTGAGGTAGGGTTCTTAGGAAGATCCTGAGTTGTAGGACTTGTTGAAGTCTGAGCTGTAAGATCTGAGGATCTGGGAAGGTGGAAGGGAGTTTGGCTGAATCTAGTGTATTGCTAGATAGGCGAAGGGGGAAAGTGGATGCACCCATCTCTTTGGGAACCACTATAAATCTGTGTCTATTGTGATTGGTTTGTTATGTGTTGTGATTGATATAGAATTTAGTTATACTGTGATTAATTCATTAACTGCTTAAGTAAAAAGAATTGAACCTATTCACCCCCCCTCTCTAAATGTTTAGACATTCTTGAAAGCAATTCTTTTACTTTCTTCCATTTCCTTAGTACTTGAAAATGAAGTGCATCCCAATAGAGAGGTTACACATGAGTCAACACCATGGATCACACAATGAGGGATTACATTGCATGGTCCTGTGTTTGGTGACTCATTGTAAACTGATATTGGTCTACACTTGGCAATATTGACCTGCAAGCACTCAACTAAAATATGGCATTAAATACAACCTTAATTCATCTTAGTTCAAGGGTGACTTCATACAAATCTGGGTTATTATGGATACAATAACCAACAATCTCCCCATATTTGTAGAAGTCAAAATCCTCTACACTAAGGTTAATTACTTCAAGATAAATAAATAAATAACAAGTAAAGCAAGGTATGTATGTAAAGATATATTGTAAATAACAAGTTCAACAAAATTCAATATATATATATATATATATATATATATATATACATATATATATGTAAGATTTGTCCACAGAAATGTCTTAGCCCACAAAATTCAATAGGACTGATGAACATAGACTCATTTGAAATTTTGCTGTTACTGCCTTTCTTTCTTCTCTTGCTGTCTCTTTTGATAACTATAAGGCTTGGGGGTAGTACTTTGCAGGTTTAGGAGGAGCTTTGGGATTGTTCCTGTCATACTCTCTATCAAGAAAGATAGTTGGTGTCATTCTCACCTGCACCAGCAAGAAAGTTCAGAGTATTTCTCTTAGGAAAGAGGAAGCACCCATGGGCCAACCCTTATTGTAGGTCCTTCACAGTTCCAGCTATACAAGCAATAACCTGAAGATCTTTATCTAGAAGCTGTAAAAAGAAGAAAGCTTGAAGAAATAGAGATATGAAAGTAGGCTCATAGGACTATTCCTCAGGAGTCAAAGTTAGGGCTGAATCACCTCAGCCCAGGAAAGAAAGAAGGGGTAGAACAGGGTTCTACAAGTTGCTTCAAGCACAAGCATACTTATTGTTGTGAAGAAGTTGAGCTGAAAAACCTTCAGCTCTGTTTGCAGCTAGTTGTGTTGCAGTCACTTCACAACTCCAACAAGAAATATCTCTGGTGCTGTGAAGAAGAAGTTAGGGCTGAACTTAAGGGTTCAGTTTAGTGAAGGGAAGAACATTGTTCAGCAAGTCACTTCCAGCTCAAGTAAATATATACTTATTACTGTGAAAGTAGTTAGTACTAAGTAATTATTAGTTCAGTAAAGGTAGACTCAGGAAATAGATTCATGAAGTCAAAGTTGGGCAGAGTCTAACTAAGTCAAGGTAGACTCGCACAGAGAAATTTCTCTTGTGTCCAAACAAGACTCACCAACCCACTTCCACCTTGTAGGATCCTTTTGGATCTGAGTGGTAGGAGCAAAGTTTCTCTGAGGTAGGATCCAAGTGTAGATCTGAGTGGTAGGGCACTTGTGCCTGACGTAGGTGATTAATTAACCACTGAGTTGTAGCTGCCTGGAAGGGTACTGAGGTAGGTACCTGTTGTGTACTAAGCTATAGGAGTGATGCAGTTCTCTGAGAGTACGGTTGTGTGCCTGAAACTGTAGGGCTGAGAAGCCTAAGCTATAAGCCTTTGTGTATGGCTGAGGTAGGTGGCTTGAGGGTCACTGAGTGTAGGAGCACCGCAGTGCTCTAAGGTAGGTGTCCTGAAAAGGATACTGAGTGTAGGAACTTGCTGAAGTTTTGAGTGTAAGGCTGAGGTCCTGAGGTATTAGCTTTGAGGAGCATATTTGGAGGAGTTTGGCCTAGTCCAACAAGATAGTTGGATAGGTGAGAGGGAAAGTGGATGTACCCTTGCTCGGGGAACCACTATAAATCATGTGTGCTTTGTGTGTTTTCTTTGTGTTGGCTTTATTGCAGGTTGTATATCTTGAAATCTTCAACTAGTCAACTAATAAAGCCTCCAATAACAAGGAAAATAAAAGATAGTCACTAAGGACTAAGAAACCTATTCACCCCCCTCTAGGTGATTTAACTATCCTTGAAAACAAAGTCTTTTAGTGGGTTTTGCGAGAAGAATGACGGTGACCTTCGCGGAACAAACTTTCTCGGGAAGGAATTTCGAATTTTTTGGTTCAGGAATTTTTATGGACATATCTTTTATTTATATAAAATTAAAAATTTTGAAGAAATAAAAGAAATACATACCAGAGCGGCAGTTTGAATTCTTCATCAAAAGGAGAAATAATATGGCGGAAGAGTGCATTTCTCGAGAAAAGTAGGCTTCTCGAGAAATCCATAGGCATTTCTCGCGAAAAACATACTCCATTTCTCGAGAAAAAGAATTCATTCCGAGAAGTCCATAAAGCATTTATCGAGAAATGTAGAGTCTTTCGATAAATCTAAGTCTTTCGAGAAATCCACATAATTTTACGAGAAGCACTAGATCTTCATAGCATTTGTCCTTTACTTCAGAAAAGATCACTTCAGGATTCTATGTTGAGCATGCCAAGTTCTGTCTTGAAAAAGGAGAACGTTGCCTTGTCCAGCAGCTTCGTGAAAATGTCTGCCACCTGCTTGTCCGTCGGGACATAGTTGAGGGCTATGTCCTTATTCTTCACATGCTCCCGGATGAAATGGTAGCGTACTTTGATGTGCCTGGTCCGACTGTGAGAAACTGGATTGTTGGCGATAGCTATTGCTCTGGAAGAGTCGCAATACATTGGAATTTCTCTGAACTTCAAATTATAGTCTTCGAGTTGGTTTCTGATCCATAGAATCTGTATGCAATAACTACCCGTAGAGATACACTCTGACTCGGCTGTAGATGTTGCCACACAATTTTGCTTCTTACTGCTCCAAGAGATAAGACGTCTTCCGTGGAATTGACACGTCCCGGAAGTGCTTTTCCTATCGTCCCTGCTTCCTACAAAATCAGCATCTGAAAAGCCAATTAGCTCGACATCATTACTTCTTGGTTACAATAAGCCAAGATTGGGTGCACCCTTAAGGTATCTTAAAATTCACTTTTCAGTGATATAATGAGATTCCTTAGTGTTCACCTAATATCTAATGGAAACATGCTGAGAACATTATATCTGGTCTACTAGAAGTTAGGTAGAGCAAGGATCCAATTATGCTTCTTTACTTGGTTTCATCAAAAGGTTTCCCTTTTTCATCCTTGTCCAGAGACACCGTTGAATCCATTAGAGTCCTCATAGAGATTGCATTCTCCATTCTAAATTTCTTAAGTAGCTCTTTAGTGAACTTCGTCTGAGAAATGAAAATTCCATCCTTAGATTGTTTCACCTGAAGTCCTAAGAAATACTTCAGCTCTCTCATACTGCTCATTTCAAACTTCCCTTATTTAAATTTAGAAAACTTTTTGCAAAGGCTGTCGTCCATAGAGCCAAATATGATGTCGTCAACATAGATTTGCACTAGCAAAATCTTGCCTTTAACTTCCCTAAGAAATAATGTCTTGTATATCTTTCCCCTTGTGAACTTGTTCTCAAGAAGAAAGCTATACAATGTCTAGTACCAAGCTCAGGGAGCTTACTTTACACCATATAGGGCTTTGTTTAAAAAGAAAACAAGATCAGGGATTGAGAATTGACAAAACTAGGGGGTTGCGCTACGTATACTTCCTCTTTCAGATTCCCGTTGAGGAATGCTGACTTCAGGTCCATTTGGTAGACGGTGAAGCCTTTGGGGGCAGCATACTCTAGAAATAACCTGATCACCTCGAGCCGAGCCACTGGAGCAAATGTCTGGTCGAAGTCGATCCTCTCTTATTGTTTGTATCCATGTGCAATGAGTCGGGCTTTGTTCTTGATAATTACTCCATGTTTGTTCAGCTTGTTTCTGAATATACACTTGGTGACGATTACGTTTTGTCCTATTGGCCTTGGCACAATCTCCCAGACTTTGCATCATTCAAACTGGTTGAGCTCCTCTTGCATTGCCATTATCCAAGAGGCATCTTTATTCGCTTCCTCGAACTTCTTTGGTTCAACCTGAGACAGAAAACTTAGATGCAACACTTCGTTAGTTGTACCTCTTCTGATTCTCATACCGTCACCTGGCTCTCCAATGATTAGATCAGCTGGGTGGTCTCTTAGGTGTCAGAACCCTAGATTTCTTGCCCTCTTTCCAGTTGGCTCTGCAGTATCTTGTGTTATCTCTATGGGTTGAGGCACTTCTTCCTTTAGAGGTTCTTCATCCACTAAGCCTGGATCGATGATCTTTACTGAGCTTGGACCGTCTTCCTTGATAGCTTCATCCAAGCTTAGCTCCTTGAACCTGGTACCTGCATCTGCACCAATAACACTAGACGAGCTGCTCTAGAGCAGACTAGTGTCATCAAATACAATGTTTATTGATTCTTCTACCACTAGAGTTTTCTTGTTGAAAATCCTTTATGCCTTACTATGGCTACTATATCCTACAAAAATACCTTCAAAACATTTTCACTAAACTTAGTTCGGAATGCTTCCCATTATTAAGTACGAAGCATTTGCTTCTAAAGATTCTAAAGTAGGACAAAGTCAGTTTTCTGCCCTTCAATAGCTCATAGGGGGTCTTACGGTATTTTTTGTTGATTAGTGCTCTGTTTTGCACGTGATAAGCCGTGTTGACTGCCTCAGCCCAGAAGTACTCTGGTAGTGATGCGACGTTCAATATGGTTATACATGATTCAATCAGGGTTCTATTCCTTCTCTCGGCAACTCCATTTTGCCGTGGAGTGCGTAGGGAGGAAAACTCATGAAAGATACCTTGACTTTCATAGAACTTTGTCATGGCACAAGAATCAAACTCTATTCCATGGTCACTTCTGATTTTGACCACTGAGCAGTTCAGTTCGTTCTGAATATTCCTGAAAAAATTAGTGAAGGAATTGAAGGTGTCTGACTCGTGTTTCAGAAAGAATACCCAGGTGAAACGTGAGTAGTCATCAATAATTACTAATGTATAGACCTTACCTCCTAAGCTGTGAATAGGCATAGGATTGAATAAGTCTATATGAAGCAAGTTTAAGCTTCGTGAAGAATATTTCTCTGCAATAACCTTGAAGGTAGCCCGTGTCTGCTTACCCATTTGACAGGAGTGACATGGACTCTCTTTAAGGCACTTAATGCTGGGGGCATCACGCATTATGTTGTGATAAAATAGCATATTTAAGATTTTGAAATTAATATGTGCTAATCTCTTGTGTCATTGGTCACAGAGAGACGCACTACTTTTAGCCATAAAACACACTAGAGTAGAAGTGTCTAAAAAAAGAAAATTTAAACAGAAAATATTTCTGCTCCGAGTGCCTGTTAAGATTGTCTCCAAATTTGCAGACAATTTTATCAAACACTTGTTCTTGCAGAACTCAACGATGTAGCCTTTGTCACATAGTTGACTTATGCTTATAAGATTATGGTGTAACCCTTCAACATAAGCAACATTTGTGAAAGAGACTATGCCATTGGAAATCATACCATAACCTTTTGTTGTTCTCCAGTCTGAATCTCCAAAGATGACTTTTGGTCCGTCTTTGAATGGGGTATAATCACGCAAAAGACTTCTTGTCCCGGTCATGTGCTGAGAGCATCCACTGTCCAAATACAAGATCGGAGTTCTATTGGCCTTTGGATATTCCTGCAAAAATAAATCAGTTTACCTTAGGAACCCAAACGTATTTGGGTCCTTAGTTCCTAGTCAGCATACTCCCCCTAAGAACCTTAACCTTGCGAGTGGTCGGTCTCGCATAGCTACCTTTAGGAGTTACAAGATTGGCAGGGTTATACCAACAGTCTGCGCCAAAATGATCAATTTTGCGGCAGCACCAACAGTCAAATCTGTTGTACCTTCTCTTGTACTCCTACTTTACCCTTTGAATGTGGAGTCTAGCAAGGGTAGCATTATTAGAGGTAGAGGCCTCCTGGTTGCAGCATACACAGGGGCTTTCCTTCTCTGTAGCCTTAGACACAAAAGATGTAGCTTTAGATTCCTTCTTATTATTATGGCCATGCACATATGGAAAATAAATCTACATCTGAATTTCCTTAAACGGTTCTTTGAACACGCTGGCACCAAAGTCATGGGGACGGGTCTATCCCTGGTATCTATTCTTGGGCTCTACATGAGTAGGCCTAGCATGATGACCATAGGACGACTCAAGGTCAAAATTGTTCGTCGGAAAGATTACTTTCCTAAACGAAGGTTGATCCATGAGTACCTTCCTCTTTTCTTTGGCGCTAGCCTTCTTGGAAGCCTTACCTTTTCCAGCGATGTGGCCAAGACCACTGCCCTTCTTCTGAGCGGAGAACTCATCAATGATAGGCAGAACTATCTTCGGTTGGGATTAGCTCTCAAAGAGTTTTCTCTCCAACTCGAGCTTTTCTTGCAACTCATCAAGATATTTTTCTTTCAGAATTAATATCTCAGCGGAGCCCTTGAGTTCCTCTTTCAGGGAGTGGACTTCATCTCGGAGAGGAAGCATTTTTGCAATTTCTTCCTTCAGTTCAGTTTCCACTGCCTTGAGGGAGGCAATATCTTTAACTTGCTTTCAGACTATCTTTCAGGATTTGTCGAAAGACTTTAACAAGTGCTCGTGCTGAGCCATCAACTCTGATTCGTTCTCATCATGTAACACCCCTATCCGTCGCATAGCATTTAGCAGTAGGTCCGGCCGGGGCCCGACTCTATATACTACGGATAGACCGGTTGGTTACGCGTTGAAACCATTCAACCAATTACACGTCCTACACAAGCACCTAGCGGAAGCATTAAAATTAAGTTGCAAGACAAAAGAACCCAGCCAAAGAGCATGAATGCCCACTACAATATAACCCATAGGAATGTTTCAATACACAGAAAAAGAAATGGCCTTAAGGCCTTACACAGTTTGCTTGACATAAAAGTGTTTTCATACTTCGGCTCGCAGGCCAGCCACACATGATTACCATGAAACACTCAAAATTAGGCCTTCGAGGGCCGGCTCAGCAACTTGGGCTTTAGCCCGCTATTTTCCGCTCGGCTCCGCAGCACCTGCAAGCAACAAATCACCGCCCGGTGGCAAACAAAAGCAACGGTCAGCTATGTTGACCAAATTATAACGTTCCCGCACCCAAAATCGGGGCGACAATGCTCTTTCCCTGCACTTTATTAGTATATGCAATTAATTAGTGTAAACACACATCATCACAGGCATAGGCTCGCACGGCCACACACCTCGTGCACACAGTGCACATTCACGGCAAAACGGCCAACGTCACGTCAATTCAAGCCATAGACGTTCCCGTTCCACCACCGCCCCTTGGAAGGCCAACCATATGAGCAATTTGTCTTCCTGGCCTTGGTCACGACAATTTAAGCCATAGACCACCGAAGACCCTCATCCATGCCAACGGTCCCACCGAACGACATAGATCGGGTACGGTTCCGCCTGACCTGTGCTCATACCGCAACGAAAATTTAAGCCATATGCGTAGGTCAAGACTCGCCGAGTCCCGTTTCCACCACAATAATCACATAACCTGGTTATGTTCACATTAGCTCCCCGACCACTATGTTGGCAAAACCCGCTTTTGCCCAATTTTCCGGGTGCACCTTGAAGTTAATCTCCAAGGCTCCCTGCTGCAATCTACCACATAGAAAACCCGAAAATGCCCAAAACATTTGGAGTCTTCCCCGGTTCATATGCAATGTAACATCACCGATCCGGACCAATTTGTCCGGATAGGCTTCACACACAATGCCTATGTCCGTTTTCGCATACGGACTATACACAAGGGGGACTTTACATATCTACCCCAAGGAACGCTCCAACTCTTCGCTCACTCGCGAGAGAGGGCTTCCTATGCAAAGGAAAAGAGGGCTTCACATGCCCAAGGATGAGAAATTGTTACCCTTGCGTTCTTCCGCGGCGCTATGAAAATCTACGCGGTTGGAAAGCACCGCAACGGCGTCGCCTTCGCGGATCTGGACTCGGATTGCGATTCGGAGCTCCGACACTCCACCAATGGCCGGATCTTGGTCTCCTCCTCCACCTAGCTCTCCCTTCTCTCTAAACCCTTAGAGAGAGAATGCCCAAGAGAAAGTGTGGTATTCCACCCTAATTACTGACTAAAACACCCCAGGAACAGCCCCCAACCGTCGGATCCAAAGCCAAGGAAACGAACGGCCACGATTAGGCCTGAAATTACAAAATCTGGGCCGAACATGGGTTGCAACGTGATAACCAGCACACGGCATTCGACACAGCCTCCGACACGCCCGTGTCGCATGCGACACGGCCGTGTCACGACCCGTGTCACTCCCCGTGTGCAACGACCAACATTCTTTTCCCGAGAAGGACACGGCCTGCGACACGGCACCTGACACGCCCGTGTCACAAGTGACACGCCCGTGTCTGTGCCCGTGTCATGGCCCGTGTACATCTACCAACACTTGTTTCCCGAGGAGGACACGACCTGCGACACAGCACCCGACACGCCTGTGTCACATGTGACACGCCCGTGTCTGTGCCCGTGTCATGACCCGTGTACATGACTCAGAAAACTCCCAAGTGTGGCACGCCCGTGTCACGCCCGTGTCACGCCCATGACACGCCCGTGACACCTGCTCCAAGTCCCAGACTTGGCTTAAAACGTCACCCGTCCCTGTTTTGAGTTTCGGGGTGTTACACATCAGAGGAGTAGTCGTCATGACCATTGGAGGAAGTTTCAGATTCTGAAAGAATGGTGTGCGAGTTTACCTTCCCGACTCTGAGTCGCCCACTTCTTCGTTAGATTGAGCCATACGCCCAAAGTAAGCTTCTTAATTTTCAGAACTTGACTCGCTCGAGTCACTGTCGCTGAGAGTCTTCGACTTCTTGGCGACGAAGCTCTTTTCTTCTTTCTTCTTCCCTTTGAAAGATCTCTTCTCGTCCTTCCTGGAGTTATCCTTCTTCTTATATGGACACTCCGCGATCTTGTGACCTGACTTATTATAACAGTAGCAAACAACGTCAGAGGAAGAAAATTTATTAGGTTTGAATTATACTTGTCCTCCTTGTTATAACTTTTCTTCGTACGATCACCGTCACGATGTGATCTCCTGGAATCTGAAGAGAAAGACATATTATTCATTTGTCTCCTCTTTCTCAGCAGCTTCTTGAACTGATTAGAGATTAGGAAGAACTCTCCTTCTGATAGCTCTGAGCCTAATGTGCTAGGCTCAGAGTCTTCAGGAGTGTTAGGAGCTCGTGTACTTATGGGTGACATAGCTTTGGACTTCCTTAAACCTTCAACCTTTAGGGTATTAGACTTCTCTTTACTTGAAAATCGATTGGCTTGCTCCTCCTTCTTTCTGGTGTTTATTTGGAGTTCATAGGAGAGCAGCTTTTCGAACAGATTCTATGGATCTATCTCTGGTAGCTTCCCAAATTCTCTAATGGCAACAACTTTTGTATCCCACTCCTTTGTCAAGGATCTGAGAAATTTGTTGTTCAGTTCACCATGAGTGAATTCACGGCCATGGTTTCTGAGTCTGTTGACTATCTTGAAGAACTTCTCGAAATTGTCAGCTAGGGATTCTGTAACATCCCATTTCCGGCTAGACCCCTAGGAGTCGGTTGGTCGTGATAGAACCATAGGAAGCCCAAAAAAACTGAAATAAATCGACCGAGATTTCGGGTCATGGGTTGGTCACTCCCATGACCCACATGTCACGCCCGTGACATAGGGCGTGACCACCTTCGACGATCGTCGATTTCAGGTCGACGGTCGTCGAACCCCGAATTAGTCACCCGGGCATGTCACGCCCGTGACCCACAATGTCACGCCCGTGACATAGGGCGTGACCACGTTCGACGATCGTCGATTTCAGTTCGACGGTCGTCGACCTAGAATTGGCCACACAGGCCTGTCACACCCGTGACCCACAATGTCACGCTCGTGACATAGGGCGTGACCACGTTCGACGATCGTCGATTTCAGTTCGACGGTCGTCGACCCAGAATTGGCCACATGGGCCTGTCACGCCCGTGACCCACAATGTCACGCCCGTGACATAGGGCGTGACCACGTTCGACGATCGTCGATTTCAGTTCGATGGTTGTCGACCCAGAAATGGCCACACGGGCCTGTCACGCCCGTGACCCACAATGTCACGCCCGTGACATAGGGCGTGACCACATTCGACGATCGTCGGTTTCAGTTCGACGGTCGTCGATCCAGAATTGGCCACACGGGCCTGTCACGCCCGTGACCCACAATGTCACGCCCGTGACATAGGGCGTGACCACGTTCGACGATCGTCGATTTCAGTTCGACGGTCGTCGACCCAGACTTGGCCACCCGTGCCTGTCACGCCCGTGACCAATGTGTCACGCCCGCGACCAAGGCCGAATCGTCAGCCAGACTGGAAGTTTCGGTAACCGACGTCGTAATAAATTCTGATTATGGGAATGAAAACCAAGAGTATTTATGGGCCGTTTCCTACTTTAATTATTTAAATAATTAAGGAAATGTTGGTCCAATAGGAAATCGCCACCTGGCAAACACCTCTTCATTTCCAGCATTTCAACTGCCTTTGCCATTACCGAAACGTCATTAAGAGAAATATTAATGGCCATAAACGTTTCATCCTTTCCCCTCCCCACTTGTTGATCTATAAAAGACTCCTAAGAGCAAGAGGAAAAGGTTACACTCTCCCTCAAACTGTTTCAGGTTTCCCCCTTGCTGTTGAAGAATTTCCGGCGACGCCACCACCGCGCAAATGGCTTCCCGACGCTCTGCACGCCACCAACCCGCGAACAAGGTCCTCCCCTCCCTCTTCTTCTGTGGATAGATCTAGAAATCGTTAGGAGAGATATCGGGCTCAAAAGAGCTAGATCGGGTGAGCGTTTCCATGGTTTTCCAAAATTTTCATGGTGGCGGGTTCGCCGGAAACCGCCTCTCCGGCGGCCGTGCCGCCGCCCGACGATGGCCCTCACCTCAATAGAGGTGGTGGTGGTGGTGGCCGGCCAGGGAGATGGCTGGATGGCCGGGAAATAACTTTGGAAAAGCTACAGGAAAATAAGTTTTCAGGGCTCTGGATTCGGGCTGTAGAAGAAGATGAACAGTGCCATGAAATTAGATTCTATTTTTAAAACAATTTCTGAATGAAAATATCTGTCACTTTAAATAATTTGGGGAAAAAATACCTAGAGACTTCTATAGGAAAAATGGTCAACATATAAAATGTATCCCATGAAGTCTACTTTAATTCAAAATTAATTTGACTCGATTTGGAGTCCTAGTTAGAACACAACACCCTTTTTGGTGAGGTATATCCATAGGGCTGTTTTGACCTTAGAAAAATTCCCCACTCCAATCTAGTCATCAAAATGACTTGAAATTTGGGGTGTGGCCTAATCTTACCTATATCTAGGTGCTATCCAAAAATGAGAAATTTTGGAGAATGTTTTTCTATAGTTTCTAGAAAAATTCAATAATCCTAGCTTAATTTAATTAGATGGCTAAATAATTTCCAAACCCTCTCAAATTTTGGTGAGTGGCCCTGGGTTCACCATAAGGTTCTGTATAATTTTTCATCTCATTTGGAGATGGTTTGGATTAGAAATGAACAAACCTAAGTTTTGCCCTAATAAGGGGTCTTAGGTTAAAGGTGCACTTTTGAGATTTGAGTGGCCATATCGCCTCAACAGGGGCTGATATTTTGGTCACTGGCTTTTTAGGGCATGACACACCCTCCAAGGGAGTTTGGAGGGGTTTGGTGTTGGGTAGCCTTAGAACTCTAGGGAGAATCCCTTAATGGTGGTTTTTGGGGTTGTGAAGGTCACGGGGTCAAATGACCTTGGATTGACTCAAAATTTGGTGAAGAGGACCATAGAGACATTATAGTTCTCTGGATGAAATCTTAGTAGATTTGGAGACTGTTGGGATACTTAAAAACCTAACCCTAGTTTAGGGTGCAAAACTTGTAGAGATAGGAAATGACATTAAATCACATTGGAAAGGGATGAGATTTGGGTAGAGTGAAGTATAGGGATGGTACAAGCTCTGGATATTTTACTATGAATTTTAAGATCATTATTTTGCATACTTCATTAACGATGTAGTAACTTGTATGATTTGCTTAGAAAATTTATTATGGAATACATACTTCTTGGAAATTGATGAAATTTAGGCAGAGAACGTTTATTATGATTTTAAATCTCTGTAAATGTTTATGGGATTTTTGGAAGTTTAATTCTAAGGCTTACTTCATTAAGTATGTTTTACCTTGAATATTTGATTAAATCTATAGTGCTGTCTAGCAAGCTGGTAAAATTATGATTCTTTGTACAAAGATCTTTTCTATACCATACTACTGATTAGTAATTTTTCAATAATTTTTCGATGAGTAATTTCAGTACTTCCTTCATTACGTAGAATTAACGTGATTATACTGGATAAATTAATTAGAGGCTGAATACTTTCTATAAAATTCTGAAAATTTGTATTTGAGGTTATCTTGCTGTTATTTGATGATCATGATTTTTGGGTGGCCATTACTTAGGAGGATCATGTAGTTCATGTTTAAAATGACCATTGGCCCATCCTTTGGGAAAATTAAATAAATATCAGATTAATTAGGAAAGTTATAAGTTTTTGGATTTAGACAAAGTATAGTATGGTAGACCTCCAGTAAAAATTATAGGAGATTTGGAAGACAATCTGGAGTACCTCCCCTTGTGTACCTCATATAGCTTAGGATGGTCTGCATACTATAAAACCACGAAAACTGATCTAGAGTAATAATGAACTTGGGAAAATGGAGTGTGGTAGTTGCTGGTTGGTTAGGGCAAGCTAAGGTTTAGTTCATTATTGGAAGTCAGGGTCGGTGGAGTGTGAGACTGGTTAAGGATAAGGGAGTACGGGAACGACGAAAGATCGTCCACCCCGGATAGGAATGGAAGAGTCTTAATACTCTAGGGTTAGATCTAAAGTAACTAAATGGGGATCGGGTTAAGGGAGATCAACTAATAACAATAAGTGCCTTGCGAAAGGGAACTTCGGGCCGTAATGCCGCCGTCTTGGTTCCTAGTGCCCCTTGAGAGCCCTTCACGGGGTATGCCGGGGGCAGTCCTGGGCTAACGTAAACCAAAGAAATAATAAATTAAAAGAGCAACTAGTATAACTAGGGTTACACATGCACACTCCCCGATAGTTAGGAAAGTAGAATAATTGGTTTGGTTGCCATTCAGACAGTAGCTCTGAAGGAAGATGCACGAACGGGACTGTCCGGGGGGCCGAGGGCTCGAGGGTTGGAGTACAGAATAAAGGTGGTGGGTCTTCGGTATCTGATTGTCGTTCACACCGACATCGGTACGCTGACTCGACGGTGTGAGACACTTAGCCAAAGAAAGTCTGGTGGGTACAACCAGCAGTAGTACGCGGATACTCTAGGTTGTGTTCTTCTAGGGGCGTATGGAAGGGCTAGGCCTGGTAGTGTGGATACCCGCCTAGGAGTGGGGGGCCCGACCCACTGTCTCCGTTTGCCACTACGGAGGTTCCTGGGAGTGAAGCTAGCTGCCCGAACAGGGGGAACTAAAGGTCTGTGCGCATAGAGTCGTGTGCGTGTGTTGCACTTGCATGAATCATGACATAGCATATCACTACACTCATAATTGCATACAACCGACACCCCAACGTATAAATCGGTATGGGACTTTTTATACGATGGGAGCCTTGTAGAAGACCCCTTAACTTATAAGTTTGTATGGGCATTCATATAAGTTAAGGTTACTTACTTATTTACTTGCTTGTATACTTACTACTTCTCTTCCTTACCATGTACTACCATAGGATTGCTAGTTGTACTTTATTATAAACAATTGATAGATTAGCTCCCTTGTCAACTGCTTGATTATTCTCCACTATTGAAGCTTCCCTTTCCTCCTCTCCGCCCGATGCTTAGGAGCCGTGGGGGGAGGGGTAGGGGGTGATAGGGCTTAGTCTTTATGACTAATGGTTTTCGAACCACAACATTACAGGAGCTCCGGATGGGAGACAGGGACCAGCAGTCCAGGGACCAACACCAGCGGAGTACGGTGCGCATGGAGGTGGGACAGTCTAGCACCGGAGCACCTGCGACCAGCTCCGTGAGTGATTAGTATTTTCTTAGTTTCCGCGATGAGTGACTTGTAGTGAGGACTCTGATGTACCGGGCTCGAGCCCGTTTATCTATTTTCCTGTCATTATCTACTGATGAACTGGATGTGATTTCACATTTATCTACATGTTTCTGTGGACTTGTTTACATTTTATGTATTATTACTTCTCTCTCTCGTGATCGAAAAGGGCCGGCAGAATTGGCGTTTTGTAGTGGCGGCCTTCCCGTGAGTCGGTGCCACCGCAAAGCGGCAATTCTGGGCTAAGACCCCGGTGGTTGAAAAAGAAAAAAAGGGGGGGGGGGTCTTACAAGTGGTATCAAAGCAACCTCGATCGGAAGAGAAGTAGTCCACAAAACCTTGGGTACTCCCGTGCGAGCTTAGTTTGCGTACAAACTAGCAGCGGATGCAGTGGTGTGCCCATAAGGGGAATCACATGTGAAAGTCCATCCTAACTCTTCTTAAATTCCATTCATTCGCTCTCTAACAAATGGAATTTTTACTTGTAGCCTGCGACGAACCCTACATTACAGCAGGGGACACCTCAGGCTCCGAATGTGGTCCCGCCTCCACCAGCTCCAGCTCTGTTCCAGCAGACAGAGATGGGGCAAACACTGACGGCCATCCTGGAGGCCTTCAGAGCTCAGCAAGCCCCGACCCCACAGCCAAACCCCGGGGCCAATTGGATGACTGTCTTTCGGGGACTTTCCCCTCCGTCCTACCAGGGGACGGAGTCTGCAGTACGTACGGAGGAATGGTTGGACACCATTTACAAGATGCTGGCAGGGATTCGATGCCCCACGGAGGAGGCAGTCGCTTTGGCAGTCTCCTGCTTAGAGTCACACGGAAAGAGATGGTGGAAATCTCAGCTGGACACCACCTTTGCAGGGATGGACTGTGCTGATATTACTTGGGAGGAGTTCAGAGCAGCGCTCTTGGGACATTTTGTACCTAAGTCGGCGAGAGATGACCTGGAGGATAGGTTCCTGCGGTTGAGGTAGGGGAACAGGACTGTGGTGGAGTACTATCAGGAGTTCACTCACCTGGCCCGTTATGCGGACGCTTACCAGTTAGACGATGCTGGCTATGCCCGGAGGTTTTATAAGGGGCTGCAAGATGACATGAGACATGCCCTCCTTTTCTTCTCAGAGGGGAGTCTGGCCAGGATTCTGGAGATGGCTAAGAAGAGAGAGGCGGATCAGCTTATAGTGAGGAGCCGAAAGAGACCAGCTGATGATACAGTGATTGGAGGACGTAGAGACTGTCCTCGAGGCCAGGTTATTGGAGAGAGAAGGAACGGGGATCAGCCTCGTCAAGAGTTTGGGCAGGAGTAGAGGAGTCAGGGGGTATTGGCTCCCCAGCCTATACAGATGCTGGAAATGCCAAGGACGGCAGAGCAGCCACCGGTATGCTATCAGTGCAACCAATCGGGGCATATCAAGAGGAACTGCCCTGTGAGGCGAGCACCCCCACCAGCACATCAGGGCGCTCCACCTCCCCGACAGTTTGGCGGACGAGGACAGGACCGAGGACGGGGATTCCAGGATCGAGGCCGCAGGCCAGAGAGGGAGCAGGTGTATGCTCTAGACCTGACACAGCCCCGGAACCCGGAGCAGGTTATCACAGGTATGGCAGTACTTTTAAATTTTCTTCATATAAACTACTATTTTAAACATAACCTGGTTAGAAATTAAGAGAAGATAAACTACAATAAGAATACTAAGACATTTAATTACCCCAGGCATAGTCTTCGTTAGCGGCAAGCCCGCTCATACCCTCTTCGACACTGGTGCGTCGCAATCATTCGTGTAGGAGGATTTCGTGAAAGGACTGGCAGGAGTGGAGCCATTCATCGGGAAGATGATGAGGGTGCGCCTACCCGATGGATCAGAGATATTGACCTCTGCTCATTGTAATATGGAAGCGAGGATCGGTGGAAAGGCGTTTGAGGCACCAGCGATGGTTCTAAAGATGCCAGATTACGATCTGATTCTGGGCATGACTTGGCTGTATTGGAACCATGTCCAGATCGATTGCGTGGCGAAGAGGATCACCGTGAGGCACGGCGACTCCTTCATTATCATCGAAGGTATTCTACCAGCACCCCGTACCTTACTATTGTCTATGCAGGCCGTTAAGGCCCACCTGCAGGGGGAAGAAGTTTATCAGGTCCTTTTTGAGGCGGTCGTGGCCAAAGACTCTATTTCAGATATTCCAGTAGTGCGGGACTTCGCCGACGTGTTTCCAGAGAAGCTACCAGGGTTACCCCCGCACCGAGAGAAGGACTTCCAGATTCAGCTCGTACCGGGGGCTAAGCCGGTATCCAGAGCTCCCTATCGAATGGCCCCAAAGGAATTGGTGGAATTTCGAAGCCAGCTTCAGGAGTTAGTGGAGGCCGGGTTCGTTCGGCCTAGCTCTTCACCATGGGGAGCTCCGGTGTTGTTCGTTAAGAAGAAGGACGGGACCCTTCGACTGTGCATAGATTACCGGGCTCTGAACAGGTTGACGATCCGGAACACTTATCCCTTACCAAGGATAGACGAGCTTTTTGACCAGCTGGAGGGAGCCCATTGGTTCTCAAAGCTGGATTTGAGGTCAGGGTACTACCAGCTTCGCATTCGGGAGGAGGACATCCCGAAGACGGCCTTCAGCAGCAGATACGGCTTGTACGAGTTTACAGTGATGCCGTTCGGGCTCACGAATGCACCCTTCGCATTCATGACCCTGATGAATCGGGTGTTCGAAGAGTATCTGGACGTCTTCATTATAGTGTTCATCGACGACATACTTATCTATTCAAGGACGGAGGAGGAGCACGCGAGACATCTTGCCTTGACCTTGGAGAAGTTGCGTGAGCATGAGATGTATGCCAAGTATAGCAAGTGTCAGTTTTGGCTAAAGGAGGTGGCCTTTCTGGGCCATGTCATCAGTGGAGCAGGTCTGGCAGTGGATCCGGCAAAGGTCCAGGCAGTGCGGGATTGGCCACCACTAAAGTCGGCCTCGGATGTTCGAAGTTTCTTGGGACTTGCCGGCTATTACCGGAAGTTCGTAAAGGGGTTCTCTCAGATTGCCCTCCCTCTTACGTCTCTGACGAAGAAGGAGTCCCCTTTTATTTGGACGCCGCGATGCGAATCTGCCTTCCAGGAGCTGAAGGATCGTCTCACCTCGGCTCCCATCCTTGCTCTTCCATCGGGGAAGGAGGGATTCCAGGTGTATGTAGATGCTTCCTATCAGGGGATGGGTGCCGTTCTGATGCATAACGGGCACGTAATAGCCTATGCCTCCTGTCAGTTGAAGCAGCATGAGCATAACTACCCCGTGCACGATTTGGAGATGAGGGCAGTCATTTTTGCTCTTAAGATCTGGAGACACTATCTCTACGGAGTACATTGCGATATATTCTCCAACCATAAGAATCTGAAGTACGTCGACACCCAGAAGGAGTTAAACATCAGGCAGAGACGTTGGGTAGAATTTCTGTTGGACTACCAGTATACCATGCACTACCATCCGGGGAAGGCGAACGTGGTCGCAGATGCTCTAAGCCGGAGAGCGAGTACGACAGGAGTAGGCCCGCAGCTGATGGCCTTGGAGTTGGTGAGATCATTCGAGGAGATGCAGATTTCACTAGTGTGTGAGGATGACCCGGAGCTATACATGGAGTACTTGGGGTCGATGGTTACTACTGATGATATTCGAGACCGCATCAGAGATGGGCAGATGCTGGATGAGAGAGCTGAGCCGATATTCCGAGCCTTGGAGGAAGGCACGACAGGAGATTACTCTTTGAGGGATGGGCTCCTGTGTTTCCGAGGCAGAGTCTACATACCAGCAGGAGGATGGATCCGGGAGGACATTTTGACGGAAGCTCACTGCAGCCGGTATTCGGTACACCCGGGGATCACCAAGATGGTAAAGGATTTAAAGAGGACGATGTACTGGCCGGGTATGAAGAAAGATATTACGTATTTTGTGACGCATTGCGAGGCCTGCCAGCTCGTGAAGGCGGAGTGTAGGAACCCGGCAGGCTTGCTGCAGCCGCATCCGGTGCCGGAGTGGAAGTTTGAGGATATAGCCATGGACTTCATACATGGGCTACCTCGATCCCGTGCGGGGAATGACTCGATCTGGGTGATAGTGGACAGGCTAACAAAGGTGGCCAGATTCATTCCAGTGGCAAATGGCGCACCAGTCAATGAACCTCCCCAAGACTATCGTTTCGGATCGGGATGGGCGGTTTACATCCAGGGAATAGAGGTCAGTCCAGGCCCATCTGGGTTCTCGGTTGACATTCAGCACAGCTTTCCACCCTCAGACCGACAGACAGACAGAGCGCACAAACCGTACCCTGGAAGATCTGTTGCGACTGTGTATTTTGGACCGTGGCGAGCCTTGGGAGAGATTGCTGCCACTGGTCGAGTTTTCGTACAACAACGTTCATCAGTCCAGCATAAGCATGGCTCCATACGAGGCATTGTACTGAAGGAGGTGCAGGACCCCACTATCATGGGTTCAGGATGAGGATCCGCAGGCACTGGGCTCGGAGTTTGTGGGAGATACAGATGCTCAGATTAGATTGATCCGGGACAGGATGTTGGAAGCCCAGAGCAGACAGGCCAAATACTACGATGCGAGGCATCGTCAAGTAGAGTTCCAGGTAGGAGACCGGGTTTTCTTGAAGATACGGCCGATGCACGGAGTTTCGCGGGTGCGCGGGCGGAAGAAGCTCAGTCCGAGATATATGGGGCCTTATAGGATCTTGGAGCGGATCGGCCCCTTAGCCTATAGACTGGAGTTACCACCGGAGTTAGCGGGATTGCATGATGTCTTCCACGTCTCCTCACTTCGGAGGGCTCTGCTACGCCCTGAGCAGCTGATTCCCTCGGCAGATGGCCCGGTGGCCTCGGATCGGTCAGTCAACTTGGAGCCTATCAGGATTGACGATACAGCAGTGCGGGTCTTGCGACGAAAGAAGGTCCCGTTAGTCAAGGTTTTGTGGAACAATCATGGGCAGGAGGAGCACACATGGGAACCACAGGACTTGATGCGGCAAAAATACCAGGAACTTTTTCGTCAGGTATACCTCACAACCCCTCTGGACAATCAATTTGCCTTCCTGTTTAAAACCAATAGGACGAAAATTTCGAGAATAGGGGCTAATCTTTTGTTTATTGGGGTGTATATACCTAGTTAATTGGGCGAATTGATCCTAAATTTGAAACCGCACAAAGCAAACATATCGTAGAAATGTAATCTTTCAATCCTCATGGGATGTTACAAGCTGCCTTTCCCTGATTAGAGTCCCGTAGGCTTAACCTTGATTTCGGGGACGAAATCTTTTGTTTTGTTTATTGGGATTTGTAACATCCAATTTCCGGCTAGACCCCTAAGAGTCGGTTGGTCGTGATAGAACCATAGGAAGCCCAAAAAATTGAAATAAATCGACCGAGATTTCGGGTCACGGGTTGGTCACGCCCATGACCCACATGTCACGCCTGTGACATATGGCGTGACCACCTTCGATGATCGTCGATTTCAGTTCGACGGTCATCGAACCCCGAATTAGTCACCCGGGCATGTCACGCCCGTGACCCACAATGTCACGCCCGTGACATAGGCGTGACCACGTTTGACGATCATCGATTTCAGTTCGACGGTCGTCGACCCAGAATTGGCCACACGGGCCTGTCACTCCCGTGACCCACAATGTCACGCCCGTGACATAAGGCGTGACCACGTGCGACGATCGTCGATTTCAGTTCGACGGTCGTCGACCCAGAATTGGCCACACGGGCCTGTCACGCTCGTGACCCACAATTTCACGCCCGTGACATAGGGCGTGGCCACGTTCGACGATCGTCGATTTCAGTTCGACGGTCGTCGACCCAGAATTGGCCACACGGGCATGTCACGCCCGTGACCCACAATGTCACGCCCGTGATATAGGGCGTGACCACGTTCGACGATCGTCGGTTTCAGTTCGACGGTCGTCGACCCAGAATTGGCCACACGGGCCTGTCACGCCCGTGACCCACAATATCACGCCCGTGACATAGGGCGTGACCACGTTCGATGATCGTCGATTTCAGTTCGACGGTCGTCGACCCAGAATTGGCCACCCATGCCTGTCACGCCCGTGACCAATGTGTCACGCCCGCGACCAAGGCCGAATCGTCAACCAGACTGGAAGTTTCGGTAACCGACGTCGTAATAAATTTTGATTATGGAAATGAAAACCAAGAGTATTTATGGGCCGTTTCCTACTTTAATTATTTAAATAATTAAGGAAATGTTGGTCCAATAGGAAATCGCCACCTGGCAAACACCTCTTCATTTCCAGCATTTCAACTGCCTTTGCCATTACCGAAACGTCATTAAGAGAAATATTAATGGCCATGAACGTTTCATCCTTTCCCCTCCCCACTTGCTGATCTATAAAAGACTCCTAAGAGCAAGAGGAAAAGGTTACACTCTCCCTCAAACTGTTTCAGATTTCCCCCTTGCTATTGAAGAATTTCCGGCGACGCCACCACTGCGCAAATGGCTTCCCGACGCTCTGCACGCCTCCAACCCGCGAACAAGGTCCTCCCCTCCCTCTTCTTCTGCGAATAGATCTAGAAATCGTTAGGAGAGATATCGGGCTCAAAAGAGCCAGATCGGGTGAGCGTTTCCATGGTTTTCCAAAATTTTCATGGTGGCGGGTTCGCCCAAAACCGCCTCTCCTGCGGCCGTGCCGCCGCCCGACGATGGCCCTCACCTCAACAGAGGTGGTGGTGGCCGGCCAGGGAGATGGCTGGATGGCTGGGAAATAACTTTGGAAAAGCTACAAGAAAATAAGTTTTCAGGGCTCTGGATTCGGGTTGTAGAAGAAGATGAACAGTGCAATGAAATTAGATTCTATTTTTAAAACAATTTCTGAATGAAAATATCTGTCACTTTAAATAATTTGGGAAACAAATACCTAGAGACTCCTACAGGAAAAATGATCAACATAGAAAATGTAGCCCATGAAGTCTACTTTAATTCAAAATTGATTTGACTCGATTTGGAGTCCTGGTTAGACCACAGCACCCTTTTTGGTGAGGTCTATCCATAGGGCTGTCTTGACCTTAGAAAAATTCCCCACTCCAATCCAGTCATCAAAACGACTTGAAATTTGGGGTGTGGCCTAATCTTACCTATATCTAGGTGCTATCCAAAAATGAGAATTTTTGGAGAATGTTTTTCCATAGTTTCTAGAAAAATTCAATAATCCTAGCTGAATTTAATTAGATGGCTAAATAATTTCCAAACCCTCTCAAATTTTGGTGAGTGGTCCCTAGGTTCACCATAAGGTTCTGTATAATTTTTCATCTCATTTGGAGATGGTTTGGATTAGAAATGAACAAACCTAAGTTTTGCCCTAATAAGGTGTCTTAGGTTAAAGGTGCACTTTTGAGATTTGAGTGGCCATATCGCCTCAACAGGGGCTGATATTTTGGTCACTGGCTTTTTAGGGCATGACACACCCTCCAAGGGAGTTTGGAGGGGTTTGGTGTAGGGTAGCCTTAGAACTCTAGGGAGAATCCCTTAATGTTGGTTTTTGGGGTTGTGAAGGTCACGGGGTCAAATGACCTTGGATTGACTCAAAATTTGGTGAAGAGGACCATAGGGCCATTATAGTTCTCTGGATGAAATCTTAGTAGGTTTGGAGACTGTTGGGATACTTAAAAACCTAACCCTATTATAGGGTGCAAAACTTGTAGAGATAGGAAATGACATTAAATCACATTGGAAAGGAATGAGATTTGGGTAGAGTGAAGTATAGGGATGGTACAAGCTCTGGATATTTTACTATGAATTTTAGGATCATTATTTTGCATACTTCATTAACGATGTAGTAACTTGTATGATTTGCTTAGAAAATTTAATATGGAATACATACTTCTTGGAAATTGATGAAATTTAGGCAGAGAACGTTTATTATGATTTTAAATCTTTGTGAATTTTTATGGGATTTTTGAAAGTTTAATTCTAAGGCTTGCTTCATTAAGTATGTTTTACCTTGAATATTTGATTAAATCTATAGTGCTATCTAGCAAGCTGGTAAAATTATGATTCTTTGCATAAAGATCTTTTCTATACCATACTACTGATTAGTAATTTTTCTATAATTTTCCGATGAGTAATTTCAGTACTTCCTTCGTTACGTAGAATTAACGTGATTATACTGGATAAATTAATTAGAGGCTGAATACTTTCTGTAAAATTCTGAAAATTTGTATTTGAGGTTATCTTGCTGTTATTTGATGATCATGATTTTTGGGTGGCCATTACTTAGGAGGATCATGTAGTTCATGTTTAAAATGACCATTGGCCCATCCTTTGGGAAAATTAAATAAATATCAGATTAATTAGGAAAGTTATAAGTTTCTGGATTTAGACAAAGTATGCTATGGTAGACCTCCAGTAAAAATTATAGGAGATTTGGAAGACAATCTGGAGTACCTCCCCTTGTGTACCTCATATAGCTTAGGATGGTCTGCATACTGTAAAACCATGAAAACTGATCTAGAGTAATAATGAACTTGGGAAAATGGAGTGTAGTAGTTGCTGGTTGGTTAGAGAAAGCTAAGGTTTAGTTCATTATTGGAAGTCAGGGTAGGTGGAGTGCGAGACTGGTTAAGGATAAGGGAGTACGGGAATGACAAAAGATCGTCCACCCCGGATAGGAATGGAAGAGTCTTAATACTCTAGGGTTAGATCTAAAGTAACTAAATGGGGATCGGGTTAAGGGAGATCAACTAATAACAATAAGTGCCTTGCGAAAGGGAACTTCGGGCCGTAATGCCGCCGTCTTGGTTCCTAGTGCCCCTTGAGAGCCCTTCACGGGGTATGCCGGGGGCAGTCCTGGGCTAACGTAAACCAAAGAAATATTAAATTAATAGAGCAACTAGTATAACTAGGGTTACACATGCACACTCCCCGATAGTTAGGAAAGTAGAATAATTGGTTTGGTTGTCATTCAGACAGTAGCTCTGAAGGAAGATGCACGGACGGGACTGTCCGGGGGGCCGAGGGCTCGAGGGTTGGAGTACAGAATAAAGGTGGTGGGTCTTCGGTATCTGATTGTCGTTCACACCGACATCGGTACGCTGACTCGGCGGTGTGAGACACTTAGCCAAAGAAAGTATGGTGGGTACAACCAGCAGTAGTACGCGGATACTCTAGGTTGTGTTCTTCTAGGGGCATACGGAAGGGCTAGGCCTGGTAGTGTGGATACCCGCCTAAGAGTGGGGGGCCCGACCCACTGTCTCCGTTTGCCACTACGGAGGTTCCTGGGAGTGAAGCTAGCTGCCCGAACAGGGGGAACTAAAGGTCTGTGCGCATAGAGTCGTGTGCGTGTGTTACACTTGCATGAATCATGGCATAGCATATCACTACACTCATAATTGCATACAACCGACACCCCAACGTATAAATCGGTATGGGACTTTTTATACGATGGGAGCCTTGCAGAAGACCCCTTAACTTATAAGTTTGTATGGCATTCATATAAGTTAAGGTTACTTACTTATTTACTTGCTTATATACTTACTACTTCTCTTCCTTACCATGTACTACCATAAGATTGCTAGTTGTACTTTATTATAAACAATTTATAGATTAGCTCCCTTGTCATCTGCTTGATTATTCTCCACTATTGAAGCTTCCCTTTCCTCCTCTCCGCCCGGTGCTTAGGAGCCGTGGGGGGAGGGGTAGGGGATGATAGGGCTTAGTCTTTATGACTAATGGTTTTCGAACCACAACATTACAGGAGCTCCGGATGGGAGACAGGGACCAGCAGTCCAGGGACCAGTACCAGCGGAGTACGGTGCACATGGAGGTGGGACAGTCTAGCACCGGAGCACCTGCGACCAGCTCTTTGAGTGATTAGTATTTTCTTAGTTTCCGCGATGAGTGACTTGTAGTGAGGACTCTGATGTACCGGGCTCGAGCCCGTTTATCTATTTTCCTGTCATTATCTACTGATGAACTGGATGTGATTTCACATTTATCTACATGTTTCTGTGGACTTGTTTACATTTTATGTATAATTACTTCTCTCTCTCGTGATCGAAAAGGGCCGGCAGAATTGGCGTTTTGTAGTGGCGGCCTTCCCGTGAGTCGGTGCCACCGCAAAGCGGCAATTCTGGGCTAAGACCCCGGTGGTTGAAAAAGAAAAAGGGGGGGGGGGGTCTTACAGATTCATTAGCACCTTGTTTGATGGCTTCGTACTCCTGATTCAATAATGATCTGCAATCGTCTCTTACTTCTTCAGTACCTTCCAAAAGTACAACCAGGCAGTCCCACATCTCCTTCGCAGATTTTTAGTGGAATAAGTTCTGGAGCATTGAGTCGTCCACTGCACTAGCTATTATACTCTTCAAGTTCTTGTCCAGGGAGACCAGGACAATCTCATACTTAGTGGATCCATCATATTCTTGGGAATCTGAATTGCTAGATTTATAGTGGAAGCCTGGGTAGGGATGTGTCGTCCTTCTTCCACGATTTGAAAAATTCTCGGATCTGCATCTTCCATGTAGAACCGTACTCTTTCTTTTTATACGGAAAAATTCTTTTTGGTGCACACTGGTAGCTTCATGGAAGACATATCTTTGCTTTGATCCATGGTGATTGAGCGGAATCTCTTAACGCTAGATCAGGGATCTTGATCAAAGTGTTAGCCTTATCGACCAAAATTCCCTCTGATATCAATTGAAAGTATCTAGCGTCTACCTAAATCACCTAGAGGGGGGGGGGGTGAATGGGTTATGTTTGCGTCTTTTTGCAGAATAAATATTGAAAAGACAAGCACACAAACACAGAGATTTTATAGTGGTTCCCTGGATTGGGTACGTCCACTGACCCGCATAGCCTATCTACCACAAAGGCTAAGATTCAGCTACTTCACCTTTCTCAGATTATACCAATCTTACACCTCAGAGCAATGCTCCTACACCTCGATCCACAACGGATCTACACACTCGATCCACAGCCGGATCTACACCTCGATCCACAAACCGAATCAACAAACTCGATCCGCTAATAGATCAACAACCTCGGAGATAAAAACTCCTACAAACTCGGAGACAGCTCCTACAAATGTAAAAATAAATTACAACAACAAAGAAAATGTTTTACACTTCAGATCTGAAATCTTCTTGAATCTTCCTTCTTGAAACTAGAATAACTTGATGAAGAAGGTTGAGGAAGAAACCCGAGAAGACTGATCTGAAAGTTAGGAATCGACCCAATCGAATAGAAGTTGAAGAAGCTAAAGGTCTAGGATCGGTCGAATCTTGTCTTGATTTGAATCGCTGGATCTGGAGAAGGCGACAAAAGAGATTGACGATGAAGATAATCGTCTTTTCTCCCGAAAATGGAAAGTGCTTCAGCGATTTTAATTCCGTAAAAAAGATTATTCTGATTGAATGATTCTCCTTCTTGTTATGCTCGACGAATCCTTGAAATGTCTTTATATATGTCATCGACCAACGATCAATCGCATTAAGATAGGATCTACGTAATTAAGGAAAGATCAAACTTACTAAACTTAGGTTAATTTGAATTCTTGTCAGAAAACATGAAACGAAAAATCTGTAAGTACATTTTTCGAGAAGAAGTATATTGTTGGGTATTGTATCCTCAATGTACTTGATTTGAAGAAGCCCATGAACAAGCTAAGGTGAATTGATAATGTATTTGATTATTTGTATTAAACTTGTGCTTGTAGTTACTCCACGCTAGGTACACACCAATGTCATGGTGCAGTAGGTAAATATACACGGGTCTGCGCAACGTAATCCCTCGTTAAGCAGATCAGTGTGTTGGCTTACGTATACTCTCTCTATTGGAGTATACTTATTTTCAAGAACAGGACTGAGACAGATCAAGAGAAGACAAGGAGCAAGGATGGGTCAAAGCAACTCACGGGAAGTAAGACGAAAAATCGTCTAAGTTAGATTCGACAAGAATCACTAAGTGATTCTCGCCGATTCGACGAGAATCACTAGTGATTCTCACCGAATCGTCGAGAATCACTCGTCGATTCCCGCCGACTGCATCCGGCTGACTCAACGCCTTCAACGCCTTCAAGGATTCTGCCAAGTCAGAATCAGCGAGAATCACCCAGCTGACTCAATGCCTTCAAGAAGTCTGCCAAGTCAGAATCATCGAGAATGACTCTACATTCTCGCCGATTCGTCGAGAATGGAGTGTGACTCTCGACGATTCTTTCCGGTTGGCAAGCTATTCAACTAAGAATTCTTCTAAGTAGAATTCGATGGGAACCATTAGTGATTCTCGCCGATTCGTCAAGAATCACCAATGATTCCCGCCGAATTTGCCTTAGGCGATTTTCTTTGGCTCGCTGGACCGGACCAAATGTTCAGGCGCTGTTTTGAACCGGACTTAGGGTTTCTACTGGTGGGGCCCACAACAGTCATAATGGATTATTCTACTGTATAAATACTCTCCTATTTTGAACGAAAGAAGGATCGAACACCAAGAAAAGGATCGGCCGCCTCACGTGACCTAATTGATCGCGGTATTTCCTCCACCGTCGTCGCCGCTCGTGAAGGTGGTCGCCGCCGCTGATCGTGGATTCTTCCAAATCTCCCGGCGATAGAAGCTTAGCCAAGCAACGCGTCTCACATGTCTATCTTGAGATCTTTTGTCTCTTGGTTTGTTGAACGGGAATACCTTCCCCTTCCAAATCGATTGAGATGATCGATCCAAGTAAGATCATTGGTATAACTTGCTAGCTTTGCTACGAAGTTTGGATCTCGAAAGCATCGCCGCCGCAATCTGTGCCGCCGCCGATCTTGAAAGCATCGCCACCGCAATCTTTACCGCCGCCGATCTCGAGTAGATCCTTTCCAAGTGAGAGCTAAGGTCGTGGACTCTTCGTCTTCTTCAAGAACGCGTCATCGAACGAAGAGGGACACCTAGCGCTCCAAAAGTAGTTTGTATTTTATACATTCCATTTTTACTTTTGTTGTAAAGGAACGTTGGTTCCTCATTGTAAGGGTTGGGTGCAACCCGTGGTGGAGGAGTAGTGACTCCTTCGGGTGGAAGGGTTTCTTCCATAGTGAGAGGATTGGATTTCAATCCTGTTGGTGAAGTGACCGAGTCGTCCCTTGTTGGGAGATAGGTCGAAGGGGGAAAGTGGACGTACCCAAATCGGGGAACCACTATAACTGCCTGTGTCTTTTTGTGCTTTGTTTGTTTTCTTTTATTGTGCATGTAAAATTTTAATTCCGCAAAAAGACTGCAAATCACCTATCCCCCCCATAGGTGAAGGTAGTTGACACTAGAGTGACTTTCAAGTGGTATCAGAGGGAGGTTGCTCATCAAAAAGGTTAACACCTTGAGCAGAATCCTGCCTCTAGTGTCAACAAGAAGATCAGACTCAAGCATAGAGTTGTATTCGGAGGTCTCTCCCCTAAGACTCCCGGCATGCACAAAGGAGTATTATCCTATCTAGAAGATGAGAGTGTCGTTTCATCTAGAGGCCATCGACCCTCGAGCATCACTCATCTTAGAAGAGGGTCCCTTCATTCCCATGAAGGCTTTCGGGTCTGGAAAGGATCTCCAAATCCCCAAAAGTCCCAAAGAGATGTCTGAGACTGAACTCTCACTGTTCAACCTGTACAAAGTTATTCGTCAGATCATCACTGATGTCTGGTCTGGACCATCTCTCTCTAGATTAGACAAGTATAAGACTGCAAAGTCAATGTGGCACACCATCTCAGACCTCATGGAGGGATCAGAGACAACTCAAATCAGTTGCCAGCAAGAGGATGAAGCATACATGGGGGTCATCAATTCTGAAGATGAAGGTCATGACCAATCTCTCGGTATCAGGGCTCATGTGTCCATGTCCGAGACTGAAGAAGAAGTTGAGGAAGACAGTTCTGATGAAGCTAACACAACAGTCACTGCCAATCTGAACGCTAACTCTGAACAGCAAAGTCAAGAGCAGGTAACCTCTTCATCATACTCCTCTCCTCTTGAAGTTCCTGAAGACAGGAATAGTTCAGAGGGTTGTCCTTCTAGTGATGCAAGGGATATGGATAGCTTCAATCAAAAGATTGAAAATCTTGATTCCCTTGAGAGTGCCCTTTAGAAGAGCAACTTACTTGTGGAGGAGCAAGCTAAGGAGATTGCTCAGCTGAAGACCTTGATGAATCTCCAATTGGAATCCATCAAGGTAAAGGACTCTAAGATCTCGGATCTAGAGAGTCGTCTAGAGACCGAGAAGAGGATAGTTTCTAACTTTTCCAAGATAGATGCTATCAAGAGAAAAGCAGAAAATGGGTGGATCTCCCAAATCATTAATTTATGGAGAAATGGGGAAACTGTGTTCAAACCCCCCACCCCGAGTAGGAAGGGCACACATCATGCTTTCAGGTATGACCACAGGAACATCCATGGTCACTGCAATAATGATCGGCCCTCAGGTGGAAATGCCCACAATGCAAGAGCTGTCATGGCTACCCATGAGAGAATACCCAAGGCTCATCCTGAACCCTTTGTATTCTCGGCCTCAGCCCCAACTCATCATGAATATGCAGGAACCAGCTCTCACTGCATCTCTTTCCACCCCAAGACACAGGAAAGGGGGGTTGGGAAACATGTAGTAAGTACCCATGGGGCCCTTGGAAGTGTGCTGACTGAAAGGAAGGCACCACCTCCCAGGCCTCATGACACTCACCACATGCACTCTATCCTCCCTCCCACGTATCACGGTGAAAAGGGTAAATTTGTGAACAATACCTGCCCTGTCCCGTTTAGACCTAAGATCATGACTACCTCAGTCAGTAGATCAGGTCAGAAACGGCGATACAATATTCATGATTGTTGGTGTTGTGGCAAGGTGGGTCACTTTGCCATAGATTGTTGGCATAATCCCTCTGTGCCAAGGGCAAGGGTATGTCCATTTCCTCTGAGCAGAGTTAGCCTTCCTGACAGGATTCCTGTAGGAAGGCATTCAATATTTTATGCTGACAAGAACCTTGGACCCAATACATATTGGGTTCCTAAGGTTGGGTAATTCTTTTTCGCAGGATATTCTAGGTTCCCGTAAATATGATGGGAACTAGGCATGAGATGTTCCAAGAATGACATGGAACAAGTATTTGGGATAAGAGCTTTTCTAACTATAATGGCCTACTCAAATTGGACACCTGGTGTTCCTCAAATAGAAGATCTGAATGATCAATTTTATGATCCCAGCTCTCCAGTTCCGTTCAAGAAGATTATCTGGAGGAAGAGGATCGAGACAGGACTCTTCTATTCTGTGGACTAGCTCGAGGAACCAAATCGATCAAGAGAAAAGAAACCTGAAAGAGGAACTCCTCGAGCTTGATGCTGACTTTACAGGAAGCAGGGATAATAAGAAAAGCACTTACGGGATGTGTCAATTCCTCGGAAGAAGGCTTATCTCATGGAACAATAAGAAGCAGAATTGTGTCGCAACCTCCACAGCTGAATCTGAGTACATCTCAACAGGCAGATGTTGCGCACAACTTCTATGGATCAGAAATCAGCTCAAAAATTATGACTTGCAGTTCAGCGAATTTACGATGTATTGCGACTCCTCAAGCGCAATAGCTATTGCGAACAATCCTGTGTCGCACAGCAGAACGAAGCATATTGAAGTGCGCTATCACTTTATTCGGGAGCATGTGGAAAACAAAGATATATCTCTCTGCTATGTCCCCATGGATAAGCAGGTTGCAGATATTTTTACAAAGCCCTAGACGAGGCCAAGTTCAGTCTCTTCAAAACTGAACTAGGTATGCTAAACCTTGAGGAATGAAGAATACAGAGGCTCCCGGCTCTTTGATCTAGGGGGAGTATCCACAAGGAACTCAAGAGTAAGCACAGATGCAAGAACTGAGGGGGAGCATTGTGACTAGTGCAAAAGTCCCAGATTTGTAGAAGCCGAAAAGGGGGAGATTACCCACTCGGTTAAGGTGCTAAGGTGCTCAGTCTAAGTATGCTCCAAATGCTCTAAAGATAATGGTATGAAAATTCATAATTCATTCTCAACTGATTACTCAGTTTGTGTTTTTCTTCCATCCGTTATATCAACCTTAGCTTGTAGGGTTTAGGCTTCTTCAAATAGGGGGAGATTGTTGGGTATTGTATCCTCAATGTACCTGATTTGAAGAATCCCCTGAACCAGCTAAGGTGAATTGACAATGTATTTGATCATTTGTATTCAAGTTGTGCTTGCAGTTACTCCACGCTAAGTACACACCAATGTCAGGGTGCAGTAAGTCAATATACACGGGTCTGCGCAACGTAATCCCTCGTTGAGTAGATCAGTGTGTTGGCTTACGTGTACTCTCTCTATTGGAGTGTACTTATTTTCAAGTACAGGGCTGAGACAGATCAAGAGCAGACAAGGAGAAAGGATGGGTCAAAGCAACTCACGGGAAGTAAGACGAAAAATTATCTAAGTTAGATTCGACGAGAATCACTAAGTGATTCTCGCCGATTCGACTAGTGATTCTCGCCGAATCGTCGAGAATCACTCGTCGATTCCCGCCGACTGCATCCGGCTGACTCAACGCCTTCAAGGATTCTGCCAAGTTAGAATCGGTGAGAATCACTCGGCTGACTCAACGCCTTCAAGAAGTCTGCCAAGTCAGAATCGTCGAGAATGACTCTGCATTCTCGCTGATTCGTCGAGAATGGAGTGTGGCTCTCGATGATTCTTTGCGGTTGGCAAGCTATTCAGTTAAGAATTCTTCTAAGTAGAATTCGACGGGAATCATTAGTGATTCTCGCCGATTAGTCGAGAATCACCAATGATTCCTGCCGAATTTGCCTTAGGCGATTTTCGTTGGCTTGCTAGACCGGACCAAATGTTCAGGCGCTGTTTTGAACTGGACTTAGGGTTTCTACTGGTGGGGCCCACAACGGTCATAATGGATTATTCTACTGTATAAATACTCTCCTATTTTGAACGAAAGAAGGAGCGAACACTAAGAAAAGGATCGGCCGCCTCGCGTGACCTAATTGATCGCGGTATTTCTTCCGCCGCCGTCGCCGCTCATGAAGGTGGTCGCCGCCGCTGATCGTGGATTCTTCCTGATCTCCCGACGACAGAAGCTTAGCCAAGCAACGCGTCTCACGTGTCTATCTTGAGATCTTTTGTCTCTTGGTTTGTTGAACTGGAATACCTTCTCCTTCCGAATCGATTGAGACGATCGATCCAAGTAAGATCGTTGGTACACCTTGCTAGCTTTGCTACGAAGTTTGGATCTCGAAAGCATCGCCGCCGCAATCTATGCCGCCGCCGATCTTGAAAGCATCGCCGCCGCAATCTTTGCCTCCGCCGATCTCGAGAAGATCCTTTCCAAGTGAGAGCTAAGGTCGTGGACTCTTCGTCTTCTTCAAGAACGCATCATCGAACGAAGAGGGACACCTAGCGCTCCAAAAGTAGTTTGTATTTTATACATTCCATTTTTACTTTTTTTCTAAAGGAACGTTGGTTCCTCATTGTAAGGGTTGGGTGCAACCCGTGGTGGAGGAGTAGTGACTCCTTCAGGTGGAAGGGTTTCTTCCATAGTGAGAGGATTGGATTTCAATCTTGTTGGTGAAGTGACCGAGTCGTCCCTTGTTGGGAGATAGGTCGAAGGGGGAAAGTGGACGTACCCAAATCGGGGAACCACTATAACTGCCTGTGTCTTTCTGTGCTTTGTTTGTTTTCTTTTATTGTACAGGTAAAATTTTAATTCCGTAAAAAGACTGCAAATCACCTATCCCCCCATAAGTGAAGGTAGTTGACACTAGAGTGACTTTCATATATTTCTCGAGAAATGACTAGCTTTCTCGAGAAAAATACTTGGCTTCTCGAGAAAGAACTTGAAGAAAATTTTCTGTGAAGTAAATCACTGATTTCTCGAGAAGGACAATATTTCTCGAGAAAACAATTTGATTTCTCGAGAAAACAATTTGATTTCTCGAGAAAACAATTTGATTTCTCGAGAAACAATATGGCCTCTCGAGAAATAGACTTAGCGCAAAATTCATGAAGTGAAGAACTTGTTTCTCGAGAAGAACAAGCTTTCTCGAGAAAAAATATCTTTCTCGAGAAATCTACTTAGCGAAATTTTTTGGATCTGAAGACCAATTTCTCGAGAAGAAGGCTTAGCTTTCTCAAGAACTTTTGCTCTTCTTGAGAACAACTTGCCTTCTCTAGAAATGTACTAGACTTTTCTTGTGAAAATGACTTAGCATATATTTCAGGTAATTTCCCGAGAATTCTTGTAGTTTCTCAAGAACAACAACGCTTTCTCGAGAAATAAACTTCGACTTCTCGAGAAATACATGTCATTTCTCGAGAAAATGACTTAGGAATTTTCAGTGAACTTCTTCTTTTCTTCTAAGTGAAAGAAGCATCCCTTCCTTTCTTCCATTTCTTTAGTACTTGAAAATGAAGTGCATCCAAATAGAGATGTTACACATGAGTAAACACCATTGATCACACAATGAGGGATTACATTGCATGGTACTGTGTTTAGTGACTCATTGTAAACTGACATTGATCTACACTTAGCAATATTGACCTGCAAGCACTCAACTAAAAGATGGCATCAAATACAACCTTAATTCATTTTAGTTCAAGGGTGACTTCATACAAATCTGAGTTATTGTGGGTATAATACCCAACATTAGTCATAGGGCTAAGTAGAAACAAATCCCCTCCCCGGATCCATATCCTGGGGAAGAGCACACATGCACCCAGCAGTATAAGATAGCCAAAACATGAGAGAGTTAACACAGTAATTAATCTAGGAGCAACAATAAAAGAAAGGTAGCATAACTGAAATGACTGCAATATTAACATCAGTTATGATAAGGGCTCTACTAGTATACCAGCACACCAGATATACACCTTCTGTATCCTATCGCAGGCATTCACAGCCGCGTACATGTTGAAGTTGGTGATCGGGCGGTCTGGCGGACTGTCTTGGCGGATTGAAGACTGCACGGTCTGGCAGTTTCCCTTCTGTAGTTTGGTTGCTGTGTTGTTGCTGTCTGGAGTCCAAGCGGTCTAACAGGTTGTCTCTGGCAGCTTGGAGACCGGGCGGTCTAGCGGTCTCTCATGGAGATCTCTCCTTCCTCTCTGGTGGTAGCCGAGCGGTTAGCCCTTCCGTCTAACCGCACAGATTGTGTGGGTTGTTTCTGTATAGACCGCTTAGTCCTGTAATTTTTAGTCCCGCATCTCTTATTTGTATTCTCTCTTCTCTCCTCCATTCTATAAAAGGGAGACCATACCTTTGTAATAGATACCTTTTTCAGATAATAAATTTTTTGTTATACCTCTTCCAGCTTGTTTTTTGTTCATTTCTTACATGGTATCAAAGGACTCGATCTTCTCCTCCTGATTCTGTGTTTGTACGGCTTGCTTCTTCTTCTCACGACCTGGTCTCGCGACTTGTTTCTTCCGCCGGCTTGAGCGCTGTTCACGCAGCTTCTTTCTCTTCTTGCCATTGCCCTTTGTGTGTGCGACCTCTTCTTATCGCCGCGACCTCTCCTTTAGTCGTCGCGACCTGTTGCCGCGACCTGTTTGCCTTGTTCACCTTGGTTGTCTCCCGCGGTCCTATCCCTAACCACACGGTCTTCTCTTTCTTCTGTTCGCGCGGGCTACCTTCTAGCCGCTCGACTTCTTCCCCTCTGCTTGGTTCAGCAGCTTGGTCGTGGCTTTTCTGGCCGCTGGTGTTGTCATCGTGACCGCCGCAGATCTCCTTCTCCTAACCGCTGCGATTTCTCCCTGTTTGTGCGGTTTGTTTCCTAACCGCACGGTTTGTTTCCTAACCATGGCTCCTTCTGATGCTTCTACTGCTATCACTCTTGTCACCAATCCGGCTCCACCTCTTCCTCTTACTACTTCTGGGAACCTTGGCACCGTTTTGAAACTTGTCGGCTCCAACTACCCGGATTGGAGCGTCTCCTTCATCTTTCTCCTTCACTCGCAATGCAAACACCACCATCTCGCTGATGACCCTCTTCCCACCACTTCACCTCTCTTTGATGACTGGGATGTGAGTGACGCCCTTGTGCGTACATGGATCGCTAACAGCCTCTTCGATGAATGCCTCCCCGTCATTCGTCATGATGAGACGGTCAAGGCCGCTTGACTTCATCTTGCCGCTCTGTACTCAAAGGGGGCTCAGACGTCCGGCATCTACACGTTTTATGCGGACCTCTTTGACCGTCCTACATTGTCCCCTGCTGCTGCTGCCTACCAATAGGTTCAGGCTCTTGGGGCTGAGATTCTTCAGAATCGCCCCTTTTCTGCGGGTTTGGCTCAACAACACAAGCATTTCCAGGAGCTTCTCGTTGTGTGTTATCTGCTCCGGCTTCCTGATACTTATGATATGATTTTCCAGTAAATTCTGAGTGAGGTAGAATCCCCTACCTTAGATACCACCGCTGCCCGTATCGCTGCTGTCACCTCCCTCCTTCAGTGCTCGCTTCTGCCCGCTCCTTCTCCACCGGACAACTATGCTCACCAAAATCAACGGAGTGGCTCTGGTAGCCGCAGTCACCAGTCTGCCGGACATGCTCCTTCCCGCTACCTCTGCTCTCACTGTAGCCGCACTGGCCATACTGTGTAACGCTGCTGGACGAAGCATCCCCATCTTCGCCCCTCAGGTGTCTCTTCCACCTCATCTTCCAAGTCGTCTGCCTCCGTGGTCATATCATAAGGTAGTGACCACGTGGTGACCCAAGGTAAATGTCTTATCGACTCTGGTACGACTAATCATATGACTGGAAATCCTTAGTGCTCCTCTCTACTCGAACAGCATGATCAGTTGCCTCCTGTCCTCATTGCCGACGGTTCTCCCTCTCTGGTTCATGGGTCGGGAGTGGTTCATGTTACTCCGTCTCTTCGCCTAGCGGACACTCTCTATGTGCCCAAATTTCTGTGTAATTTATTGTCGGTTACCTATTTATGCAAGCAGCTTCAGTGTTTTGTGACGTTTAATCCGACTTCTTGTTCTTTTCAGGATCTGAGCTCCCAACGGACGATTGCTACTAGGACTGAGAGCGGTGGCCTCTACTTCCTCGACATCATTTTCGCCTTGTCCGCCTTCTCCTCTTCTTCTACAGATCTTCTCCAGTGGCATCTCCGCCTCGGTCATCCTCCTCCGTGACTTCTACATCAGCTTCTGCCCCACCTCCCTCCTTCCAGTACTCCTCGCAACTACGACGCTTGTCAGCTTGGCAAGCATCACCATTCCTCCTTCCTGCCAAAGCAAGGTCGGGGCTCTACCTGTCCATTTGATCTAGTCCACTCCGATGTCTGGGGCCCTACTCCTACCCTCACCATTGGTCGGGGTAGTTCTTATTTTGTAACTTTTATTGATGATTTTTCTAGATGTACTTAGGTGTATCTCTTACAAGATTGCTCTGAACTTTTGGATGTATGGATCTCTTTTTATCAATTAATTAAAACTCAGTTTGGTATTTGTATTAAAACATTTCGCTCAGACAATGCTAAAGAATATCTAAGTCATGCATTTACATCTTTCTGTGTGCAACATGACATTATTCATCAGACTAGCTGTGTTTATACCTCCCAGCAAAATGGGGTGGCGGAACGCAAAAACTGTCATCTCCTCGATGTCGCTCGTACCTTGATGACCCAGATGCATGTTCCTCACTCCTATTGGGGCTATGCTGTTCTCCTTGCCTACTACCTCATTAATCACATTCCCTCCACGGTTCTCTATGGGGAAACCCCATTCTCCATTCTGTATCCGGGCAAGGAGCCCTTCCCCCTCCCTCTCCGAATCTTTGGGTGCACTGCCTTTGTGCATGCCCCATCTGCCACCCGAGATAAGCTCTCCCCTCGCTCCACCAAATGTGTCTTTATGGGGTACTCCTCAACTCAGAAAGGCTATTGTTGCTTTGACCCCGTTATTCGTAAGCAGTTCGTCTATGCTGATGTCACCTTCTTCGAGAATTCCTCCTACTTCTCGGTTGAATCCTCTCCTCTCCCTCCATCTTCTGATACTCCTGTTGTTCTCTTTGTTCCCTCATCTCCTACTGCGATCTCAACCCCTACTCCGTCTCCGTCCACTCCTCTCCCTCTGCCTCTTTCTCCCTCTTCTCCGCCACCATCTCCCTCATCTCCGCCATCGTCGCTCTTTACTCCCGGGCCAGCTCTCTTTGCCATGGATGCTCCGGATGCCGAGGGACCCGCCGACCTGGATCTTCCTGTAGCTCTTCGTTAAGGGGTGCAAACGTGTACTCTACACCCCCTTGCTGCTGTTGTTTCATATGATTGCCTTACCTCTTCTCGAAGGGCCTTTGCTCTGGCTATCTCTGTCATTGCCACACCTCGTTCCTACAGGAGGCCCTTGCTATTCCCCATTGGAATATGGCCATGGATGAGGAAATGGCGACCCTAACTGAGCGGGGTACCTGGACTCTTATTCCTCCTCCCTTCGGTACTGATGTTGTTGGTTGTCTCTTGGTCTTTATGGTCAAATTTGGCTCGGACGACACTGTGGATCATTATAAGGCTCGCCTTGTTGCTAAGGGCTTTACTCAAACCTATGGGGTTGATTACTTTGACACCTTCTCTCCTGTGCCTCGTCTCAGCACTATCCGGGTCCTACTCTTTGTTGTCATCAATCGAGATTGGCCGATTTCTCAGCTGGATGTCAAGAATGCCTTCCTTTATGGTGATCTTCAGGAGGCCGTCTACATGGAGCAGCCTCCTGAGTATGTTGCTCAGGGGGAGACATGGGTATGCCGGCTGAAGAAGGCCATCCATGGCCTCAAGCAGAGCCCTTGAGCTTGGTTTGACAAGTTCAGCGGCATCGTGGTGGCCGTTGGTTTTATGCGAATCTCTGCCGATCACTCGTTATTCATTCGCAAAACCCCATCGGGACTGGTGGTTCTTGCTGTGTACGTCGATGATATTCTTCTCACTGGCGATGACCAGGAAGGGGTTGCCCTGACAAAGCGACATCTTCGTCAACATCTGGTCACGAAAGATATGGGCTCTCCGAAGTACTTTCTAGGGATTGAAATCTCTCGGAAGCCAAACTCCTTAGTCCTCTCCCAACGTAAGTATGCTCTTGATCTATTAAAAGAGGCAGGATTAACTTGAGCAAAACCTATCTGATGCCCCATGGCAACTGGAGAAGACAAAACCTGGACAGATGATTCGCCCCCTCTTTCAGATATTACGTGATACAGGCATTTGGTTGGTAAGCTCATATATCTCATAGTAACCAGGCCCGAAATTTCCTATGATGTGGGCAAGGTGATTCAATTCATGCAAGTGCCTAGGGAGTACCATCTACAGTCCGCCTTACGGATCTTGGAATATGTCAAAGCAGCACCTGGGAAAGGATTAATCTTTTAGAAGAATGGTCATCTAAGGGTTGAAGCATACTCAGATGCGAGTTACGCTGATGACAAAGGGGATCACAAGTCAACTTCAGGTTTTTACACCTTTGTTGGGGGAAATCTGGTGAGCTGGAAGAGCAAGTAGCAGTCTGTTGTTTCCAGATCAATTGCAGAAGCAGAGTATCGCAGTATGGCGTCGACCACTTGTGAGTTAAAGTGGTTACATGCTCTCATGATGGATTTAGAAGAGGTCTACAACCATCCTCTACCTATGTTCTTTGATAACAAGGCGGCCATATACATCTCCAAAAATCTGGTCTTTCATGAAAGAACCAAGCACATTGAGGTCGACTGTCATTTCATTCGTGAAGATATTTTGAAGGAACAAATTTGCACTCCCTTCGTCACTTCTGATAAAGAGTTGGCTGACATCTTCACCAAGGCAGTATCCGCCTCGTTTCTTCAAATTTGCAATAAGCTGGGCATGATCGATATATATGCTCCAGCTTGAGGGGGAGTGTTGAAGTTGGTGACTGGGCGGTATGGCGGCTTGTCTTGGTGGATTGAATACCGCGCGGTCTGGCGGTTTCCCTTCCGCGGTTTGGTTGCTGTGTTATTGCTGTCTGGAGTCCAAGCGGTCTAGCGGTTTGTCTCTAGCAGCTTGGAGACCGGGTGGTCTAGCAGTCTCCCATGGCGATCTCTCCTTACTCTCAGGTGGTAGCCGAGCGGTTAGCCCTTCTGTCTAACTGTGCGGCTTGTGCAGGTTATTTCTGTATAGACCGCTTAGTCCTGTAATTTTTTAGTCTCACATCTCTTATTTGTATTCTCTCTTCTCTCCACCATTCTATAAAAGGGAGGTCATACATTTGTAATAGATACCTTTTTTAGATAATAAAATTTCTATTATACCTCTTCCGACTTATTTTTTGTTCGTTTCTTACCATACACACACGTCCTATGTCGACATAGTATGGACCGCTTCTTTTCCAGTAGGGTAGCAAGCCCTGCGGGCCTCACCGATGTGGTCGTCAGTGATAATGGCCAGTCCTGCCACTTTTGGGGGTAGTCGTACTGCACAGCCCCAGACCCCAACAAACATCCTCGTGTACTATTGGATGTGTGCGACATCCAGCGACACGATATTCTGGCTAACCAGTGGAGGAAAGACCCAACGGGGAAAGATAACTGATGGTTACCCGTGGTACCAATCTCCTCTGTCGCCTTGAGCCGTCAACCTTCCCGCACTGGTACGAACGGTCTGCGGAAGTGACTGACCCAACACAATTCACCGCAAGCAATTTACAAGCAAGAAAATAGTTACTTTTTCTATCACATACTGGGTATGTGGCGGCCTGCCTTACTACGTTTTGAACTTCGGGTGGCGGCGCTCAGCTCAAATTTTGATAAGGAGCATGAGAGCTCTTTATTTGGGGGCAAAACCTGTACGAATACCTCAACTATAGTTATCCCCATCTAAGGCTCGACCTTAATAGGTAGCTGCTCGTCAGAGCAGGACCCGAGCTCAAAATAGTAAATTGAAGAAATGAAAGGCGGTGATTAAAGCTACTGATAATGAAAGCTGTATAATTTAAGTGCTGGAAAGACCAGTACGAAACTTGAGTTGAATTGAAAGTACTGAACTGAACTTGACCAGTACGATACAGGACTTAAAAGCACTGAACTGAATTTGACCAGTACGAGACTGGAATTGAAAGTACTGAATAGAACTTGATCGGTACGAGACTGGAATTGAAAGTACTAAATAGAACTTGACCAGTAAGATACTGGAATTGTAAGTATTGAATTGAACTTGACCAGTACGAGACTGGAATTGAAAGCACTGAATTGAACTTGACCAGTACGAGATTGGAATTGAAAGCAATGAATTGAACTTTACTAGTACGAGACTGGAATTGAAAGTACTAAATAGAACTTGACAAGTACAAGACTGGAATTGAAAATACTGAATTGAACTTGATCAGTACGAGATTGGAAATGAAAGTACTGAATTGAACTTGACTAGTATGAGACTGGAATTAAAAGTACTGAATTGAACTTGACTAGTATGAGACTGGAATAATCATAAAGAAGGAAAATGTCAGTAGTCCAATCACTCCATTTAGTAGGCTTCAGTTCATCTTCGTTTTTAGGAGGCACATTCAATTCTATTTCAGTCTTTAAAGACATCTTTGAGTTACATCTATTATTAAGATCTGATATTAATTTAGTTGCGCCTTGTCTGTCACAGTTTAAACAAATCGGGGACTTAATAGGAGTCACGCACTTTTTAATTGTCGAAAATAATTTTGTGACTCACTATTCATATTCTCGCCTTCCAAGCGTGCCCAAAATTTCCCAAGAGTCGAGGCGTTTGATGGTTTTATGAAATCTTGGGGCAACCGGAGCTTTGCTACTTGCCTCGGCCACCCTCATTGATGGTGTAATTTTGAACTTGATATTTAAATCAGGTGGGATAGTCGCACGTTCCAATTTTTTTATTTTTGGAGAAAGTGAGCGAAATAAATCACAAGCGCGGCCCTAAACTCTTAGAATTTGAATGAAAATTCATTTCTTATCCCCATCTCCCCAAATTTTTGTTGAACCCTTGGGAGAATCTATTAAGGGTCTAGAAATTATTTCATAATTTTTACCAAAGTTTTGGGCATTAATTTGGCCTAATAAGCTTTATATAAGCTTTTAAAAATACTAAAACATTTTCAAAAAAATCAAAATTTTTCTGGAGGAAGCGCTCAATATGGGGAACATTCTTCATGTTGACCACTTTGCCCCCTAGGGCTATGTTTTGGCCCAAACAAATTCGCCAAGTTCTGTTAAGAAAATTGGTCTGCACTTAGCAGATCAACCATTAATTCTGCAGCTGAGATTGAGTCGGACGGCTTAATGCGCCGCTCATTCCCCACAGCCGATCAGCCGCAGATCCGTTGTGGGGGGCACATAAATTGAAGTGGAGGGGGGGGGGAATTGAGAAAATCCCCGCCGTCAATCACATCACCGGAGATGGATGGCGGCGATTTCATCCTTGCGGATGAAGAGGTGGTGGCCTTATACAACTGCTAGCCATCCGCTGCTGGGTGCCGGCGCCGCCCCTAGTCGATTTACCGGGTGTCGGGGAGTCCCTTGGTGGTGGCCCGGCGGCCTGCCGCTGCCGACCACATCATGATTTAGCCAACTCGAGAGCAGGGTGTCGGTGGTTCTGCTCCCAGCGCCATCCTGCCTCTCCAGTGTTGGGCCCAGCCCCGAAACCACCATCGACCGATGAACCGGGGGCCTGGCGACCAACCCCCGCCGGACGCCGCCGGAGTTAAAACAGAAAAAAACTAAGTTTCTCGGGTGCCGCTGGAGTGGCATTTTTCGGCGGCTCCCAGACATTCCAACACTGGGGATAGTCATCCCAAGTGGTTTAGCCCTTCTCCAGCACCACCACCGGTGTTAGGAGGGGCTAGACATCCTGCGGCCACCACTCAACCTGGAGCATGGGTCGGGTGGTGCCTGCGGTACTCCGGCCGCATGGAGGCCCGTACAGGTCATCCAGAAGATATGGAAGGAGGAGGAGGAGAAAGTTTCTACCTAGGAAGGAGGGGTTTGGGAGGCGCTGGCTTGGTTTGCCATGCAAGGTGACAGAGAAGCTTGGCTCGTGATGGTGTTTTTCGGCGAGCTAGGGCTCCGGTGAGGGCTCCTATTGCTTGGTTTGGTGTGTGTGTGTATGGTAGGAGTCTAGGAAAGTCCTTTTATAGGCTTGGGGAGGGTGGCCATCCCTCCCCTAACCGATGTGGGATATATCCTGATGAGGTGAGGAGCTCCTCCCCTCTCCTCCACTTATGCTGGCCAAGTAGCACCATTAGGATGGCCCCAAGTGGCAGCAAACAAGGGGGAAGGAGTGGGCTTGGGCCTTGCTCCTTAAGGGAAAAAGAAAAGAGGGAGGGAGAAGGAGGGGTAAGGAGAGATTGGGCCCATCTTTGCCTATGGCCTTCCTTCTTGCTGATTGGTGGCCCAAGGGCGAGGGGGAGAAGGGCCCTAGACCATTAATGAGGAGGAGGTGTGTGCCTCTTTTGGAAAATTCCAAAAAATTCGAATTTTTAGGGGGGTTTGACCAAAGTCAACCCTAGGGTGGGACCCTATTGCTTGTCAAAGTCAAGGTGGGTCCAAGACACAGGTAGTCAGATCAAAGTCATGGTGTCGCGTCATAATTTGTGTGAGCACGCTTTTCGGTGCACGAGTATGCTTGATTTGACCATAGGTTGACTACTTGTGACGGAATTTGATCGGGGCAAACTCGGTTGACTTCGTATTGACCATACGAGTCCAATGCCACTGATCGAGGTCAAATCGAAGTTCATTTGCTAAATATTCAAAATTTGCGCGTCGCGATGCACTAATTCGGTCAAAATGTATATATTCACCGTTAGACCTTGAATTGTGACGCAATAAGTTCTGTCATGCTTGTATTATTTATACGAGGCCATAGGAGCTGACAGAACTCAAATCGGAGTTCTCTAGACTGATATTCAAAATCTTGTCTTTGCGACGTTTTACGAGTAATGGTCATATCCATCATATGACCTCGTGGTCCAACGGAACAAGTTCTGATGCGTTCGAATTAACTATACGATGCCACAGGAATTGATAGAACTCAAATCAGAGTTCTCTAGCTCCATTTCCCTCTTAAGGATACCTTCTACCAGGTCATGGGTAGGATTCAAGTCACTTTTATTGGGCCTATTAGGGCTCTGGTGTCCCAATAAAAGTCGTGATGTTGCAATCTAATAAAAATAAAATGATTTTTGTCCCCGAAAATTTGCTTGAAGTGGGGGGGGGAGGGAGTTACATACCTAGGGAAAGAGCTATGGGTGTTTTTTGCGGACGAGTGCCTACGGTTCCCAAGTATACTTATCTCGTCCGTTATTCGACCACAATATCTTGACCATTGGGATGACCTTGTTACGCAGATTCTTCACTTTATGATCTACGACCCTGATCAGTTCAAGCTGGACGGATCTATCCGACTGTAGTTGTATTGGTAGTGTAGGTAGATGTTGCTCTGGTTGCCGGAGAACTGGTCTCAAGGATGAGACATGGAACACATCATGAATATTTCCCAGTTCTAGAGGCAGGGCTAATCGATAGACAATAGGGCCAACACGCTCTATCACCTGGTAGGGGCCTAAATAGCGGGGATCTAGCTTCTTCTGCTTTCTCAACCGGGAGACACCATGCATGAGCTTAATTTTTAGGAACACCATCTCCCCCATAAGAATTCCACCAGTCGGTGTCACACATCATAATATTTGGCATGTTGGCTTTGCACCTCCCGTATCCGTTCCTGTATTAGTCGTATCGCTGCTATAGTGTCAACAATGTAAGCAACGCCAAAGGCTTCTGGGTCATCTTCCTGTGCCCATGTCAATGGGGTTCGGCAACGCCTCCCATACAATGCTTCGTATGGGGCCATTTTGATGCTAGCCTTGTAGCTGTTATTGTAAGAAAACTCTACTAGAGATAACAGCTGCTCCCAAGGCTCATTGTGTTCCACTATGCAAAGTCGAAGTAGATCCTCCAACATTTGATTTGTTCTTTCCGTTTGTCCATCTGTCTGTGGGTTGAAGGCAGTGCCAAAGGACAACTTGGTCCCCAAGTATACCTGCACTCGTTTATATTCCTTGGATGTGAATCACCCGTCACGATCCAACACAATAGACTTCGACACTCCGAGGAAACAGACTACTTGCTCTATGAAAATCCTGGCCAGAATATCAACACCATCTCCTTGTCGATTTGGAATTAACCGTGCTACTTTGGTGAGTTGATCTATAATAACCCATATGGAGTCGTTTCCAGTACGGGATCGAGGTAGGCCATGGACAAAGTCCATGGAAATGTCCTCAAACTTCCATTCAGGTATAGGAAGGGGCTGCATCAGACCTCCTGTGCTGCGACATTCAGCTTTAACCCTTTGATAGGTCTGGCATTGGGCCACAAAGTTGGTAACATCTTTTTTCATTCCTGGCCAGTATATGGTCCTGCGCAGATTAACATACATTTTAACCACACCAGGGTGGATGGAGTACCTTGAATGGTGTGCTTCTTGTAGAATCTCTTCAGGAATTCCTCTGGTGGAGGGAATAAATATACGATGCATGTACTGCAAGATCCCATAGTGCAGATTATATTCCCCCTGAGCCCCACTTTGCAGAGATCGGATGATTGGAACAACCTCTGGATCATTCTTCTAGGCTTCTCATATCCGGTTCCGAATATCGCATTGGATCTCAATCCAATACAATTAGGCATGATATTCCTTTGGATCTCTTCGGGTAACCAAGGTAATTTCCAAGTTTATTAAAGACTAGAACAGCCTTTTTAAGATTAACTCCATCCAACTCCTAACTACCGAAGGCTGGCGTCTTAGAGCGTCGGCAACTCTATTAGCCTTTCCAAGGTGATATTGGAGAGCGAAGTCATAATCACACAGGAATTCTAACCACCGACGCTGTCGAAGGTTCAGCTCTTTCTGAGTGAAGATGTATTTAAGGCTTTTGTGTTCGAAGAAGATCTCGCACCTTACCCCGTATAAGTAATGCCTCCAAATTTTAAGGGCAAAGACGACATCGCCTAATTCCAGATCATGAGCCACGTAGTTCAACTCGTGCGGTTTCAACTGGCGAGATGCGTAAGCTACCACCTTGCCATACTGCATCAGAATAGCTCATAATCCCTTCAGGGAGGCATCAGTGTAGATCTGAAATCCCTTAGTCCCTGTGGGGATCGTAAGGACTGGTGCAGAAGTCATCCGTTTCTTTAATTCGACAAACACAATTTCGCATTCTGGTGTCCATCGGAAGGTTACATCCTTTCTGGTAAGGGCGGTGAGGGGTAAAGTAATCTTGGAGAATCCTTCCACGAACTTCCAATAATACCTGGCAAGACCAAGAAAACTTCAGATATCTGCCGCTGTCCTGAGTGGTGGCTAGTTTTGTACTACCTAGATTTTGTCCTGATCCACTGCTACTCCTTTCTTGTTTATAGTGCGTCCCAAAAATCCGACTTCTTCTAACCAAAACTCTCACTTACTGAATTTGGCGAAGAGGGAGTGCTCTCGATGTTTCAATAACACCATCTGCAGGTGTCTAGTATGATCTGCCTTGGTTCTTGAATAGATTAAAATATCGTCAATGAAGACGATCATGAAGTGATCTAGGAAAGGCTTGAAGACTTTATTCATTAAAGACATAAAGGCGGAGGGTGCGTTGGTGAGCCCAAAGAGCATTACCAGGAACTCGTAGAGACCGTAACGGGAGCTGAAGGCAGTCTTGGAAATATCTTCCTCCCGGATTCAAAGATGGTAGTAGCCCGATCTCAGGTCCATCTTGGTGAAACCGATGCACCTTGTAACTGATCGAACAGTTCATCGATCCTAGGAAGGGGGTATGTGTTTCGTATCGTAAGCTTATTTAGTTCCCGATAGTCTATGCACAGAAGTAATGTCCCATCCTTCTTCTTTACGAACAGTACTGGTGCTCCCCAGTGCGAGGAACTGGGGCGAACGAATCCAACATCTATTAGTTCTTGTAGTTGAATCTTTAACTCAGCTAGTTCTCTTGGGGCCATCTGGTAGGGTACTTGGGACACTGGTAGAGCCTCGGTTACAAGATTTTTCTAAAAGTCAACTTCTCACTGTGGTGGCAATCTTGGGAGGGACTCGGGGAGGATGCTTGGGAAATCGAGTGCTATTGGGACCTCAGGGAGCACTTGGGTTTTGCCCTCCATTTCGAAGTAAATAAGGTACATCTCATCCTTTTGCCAGACCGATCTCATAATCTATGAAGAATTCAAAATAATATGAGATATAGAGGGTACACCTGTCAACATAATATCCTATCCACTTTGGTTCTGCAGTCTGACTTCTCGTGTTGAACAATTTATTTGCGCCTTGTGCTCGGCTAGCCAGTCCATTCCCAGTATAATATCAAATTCGATTATTTCCAAGATTGTCGAATAGACCTCAAATTCCGCGTCCCCTAGTATAGCCTTGAACGGGCATCTCTCTATTGACATCATGTCTGATCCATCTGGTATACGGATTCGTATAGACAATCCGAACGAGGGGACAATATTCTCCTTAGTCATAATAAAATCGTTTGATACGAAGGAGTGCGTTGCTCCAGTATCGATGAGGGTCTTGGCGAGGTGTCCTTCTACCATCAAAATTCCTGACAGAATAGGGAGTATATATATATATATAATATACAAGATGTAGTTATACATATATATCCTAGTTTAGTACAAGTAGCAGCATGTAGTATATCTTTATCGCCTTATATATATATATATATATATATATATATATATATATATATATATATATATATATATATATATATATATATATATATATATATATATATATATATATATATATATATCACTACATCGGTGTCTGGCCTGTGTTGTAGATCAAGTGCATAGGCCTCCAGGGGTGCTGCTCGGCCTTATTGGCCTCTCCTACCAGCTCTTCCTCTGGGGCCTCTCTGACCCTGTCCACGTGCTGGCTGCCAACCCTGTACAACTCCTGGTCCTGAAATTCCTGCTGCTTGTGGGCAGAAGGCCCTCATATGTCCTGGCTGCTGACACAAGTAGCAGTTACCTGCAAAGGGAACATAACGTCGGACTACTAGAGTGGGTTGTAATGCTGGAGCTAGTCCGATGTCCTGCTGTGGTGCTGGGGTGCTGGTGGGCGCCTATAAGGCTGTCTGCGGTGTCTTTGCCTACACTCTCTATCCTGTTAGTAGGGAGCGGCTCCTCTATCTCGACTTTGACCTATAGGGTCCTCGAACCGTCCTCTACGCTGCTGGGCTACCATACGTTGGTCCAACTCTAGTACTGCTACGTGAGTAGCTATGGTGTGGAAGGTAGACTGAGAGATCATAATCAGAGCCTGCCTCAGGTCATCACATAGGCCTCGGTAGAATCGGGAAGCTCTATCCCTATCGGGGGTAGCCAAGTTCCCGACAAAGCGTGCTAGGTGTATGAATTCCCTCTCGTACTCAGGCACAGTCCGAGCGCCCTGTCAGATATATAGGAACCTCTCGTGTAAAATAGCTTGGTATGCATCCATAATAAAGAACTCCAACAGGGTCTCTGAGAATTCTCCCCATAATATATCGCTCATCGGTCGTCCTCTAAATGTCGAGCGGTTGTTCGCTCTCCAATAATACCCAGTGTATCATCTAATAAGGTCACTACTAATGAGACTGCAGCTACTACTGGGCACATCATGCCTACTAGAAGCTCCTCCACACGCTCCACCCACTCTTCTACCTAGATGACAGTCTATATGCCTCTGAAAGTGGGAGGCCTCATCCCTCGAAAGGTCATCAGCAAATCGGTAGGCACCATCATCTCTCGTGGTAGTTGTGCCAAGGCTGTCGGGAAGGTGGCCAGGATGGCCATCAGTGTCTGCCCCAAGTCGGTCTCGGCAAACGGTATAGCCACATGGGCGACTGGGACTAGAGGTGGTGTGGCGGGAATATATCCTCTAAAAGAGGACCCCCCATCACTGTACTCCGGTATTTGGAGAAGTAATAGGAAAGAGTGTCAGTACTTTGCAAAAGTAGGGAAAATTTGCAAAAAAAGACCGACGAAGCGGAAACAATGGTGTATGGGCATACTAACATATAGTTTAGAATCCCTAAGCCTCTACACTAGGGTCCACCAGGCTTCTGCTGCAAGGTTTGTCCCGAACCGAGGAATAAAGCGAGGGATGGGGGGATCCTGAGACTGCTCCACAAGGATGAATCGTGATCGCTCTGATCCATTTGTAAGGTCTTCCCCCCAAACCTTAGAGCGGGTCGAGCCGAAGGGGATCTTACGTGCCCAAAGCGTCCACCCAGTGCTCCTTTAAGGGGTAGCGACCCACTCTACTAAGCACTAGGGTGTCACCTTGCTGAGCTAGAATCAAAACATTCACAACACATTAGAGATTTTTGAGGAAGCATTAACAAGAAAACACTAGTATATATACAACTCCATAAATTTTTACATGAGCACAAGGACATAGTCTATGTTCTTATATAAGCTCGTAGGCTGTACAAGTTCTACTTATAATATCTCCCTCTCACTCTCTATCCTGCTCACTGGTACTCACATCTCTGAACTCTTAAGATATCAGTTGTGCTTCAGCTCAGGTGGTCCTAACCACAGGCGTGTTCTCCTGCGGTATGGGGTCGGTACGGTGGTCCGTTTCCTGTGATTAGTCATTTAAATAACTATTAGTCACAGGGCTAAGTAGAAACAAATCCCCTCCCCAGATCTATATCCTAGGGACAAGCACACATGCACCCAACAGTATAAGATAGCCGAAGCATGAGAGAGTTGGCACAGTAATTAATCTAGGAGCAGCAATAAAAGAAAGGTAGCATATCTTGACAGTAATATTAACATCAGTTATGATAAGGGCTCTACTAGTATACCAGCAGATTAGATATACACCTTATGTATCCTATCATAGGCATTCACAGCCACGCAGACACACATCCTATGTCGACATAGTATGACCCACTTATGTTCCAGCAGGGTAGCGAGCCCTGCAAGCCTCACTGATGTGGCCATCGGTGAAAGTGGCCAGTCCTGCTACTTCTTGGGGTGGTCGTATAGCACAGCCCAAGGCCCCAACATAAATCCTCGTGTACTATTGGATGTGAGTGACATCCGGCGACATGACATTTTGGATAACTAGTGGAGGAAAGACCCAACGGGGAAAGATAACGGTCGGTTACCCGTGGTACCCATCTCCTCTGTCTCCTTGAGCCGTCAACCTTCCCCCACCGGTAAGAAGGGTCTGCAGACGGGACTGACCTGCCAAAATTCACTGCAAGTAATTTACAAGCAATCAAATAGTTACTTTTACTATCACATACCGGGTCTGTGGCGGTCTGCCTTACTACGTTTTGAACTTTGGGCGGCGGAGCTCAGCTCAATTTTTGACAAGGAGCGTGGGAGTTCTTTATTTGGGGAAAAACTTAGAGGAATACCTCAACTTCGGTTATCCCCATCTAAGGCTCGACCTTAATAGGCAACTGCTCGTCAGAGCAGGACCCGGGCTCAAAATAGTAAATTGCAGAAATGAAAGGTGGCGATTAAAGCTACTAATAATGAAAACTGTATAATTTAAGTGCTGGAAAGACCAGTATGAAACTGGAGTTGAATTGAAAGTACTGAACTGAACTTGACCAGTATGAGAATGGAATTAAAAGTACCAAATTGAACTTAACCAGTACGAGGCTGGAATTGAAAGTACTGAATAGAACTTGACCAGTACGAGACTGTAATTGAAAGTACTGAATAGAACTTCACCAGTACGAGACTGGAATTAAAAGTACTGAATTGAACTTGACCAGTACGAGACTGGAATTGAAAGTACTTAATTGAACTTGACTAGTACGAGACTGGAATTGAAAGCACTTAATTGAACTTGACCAGTACGAGATTGGAATTGAAAGTACTGAATAGAACTTGACTAGTAGTATGAGACTTGAATTAAAAGTACTGAATTGAACTTGACCAGTACGAGACGAGAATTGAAAGTACTGAACTGAACTTGACCAATACAAGACTAGAATTGAAAGTACTGAATTGAACTTGACCAGTACGAGACTGGAATAATCATAAAGAAGGAAAAGGTTAGTAGTCCAATGACTCCATTTAGGAGGCTTCAGTTCATCTCCGTTTTCAGGAGGAACATTCAATTCTATTTTCAGTCTTTAAAGGCTTCTTTGGGTTACATCCATTATTAGGATCTGATATTAATTTAGTTGCACCTTGCCTGTCACGATTTAAACGGATCGGGGACTCATTAGGAGTCACACCATTTTTAATCATCGAGAATAATTTTGTGACTCACTATTCGTACTCTCGCCTTCCGAGCGTGCCCAAAATTTCCCAAGAGTCGTGGCGTTCGACGATTTTATGAAATCTTGGAGCAACCGAAGCATTGCTACTTGCCCTAGCCACCCTCGTTGATGGTGTAATTTTGAACTTGATATTTAAATCAGGTGGGATAGTCGTGCATTCCAATTTTTTATTTTCAGAGAAAGTGAGTGAAATAAATCCCAAGCGTGACCCTAAACTCTTAGAATTTCAATACACATTCATTTCTTGTCCTCATGTCCCCAAATTTTGGTAGAACCCTTGGGAGAACCTATTAAGGGTCTATAAATTATTTCATAATATTTACCCAAGTTTTAGGCCATTAATTTGGCCTAATAAACTTTATATAAGCTTTTTAAAATACTAAAAAAAAATTCAAAAAAATTCAAAATTTTTGTGGAGGAATCCCTCAAAATGGGCAACATTTTTCATGTTGACCACTTTGCCCCTTGGGGATCTGATTTACCCCAAAAAATTCACCAAATTCTGATAAGAAAATTGGTCTACTATTAGCAGATCAGGCATTAATTCTACAGCTGAGATTGAGCCGGATGGCTTAATGCACCGCAGATTCCCCACAACAAATCAGTCGCAGATTCGCTGTGGGGGGGGGGGGCACAGAAATGAAGGAGGGGAGGAGGGGATTTGAGAAAACCCCCATCGTCCATCTCATCACCAGAGATGGACGGCGACGATTTCATACTTATGGATGAAGAGGCGGTGGAAGAAGCCAGCCGGCTGCCGCTGGGTGCCGACGCCACCCTCAGTCGGTTTGCCGAAGGCCGGTGAGTCCCTGGGTGGTGGCCCGACTGCCTGCCTCCACCGTCCACCGCATGATTTAGCCAACTCGAGAGCAGGGTGGCGGTGGTTCTTCTCCCAGAGCCACCGCGCCACCCTGCCTCTCTGGTGTTGAGCCCGACTCCGAAACCACCCCCGACCAGCACGCCGGGGCATGGCTCTTCTCTAGTATTGGCCCGACGACCAACCGCCGCCGACCACTGCCAGAGTTAAAACAGAAAAAAAAACTCTGTTTCTCGGGTGCCCCCGGAGCGGCGTTTTCTGGCTTCACCCCGACATTCCACCATCGGGAAAGTCATCCCCGGTGGTTTAGCCCTTCTCCAGTGCCACCACCAGTGCTGGAAGGGGCTAGAATCCCTGTGTCCACCACCCGACCTGGAGCATGGGCCGGGTGGTGTCGGCGGCGCTCCGGCCGCCTGGAGGCCCATGCAGGTCGTACAAAAGATAGGGAAGGAGGATGAGAAAGTTTCTACTTTGGAAGGAGGGGCCGTCTTTGTTTTCCATGTAAGGTGGCAGAGGAGCATGGCTTAGGTTGGTGTTTTCCGACGAGCTAGGGCTCTGGTGAGGGCTCCCTTGGCTCGAGTTAGTGTGTGCGTAGGGGAGGAGGACAGGCAAGTCCTTTTACAGGCTTGGGGAGGCTGGCCATCCTTCCCCTAGCCTATGTGGGATAAATCCCCATGAGGGGAGGAGCTCCTCCTCTCCCCTCCACTTGTGCTGGACAAGTGGCACCATTAGGATGGCCCCAAGTGGCAGAAAGGAAGGAGGACGGAGTGGGCTTGGGCCTTTCTCCTTAAGGGAAAAAGAAGTGGGGGAGGGAGAAGGAGGGGTAAGGAGGGATTGGGCATATCTTGGCCCATGGCTTTCCTTCTTGCTAATTGGTGGCCCAAGGGCGAGGGGGAGAAGGGCCCTAGACTATTAATGAGGAGGAGGTGTGTTCCTCTTTTGGAAATTTCAAAAAATTGGAATTTTTAGGGGGGTTTGACAAAAGTCAACCCTAGGTTGGGACCCTCTTACTGGTCAAAGTCAAGGTGGGTCCAAGACACCGGGAGTCGGGTCAAAGTCAGAGTATCACGTCATAATTTGTGCTTACATGCTTTTCAGTGCATGAGTATGCTTGATTTGACCATAGGTTGACTACTGTTATCGGAATTTGACTGGGGAAAACTCGTTTGACTTCGTATTGACCATATGAGTCCAATGCCTCTAACCTGGGTCAAATCGGAGTTCGTTTGCTAAATATTTAAAACTTGCATGTTGCGACGCATTAAATTGGTCAAAATGTCTATATTCATTGTTAGACCTCGGATTGTGATGCAACGAGTTCCTTCATGCTCGTATTATCTATACAAGGCCATAGGAGCTGACAGAACTCAAATCAGAGTTCTCTAGATCGATATTCAAAATCTTGTCTTCGCGACGTTTTACGAGGAATGGTCATATCCATCATATGACTTCGGTTTCCAACGGAACGAGTTCTGATGCGTTCGTATTAACTATATGATGCAGCATGACTTGACAGAACTCAAATCGGAGTTCTTTACCTCCATTTCCCACTTAAGGTTACCTTCTACCAGGTCATGGGTAGGATTCAGGTCACTTTTATTGGGCCTACTAGGGCTCTGGTGGCCCAATAAAAGTCGGGATATTACAAATAGATCCTCTAATTAAATCATACATGATTTATTAAATATTTACAAAAACTATAGAAAAATGTTTATCCAAAAATGGGAATAATCCCATGTTTGTAGTACCTTTTAGATAACCGAAAATGCGTTTCATAGCCACCATGTGCATATGAGAAGGATTACTAACAAACTGTGACACTAAATTTACCACATTATGTATGCCCGAGTGTGTTGTAGTAAGATAGATTAATGTGCCTACCATTTTCCGGTATATAGTAGCATCTGTTGCTTGAGATCCATCCATTTTCATTAATTTATTGTATGTCACCATGGAAGTTCTTACTGGCTTTACTTATAACTTATTGAAGCCCTTCAGTAGATCCATAATATATTTTTCTTGATACAGAAAGGTGTAGGTTGGCTATTGCACAATTTGTAATCCTAGGAAATACTTCATTATTCCTAGATCTGACATCTCAAACTTGTGTTTCATATTCTCTTTAAAGTCATGCACTATTTCATCATTTGTATAAGTATATATGATGTCATCTACATAAATGGCTAGAAATAATTAATGACCATGGTTGTATTTTTTGTAATATAATGCTAATATTGAAGGGAATTTTATGAAACCTTTTTATGGTAGATACATGTCAATTTGATGATTCCAGGTATGTGGGGCTTGTTTCAAGCCATATAGGGCCTTTTTAAGTTTACATACTTTCATTTCTTCACTTGGTTTTATAAACTCTTTTGGTTGGGATACATATACTATTGGGAATATTGCCCTCAATGTTCCTTAGATTTGAAGAGGCATTACAATCAATACTAAGACATAATTGCATTTGATGTTGTTCAAGTTCATGATGTGCAGGATTTTCCTTGGAACAAGTTTAGACAGGTTGTCTAAGAGATTATGACAGGTGGTCACAAGGTAGAAAGGTGGAGAGACAAAAATTTATCTAAGTCCACAGGCGTTGAGTGAAGCCAGTTCACTCAATGCCAGATATCAAGGAAGAATGTTGACAAAGACAAAAAAGTGGCTAAGTCTATAGGCGCTGAGTGAAGCAAGCTCACTCAATGCTAGATGCCAAAAAGCGCTGAGAGAAGACAAGATAGTGAAAGCTTCAACATTGGCAGAGAAGAAATGTGGCTAAGTTCACATGCGTTGATTGAAGCAAGCTCACTCAATGCTAGATGCCAAAAGGGGATGAGAGAAGGTACGACAGTCAAAGCTTAAGAAGAAGGAAAACAAAAAGTGGCTAAGTCCACATGTGTTGAGTGGAAGCAGTTCACTCAATGCCATACAACAAGAAGCATTGAGTCATGCTCAAGCATTCAGAGAATTTGAAGAATCTGTCAAGAAATCTGGCTAAGTCCAGAAGTGTTGAGTGAAGTCAGTTCACTCAACGCCAAGTTACTTCTGTCAAAGCCAAAGAAGAGATAGACTAGAAAATCTTTCAAAGTCCACAGACATTAATTGAAGGTTGTTCACTCAACGCCAACTCAATAGAGGAAAATTGAATAAGTACAGAAGCGTTGAGTGAATCCAGTTCACTCAACGCCTCGGAAAGATGGCAGGCAATCAGAGAAGCGGCTAAGTATAGAGGCGTTGTGTGATGAAGGTTCACTTAATTCACTCAACACCTGACAATAAAGAAGTAATTGTCCAAGTCCAAAAGCATTGAGTGGTGAAGGCTCACTCAACGCTCTCAACGACTAGCAGTGTAGAAAGTTGGCGAAGTCCAGATGCGTTGAGTGATGAAGGTTCACTCAACACACTCAACGCCTGGGCAGGTGTCTGGAATTTTCTAAGCCCAGAATCGCTGAGTCATGCTGACGTCAGCAAAAGTCAACAGAATTCAAACTTTTTACAAGACAGCTACAGAACATGACAAATGGCGCCGGAAGCCAACTGTATGTCTCATTCTATAAAAGCAAAGTTGTAGCCAACAACTACAGTGGGTCTGATAGCTCAAAGAGTCGTTGATCGGTTGAATAGAAAAGGCGGAGATCAGATCAAGGAAATTATCTTTTGGAAATACATCTAGACTTCGTCTTCTTCCTCACCATTGTTGTAGAGCTTGAAGAACAAGTTCAAAGTGCTGATCTAAGAGTAAAAGCAAGTTAGTCTATGATTTATAGACAGTTAGCTGTTGAAGAAGCTATTCACTGAAGAATCAATCCATCTTCAACAACAAGATCATAAAGTTCACTTTCTGAGGAAGAGGAAGAAGCAGAGCAAGTCTGATAACTTCAGACAAGGTTAGTTGAGTGAAGAATTCACATAATTGTTATTTAATTTGTCTTCACCAGCAAGTTCAGAGTAAATCTATGAGAAAGAGATAGTATAAAGGTCTAACCCTAGCTGCAACAACTTGAAGCTTCAAGCAAGTTAGCTGGTGCCATACTCAACTGTACCAACAAGTTCAGAGGAAATCCCTAAAGAAGAGGGAGCAGCAAGGGATAACCCTAGTTGTAGGTACTTCACAGTTCCATCCAAGCTTTCCTAAAGAACTTTTTCTGAAAGCTGTGAAGAAGAAGAAGACATGACTGAATCTACTCAGTCCAAGAAGGGAAGAAGAAGCAGAGCAACCGATTTGCAAGTTACTTCTAGCACAAGTAACTATGTATTGAAGATCTATTCTTATTGCTGTGAAGAAGGTAGGGCTAAGTTTATCTCAGCTCAGGAAGCTGAAGACTCGGAGAATAATTCTTTAGAGTCAAACCAACACCAACCATCAACCATTCTCTCTGTAGGATCATCTAGATACGAGTGTAATCCTGAAAATATAAAGGCTGAGGTAGGGCTTTGGCCTGAGGTAGGATCCAAGTGTGGATCAGAGTTGTAGGGTCTTTGTGCCTGAGGTAGGTGTTGGTATTACCATTATGATCTGGAAGTGATCATGCATGTAGCCTCACTGCCAACTTAATATGAGACTTAGCTCAATCAGTCTTGAAAAGCATCGAGTGCTTTGAGACCAGTCAACGCTTTCGTTAATTTAAGAGTTAACTCGTTGAATGGTGGCGTTGAGTGTGTTGTGTAACATCCCATTTTCTATTAGGCCTCTTAACTTAGATCAGGTTAGGACATGTAGTGGGGTATGGGTTTAAGCTAGGTTTGACCCATGGAGTTAGGTGTAGTCACATAGGTCCCACTATAGGGCCCAAGTCAACTCAAGTCAAACTAGCCCAAATTGGAATCTTAACTACACATTGACCCCACCACTATGCCCCTAACCCTAAAAGTAATCTAAGTGAACCAAAAGACACATAATTGGGTCACCCATTGACACAAGTTGATCCAAGTCACCCTAACCCTAAATTGGTCAAACCCACACCTATAGGCCCAATTAGCCCAAGTGGGGAACCACCATGGCCCAACCCAAGTTGGGCGTTGCCATAGGGTCCATGACCCTCAAGTTGGTCCATCCCACTCATCATGTTGACCAAGTCAACCTAAAAAGTCAACAAGTCAACATATAGCCTAAAGAAGGAAAAAAGGAAGGCCAAGCTCATTCCCCATGGGCTAAGTCCATGAGCCAAGGCCCATGACCAACCCAAGGGCACATTTACAGCCCCTACCCTTTGAATTTGGAGGGTAGTGACATACAAGGGGGTCTAATGGGAAATTATGCAAAAAGGAGGGGAAAGAAGAGAGGGAAAGAGGGGATGGAGGCCACTTGGCCCTCCTGCCCTCTGCCCATGCCTTTGGCTGGGCTCCCAAGCTTTATTTCAGCTAGAATTAGGGACTAGTGGCCACTTGGCAGCAGGGGCGAAGCATATAAAGAAGAGGCTGACCACCCCCTTAACGAAAACCACTCAACCAGCCCACCCCATCCTCATTCGACCACACCACCAGCTTCAGTGAGTCCTAAGGAGAAAAAATCAACAGCTGGAGATAGGATTAGCCAGAGTAACAAGAAATCAAGCTAGCACGTCGGAGCAAGGATCGGCAATGGCTCACCGCCACCAAACCCGCCGCCAAGCACGGATGTAGGTCTGTTTCTCCTCCCCTCTCTCTATGCTAGCATTCTAGATCGATTAAGAGAGATATTGGGCTCAATTGAGCCTGATACCATGTGAGTTGTGTGCCATTTTTTTGAGCTTTAGTTCTAGCTCGGGTTTGCCAGAGGAGCCGCCTCCGGCGGCCACATCGCTGGGAAATGTAAGCCACCACCTCAACGGAGGTGGTGGCGATAATAACCGGCGGCGGCGGCCCAAGTGGCCTTGATTTGAAGATCAAAAGCTATAAGACTGTTGAATCACAACCATAGGCTGTTGGTAACGATGACACAATGCCGTCAAAAATGATGAATTTAATTTAGTGCTATTAATATTTGAATAGTGTAATTTATTGTCACACTTTTAGTTAACTTGCATGCAATTTTTAGGCCTTTTAGAGGCATTTCCAGAAATTATGTTTAATATGAAAAAGGTATATCTAGGTCTTACCTTTAAAATGAAACTCTAAAGTTGTAATTTGGAGCACTATAGCTCCCTAAGGCCATTCTACTAAGACTGGTCCTTGGCTAGGGCAGATTTTTAAATGAGTGCCCAAGCCAAACCCTAAGTACACATGTCATCAAATTTTTTCCATGCATGTGATTGGTTTAGAATTAGGTACGGACCAAAAATTAGAATTTTTGGAAAGTATATTTCTATAGTTCTAGGAGAAATTTTAATTATTAAATGATTTGAATTTTGGGAGATTTTCCACTCCAAATGCCCCCAAATTTGGGTAGCATGGCCACTGGATCATTATATGACCAAGATAGAAATTTCAGGCCATTTTGACCTCTACATGTTGGGGAAATCTAACATGCATGATGAAGGTAGATTTGTAATTGGTGTGCCTATAGTAGAAATGAGTAATTGAGAAATTAGCACATTTGGCCCAATGCATGTCCATGAAACTTTGGACATAGGCTTATAGGGATGAAATACACCTCCCATAGGAAGGTTGGGATTTTTGGGATAAAAAATCCCATCATTTTGAATTATTGGAAAATAGGCCAATTTAGAAATAAAATTGGAAAATAGGGCTACTAATTTTATTAAATTCTAAAATTTTGTTACAAGCCCTAATAGGACATTATAAATCTCTAAAAAAAATCTATGAGCTTGTTTAAGAATTTTATCTTGTGTTTTTAGTAGATTTACCATTTTGCACCTTTTGGAAATTAATTAAAAGTAAGGGAAAATACTTTTGAAATATTATGGAAAAATTTATAGTATCTTATTTCTGTGATCCAAACCCAGTATACTTATTTGAGAAATTTTTGGTTGATTATTTATGCTGAAAACCCTAATAGTGGCATTTTGATAATAATGTTCATATGCAATTATGTTAGGTCAAATCACTGACTAGGATCATGAACTTCTTTCTTGAGTATTATTATATCAATATTGATCACCAGTAATTTTCTAGGGATTTTTGGTTGTATATTTTAGGGACTTCATTTGGAAAATGGATTAATTATGGATTTAATCATAAATATAGTATGTATGGTAATTCAAAGAGAACAATTAATATTCTTGGTAGACAGTCATATTCAACCTAGATGAACTCCTTGTAAATTACTTAGGCATGTTGGACCATTGGATAAGGTAGTCCATATAAAAAGTAACCTAGCTCACTTAATCAAATGATTTAATTTAAGACCCTAAATAATTAGAAAAATGGTGAAATCATAAAGGGTCAACTTCACACATAAGATAAACCCATGATAAATATTTAGGGGCATTTGTCCCAAGGGATTGAGAGTCATATTACATTGGTTAATGTTAGGTTGTGGGTTGCGTATAGCAAAGTAGTGTATAATATTATTACCCACAGGGGGATATGAAAAGTGGTTAGAAGGAGAACTATATTAGGAAGTCGAAACACTGGTTAGTGCCCAGTAGGTCATTACTTAGTAATGAGTGTTAGAGTGCAAAACCCTAAGATGTGTAACTAGAACGAAGACCGGCGGAAGACCGCCGTTCTCCTAATAATACCATAAGTCGTTAACTCCACACACAGAGTAACATCGAGAGTGGGTAAAATAATTGGTAAAAACTAATAAAAGAAAGTGTCCTTGAGAAAGGGAACTTTGGGTTTCATGCCCATCTTGGTTCCTAGTGCCCCCGAGACCCCTTCATTAGGTTTCCCTAGGAAGTCCAAGGACTAACACTAAATTACTAAGGGTAATAAACTTTAGACAAGAGTATTCCAATAAGTTAAAAGAACATTGTGATAATCTCACCCGTGAAGGGTTGGAGGGATTAAGAACTAAGAGAATAATGTGACAATATCACCCGTGAAGGGTTGGAGGGAAGTATGATAGGTTGGTCCTGCAAGTTGAAGGCTCGAGAGATTTATTTCAGGACGGGTTGGTCCTGCGAGCTGGAGGCTCGGGTTGAGATACCTTGCATGTGCATAGAAACAAAACTAGTGGAGGGTCATGCGGTACTGGGTCAATCGTCACACCGATGGCAGTACGGTGACTTTGGTGAGGTGTGAGGGTTTGAGGGGTCAGTAGGTTGTTTATACTGCGGTCTGGAGGACAATCCCCGAAAACGTACAACCGACTAAGAAAGTCTGGCAGGTAGCCTGCATACGCAGAGACTCTAGAGTGCATCTAGGACATGTACGGAGGCATACGAAGGGTCTAGGCCAGGTAATGTATATACCCTCCTAGGAAGCAGAACCGCCCATTCCGCTACTGCTGTAGCCACAACGGTGGTACCAGAGAGTGATGCTAGCTCCAAAAGCGGGAATTAAAGGTCTGTGATCACAGAGTCGCATGCATGACTGACACTTGTATGCATCATAACCCTCATACATAACATACATGCATACTTAGTTCATACGCATCATAGATCCTTATCATATAAATAAGTATGGGCTCTTTTATATGAAAAGTTATATTTGTGAAACCTTAACTTATAAGTTTGTATGGACATTCATATAAGTTATGGTACTTCTATGATGATAGCTTAGTAGTAGATAGTTTACTTTCTGCTCCATTCTCTACTTTGTTTACAACACTTCCTTTCAGTACAGTTCTTTCTTACTTTACTTATACTACATAGAACTTCTAGAGTAGAGATATACTTATTAGTACATAATCTTAATAGATTAGATCCACTATCACTGTTTTTCTTTTTATATCCCTTATTGTCCTTCACTTTGTACTCACGCTTGGTACCTAGGAGTTGTGGGGGTGAGACGAGGACGATAATGGCTCAGTATTTATGACTAATGGTCGGTTGTGACCGTAAAATTTTAGGTGCTCGAGGAGATGGAGCACCAGCATGACCAGCAGGACGAGGTGGCGGGACTTTTGGAGCTGATACCCACTACTACCACTACTACTGCAGCCCGACGTCTAGTGATGATGTGTGTACCGATGATAGTTTAGCATCCACTTAGTTTGATTTTATGAGAGAGAGAGATTTGATATATATGTATAGGGCATAAGCCCTTTTCTCTTTCATTATACTCATTGTGGACTACTGTTATACTTTCATTTTCATATATATATTTGATATGTAGTGTGATCTTGGTGGACTTGCTAGTTATTACTACTTGTTATACTTCTATTCTCTATTGGCCGAAACAGGTTGAATGATCGTACTAGATGGCAGGATCGGCGTATTGCGATGTCGACTAACCCGTAAGTTAGTGTTAACGTAAGGAAGAGCTTCTGGGAATAAGACCGGGTTACCTCCTTTTAAGGGGGAGAGGGGTCTTACATGTTGAGTGTTCTCAATGATCCGTCGAGTCAAGGAGTTGATTCTTCAAGTATCACACTTAAGCGTTGAGTACGTTGAGTTCACTCAACGAATCTGGTTCTTAGGCATTGAGTGTGTTGAGTCCACTCAACGCCTTCATAGAATTAAAGGTTGATTTGATGGATATGGAACTTAGGAGTTGAGTGTGTTGAGTCCACTCAACACCTTCATCGAAGTCAAAAGTTGATTCATCGAGTATGGCGTAGAAAGCGCTGAGAGCGTTGAGTTCACTCAATGCCTTTTGTCGAGTCAAGTGTTGAGTCGTCAATGGGCTGGCATTGATTCGTCGTGTATCCTATGGATACTCAATGATTCGTTGAGTATATAATGATACTCGACGATTCGTCGTATATTCTATAGATACTCGAAGATTCGTCGTATATTCTATAGATACTCGACGATTCGTCGATACAAGGGTTGTCTCGCCAAAATTCTGTACTCTGAGTCTTGGGTCTGCCAATAGCGACGGGCTATTCTATTTATCTGTTAGAGTATAAATAGAATATTTTAGGGTTTCTACTTGACCTAGAAGGCGATTATTATTCTGTCTAAGCACAAGAGCCATATTGTGTGAAAGACTGTAGACCTAAAAGACCAACGGAAGTCGTTCCGCCTTCCTCGTCGCTTGTGCCGATCCCGATCCCAGCGAGTATCGTGGCCACCTCTCCTTTAATAGATCTAACAGTCTGTGGAGACGCTGAGTGTCCTCTCCTGACCTAGTGCTTGTTCGACAAGGGGCTACGGGTTCTCCCAATCATATGGATTTCTTGTAGAGGCGCGGACATACTTTCTATGCTCAGGACTCAAGCCGCTAAGTGACCGGTTGATTTTTCTAGAGCATCTTGGTTTAGTATAGACTCAATCCCTCAAAGGTAATTTTATTACAGCGCCTTAACTTCTTGATTCATGAATATTGCTAGATCCGAATTCTTTGGGCTTTTCTTGTTCATTATTTTTGTTGTGCACAATGTGTTGTGACGTGTAGAAAAACCCAATAGTGGTATCAAAGTGAGGTTCCGGGCAATATTCATTGTTTCAGAAGTTGCTAAATCCATGCCGTGTAGATTTGGAAATTTTAGAAGTATTCTAAAATGCCTAAATCTATTCTTGGAACCCCACCAAGCATGCATGTGATTTCTGTATTGTTACTCCTTAATAGTAACCGTCCCTCTTGTTGGTTTATGAAATCAAGAATGCGTTAGATTTTGAATCTTACATTATAGAGATGAGCTTGTCTACTATGTAAGTGGAGTTTATGTTGCTCATGTCAAGTGCATGTAAATTTGAAGATTTAGAAGTGTTCTAGACATTCAGATTTAGCCCAGTTCATCAACTGTTGATGACGATTCTTGTGCACATCTGGGATGCATTTGGATTATGCAGCTGAATTTTATTTTGTGGATGTGCACACTAGTTAATAGTTAACCATGATTAAGTGTTAATCAAGTATCTAAAATCCCTTAAGCAATATTAAGTATTCGGATGCCTTTCGATGGATGACACTCTTCCTGCCTTGATCAATGAAGTATGGTCTTGCCAAAGCAAGGTGTATTAATCTATCTTGGTAAGGGTGTGAGCGGATAATTGTGATATCCCACTCTTGACATCGGGTCATTCTTAACTGGGTGACCTCAAAGGTTAAGTGCCCAGAGGCATAGGGTTGGCATGCACCATATGATGGATGCAAATAAAGAGTTATTCACCAGCCATACAGGAGTTGCAATGTGATACAATTAGCAAGTGTTATCTACCTAAATAGCTACATTATGAGAGAAAATACAAAGCTGACTCATAGTGTTAGTGAAATATGGATCTTGTCCACTAAGAGGGTTACTCTCTAAACTCTTTGAATTAATATCGAGGGTTATCCATTTGATAAAAATAGTGAGAGCAATTTTGATTAAAGTCCTAATCGAAAGAAAAAAAAAATATTTGGAAATGTACAACTAATTTTGCTTTACATTGATCCTTGTAGAATTTCCATGGTAAGTGGTTCACACTCCACCCTTTCCCTCAAATCCATCCTTGAGAAGGAGAAGCTGAGTGGGACTAATTATTTAGACTGGTATAAGAGCTTGAGAATTGTTCTCAGGCAAGAGCGAAAGCTCTATGTTTTGGAATAGGTATCCCCTGATGAGCCTTCCGGGAATGAATTTCATGCTGATAAAGATGCTTACAAGAAGTATCTTGATGACTCCTTATATGCCGAATGTCTCATGCTAGAGACCATGAACTCTGAGCTCCAAAAGCAACATGAGAACATATGTTGTAAGAAAATTGATGATTATATCATGAAAATGTTTCAAGGGCAAGCTTGACAAGAGAAATTTGACGTCACTAAGGCGTTGTTCCACTACAAGATGGGAGCTCGGGACCTAGTAGGGACTCACGTACTCAAGATGATTGGGTATATCGAGAACCTTGAGAGACTAGGCTTCCCTCTGGGCGAAGAGTTGGCCATGGACCTGATCCTGCAATCGTTGTCGGATAGTTATGAGCAATTCGTCTTGAACTATAACATGAAAAAATAGACAAGACATTGCCCGAGCTCCTAGGTATGTTGCGAACTATTGAGAACAATATGAAGAAGGTCAATCCTGCTAGCCCTATACTAATGGTGCATAAAGGCAAGGGCAAGGCCAAGGGATTCAAGAAGACGAAGGTAGGACCTAAGTCTTCTTTGGAGCCCAAGTCTTCTGCACTGAAAAAGAAAGGCTTTGAGAAAGAGATAAAGTGCCACCACTATGGCAAGATAAGTCATTGGAGGAGGAATTGTCCTTCATACATTGAGGGCCTGTAAAAGATGAAGGGAGGTATGACTTCCTCTTCAATTATTTATGTTATAGAGATAAACCTTTCTGCTCCTTCATCCAGGGTATTAGATACCGAATGTGGTTCTCACATTTATATAAATGTGTAGAAACTGGGAAAGAGAAGTATGTTGAGTAAAGGAGAGGTGGACCTACGTGTTGGCAATGAAACAAGAGTTATTGTTGTCACCGTGGGTGTTTATTGTCTTCATTGCCCAATGGGCTTGTAATTGAACTTGATAATTGTTATTATTTTCCTTTCATAACTAAAAACATTATATCTATTTCATGTTTGGACATGATTGGATTTTCTTTTATTATTCAGAACAATTATTGTTCAATTTTTAAGAATAACGTTTGTTATGATATAGCCTATATTTTTAATGGTTTATATGTTTTGAACTTAGACCATCAGATCTATAATATAGAAAATACTAAGAGACTAAGAATGAATAACTCGAACCCTACGTATCTTTGGCATTGTCGCTTAGGCCATATAAACGAGAAACATATATCCAAGCTTTATAGAGATAGACTATTAGACTCATTTGATTATGAATCATTTGAGAGATGCGAATCTTGTTTGTTAGGTAAGATGACTAAGTTCCCTTTCACTGGAAACAATGAGAGGGCTGATGATCTCTTTGGTATAGTACATAGTGATGTATGTGGACCCATGAGTTCTATGGCTAGAGGTGGGTATTTTTATTTTATTACATTTACTGATGATTTCAGTAGATACAGATACGTGTATCTTATGAAGTGCAAATCTGAGACTTTTGAAAAGTTCAAAGAGTTCAAGAACGAATAGAAAACCAACTAGGTAAGAAGGTTAAAGCACTCTGATCTCATCAGGTGGTGAATACCTGAGTCGTGAGTTTCGTGATCATCTGAAAGAGTGTGGTATTGTATCACAGCTCACTCCACCTATAACACCACAGTATAATGGTGTGTCTGAGCAAAGAAATCGTACTTGTTAGACATGGTACGATCGATAATGAGTCATGCAGATTTGCATGTTTCCTTTTGGGGTTTTACTATAAAAACTGATGTTTTGACACTAAATCGTGCTGCAACGAAAGCGGTTCTGAAGACACCATATGAGATTTGGACTGAGAAGCGTCCTAGTATGTCATTCATTAAGGTTTGGGGCTGTGAGGCTTACTGAGACGTCAAATGTCTAACAAGCTGGAACCCAAATCAGATAAGTGTTATCTTGTCGGATATCCTAAGGAAACTAAAGAGTACTATTTTTACCTACCGTCAGATGGCAAAGTGTTTGTCGCGAGGACTGGTGTATTTCTTAAGAAAGAGTTCTTAAGTAGAAAGACTGCTAGGGTAGAACTTGAAGAAGTTCAAGAACCACAAACTATGAATGAACCAGATTTGTGACCTGAGCTAGGAATACAAGTTGTAGTAGCTGGAGAACCTGCTCAGGAAACACATATTCCACATAGATCTGGTAGACCAAGGTTTGAGCCTGAGAGATTTGGATTTCTCGTGTCTCAAATTGATAATGTATTATTTATATATCATAGTGATTAGCCTGCAACCTACCAAGAGGCTATGAGTGGACCGGACTCTGAGAAGTGGCTTGAGGCCATGAAATCTGAATTGGACTCCATGTATGAAAATCAAGTTTGGACATTGGTGGAACCACCTAAAGGGGTACGACCCATAGGGTACAAGTGGGTCTTCAAGAAGAAGACCGACATGGATGGGAATGTACAAACATTCAAAGGATGACTGGTGGCTAAGGGTTTCAAGCAAATTCATGGTATTGACTATGATGAGACCTTTTCCCCTGTTGCCATGGTTAAGTCCATCAAAATTTTGCTTGCTATTGTTACATATTATGACTATGAGATCTGGCAGATGGATATCAAAATGGCTTTCCTAAATGGAAACCTCCTTGAGGAAGTATATATGATACAACCCGAGGGTTTTGTATCTCTAAGTGAAGCCACTAAAATATGTAAGCAATTGAGATCCATTTATGGATCAAAATAGGCTTCTCGAAGTTAGAACCTTAGTTTTGATGAAAAGATCAAAGAGTTTGGTTTTATAAAAACAAGGATGAATCGTGTGTTTACAAAAGGATTAGTGGGAGCATAGTTGTCTTCCTAATATTGTATGTAAATGACATACTACTGATCGGGAATGACAAACCGACCCTATAATTTGTTAAGAACAACCTATGGGACTTCTTTTCTATGAAGGACTTGGGTGAAGCGACTTATATACTTGGTATTAAGATCTATAGAGATAGATTGAAGAAGTTGCTTGGTTTGACCCAAAGTACGTACATTAACAAGGTGTTGAGACGGTTCAGCATACTTGAGTCCAAGAAAGGATTCTTACCCATGTCTCATGGTATGAGTCTCTCTAAGGACCAGTGTCCTACGTCTAGTGAAGATAAGGACCGCATAAATTTGATTACATATGCTTCGGCAATTGGGTCAATTATGTATGCAATGATATGTACTCTGTAACACCCCAATCCTTCACATAGCATATAGCAGTACGTCCGGCCGGGGCGCGACACCATATACCACGGACATGTCGGTGGGTTACTAGATGAAACCATTCAACCAATACACACGTCCTACACAGAGTATCTAGCAGAAGCAATTTATTAAGTTGTAATAATAAGAACCCAGCCAACAAGCATGAATGTCCACTAACAAACCACACAGGAATGAAATATAAAGAACCAAAGAGTACTGGCCTTATGGCCTTACAATAGTTCACCAACATTTAAACAGTTTCTTACAAACATCGGCTCGCAGGACGGCCACACACGATTTAAACAAAGTAAACAAACAAGGCCTTCGAGGACCGGCTCAGCAACTTGGACTTTGACCCGCTATTTGCCGCTCGGCTCTGCAGAACCTGCAAGCACAAATCACCGCAATAGTGCCAAACAAGAATAACGCTAAGCTAAAGCTGACAAAATTATAACGATTTTGCCCCCAAACTCGGGGCGGCAAAGCTTCTTCCCTGCACATGTATTAGCATAAACAAATAGGATTGTGAAAGTACAATTTAAGTATACTTCACCACAGGTGTAGGCACGCACGGCCGCACACCCCATGCTCTCAGGGAACTTACACGGTGAACTCGGTCCACCACCGCCCCAAGGACAGCAATCTCGTGAGCAATAAAGTCTTCATGGATTAAGCCGAGGACCCTCCCTCTATGCCATCGGCAGGCCACTAAACAGAACCACATAGAGAAGGTACGGTTTCACTCAACTCGTTGCTCACATTGCCACGACACTAAAAGTCATCGGTGCGAGCTAAGTTTCCCCGTATCCCGTAAATTCATCAACCAACGTACATAACCCGGTTATGTACAAAGATGCCTCCTGGGCTACCAAAGATGGCAGAAACACGCTTCTGCCCAGATTTCTGGGTGCGCCTTGGGGTTAATCCCCAAGGATCCCTACTGCAATCTACCACGTAGAAACCCGAAAACACAAAAGGCACAGAGTCTTCTCCGGCTAACAATGCGTAGCAAATCATCACCGATCCAGACCAACACGTCCGGGTAGGCTTCACACATTATGCCTATGCCCGTACTTTGATTCTGGACTCTAAACAAGGGGGACTTTACATATCTACCCCAAGGAATACCGCAAAATCATCGCACACTCGCGAGAGAGGGTTTTCCAATGCAAAAGAAGAAGAGCTTCACATGCTCAAGATGAGAATCGTTACCCTAGCATTTCTTCTCGGCGCCATGGAAAACTACGCGGGTGAAAAGCACCGCGATGATCTTGCCTCCGAAGATCTTGACCCAGTTTGCGATATGGCACTCCGAATCTCCTCCGGCGACCGGATCTCTCTTCCTTCCTCCTCCTTGCTCTCCCTTCTCTCTACAAGTTAGTAAGAGAGTGAACCCAGAAGAAATGTGTGTTTAAACACTCAATTCCAGCCTTAACCCTAGCATGGAGAGATCTGAGTCGTTAGATCCAAAAGTAAGGAAACGAACGGCTGCGATTTGGCCCAAAAATAAACTTCCTGGGCCGAACACGGCTTGCCACACGCCCATGTCCAAGGCCGTGTAACTCATTCGCCGTCAAAACCGTCGCGCCCCGAAAAGAACACGGGAACTCGACACACCCGTGTCAGGCTTAACCCGCCCGTGTCATCCAGTACACGCCCGTGTCATCCAGTACACGCCCGTGTAGCTGGGCGTGTTCCTCCATCAATACAGGTCCCAAACGTCCAGAGCACGACACGGCCATGTGACACGCCCGTGTCACATGCTATGTGCTAGACACGCCCTGGGACACGCCCGTGTCCCAGGCCATATAGCTGCTTTAGCACAACTCGCCAAACAACCCGAGCGGGACACGAGTATTCGACACGCCCGTGTCGAATTTGACACGCCCGTGTCGAATTTGACACGCCCGTGTCGGACCCGAACACGCCTGGGCTCAGGCTCTGTGCCCTCACTCAATGATCGTTGAGTGAAAGGCTTTGAGTGCCTGACACGCCCTGGGACACACCCGTATCCCAAGCCGTGTTCACTGCCCCAATGACCGTTGACTGCAATTTCACAGACCACACGACCATCGCCGAACCCGAGCACGACACACCCCTGGGACACGCCCATATCCTAGGCCGTATCACCTCTACCAAATCCCAGACTTGGCTCAAAATGCCACCCGTCACTCTTTTGAGTTTCGGGGCGTTACAACTCTCTCCCTCTTAAAATAATTTCATCCACGAAATTACCAAAGGAAAAGAACAGAAAACCAAAAGCGGTACCTAAGTGAAATAACTCTGGGTACTCCTCAAGCATGGTCTGCTCCCATTCCCAAGAGACCTCCTCATGACCGTAATTGTCCCAATGGACCTTGACCATTCTGATCACCTTGTTACGAAGTCGCTTAACTTCATAGTCCTCAATACAAACGGTCTTGACCCTAGTTGTCAACCCTTCGTCCACTGGTACTTGATCAACTGCGATCACCTGCGAAGGCTCTTGCACCGCCTTCCGAAAAACTGATATGTTGAATATATCGTGTAGACCACTCAACTCCACAGACAGATTTAGACGATAAGCCGCTTCACCAATCCGCTCCAGGATCTCAAAAGGTCCAAGGTACCTCGGGCTTAGCTTCTTCAAGCGTCGTACCCGTGAAACACCCTTGAACGACTTTATCTGCAAATACACCCAATCGCCAACCGCGAACTCCACGTTCCGGTTCTTGACATTGTAGTATTTAGCTTGTCTATCCTGAGCGATTAGCAAACACTCCCGAACGGTTCGTACCAATAAAGTAGCGCTTTCCACCTCTTGCTTTTTGTACAACCTTGCCTCACCCGTTTATAGCTACGACAACGGCGTGCGACACTTTCTACCATATAAGGCCTCGAAGGGCGCCATTTGTATGCTCTCTTGTTTGCTATTATTGTACGCAAACTCTATCAAATACAGCTGGTCTTTCCACTTCTTTCTAAAGTCCAGAATGCACATGTGAAGCATGTCCTCCATCGTCCTATTAACCCTCTCAGTCTGCCCATCCGACTGCGGATGAAAGGCTGTGCTGAACTTCAACTTATTTCCCAGCATCTGTTGCACCAACCTCCAATCATTGGATGTAAATCGCCCGTTTTGATCACTCCCGATGCTGCGGGGCACACCGTGAAGCTGCATAATATTATCCACATATAACTTTGCCAATTTCTCCACAAAATCATCCTTCCTATGTGGAATGAAGTGCGACACTTTTGTTAACTGATCTATGATCACCCAGATGGCGTGGTTTCCCTTCTGCAACCTTGGCAAGCCATGCACAAAGTCCATCGAAATGTCGTTGAACTTCCACTCCGAAATAGGCAATGGTTTCAAGAAACCCCCTGGCTTTTATCACTTTGCCCTCACTAAGGCGCAAGTCTGACATTTGGCCACGAATAGTGCCACATCCTTCTTGAGTCCTGGCTACCAGAACAACTTCTTTAGATCTCGTTACATCTTCGTGCTCCCTGGGTGAATTGAGTACTTAGTATGATGAGTCTCGTACATCAATTCTGCCCGTAGATTTTCCACGTTTGGGACGCGCAAACGACTGTCCTTCCTTAGCAGTCCATCTTCAACTAAAAACTGGGAATTTGACCCATCCGAAGCTGCATCCATGATCTCCTTCATGCTGCTATCCAATTCCATAGCCTGCTGAATCCGATCAGCCAGGTCATACTGAACTTCCGTCTAGTTCAATAATTCTTCGGTGCTAGTCTGCTTGTCAACACAACAGATCTCTAACGCCTCCAACTCCCGAATCAACCGCTCATCATGAATCGACAACCAATTAGCTTGGGTAGGAAACCTGCGACTCAATGCATTCGCAACTGCATTGCCTTTACCGGGCACAAAATGAATTTTGAACGTATAGTCCCCCAGGAACTCCATCCATCTCCGCTGCCTCATGTTCAGATCCTTCAGATCCAACAGGTATTTCAGGCTCTTGTGGTCGGTATAAATATCGACCTTTACACCATACAAATAGTGCCGCCACAGCTTTAGCACAAAAATCACGGTCGCTAACTTCAAGTCGTGGACCTGATAATTCCTTTCATGCACTTTCAGCTGACGCGAGCCATACACAATAACACTGCCATGCTGCAGTAGCATGCCACCCAAACCACTGCCCGACGCATCACTGTAGATCTCAAAGCCTTCGGTCCCACTCGGCGAACTTAGCACTGACGTTGTGGTCAACCGACTCTTCAACTATTCGAACGCTTGTGCACACTCCTGCATCCATACAAACTTCTAATCTTTCCTTGTCAACGTCGTGAGAGGTAACGCTATCTGCAAGAAGTTCTCTACGAAGCGCCTGTAATAGCCGACAAGCCCCAAAAAACTCCGGACTTTCGCTAACGAAGGCAACACAGGCCACTCTCGTATCGCAACAATCTTCGCCGGATCTACCGGAATCCCTTCACCACTGACTATGTGACCACGGAACGCCACTGAGGACAACCAGAACTCGCATTTGGAGAACTTTGCGTATATTTCGTTCATCCTCAGCATCTCCAAAACCAGATGCAGATGCTTGAAGTGATCTTCTTCGCACTGCGAGTACACCAATATGTCGTCAATAAAGACGATCACAAAATGGTCTAGGTACTCTCTGAACGTTCTATTCATCAAATCCATAAATACTGATGGCGCATTAGTCAGCCCAAACGGCATGACTGTAAACTCGAAATGCCTATACCTTGTGCTGGACACTGTCTTTGGGATATCACTCTCCCTTATCCTCAGTTGATAGTAACCGGACTTCAGATCCAATTTTGAATATACCGATGACCCGACTAGCTGATTGAAAAGATCATCAATCTGTGGGATCGGGTATTTGTTCTTTTCCGTTAACTTGTTCAGTTCTCGCACAGCCGTAAACTTCAGTCCTTCTTCTTAACAAAGAGGACCGGTGTGCTCCAAAGTGATGAACTTGGACGCACATAGCCATGCTCCATCAACTCTTCCAGTTGAACCTCTAGCTCCGCCATCTCCTTAGGCGCCAACCTATAAGGAGAGCGTGATACTGGTTGGGCACCTGGCACTAGCTCGATCGTGAAATTGATCTCTCGCTGCTGTGGGGCTCCGAGAAGATTGTCCGGGAACACGTCGGGGTACTCGCATACCACTGAGATACTACCAAAAGTGGGTTAGGCTTTATAGCCTCCACTATCATGAAGAACAGCTCTGCGCCAGCACGAACTGCCTTGACCACCTGAAGAGCAGACATCAACGTCTTGCTCGACCCCTTCAATCCTGCAAACGTTGTCTCCCGACTAGCACCCAGCTTGACCTCTTTACAGTTACAATCAATAAAAGCCTTCTGCTCCGAAAGCCAGTCCATACCGAAGATGATGTCGAACTCTACTAGCGGCAGCAATGACGCTACAAGTCAAACTCCTGACTTCCAATATGAACCATTACGGCACATACTCTGTCCGCACACATAGAACACCTATTCGGCAGCAACACATCCAATTTGTCCTTTGCCATTGAAGAAGGGACTCCGATGCGCGATATGAAACCTTCAGACAAAAAGGAGTGCGAAGCTCCCGTATCGAATAGTGCCCTTGCCAGACTATCGCAAATCAGAACAATGCCTATACAAACAGTAATAAGCTAACAAGCACTAGGTAATAGTATTTAAAGCTAACTTGCTATAAATTAAACTGTACCTGTCACCACATACGCTTGTTTGATGGCCTCCTGCTGGCCCAGATTGTAGACTCTTGGTTGAGTCGGAGCATAATGGGATGCGGTTGACTCCACCGCCTTTCCCTTTTCTTCATAGGTTGCTCCCTGCTTCCTCTCGGACTTTGCACGTCCGCTCCGACAATCTCGGGCATAGTGCCCAAGCTTTTCACAAGTATAACAAGCGCTCGGGGTACGGTTGGTAGCTGCCCCTGAGGCACCTGAAGATGGGGCTGGACCCGACGTCCTAGCCTTTTTATTCCATTTGCGAAACACTGATTTTGAGTAGTTCGGCCTTTTGAACTCTGACCCCTTCGCATTAGAGTCCTTCTTAGCCTGAACATTCTTCATGTCTTTTTCTAAAGACTGGGCTGTGTTGACCAAGGTCAGGAAACCCTACGTCATCGGTCCTGATAGTAGTAGTCTCAAGTCATCCCTTAGACCTTTGTAGAATCGGTTGGTCTTTCGCTCCTCATCAGCGAAGGTAGCGCTTGCATACCAACCTAAATGAGTAAACTCATGGAGATAGTCATCCACGGTACTCTCTCCTTGAACAAACTTCTGGAACTCATTTTCCAAAGCAATCCTCTAAGCTGAGGGGAGGTATTGAGCCAAGAATAGTCTCGAAAACTCCTCTATCGAGACGTAAGTAAGCTGTCTACCCCTCAGATGGTGTAGCTCCAAGCCTTCCCACCATAGTCTTGCATCACCATCCAGCAAGAACGTGGAAATTGTGGTCTTCTGCCACTCTTCAGTCTCAGTAGCTATCAACACTCTCTTAATTTTAGAGAGCCAATCCTCTGCTTGAGTTGGGGTTCCCATACCCGAGAACACTGGAGGATTAATTCCCATCACGTGTTTAAGCTATTTCTCCGTTGCTCTCCTAGGCAACACTAGCTCCACTACCACCTGTTCCGCTCTCCTTGGCTCCGCCGCTTGGAGCGGTAGTTGCTCCACAGTAGGGGCATGCTACTGCACCTGTCTCGCAGGCTGTGCATTAATCATTGCAAACATTGCATCCACTACCAATCAAATGGTCTCAGCTGAAGGAGGTGTTGCCGACGCATCATTTGGTGCGCTGCTTGCCTCAGAAACTGGACGTTCTGACGGCCCAACACCACTCCTGGTCACCTATAATCGCATAAAGCACCGCTATGCGACCAAACAACATTGCAAAAGCAATTATAGGAACACGCAGGTTCCTCAAACATGTGTATTTTCATTCCTAAGTGGACATTCATGGGTTCTTTTTATGTTATAATGATGACGCACACACATGTGTTCACCACCCTTAAAGTGAATTCGTCCACGAATTCAGTTAAGCCTGATCGAAACCAGTAGTCTGATACCAAATTGTAACACCCATATCTGTCACATAACATATAGCAGTAGGTCCGGCCGGGGCCCGACGTTATATACCACAGACAGACTGGTGGGTTACTAGATGAAACCATTCAACCAATACACACGTCCTACACAGAGCATCTAGCGGAAACAATTTATTATGTTATAACAATAATAACCCAGCCAACAAGCATGAATGTCCACTAACAAACCACACAGGAATGAAATACAAAGAATCAAAGAGTACTGGCCTTACAATAGTTCACTAATATTTAAACAGTGTCTTACAAACATCGGCTCGCAGGCCGACCACACATGATTTAAACAAAGTAAAAAAACAAGGCCTTCGAGGACCGACTCAGCAACTTGGGATTTGGCCCGCTATTTGACCCTCGGCTCCGCAGCACCTGCAAGAACATATCACCGCAACGGTGGCAAAAAAGAATAACGGTCAGCTAAAGCTGACAAAATTATAACGATTCCACCCCAAAACTCAGGGCGGCAAAGCTTCTTCCCTGCACATGTATTAGAATAAACAAACAGGATTGCGAAAGTACAATTTAAGCACACTTCACCACAGGTGTAGGCACGCACGACCGCACACCATGTGCTCTCAGGGCACTTACATGGTGAACTCTGTCCACCACCGCCCCAAGGATGACAATCTCGCGAGCAATAAAGTCTTCATGGCTTAAGCTAAAGACCCTCCCTCTATGCCATCGGCAGGCCACTAAACCGAACCAAAAGACCAGGTACGGTTTCACTCAAATCGCTGCTCACATTGCCACGACACTAAAAGTCATCGGCGCGAGCTAAGTTTCCTCGTAGCCCGTAAATCGATCAACCAATGTACATAACCCAGTTATTTACAAAGATGGCTCCCGGGCCACCAAAGATGGCAGAAACACGCTTCTGCCCAGATTTTCGGGTGCACCTTGGGGTTAATCCCCAAGGATCCCTGCTGAAATCTACCACGTAGAAACCTGAAAAACACAAAAGGCACGGAGTCTTCTCCGGCTAACAATGCATAAAAAATCATCACCGATCCAGACCAACACGTCCGGGTAGGCTTCACACACCATGCCTATGCCCGTACTTCGATTCCGGACTCTAAACAAGGGGGACTTTACATATCTACCCCAAGGAATACCACAAACTCGCCGCACACTCGCGGGAGAGTGTTTTCCCATGCAAATAAAGAAGAGCTTCACATGCTCAAGATGAGAATCGTTACCCTAGAGTTTCTTCTCGGCGCCATGGAAAACTACGCAGATGAAAAGCTCCGTGATGATCTAGCCTCCGCAGAACTGGGCTAGGTTTGCGATATGGACCTTCGAATCTCCTCCGGTGACCGGATCCCTCTTCCTTCTTCCTACTTGCTCTCCCTTCTCTCTAGAAGTTAGTAAGAGAGTGAACCCAAAATAAATGAGGGTTTAAACACTCAATCCAGGCCTTAACCCTAGCATGGAGAGATCTGAGTCGTTAGATCCAAAAGTATGGAAATGAATAGCTGTGATTTGGCAGAAAAATAAACTTCTTGGGCCAAACACGGCTTGTGACACGCCCGTGTCCAAGGCCGTGTAACTTATTCGCCGTCAAAACTGTCACGCCCCGAAAAGAACACGGGCACTCGACACGCCCGCGTCAGGCTTGACACGCCCATGTCATCCAGTACACGCCCGTGTAGCTGGGCATGTTCCTCCATCGACACAGGTCCAAAACGTCCAGAGCATGACACAGCCATGTGACACGCTCGTGTCATATATCGTGTGCTAGACACGCCCTTGGACACGCTCGTGTCCTAGGCCGTGTAGCTGCCTTAGCATAACTCGCCAAACGACCCGAGTGGGACACGGGTATTCAACACGCCCGTGTCGAATTTGACATGCCTGTGTCGGACCTGAACACGCTTGGGATCTGGTCGTGCGTCCTCACTCAACGATTGTTGAGTGAATGGCTTTGAGTGCCTGACACACCCTGGGACACGCCTGTGTCCCAGGCTGTGTTCACTGCCCCAACGACCGTTGACTGCAATTTCGCCGACCACGCGACCATCACCGAACCCGAGCATGACACACCCCTGGGACACGCCCGTGTCCCAGGCCGTGTCACATCTACCAAATCCTAGACTTAGCTCAAAATGCCACCCGTCACTCTTTTGAGTTTCAGGGCGTTACATACTCGACCCGATGTATCTTATGCTTTGAGCATGACTAACATGTATTAGTCTGATCCCGGTGAATGTCACTGGATAGCCTTCAAGAATATCATGAAATATTTGAGAAGTACTAAGGATACGTTCTTGGTATTTAGCGGAGAGGAAGATCTCATTGTAAGGGGTTACACGGATGCTAGCTTCCAAACTGATATGGACGACTTAAAGTCTCAGTCAGGGTTTGTATTTTGCCTAAATAGAGGTGTTGTCAGCTAGAAGAGTTCCAAGCAGGAGACAGTTGTCGATTCTACAACTGAGGCCAAGTATATCGCCACTATAAATACAGCGAAGGAGGCTGTATGGATTAGGAAATTCATCGGCGAGTTAGATGTAGTTCCTAGCATTGTTCGCCCTGTAGATCTCTACTGTGATAACAACGGTGCAATTGCACTTGCTTCGAAGCCTAGATCTCATCAGCGCTCCAAGCACATACTTCGGTGGTTCCATCTAATTTGATAGATTGTCGATCGAGGAGATGTGAGCATTTGTAGAGTGTCGACTGAGGAAAACATTGCGGATCCACTGACAAAGCCTCTCGCATAGAGAAAGCATGATGGTAATGTTAGATCTATGTTTCTACGATACCTGAATGATCAACTCTAATAGGAGTCTTGTGGATTGTATGTTTGTTGGCTGTAATATTTCATTTGATGAATAAGGGTACTATATGCATTTCATTTATATATTTTGGCAAGTTCTTTTATTATGTATTTTATTTCTATTATGATAGAGTAATTTAATTAAATAAATGCCCTTAGAGTGTTTGCTTCCATAGGTCAAGTAGTGACTTGAATGTGAGAACCTATGATCCTAGAAGCTTCATTCTTAAAGGTCCTTGGTCGAGTGTCATCTTAGAAGCTAAGGGCAATGATGACACATTAAGACTAGCATGTGAGTTGACTGATGATCGGTCCTCACAGGTCATGATATTGTGATATCAAGTCATCACATGGATACTTGTTAGTGAACAAGTTGTACTGGACAGACCCACCATGAGAATACTTTGTGAATTGGTATATGAATGTGTCACAAGTATGGCTAAAGTGGCAATGGTGTTTGTAATCCTTTGACCTAAAGTCATAATATTCATCGAGTGAGGAAGAGTGTGCTTTGATGCCATCAAAAGTCTAGTCTTGAGAAAGTTGGATGATAAAAGTGGTTATTAGGTACATTACGAATCATTTGGGTGTTTACGTGTGAGCATAGATGGGATTTGTCCTCCTATACGACATGAGTTACATCCACTGAGAAATGCATGGCCATGCTTGATTGAGTCAATATATGATATTGGGCTCACCAATTTCTAGAAGTCCATTCTAGATCAAGAAACTAGGATTGAACAATCATGAGGGTGACACGGTCTATACATCTAGTTCTATTCAGATATAAGGGACAAAGGGACAGGACAACACTGTAACATTAGTCACAATGGCTTTTGAGTTTATTAACTCTTACTGTTTGGGGAGCAATGATGTATTGCTAGATGCCGCTCATTATTTGTGAAGCTTTTGTTTGATACTCTAAAGATTAAGTGGGAGACTATTGGTATTACCATTGTGATCTGTAAGTGATCAAACATGTAGCCTCACTACCAAATCAGTGTGAGCCTATCAGGGTCGCACATAAGATTGTGGAGAAATTGGGAGATTGGATTTATATGATATAACTCATAAGATGAGTGGAAAAAGACATAGCTCAGTCAGGCTTGAAAAGCATCGAGTGCTTTAAGACCAGTCAACGCTTTTGTCGAGTTAAGAGTTAAATCGTCTAATAGGGCGTTGAGTGTGTTGAGTGTTCTTAACTATTCGTCGAGTCAAGGAGTTGATTCGTCGAGTATCACACTTAAGCGTTGAGTGTGTTGAGCGTTGAGTTCACTAAAAGAATCTGGGTCTTAGGCATTGAGTGCGTTGAGTCCATTCAATGCCTTCGTCAAATCCAAGGTTGAATTGACGTATATGGAACTTAGGCTTTGAGTCCACTGAACGCCTTCGTCGAAGTCAAAAGTTGATTCGTCAAGTATGGCGTAGAAAGCGTGTAGAGCATTCAGTTTACTCAATGCCTTTTGTCGAGTCAAGAATTGAGTCGGCAAAGGGCTAGCGTTTAGTTCGTCATGTATCCTATGGATACTTGATGATTCATCATATATTCTATATATACTCGACGATTCGTTGATACAAGGGTTGTCTCGCCGAAATTATGTACTCTGAGTCTTGGGTCTGCCAATAGCGATGTGATGTTCCATTTATCTCTTGGAGTATAAATAGAAGGTTTTAGGGTTTCTACTTGACCTAGAAGGTGATTATTATTATGTCTAAGCACGCGAGCAATACTGTGTGAAAGATTGTAGACCTAAAAGCCCGACGGAAGCCGTTCCGCCTTCGTCGTCGCTTGCGCTGATCCCGATCCTGGCGATGTCACCACCGCCTCTCCTTTAACAGATCTAGTAGTCTGTGGAGACACTGAGTGTCCTCTCTTGACCTAGTGCTTGTTCAACAAGTGGCTACGAGTTATCCTGATTGTGTGGATTTCCTGTAGAGGCGCAGATATACTTTCTATGCTCAGGACTCGAGCCGCTAAGTGGCCGACTAATTTTTCTAGAGCATCTTGGTTGAGTATAGACTCAATCCCTCAAAGGTAATTTTATTACAGCGCCTTTACTTCCTGATTCATGAATATTTCCAGATCCAAATTCTTTGGGCTTTTCTTGTTCATTATTTCCACTACGCACAATGTATTGTGACGTGTAGAAAAACCCAACAGTAGGATCACTTGCTGATCTGAGGTAGAATCTTGTGTGGATCTGAGTGAAGGGCAGTTTGCCTGAGGTAGGAGAGTCATTCTCTCTGATTTGTAAGGCACTTATGTCTGATTTATAGGATCCTTTGGATCAAAGGTAGGGCCTTTGTGCTTGAGTTGTAGGGGAGTCATTCTCTCTGAGGTAGAGATATCCTCCTAGCCTGAGTTGTAGGGCCTTTGTCCTGAGGTAGGTGATATTTGGATCACTGAGTTGTAGGGATTTGTTCCCGAGCTGTAGGTCTTGGAGGAGATCGAGAGATTCAGTGGGATCTGTATTGTAAGCTCTAAGGATGCGAGATTGGATAAGTGTCTTGTCTAACACACTGTTAAAAAGGTGGGAGGGAAAGTGGATGTACCCATACTCTGGGAAACCACTATAAATATTGTGTATTGTGTTATGTTCTTGAAAGCAAGCTAACTAAGCTAACTCAACACTCCTAAAATACAAGGAAAGTGAAAGATAGTCACATAGACTCTGAAACTTATTCACCCCCCCTCTAAGTGATTTAGTTACCCTTGAAACTAAATACTTTAATATACTTCTTCAGCTATGTCACCATTTAAAAATGTTGATTTTATGTTTAATTGATAGACATGAAGTTGATATTGCAGGGCAAGAGCAAGAAATAAGCGCACAGTTTCCATTCTGGTAACATGAGCATAAGTTTCAGTGTAGACTCTACCTGCGATTTGTGTATAGCCTTTTGGTACTATGCGATCTTTATACTTTACTAATTTTTTATTTTCATTATATTTTATTTTGTATAACCACTTTAAGCCAATGATCTCTTTATCAACTGGCTTGTCCACTTTAAGCCAATGATCTCTTTAACAATTGGCTTATCCATTAAGTCCCAAGTATGGTATTTTTCTATCATACACATCTCTTGTCTCATTGCTTCCATCCAATGAGGCCTATGATGTGATTCTTCAAAGGTATGTGGTTTTGTTGCCATACATGCCACAAATAGTTGATTATATAAATCTTCAACTCTTCTGTACTTCTTTGGGGGAGGTTATGTATCAAGTGAAACAACTACACGTTGAGAGATGGGACTAGTTACTCTTAAAGGTGAACTATCACTGGATGGTTAAGGGTGTTACTCTTCTTCATTTGTGATAATAACATCCTCAATAATCGTGGGTACCCTTGAAGATTATTGATTCTGATCCCCCTTGGAATTTTCAATTCCATGCTTTATCTTCATGAAATATGACATTTCTTGAGATGATGACACGTTTAGTAATAGGATTAAATGACTTGTAAGCCTTTGATTCCACACTATAACATACCAAAATACGTGGCTCACTCTTGGCTTCAAGTTTATCTCTTTTGAAACTTGGTATATGAGTATACATAATTGAACCAAACACTCTTAAATGAGCCAAAAATGGTTTTCTTTTATGCCACTCTTCATATGGAGTACTATTCTTCAAAGCCTTTGTAAGAGTTATGTTTAATATACATACTGAACAGTTTACTGCCTCTGCCCAGAATTCCTTTGGTAGTTATTTTGTTGTCATCATAGTAAATGCCATCTTAAGTATTATCCTATTCCGTCTTTCAACGACACCATTTTGTTGTAGGTTATGAATTTTTGAATAATGAATTCATCACATTCTATCAAACTCATGGTATTCAAAGGCAACTTACCTCTCTATCACTTCATATTGTATTTATATAGAAATCAGTTTGTTTCTCCACAAAAGCTTTGAATAGTTTAAAATAATTATATACTTCTGATTTTTGCTTCATGAAGTATATTCACTGCATACTAGAGTAATCATCTAATATAAGTAGAAAATACACTTTACCTGAAATTGATGGAGTATTTGTCAGTCCCCATACATCCATATGAAGAAGTTGTGATGGTTTAGAGGCTCTTCAGGTTGAGTATTGTGGTATTTCTTGTTGCCTCTGCTTGCCTCGTGCATAGTCTTCACATAATTCAACACCATAAGATATTGGTGGCAGTCCTCTCACAAGTGAATTCATCCCCAGCTTGTATAAATATGTCATATTTAGATGATCATATCTTTTATGCAAAATACTTAAAGTTTTGAGCTCTTCTTGAGATATATAGGGCATATGATGTCTCATAACACAAGGAAAGATCTTATTACATACCATATTGATTGTTATAATTACTTACTGAGAGGTTGCAGCAATAATTTGACACTGATTATTTTCAAACACTACTTTATTTCCTATTTGAATTAGTTGTCCAATGCTCAATAAATTATGTTGTAACTGAGGTACATAGAGCACATTCTTGATTGTTTTGGGAATACCTAGAGAATTGCATACGGTCACATCTCCTTGATCTTCATTGTATTGCCATTACCAATCTTAACATCAACTTTATAATTTGTATTAAGATGTTGAAATATGACTTGGTTATTGCTCATGTGATTTGAGGAGCCACTATCGAGAAGCCACAGATCATTAGCTTGAATATTATACACTTCATGTTGTTCACTGTCATGTTCTTCATGCTCTGTATGGAACATTTGTTCAGGTGGATCAGCCTCTATAATTGATGATTCAGAGGTCTGAGCTCCTTTATTTTATACCAGTAGTCTTTATATAGATGATTTGCACGCTTACATGTTTTACACTTGTAAAAACATGTTTTCATATCATGATTAGTTCTTTTACACAACAGACAATATTGTTTAGTATTACCTGATTCTTATTGATGCTCTCTACATTCTTTTGCTTCTCTACTTTCACTTCCTCGACCCCTTCCTCTGCTCCTTCCTCTAAAGGAACCTCTATTTCCTTTTTGTGAAGGCGGATACTTCTCAGATTGATTTGAAGTATTACTATCCCTCTTTGATATCCATTTGGTTTATAGAGCCAACTATGAGGGAGTATTATCGGCATCATTGAACAATTCTTCATGAGCTAATAAAGTGCCTCTGAGCTCTATCAAGCTCATTTGATTCCTCTACAAGATCTACTATATAATTATATTTCTTAGGCAATCGACACAAGACTTTGGTGATAATCTTCTGCTCTTCTATCACATCACCAAATGATCGAATATCATTAACCATTACATGGATACTTAAAAAATAAGATGACACTCTCTCTCATTACTTCATGTGCATGTTCTCAAACTCAGTCCAAACTGCATGTAATTTGAGAACTATATTTTTTTCATTACCTTTATACTAAATTTTCAAAGTTTCCCATGCTTGTTTTGTTGTTTCAGCTGTAATTATGCATGGAAATATAACTTTGCTGACACCTTGCTGAATATTCATAAGTGCCTTTGCATCCTTTTTCAGAATATCATTATATTCTTTAACTGTCGTAGCTTCCCAAGCCATTAAAGGATGTTTTTAAGTCAAATCTTATAGATTTGATGTCCTGAGCCAGATTGAGCTGCATCTCCTTATGGCTTTCATCCACATACTTTTCAAGTGCAAGTCTTTGCTCATCAAGTTTGACTTGCAGCTGTACTAATAGTGAACTAAAATCCCTTGTAGGGGCAATAGATGTGGATCCAGCCTGTAAGGATTTCTTATAGCCCGAACTCTTCTTTCTTAGCTCCATGATTTTCTTTTCTTAAGTACTGAGGCTTCGTACTCATCCTCTGACTCAGATGATATCTCAAGGATCACTGTAGTGCCTGGAGCATCTATATCTAGTCTTGGGGCTAGGTCTGACACCTCCCCCTCAACCCTTAATGCAGTGTGTTTATCAGCAGAAATACCTTCTTTATTTACCTCTTCTTCCTCCCCCAAGAAGTCAGACTCTAATGCTTGGATTACATCAGTCTCAGGAGCCTGAGGTTTCTCTAGTAGATCTGGAATATGCACATCTTGTGCCTCTTTATCTGAAGTTTCAGCATCTATGTTGATGTCTTGAACCACTTCCATAACAGTGAGGTTTGCAGTCTCACTATCTAGCTCAGCTGCAGTAATATCTCCCCCTAAGTTTGATATCTCTTAATTATCTGTTAGTGGGGTAGTCTCCCCCTGTATTTGAGCTTTAGTTCTAGGTGTGTGAAAGGGTGAATTCCTGGGTAATTCAGTATTATCTTCATCAGAGCTAAATTCAACCCTTTCTTCTGAGTCATAGGAGGACTCCTCAGCTTGCACTGTATCTTTCTTTGATTTTGTGACCTTTTTGGACTTCTGCTTAGGTGCAGGGTCTTCCTTGGAAAATATTCTGTCCCACCTAGACATGGTTATTATATCCATTCTCCTTATATGATTAATCTTTGAGCCAACAATTTGGTTTAGTACCTCACGTATGCTGGCAGCCAGATACAAACTCAGTATTCTGCCTAAGTTAGGCTTCTTAATGCTTTCCTTAATCTTATAGAAGATAATAGTACTCCAGTCAGTCTTTACGTTGAAGATGATTCTGGTCATTAGGCTTAACATGTAGGAGGAAATCATATCATTCCCCCCCCCCCCAGTTTTGCAAAGGACTACTTTCCCAACAACTTCTGACAAAAACTTCTCCTTGGAGTTCATCCCTTTCCTAGTCATAGATGATCCAATGTTTGTGGTTGAGTGCAGCCCACACCATGTGAGAGCTTCTGCAATCAGTGTAGAATCAATCACCATTTCTTCTTTATTCTTGGCAGTTGAAGGGATTTGCTCAGACTTTTGAGGGATATTTTTACTATTTCTCCGTTCACAGTTGATTTAATCTTGTTCCCCCTTTAAATTCAAGGTAGGGCTGGAATAGAATTCTAGAACTTCCTTCTTCTATATTTTTGTTGGTTTTGAAAACAGATAATCCAGTCCTGCTTCCTGGATCAGGTCCACCACCTCTTTTATATCTAGTTCCGCATCATTGAACAATCCCCTAACAAGCTCATATCCTTTGTTAATTGTGTTGTCCATCTTGGGCGCCATTGGAGATGAAAAAAGTGGAAGTTGAAGGGAGAGAAGTAGAATTTCTTATCGACACTGATTGTTTAGTCTCGAGATTTCTGAGAGCGTAGTCGACAAGGTCTCGTTTCCTCCTATTTATACTTTTCTAAATAGGGAAGGTCAAAATGCGGGCTAAAATTAGAGTTTCATATGTCGACACAATTTTGATTGTGTCGAAATAGACTGCTAAAGTCTCGACAGGGAGTTTACAGTCTTGACCACCCTATGTGTCAACACTAATTTCTGAGTGTCGACACAGACGACTTTATGTGTCGACACCAACGTCTGAGTGTCAACAACTCTATGTGTCGACACATAACTCCTGATTATCGACATAGACTACTTTATATATCGACACCAACTATTGTGTGTCGACCAACTGTTGTCGACACATAATTTGTGTCGACACATTACTTACTTAGTCATATGTTCAGTAGAATTTTTTTAATCTACCATCTTATTCCAGGTTCAACATGCTTAATTCAACTTTAAAATAATTAAATTTACTTTCATCTAGAGGTTTAGTGAATATATCTGCTACTTGTTTATCAGTAGAAACAAATTCTAGACTTATGCCCTCTTTCTCAACATGTTCTCTAATAAAATGATATTTAATTTCAATGTGCTTTGTTCTGCTAAGTGAAACAGGGTTTCTAGAAATTGAAATAGCACTATTTGAATCACAATACAAAGGTGTTTTATGTAACACCCCAAAAAGGCCCCAAAAAGACTCAACATGAAGTTTGAGTAGCAGGCTGGTTTACACGGCCTGGGACACGGGCGTGTCCCAGGGCGTGTCGGGGGTACACGGCCTGGGACACGGGCGTGTCCCAGGGCGTGTTCGAATTAAAGTTCGATTTTAGCCTATTCGAGTCAGAGCCGTACACGGTCGTGAACACGGCCATGAACACGGGCGTGTCAGGCTGGACACGGGCGTGTCGGCTGCCGTGTTCCGACCCGTGCACTGGTTTTGGAAGTCGATGAGTGCCGTGTAGCAGGGGACACGGGCGTGTCTCAAGTATGACACGGGCGTGTCAGGTTCGACACGGGCGTGTCGAGCCCCATGTTGTTCAGTCGGTTCGAAACCGCGTGTGCCGCTTAAGGGTACACGGCCTGTGACACGGGCGTGTCACATGCCGTGTCAGCCAAAAGTTGGGTTTCTTAGGCAGATCTCGGCCGTTCGTTTCCTTCTATTTGGATCGTGTGGTCCAAAGCTGTTCCAGCCTCTTTAAGGCCGTGGATTGAGATGAATTCTCATTTCCACTTAGCCTTTCTCTCTCTAAAGAGAAGAAAGAGAGGAGAGCTTGGAGGAAGAGGAGGCGGAGCTTTCCGGCCGCCGGTGGAGCTTCGTCGAGCCGAATAGAGAGCCGAGTGCAGCGTTGCGGAGGCAAGGCCGTTGCGGTGATTTCCATCCGGCTAGTTTTTCTATGGCGCCGAAGCGATCGTCAAGGGTAACGATCTTTCTTCCTTGGGCAGGTGAAGCCCTTTGTTTTGCATGTGCATGGGATCCTCCATCAAGAGATGGAAACGCGTAAGTGATTCCAGCAGTTGAGTCTGCATCTAGAGCCGGAAGTCTGTAGTACGGCATAGGCATGCTGTGTGAAGCCCATCCAGACGTATGTCGGGATTGGTGATGCTTATAATGCGAACCGGAGAAGACTCCGTGTATTCATCGTTTAGCCTGCGGAGATGGTGAGGACGATGTGTTTGGTGTATAGGATGCTTTGCATAGCTCCTTTGGTTGTATGCTTGTAAGAGCTGGTTGATGGAGTGCGGACACCTCTGAGTGGGTGGGTGCGTGAGGTCTTCAACAAGGGTTTGGAGGCTTATGCCCATTCTACCAAGTGGCGATGAACACCTCTGAGTGGGTGGGTGCGAGAGGTCTTCAACAGGGGTTTGGAGGCTTATGCCCATTCCACCAAGTGGCAATGTTAAGATCGGGTGAGCGGTCGATTGGTAGCAAAGCAGCAGGGCGAATTCCCTAGGCTTGTTACACTACGTGGGTAGGTCGACTGATAGTGCTCACGGGTTTTGGTGTGGTGCGTACCTCTGAGTGAGACGGGTGCGTGAGGTCTTCAACAAGGGTTTGGAGGCTTATGCCCGCCTACCAAGTACAAACCATAGAAGGTGCCCTGAGTGTACGGAGCGCCTGGCATTGAGGCCGGCGTTTGTGATGTTGTGTGTATGTGATATATATGTTGAAATTGCTATACATGCAGGGAAGGAACCACTGCCCCGGGTAAGGGGTGGGGTCGTTATAATTGGTCAGCTGAATGCTGACCGTTGCTTGTTTATCACCCATGGGGTGGACGTCCATATGCAGGTGTTGCGGGCTGATGGATTGAGCGGGCAAAAGCCCATGCTGCTGGTAGGCCCTTGAAGGCCGTGCGATGTGTTGGATTTCATGTGTGGCCGGCCTGCGTGCCGATGTATGAAAATATGTGTATTGGCAAGAGTAACTTGTAAGGCCTTAAGGCCATGTGCGGTTTGGTTTTGTAAACATTCCTGGTTATCTATATAAATGTGATATTTAGATATTAGTGGACATTCATTGTTATGAGTTCTTGCACTTAATAAGCTTCCGCTAGAATGTTCTGAGTTAGGACTCGGTTGGTTTGGTATTATCCTGTGACCTCACCGTCTGTTTGTGGCATATAGTGTGGGGCCCCGGCCGGACCTTCTACTATACGTCATTTAACGGATGGGGTCGTTACATTTTGGTATCAGAGGTTTTGTCGGTCTTCCCTTCCGAATTCGTGGTCGAATTCTTTTGTGGGGTGGCGAGCACGTGTTCGTGCGACCTGCTGTAATGCTAATGAACTCAAGAATGTCCACTAGGAATGTGTGTGTGTGTGTCTTTTCGGTGAGTTTGCCGTATTACCATGGAAAGTATTGCTATCTTGTTCACCTATAGGTGACGAGGAGTGGAGCGGGGCAGTCGGAGCCCCAGCGTTCGGATGAGAGTGCGGCACCACCTGAGGTGCCTACACCTCCCCCTTCTGCGGAAACGGTGCGCTTAGTTGCGGAGGTGATCTTTGCTATGCTTCAGGCACAACCTTTTGGGCAAGCGAGGCCCGCTGTGGCGCCAGTGCAGGTTGGTGCGAGGCAAGAGCATGTTGAGGTTGGTGCGAGGCAAGAGCATGTTGAGGTTCCGGTTGCTGTGCAAGCAGCGGACGAGCAACTTAAGCACTTTATGGAATTTAATCCGCCTACGTTTGTCGGGGCAACGTCTCCAACAGAGGCCGAGGATTGGCTCTCTAGAGTGAAAAGAATCCTGGCTGCGCTCAGGATTAGTGAGGAGCAGAAAGTCCCGTTAGCCACTTTCCTCCTGGAAGGAGAGGCGAGGATTTGGTGGGATGAGATCGAGTTGCACCAGTTGGGCGGTAGAGATCTGGGCGACATATCGATGGACGAATTCTCTAGATTATTTTGGGCGAAATATTTGCCAATGGCACAGAGAATTGCAATGGAAAATGAATTTCAACGTCTGGTACAGGGTGATAAGACCGTGGACGATTACCTGCATGAGTTTACCAAGCTCGGTCGTTATGCGGGGTCGGCGTTTGCGGACCAGGCGCGGAAGACAAATAGGTTCTATGAAGGGCTGCGTGATGAGCTGAGGTTGGCTCTCCCGAGTTCAGTGAACCAAGGATTCCAAGCATTGGTGCATACCGCTAGTGCGCTAGAGAAGGATTTGAAGCGGGTGCGGGAGAAGAAGAACGGAGCGGTGGAAAAGTCCGACTTTAAAGTTCTGCCATCAGAGCAATCAGATTTCAGGAAACGTGATAAGAAGCGGTTCAGGCCTGCTGAACAAACTTCTTCAGATGTTGCGTCAGGAGCAACATTTGGGCAAGAACGGGTTGAGCCGCGTACATGTTTCATTTGTGGACGGCCAGGACATATCGCGCGATTTTGCTGGAATGGTGCGTCCAAGGGTGAAAGAAAGTCAGGTGCGTCTTATGACGAGAAGGGTAAAGCTGTGGCAGAGTTGTCTGCATCGCGGGCGCAACCGCGAATATACACTCTTGAGATGCAGGAGCCGCAAAGCTCAAATCAAGCAGAACAGCAAATCCGTGCTTTGGACTTAATGGAGGCCGCTAAACGGATTCTGCGAGATGCGGAGAAGCCGAAATAAAGTGGCGTGTGCACTTTATTATGTTGTCTATTGTATGTATGTATGTTTTTTTGTTTGGGACAAACAGTTGTGGTGGTACGATTCCATGGGGCGAGCCAAGCTGTGGCCTCTGAGCTCTAAACCTGGATCGTTTTGGGTTGTATCGCAACAGCGTGGTTGTGTTGATACTTGTGCGTTGCGCTAAATTTCGGGACGAAATTTCTATAAGGAGGGGAGGGTTGTAACACCCCAAAAAGGCCCCAAAAAGACTTAACATGAAGTTTGAGTAGCAGGCTGGTTTACACGGCCTGGGACACGGGCGTGTCCCAGGGCGTGTCGGGGGTACACGGCCTGGGACACGGGCGTGTCCCAGGGCGTGTTCGAATTAAAGTTCGATTTTAGCCTATTCGAGTCAGAGCCGTACACGGCCGTGAACACGGCCATGAACACGGGCGTGTCAGGCTGGACACGGGCGTGTCGGCTGCCGTGTTCCGACCCGTGTACTGGTTTTGGAAGTCGATGAGTGCCGTGTAGCAGGGGACACGGGCGTGTCTCAAGTATGACACGGGCGTGTCAGGTTCGACACGGGCGTGTCGAGCCCCGTGTTGTTCAGTCGGTTCGAAACCGCGTGTGCCGCTTAAGGGTACACGGCCTGTGACACGGGCGTGTCACAGGCCGTGTCAGCCAAAAGTTGGGTTTCTTGGGCAGATCTCGGCCGTTCGTTTCCTTCTATTTGGATCGTGTGGTCCAAAGCTGTTCCAGCCTCTTTAAGGCCGTGGATTGAGATGAATTCTCATTTCCACTTAGCCTTTCTCTCTCTAAAGAGAAGAAAGAGAGGAGAGCTTGGAGGAAGAGGAGGAGGAGCTTTCCGGCCGCCGGTGGAGCTTCGTCGAGCCGAATAGAGAGCCGAGTGCAGCGTTGCGGAGGCAAGGCCGCTGCGGTGATTTCCATCCGGCTAGTTTTTCTATGGCGCCGAAGCGATCGTCAAGGGTAACGATCTTTCTTCCTTGGGCAGGTGAAGCCCTTTGTTTTGCATGTGCATGGGATCCTCCATCAAGAGATGGAAACGCGTAAGTGATTCCAGCAGTTGAGTCTGCATCTAGAGCCGGAAGTCTGTAGTACGACATAGGCATGCTGTGTGAAGCCCATCCAGACGTATGTCGGGATTGGTGATGCTTATAATGCGAACCGGAGAAGACTCCGTGTATTCATCGTTTAGCCTGCGGAGATGGTGAGGACGATGTGTTTGGTGTATAGGATGCTTTGCATAGCTCCTTTGGTTGTATGCTTGTAAGAGCTGGTTGATGGAGTGTGGACACCTCTGAGTGGGTGGGTGCATGAGGTCTTCAACAAGGGTTTGGAGGCTTATGCCCATTCTACCAAGTGGCGATGAACACCTCTGAGTGGGTGGGTGCGAGAGGTCTTCAACAGGGGTTTGGAGGCTTATGCCCATTCCACCAAGTGGCAATATTAAGATCGGGTGAGCGGTCGATTGGTAGCAAAGCAGCAGGGCGAATTCCCTAGGCTTATTACACTACGTGGGTAGGTCGACTGATAGTGCTCACGGGTTTTGGTGTGGTGCGTACCTCTGAGTGAGACGGGTGCGTGAGGTCTTCAACAAGGGTTTGGAGGCTTATGCCCGCCTACCAAGTACAAACCATAGAAGGTGCCCTGAGTGCACGGAGCGCCTGGCATTGAGGCCGGCGTTTGTGATGTTGTGTGTATGTGATATATATGTTGAAATTGCTATACATGCAGGGAAGGAACCACTGCCCCGGGTAAGGGGTGGGGTCGTTATAATTGGTCAGCTGAATGCTGACCGTTGCTTGTTTATCACCCATGGGGTGGACGTCCATATGCAGGTGTTGCGGGCTGATGGATTGAGCGGGCGAAAGCCCATGCTGCTGGTAGGCCCTTGAAGGCCGTTCGAAGTGTTGGATTTCATGTGTAGCCGGCCTGCGTGCCGATGCATGAAAATATGTGTATTGGCAAGAGTAACTTGTAAGGCCTTAAGGCCGTGTGCGGTGTGGTTTTGTAAACATTCCTGGTTATCTATATAAATGTGATATTTATATATTAGTGGACATTCATTATTATGAGTTCTTGCACTTAATAAGCTTCTGCTAGAATGTTCTGAGTTAGGACTCGGTTGGTTTGGTATTATCCTGTGACCTCACCGTCTGTTTGTGGCATATAGTGTGGGGCCCCGGCCGGACCTTCTACTATACGTCATTTAACGGATGGGGTCGTTACATTTTACTTATCTTGATGTCATAATCTTCAAGTTGATGTTGTATCCAAAGCAACAGAGCACAATAACTTCCAGCTGCTATGTATTCTGACTCTGCTGTGGATATAATAACACTTGTCTGCTTTTTGCTACTTCATGGCACCAATCTTCCACCTAGAAATTGGCATGTACCTATGGTACTTTTCCTGTCTTCCTTGCATCCTGCAAAATCTGCATCTGAAAAACCTGTTAGTAGAAATCTCCATTCCTAGGGTACCATAGACCAAGATCTAGTGTTCCCTTAAGATATCTTAAAACTCTCTTTGCAGCTTAATAATGAGACTCTTTAGGGCATGCCTGGTATCTAGCACAGACACATGTAGCATACATGATGTCAGGCCTACTTATAGTCAAGTATAGTAAGGAGCCAATTATTTCTCTATATAAAGACTCATCAATAGGTTTCCCTACCTCATCTTTGTCTATAGCATTAAAAGACTTTATTTCAAGAGCCTAAACACTTAAAGGGGGGGGGGTGAATAAGTTCTAATCTTTTTTAAATTCTTTTTAGGCAAACCATTAGATGAATCTTCAGCACAGATTATTCAACACAGAATATAAAACACATCACAGCATACACCAAATCTTTAGTGGTCCCCCAAGATATGGCTACATCCACTTTCCCTCTTCGCCTATCCAGTATAGAACTGGATTCAGCCTAACTTCCTTCCACAAGCTCAGATCCGCAGATCTTACAATCTCAGAACCAAAATGGTTCCTACAGCTCAGACTTAACCAAGTCCTACCTCATATTCTTCCCTAGAATCCTACCTCAGGCCTTAGCCCTACCTCAGCCTTTATAACTAGGCTTACAACTCAGACTTATCACAAGTCCTACACCTCAGGCTATCAGCCCTACCTCAGCCTTTATAATTTCAGGCTTACAACTCAGATCTAATAATAGATCTTACAAAAATTGAATGTATTAAGAAATAGAAACATTCACCAGCTAGATTTCTCTGTTGGTGTACCCTTCTTGATCAGTTCTTGAATGAACTGACCCTTTTGATCCAATCCTGACTTAGCTTTTCAAAGCTTCTTGATAAAACCAAAATAAGGTGGATCTTCTCTTGTTGTTGAAGTTGATCTTCAGTCAGCTTCTTCCTTAAATTCAGATTGAAATCTTAATCTTACTTGCAGACAACTCTAGATCTGCCTTCATAAGGGTTTCCCATGTTCTTGTTGAAGAAATTCTCTCATTTTTCCTTTTTCTTAATCGATCATCATCTGGTTGTTACAGATCTGACTCTTATATAGAGATTTCTCCACAGTTACTTGCTGATCCGGTTTATAACAAACTTCTGATAGCTCTGATAGAGGTGTCAGACCGGTTGGATATGACAGTTGTCAAGTCACCAGACATGTCAGTAGATTCTTCAAAGTCATTCCAACTCAGCACAAATCACTCAGCAGACTGCTTCATATGTGTCGACACATATTGGCTAAGTGTCGACACAAGTATTCATGATGTCGACACAATACTCCAAGTGTCGACACAGTCATACTTCTGATACTCAACATTTCTTCTGTTGTATGTGTCGACACAAGTCCTGTGTGTCGACACAGCAACTGCTTGTCTCAACATATCGGTTGTAAACAGATGGCGTTAAGTGTTTGTCAAACGGCATTGAGTGTGTGTCGACACAAGTCCTGTGTGTCGACACAAGTCCTGTGTGTCGACACAACTGCTTCAAGTGTTGACATAGCTCCTGAGTGTCGACACAGCTTCAGCTTTAAATGTCGACACAACTTTTGCTTCAGGTATCGACACAATTCTGGGTGTCGACACAGGTCCTTCTTTAGGTGTCGACTTAGCTTTGAGTGTCGACACAATTTCTTCACTAGTGTCGACACAGCTTTTGGGTGTCGACACAACTTCTTCATAAGTGTCGACACAAGTTCTGGGTGTCGACACAAGTCCTTCATAAATGTCGACACAGTCGCCTGCGTGTCGACACATCTTCTTCGCAAGTGTCGACACTTATACTTATAAAATTTCTTAAACCTGCACAATGTAACTCAAACATCTATCAAATACAAAATAATGCATATATTTGACTAAGATGAGACTTCTTCAAATCTGGTACACATTTTTCAATGTACTCAACAATCTCCCCCTATTTGGAGAAGTCATAACCCTTAGTCAAAGATATACATCTCTCAAAAAAAATTGAAATAGATGTACAATCATTTTAGAGCAGGTTAACACATAATCATTGTAAATAACAAAAATTAATACTAAATTGATTTTATTTGATTCAGAACAGAAAATGATAAGTTTACAAGATTTACTTATAGAACAATCAAACAAAATATTACATTGTTCTTTTTCATAAGCCTAGCTATCCTATCACTGGCTAGGTTCCTTAATTACAATTCCTTTGCCTGACTTGATCTTTGCTTGTACAGAAGGTTCAGTATCCTCAGCAGGCTTCTTCCCTTTCAGAGCTTTCTTTTTTTATTCTTCAGCCTTAATTTTCTGCCTTTCAAAATAATGGAATGGCTTTGAAAAGTACTTTTTTGGCTCCTGAGCATTAGCAGGTAGCTTCCCAGCCTTAGCACTTCTTCTATGTTGAAGAATGGCTTCTTGGCCAGCTTGGTACTTTTTCCATTCCTGCTCTGAATACCACTTACCCCTATCATGGGTCTTATCCTTTACATCCTTCCATGCAGTCAATATGATATTCCTGGATGTAGGGCTCGATTGCTTAAAGTCTGGCTTTAACTCAACCTGCTCTCTAAACCTCTTCTTAGATAGCTGAGCTTCCGTTTGAGCTTTAAAGACAGCTTCTGACATTTCCACACTTTCCACATTTTGTTCCTCTTGTGAAGGACTATACATTTTCTGCACTTTCTCTTGAATCATTTCAAAGTCTGTTGGGGGTAGATCACCCGAGCAACTTCAGGCTGATCTCCTTCAAGATAGGCTGGTTGTATCCCAGATTCTGCAACATTATCATCATCACATAAAAGAGGATATTCAAGAGTGGCTCTGATGCTATTTGAAATCCATTTAGAATGGTCAGAGCTAGCTTTGACTATTAATCTCTCCCCTTTTATGACTTCTCTGGCAATATGATCTCTCAAATACTCTTTTTGAAACCTGACTTGATTAACCACATAGTTCATTCCTTCCTTAAAGTAATCTCTGAACTTTGTCAAGAAATCAGATATATTCTTTTGAGAGGCTTTAAAAGTGGCATGAACAACAGCTATATCTTTTTTTATTTGCTTCTAAACTTCATATTTCACAGCAGTTGTTAAATCATTAATCATTATCAATATAGCAAAGTGTGACTCTTGAAGATTGTCATTCATTCTTATCTGGTTTTCAAGTACATATCCTTGCTTTACTTCAATTTCATCCACTTTAATTTTGATATCTTGTTGTTGCTTGGCGAGGAATACCACAGCATTACCTCCTTTATGGAAGCAATATGTCATCTCCTTCTTATTTTGATTAACTTCAAATCTAATTGACATGATGTCCTGGGCCAATTAAAATTGTAACTCTTTATGAGTTTCATCCACATACTTTTCTAAAGCTTGCCTTTGCTCATCCAGTTTCACTTGCATTTGGACCAGTAGTGAGCTGAAGTCCATGCTTGGAACTGATGGTGCTGTGCCAATTTGCAATTGCTTTTTGTATCCAGAACTCTTTTTCCTCAAGGCAACCAGTTTTCTTTTCTTAGCCATTGAGGCTCCTTCATCTTCAAAAGAATCAGTTGTACTTTGAATATCAACTGTGTCTTTACCAGCTGGGGCATCCTTAGACAACTCCCCCTCAGTCCTTAGAATATCTTTTTCTACTACAATCTGCTCCGCCTCGGTCCTTGCTGGAGGAAGATCAGGGAATAGTTATTCCATGGTGAATTCCTATTGTATCTGTTCAGAAAGAACAAGATTAGCTTTTAAAATAAAATTTCTCCCTGAACATTGCTGAGGAGAATACTACCAGATACCACTAGACTGTTGAGGAGATACTTACTAGCTCATGTTGAGCTTCTGTCTCAATAGTTTCTTGAGCTGCATTGTTGATTTCAGATACTATATTCATTACAGTATCTACAGCCAAGTCACTTTTTAAGGCAGCATCAGTAATGCCTCCCTGTTGGGAAGGCAACTCAGTTATGTCAATGTTTTCTCCCCTTGGAGTGGAGTCCATCTGTTGTTCTTGGGGCTCACTGCCCTTCACTTGTTCTCGAGCTTCTTTTCGTCGCTGGTCTTCATCAGTGCTGAAGACCACTTCCTCCTCTGAATCACTGGAGGATTCATCTTGTTGGACTACTTTCTTCTTCTTTTTATCTTTCTTAATTTGCTCCTGAGGAGTAGTTACTTCCTTGGTAAGAACCCTATCCCACCTTGACAGAATTCTTACATTCATTCTCCTCATATGATTGATTTTAGATCCAACTACTTATTTCAGAACATCTAGTATTACAGAAGATAAACATAAACTCAGAATCCTTCCCAGGTTTGGTTTCTTAATTCCTTCTTGAATTTTGTCAAACACTACTGCTGCCCAGTAAGTTTTCACTTTGAAAATAATCCTTATCATCAGGTTTAACATATGGACTAAAATTCGGTCATGTCCACCAGTCTTACATAGTATGACCTTCCCAACTATTTCTTATAAGAATTTTACTTGGGAATTCATCCCTTTCCTAGTTATGGATGATCCAAACGTTAAATGGGGGCTCAGTCCGCACCAGCTTAATGCTTCTGTAGTTAGAGATGGAGTTATTTCATCAGTATCCTTCTCCAAGGGAAGCTGAAGAGATTTCCTGATTGTCTTCAATGCAAGCTTCACTCGAGATTCTTGAACAGTAGCTTTGATTGTCTTTCCTTCAGAATCCAAGGTAGCTAAAGAGTAGAACTCCAAAACCTCCCTTTTCCAAATCTTGGTTGGTTCTGAGACCAAGTACTCCAAACCATTTTCTGAAATTAGGGCAATAATACCCTGAATTTCATCTGAAGCCGTCGTGAACCCTTCACGAACCAGATCATATCCTTCATTGACTTTGTCTTCTTGATGAGGCGCCATTGACGTAAGAGGTGGAAGAGATGAGAAGATCTTTGTCGATATAAGGTGTAGAGACAAGAATTCTGAAAGCGTAGTGGACTAGTTTTTGGCTTCACCTATTTATAGTATAAGTGTAAGGGCAGGTCAAAAGACGTGCCTAAGTCGACAAGTTTTCACACGTGTTGACAGAAATGACCTAGGTCTCGACAGAACTTAGGTTAAGTTGACACAGCTACGTGTCGACATTTTAATGCCTGAGTCGACCATACTTATTTTAAGTCGACACATTTATGTGTTGACATAATTGTGTCAGTGTCGACACACTTGTGTCTGTGTCGACATACTTGTGTCAGTGTCGACACACTTGTGTCTGTGTCGACATAGGCTACTAAAGTCTCGACAGAGTTGTGTTGACACCTATTCTTTTGTGTCGACATAAAAATTCTCTATGCATAAGGTCTCGACAAGGTTATGTCGACACCAATTCTTTTGTCGACATAAATATTGTTTTTGTGTCGACACATCCTTTTACTGAGTCAACACAACATACTGAGTGTGTCGACACAACTTGCTTGTGTCGACACAAACTTTGTACTTAGACAAATTTCGAGAGAAATTTGGTGCTTACATATTCTCCTTAGGGAAGCTTGTGCTAACCTATTCTAGGTTCAACATACCTAATTCAATTTTAAAATAATTGAATTTAGTTTCATCCAGAGGTTTTGTAAAAATATCAGCTATTTGATTATCTGTTTTCACAAATTCTAGGCTAATATTTTCCTTCTCTAGATGTTCTCTAATGAAATGAAACTTAATTTCTATATTCTTGGTCCTACTGTGTGATACAAGATTCTTAGCAATAGAAAAGCACTTGTAGAATCACAAAATAGTGGAATTCTACTTACCTGGATGTCATAGTCTTCAAGTTGATGCTTTATCCACATCAATTGTGCACAGCAGCTACCTGCAGCTATATACTCTGATGCAGCTGTTGATATAGCCACATTGATTAGCTTCTTGTTGCTCCATGACACCATCCTCCCACCAAGGAATTGATAAGTTCCTATGGTACTCTTCCTGTCTTCTTTGCATCCAGCAAAGTCTGCATCTGAGAAACCAGTTAGTAGGAAATCTCTATTCTTAGGGTACCAAAGGCCTAGATTAGGTGTGCCCTTAAGATATCTCAATATTCTCTTAACTGCAGTGTTATGAGATTCCTTTAGGCAAGCTTGGTACCTAGCACAAACACATGTTGAATACATGATGTCAGGTCTACTAGCAGTCAAATAGAGTAGGGAGCCAATTATCCCTCTATACAAAGGCTCATTAATAGGTTTCCCTGCCTCATCTTTGCCAATAGACATACTTGTTCCCATTGGAGTTTTTATGGTAGAAGCCGAGTCCATACCATACTTCTTAATCAACTCCTTGGTGAATTTAGACTGAGATATGGACAATCCACTATCAGTCGGTCTAACTTGAAGTCCTAAGAAGAACATCAGCTCACCCATACTGCTCATCTCAAACTTCCCTTGTATGAGTTTTGCAAACTTTCTACAAAGGTTATTTTCAGTAGAACCAAAGATAATGTCATCCACATATATCTGGACTAGTATTATCTTGCCTTTAGATTCCCTATATAATAGAGTTTTGTCTATTTTTCCTCTAGATAATTTATTCTCTATAAGGAAAGCAGACAAGGTCTCATACCAAGCCCTTGGAGCTTGTTTCAAACCGTATAGAGCTTTCCTAAGCCTATACACATAATCAGGAAAATGAGAATCTATAAAACCTAAGGGTTGTTAAACATATACTTCCTCTTTTAGATCCTCATTCAGAAATGCTGATTCCACATCCATCTGGTATACCTTGAACCCTTGATAGGCAGTATAGGCCAAGAACAGCCTTATAGAATCCAGCCTTGCCACTAGAGTAAAGGTTTGATCAAAGTCAGTACCTTCCTCTTTCCTGTAGCCTTTTGCTACCAGTCTTGCGTTATTCTTGACTATAGTGCCATTCTCATCAAGCTTGTTCCTGTAGATCCACTTAGTTCCTATTATGTTGTAATACTTAGGTTTAGGCACCAATTCCAAGACTTTACATCTTTTGAACTGACTGAGCTCTTCTTGTATTACATCAATCCAGTTGGAGTATTGCATCATCCTGGGTTCTATCTGAGACAGGAAGCTAGAACAAAGAACTATGTTCATACTCCTGCTCCTTGTCAGAACACCTTGACTTGCATCACCAATGATTTGGTGAACTGGATGATCCTTCAGGTGTCTCCTTGCTGGATGAAATCTTTCAGCATTATGGATTTCTTCAGTTTCCTCAACTTGATGCTCCATACTGTCTTCTTCATACAGTGGGACTTGTTCTCCCCATGGATAGCTGGTATCTTTATCTTCATCCAACCTAACAGGAACATCTTCATTGATGGTCAGCTTGTCCAGCCTATCTGTTAGACCTGTAGAACTAACTGAAGAACTAGACAATTCACTATTAATAAACTTTGACTCATCAAATACAACATGCACAAATTCTTCTACAACTTGGGTAGTCAAGTTGTAGATTCTGTATGCTCTAATTTGGTTGATATACCCAACAAATATCCCTTCTAGGGATTTGGAAACAAACTTTGTTTGGTAGTGCTTACCATTGACTAGTACAAAACACTTGCTACCAAAGATTCTGAAGTAAGATATGTTTGGTTTTCTGCCTTTCAAAATCTGGTAGGGAGTCATCTTGTGTTCCTTGTTGATGGAGACTCTATTGAGCACATGACATGCAATATTAACTGCCTCAGCCCAGAAGTATTAAGTGAGAGTAGTGTCATTTAGTAGTGTTCTACTAGCCTCAATTAGAGTCCTATTCTTTCTTTCAGCAATACCATTTTGCTAAGGAGTTTTAGGTGAAGAGAATTTCTGATGAATCTCAAGTTCTTCACATAATTTTATCATACATTCAGACTGAAATTCAGTTCTATGGTCACTTCTGATTTTGACCACTGAACTGTTGTATTCATTCTGTATTTGTCTAACCAAAATCTAAAAAATAGTTGGGATTTTAGAATTCTGCTTCATGAAGAAAACCCATGTATATCTAGAATAGTCATCCACAATGACTAGTGTATATACTTTCTTACCAAGACTGTGAACTGGCATAGGACCAAACAAATCCATATGCATTAGATACAAACATCTCATTGAATCTTTGATGTCAAGTGCTTGGAAAGAGGACTTAGTCTGCTTGCCCTTTTGGCAAGCTGAACACACACCCACTTTGATGCACTTAACTTTAGGACCATTCCTCACTAATCCCATGCTGAACAGCAGTCCTATAGACTTATAGTTCAGATGTGCTAGACTCTTATGCCATTTGACACATAGAGAAGCTTTATCTCCTACAACCAGACAAATAGGTGAGTTGTTAAACTCACAATCTAGGTTAAGGCAATACACATTTCCTTTCCTAGTGTCAGTCAAAATGATCTTTTGATCACTTGACCTTCTTATTTGGCACTCCCCTTTAAGAAAAGAGATGTCATAACCTAGATCACTAAGTTGACTTATTCTAATCAGGTTATGTTTTAGACCCTTCACATAAGCCACTTTAGTGATTATAATTGAATCACTCGAGATGTTACCAAATCCTTTGATGATTCCTTTTTCTGATCCACCAAAGATTACTTTGGGTCCATTCTCTATGGGTACATAGTCCTTCAACATTCTTCTTGTTCCATTCATGTGTCTGGAACAACCACTATCCAAGTACCATATAGGGGTTTGGTTACTTGGATTCACCTGCAATAAATAAAGAATTACTTACCCTTAGAACCCAACTTGCTAGTGGGTCCTAGGTCCTTGTTAGTTTGAAATCCTCCTGCTATTCTAACAGGAAAAGTACTCTTGGTTTTAACACTTGTGTTAAACCAGAAATCCATGGCAAAGTAGCCCACCTTGCCACAACACCAACACTCAAACCTATTATACCTTTTCTTAGGTACAGACATTACTACTTTGTTGCCAGTAGTCTTGTTAGGTGTTGGTGCTGGAGCAGCAAACTTCAAGAATTCCTCTTGAATACGATGGGCATGCCTATAGAGTAGCCTATTGGCATTTGCACCCTTGCCCATGTGATTTTCATACTCACAGTGACCATGTTTAGTGTCATGATCATACCTGTTAGTAGGATTCACCACCTTCTTAAAGAAAATAGGAGGCTTAGCAGCTAGAGGATGAACTAGGGCCTTACCTTTTCTATGAGAATTGGTATCCCTAGTTCTTCCCTTAAATCCTAGACCAGTCTTCGCTTTAAGTGGAATAAAATTATCTATCAAGGGTAAGACAGATTTTGGCTTGGAGAATTTAGCCACTAGCTCTCTCTCTTGTTGAAGTTTTGCCTCCAGTTTCTTGATATGATTCTCTTTGAAAGAAATTGTGCCCATCTGAATAACTATAATGTTCTTCAGTTTAGTAACCTCATTCAGTTTTAGATCCAAGAGCTTTGCTGAATCTGCTGCAGCCAGCTTAAGGGACTCAATTTCCTTGGCCTGCTCTTTAATAAGAAAATTGCTCTTCTTCAGAACTTGCAACAACCCACTATACTCATCAATGAGTTGGTTTACATCCCCCTCAGACTTAAATCAATCCACCTCTCTTGAAGCAGATACTTTTGATTCTGATCCAATAAAGTAATCTGAAGCTAAAGAAGAATTGTATACCTTACTTTGTCCAGGCTGATCCTGGCACTGGTCATCTTCAGATTGAGCCATCAGCCCTTTATAGTAGTGTTCTTAAACTCCATTTATGGAGTCCAGCATCTTTAGGAATTTTAGTTCCCTAGAATCCTCTTTTATTGAGAATAACCCAACATATGCTTCTGCTTCTTCTTCTCCAGATTCTGAAGATGAAGAGTCTTTCCAACTCTTCTCCTTCTGAGCAACTAGAGACTTCTCCTTCTTGTCTTTGACTTGCTGTTTCTTCTTGTCATTTGACTCCTTTTTTTTGTCAGGACAGTTAGCTATGACATGTCCAGGCCTTTTGCAGCAATAACACACAATCTTAGTATTAGATTATTTACCAGGTTTAAAGGCATACCTGTCCTCCTTGGGAGTCTTTTTCTTCCTGTAATATTCATCCTTGGAGTAGGATGTTGATGATGGCCTGGTTTTCCACTTCTTTTTCTTCATGAACTTTTTGAATTTCCTTGTAAAGGTAGCATAGTCCTCATCAGAAGTATGACTATCTGATGTGTTGTTGTCAGAAATTCCTTCTTCTGCCTCAACACTCCTTCTGGGTGGAGAAGGATATTTTCTCCTACCCTTTCTAGAGCCTTCAACCTTGAAGGCTACTGACTTTTCTTTAAACCCAGATCTGCTGCCCTTCACCTCTTATTTCCTGGTAGTAAGCTGCATTTCATATGATAACAGCTTTTCAAATAGTGTGGGTGGAGGTATATCAGCCAGCCTGGCCACTTCTCTGATGGTACATATCTTAGTGTCCCAATCCTTTGTTAGGGACCAAAGAAACTTATCATTCAGTTCATAAGTGTTGATGACCCTCCCATAGGTCATCAGCTCATTCACTATTCTAAAGAACTTCTTATAGCATTCAATTATGCTGTCAGATTTAGCTTGTCTAAAGCTCTCATACTCCTGATTCAGCATAGACTTCCTGTCCTCTCTGACTTCTTTTGTTCCCTCCATGTAGACAATCAATGTGTCCCACATTTCTTTGGAGGTTTTACAGTGGACTAGATTCTGAAATGTGGCATCATCTATGACACATACAATAATGTTATGTGCTCTTTTGTCTAGTGTTGTCAGGATGATTTCATCCTTGGTCATTTCAGAATAACTCTTTGGAGTTTGAATGTTTGAATCAAGAACCGATACCTTCAATGAAATGAAGGGGACTTCCTGTACTGTGATATAAATTCTTGGATCAGATGCTTCCATAAATAACCTGACCCATTCCTTCCAAATGCCAAAGGATTCTTTCCTACAGATGGGTAATTTCATAGATCCGAATTCCTTTTGATTCTCATTTGAACCCATTCTTGATATCTGTTATTTACCTTGGAGAATAATTCTGACTGTTAAGTCAATCTTTGAGTAACCTCCCTCTGATACCACTTGAAAGACTTTATTTCAAGAGCCTAAACACCTAGAGGGGGGGGGGGGTGAATAGGTTCTAATCCTTTTTAAATTCTTTTTAGGCAAACCATTAGATGAATCTTCAGCACAAATTATTCAATATATAGAATATAAAACACATCACAGCATACACCAGATCAATAGTGGTTCCCCAAGATATGGATACATCCACTTTCCCCCTTCGCCTATCCAGTAGATAATTGGATTCAGCCTAACTTCCTTCCATTGGCTCGGATCCGCAGATCTTACAATCTCAGAAGCAAAATGGTTCCTACAGCTCAGACTTAACCAAGTCCTGCCTCAGATTCTTCCCCAGAATCCTACCTCAGGCCTTAGCCCTACCTCAGCCTTTATAATTAGGCTAACAACTCAAACTTATCACAAGTCCTACACCTCAGGCTATCAGCCCTACCTCAGCCTTTATAATTTCAGGCTTACAACTCAGATCTAATAATAGATCTTACAAGAAATTGACTGTATTAAGAAATAGAAACATTCACCAGCTAGATTTCTCTATTGGTGTACCCTTCTTGATCAGTTTTTGAATGAACTGACCCTTCTGATCCAATCCTGACTTAGCTTTTCAAAATAAGGTGGATCTTCTCTTATTGTTGAAGTTGATCTTCAGTCAGCTTCTTCCTTAAATTCAGATTTAAATCTGAATCTTACTTGCAGACAACTCTGGATCTACCTTCATAAGGGTTTCCCCTTTTCTTGTTGAAGAAATTCTCTCGTTTTTCCTTTTTCTTAATCGATCATCATCTGGTTGTTACATATCTGACTCTTATACAGAGATTTCTCCACGGTTACCAGCTGATCCGGTTTATAACAAACATCTGATAGCTCTGACAGAGGTGTCAGACCAGTTGGATATGACAGCTATCAAGTCACCAGACATGTAAGTAGATTCTTCAAAGTCATTCCAACTCAGCACAAATCACTCAGCAAACTGCTTCATATGTGTTAACACATATAGGCTAAGTGTCGACACAAGTCTTCATGGTGTCGACACAATACTCCAAGTGTTGACACAGTCATACTTATGATACTCGACACTTCTTCTGTTTTATGTGTCGACACAAGTCCTGTGTGTCGACACAGCAACTGCTTGTCTTGACATATCTGTTGCAGACAGATGGCGTTGAGTGTTTGCAAATGGCGTTGAGTGTGTGTCGACACAAGTCCTATATGTCGACACAACTGCTTCAAGTGTCGACATAGCTCATGAGTGTCGACACAACTTCATCTTTAAATGTCGACACAACTTCTACTTCAGGTGTCGACACAATTCTGGGTGTCGACACAGGTCTTTCTTTAGGTGTCAACTTAGCTTTGAGTGTCGACATAATTTCTTCACTAGTATCGACACAGCTTCTGGGTGTCGACACAACTTCTTCATAAGTGTCGACACAAGTTCTGGGTGTCGACACAAGTCCTTCATAAATGTCGACACAGTCGCCTGGGTGTCGACACATCTTCTTCACAAGTGTCGACACTTGTACTTAGAAATTTCTTCAAATTCTTAAACCTGCACAATGTAACACAAACATCTATCAAATACAAAATGGTGCATATCATTGACTAAGATGAGACTTCTTCAAATATGGTAAACATTTTTAAATGTACCCAACATGCATACTTTATCCTATTGGAGTTTTCATGGTGGAGGCAGTCTCCATGCCATATTTTTTAATCAAATCTCTGGTGAACTTAGACTGGGATATGGACAATCTATCATTAGTCTGTCTTACTTGGAGTCCCAAGAAGAATTTTAGCTCACCCATGCTGCTCATCTCAAACTTATCTTGCATAAGTTTGGCAAAATTCCTGCAAAGGTTGTTTTCAGTAGATCCAAAGATTATGTCATCAACATATATCTGAACTAGCATGATCTTGCCCTTTCATTCCCTTAGGAATATGGTCTTGTCTATTTTCCCCCTTGTGAATTTGTTTTCAATGAGGAAAGTAGACAATGTCTCATACCATGCTCTAGGGGCTTGTTTCAACCCATATAGAGCTTTCTTAAGACTGTAAACTTGATCAGGAAAGTATGGATCTACAAAACCTGATGGTTGATCCACATATACTTCCTCTTTTAGATCTCCATTCAGGAATGCTGACTTGACATCCATCTAGAAGACCTTGAATCCTTTATGGGCTGCACAGATAAGGAATAGTCTTATTTCTTCCAGCCTTGCTACTGGGGCAAAGGTTTGATCAAAGTCTATTCTTTCTTCCTGCATGTAGCCTTTTGCCACCAATCTAGCTTTATTCTTGACAATAATGCCATTTTCATCTAACTTATTCCTGTAGATCCATTTAGTCTGTATGATATTATGTCTCTTAGGTCTAGGAACCAGTTTCCAGACTCTACATCTCTTGAATTAGTTTAGCTCTTCCTGCATAACACCAATCCAGTGTGAGTCTTTGATAGCCTCTTCAAACTTCTTTGGTTCTATTTGAGACAGGAAGCTTGAGCATAGTGTTGAATTCAAGCTCTTGCTTCTAGTCATCACACCATGACTTGCTTCAACAATGATTTGGTGAGGTGGATGATCTCTTAAATGTCTCATAGCTAGTGCAATCTTTGTTCAGCTTGGTGTTCTTCATTTCCTTCAGCTTGCTGATCCTCAATATCTTCAGCTGGTTGTTCTTTATTCTCAGTTTGTAAGTCTTGAGCTCCCTCTGGACAACATCCATCATCTTCAATCTCTTGGCCTACTAGTTTATCTTCCCTGATGGTCAGATTTTTCATCTTATCTTTTAAACCTGTAGAACTTGAAGAAGTACTTTGCAGCTCATAGTTAATCAACTTAGACTCATCAAAGACAACATGGACTGATTCTTCTACAACTTGTGTAGTCAAGTTATAGATTTTATATGCTCTACTATTATTGTTGTACCCAACAAATATCCCTTCTTGGGACTTGGGAGAAAACTTTGTCAAATGAGACTTACCATTGTTTAGTACATAACACTTGCTACCAAAAATCCTAAAATAGGATAAAGTTGGTTTTCTGCCTTTCAGAATCTTATAGGAAGTCTTTTTGTGGCTTTTGGTGATGGAAGCTCTATTGAGAACATGACAAGCAATATTTACTGCCTCGTCTCAGAAATATTCTGGGAGGGAAGGGTCATTTAACAAGGTCCAACATGCCTCAATTAGAGTTCTATTCTTCTTTTCAGCAATTCCATTTCGCTGTAGAGTTCCATGTGAGGAGAATTTTTCATGAATCCCAAGCCCTTCACAGAACTTTGTCATGCATTCAAACTGAAACTCAGTTCCATGGTCACTTCTGATTTTGACCACAAAATTATTAAGTTCATTCTAAATTTGCTTGACAAAAGTTTTGAAGATATCTGGGGTTTCAGATTTTCTCCTTAGGAAGAATACCCAAGCAAACTTGGAAAAATCATCAACCACTGCAAGAGTATAGACTTTCCTACTTAGACTATGAACTGGCATAAGACCAAATAGATCCATATGCAGGAGGTATAAGCACCTCACTGAGTCTTTGGTATCAAGACTATGGAACGAAGACCTGGTCTGCTTGCCCTTTTGATAAGCTAAGCAAATTCCCTCCTTAAAGCACTTGACTTCAGGACCATTCCTTACCAACTCTTCATTAAAGAATCTACCTATGGTCTTGTAGTTCAGGTGATCTAGCCCTTAGTGCCATTTGACATAATGAGAAACTTTCTCATCTGCAACTAGGCATATAGGAGTGTCCTCACTCTCACACTCAAAGTCTAGACAAAAAATATTTCCTCTCCTACTGTCTGTCAAGATAACTTCTTGGTCAATTAACCTTCTAATTTGACACTCATCCTTGAGAAAAGAAATGCGATAACCCAGATCACAAAGTTGACTTATGCTTATAAGTTTATGTTTCAAACCTTTCACATAAGCTACTTGTGAGATAGTTACAATGTCATTTGTTATCTTACCCAAACCTTTAGTTACCCTTTTTTTTGAGCCCCCAAAGATAACTTTGGGACCATTCTCAATAGGAGTGAATTCCTTTAGCATGCTTCTTGTTCCAGTCATGTGTCTGGAACATCCACTGTCCAAGTACCATATAATGGTATGGCCGCTTGGACTAACCTGCAACAAATATATTATCTAACCTTAGGACTCCAAATTTTATTGGGTCCTAGGTGCAAGTTAGATCTAAACTGAACATGTCTACCTTAAGTTCTTCTGATAGACAGGCTACCATTACTTTTCTGGACACTCTTATTGTGCCAGTAATAAATGGCATAGTGGCCCACATTGCCACATCACCAGCACTCATACACATTGTACCTTCTTTTAAGAACTGGCTTAACAGCAATATTGTTTGCAGCTCTTAAATCAGCTGGTACATCAGCTCCTTCTTAAGTCTTTCAGCCAGGGCATGCTTAGGGACTTGTCTAGCAGCAGAAGTACTTGGGATATCTTGAACCCTATCTGCAGCTGCTTTCTTTTCAGAATGCATACTTCTGATAGCTTCAGATATTCCTAAGTCTGCTTTGCTAATAGATTTTCCCTTAGCTTGATGATAAACTGGCAAAACTTTTTGAGTCAGGGGATACCTTGTCCTTGAGTGTTGGGGTTGGTACACCAAACACAAATGGTCCATTATGGGCCATTTGAGTTTTCTCATGGACTGCCCAATAGGCACTAGCACCCTTGCCATTTCCACTGTCTTGCTCACAGTGACCATAAATACTATCACGGTCATATCTGTTAGAAGGTTGACCCACCTTTTTAAAAGAAATTGGAGGCTTGGAAGCAAGTGACTGAGCTGGAGCTTTGCATTTCCTGCTGTAATTGGCAGCTCTTGTTCTTCCTTTGAAACCTAAACCCTTCTTACCCTTTTGGGAAGAGAAGGAATCTATCAAAGGTAACACTGAACTAGGTTTTGAGAACTTGGCCACCAGCTCCCTCTCCTTTTGGATTCTACTTTTAAGATTCCTAATATGGTTATTCTTGAAAGTAATGGTATCCATCTGAATAAAATTTATATTCTTCAATTTACTAATCTCTTTTAACTTCAGATCCAAAACTTTTGTTAAGTCTGAGGCAGCCAACTTCAGAGTGGCATTTTCCTTTGCCAATTTTTTAGATAGGAGTCTGCTTTCCTTAAAGGCTTGTAGAAGCTCTTCATAATCATCAATCAGTTGATTAATGTGTCCTTCAGATTCAGAGCCACCTTCATCTCTTGATGAAACTGCTTCTGACTCTGGGATAATAACATAATCTGACACTGAAGGTGATGACTGTACCTTACTAGGACCAGGCTGCTCCTGTTTATGTCCATCCTCAGCTATGGCCATCAGCCTTATGCATTGGCTGTCTTTTTTTATTAATATCATTTAGCAACTGCAAGAATTCTATTTCTACAGAATCTTCCTCAGTTGAGAATAACTCAATGTAGGCCTCAACATCCTCTTCATTTTCTGACTCTAATGAAGAAGAGTCAGTCCAGCTTTTCTTCTTCTTGGCCACAAAGGATTTCTCTTTCTTGCCTTTATGTTAGTGTTTCTTTTTCTCACCAAACCCCTTTCTTTTGACAAGACAGTCTGCTATAACATGTCATGGCTTGCTGCAACAATAACAAACAATTTTAGTAGAAGTTTGTTTATCAGGTTTAGAACCATACCTTTCTTTTTTTGAGGTTTTCTTATTTCCCTTGTAATAATCATCCTTGGAGTAAGAATAAGAGAATGGCCTGCTCCTCCAGTTCTTTTTCTTTAGCACCCTCTGGAATTGCCTAGAAAATGCAGCAAAATCCTCATCAGAGTTATGACAATCTGATGTACTTGAGTCCGAACTTTCTGAATCAATATTAGCAACTTTTCTGGGAGGAGAAGGAGTCTTTTTCTTGCCCTTCTTTATAGCTTCAACTTTGAAAGCCACGGACTTATCTTTGCAATAAGACCTGCTGATCTTTTCCTCTTCCTTTCTGGCAATCAACTGCATTTCATAGGATAGCAATTTTCCAAACAAGGTTGGTGGAGGAGTATCTGCAAGTCTGGCCACTTCTCTGATGGCATAGACCTTGGTATCCCAGTCCTTGGTTAATGACCTGAGAAACTTGTCATTCAGTTCATAAGTGTTGAAGACCCTTCCATAAGTCATTAGTTCATTGACAATTCTGAAGAACTTTTCATAGCACACAGCTATGCTATCTGTCTTGGCTTGTTTAAAACTTTCATACTCTTGATTGAGCATGGACTTCTTGTCCTCTCTTACTTGTGTTGTCCCCTCCATATAGACAATTAAAGTGTCCTACATTTCCTGTGAAGTTTTGTAGTGAACTAAATTCTGAAATGTAAAATCATCTATGGCACTAACAATTATGTTTTGTGCCCTCTTGTCCAAAATTGCTAAGATGATATCATCTTTTGTCATCTCAGAATAATTCTTTGGAGTTTGTAAATTTGCATCAAGAACTAATGTATTCATTGGTATAAAAGTCCCCTCTTGAATTGTGATGTAAATTCTTGGATCAGATGCTTCCATGAATAATCTGACCCTCTCTTTCCATATGTCAAAAGTTTCCTTTCTATATATAGGAAGCTTCATGGATCCAAGTTCTTTGTGATTTTCACCTGAACCCATATTGGCTATCTTATTACTTCCTTGGAGATATACTCAGACTATTAAGTCTAATTTTGAGTAACCTCCCTCTAATACCACTTGAAAGAATTGGTTTCAAGAATGTCTAAACACCTAGAGGGGGTGAATAGGTTCAATTCTTTTTACTTAAGCAGTTAATGAATTAATTACAGTATAGCTAAATTCTATAGCAATCACAGCATACAACAAATCAATTACAACAGACACATAGATTTATAGTGGTTCCATAAGAGATGGGTACATCCACTTTCCCCCTTCTCCTATCTAGCAATACACTAGATTCAGCCAAACTCCCTTCCACCTTCTCAGATGCTCAGATCTTATAACTCAGAACCCAAACTGGTTCCTACAGCTCAGAATTCCACAAGTCCTATAACTCAGGATCTTCCCAATAACCCTACCTCAGAGTGAATCCACACTCCTACCACTCAGGCTATCAAGCCCTACCTCAGCCCTTATCACAGTCCTACAGCTCAGAGAATTTAATCTCCTACCTCAGGAAAATAGCCCTACTTCATCCTTTATAATTACAGGCTTCCAACTCAGAGATTTAAATCACTTATACTCAGATCTAAAAATAGATCTTATAGAAAATTATATAAAGAATTACTTTCTTCCTTCACCCAGATAGAGAGAAAGAGGGGTGAGGAAATCTTGATAAGATTTTGATTAATCTGCTTTCTTTAGACTATTGCTGCAATGAATCTGATTCAACCTTACTTAGCTTATTCAATGCTTCTTGAAAGAGAGAACCTAGGTTGAATCTTCTTGAGAAGTTGATGTAAAATCAGCCTCTTCCTTCTGCAGAATTAATTCTACAAATACTGACAGATCTAATGAGATGTTGTCCCCTTCTCTGATTTAGAATAAGAAACTTCTTGCTGTTTAGAATTCTGCGAATTCTTCTTGGAGTATTCCTCCTTCTTGGTTTCCCTCTATTTTTCTCTCTCTATTTTCACGACCACTTGTCTCTGATAGCTCAGCTCTATTTATTGATCACATCAGAGGCAATCGGCTGATCCGGTAGTTGACTAACATCTAACAGTTCTGACATGTCTAACAGGCTTTGACAATTCTAGCAGCTATCAAGTCTTCAATCTTGAGATCTGGCACTTAGAGTTATTTAACTCAGCTGAATGTGTTGAGACACAAGGATAGTATGTGTCAACCCAGATGAAGTATGTGTCGACACAATTACCCAGGTGTCGACACACTTCCTTTGGTGTTGTCAACAAACCTTAGAAACTGTCAACACAGCTCTTCATTCAGTCTCTACATTGCCTTTGTAGAATGTGTCAACATACATTAGAACCTATCGACATAGCTCTTCATTCAGTCTCTACACTGCCTTTGTATAATGTGTCGACACAAGTCCTGTGTGTCGACACAACTTCTTCATATATCGACCCAAGTCCTGGATGTCGACATAGTTGCTACTTTACAGTTGTCAGTACAACAAGGTCTAAGTGTGTCGACATAAGTTATAAGTGTCGACATAGTTGATGTCGATTTAAACTCAGGGTGTCGACACAAGTCATGTTTGTCGACACAGTTGTTGTCGACTTAAGCTCAGGGTGTCGACATAAATCCTGTGTATCGATACAGTTGATGTCGACTTAAGCACTAGGTATCGACACAAGTCCTGTGTGTCAACACAGACTTGCTCCTTGTCTCGACACAGCTCCTTCAAAGGTGTCGACACTAAATACGTGTCTTGACGCTTTTGTAGTTAAAATAATTTCTGCATTCTTCTTCCTACACAAGTAAACTCAATACACCATTAAATACAACCTGATGTATACCATTGAGTCATGTGAGGCTTCTCCAAATCAGGTACACAATTTCCAATATACCCAACAGAAAGGAAGGGATGTTGATTTCACTTAGAAGAAAAGAAAAAGTTCACTGAATATTCCCTAAGTCATTTTCTCGAGAAATGGCATGTATTTCTCGAGAAGTCAAAGTTTATTTCTCGAGAAAGCATTGCTGTTCTCAAGAAACTACAAGAATTCTCGGGAAATTACCTGAAATATATGCAAAGTCGTTTTCTCGAGAAAAGACTAGTACATTTCTCGAGAAGCCAAGTTATTCTCGAGAAGAGAAAAAGTTCTCGAGAAAGCTAAGCCTTCTTCTCGAGAAATTGATCTTCAGATCCAGAAATTTTCGCTAAGTAGATTTCTCGAGAAGCCATATTATCTCTTGAGAAAGAAAATCTTTTCTCAAGAAAGCTTGTTCTTCTCGAGAAATAAGTTCTTTACTTCATGAATTTTGTGTTAAGTCAATTTCTCGTGAGATCATATTGTTTCTCGAGAAATCAATTTGTTTTCTCGAGAAATATTGTCCTTCTCAAGAAATCAGTGGTTTACTTCACTAAAAATTTTCTTCAAGTTCTTTCTCGAGAAGCCAAGTATTTTTCTCGAGAAAACTAGTTATTTCTCGAGAAATATACTTTTTCTCGGGAAATGGACTTGCAGATTTTTCATTTCAAGTTTTCTGACAGGAATTCAAATTAACCTAAGTTTAGTAAGTTTGATCTTTCCTTAATTACGTAGATCCTGTCTTAATGATGATTGATCGTTGGTCGATGACATATATGGAGACATTTCAAGGATTCGTCGAACATAATAAGAAGGAGAATCATTCAATCAGAATAATCTTTTTTACGGAATTAGAATCGCTGAAGCACTTTCCATTTTTGGGAGAAAAGTTGATCATCTTCATTGTCAATCCCTCCTGTCGCCTTCTCCAGATCAAGTGATTCAAAGCAAGATAAGATTCGACCGATCCTAGACCTTCAGCTTCTTCAACTTCTATTCGATTGGGTCGATTCCAAACTTTTAGATCAATCTTCTCGGGTTTCTTCCTCAACCTTCTTCATTAAGTTATTCTAGTTTCAAGAAGGAAGATTCAAGAAGATTTCAGATCTGAAGTGTAAAACATTTTCTTTGTTGTTGTAATTTGTTTTTACATTTGTAGGAGCTTTGTCTCTGAGTTTGTAGGAGTTTTTATCTCTGAGGTTGTAGATCCGTTCATGGATCAAGTTTGTAGATCCAGTTTGTGGATCGAGGTGTAGATCCGGCTTGTGGATCGTGTTGTGGATCGAGGTGTAGGAGGGTTGCTCTGAGGTGTAACATTGGTATAATCTGGGAAAGGTGAAGTAGCCGAATCTTACCCTTTGTGGTAGATAGGTGAGGCGGGTCAGTGGGCGTACCAAATCCGGGGAACCACTATAAAAATCTTTGTGTTTGTGTGCTTGTCTTTTCAATATTTTTATTCCACAAAAAGACGCAAACAACACATATTCACTCCCCCCCCCCCTCTAGGTGATTTAGGTAGACGCTAGATACTTTCAACTAATGGTTATTTAAATGACTAATCACAGGAAATGGAGCACCATAGCGACCCCCTACCGTAGGAGAACGTGTCAGTGGTTACGACCACCCGAGCTGAAGCACCACTGATGTCTAAAGAGTTCTGAGACGTGAGTACCAGTGAGCAGGATAGAGAGTGAGAGGGAGATACTATAAGTAGAACTTGTACAGCCTACGGTCTTATATAAGAACATATGTTATGGCCTTGCACTTATGTAAATATTTATGGAGTTGTATATATACTAGTGTTTTTTTTGTTAATGCTTCAGCAAAAAATCTCTGATGTGTTGTGAATGTTGTGACTCTAGCCCAGTAAGGCGGCACCCTAATGCTTAGTAGAGTGGGTTGCTACCCCTTAAGGAGCACTGGGTGGACGCCTTGGGCAAGTAAGATCCCCTCTGACCCGACCCGGTCTAAGGTTTAAGGGGGGACCTTAGACCTCAAATACCTCCAAAATTTTGGTGGATGGTTCTTAGGGTCATTATATTTCACTTTTAAAAATATCAACCCATTTGAGGTTGATTTGAATAGGTATTGGTGTTATCAAAGTTTGGTCCCTTAAGGGTAAATTAGTGCAAAAGAGTGCTTGGGGCATGGAGGGGCAAATTCTTACTCAAAGGGGATGGGACTTTGGCTAGAGACTTAAGGTCAGTTAAAACACCCTCACTTGGAGTTTGGGGTGGATTAGGGTGGATTTGTCCTATGACCCTAGTTCAAACCCTAAGGTTGAACTTTGGGGGTTTGTGAAGGATATATGGTGATATTTCCTTGTATGGACTTGGAGTTTAGTCCATGTGATCTTAGAGTGGTGAATAGCCCTAGGAAATAATTTGGTGACATTTAGAAACATGCACACAACTTTAATCAATTGGAAATTATTTAGGCCTATACCTCTTATGGAAAAATGGAAAGGTCATATGACCTTAGATCTTTATGAAATTTTGGCATAAGAGTTTGTATAGCAATATAAGCCTCTGGAATTTATTATAGGATGTTTGGAAGATAGTAGCTCATACTTATAGTTATAACCTTCATGTTGCCCTTTTGCTGATTTTGAATTAATCATGGTTAAATTAACTTAGAATATTATGAAACTCTAGTAATGTTGATTAAATATCATTTATATGCACTAGTCAGTAATTTGGAATGATTGGACATTATCTCATAGTACTTCATGTGTTAAGTGAACTAGTGCGCCTTGTCTTGATTAATTGATAATAAATACTATATCTTGCTAGAGAATTAAGTTTCTTGGCCAAAGAACCTTTTAGTGCATATTAAAGCTTGAAAAATTATTACATGTTGTTTGGAAGAGATTACAAGTATGTTTCTTCACAAAGTGCCCTATTAGGGATTGTTTTGAAGTATTTTTCTATATAGCTTACTGACCTTAGATTTGTATGAAACTTTTTCAGTAATGTTTTATGATCATATTAAAGCTCTAGTAATTTTTGTGTAATTGTTTGATAATGTTTGGTGGTACTTCCCTCTTTATCTTTATTTATTGCAATTATCTTGAATTAATTAATTAGGGGCTAATACCTATATAAAAATTTGTATAACTTGGTATTCTCTGATATTTTGGCATCATATAATGTTCATAATTTTTGGGTGGCTATAACTTAAGGAAATCTAGTACTTCATGTTCAAACCACCCATGGCCTAATTTTGGGGAAAATTTGATAAATGCTAAATTAATTAGGGAAAATTACAAGTTTTTGGATTTAGTCTAAATATGTCATGATAGACCACCAGTAATAATTCTAGGGCATTTGGATGAATATTCGAAGGGCCCACCACTCATGCTCATCATAAAGCTTAGGTTGGTCTGCATATAGTAAAACTGCAGAATTGTGATAGCATGTAGGATGGACATATGTAGTTGGGGTTAATATTATACTGATTTGATAAGGTGAAAATGAGTTCATCATTCGGATTCATGATGGGGAGGATGTTGGGTTGATTAGTGTTAAGTGGTGCTCGGGATCGACGAGAGATCATCTTTCCTGTGGAGAGAGATAGTCAAAATACACTAGGGTTAGATTTAGTATAACGTTAAATGGGATTGGCTATGGGTAGATACCAAAAATAGGTTCTTACAAACTGATATCAGAGGTAACCTCAATTTGAAGAGAAGAAGTCCACAAAATATGGGGTCACCCCGTGCGAGCTTTAGTTTGAGGAAAAACTAAGCAGCGGAAGCTGTGGTGTGCCCATGTGTAAAAATCACAATATATAGTCCTTATATCAATGGGTTAGACCAACCCAACTAGGAAACCTGACTTACCAAGATGATTCTTAGTGTATCCTGGTCAAAAGTAACCCTAGGTATAAATTCAGTTAAGGTACGAGGATACCCGAAGCGGCTAGAGGAAGAGTCTAATGCGAGAGTAACAACTTGAGTTTTAAACTCTAATGTCCCTACTTTACATATCAAGTGGTATTATCGCTTGCTACCTAAATTAATAGGACCACCTTAAGGAGAATTGATGTCTACAATCCATTAGCCGAATAGTAGGGGACTCATAGACTCAACCATCACACCGATGACACGATTAGGTTGAGATAACCATCATACCAAATACCAAGGGTCGGATAAGAATTAAAGATCTGAAAGACTTGATTTCAAGAGCCTAGACACCTAGAGGGGGGGTGAATAGGTTCTAATTTTTTTTTAATAAATTTTAGGCAATTATCTTATTCTAACTTAGCACAGATAATATAATTCACAACACAATAATCACAGCATAGCACAGTACACTAGATTTATAGTGGTTCCCCAAGTTATGGGTACATCCACTTTCCCCGTTCGCCTATCCAGTAGAGAATTGGATTCAGCCCAACTTCCTTCCTCTAACTCAGATCCATAGATCTTACACCTCAGAACCTGATAGGTTCCTACAGCTCGGACTTATACAAGTCCTACCTCAGATTCTTCCCAAGAACCCTACCTTAGGCAATAGCCCTACCTCAGTCTTTATACCTAGCTTACAACTCAGACTTACACAAGTCCTACACCTCAGGCTCTCAGCCCTACCTCAGCCTTTATATACACAGGTTTACAACTCAGATCTAAGAAGATCTTACAAGGAAAAAGAAGATTTAGTTGTACAGAAATTTCACCCAGAAATAGCTCTCAAATGATGTGAACTTCTTGATCAGTTCTTGAATAAACTTTATACTTCAGATCCAACCTGACTTAGATTTTTCAAAGCTTCTTCATTGAATAAAATGAGGTTGATCTGACTTGGAGTAAAAGTTGATCTTCAGACAGCTCCCTCCTTAGATTTAGAAATAGATCTAAATTTTTCTTTGCAAACTGTTCAGGATCTGCCTTCTTAAGGGTTTACCTCTTTTTTGTTGTCGAATTCTCTTTCCTATAATTGCTTGATTACTTCCTTGATTATTCTTTGGTTTTCATGGATCAATCTTTTATATAGACTTTCTCAATGATTACCGGCTGATCCGGTTTGTAACAACCTTCTGACAGTTCTGACAAAGGTGTAAGACTTGTTGTTTATGATAGCTATCAAGTCTTCAGTTGTGACAGCTGATTCTGTAATGAATTTATATCTCAGTAGGAAATACTCAGCAAATTTCTTCACATGTGTCGACATAAATAGACTAAGTGTCGACACAAGCCTTGATGATGTCGACACAACACTTAATGTGTCGACACAGTCATTCTTCTGCTTCTCGACACAGCTTCTGTTTATATGCATCGACACAAGTCCTGTATGTCGACACAACTGCTCCTGGTCTCGACATAACTGATGCTGACAGATGGAGTTTAGTGTATATCCAGATATCATTGAGTGTGTGTCAAGACATTGTTGAGTGTGTGTCGAAACAAGTCCTGTGTGTCGACACAAGCCATCAGACTCAGTATAGTTGTTTCTGTTAGATGGCGTTGAGTGTTGTCCAGATGTCGTTGAGTGTGTGTCGACAAAAGTCCTGTGTGTCGACACAAGCCCTTCAGACTCAGTATAGTTGTTGCTGATAGATGGCGTTGAGTTTGTATCGACACAAGTCCTGTGTGTCGACTCAAACCTTCTTCAGGTGTTGACACAATTCCAGGGTGTCGACATAGCTTCTGCTTCAGGTGTCGACACAATTCCTGCCTCAGGTGTCGACACAATTCTTAGTGTCGACACAAGCTTTACTTCTAGTGTCGACACAACTTCTAGGTGTCGACACAATTCTTCACAAGTGTCGACACTTGTACTTAGAGAATTTTCTTACAAACCTTACACCTGCATAATGAAACTCAAACATCTCATCAAATACAAACTGATGTATATCATTGAGTAAGGGGAGGCTTCTCCAAATCTGGTATATATTTTTCAGTGTACCCAACAATCTCCCCATATTTGGAAAAGTCATAACTCTTAGTCAAAGATATATATCACTCATAATAAAATACAAAAAAATAGATGTACATACATTTCACTGCAGGATATCAACAAAAATCAATACTGAAACTGATTTCATTCATTAATCAGAAAATTCTAGGTTTACATGTTTTTCTTTAGAACATAAAAAAGATTATATTGTTCTAGACATTAGCCTATCTATCCTAAGACTGACTACGCTCCTTAATTACAATTCCTTTCCTAGATTTGATCTTAGCCTGCATAGTAGGTTCAGTATCATTATCTGGTTTCTTTCCTTTAAGATCCTTCTTCTTCAGTTCTTCAACATTTATCCTTTGCCTTTCAAAATAGTGAAAAGAATTTGTGAAGTACTTGCTAGGCTCTAGAGCATTAGCAGGTAACTTCCCAGATTTTGCACTCCTCCTTTACTGAAGAATGGCTTCTTTCCTGGCTTGATACTTGTTCCACTCTTGCTCAGAGTACCATTTACCCCTATCATAGGTCTTGTCCTTCATATCTTTCCAGGCAGTCAAAATAATATTCCTGGAAGTAGGGATCCACTCTCAAAATCAGGCTTCAGTTCTGCCTGTTCTCTAAACCTTTCTTGGAAATTTGTGCCTCCCTCCGAGCTTCCTATGCAACTTCTGACATTTTTTACCTTTTCAATAATAATATTCTGTGCCTCCTGTGGAGGGCTATACATTTGTTGAACTTCTTGATGTACTATGTCAAAATCCGCTGGAGGAAAAATGACATGTGCAACCTCTGGCTGATCCCCTTCAATGTAGGCAGGTTGAACACCAGACTCAGCTGTATTATCATCCTCACATAGGGGTGGAAATCCAAGTGTAGATCTGATGGTGTTAGATACCCATTTTGCATGATCAGAGCTGGCTTTGACTAACATTCTCTCCCCCTTTATGACTTCTCTAGCTATATGATCCCTCAGATCATTCTTTTGAAACCTTATTTGATCAGCTAGATATTTTGTACCTTCTTGGTAGTAGGCTTTGAATTTATTTAGGTAATCAGAAATAGTCTTTTGAGAGGCTCCAATGGCTATTTGGACAGCAGCTAGATCTTCTTGTATTTGCTTTGATATTTCAGTTTTCAAATCAGTAGAAATACTTCCCAGTTTTTTGAGAATTTCTTCATGGGAGTCTTTGAGATTTTCATTTGACCTGAATTAATTTTCTAAAATATATCCTTTCTTGGTTGCAATGTCCTCAACTTCAGTCTTTAGCAGCTGTTGTTGCTCAGCCAAATATACTACAACATTGCCTCCCTTTTGGAAGCAATCTGTCATCTCTTTCTTATGCAGATTGACTTCAAATCTGATGGATTTAATGTTTTGAGCCAGCTGAAATTGTAGTTCTTTATTTGACTCATCCACATATTTCTCTAAGGATTGCCTTTGTTCATCCAATTTGACTTGCAGTTGGACCAGTAATGAACTGATGTCCATGTTTGGAGCAGGTGGTGGTGTGACTGTTTGCAAGGCTTTCTTGTAGCTTGAGCTCCTTTTCCTCAGAGAAACCAGTTTTCTCTTTTTAGCCATGGAGGCTTCTTCATCATCAGAAGATTGAGAGGAGATTTCTATATCTACAGTTACTTTACTAACTGGGGCATTCAGTAGCTTCTCCCCCTCAGTTCCTGGCAGTTCTTTTTCTTCTATTTGCTGCTCCCCCTTAGTCCTTGCTGCAGGTAAATCAGGAAATAGCTCTTCCATAGTTACCTCCTACTGCATTTGCTCATCTTGAGATGTATCTTTCATCTGCACATCTTGTTCTTCCTTCTCAGTAATGATCAGTGCTTCTTTATTTATGTCTGATATAATGTCCATCACTGTATCAGCAGCATACTCACTCTCCAGAGTAGCTACCGCAATGCCTCCCCCTTGGTCAGGCAGCTCAGATAGTTCAGTGTCTTATACTGCTGTTTCAGGGTGTTCTTCCCCTAGAGTGGAGGCTATTTGGTTCTCTAGGTGCTGAATGCTCTCTACTTGATCTTGAGCTTCTTTTTGTTGATGGTCTTCATCTAAACTGAAGACTACCTCTTCTTCAGAATCACTGGAGGATTCTGCTTGTTAAAGTATTTCTTTCTTCTTCTTATCCTTCTTGACCTGTTTCTGTGGAGTAGAAACCTCTTTGGTCAATACTCTATCCCATCTGGATAGAATTCTCATGTTTATCCTCCTCATATGGTTTATCATGGATCCTGGAAGTTGGTTTATAACATCTGGTATTGTTGAAGCTAGACATAGGCTTAGTATCCTTCCTAGATTTGGCTTTTTATTCCATCTAGAATCTTGTCAAACACCACTAATGACCAGTCTATTTTGACAGTGAATATGACTCTGGTCCTTAGGTTGAAAATGTAGGAAGATATTCTGTCATGTCAACCAGTCTTGCACAGAATTACCTTGCCTACGATTTCTGAAAGAAAATTACCTTGGGAATTTATCCCCTTTCTGGTAATTGATGATCCAACTTTGGTATTAGGGTTCATCCCACACCAACTTAGTGCATCTTTTGTCATGGATGGAACTATTTCATCATCATCCGTGATCTTGGGAAGTTTGAGCGATTTCCTGATCATCTTAAGTGTGAGTTTTACTCTTGAATCCTGAACGGTGGCTTTGATCTTCTTTCCCTCAGTGTCCATAGTGTTGGAGCCAAAATTGACCTCAACGAATGTTCAAAATAGGGGTGCATCCAACACCTACTTCTCTCAAGCCCCGCCCTTTTACTGGTGGCTAACGACCTAGGACTGACCCAAAGCCTCAGCAAGGAGGTCCCACATCACACCCGGAAGATCTCTGAGAGCTTCCCCTCCAAAGACAAAAGCTGGGCTAGGAGCTCCTCAGAAAGAACTAGAGATTTAGAGAAAAATGAGAGTATGCTTTCTAAGGAGCCCTTATGGGTCTATTTATAACATTTTGCTGACCTGAAGTTAATGAAATACCCCTGACTGGTCTGCCAATAGCCAAATCCCGCTGTTTGAGAAGTGTTAAATGCAGCCCCTGGGGGTTTGAGGGTAATTTAACCCGAGGGCAATTAAGTAATCTTACTATGAACCCTGGGCCCTACTCGGCGGGAACTCCATGCCGAGAACCCTCTCGCCTTCATTTGGCGGGAGCTGAAAAGAAGTGTTGAAAATCTCAAGCTGAGCCAGCCCCCGCCTTCTCGCCAGTTTAATCCTTCTCGCTGACTCTGCCGAGAGCGGGTCCTAGCTAACCGATGGTAAATGCTCTCTCCCCTCTCCAGGAGGGAGCTCCTCCAACCTTGACGCTGTCGCTACTGACCATGACATTGAGTGAGTGGAGCTCACCCAGCGCCCTTACTGCTGACCACGACGTTGAGTGAGTGGAGCTCACTCAGCGCGGCATTGAGACCAGTCGACGCCTTCTCGCCCGCTTTTGGACACGGGCGGGACCTCACCTGCTCCTGGGCGGGAGCTCCTCCGGCGAGAGATCTCCTGGTCTTCAGGCCCAAGCTAGCTTGACACTGCTCCAACCCCGACCGTTGATGCCTCCGGGTCCTACCCAGCGAATATGGGTTGTACACAATCCCCGCTCTTTTGGAGCTAGCTCTGCGCTCGAAAAGACACGTCCAACCCATAAATATTTTATGGGCATGCATCACTTCCTGCAAAGAGAATCTATTGGTGGGCCCTGCCGCGATTATATATATGCGTTGATAGACGACCGTAAATCTGCCCCTGTTCATTGCTGCTCTCCTTGGATTTCGTGCGACCTCGCGATGCGCCCCAAACAAGCTGGCAAGCCACTCTCGCAGAACCTTCAGGACCGCATAAAACCGGCGCAGGCGCGAGCCCTCGCCAATAGCCCCCTAGTGGCTCCTTGGCTGGCGAGAGAGGCACCCATTGTGGAGCTTCTGCCGTCGCCGAAAGAGAAGAAGAAGAAGAAGGCAAAGAAGATCCATCAGGACTCCTCGCGAGAACACCGAGCCTCTCCAAATCCATCCCCAAGCCATGCGGCCGATCCTCTTCTACTGCAGAGGATATGTCTCGCTGACTAGCGGACTGTTATACTTAAGAATTCGTCACTGAACCCTTCTTGGCAGGTGGTCCCAAAAGGTGGTGCTGGGCTTCCGCCAGTGCCCCCGGACCCATCGATGTCTCTCCCACCTGAGGATCAGCCACAGGATCCGGAAAGGGCTCCTTCCGATGGCTCGTGACCTCCAGGTAGCCCCTCCTTTTTTGTCTGTTTTTCTTTTGGTCACTCTAACCTTAGGTGGATTCTCGCAGTTCCTGCTTCCGCCCGCCCGGGTCTTATCTTGCCGGGAAATGACATAGGGGTTGCCCCCCCGCGACGATCCAACAGGCAATCCCCACCCATCCACGGGGAGACGCCTGCCGACCCATCCTTGACGCCGGAGGCCGACCGTTCTGTGAGGGAGCGCGACCCTCCCCAGACTTCGGGCCCTGCGGAGGTTACGGCGCGCGAGATCTTCCGCCTGGGTCATGGAAAGCCACTCCATCTCCTGTTTGGGAGGGATGTCGAGGGAGAGCCCGAGCCTTCTCGCCTTCCACCGGTCGACGGCTCTCTCCATGCTGTTGGTATGCCACATACTGATGCTGCTCTTACTCTGTTCTCGTACTAACCGCCAGATTATCTTCTCAGGAGATCCGGACCTACGATCGGGAGCTGACAAGGATGAGAATGATGATGGGGATCAGGAGGAGGAGGATGGCGACAGCTCCCCCTTCCCCTCTTCTAACTAAATGGAAGGAATCATGATTGGCGCGGGAAGCGCGAGAAGGCTGGGTAAAAGGGTCGCGGCCATCCTCTCCAAACTCGCACGGCGGGAGCGGGCCCAGGCCTACACGGCGAGAGAGTTTCGCAGGTCGGTGGAGCAAAGGATGGATACCCTAGAGCGAGATTACTTCCTAAGCGAGACGGAGCGGTCGGGCGGCCCTACTGCGCGATCTTCTCCCGGGAGGTGCCTTGCGCGGATATGAGACCAAGCTTGCCGGATCAATCTAGGGTGCACCGTGCTCTCCTCCTACTTCAACCCGTTGGCGCCTCCGAGGACCCGATAGCTAGAGCGAGGACGCTGGCGCTGGGAGCCTTATTGATTCCTGATATCTCGCCCTTTCTTACCTCTGGCCTTCCCTTCTCGCCATGTACCCTGTCTTTTTATTTTGATTTGAACCTTGGACTGCTTTCAATCTTTTGAACCGCTTTTATTGGTTAATTGTTATTATTACTGCTACTACCTTAGGTCTCGCCTAGCGAGAACGTTCTTTGCTTTCACATCTATCATGCCATGCGATTTTTGCGCGAACTAGGGTTGTCGATCAGTCACTGTCAATTTGGGCGGGGGACCGAGGCGCCGTTGACCTAGGGCGTGACAGCTGTACCTCTGCCACCCTTTCTGGGAAAATAATCATTTATCATGGCTTCCTATAAATAGGTGGATTCACCTACCACATTTATTTCCCTGGTCAAAAACCTCCACCTTTCTTCTTTTCGCTTTTGCGCTCTACCGAGAACATTTTGTTTTCGCCTCCCTTCCCTTGCTTCTCGGCTGGTCTCTCCCTCTCACCTCCTCTCTTGCGATTTCGCCTTCGAATACTTTAGACATAATGCCGGGCAAGAATGAGGGACGATATCATTGTGCGGAAGATTTCCGGAAGCACTGATTTCCGTCGTGCCGTCTGACCCTAGAGGATTATCGGCTGATTACCTCCGGGTACATTCCTGCCAGCTTTGCCGCATGAAACCCAGATAATAATGATAGGGTGAACACTGCACGAGAGGGGGAGCTCGCGATCCCCCTCAAACACTTTGAGGTGGGCTTTCGCCTCCCTCTTTGGCCGGAGATGCGCCTCGCCCTCCGCTACTACGGAGTCGTTCCCGCACAGCTGAATCCAAATTCGGTCGCCATCCTTGTAGCGTTCATCTGCTACATGCGATCTGAGAGGATAGAGTTCAACCTTTCGATCTTCCGGAAGCTGTTTGTCTTCCGTGCGAAGGGAGGAGTCATCTTCTTCTCCGGGCAGCTGCTTAAAACAGCGGGTCTCGCCAACAAGCATCATCACTGGGGCGAGAAATTTGTATTTGTCTCTGGTGACTTTGGGAACATTCCGCTTGTGCTGATCCAGTATGAGGATGTCGCTTACAAGCTGCCATCCCTGGGGTCCCGCGAGAGCGCGCTCATCGAATTCTTTGGGACCAAGGAGTTTGACGTCCCCTTCCTTAGGCGAGACGTCGACTCTCCTCCCCCCGTTCCTCCTGGCGAAGGTGAGATCTCGTCTGTTCTTTCTTTTGTTCGGTGTTTACACATCCTACCTCAATGCTGAGTGTTACCTGTTGTCTTTGCAGGAGAGCGGCAGATCCCCTTACGCCAGCCCTTCCCCGAGACGCAAGCTGCCAAGGGCCAGACTGCGGGAGATCCGTTGGATCTCGCGAAGTCTGCATCCCGCGCTTACCGGGACGAGCCAGCTCCGCCTCCACCGTCTGGTGCCGAGAAGCGGAAACCCAGTGGCTTTTTGTCTCAGTGGATGAAGAGGCCGAAAACGTCTGCTACCGAGAAGGGTAAATCTAAGGTGCCTTCGCCTGCCCAACCTCTCTCGCCGGGCCGGTCTTTCGCCGAGATTTTAGCGACGGTCAGCGAGATGAGGGACGTCCCCAGGAGCAGTGATGGGGCCCCTGCTGAGAACCCTCAAACCGCGATTGAGGCAGGTGGCAAGGCGGGCACTGAGATAGTGGCTGCCGAGAGCTCTGCCCAGCTCCCATCCAAGCCTGTGCCGAAGGGGTACAGGAACTTTGGTTTAGGCATGAAGCGCCTTGATGCGGAAGGGAAACCCTTGCTACAATGGGACTCGGAGGCCAACAGAGTATCCCTCTTGACGCTGCTCCCAAGCTGGGCAGAGCGTGATGAGGTCAACGGCGAGTCCTTCGCGCTAGGCTATGGCCTCTACAGCCTGAATTTTGCGGGCCTGTACGACCAACTGCACACTCTCCTCCTCGCTTTTGACTCCATCCAAGCTCTGATGCGTAGGTTCGAGCTTGCGCACATGTGTGCTCGCCGAAGCATCACCATCGACCAAAACGTTTTTGATATGTACAAGGCGAGAAAGGAAGCGGTGGCTCGGGCAGCGGCCATGAAGACTGAGCTAGAGGACGCCCAATGCCTGCTGTCCCTGCGCCCATCGGACGAGGTAAGCGAGACCCTTTTTGACATTCGTTCTCGCCTATGAGTTCCATACCATCGTTCTCGCTGCTGATCATATTCTTTTATGCAGGACTCTCCGCGGGTCATGGTGCTCTGTGCGCGGCTGGCCGGGGTGGAGTGCGAGAACGCTCTGCTGAAGAACCAAGTCAAGTGACTGGAGACGACGGTAGTTGCGGTCCCGCCCCCTCCCACACTGGATGAAAGACTGAAGAGCCTGAGTTACTTCGAGTATGATATCGACAAGCTCTTGCAGGTCAACGCCCAAGATGTAAGACCCCATTTTTTTTTCGATTCAAAACTCGGGGTCTTATGCCCAGAACCGCCGCTTTGCGGTGACACCTTCGCACCCAGGAAGGTCGTCACTACAACGCGTCGATTCTGCCGGCCTTTTCGATCAAAATCAAGTAGCAAGTAGAACAGTAAAGAGAATTGTAGTCCACAATATAATATCACATATAAATAAAAACTCCACGAAGGGAGCGTCCACAGTATAACATCAGAGTACAAAAGGGGGGCTTGTGCCCAGTACATGTAATCCTCACTACAAGTCACTCGCGGAAGGAGGGCTTGTGCCCAGTACATGTAAAACTAAGCGTCACTGTAACTGTCACTGAATCGAGAGCACCCAAGCTAGACTGGCCCTTCTCCTCCGACTCCATACTCTGCTGGTGCTGCATCTCTGGGTGCTTCTTCCTTTTCGGCCTGTAGTCGCCGCCTTGCAATCCACGTCTGCATCTGCGTCTTCGGCCTCCTGCCTGCTGAGCTGGTGGGATCCTACCCATCAAGGGGAATTTGACCCGTGTATGTCCCGGCTGGTGATAATGGTAACACGGTCGCGGGGTCAACTCCATCAGAAACTGCAAAACCTGTGACCCTTCCATATGGTACACCTAAAATGATGTGGTCCGAAAACCGTTAGTCTATAAGACTAAGCCCTATCATCCCCCACCCCTTCACCCATGCCCTAAGGCACCGAGCGGAGAGGAAGAAAGGGAAGGACATGAAGGTGGAGAGTAGTCAAAAGCAGATGACGGTGGACCTAACTAGCAAGTTATAACAGGTGAACAATATAAGTATTGTAATAGGTAAAATAGGAAGGTAAGTAAGTAAGAAATTAAACCTTCTCTTATGTCAGTACACATAAGCCAAGGGATCTTTTGCAAGGCTCCCATCGTATAACGCGTCCCATATCGCTTATACATTGGGGTGTCGGTTATCAAGCAGCAGATATACATATATCAAATTGACCTTAATTTATAAACTTGCCCACACAAGCTTATAGACCAAGGGGTCGTTTTGCAAGTCCTAAAGTATAAGCGTCCCATTCCACTTATACTTTAGGTGTCAAGGTTGTTATGAATGATTATAATATGCAGCTATATGGTGGGTTATGATGTTCATGCAGTGCAACTCACCCACACGACTTTGTGTACACAAACCTTTAGTTCCCCCTTTCAGAGCCGTAACCTCCCAGGATACCTCCGTAGTGGCAAACAGAAGTGGTGGGTTGGACCTCGCCCACCTCAAAACCAGTAAAAGCACCACTAGTCTGACCTATCGTACGCCCTCAACGCCTGGTGCACGAGGCGGACTCCTGCGTACTCTTGCCGACTGGTCCGCCGGACTTAACCTTGGCTAAGTGCTAGCCACTTTGCCGAGTCAACGGTATCGGTGTCGGTGCAATCGAACTCCCCGATATCGAGAACCCACCACCTTAAAGTTTCCTATTTATGCACATGCAACATTTAATATAAGAAGTCAAGAGTAAAGCTCCCGGACCAAACTGTCAGTCTCAACCACAAACCGAGACTAAGTTCCCCAGACTAAACCATCCGGCTCAATTCCAAATCTCATCCCTTTTATTACCGCGGAATGGCGCCCCTTTGAACACCACGGGACGACTTAACCTTTCCAATTGTCTATCTAACTAGTGTGTGAAATGTAACCTATTTCAACTAATTACTCTTTTGATTTATTTAAGATTTACGTTAGCCCAGTACTGCCTCCGGATTATGCCCCGTGAAGGGTTCTCAATAGGCACTAGGAACCAAGACGGGCATTACGGCCCGAAGTTCCCTTTCGCAAGGCACTTATTGTTATTGGTTGTTTTTCCCTTACCCCATACCTTTATAAATTGCATCAAACTAAACCTAGGGTGAATTTGACTTTTCACTCTTACGGGGACGACGATCTTTCGTCGGTCCCGCGCACCTTCTACCACAACCACTCACTTCTCGTCACTCCTTATAACCTTCCATGTCGACCTATCTAAATCCATCCAAATCAGCACATTGAGAAACTCCAACATTGCCCTAAGTCGTCTCCAAATGCGATCTTTTACGAAAATGCCAAATGCAGACCAGCCTACACTATATGATGACCTTGATAGGATGTCATTTGTGTCTTCATCCGAACAGCCTAAGTTATTTATTGGGGGCCTATCACGACATAATTGAATCAATTCCCTGTTATAACAATTTTCTCAATTAATCTATTAATTAATTAATTTTACTAAAATCCAAGGTCTTCCAAATTTGAACAAGGAGTATACTTTTCAGTCATGTATAAATCATAATAAATTTAAGACAAATACTACTATGTCTAAAAATGATATATCCAAGGTTTTGCAATTTTTCACTAAGATCTAAGGGGCCTAAACATATTTTTGCAATAATCCATTTCTTTCATATCTAATGAATAAACTACATCAAATTCTCTTCCAAATAATTTGGATTAATTATTGTCTAATGCTTGATTGAGCAACCACTGGCAACTGTCATATACATAAACATTAGACTGATCGAAGTTTTCAATGATGATGTGATGAAGCCCTGCCATCTTATCAGTATATTCTTTCTCCCCCTTTTTGGCTTCGAGGGCAATGGAGTTTGCATATGAGTGCAGGGACTCATCTATATGCTTTAGAGATTTAGAAAACTCAGTCAGCAGGTCTTGTTGATTTTTATTAAGGAGCACCATGTTGGCATCAAATTGTTGTATGTTAGTCGCCACAACATGTGCATTATGATTTACCACGCCCAGGTCATCAGTATTCTTTTTCAGTCCTTTCATGAGAAGAGTGACAGTTGTGCCTGCCTCTGTATACTTGTCATTAAATGTCTTCTCCATCACATCTAATTTATGGTTGATCTGAACAATGTTCTTGAGCATGAGATCCTCAGATTCCTTCAGTCTCTTTAGCATCGATTTGTGGGACTGCTTAAACGATCTCTTGAGCTCATCCAGTATTCCTTGGACGATATTTACAGTGTGGTTTGCTAAGTTTTCTTGAAGTGGAGGAGCTGCAGGCAGACCCTAGTCAGGCTCCCCCTCAGAAGCACTGGGAGAGCTGGATAGTAGTATGGACTCCATAGGGGGAACAAAGGATTGCTCCCCCTCCATCCTTGCATCTGATCGCTTAGGATCTTGTTCCTCAGATGGAACCTCAGCATCCTCCTGAGAATCTACTACTTTCTCATTCGTTGGTACTTCTTCCTCTATCTCTGTCTCCAAGTAATCATGCTTATCATCAGAGGTGTGCACATCTTTTTCTACCTCTTCCTCTTCCTCCTCATCACCCACCTCATCTCCCAGATCAGCATCGATAAGATCTACCTTATCGTTCTCAACCTCCTCATCATCTGCTACGTCTTCTACTTCTTCCTCTTCCTCCTCATCACCCACCTCATCTCCCAGATCATCGTCGATAAGAGCTGCCTCATCATTCTCAGCCTCCTCATCATCTGCTACTTCTTCTGCCACCAGCTTCACAGCATCTTGAGCGATCAGAGAAATATCAGACAAGATGTTTGCAGAATCGGTTACAGGCTCCCCCTCAGTTCCTGCAATCAGGGCGTCGGGAACTTCATTGGGTACTGCCATAGAATGAGCAGGAGCACTGGTGTCCACGACTGGGGATGCTGCCTCATGGTCTATTTCCCTGGTGGCCTGCCCTATTCGACGTTCCCATCGGTCAAATATGCTAGCATCCATCCTTTTCAAGTAGTACAGAGGAACTCCCTTGCTCATGTCGAAGGTGTGTCCGTCCAGTTGATTCAGATATAGACTAATGATTCTACCAAAGCTGGGGGTTCGGAGTGTGTCTTTAATCCTGTCAAAAAGCATGGCTCCCCAGTTGAATCGCTTCTGGCATACGATGGCCACCAGAGTTTTGAACATTTCCCCAGAGATATGGTCATGGGATCCAGGTTTGCAGATTAGAACTTTCCCAACAATGTCAGACAGCAACTTTCCTTCCTCGTTCATATCTTTCCTTTTGATTGACCTAGTCCACCTGGCCAATCCACAGAAGGATAGGGTCCTTGCTCTATCCTCTTCCTCCAGGTACTCTTCTTCTTCAACACGTGATAACCGCAGGCACTGGGTCAGTTTCCTGGCGGATACCTTGATTTTCTTCCCGGCCACTTTGCTCTTGATAGAGGTGTCATCATGATATAGCTTCGCAGTTACAAAGAACTCCAAAACTTCCTTGTCCAAGATCTTGCATGGGTGTTCCAGTACGAACTTCAGTCCCGCTTCTTCAAGCATGATGATTATATTCCGGAACTCATCCGAGGCCTGGGAGAACCCGGTTGTCACTAGTTCACAGCCAGTGACTAGGCCAGCAGTAGTCCGAGGGGCCATGGAAAACCTAGGACAAAGGAGAATACCAATAGGATCTCCGATACCGAGAGAGAGAGAGCAAAATCTAGCCAAGCTCAAGTTATGGAAAGGGGCAATATGGAGATTACCTAGAGGGGAGATGCAGTGGAAGTTCTGTATTCTTCACGACGGAGCACCGGAGGACGCCGAAGATGCAAACCTGCGGCGAGAGGGCGCGGCAGAAGGCGTAGGTCGTAAATTCACCACAGAGCTACGCAGGAAAAGGTCGTCGAGAGGTGAGAGAGACGGGGATTCCAGCGCGGGGTTTCGGCGAAACGGCGAACTGCGGAATATGAAGGGTCGGAGGGTATCGTCGGGAAGAATAGGTTTGAGATGATTTCGGGTTTAAGTATCCGGATATTGGGCGACTAGCCTATTCCCGCCGAATGGCTTCCCTGGTTTAAATATCTCAGCGAGATTGGACAATTCGGCGAGACTTATAATTAGGTGAGTATGTGATTTGATATGACGAGTATCACCTATATTCCACCATAACGTTTTTGTCAAAGATTGTAAAGAGTCGAAAAGATCATTTCTTAATCCAAGTGTGGTTTAACATACCACACAGCTTAGGAGGCACAGCAACTCTGAGATTCCTAACTTACTAACATGGGCTAGCAGACTTCATAAATTATGTCGAGATCGATAAATGCGATATTCATGAAGTTAGTTGTCATTCTCAGTGACTCCTAATGACGTGTCGACTTTAATTTTCAACTTGTAATATATGCTTATTGATGTGCCTTCTCGAATCTTTCAGAGATTTACTGACACATTATTAGTAATATATCTAAGGGTTAATTTTACAGCTTTGATCTGTCCTTAGGAGAACACACATAGATGTGTAAATGTATATATGTATATATATATATATATATATAAATATAAATATATATATATATAGATGTCGACATAATATGACTCAATTATTTAGGCTGATCAATGATACCTGGGATGGTAAGATTCATCATTTAGCCCCTTTGAAGAGCATACCAGGTGTTCAATTTGAGGATAGTACTTCTTGCATTCCAGATGCTTGTTCCAGATTATTCTCGGAACATCTTCTGTCTAGCTCCCATCATGACTCGGAAGTCTAGACTACCCTGCACCAAAGAATATTACCTTACCTTAGGAGCCCAATATGTATTGGGTCCTAGGTTCCTGTCAGCATAATAATTTGAGTGCCACCCCTCAGGAATCCTGGTGGGAAGACTAACATTGCCTCGAGGATGTGGAAGTCCCCTTGCCATTGATGCAGATTGGTTGTGCCAACAGTCTATGGCAAAATGACCCACTTTGCCACAACACCAACACTCATGAATGTTTTATCGCCGTTTGTGACCTGAACAGATGACAGAGGTAGTCATAGTTCTAGGTCTAAACGGAATAGAGCCAGACATGCTTACAGAATGGTCTCTTCCACTGTGACTATTGGAAGGGCGGAAAGAATGCATATGGCAGGCGTCATGAAGCCTGGGAGGAGGTGCCTTCTTTTCAGTCAGCCCCCTCCCGAGGACCCCATGAGTCCTAACAACATTATTTCTATCCCCCCTTTCCAGAGTCCTAGGGAGGTGAGAGGCGCAATGTGAGCTGATGCTGGTAGATTCATGAGGAGTTGGTGCTGTTGCCGAGAATACAAAGGGCTTGGTGGAAGCCTGAGGTATTTTCTTCTGGGTGGCCATGACAGCCCTTGCATTTTGGGTGCCTCCACATGAGGGCACATTAACCTTGCAGTGACCACGATTATTCCTGTGGTCATACCTGAAGGCATGATGAGTGCCCTTCCTACTCGGGGTGGGGGGTCTGAACACAGTTTCCCCATTTCTCCATGATTTGACGATTTGGGAGATCCACCCATTTTCTGCTTTTCTTTTGATAGCATCTTTCTTGGAAAAATTGGAAACAATCCTCTTCTCAGTCTCTAGACGACTCTCTAGATCCGAGATCTTTGAGTCCTTTACCTTGATGGATTCCAATTGGTGATTCATCAAGGTCTTCAGCTGAGCAATCTCCTTAGCTTGCTCCTCCACAAGTAAGTTGCACTTCTGAAGAGCACTCTCAAGGGAATCAGGATTTTCAATCTTTTGATGGAAGCTATCCCTATCCCTTGCATCTTTGGAAGGAGTACCCTCTGAATTGTTCCTGTCTTCAGGAACTTCAACAGGAGAGGGGCATGAGGAAGAAGTTACCTGTTCCTGGCTTTGCTGTTCAGGGTTACCGTTGATATCGGCAGATGCTGTTGAGTCACCTTCATCAGAACAGCATTCATCAACTTCTTCTTCAGTCTCTGATAGGGACACAGGAGCCCTGATACTGACAGATTGATCAAGCCCTTCATCTTCAGAAGTGATGACCCCTACATAGGCTCCATCCTCTAGTTGACAACTGGTCCCTGTTTTCTCTGATCCCTCCATGAGGTCTGAGATGGTTTGCCACATGGACATGGCAGTCCTACACTTGCCCACTTTTGAGTGAGATGGTCCAGACCAGACATTGATGATGATCTGACGAATCACCTGGTCCAGGTTGAACAGAGAGAGTTCGGTCTCAGACATTTCTTTGGGATTTTTGGGGACTTGGAGATCCTTCCCAGAGCTGGAAGCCTTCATGGGAATGAAGGGACCCTCTTCCAGAATGAGTGACGCTTGAGGGTCAATGGCCTCCAGATGAAGCAACACCCTCATCTTCCATACAGGATAGTACTCCTTTGTACATGAGGGGAGTCTTAGAGGAGGGACATCATAACCCAACTCCATGTTTAATTCTGATCTCCTTGTTGACACTGGTGACAGGATTCTACTCAAGGTGTGAACCTTTTTGATGAGTAACCTCCCTCTGATACCACTTGAAAGTTCACCTAGTGTCAACTATCTTCACCTATGGGGGGAATAGGTGTCTCTGCAGCGTATTTGCGGAATTAAGATTTTACCTGCACAAGAAAATAAAACAACCAAGCACAGAAAATACACAGGCAAATTATAGTGGTTCCCCGATTTGGGTACGTCCACTTTCCCCCTTCGACCTATCTCCCAACACGGGACGACTCGGTCACTTCACCAACAGGATTGAAATCCAATCCCGGCACTAACGGAAGGAACCCTTCCACACGTAGGAGTCAACACTCCCACAACCCGGGTTGCACCCAACCCTTACAACTAACGACCAATCGGTTCGTTACAAAGAAATTGAAAATGCTTTTAAGAAATACAAATGACGTTTGGAGAGTAAGGTGTCCCTCTTCGTTCGACGACGTGTTCTTGAAGTCAACGAAGAGTCCACAACCCTAGATCTCACTTGGAAAGAATCTTCCCGAAACCGGCGGCGGCTTAAAGCGGCGGCAAGGTTCTCGGAATCAGCGGCGGCGACGGAGAGCAGCAGCAGTGCCAACTTGATTCAAACTTCGTAGCGAAGAAAGCAAGGTCTTCCAACGGTCACACTAGGATCGATCGTCTCGATCGATTCGGAAGGGGAAGGATTTTCCCGATCAACGAATCAAGAGACAAGGGATCTCTAGTTAGACGCGTGAGACGCTATGCTAGCCTAAGCTTCTGTTGCCGGAGATCTGGAAGAACCTGAGATCAACAGCGGCGACAACTGCACGAGCGACGGAGACGATCGGCGGAGCAGGATCGGAGCCTTAGGGCTTGTCGGCGGCTCGTGCTTTTTGAAATCCCGTGGATTCCCTTTTTATTGTTCATACATACGGAGTATATATACATTAGGTCAAGTATATGACCGTTGTGGGTCCCACCAATAAGAAGGCTTGAGCCCGGTTCGAAACAGTTCAGATAGTTTGAACCGGTCCAGAGAACAACAGGAAACTGCCTAAGTCAAATTCGGCGAGAATCGTAGGTGATTCTCGCCGAATCGGCGAGAATCATTTACGATTCTCGCCGACTTCTACTTAGTCGAAATCTGGCTGAACTGATACAGAAGCCGGGGAGAATCAGCGGGAATCACTTTTGATTCTCACCGAATCGTCGAGAATGCAAGGTCATTCTCGACGAATCGGCGAGAATCATAAGTGATTCTCGACGATTCTGCCTTAGAAAATTTCTCTGTTTGTGTCGAAGCTGCCGGCTTCAACCGGCAAGAATCAGCTAATGATTCTCGACGACTCGGCGAGAATCATTAGTGATTCTCCCCGAATCGGCGAGAATCACTTAGTGATTCTCGTCGATTTTTACTTGGGCTATTTCTCCTCTTTCTTTCCTTGAGCTGGTCTTTGGCCCATCCTTGCTCCTTGTCTGCTCTTGCTTTATCATAGCCCTGTACTTGAAATTAAGTACACTCCAATTGAGAGAGCACACGTAGGCCAACACACTGATCTGCTCAACGAGGGATTACGTTGCACAGACCCGTGTATATTGACCCACTGCACCCTGACATTTGAGTGTACTTAGCATAGAATATCTGCAAGTACAACTAGAGAATAATTCATCAAATACATTGTGGATTCATCTTAGCTTGACAGGTGGCTTCCTCAAATCCAGGTAATTGTGGATACAGTACCCAACAGCCTGCTCTTTGACAAGAAACTTGCTCATCTTCAGAGCTTGCAACAACCCACCATACTCATTAATGAGTAGATGTACATCCCCCTCAGATTCAGAACCATCCACTTCTCTTGAAGTTGATGCTACTGATTCTGATCCAGTAAAATAATTAGAAGCTAAGGGAGAATTGTATACCTTACTTGGACCATGTTGATCTTGGCACTGATCATTTTTTGATAGAGCCATCAACCCTCTACAATAATAGTCTTCAACTCCATTTATGGAGTCCAGCATTTGTAGGAATTCTAATTCCCTAGAATCTTCTTATGTAGAGAACAACCCAACATATGCTTCTGTATCATCTTCTTCTCTTGATTCTAATGATGAAGAGTCTGTTCAACTCTTCTGCTTCTGAGCAACAAGGGATTTCTCCTTCTTGCCTTTTACTTGATGCTTCTTCTTGTCTTTAGACTCCTTCCTCTTGTCAGGACAGTCAGCTATGACATGTCCAGACCTATTGTCGCAATAAAAAATAATCTTAGAATTAGTTTGTTTACTAGGTTTTGAGGCATACCTGTCCTCCTTGAGAGTCTTCTTTTTCTTGTAATAATCATCCTTGGAGAAGGATATTGATGGTCTAGTTTTCCATTTCTTCTTGTTCATAAACCTTTGAAACTGACTTATAAAGGGAGTAAAGTACTCATCAAAGGTGTGGTTATCTGATGTGTTGTTGTCAGGATTCTCTTCTTCTACCTCAGCACTCCTTCTTGGTGGAGAAGGAGACTTTCTCCTACCCTTTCTTGTTCCTTCAGCCTTTAAGGCTACTGACTTTTCTTTGAACTAAGACCTACTGCTTTTCTCCTCCTCTTTTCTGGCAGTGAGTTGCATTTTATAAGATAACAGCATTCCATATAGTGTGGGTGGAGGTGTATCAGCAAGCCTGGCCTCTTCTCTGATGGAACATATTTTTGTGTCCCAGTCCTTTGTTAGTGATCTGAGAAACTTATCATTCAATTCATATATGCTGAAGACTCTTCCATAGGTCATCAGCTTATTTACTATCCTGAAGAACTTCTTATAATATTCAGCAATGCTGTCAGACTTGGCTTGTCTAAAGCTCTCATATTCTTGATTCAGCATAGATTTCATGTCATCTCTAAGTTCTTCAGTTCCCTCCATGTAGACAATCAAGGTATCCCACATCTCCTTAGAGGTTTTGCAATGCACCAGATTTTGAAATGTGGCATCATCTATAGCACTTACAATAATGTTTTGTGCTCTTTTGTCTAATGTTGTCAGGATGATCTCATCCTTGGTCATTTTAGAATAACTCTTTAGGGTTTTAACATTTGCATCCAGAGCTGATACCTTCATTGGAATGAAGGGACCTTCTTGTACTATGAGGTAGATTCTTGGATCAGATGCTTCCATGAACAACCTGACCCTTTCCTTCCATATGCCAAAGCATTTTTTCCTACATATAGGCAGTTTTATAGATCCAAATTCCACCTGATTCTCATTTGAACCCATTCTTGAAATCTGTTAATTGCCTTGGAGATTCACTCAGACTGTTAGGTCTATCTTTGAGGAACCTCCCTCTGATACCACTTGAAAGACTTGATTTCAAGAGCCTAGACACCTAGAGGGGGGTGAATAGGTTCTAATTTTCTTTAATAAATTTTAGGCAATAATCTTGTTCTAACTTAGCACAGATAATACAATTCACAGCACAATAATCACTAAACAGCACAGTACACCAAATTTATAGTGGTTCCCCAAGTTATGGGTACATCCACTTTCCCCCTTCGCCTATCCAGTAAAGAACTGGATTCAGCCCAACTTCCTTCCACTAACTCAGATCAACAGATCTTACACCTCAGAACTTGACAGGTTCCTACAGCTCAGACTTATACAAGTCCTACCTCAGATTCTTCCCAAGAACCCTACCTCAGGCAACATCCCTACCTCAGCCTTTATCACCAGGCTTACAACTCAGACTTACACAAGTCCTACACCTCAGGCTCTCAGCCCTACCTCAGCCATTATATACACAGGCTTACAACTCAGATCTAAGAAGATCTTACAAGAAAAAAGAAGATTTAGTTGTACAGAAATTTCACCCAGAAATAGCTCTCAAATGATGTGAACTTCTTGATCAGTTCTTGAATAAACTGTATACTTCAGATCCAACCTGACTTAGCTTTTTCAAAGCTACTTGATTGAACAAAATGAGGTTGATCTGACTTAGAGTAGAAGTTGATCTTCAGACAGCTCCCTCCTTAGATTCAGAAATAGATCTGAATCTTTCTTTACAGACTGTTCAGGATCTACCTTATTAAGGGTTTCCCCCTTTCTTGTTGTCGAATTCTCTTTCCTGCAATTGTTTGATTACTTCCTTGAATATTCTTTGGTTGTCATGGATCAGTCCTTTATATAGACTTTCTCAATGATTACCGGCTGATCTGGTTTGTAACAACCTTCTGACAGTTCTGACAAAGGTGTCAGACTTATTGTTTATGACAGTTGTCAAGTCTTCAGTCGTGACAGCTGATTCTGTAATGACTTTATATCTCAGTAGGAAATACTCAGAAAATTTCTTCACATGTGTCGACACTAATAGACTAAGTGTTGACACAAGTCTTCATGATGTCGACACAGCACTTAATTTGTCGACACAGTCATTCTTCTGCTTCTCGACACATCTTCTGTTTGTATGTGTCGACACAAGTCCTGTGTGTCGACACAACTGCTCCTGGTCTCTACATAACTAATGCTGACAGATGGAGTTAAGTGTATGTCCAGATGTCATTGATTGTGTGTCGAGACGTCATTGAGTGTGTGTCGACATAAGTCTTGTGTGTCGACACAAGCCTTCATACTCAGTATAGCTGTTGTTGTTAGATGGCGTTGAGTGTTGTCCAGATGTCGTTGAGTGTGTGTCGACACAAGTCTTGTATGTTGACACAAGCCCTTCAGACTCAGTATAGCAGTTGCTGATAGATGGCGTTGAGTGTGTGTCAACACAAGTCCTGTGTGTCGACACAAAACTTCTTCAGGTGTTGACATAATTCTTGGGTGTCGACACAGCTTTGCTTCAGGTGTCGACACAATTCCTGCCTCGGGTGACAACACAATTTTGGGTGTCGACATAGCTTCTTCTTAAGGCATCGACACAATGCATGGATGTCGACACAGGCCTTGCTTCTAGTATCGACAAAACTCTTGGGTGTCGACAACATTCTTGACAAGTGTCAACACTTATACTTAGAGAATTTTCTTGCAAACCTTACACCTACACAATGAAGCTCAAACATCCCATCAAATACAAACTGATGTATATCATTGAGTAACGGGATGCTTCTCCAAATCTGGTACATATTTTTCATTGTACTTAACATGATCAGAATAGACCCATTTAGGGTTGGGTCATATATTGACCCTGACAAGGTTGTCATTAATGGTACCCTGAAGAGTCTAAAGGTATGGAGTATATCAACAAGTTTTAGGATAGAACCCAAAGTCTAAGGTTGCATGCCCTAAGGATGGTGTGCATATCTAGCCCGAATATAACATGGTAATATCAAAATTACTTAGCCCAAGGTAGGTAAGGGCTTATCTTTTAATTTTTGGGGGCTTGTCTTTTGTTTATTGGGCAAATTAGTTACTGACTTGGGTCCCATTAGACCTAATTTAGAAAATGTGTTGTCCCAAACATAGTGATGTTGAAGTTGGTCTTATTCAACGTTACTCGGGCGTACTCGAAGGAATAAGAACCTGATCATGTAGAGGAAGTTTATAGTCATTGTATACACCCACAAAAGAGAACTCAAATTACCGGAAGAGAATTGTGTTTACCAAAACTTGTTTCTCCTCGGAATAAATAAAGACATCATGGATTCTGTGACGCATGGTGAGGTTTATCGGCTGGAGAAGGTCAAGTTGCCCTTTAATGGAGGAGAGAGAAAGAAGAAAGAGATAGAGTACTTCGACCTCCCTTAAGCAGCTTTTGGGATTTCCTGATGCTTAAGATTCATCTCCCCCCATCAACTTCAGCCCATAGACATCAAGAGGGGAGCCCAACCACCATGTCTGACCACCCCTTGACCTCCCCTCCCATTAAAAAATATATAAATCCCCCTATACAGCCCCCCATTCCTAATTTTGGCTAACTCATCACCTTTAAAATGTCCTTGGCAATCAAAATAGTATATTGGATCAAAGGTTTTGGTGGAGGATCAAGGAATCGGGTAGGCTCGCCGGAGAGGAAAAAAGCCACAGCCAACCGCCGCCGCCACCGTCATCGAACTCCAACCAAGGTCCACTTCTCCTCCTCTCCCCTTGTGCAAGTATCCCAAAGAAAATTAGGCTGAGAAATCGGGCTCAAACAAGTCGATCCAAGTGAGTAAAATGGAGATTTTCTGAAATTTCATGGTGGCGGGTTCGCTGGAAACCACCACCTCCGGCGGCCAAACCACCGACGGGCGATAGCCACCACCTCAACAGAGGTGGTGGTGGCGGTGGCCGGCCAGGTAGGTGGACGGGTAGCCAGAGTTTGGCCTAAGAAGAAGCTCCATTTTACTCACTTTATTTTAAAATTAGTTTCGACCCATTTCGGTTAATGGTCTGACCACATAACTCAAAATGGTGCAGTCTATGCATAGGATTAACCAGAGACTAAATTGAGTGCCCTTATCAATCTAGTCATCCAAATGACTTGAAATTTGGACTGGGAGTCACTCCTACCTATACATTTGACATATCTAAAAATGGGATTTTTTGGAAAACATTTTTCTATATTTTTTGTAAATATTTAATAAATCATGTATGATTTAATTTTAGTGTTTATGGACCTCAATACCTCCCAATATTTTGGTGGTTGACTATTAGGGTCATTACATGCCTTTGGTAAAAATATCAGCCAATTTGGGGTTGATTTGATTAGGTATATATGTGACCAAAGTTTGGTGTCATAAGGGGAAAATTAGGTCAAAAGTGCACATGATGGTTTGAGTGGGCCTTCCTCAACCAAAGTTGGTGAAACTTTGGTCACTGACTTAATATCACATAAAACAGCCTCACAAGTGGTTTTGGGTGGTTTGGGATAGATATGCCCACAAACCCTAATACAAACCCTAAGGTTACACTTTGAGTATTGAGAAGGACATGAGGTCATATGTTCTTGATTAACTTGAATATTGGTAGTTTACCTCATAGGGTGGTAATAAGCCTTGGATAATTTTACTAGAATTTTTAGAAACATTTATCCCCACTGAATTAATTAAAGATTAATTAGGGCACTTAATTTAAAAATAAAATCTCATGTTTATATAATCTTGGATGTTCATGAAACTTTGGCAGAAGAATTTTTATAACAATATGAGCCTCTGGAATTTATTATAGGATGATTGGACGATAGTAGCCCATACTTATAGTTATAACCTTCATGTTGTCTTTTTGATAATTTTGAAGTAATCATGGTTAAATTAACTTCGAATGTTATGAAACTCTAGAAATATCGATTAAATATCATTTATATGCACTAGTCAGTAATTTGGAATGATTGGACATTATCTCATAGTGCTTTATGTGTTAAGTGAACTAGTGCACCTTATCTTGATAAATAGATAATAAATACTATATCTTGTCAGAGAATTAAGTATCTTGTAAAGAGGACCTTTTAGGGCATATTAAATCTTGGGAAATTATTACATGTCGTTTGGAAGAGATTACAAGTATGTTTCTTCACAAAGTGCCCTATTAGAGATTTATTTGAAGTATTGTTCTATATAGCTTACTTAATTTGGAATTGTATGAAACATAGTCAGTGATTTTTTATAATCATATTCAAGTTCTGGTAATTTTTTTGTAATTTTTGGATAATGGTTGGTGGTACTTCCCTCTTTATCTCTATTTATTGCAATTATTTTAAATTAATTAATTAGGGGCTAATACATTTTTGAAAATTCATGAAACTTGGTATTCTATGATATTTTGGCATCATATAGTGTTCACAATTTTTGGGTTGTCATAACTTAAGGAAATCTAGTACTTCATGTTCAAAACCACCCATGGTCTAATTTTGGGGAAAATTTGATAAATGCTAAACTAATTAGAAAATTTACAAGTTTCTGGATTTAGTTTAAATATATCATGATAGACCCCCAGTAATTATTCTAGGGCATTTGGATGAATATTTGAAGGGGCACCATCCATGCTCATCATATAGCTTAGGTTGATCTACATATAGTAAAACTGTAGAATTTTGATAGCATGTAGGATGGACATAGGGAGTTGGGATTAATATTATACTGATTTGTTAACGTTAAAATGAGTTCATCATTAGGATTCATAATGGTCAGGGTGCTGGGTTGACTACTGTTAAGTGGTGCTCGGGATCGATGAGAGATCGTCTTTCCTGTAGAGAGAGAGAGTCAAAATACACACGGGTTAGATTTAGTATAACATTAAATGGGATTGGATATGGGTAGATACCAACAATAATAAATATCTTGCAAAAGAGAGCTTTGGGCTTCAGCCCATCATAGTTCCAAGTGCCCCCGAGAGCCCTTCACAGGGAATGCTCCGGGCAGTCCAAGGTTAACCTTAAACCGTAAGATTAAAATTTTAAGAGCAATTAGATATATTAGGACTTCACCTTTGCTCACCCCTAGTGACTTAAGAGGTTAGCCTGATTAGGTTTTCCGAGCGGTAGGCTCGGTGGTTGTGGAAATGGGCAAGTTAGCCCGGTGAGCCGAAGGCTCGGAAGGTTGTTGTGACGGACAGGTTAGTCCGGAGAGCCGATGGCTCCGAAATTCATGGTTGCATGTGCATAAAAGGTGGTGGGACTTCGGTATTAGACGGTCGATCGCACCGACGTCGATATATTGACTCGGCAAGTGTGGTTCTCACTTAGCCAAGGAAAAGACTAGCGGTTGGTCAACATAGTATGTGGTGACTCTAGTGTGTCCTTCAGAGGCATACATAAGGGCTAGGCCTGGTTGTGCTGTTACCCGCTTAGGAGTGGGGTGGCCCGACCCACTGTCTCCGTTGGCCACTACGGAGGCTCCTAGAAGTGAAGCTAGCTTCCAAAATGGTGAAACTAAAGGTCTGTGCGTATAGAGTTGTGTGTTTTTGTGTTGCACTTGCATGAATCATGGCATAACATATCATAATACTCATACCTGCATTAAACCCGACTCCTCATTATATAAACTAGTATGGGATAACTTATACGATGGGAGTCTTGTAAAAGATCCCTTAACTTACAAGTTTGTATGGGCATTCATATAAGTTAAGGTTACTTATTCCATAGTTTAATTTACATGTACTTACTGCTCTACTTTACTTATTAATATTATTGCTTCCTTGTTATAGTCCTTTTGTACATACACCTATTAGGATTGTTATCACTTGCTTATTCCACTCTGCTTTGTTGTCCTCCGCTTTCATCCTCATCGCACGGTGCCTAGGAGTCACGAGGGTGGGGCGAGGACGATAATGGCTTAGTCTTTTGACTAACGGTCGGTGGACCACATCATTTTAGGGGACCGAGCAGCAGGAGCATTAGCACCGGCAAGAAAAGGAGGCAGGACATGAGGAGTAGTTGCTGCATACTACCACTACTACACGGTGACAGGTCGAGGATGGATTTTAGTTTGCTTCTGCTTAAATGTTATGAGTTGTAAGAGAGTGATCATTTATATTAGACATGTATCGGGCTTAAGCCCTTTTCTTTTCTACTCTCTTTCATACTTTGTACTCATTATGGACAATTGCTCTTTTATATATAATGATGGTGAGCTGTGATATGTGTACTTATATTACTTATTACTTCTTTGGTGATCGCTAATGCCGGTAGGATCGGTGTTTTGTAGTAAGGACCACCCCGAGTGTCGGAGTCACCTCAAAATGGCGATTCTGGGCGTAAGACCCGGTAGCATAGCAAAAAATGGGGTCTTACAAACCAATATCAAAGGGAGATTTGGGCATGATTTGGCATTATGCATCTTTTATATATTGCATGATTTGGCACTATGCATCTTTTACATCTTGAAAAGCAATCCATTGAATCATGGGTTGACATATCACAGATAATACAATATTTTTGATGCTTTATATTTTGAGTTGTGAATTGCTTTGCAGGTTGTTTACCCACTTATTTGTGTAAGACCTCATTTTTTTGCTATTGGGTCTTATGCCCAGAATCACCGTTTTGCGGTGACACCGACACTCTGGGAGTAACGACTCCACCCGTTAAATAACATATAATAGAAGGTCCGGCCAGGCCCCCACACTATGTTGGGGTCCAACAACGCCCCCGATGTGGGAGGTACGGCGCGAGGCACTATGGACCACACTAGTCGAACAGAAGGGTGTGTCCCCTGTGCCTAACTGGATACCCCGTGGATCCTGCTGTACATCTCTATAAAGGAGCGGTAGAGCCCTTCCTAACAATCCATGCTTTTGGGAGAGTTGGTTGTGCCGTGTTCCCTAATAGTGGTATCAGAGGAGGTCACAGGTTCGAAACCCCGGGGTCGTTTTTGGGGTGGATTGTTGGGGTCCAGCAACGCCCCCGGTGTGGGACGTACGGCGCGAGGCGCTATGTCCCACACTAGTTGAACAGAAGGGTGTGACCCTGGGCCTAACTGGCTGCCCCATGGATCCTATTATACAGCTCAATAAAGGAGCGGTAGCGCCCTTCCTAACAGTCCGGGCTTTTGGGAGAGATTGTTGCGTCGTGTTCCCTAACACACAATATGCCACAAACAGATAGCGAGGTCACAGGTTAATACCAAAATACCGTCGCACCCTTACTCAGAGCAAGCTAACGGAAGATTTAAACAGTAACTTGATCACAAACCAGGAATGTACACTATATATATAAACCATAGTTATATACAACCTCTTGAAGGAATGCACAAAAAATACAAACAGGTTGGCCTTAAGGCCTTACAGTTCCTCTTTTCAAAGTGTGGATTTCATACATCGGCGCGCAGGCCGGCCACAAATGAACAAAACACTACAACATTTTTCTTAGCCTTCAAGGGCTAGCAGCAGCAGCAGGGACTTCTGCCCTTCATTTCCCGCTCGGCTATCCAGCACCTGCACAGGGATAGCCCACCCAGAAGGTGGTAAATAAGGCAACGGTCAGCATTCAGCGCACCAATTTATAACAATCCTACCCCTTTCCCGGGGCAGTAACATTCCTTCCCTGCAGGCATAGCAATGCATAGACAGATATATCATATATTGTGCTCTCACGCACAATCAATCCATCACAACTTTCAGCCACACGACCTAACGATCCGTGCACCCAGGGCACATTCTTGGTGCACCGGCAAACTAGGGTCAACACCACCGTTTAAACGGTATTAAGCATTTAGTCTTAATGGCGTGCAGACCTAAGACACTCATTATATCACTGACAAAAGCTCAATTCCTTGACGCTCTCCTGAACAGTCGACATAACGTAGGTACGGGTCAACCACCCCCCGTTGCTCAAGTCGCCTAACCATCACCGAGTACAGGGTACTCGAGGCTACATCTGAATGTGCGGGTTGGTTTCACCTTTCCTGTTCGGCAAGAAGCCCTTTTAAGAGCTCGCAGCTCACAATAGCCATAATGTCCACCAAGGACTGGCTTCATAATAGCCACGCTATCCACATAGGACTGGCTTCATAATATCCATGTTGTCCACCAAGGACTGTCTATACTGTCCACAAAGGACTGGCTACACTGTACCCACAACACAAGTAGTATAAGGGTATTTTCCTGGAATTCCGCATTCCAGTACTTCCTGCTACTCAACTTCACAGACACAACCCATTGACTCCACAAACTACACGTTTATATGCGGAGTCTTCTCTGGTGCGCAAGATGCAACATCACCAATCCAAACCAACCTGTCCAGATGGGCTTCACACAGCATGCATATCCCATACTACATATTTCCAGGTCTAGATGTAGACTCAACCGGGGATAACAACTATCAACCCACTGGGATCACTTACACTTTCCACCTTTTGGTGGAGGATCCCATGCCCATGCATAAAGGAGGACTTCACTTGTCCAAGAAGGAAGATCATTACCCTTGACGATCTCTTTGGCGCCATAGATATTCTAGCCGATTGGAAAGCACTGCAGTGGGCTTGCCTCAACAAAACTGGCTTCGGATCTCGAATCGGAACTCGAGAGCTCCACTGGCGGCCGGATCTTCTCCTCCTCGTCCTCCTTGCACTCCCTTCTCTCTACACTTTTAGAAAGAGGATGGCTAAGCTTTGAATGAAAACATTCATTTAGATCAGGGGTTAAACCCAACAGGGAATAACATGGGCCACGGGATTCAGGATGAAGGAAACGAGTGGCCCCAGATTGCCCTCAAAAGTCTATTTTTTGGGCTTACATGGCCTGTGACACACCAGTGACACAGGTCGTGTACTGCAAGCTGTACACGAACAGACTTATCCAGAACAGGACACGGCCATGTGGCACGCCTGTGTCACATGCCATGTGTCCTGACATGGCTTCAGGAATGCCCGTGTCTGGACCGTATTCACCAGGCCTCACCGCCTGGGCAATTCCAGAGAAGGACACGTCCCTATGACACACCCGTATCACAGGCCGTGTACCTTGACACAGCTGCAGACACGCCCGTGTCACAGGCCCTGTGCCTAGACACAGTTGCAGACACGCCCTTTCCTTGCCGTGTTCACTAGGCCGCACAAACCCGAGGAGGACACGGCCGCTAACACGCCCGTGTCATTGGCCGTGTGAGGCTCCTTGGACAAATCCAGAGAAGGACATGACCTAGGACATGCCTGTGTCCTTGGTCGTGTGCCCAAACCAAGAGCAGGACACGCCTTGGTACACGCCTGTGTCCTAGGCCGTGTTGCCCTGCCTTAACTCCATTTTGGGATTTTCGAGTGTTACAACCCTCCCCTCCTTACAATAAATTTCATCCCAAAATTATAACCTCAAAATTTCCGTTATAACAAATGACGCACTATACAACAGTTTAAACAAACTGCTCGGGAAATTCAGCTCGCATGGCCTGCTCTCACTCCCATCTTAGCTCCTCACGGCCACAATTGTCCCACCGGACTTTGACCATCCCTATTATCTTTTTCCACAACTGTTTATCGGCTCTATCCTAGATCTGAATGGGTCTAACCTTTGTCATTAGCCCATATTCGACCGGTATGCGATCATTCTTAATCACTTGAGCTGGATCCTTGACGGTTTTTCGAAGCACTGAAATGTGGAACACATCATGCAATCCACTCAATTCTACCGAAAGAGCTAGCTGATAGGCAGCTTCTTCAACTCGCTCCCCCACTTCAAACGGACAAGGATATCTCGGACTTAGCTTTTTCAATCGCTGAATCCTGGATACGCCATTGAAGGGTTTGATCTTCAAATATACCCAATCGCCCATCGCAAACTCCACGTTCTGGTGCATGGCATTATAGTACTTTGCTTATCGATCCTGGGCTATCAGTAGCCTCTCCCGAATAGAGCATATTGTCGAGTTAGCCTCTTCGACTTACGCTTATACAACTTGGATTCGCTTGCTTCTGCCCAAGCTAACTGTGTACGACACTTACAACCATACAGAGCTTCAAACGGTGCCATACCGATGCTCGCTTGGAAGCTATTATTGTATGCAAACTCCACTATATAGAGATGAACTTCTCATTTCTTACCAAAATCTAGGGCGCACATTCAGAGCATATCCTCCATCATCATGTTGATCCTCTCAGTCTGGCCATCCGTTTGGGGATGAAAGGTCGTACTGAATGCTAACTTTGTTCCAAATAATTGATGTATTAGCCTCCAATCATTCGACGTGAATCTCCCATCATGGTCACTGACAATGCTTCAGGGAACACCGTGCAATCGGACAATCTTCTCCACATAGAGTTTTGCCAAGGTTTCCACTTAACCTCTTATTTGGTAGGAAGTCAGCCACTTTTGAGAACCGGTCTACAATCACCCAGATTGAATCATTCTCACTTTGTGATCTCGGCAACCCGTGCACGAAATCCAATGAAATATCATCAAACTTGCACTTCGGAATAGGTAACGACTTCAGGAAACTGCAAGGCTTCTGGCATTCTGCTTTCACCAATGCACAAGTTTGACACTTTGAAACATAATGTGATATGTCTTTCTTTAGTCCTGGCCACAAGAATAACTTATTCATATCCTTGTACATCTTTGTGCTCCCAGGGTGAATTGAGTACTTTGCAAAGTGAGCTTCATACATCAAATCTTCTCTCAACTTACCCATACTTGGGATGCACAACCGGCCATCTTTCCGTAACAAGCCATCATCCCAGGAGAATTGGTCATCTGACCCATGCTTTGCATAGCATTGGAGACTTTCATCAAGCTCCGTTGCCCGCCGAATCCTGTTTGTAAGGTCATATTATACCTCCGTCCAGTTCAAGCATGCTTCGGCTATGGAATTCTTGTCAACACAAGAAATCTCTAATGCTTCCAACTCCTGGATCAGACGCTCATCATGCATCTGCAACTAACTTTCCCGTATTGAAGTCCTACGACTCAACGCATCAGCGACCACATTTTCCTTCCCGGGAGTATAATGAATATCAAAGGTATAGTCCCCAAGGAACTTCATCCACCTTTGTTGTCATATATTCAGATCCTTCTGATCTAACAGATACTTTAAGCTCTTATGATCTGTATAAATATCCACCTTTACGCTATATAGATAGTGCCGCCACAATTTCAGCGCAAAGATCACCGCCGCCAACTCCAAGTCATGTACGGGATAATTCCATTCATGAACTTTCAACAGGCGTGAGCCATAAGCAATCACCTTGCCAAACTGCAGAAGAATGCAACCTAAGCCGCTCCCTGAAGCATCACTATAGATCTCATAGCCATCTGTACCACAGAGCGATGTCAAAATAGGCTTCGTGGTCAAACGACTCTTCAGCTCTTCAAAAGCTCGCGCGCACTCCGGCGTCCAAATGAACTTCTGATCCTTCCTCGTCAACGTGGTTAAAGGAAAAGCAATCCGTGAGAAGTTTTCTACAAACTGTCTGTAGTAGCCTGCCAGTCCAAGGAAACTCCTGACCTCGTCCACTGAAGACATCACTGGCCACTCTCGTATGGCACTTATCTTTGATGGATCCACTGTTATGCCCACTCTGCTTACCACGTGCCCAAGAAAAGTCACCGACGATAGCCAAAACTCACACTTTGAGAACTTGGCATAGAACTTATTCCTCCACAAGGTATTCAACACCAACCACAAATGATTTTCATGATCAGCTTACGACTGAGAGTACACCAATATATCATAGATAAAGACAATCACAAACAGATCCAAGTACTCTCGGAACGTTCGGTGCATTAGATCCATGAATACCGAAGGCGCATTACATAAGCTAAACGACATTACGGTGAACTCATAATGCCTGTAGCGTGTTTCAAATGCTGTCTTGGGAATGTCACCTTCCCGAATCCTGAGCTGGTAATATCCAGATTTTAAATCCAATTTGGAATAGACGGTTGATCCCACTAGCTGATCGAACAAGTCATCTATCCGTGGAATCAGATACTTGTTTTTCTCCGTCAGCTTATTCAATTCACGATAGTCAATGCATAACTGTAAACTACCGTCTTTCTTTTTCACAAACAGAACAGGCATGCTCCAAGGTGACATACTTGGCATATGTATACCTTTTCCAACAACTCTTGCAACTGAACCTTCAGTTTTGCCATTTCTTTTGGCACTACGCGATATGGCGAGCGGGCTACAGGTTTCACACCTGGCACCAACTCAATAGAGAAGTCGATCTCCTGCTGGGGCGGTAACCTAGGAAGATCCTTAGGAAACACATCGGCAAACTCTGACACAATCGTAACATCATTCATAGTGGCCCTTGTCTCAACATCATGAATAAGCGTGAAGAATAACTCCGCGCCCTTTCGCACAGCAATGACGACTTGGAGAGCAGACATCAAGATCCCGCCTACTCCTCACAAACCAGCGAACTTAGTCTCAAGCTCTGTATTCTGGCCCAGTGTGATCTCCTTTGAATTGCAATCAATAAAGGCACGCTGCTCCGAGAGCTAGTCCATACTAAAGATCACATCAAACTCTGATATCGGTGGCACAGATGCACTCAAACCGAAATCCCGACTTCCTATTTGAACTTCCACATCGCAAGCTCTATCCGCAAGCATCACACAACCATTCAGTAATAACACCTTTATACTATCTGTCATCACATGACTCGGTATTCCAATTCGAGATACGAAGTCCTTAGACAGAAATGAATGTGAAGCACCCGTATCAAACAGGGCTCTAGCCCGGTTGTTCCTAATCAAGATAAAGCCTGTAGCACACACATCATGCACAAGCTACATAGAAAGTATGCAATATAAACAAAGCAAGCAATATAAACAAAGCAAGCAATATCGTAAATCATACCAATGATGACGTCACTTTGCTTTATAGCCTCCTGCTGGCCAAGATTTTAAACTTTGGGGTTCGCCTGGGATGTACAGGACTCTACCACTACTTTGTCCTTCTCAGTATAAGACGCACCCGTCTTCTTTTCCCCCTTTGGCTGAGCAACCCGACAATCACGGGCTATATGCCCCACTCTGCCACATTTAAAGCAGGTACGAGACTCCTGCCTTGAAGTTGCTCCCGACTCAACTATCGTAGAAGCTTGCCCAGAAGGCTTAGACCTCTCGCCCCACTTCTTCTGGTAGTACGATTTTCCAGGGCTAGGTGCTTTGAACTCTTGCTTTGTCACAGCCAAGTACTTTTTGCCTTGCACCTGTTTCATGTCCTTTTCCAGCGCACACGCATTATCGACCAATGCCTGAAATCCTTGGTTCACCGAACTCGAAAGCAGGAACCTCAACTCATCCCGCAATCCTTCGTAGAACTGATTGGTTTTCCTTTGTTCATCCGCGAAGATTGACCCCGCATACCATACCAATCTTGTAATTCATGCAAGTACGTATCAACGCTACTTTCTCCTTGCGTTAACCGTTGGAACTAGTTCTCTATGGCAATGCGTTATGCCGTTGGTAAGTGCTTTGCCAATAACATTCGAGAGAACTCCTCAATCGAAACTTGTGTTATCTGCCTGCCCGCTAAATGGTATAACTCAACCTTGTCCCACCATAACCGCGCCTCTCCTTCCAACATAAAGGTGGCAAAGGTGACCTTCTGATTTTCCTCCGTCCTGATCGTCGTCAATATATGCTTGACTCGCGATAACCAATCCCCTGCCTGCGTTGGGGATCCCACACCCGTGAATGTAGGAGGATTGAAGCTCATGAATTGCTTCAACTGTCATTCAGCTGCTCGCGGATCCACAGCCTCAACCGGTTCGGGTTTTACACAAACATGATTTGGCACCAATGCCGGCTGCGCCTGCCCGGCAGGCTGAATCATGGCAAATAGGGCCTTAGAAACTAAGCGAACTATTTCTGCAGATGGAGGAGGTGTAGGCACCTCAGCTGGTGCTGCACTCTCATCAGAACGATGTGTCTCAGACTGCCTAGCACCACTACGAGCCACCTATATGTGAAAAAGACACATATTAGCAACATTGCGCAAGCAATAACAACAATTTAGGAACGCACAGGTTCCTCAAACAAGTGTATTTGCATTCCTTAGTGGACATTCAAGAGTTCAATAGTGTTAAAGTGGTTCGCATGTACACGTGCTCGCCATCCCACAAAAGAATTCGACCTCGAATTCGAAAGAGGAAGACCGAGACAAGCTGATACCAATATGTAATGACTCCACTTGTTAAATAACATATAATAGAAAGTCTTGTTGGGGCCCCACACTATAAGCCACAAACGGACGGCGAGGTCACAGGTTAATATCAAAATACCATCGCACCCTAACTCAGAGCATGCTAGCGGAAAATTTAAATAGTAACTTGAACTCAACTCAAGAATGTCCATTATATATATAAACCATAGTTATATACAACCTCTTGAAGGAATGTACAGCAAATACAAAAAGGTTATCCTTAAGGTCTTATAGTTCCTCTTTTCAATGTGTGGATTTCATACATCGGCGCGCAGGCCAGCCACACATGAACAAAACACAACAACATTTTGCTTAGCCCTCAAGGGCTAGCAGCAGCAGGGACTTCCGTCGTTCATTTCCCGCTCGGCTCTCCAGCACCTGCAAAGGGACAGCCCACCCAGAAGGTGGTAAACAAGGCAACGGTCAGCATTCAGGTGACCAATTTATAACAATCCTACCCCTTTCCTGGGGCAGTAGCATTCCTTCCCTGCAGGCATAGCAATGCATAGACAGATATATCATATATTGTGCTCTCAAGCACAATCAATCCATCACAACTGTCAGCCACACGGCCCGACGATCTGTGCACTCAGGGCACATTCTTAGTGCACCGGTGAACCAGGGTCAACACCACCATTTAAATGGTATTGAGCAGTTAGTCTTAATGGCGCGTAGGCCTAAGACTCACATTATGCCACTGACGAAAGCTCAATGCCTTGACGCTCTCATGTACAGTCGACATAACGCAGGTACGGATCAACCACCCCCCGTTGCTCAAGTCGCCTTGCCATCACCGAGTACAGCATACTCGAGGCTACATCTGAAGGCGCTGGTCGGTTTCACCTTTCCTGTTCGGCAAGAAGCCTTTTTAAGAGATCGCAGCTCACAATAGCCATAATGTCCACCAAGGACTGGCTTCATAATAGCCATGTTGTCCACATTGGACTGGCTTCACAATAGCCACGATGTCAACCAAGTACTGGCTACACTGTCCATAAAGTACTGGTTATACTGTAACCACAGCACAAGCAGTACAAGGGTATTTTCCCGGAATTACCCATTCTAGTACTTCCTGCTACTCCACTTCACATGCACAACCCATGACTCCACAAACTACACGTTTATATGTGGAGTCTTCTTCGGTGTGCAAGATGCAACATCACCAATCCTGACCAACCTATCAGGATGGGCTTCACACGACATGCCTATCACGTACTACACATTTCCGGGTCTAGATGCAGACTCAACCGGGGATAGCAACTATCAACCCACTGGGATCACTTACTCTTTCCATCTTTTAGTGGAGGATCCCAAGATTATGCATAAAGGAGGACTTCACATGTCCAAGAAGGAATATCGTTACCCTTGACGATCTCTTTGGCGCTATATAAATTTGTTGAAGTTGAGACCGGGCGGTCTGGCGGTCTGTCTTGGCGGGTTAGAGATCGCGCGGTCTGGCGGTTTCCCTTCAGCGGTTTGATTGCTATGCTGTTGCTGTCTGGTTGCCGAGCTCTCTGGCGGTCTCCCCTTGCGGTCTCTCTCTCTCTCTGATGGTAGCCGTGCGGTTAGCCCTTATGTCTAACCGCGCGGCTTGTGCGGTTTGTTCTGTATAGTCCGCTTAGTCCTGTAAATTTTTAGTCCCACATCTCTTATTTGTATTCTCTCCTCTATCCTCCATTCTATATAAGGGAGGGCATACCTTTGTAATAGAGACCTTTTTCTGATAATAAAATTTCAGTTATACTATTTCCGGTTTGTTTTAGTTCGTTTCTAACATGGTATCAGAGGAATCGATCTTTGCCTCCTGATTCTGTACGTTCTCCTGTCCGCGCGACCTGCCTCTTCTTCTCGCGGCCTGTCTCCCGCGGCTTGTTTCTTCCGCCTGTTTGCTTGCGCCCTGTTCGCGCGGCTTATTTCTGTTGCTTGCTTCTTTCTTGCGACCTGTTCTAGTCGCCGCTTCCTCCTTCTCTTCTCTAGTCGCCGCGACCTGTCTCCGCGGCCTCTTTTGCCTTGTTCGCCTTTTGCCTCCCGATTTCCTCCACTTCTGTTCGCGCGGTCTGTCTGCTAGCCGCCCGACTTCTCTCCCTCTGTTTGATTATGCAGCTTGGTCGTGGCTTTTCTTGCCGCTGGTGTGCTGTCACCGTGACTGCTGCAGTTCTTTTGGTCCTCCCTTCATGGCTTCCATATACTCCTCAAAGCCGTTCGCCTCGGTGGTCACGTCTTCTGGTAGTGCCCACGTTGTTACTCAAGGAAAATGGTTGATCGACACCGGTGCTACTAATCATATGACCGGCAATCTCCAGTGTTTTTCTCTCCTAGAAACACATGGTCGGTTTCCCCCGGTTACTCTCGCTGACGGTTCTTCATCATCGGTTCATGGGACGGGGATCGTTCATGTCACTCCGTCTCTTCGCTTGGAGGATACTCTCTACGTGCCCAAGTTCCCGTGCAACTTATTATCTGTTACCTCTCTATGCAAGCAGTTACAATGTTCTGTTACTTTTACTTCTACTACTTGCTCTTTTCAGGATCCGGACTCCCAACGGACGATTGCTACTGGGACTGAGAGTGGCGGCCTATACTTCCTGGACAACATTTCCGCTTTCTCCACCTTCTCCTCCAACTCCACCGATCTTCTTCAATGGCATCACCGCCTTGGTCATGCTCCTCCTCATCTTCTTCGTCAACTTCTGCCCCACCTTCCTCCACAAAGTCCTCCGCTCAACTGTGAAGCCTGTCAGCTTGGCAAACATCACCGCTCCTCCTTCCCTCCAAAGCATGTTTGTGGATCCACCCGTCCGTTTGATCTCATCCACTCCGATATTTGGGGTCCTTCTCCTACTCTTACTGTTGGTCGGGGTAGTTCATATTTTGTCACATTCATTGATGATTTCTCTCGCTGTACGTGGGTGTATCTATTGAAAGATTGCTCCGAATTATTCTCTGTATGGAAATCCTTCTATCTCATGATCAAAACTCAGTTTGATGTTTCTATTAAAGTTCTTCGATCTGATAATGCCAACGAATATATCAGTCATGACTTTTCTGCCTTCTGCATGCAAAATGGGATTATTCATCAAACGAGTTGTGTCTATACTTCACAACAGAATGGTGTGGCAGAACACAAAAACCGTCACCTTCTTGATGTCGCTCGCTCCTTGATGACCCAGATGCATGTTCCTAGCTCCAATTGGGGTTATGCTGTTCTCCTTGCCTGTTACCTCATCAATCGCATTCCCTCCACCGTTCTCCACGGAAAAACCCCTTTCTCCATTTTGTATCCGGGCAAGGAGCCATTTCCTCTCCCTCTCCAAATATTTGGATGCACTGCCTTTGTGCATGCCCCTTCTGCCACCCATGATAAGCTATCTCCTCGCTCCACCAAATGTATCTTTCTGGGGTACTCCACCACTCAGAAAGGTTATTGTTGCTTTGATCCCATCCTTCGTAAGCAGTTCGTTTCTGCTGACGTCACCTTCTTCGAGAATACCTCCTACTTCTCGGATGACTCCCCTCCTCTTCTCCCAGCCTCTGATTCTCCTGTTGTTCCCTTTGTTCCCTCGTCTCCCACTACGATGTTCACCCCTACTCCGCCCTCGTCCACTCCTCTTCTTCCACCTCTCTCTCCCTCTTCTCCGCCACCGTCTCTCGCATCTCTGCGGCCATCGCTCTCTACTCCCGGGCCAGCTCTCTCTGCCACGGATGCTCCGGATGTTGAGGAACCTGCTGACCTTGATCTTCCTATAGCTCTTCGCAAAGGGGTGCGGACGTGTACCCTACACCCTCTTACTGCTGTTGTTTCATATGATCGTCTTACCCCTTCTCGCAGGGCCTTTGCTCTAGCTATCTCTGCCACTGCCATGCCCCGCTCCTACCAGGAGGCCCTTGCTATTCCTCACTGGAAGATGGCCATGGATGAGGAAATGGCCACCCTAACGGAGCGGGGTACCTGGACTCTTGTTCCTCCTCCCTTCGGTACTGATGTTGTTGGCTGTCACTGGGTCTTTGTGGTGAAATTTGGCCCGGATGGCACTGTGGACCGTTATAAAGCTCGTCTTGTTGCTAAGGGCATTACTCAGACCTATGGGGTTGATTACTTTGACACCTTCTCTCTCGTGGCTCGTCTCAGCACTATACGGGTTGTTATCTCTGTGGCGGCAAATAAAGATTGGCCGATTTCCCAGCTGGATGTAAAGAATGCCTTCTTTTATGGTGACCTTCAGGAGGCCGTCTACATGGAGCAACCTCCTGGGTATGTTGCTCAGGGGGAGACACGAGTATGCTAGCTGAAGAAGGAAATTTATGGCCTCAAGCAGAGCCCTCGAGCTTGGTTTGACAAGTTGAGCGGCATCGTGGCGGCCGTTGGTTTTGTGCGTAGCTCTGCCGATCACTCTCTATTTACTCGCAAAACCTCCTCGGGACTGGTGGTTCTTGCAGTGTATGTTGATGATATTCTTCTCACTGGCAATGACCAGGAAGGGGTAGCCTTGACAAAGCGGCATCTTCTTCAACATCTGGTCACGAAATATATGGGCTCTCCAAAGTACTTTTTGGGGATCAAAATCTCTCGGAAGCCTAATTCCTTAGTCCTCTCCCAGCGTAAGTATGCCCTTAATCTTTTAAAAGATGCAGGATTGACTGGGGCCAAACCTGCTCGATGTCCCATGGCTGTTGGAGAAGACAAAACCTGGACAGATGATTCGCCTCTTCTTTCAGATACTACGAGGTACAGACGTCTTGTTGGTAAGCTCATATATCTCACAGTGACCAGACCCGACATTTCCTATGCTGTTGGCAAGGTGAGTCAATTCATGCAAGCTCCCAGGGAGTGCCATCTGCAGTCCGCCTTACGGATCTTGGAGTACGTCAAAGCCGCACCTGGGAAAGGATTGCTTTTCCAGAAGAATGGTCATCTGAGGGTTGAAGCTTACTCAGATGCGAGTTACGCTGATGACAAAGGGGATCACAAGTCTACCTCTGGTTTCTGCACCTTTGTTGGGGGTAATCTGGTAAGCTGGAAGAGCAAGAAGCAGTCTGTTGTTTCTAGGTCCAGTGCTGAAACAGAGTATCGGAGTATGGCGTCGACCACTTGTGAGCTAAAATGTATACGGTCTCTAATGCTGGATTTAGGAGAGGTCTACAACCATCCGCTACCTATGTTCTGTGATAACAAGGCTACCATATACATCTCCAAAAATCCGGTCTTCCATGAAAGAACCAAGCACATTGAGGTCGACTGTCATTTCATTCGTGAAGAGATCTTAAAGGAACAAATTTGCACTCCCTTTGTCACTTCGGATAAAGAGCTGGCTGACATCTTCACCAAGCCAGTTTCCGCCTCGTTTCATCATATTTGTGACAAGCTGGGCATGATCGATATATATGCTCCAGCTTGAGGGGGAGTGTTGAAGTTGAGATCGGGCGGTCTGGCGGTCTGTCTTGGCGGGTTAGAGACCGCGCGGTCTGGCGGTTTCCCTTCAGCGGTTTGATTGCTGTGCTGTTGCTGTCTGGTTGCCGAGCTCTCTGGCGGTCTCCCCTTGCGGCCTCTCTCTCTCTCTGATGGTTGCCGTGCGGTTAGCCCTTCTGTCTAACCGCGCGGCTTGTGCGGTTTGTTCTGTATAGTCCGCTTAGTCCTGTAAATTTTTAGTCCCACATCTCTTATTTGTATTCTCTCCTCTCTCCTCCATTCTATATAAGGGAGGGCATACCTTTGTAATAGAGACCTTTTTCTGATAATAAAATTTAAGTTATACTATTTCCGGTTTGTTTTAGTTCGTTTTTAACAAAATTCTAGCAGGTTGGAAAGCACCGCAGCAGCCTTGTCTCCACAAAACTGGCTTTGGATCTCGAATCGGAACTCGGGAGCTCCACTGGCAGCCGGATCTTCTCCTCCTCCTCCTCGCTCTCCCTTCTCTCTACACTTTTAGAAAGAGGATGGCTAAGCTTTGAATGAAAACTTTCATTCAAATCTGGGGTTAAACCCAGTAGGGAATAACCTGGGCCACAAGATCCAGATGAAGGAAGCGAATGGCCCCATATCGCCCTCAAAAGTCTATTTTTTGGGTTGGCATGGCCTGTCACATGCCTGTGTCACAGGCCGTGTACTGCAAGCTGTACACGAACCTACTTATCCAGAACCACACACGACCATGTGGCACGCCTGTGTCACATGCTGTGTGTCATGACACGGCTTCAGACACGCTCGTGTCTGGCCCGTGTTCACCAGGACTTACCGTCTGGGTAATTCCAGAGAAGGACACGGCCCTGTGACACGCCTGTGTCACAGGCCGTGTGCCTAGACACAGCTGCAAACAAGCCCCTTCCCAGTCGTGTTCACTAGGCCACACAAACCCGAGGAGGACACGGCCGCTGATATGCCCGTGTCATTGGCAGTGTGGGGCTCCCTGGACAAATCCAGGGAAGGACACGGCCTAGGACATGCCTGTGTCCTTGGCTATGTGCCCCAACCCAGAGTAGGACACGCCTTGGGACACGACCATATCCCAGGCCGTGTTGCCCTGCCTTAACTCCATTTTGGGATTTTGGGATTTTGGGGTGTTACACTGGGTGGTCGTCACTACAAAACGTTGATCCTGTCGGCATTAGTGAACACCAAAGAAGTAGTGAGTAATACGAGTCCACAGATCACAGCTCACTATCAATATATATATAAGAGCTAGTCTTTTCCTTGGCTAAGTGAAAACCACACATGCTGAGTCAATGTATCGACGTCGGTGCGATCGACTGTCTAATACCGAAGACCCACCACCATTTATGCACATGCAACCATGAATTTCCCGAGCCATCAGCTCTCCAGACTAACCTTTTTGTCACAACAACCTCCCGAGCCTTCGGCTCACCGGGCTAACTTGCCCATTTCCAAAACCACTGAGCTTACCGCTCGGTTAACCTAGTCAAGCTAACATCCCATGTCACCGGGGTGAGTGAAAGTGAAGTCCTAATATATTACTAATTACTCTTGTATTAATTTTAGTCTTATGGTTTAAGGTTAACCTTGGACTACCAAGATCATTCCTTGTGAAGGGCTCTCAAAGGCACTAGGGACTACGATGGGCTGAAGCTCAAAGCTTAGAGGTGTGCATGAAAAACCAAAAATCGACCAAACCGCCCTGAACCGCCCAAACCGAACCGATTTTACACCGAACCGAACGACTCGGTTTGGTTTTTGTCTCTAAAAACCCGAACCGCATCGACTAATAATGCATGTAAAAATATTACCAATAATGATCTTTTAACTATTTTTATTAACTAAATAATGTGCACAAATTATATCAAATTAATAATTTTTATATCATTTGAGTCAAAATAAATTTTGTAATGCATATTTTATGCATAAAGAAGAATTAAACATTTTGTTTAACTGATTTTATTTATATCTTTTTATATTTATTACTAGATTTCGCAATAAAAATATTCAATCGTAATTTTTTATGTAATATGAGTTATTAGTTGTAATATATCATATGTAAATAAAGCTTGATGATATTTATTTTAATTATCATATCTTTTTTTAAATTTTCTTGGGATATTTAAGAACACAATTAATTTAAATAGTATAACTGAAAAACCAAAAACCGAACCGAGTAAACCGACCAAAAACCGAACCGAACCGATAAACATCGGTTCGGTTTCGGTTTAGGTCCAAACCGAACCGCTTGCACCCCTACCAAAGCTCCCTTTCGCAAGGTAGTTATTATTGTTGGTATCTACCTATAGCCAATCCCATTTAATGTTATACTGAATCTAACCCTAGTGTATTTTTGACTCTCTCTCTCTCTCTCTCTCTCTCTCTCTCTATAGGAAAGACGATCTTTCGTCGATCCCGAGCACCACTTAAAACTAGTCAACCCATTACCCTCCCCATCATGACTTCTAATGATGAACTAATTTCACCTTACCAAATCAGTATACTATTAACCCCAACTCCCTATATCCATCCTACATGCTATCATAATTCTGCAGTTTTACTATATGTAGACCAACCTAAGCTATATGATGAGCATGAGTGGTGACCCCTTCAAATATTCATCCAAATGCCCTAGAATTATTACTATGGGTCTATCATAATATATTTATACTAAATCAAGAAACTTGTAATTTTCCTAATTAATTTAGCATTTATCAATTTTTTTCCAAAATTAGGTTATGGGTGGTTTGAACATGAAGTACTAAATTTCTTTAAATTATGGCCACCAAAAAATTATGAACACTATATGACGCCAAAATATCAGAGAATACTAAGTTTAACAAATTTTCATAAATGTATTAGCCCGAATTAATTAATTCAAGATAGATGCAATAAATAGAGGTAAAGAGGGAAGTGCCGCCAAATATTATCCAAAAATTACACAAAAATTACCAAAGCTTTAATATGATCATAAAAAATTAATGAATAAGTTTCATATAATTCCAAGATCAGTAAGCTATATAGAAAAATACTTCAAATAAATCTCTAATATGGCACTTTGTGAAAAAAACATACATGTAATCTCTGGTAGGGCACTTTTTTTTGCTATCGGGTCTTACACCCAGAATCGCCGTTTTGCGGTGACACCGACACTCAGGGTGATCGTAACTACAAAACGTTGATTCTGTCGGCACTAGTGATCACCAAAAAAGTAGTAAGTAATACGAATCCATAGATCACAGCTCACTATCAATATATATATATAAGAGCTATAGTCCGTAATGAGTACAAAGTATGAAAGAGAGAGTAGAAAAGAAAAGGGTTTAAACCCGTTACATGTCTAATACAAATGATCACTCTCTTACAACTCACAACATCTAAGCGGAAGCAAACTTAAATCCATCCTCGACCCGTCGTCGTGTAGTAGTGGTAGTACACAGCAACTGCTCCTCATGTCCTGCCTCCTTATCATGTCGGTGTTCATGCTCTTATTGCTCGGTCTCCTAAAATGATGTGGTCCACTGACCGTTAGTCAAAAGACTAAACCACTATCATCCTCGCCTCACCCCCGCGACTCCTAGGCACCGTGCAGGGTGGATGAAAGCGGAGGATAGTAAAGCAGAGTGGAAAAAGCATGTAACAACAACCCTAGAAGGTGTATGTAAAAGAACTATAACAAGTAAGCAGTAATGTAAATAAGTAAAGTAGAGAAGTAACTACATGTAAAGTAAACTATGAAATAAGTAATCTTAACTTATATGAATGCTCATACAAACCTATAAGTTAAAGGGTCTTTTGCAAGGCTCCCATCGTATAAGCTCTCTCATACTAGTTTATATGATGGGGTGTTATGTTATATGCAGGTATGTGTGTAGAGATATGTTATGCCATGATTCATGCAAGTGCAACACACACATGACTCTATGCATACAGACCTTTAGTTCCCTCATTTTGGAAGCAAGCTTCACTCCCAGGAGCCTCGTAGTGGCCAACGGAGACAGTGGGTCGGGCCACCCCACTCCTAGGTAGGTAACCGCACTACCATGCCTAGACCTTATGTATGCCTCTGAAGGACACACCAGAGTAACCACGTACTATGCTGACTAACCGCTAGTCTTTTCCTTGGCTAAGTGAGAACCACACTTGCCGAGTCAATGTATCAACGTCGATGCAATCGACTGTCTAATACCGAAGACCCACCACCTTTTATGCACATGCAACCATGAATTTCCCAAGCCATCGGCTCTCCAAACTAATCTATCCGTCACAACAACCTCCCGAGCCATCAGCTCACCGGGTTAACTTGCCCATTTCCACAACCTCTGATCCTATCGCTCGGTGAAATTGAAGTCCTAATATATTTCTAATTACTCTTGTATTTATTTTAGTCTTACGGTTTAAGGTTAACCTTGGACTTCCTAGGGCATTCCCTATGAAGGGCTCTCGGGGGGACTAGGAACTACGATGGGCTGAAGCCCAAAGCTCCCTTTCGTAAGGTACTTATTATTATTGGTATCTACCCATAGTCAATCCCAATTAATGTTATACTAAATCTAACCCTAGTGTATTTTGACTCTCTCTCTCTCCATAGGAAAGACGATCTTTCGTCGATCCCGAGCACCACTTAACACTAGTCAACCCATTACACTCCCCATCATGACTCCTAATGATGAACTAATTTTTACCTTACCAAATCTGTATACTATTAACCCCAACTCCCCATGTCCATCCTACATGCTATCATAATTCTGCAGTTTTATTATATGCAGACCAACCTAAGCTATATGATGAGCATGAGTGGTGACTCCTTCAAATATACATCCAAATTCCCTAGAATTATTACTGGGGGTCTATCATGATATATTTAGACTAAAACCAGAAACTTGTAATTTTTATCATTAATTTAGAATTTATCAAAGTTTCCCCAAAATTAGGTCATGGGTGGTTTGGACATGAAGTACTAGATTTCCTTAAGTTATGGCCACCCAAACATTATGAACACTATATGATGCCAAAATATCAGAGAATACCAAGTTTCACAAATTTTCATAAATTTATTAGCCCCTAATTAATTAATTCAAGATAATTCCAATAAATAGAGGTAAAGAGGGAAGTACCACCAAACATTTTCCAAAATTTACACAAAAATTACCAGACCTTTAATATGATCATAAAACATTACTGACAAAGTTTCATACAATTCCAAGTTCAGTAAGCTATATAGAAAAGTATTTCAAATAAATCCCTAATGTGGCACTTTGTGAAGAAACATACTTGTAATCTCTTCCAAACAACATGTAATAATTTCTCAAGCTTTAATATGCCCTAAAAGGTTATCTGGCCAAGAAACTTAATTCTCCGGCAAGATATAGTATTTATTATCTATTCATCAAGACAAGGTGCACTAGTTCACTTAATAAATGAAGTACTATGAGATAAAGTCCAATCATTCCAAATTACTGACTAGTGCATATAAATGATATTTAATCAACATTTCCAAAGTTTCATAACATTCTAAATTAATTTAATCATGATTACTTCAAAATCATCAAAAGAGCAACATAAAGGTTATAACTATAAGTATGAGTTACTGTCTTCCAAACATCCTATAATAAATTTCAGAGGCTCATATTGCTATAAAAACTCTTCTGCCAAAATTTTATAAAGATCCATGGTCATACGTGAAAGTCCACCTAGTGTCAACTACTTACACCTATGGGGGGGATAGGTGTCTTTGCAGCGTATTTGCGGAATTAAAGTTTTACCTGCACAAGAAAACAAAACCACACAGCACAGAAAGTACACAAGCAATTTATAGTGGTTCCCCGATTTGGGTACGTCCACTTTCCCCCTTCGACCTATCTCCCAACCAGGGATGACTCGGTCACTTCACCCACAGGATTGAAATCCAATCCTTGCACTAACGGAAGGAACCCTTCCACACGTAGGAGTCAACACTCCCACAACACGGGTTGCACCCAACCCTACAACTAGAGACCAATCGGTCCTTTACAATGAAAGAGAAAATGAAAATAGCTTGTAAGAAATACAAACAACGTGAAGATCCAGGTGTCCCTTTTCGTTAGACTACTTGTTCTTGTAGACAACGAAAAGTCCACAACTCTAGATCTTTCTTGGAGAGAATCTTCTCTAGATCGACGGCTTCAACAAGAGAGGCGGTGATACTATGTAGATCCAATCTTCTTAGCAAAGTCGGCAAGGTCTTCCAACGGTCACACTAGGATCGATCGTCTCGATCGATTCGGATGGGGAAGGTTTCCCGATCACAAATCAAGAGACAAAAGATCTCTGGATAGACACGTGAGACGTCGTGCCCGACTAGGCTTCTGTCGTCGGGAGAGGTAACGAAAACCCCGATCAACGGTGGCGAGCAACTAGCGAGAGGCGGAGAAGGTCGGCCGAGCTCGCTTCCGATCTAGGGCTTGATAGCGGCTTGTTTTTCTTCGCTCTGTAATCCGTCTTTCTACTGTTCACAAATACAGCATATTTATACCTTAGGTCATGAAGATGACCGTTGTGGGCCCCGCCAAAGCAAGGACCTAAGACCGGTTCAAAATCCCTCAGATAACGTGGACCGGTCCAGACAGAGTTGGAAAAATACCCAAGTCAAAATCGGCGAGAATCGTAGGTGATTCTCGACGAATCGGCGAGAATCACTTACGATTCTCGCCGAATTCTACTAAGAGAATTCTGGCTGCACAGGTTATAGAGGCCGGGGAGAATCGGTGGGAATCACCTTGGATTCTCGCCGACTCGTCGATAATGCAAAGTCATTCTCGACGAATCGGCGAGAATCACTTGGTGATTCTCGACGATTCTTCCTTAGATGAGTTTTCTGACTGCGTCGAGACAGCCGGCCCAACCCTGCGAGAATCATCTAGTGATTCTCGACGACTCGTCGAGAATTACTAGTGATTCTCGACGAATCGGCGAGAATCGCTTACGGTCCGTTCGGCCCCCTGGAATTGGAATTGGGAATTGGAATTGGGGCAACAGAATTCCAATTCCAGTGTTCGGATGTTAGGAATTCGCTCGGAATTGGAATTGGTCCAATTCCATGGAATTCAATTTTGTACTATGACCAATTCTTATGGGTAAACACAGATATTTCATGGAATTCAGTTTTTTACTATGTCCGTCGTTGCCCGATCTCATCGTCGTCCCCGATTTCGCCGCCGCCGTACGATCTCGTCGCCACCGCCTGATCTTGCCGCCGCCGCCCGATCTCGCCGTCGCCGCCCGATCTCGCCGCCGCCGCCCGATCTCGCCACCGCTCACTCCCGATACCGCCACCGCCCCCCGATCTCGCCGCCGACGACCGATCTCACCGCCGTCGCCCGATCTCACTATCGTCGCGGCCCGATCTCGCCGCCACCGTCGCCCGATCTCGCCGCCGCCGCCGCTCGATCTCGCCACCACCGCCCGATCTCGCTGCAACTGCTCGATCTCGCCGCCACCACTGCCCGATCTCGTCGTCATCGCCTGATCACGGTCCTGATCTCGTCATCGTCACCCGATCTTGCCATCATCGACCGATCTCGTCATCGTCACCTGATCTCGTCATCACCGCCCGATCTCGCCATCGTTGCCCGATCATAATTAATTCTTTGTACACTACTTGAAGTTGATTTTTCTGATGTTGTGTTCTTTTTTTGCCAATTTCTATATTTTCTTAGAGATTGTAAAAGAAATAATTCCTCCCATCACTTGGTTTTGTTGCAATAACTTCATCCCGAGTGACAAGACTCCAACTTTAAATTGTCATGTCGCTCGGTCCTGCAAGCATGAGAAAAAAAGGAATTCTAAACCAATTCCAATTCCAATTCTAGAAATCCATCCTGCAGCCGAACAACTACATTGAAATTCAGACCAATTCCAATTCTCATAGGAATTGGAATTAGTTGAATTCCAATTCTGCAATTCCAATTCCAGGGGGCCGAACGGACCGTTAGTGATTCTCGATGATTTACACTTAGACAATTTTTGTCTTTCAACCCGTGAGATGGTCTTTGGCCCATCCTTGCTCCTTGACTGCTCTTGCTTTATCACAGCCCTGTACTTGAAATTAAGTACACCCCAATAGAGAGAGTACACGTAGGCCAACACACTGATCTGCTCAACAAGGAATTACGTTGCACAGACCCGTGTATATTGACCCACTGCACCCTGACATTGGTGTGTACTTAGCAATGAATAGCTGCAAGCACAACTAGAAGAAATTCATCAAATACATAGTGAATTCATCTTAGCTTTGATAGGAGGCTTCTTCAAATCCAGGTAATTGTGGATACAATACCCAACAATCTCCCCCTATTTGATGAAGCCAAAATCCTACTAAGCTAAGATGAATTTCAACATTCCAGATAAAATATGCATTAACCAACAGAGTGAGCAATAAACGTAATTAGATCAATGTGAGAGTCAAATAATAAACCACACACATGTATATATAAATATGAATATCCACACATAAATGTTCACAGTTTACTTAATAAAAAAGTTTAAATGAGATAATCACAAGAGCAACATCCTACAGATCTTTGTCCTTAGCTATGTCTTCTTTGAGTTGCTGAGCTAAGAATTTTTTGCTTTGTCGCTCAAAATACTCCTTGGGCTTAGGATAGTATCTCGGAGGGGGAGCTTTGTTTGCCACAGTGTTGCTTCTGAAGAACAAGTTTCTTTTGGCTTCATACAATTTGTGCTGCTCCCACTCGTATTGGCTATATACGTCATTCCTTTTGACTTGCCCTCCTTGTAGTAATGCAAAGGTGTCCAAGATGATATTCTTTGATACGGGACTCCATTTTTCATTCCTCACATCATCCTCCTTCAATCTGATCTTCTTTTCAGCCTGCGTTTCCCTAGAAGTCCCTTCTTGAATTTTCCTCTTGTCCCTGGCTCTTGCTATTGCTTCTTGATCAAACCAGCTTCTTTGTTCAGCCCTTTCAGCAGCTTTCTTTGCCTCGGCTTCGCTCATTGGTACTTCTTCAGTCCTTATGTCACCCGTAGCAGTACCAGCAGGGCCCACATCCTCACGCGGAGCGACAGGAACATGTATCCCCGAAGCCTCAGTTACCAGCCAGTGGGCCGTTTCAAACACGTACCTATTCAATTTATCGAATTTGTATTTGTCAATTATTATTTATTAAGTTGAATAAAGGTGCAGTTTTGAAAGGCATACCTATTGGTCTGATCGAAGTTTAGAAGTACTAACTCTTGAAGCCCCGCCATCTTAGCATTATACGCTTCCTCCCCCTTTTTGGCTTTGACGGCTATAGAGTTTGTATAGGAATGCAAAGAGGCATCAATGTGCTTCACGGTTTTACTGAATTCGTCCAGCAGAGATTTCTGATTTGCGTTCAGCGTTACCATGTTGGCATCGAATTTTTGTATGCTGTCTGCCACAATATGTGCATTTTTATTGACTACAGCCAGATCGTCAGTATTCTTCTTCAGTCCTTGCATGAGAAGAGATATGGCTGTGCCTGCCTCTGTATATTTTTCATCAAATTTCTTTTCCATCACATCTAGTTTGTGGTTGATCTGAACCACATTCTTAAGCATGAGATCCTCAGACTCCCGCAGTCTCTTTAGCACTTTGTTGTGGGATTTCTCAAACTTATCCTTGAGCTCATCAAGCATTCCTTGGACAAAATTAACAGTGTGGTTTGCTAGGTTTGCTTGAAGCGGAGGAGCAGCAGGCAGACCCTGGTCAGGTGCCCCAGCAGAAGTACTGGGAGAGCTGGACACTAGAATAGAGTCCACAGGGGGGGAGAGAGGGTTACTGAGAGGGCTCCCCCTGCATTCCTGCATCCGACCTCTCAGGAGCTTGTTCCTCAGATGGAACCCCAGCATCCTCCTGAGAATCCACTACTGTCTCATTCTCTGGTACTTCTTCCTCTATCTCAGTCTCCAAGTGATCAGGCTTATCGGCAGAGTTGTGCACATCTTCTTCTACTTCTTCCTCCTCCTCCTCATCAGCCACCTCATCTCCCAGATCATCGTCGATAAAAGCTGCCTCATCGTTCTCAACCTCCTCATCATCTGCTACTTCATCTGCCACCATCTCCACAGCATCTTTAGCTATCTGAGCAACATCAGATAAGATGTTTGCAGAACCGGTTATAGGCTCCCCCTCAGTTCCTGCAATCAGGGCATCAGGAACTTCACTGGGTGCTGCCATAGAATGAGCAGGAGCACCAGTGTCCACGGCCGGAGATGCTGCCTCTTGGTCTATTTCCCTGGCAGTCTGCCCTATTAGACGTTCCCACCGGTCGAATATGCTAGCATCCATCCTTTTCTAGTAGTGTAGAGGCACTCCCTTGCTCATGTCGAATGTGTCTCCATCCAGTTGATTCAGATATAGGCTAATGATTCTGCCAAAGCTGGGGGTTCGGAGTGTGTCTTTAATCCTGTCAAACAGCATGGCTCCCCAGTTGAACCACTTTCGGCAGACGATTGCCACCAGAGTCTTGAACATTTCCCCAAAAATATGGTCGTGGGATCCAGGTTTGCAGATTAGAGCCTTCCCAACGATGTCAGACAGCAACTTTCCTTCCTCGTTCATATCCTTCCTTTTGATTGATCTGGTCCACCTGGCCAATCCACAGAAGGATAGGGTCCTTGCTCTATCCTCTTCCTCCAGGTAATCTTCCTCTTCACAACTGGATAGCCGCAGGCATTGGGACAGTTTCCTGGCGGATAACTTGATTTTCTTCCCGGCAACCTTGCTTTTGATGGAGTTGTCTTCATGACGGAGCTTCGCCGTTGCAAAGAACTCCAATACTTCCTTGTCCAAGATCTTGCACGGGTGCTCCAGCACGAACGTCAGGCCCGCTTCTTCAAGCATGATGATAATGTTCCGGAACTCATCCGAGGCCTGGGAGAACCCGGTTCTCACTAGCTCACATCCAGTGACCAGGCCTGCAGTAGTCCGTGGGGCCATAGTAAACCTAGGAAGAAGGAGAATACCAATTTCAAGTCTAAGGATCTCCGAAACCACGAGAGTGCGAGAAAAATCTAACCAAGCTCAAGTCACGGAAAGGGACAATATGGAGATTACCTAGTGGGGAGAGGCAGTGAAAGTTCCGGCTTCCTCACTACGGAACACTCGAGGACGCCTAAGACGCGGAGCTGCGGCGAGAGTGGTCAGCAGACGGCGTTAGTTGTTAGTTCACCAAGGAGTTATGTAGGAGAAGGTCGTCGGGAGGTGAGAGAGACGGGGATTCCAGCGATGCTTGGACGGGGTCTTGGCGGAACGGCGAAAGGCGGACGAGGTCTTGGCGGAACGGTGAAATGCGGAAGACAAAGAGTCGGAGGGTATCGTCGGGAAGAGTCGGTTTGAATTGATTCCGGGTTTAAATAATATCCGGATACTTGGCGACTAACCTATTCCTGCCGAATGGCTCCCCTGGTTTAAATATCTCAGCGAGATTTGACAATTCGGCGAGACTTGTAATTAGGTGAGTATGTGATTTGATATGACGAGTATCGCCTATATTCCAACATAACGTTCTTTTGCCAAGGGTTGGAAGGGCTCAGGAGGCATACTTGCTTCTACATCCACTAAAGGGATTGCCAAACTACATGGCTTAGGAGGCACATCAACTAGGATTTACTTGACATCATGACAGTGGCTTTGCCAATTTCACCGGTCATTTCTAGATGGATAAGTGCAATAATCTTGATGTCAGAGGTCATGTTCAGTGACTCTTCATGACGTCTTTTCAATTTTCGGAGGCGGACTTATCCCCCAAAAAAAATGTCAAACTAATCTCTACTAGTAGAAGTGAAGGTTATCTCACACATATACTCCTTCCCAAGGTGAATGAGCATACGCGAATACTTTTTCTATAAGACAATCTAATTTCAGACGAGGTGAATTCATTATTAAGTGTGGATATGTCAACATACATATATATACATATATGGAATTATTTATGCGATATGGCTCAAACATTTGGGCTAATTACAATTACCTGTGATAACAAGACGTAACATTCAAATCATCAGCACAGGTTACATCAGGAGGTCAGTATGCATGTGCCTGTAATGATGACACTGCTCCCATTCTCGACACTTTATCCACGTCAATCTTGGAGCATCTCCTGTCAAGTTCCCGTCAGGATTGTGGGAACCTAGACCACCCTGCAGGAAAGAGTTATCTTGCCTTAGGAACCCAATAAGTATTGGGTCCTAGGTTCCTGTTAGCATAATAATTGGGATGCCTCCCCTCAGGGATCCTGGAGGGAGGACTAACATTGCCTCGAGGATGTGGAAGTCCTCTTGCCTTTGACACAGAAGGGTTGTGCCAACAATCTATGGCAAAATGACCCACTTTGCCACAACACCAACATTCATGAATGTTGTACCGCCGTTTGTGACCTGAACCGGTGACTGAGGTAGTCAAGGACCTAGGTCTAAATGGGATAAAGCCGGATCTGTTCTCAAAATTGCCTCTTCCATCGTGACACTTGGAAGGGTGGAAGGAAGGCATGTAGTGAGCGTCATGAGGCCTGGGAGGTGGTGCCTTCCTTTCAGTCCGCACCCTTTCAGAGGCCCCATGAGCACTAACTGCATGACTTCTAACCCCCCTTTATTGTGTCCTAGGGTGGTGAGAGGCGCAGTGAGAGCTGATATCAGCAGATTCATGCAGAGTTGGGGTTGTGGCCGAGAATACAAAGGGTTCAAAACGAGCCTTAGGCATTCTCTCAAGGGTGGCCATGACAGCCCTTGCATTATGGGTGTTTCCACATGAGGGCAGATCACCCTTGTAGTGACCACGGTTGTTCCTGTGATCATCCATGTAGGCATGATGAGTACCCTTCCTTTCTGGAGTGGGGGGTCTAAATACCGTTTCCCCATTTCTCCATGAATTGATAATCCGGGAGATCCACCTATTTTCTTCCTTTCTTTTGAGAGAATCAACCTTGGAAAAGTTGGATACTATCCTCTTCTCATTCTCTAGACTACTCTCTAGATCTGAGATTTTAGAGTCTTTAACCTTATTGGATGCCAATTGGAGAACCAATAAGATCTTCAGCCGAGCAATCTCCTGAGCTTGCTCCTCAACAATCATGTTGCTTTTCTGAAGGACACTCTTCCGAGCATCAGGATTTTCTGGAGGGCAATCATCCTAAATATTCCTGTCTTCAGGAACATGAGGAAGAGAGGGGAAAGGTGAAGAAGTTACCTGGTCCTGAATTAGCTGATCAGGAATAGTGTTAGGACTGACCGGGGCAGCTGAGTCATCTTCAGCTGTGCAGTCTTCATCAACTTCCTCCTCAGTCTCTGATAAGGACACAGGAGCCCTGATACTGAGAAATTGTTCATCACTTTCTTCTTCAGAAATACTGACCCCCATATATGGCTCATCCTCTTGCTGACGACTTATCCCTGTTCTGTTTGATCCCTCCATGAGGTCTGATACAGTTTGCCACAAGGACTTGGCCGTCTTACACTTTTCAAGTCTTGACCGGGAAGGTCCAGTCCAGACATCCAGGATGATTTTACGAATCATTTTATCCAAGTTGAAAAGAGAGAATTCAATCTCAGACATTTCAGTAGTCTCCTTGGGGATCTGCATATCCTTTCCAGAGCAGGAGGCCTTCATGGGAATGAAGGGACCCTCTTCCAGAATGAGTGATGCTCGAGGGTTGATGGCCTCCAGATGAAATAGTACTCTCATCTTCCATACAGGATAGTACTCCTTTGTACAAGAGGGGAGTCTTAGAGGAGGGACATCATAATCCAACTCCATGCTTGAGTCTGATCTTCTTGTTGACACTAGATGCAGAAACTTACTCGAGGTGTTAACCCCTCTGATGAGTAACCTCCCTCTGATACCACTTGAAAGTCCACCTAGTGTCAACTACTTACACCTATGGGGGGATAGGTGTCTTTGCAGCGTATTTGCGGAATTAAAGTTTTACCTGCACAAGAAAACAAAACCACACAGCACAGAAAGTACACAAGCAATTTATAGTGGTTCCCCGATTTGGGTACGTCCACTTTCCCCCTTCGACCTATCTTCCAACCAGGGACGACTCGGTCACTTCACCCACAGGATTGAAATCCAATCCTTGCACTAACGGAAGGAACCCTTCCACACGTAGGAGTCAACACTCCCATAACACGGGTTGCACCCAACCCTACAACTAGAGACCAATCGGTCCTTTACAATGAAAGAGAAAATGAAAATAGCTTGTAAGAAATACAAACAACGTGAAGATCCAGGTGTCCCTTTTCGTTAGACTACTTGTTCTTGTAGACAACGAAAAGTCCACAACTCTAGATCTTTCTTGGAGAGAATCTTCTCTAGATCGACGGCTTCAACAAGAGAGGCGGTGATACTATGTAGATCCAATCTTCTTAGCAAAGTCGGCAAGGTCTTCCAACGGTCACACTAGGATCGATCGTCTCGATCGATTCGGATGGGGAAGGTTTCCCGATCACAAATCAAGAGACAAAAGATCTCTGGATAGACACGTGAGACGCCGTGCCCGACTAGGCTTCTGTCGCCGGGAGAGGTAACGAAAACCCCGATCAATAGTGGCGAGCAACTAGCGAGAGGCGGAGAAGGTCGGCTGAGCTCGCTTCCAATCTAGGGCTTGACGGCGGCTTGTTTTTCTTCGCTCTGTAATCCGTCTTTCTACTGTTCACAAATACAGCATATTTATACCTTAGGTCATGAAGATGACCGTCGTGGGCCCCGCCAAAGCAAAGACCTAAGACCGGTTCAAAATCCCGCAGATAACGTGGACCGGTCCAGACAGAGTTGGAAAAATACCCAAGTCAAAATCGGCGAGAATCGTAGGTGATTCTCGACGAATCGGCGAGAATTGTAGGTGATTCTCGACGAATCGGCGAGAATCACTTACGATTCTCGCCGAATTCTACTAAGAGAATTCTGGCTGCACAGGTTATAGAGGCCGGGGAGAATCGGTGGGAATCACCTTGGATTCTCGCCGACTCGTCGAGAATGCAAAGTTATTCTCGACGAATCGGCGAGAATCACTTGGTGATTCTCGACGACTCGTCGAGAATTACTAGTGATTCTCGACGAATCGGCGAGAATCACTTAGTGATTCTCGACGATTTACACTTAGACGATTTTCGTCTTTCAACCCGTGAGATGGTCTTTGGCCCATCCTTGCTCCTTGATTGCTCTTGCTTTATCATAGCCCTGTACTTGAAATTAAGTACACCCCAATAGAGAGAGTACACGTAGGCCAACACACTGATCTGCTCAACGAGGAATTACGTTGCACAGACCCGTGTATATTGACCCACTGCACCCTGACATTGGTGTGTACTTAGCAATGAATAGCTGCAAGCACAACTAGAAGAAATTCATCAAATACATAGTGAATTCATCTTAGCTTTGATAGGAGGCTTCTTCAAATCCAAGTAATTGTGGATACAATACCCAACAATACGACCTTTCAATTTTTCCATAAAGAGGTATAGGCCTAAACAATTTTGAATTGATGAAGGTTATGTGCACATGTTTAAATGTCACCAAATCAGTATACTGCTAACCCCAACTCCGTATGTCCATCCTAAATGCTATCACAATTCTACATCCCACATGCTAAACAATTACCAAATCAGTATATTACTAACCCCAACTCCCTATGTCCATCGTACATGTTATCGCAATTCTGCAGTTTTACTATATGCAGACCAACTTAAGTTATATGATGAGCATGAGTGGTGACCCATTCAAATATTCATCCAAAAGCCCTATACTTATTATTGGTTGTCTATCATCACATATTTAGACTAAATCCAGAAACTTGTAATTTTTCTAAATAATTTAACATTTATCAAATTTTCCCCAAAATTAGACTATGGGTGGTTTGTACATGAAGTACTAGATTTCCGTAAGATATGGCCACCCAAAAATTATGAACACTATATGATGTCAAAATATTAAAGAATACAAAGTTTCACAAATTTACATAAATGTAATAACCCCTAATTAATTAATTTAAGATAATTACAATAAATAGAGATAAAGAGGGAAGTACCACCAAACATTATCCAAAACTTACACAAAAATTACCAGAGATTTAATATGATCATAAAACATTACTGACTAAGTTTCATATAATTCCAAGGTCAGTAAGTTATATACAAAAATACTTCAAATAAATCCCTAATATGGCACTTTGTGAAGGTCTAGTAGGGCACTTTTTTTCGCTACCGAGCCTTACGCCCAGAATCGTCATTTTGCAGTGACACCGACACTCGGTGTGGTTGTCTCTACAAAACGCCGATTCTGCCGGCATTAGTGATCACCAAAGTAGTAAGTAATACGAGTCCACATATCACATCTCTCTATCAATATATATAAAAGAGCAATAGTCCACAATGAGTACAAAGTATGAAAGAGAGTAGAAAATAAAAGGGCTTAAGCCCGGTATATGTCTAATACAAATTATCGCTCTCTCACAACTCACAACATCTAAGTGGAAGCAAACTGAAATCCTTCCTCGACCCCTCATCGTGTTGTAGTGTTAGTACACAGCAACTGCTCCTCATGTCCTGCCTCCTTGTCCTTCCGGTGTTGATGCTCCTGCTGCTCGATCCCCTAAAATTATGTGGTCCACCGACCATTAGTCAAAAGACTAATCCAATATCGTCATCGCCTCACCCCCGCAACTCCTAGGCATTGTGCGGGGAGGATGAAAGCAAAGGAAAACAAAGCAGTGTGGAATAAGCAGGTGAAAACTACCCTAGCAGGTGTATGTACAAAATAATTATAACAAAGAAGTAGTAATGTAAACATGTAAAGTAGAGTAGTAAGTACATGTAAAGTAAACTATGAAATAAGTAACATTAACTTATATGAATGCCCATACAAACTTATAAGTTAAGGTGTCTTTTGTAAGGCTCCCATCGTATAAGTTATCTCATACTAGTTTATGCGATGGGTTGTCATGTAATATGCAGGTATATGTGTAAAGATATGTTATGACAAGATTCAGGCAAGTGCAACACACATACGTGACTCAATGCGCACAGACCTTTAGTTTCCCCATTTTAGAAGCTTAGCTACACTCCCAGGAGCCTCAATAGTGGCCAACGGAGACAGTGGGTCAGTCCACCCCACTCCTAGGCGAGTAACTGCACTATCAATCCTAACCCTTATGTATGCCTCTGAAGGATACACTAGAGTCACCACGTGTTATGCTGACTAACGGCCAATCTTTTCCTTGGCTAAGTGAAAACCACACTTATCGAGTCAACGTATCGATATCGGTGCAATTGACCGTCTAATACCAAGGACCCACCAACTTTTATCCACATACAACCATTTATTTCCCGATCCATCGGCTCTCCAGACTAACATGTCCGTCACAACAACCTCCCGAGCCTTCCGCTCACCGGGCTAACTTTCCATTTCCACAACCACCGAGCCTACCGCTCGGTTAACCTAGTCAAGCTAATGTCCCATGTCACCGGAATTAGTGAAAGTGAAGTCCTAATATATTGTTAATCACTCTTGTATTCATTTTAGTCTTATGGTTTAAGGTTAACCTTGGACTGCCTTGGGCATTCCATGTGAAGGGCTCTCGGGGGCACTAGGATATACGATGGGCTAAAGCCTAAAGCTCCCTTTCACAAGGTACTTATTATTATTGGTATCTATTTATAGTCAATCCCATTTAATGTTATATTAAATCTAACCCTAGTGTATTTTGACTCTCTCTCTTCATAGGAAAGACAATCTTTGGTCGATCTCGAGCACCACTTAACACTAGTCAACCCAACACCCTCTCCATCATGACTCCTAATGATGAACTCATTTTTACCTTACCAAATCAGTATACTATTAACCCCAACTTCTTATGTTCATCCTACATGCTATCACAATTCAACAGTTTTACAATATGCAGACCAACCTAAGCTATATGATGCGCATGAGTGGTGAACCCTTCAAATATTAATCCAAATGCCCTAGAATTATTACTGGGGGTCTATCATGACATATTTAGACTAAATCCAGAAACTTGTAATTTTCCTAATTAATTTAGCATTTATCAAATTTTCCCCAAAATTAGGCCATGGGTGGTTTGAACATGAAGTGCTAGATTTACTTAAGTTATGGCCACCCAAAATTTATGAACACTATATGATGAAAAAATATTAGAGAATACCAAGTCTTACAAATTTTCATAAATGTATTAGCCCCAAATTAATTAATTCAAGATAATTGCAATAAATAGAGGTAAAGAGGGAAGTACCACCAAACATTATCCAAAAATTACACAAAAATTACCAGAGCTTTAATATGATCATAAAACATTACTGACAAAGTTTCATATAATTCTAAGGTCAGTTCATGTAAGAACACGGGGGGATATGTTGGGAGGGAGGAGTTCATGGAATCCATCGGGGGGATCATGGACATGCTGAAGCAGATCTCACAGTGAGGAGATTGCGAGACCCCTCCACCCCAGATGTCCGGTCTCGCGCCCCACGAAGGGATCGTCCCGGCAAGGATAGGTGAGGATGCGCCAGGGAGGTGACCATGAAAGTAGGTAGCGGCGGAAGGAAGTCGGCGAGACCTAGATGGAAGGGAACTCTTCGCCAGTCCCGGGAGTGTCGTCTCGCCAGGGTAGATGGTTGCGCGAGTGGAGGTGGCGAGACCCATGGCGAGAGGGTCACCTTTTTGCGAGCTGATTCTTTCGGCTCCCGTCCGAAAGGGGTTCCATGAGCCCGAGATGACCTATTATGTGGGAAAAGACAACCCCCTCCAGCACTTGTAGTGGTTTGAGGACACGGTCTCCATCAGACCAATGACAGACGCATTCAAGTGTCGCCTCTTTGCCATCACTCTGAAGGACAAAGCCCGGAACTGGTTTCATTAACTCCCAACAGGGTCGATATATAGTTTCGAAGACTTGAGCAGGAGTTTCCAATTACGCTTTTCGACCTCAAAGAAGAGGAAGAAGAATCCGGAATCCATTTTTCTGATCAAGCAGAAGGCCGGCGAATCGTTAGCCCAGTACGTGGATCGCTTCCAGGAGGAAATCCTGGATATTCAGGTGGTGTCGGGATTTGCTCTCCAGATGGCCTTCACAATGGGGCTGAGGGAAGGCTTCTTCAAGATGAGCCTGACCAGGAAGGCATCGTTGTCATTTGAAGGGTTGATGGAGAAGGCAGCAAAAGAGATAGTGATGGAGGCAGCAAACCCGGCGTTTGCTAAGAAGTTAGAAAGGTTGACGGAGGTGGAGTCGAGGGAACCAGGAGGAGTGAGGCAGCAGGAAGGAAGGAGGAGGGAAGAGCCAAGAGGGCTGGTGCGTCAGGAGTTGGGTTGGAGGCAGCCGGGAGGCCCCGTTCAAGGGAAGGGAAGAGGTTTCTCTTAGAGGGTAGGAACTACTACCAGGGAGGACCAGGGAGGTTCCATCAGCTGGGGTGGGGACATGGTCTTAGACCGCTCCCACCCCCGCCTCAGCAAGCTATGCCATTGGTCGGGGAAGAGGAAGAGAGCGAGGAAGAGCAGGAGCAGGAGCAGGGAGAAGGAGGAACCCCCAAGAGGGGAGGCAGGATGGGGAGGTAGCCTTGTCGTATTGTGACTTCCATGAGGAGGAAGGCCACGTGACGGCTACCTGCCCAGATTTTCTGGAATTTAAGGGGAGAAGAGTGGCGGGTGAGCAGCAGCTACTGGTGCGGATTATAGAGATGACTGGAACTGGAGAAGAGGATCGATGCGTGGACTGATCAGACGTTGGAGATCGAGGAGGGATCGGGGTGATCCATGGGGGGTAGGGATTGAGGCTACCCTGTAACGACCCCATCCGTTAAATGACGTATAATAGAAGGTCCGGCCGGGGCCCCACACTATATGCCACAAACAGACGGTGAGGTCACAGGATAATACCAAACCATACGAATCCTAACTCAGAGCATTCTAGCGGAAGCTTTAAGTTATAACTTTGAACTCTAAACAGGAATGTCCAATATATAAACCACCTTTATATATCACCACGGAATGTACACAAATACAAGAGTTTGGCCTTAAGGCCTTACAGTTCCTCTTTCACAACGTATGGTTTACAAACCTCGGCGCGCAGGCCGGCCATACATGAGTAAAAGCAAATAAGCAAAACATTCGCTTAGCCTTCAAGGGCTAGCCGCAGCAGCAGCAGCAACAGCAGTAGGGCTTCAGCCCATCACTTACCACTTGGCTCTCCAGCACCTGCATGGGAACAATCCACCCAACCGGTGGCAAACAATGCAACGGTCAGCATTCAGCTGACCCAATTATAACAATCCTACCCCTTTCTCGGGGCATGAGCATTCTTTCCCTGCAAAGCATGGCATCATCAAATAGGAACTATGTGCGCGCAGGCACATTCAAGCCATCACAACTATCGGCCACACGGCCCGACAGTCCGTGCACTCAGGCCACATTCTTGGTGTACCGGAATACCAGGGTCAACACCACCGTCTACACGGTATTTGAGCATTCTAGTCTTTCCGGCACGCGGGCCTAAGACTCTCATTAGGCGCTCCAACAAAACCTATAACCAGGCTTCCAAGTCGGACGGACCTAACGCAGGTACGGATCAGCCACCCCCCGTTGCTCAAGTCGCCGTGCCACCTCGAATACGGAAGTATCCATGGCTATTTATAGGCGCGGGTCGGTTTCACCTTTCCTGTTCGGCAATCTGCCTTTTCATCGAGTTGCAGCCCAACGGCTCAACCGCTCATAAAGTGGCAACGCATGGCCACAAGAGTTGCATCCAACCCTCTTCATTTCCTGGACATCATCCAGTACTTCCTGCTGCACCAAGCAACAGGTAGGCACAAGGCAACACAAGCCATATTCACAGAGCCTTCTCCGATATGCAAACAAGCATCACCAATCCAGACCATGTCCAGATGGGCTTCACACAGCATGCCTAGAGCCGTACTTCAATTCCAGCCTCTAACAAGGGGGACTTCACATATCTACCCCAAGGGACACCACAACCCACCGCACACTCGCGGGGAAGGGTTTTCCCTATGCAATGCAGAAAAGAAGGACTTCACATGTCCAAGGAGGGAGATCGTTACCCTTGTCGATCTCTTCGGAGCCATCGAAAACTAGCCGGTGAGAAAGAACCGCAGCAGCCTTGCCTTCACAACGCCGGCTTCGGATCACGAATCGGACCACGGGAACTCCGCCGGTGGCTTGCTCTCCTCCTCCTTCTTCTTCTTCTTCTCTCTTTCTCTCTTCCTTAAGCAAAATGAAGAATGACTTCTTCATCATTCCTTCACGAATTTAATCCAGCCAGGAATCACCTGAGCCCTTGGATCCAAAGAGAGAATCTGAACGGCCACGATTTGCCCAAATACCCAATTTTTGGCTGACACGGCCTGTGACACGCCCGTGTCACAGGCCGTGTACCCTGAAGCGGCACACACGGTATTTGAACCGACTGAACAACACAGGTATCGACACGCCCGTGTCGAACCTGACACGCCCGTGTCAAACCTGAGACACGCCCGTGTCAAACCTGCCTCATCGAGCTACAACCAGTACACGGGTCGGAACACGGCATCTGACACACCCGTGTCCAACCTGACACGCCCGTGTTCACGGCCGTGTTCAAGGCCGTGTACTTCTCTGACTCGAATAGGCCATTTTCGAAATTTAATTGCGTGACGTGCCCTGGGACACGCCCGTGTCGATGGCCGTGTCCCAGGCTCGACGATCGTCGACCATCAATCGTCGACTAACCTGAACACGCCCTGGGACATGCCCGTGTCCCAGGCCGTGTACCCCCGACACGCCCTGGGACACGCCCGTGTCCCAGGCCGTGTCAAACAGCCTGCACCTCAAACTTCATGTTGAGTCTTTTTGGGGTCTTTTTGGGGTGTTACAACCCTCCCCCCCTTAACAAAATTTCGTCCGAAATTTGCACGGTAAGGAAACAAGAACCAGCAATGCTATAACTATGTTAACTTGGTTATAACATAAAGTACACGGTCTACAGCTTATACAAACAGTTCGGGAAATTCAGCTCGCATGGTCTGCTCTCGCTCCCATGTTAGCTCTTCACGGCCACAATTGTCCCATCGGACCTTGACCATCCCGATCACTTTGTTCCGCAACTGTTTCTCGGCTCGATCCTCGATCCGAATGGGTCTAACCCTCGTCGTTAGCCCATACTCGACCGGTACCCGATCATTCTCCACCACTTGAGCTGGATCCTTCACCGCCTTACGAAGGACTGAGATGTGAAATACATCATGTAATCCACCCAAGTCTGCTGAAAGTGCTAGTCGATAAGCAGCTTCCCCAACTCGCTCCACCACCTCAAACGGACCAAGATACCTCAGACTTAGCTTTTTCAAACGCCGAATCCTGGACACGCCTTTAAAGGGTTTGATCTTCAAATATACCCAATCACCCACCGCGAACTCCACGTTCCGATGTTTGGCATTGTAGTACTTTGCTTGACGATCTTGGGCTATCAGTAGCCTCTCCCGAATAGAGCGTATGAGCGAGGTAGCTTCTTCGACTTCCTTTTTCCCACTCAGCTTAGATTCGCCTGCTTCTGCCCAAGCTAACGGTGTACGGCATTTACGACCATACAACGCCTCAAATGGTGCCATACCAATACTCGCTTGGTAGCTATTATTATAGGCAAATTCGACAAGAAATATATAATCTTCCCATCTCTTACCAAAGTCTAGGGCGCACATGCGGAGCATATCCTCCATCGTCCTGTTGGTTCGTTCAGTCTGGCCATCCGTTTGGGGATGAAAGGCCGTACTAAACGCTAACTTTGTACCCAACATTTGATGAACGAGCCGCCAATCATTCGATGTGAACCGCCCATCACGGTCACTAACGATGCTCCGAGGAACACCGTGCAGTCGAACAACCTGCTCCACATAAAGCTTGGCCAAGGTTTCCACTGAATCGTCTCTTCTGTTTGGATGGAAGTGCGCCACTTTTGTCAACCGGTCCACAATCACCCAGATTGAATCATGACCGCGTTGAGATCTCGGCAACCCGTGCACGAAATCCATCGAAATATCATCGAACTTCCACTCCGGAATAGGTAACGACTTCAGGAAACCACCAGGCTTCTGGCACTCTGCTTTCACCAATGCACAAGTATTGCATTCTGCCACATAACGTGCGACATCTTTCTTTAGTCCGGGCCACCAGAACAGCTTTTTCAGATCTCTGTACATCTTTGTGCTCCCTGGGTGAACTGAGTACTTTGCAAAGTGAGCTTCGTACATCAACTCTTCCCTCAATTTACCCACACTTGGGACGCACACTCGACCATTTCTTCATAACAAACCGTTATCCCAAGAGAATTGGTCCTCCGGCCCATCTTTTGCATAGCGCTGGAGACTTTCATCAAGCTCTGTTGCTCGCCGAACTCTGTCCGTAAGGTCATATTGCACCTCCGTCCAGTTCAAGCATGCATCGGTTGACGAACCCTTGTCAACGCAAGATATCTCCAATGCTTCCAATTCCTGGATTAAACGCTGATCATGCCTCTGCAACCAGCTTGCCCGTACCGGAGTCTTTCGACTCAAAGCATCAGCGACCACATTTCCCTTCCCGGGAGTATAGTGAATCTTGAAGGTGTAGTCCCCGAGGAACTCCATCCATCTTCGTTGTCGCATATTCAGATCCTTCTGATCCAACAAATACTTTAGGCTTTTGTGATCCGTATAGATATCCACTTTAACGCCATATAGATAGTGCCGCCACAACTTGAGCGCAAAGATTACCGCCGCCAACTCCAAATCATGGACGGGGTAATTCCGCTCATGCACTTTCAACTGACGCGAGGCATAAGCAATCACTTTACCAAACTGCAGAAGAACGCAGCCTAAGCCGCTCCCTGATGCATCACTATAGATCTCATACCCATCGGTACCACATGGCGATGTCAACACAGGCGCCGTGGTCAAACGACTCTTCAAGTCTTCAAAAGCTCGCGCGCACTGCGGCGTCCAAATGAACTTTTGATCTTTTCTCGTCAGCGTGGTCAGAGGTAAAGCAATCCGTGAGAAATTTTCCACAAACCGTCTATAGTAGCCCGCAAGTCCAAGGAAGCTCCTGACCTCGGCCACTGAAGACATCACTGGCCAATCTCGAATGGCACTTATCTTCAACGGATCCACCGCGATACCTTCTCCACTTACCACATGGCCTAAAAAGGCTACTGAAGAGAGCCAGAACTCACACTTTGAGAACTTGGCATAAAGCTTATTCCTCCGCAGGGTATGCAAGACCAACCGCAAATGGTTTGCGTGATCCTCTTCCAACTGAGAGTATACTAAGATGTCATCGATAAACACAATAACAAACAAATCCAAGTACTCTCGGAACGTTCGATGCATTAGGTCCATAAATACCGAAGGCGCATTACATAGGCCAAACGGCATTACCGTGAACTCATAATGACCGTAGCGTGTTCCAAACGCCGTCTTGGGAATGTCACCTTCCCGAATCCTTAGCTGATAATATCCCGATTTCAAATCCAACTTGGAATAGACCGTTGATCCTGCCAGCTGATCAAAAAGGTCATCAATCCGCGGGATCGGATATTTGTTTTTCTCCGTCAGCTTATTCAACTCGCGGTAGTTAATACACAACCGTAAGCTACCGTCTTTCTTTTTCACAAAGAGAACAGGCGCGCTCCAAGGTGACATACTTGGGCGTATATATCCCTGCTCCAACAACTCTTGCAATTGGACTTTCAACTCAGCCATCTCTTTTGGCGCGACACGATATGGTGAGCGGGCCACAGGTTTCGCACCTGGCACCAACTCAATAGAGAAGTCAATCTCCCGCTGGGGTGGTAACCCAGGAAGATCTTTAGGAAACACATCGGCAAACTCTGACACAACTAGCACTTCACCGACACTGGCCTTTGGCTCAACAGCCTGAATTAGCGTGAAGAATAACTTCGCGCCCTTCCGAACAGCATTGACGACTTGGAGTGCAGACAACAGAGTCTCGCCCACTCCTCGCATACCAGCGAACTTCGTCACAAGTCCGGTATTCTGGCCCAGTGTAATCTCCTTGGAGTTGCAATCAATAAAGGCACGCTGCTCCGAGAGCCAGTCCATACCAAAGATCACATCAAACTCCGATAACGGTAGCACAGCTGCACTCAAACCGAAATCCCGACTTCCTATTTGCACATCCACATCGCAAGCCCTATCCGCAAGCATCACACAGCCATTCGGCAACAGCACCCTTGTACTATCCACCGTCACATGACTTGGTACCCCAATTCGAGATACGAAATCCTCAGACAGAAAAGAATGCGAAGCACCCGTATCAAACAGGGCTCTCGCCAAATTATTCTGAATCAGGACAAAGCCTGCAGCACACACATCATGCACACGCTATACATAACCAAAAACAATAGCACATAAGCAAGTAAGCTAAATCAACTCGTACCTGTGACGACATCACTTTGCTTAATCGCTTCCTGTTGGCCAAGTTGATAGATTCGGGGCTGCGCCTGGGACGTCGAGGAATCAACCACCGCTTTGCCCTTCTCAGCATAAGACGCACCCGTCTTCTTTTCCCCTTTGGGCTGCACAACCCGACAGTCACGAGCTATATGCCCCACCCGGCCACAGTTATAGCATGTACGAGAATCCGGCCTTGATGTCGCTCCCGACACAACGGTCGTAGTCACTTGCCCAGATGGCTTGGACCTCTTGCCCCCTTTCTTCTGGTAAAACGACTTGCTCGGGCGAGGTGCTTGAAACTCTGGCTTCGACGCAACCAAGCCCTTGTTCCCTTGCACTCGCCTCATGTCCTTCTCCAACGCGCACGCAGTATCAACCAATGCCTGAAACCCTTGGTTCACTGAACTCGAAAGCAGGAATCGCAACTCATCCAGCAATCCTTCATAGAACCGATTTGTTTTCCTTTGGTCATCCGCGAAGATTGTACCCGCATATTGTCCCAACCTGGTAAACTCATGCAAGTAGACATCCACGCTATCTTCCCCTTGCTTTAACCGTTGGAACTCATTTTCCATAGCAATGCGTTGTGCCGCTGGGACATGTTTCGCCAGAAAAATCCGAGAGAACTCCTCAATCGACACTTGCGTTAATTGCCTGCCCGCCAAATGGTGTACCTCAACCTCGTCCCACCACAACCGCGCCTCTCCTTCAAGCATGAAGGTGGCCAAGGTGACCTTGAGAGTTTCCTCCGCCCTGATCGCTGTCATTATCCGCTTGACACGCGATAACCAATCCTCTGCCTGCGTTGGGGATCCCATGCCCGTAAACGTAGGAGGACTGAAGCTCATGAATTGCTTCAACTGTCGGTCAGCTGCTCGTGGATCTACAGCCTCAACCGGCTCGGGTCTTACATCAACACGAACTTGCACTACTACCGGCTGCGCTTGCCCGGTCGGCTGAATCATGGCAAATAGCGCCTCAGCAACTAAGCGAACAGTTTCCGCAGATGGAGGAGGTGTTGGCACCTCAGCTGGTGCCGCACTCTCATCAGAGCGCTGGGGCTCAGACTGCCCAGCACCACTACGTGTCACCTATAGGTGGACAAGACACACATTAGCGAACGTATGCAAGCAAGACAACACAAAAAGGAACGCGCAGATTCCTCAAACAAGATTTTGTACATTCCTTAGTGGACATTCCAGAGTTCATTAGCGTTACAGCAGGTCGCACAAACACGTGCTTGCCACCCCACAAAAGAATTCGACCACGAATTCGAAAGAGGAAGACCGACAAAAGCTGATACAAAAATGTAACGACCCCATCCGTTAAATGACGTATAATAGAAGGTCCGGCCGGGGCCCCACACTATATGCCACAAACAGACGGTGAGGTCATACGATAATTCCAAACCATACGAATCCTAACTCAGAGCATTCTAGCGGAAGCTTTAAGTTACAACTTTGAACTCTAAACAGGAATGTCCAATATATAAACCACCTTTATATATCACCACGGAATGTACACAAATACAAGAGTTTGGCCTTAAGGCCTTACAGTTCCTCTTTCACAATGTATGGTTTACAAACCTCGGCGCGCAGGCCGGCCATACATGAGTAAAAGAAAATAAGCAAAACATTCGCTTAGCCTTCAAGGGCTAGCCGCAGCAGCAGCAGCAACAGCAGTAGGGCTTCAGCCCATCACTTACCACTTGGCTCTCCAGCACCTGCACGGGAACAATCCACCCAACCGGTGGCAAACAATGCAACGGTCAGCATTCAGCTGACCCAATTATAACAATCCTACCCCTTTCTCGGGGCATGAGCATTCTTTCCCTGCAAAGCATGGCATCATCAAATAGGAACTATGTGCGCGCAGGCACATTCAAGCCATCACAACTATCGGCCACACGGCCCGACAGTCCGTGCACTCAGGGCACATTCTTGGTGTACCGGAATACCAGGGTCAACACCACCGTCTACACGGTATTTGAGCATTCTAGTCTTTCCGGCGCGCGGGCCTAAGACTCTCATTAGGCGCTCCAACAAAACCTATAACCAGGCTTCCAAGTCGGACGGACCTAACGCAGGTACAGATCAGCCACCCCCCCCCCCCCTGTTGCTCAAGTCGCCGTGCCACCTCGAATACGGAAGTATCCATGGCTATTTATAGGCGCGGGTTGGTTTCACCTTTCCTGTTCGGCAATCTGCCTTTTCATCGAGTTGTAGCCCAACGGCTCAACCGCTCATAAAGTGGCAACGCACGGCCACAAGAGTTGCATCCAACCCTCTTCATTTCCTGGACATCATCCAGTACTTCCTGCTGCACCAAGCAACAGGTAGGCACAAGGCAACACAAGCCATATTCACGGAGCCTTCTCCGATATGCAAACAAGCATCACCAATCCAGACCATGTCCAGATGGGCTTCACACAGCATGCCTAGAGCCGTACTCCAATTCCGGCCTCTAACAAGGGGGACTTCACATATCTACCCCAAGGGACACCACAACCCACCGCACACTCGTGGGGAAGGGTTTTCCCTATGCAATGCAGAAAAGAAGGACTTCACATGTCCAAGGAGTGAGATCGTTACCCTTGTCGATCTCTTCGGAGCCATCAAAAACTAGCCGGTGAGAAAGAACCGCAGCAGCCTTGCCTTCACAACGCCGGCTTCGGATCACGAATCGGACCACGGGAACTCCGTCGGTGGCTTGCTCTCCTCCTCCTTCTTCTTCTTCTTCTCTCTTTCTCTCTTCCTTAAGCAAAATGAAGAATGACTTCTTCATCATTCCTTCACGAATTTAATCCAGCCAGGAATCACCTGAGCCCTTGGATCCAAAGAGAGAATCTGAACGGCCACGATTTGCCCAAATACCCAATTTTTGGCTCACACGGCCTGTGACACGCCCGTGTCATAGGCCGTGTACCCTGAAGCGGCACACGCGGTATTTGAACCGACTGAACAACACGGGTATCGACACGCCCGTGTCGAACCTGACACGCCCGTGTCAAACCTGAGACACGCCCGTGTCAAACCTGCCTCATCGAGCTACAACAAGTACACGGGTCGGAACACGGCATCTGACACGCCTGTGTCCAACCTGACACGCCCGTGTTCACGACCGTGTTCAAGGCCGTGTACTTCTCTGACTCGAATAGGCCATTTTCGAAATTTAATTGCGTGACACGCCCTGGGACACGCCCGTGTCGATGGCCGTGTCCCAGGCTCGACGATCGTCGACCATCAATCGTCGACTAACCTGAACACGCCCTGGGACACGCCCGTGTCCCAGGCCGTGTACCCCCGACACGCCCTGGGACACGCCCGTGTCCCAGGCCGTGTCAAACAGCCTGCACCTCAAACTTCATGTTGAGTCTTTTTGGGGTCTGTTTGGGGTGTTACATACCCGCAAGGCCAGCCTTCATACCATGTACCGTCGGAGCGTTGCCTCGACGTCGCAAGCCCCGCCCCTAGATGAGAAGATCACTTTTTCTAGGAAGGACCTGCCAGATCACGAGGATCCCTTCTGTGATGCATTGGTGATTCGGACCGCCATTGAGAACTTCACGGTGTTAAGGATCTTGGTAGATAATGGGAGCTCCGTGAATGTCATCTTCAAAAAGGCATTTAAAGAGATGAGAGTAGAAGCCAGGAGGGTGTTGGCAGCGGACGGACCGTTGTTCGGGTTCTCAGGAGAGCGGAAGGAGGTTGAGGGAGGAGTAGGGCTCCAGGTAACTCTGGGGGGGCTGTTTAGGAATTGCCGTTTTGTGATAGTGGACGCCCCTAGCAGTTACAACGCAATCTTTGGGGGGCCTTTGATCAGCTCCTTCAGATGTATTCCATCTTCTTGCCATTAGTGCTTGAAGCTCAACTCAGGGGGGACTCATATCAGAGTACGGGGAGATCCGAAGGCAGCCAGAGAGTGTTATGTGACGGCAGTAAACACCATTTCATGGAAGGGTGATGCGGAAGAGCTCGAGATGAGGATGGAGCGAAGGGAGCAGGAGGAGAGAGAGGTGGAAGAAGTGGAGAGAGGCATTGCGGTGGAGCCAGAAATGGCGTGAGAGCAGGTGGATGGAGGTGAGGAGCAGGAGGAGAGAGAGGTGGTAGAAGTGGAGAGAGGCATTGCGGTGGAGCCAGGAATGGCGGGAGAGCAGGAGGATAGGGGGGAGGTATAAGGGGCCGGAGGAAGGAAAAGGAAGATAGGGGAAATGGGGGAGTCTGAAAGTGAGTGAAAGATCTACCTTGACTCTAGAGGGGGGGGGTGAATAGAGTATTTTAAAATAAAATTTACAATTAAAAATTGTAAGGCAGTGGAAGACTTAATTTACTTATATGTGTAAGGTACTTGCAGTAAAATAAAACTAAAGCAAGAAAATGAAAATCACACAGCACACAGCAAAAACAAACACACAGTAACCAGAAGACACAAGGATCTATAGTGGTTCCCCAAAAACCTGGGTACATCCACTCTTCTACCACCCTAGGTAGGAATCCACTGCAGGAAGGGTTGATCAGGTGTCCTGGGCACCAATGAGCTTTTGATAAGGTGCTCAAAAACCAGATCTAGATTTTTTGATAAGGTGTCTTGCCACCACTGAGTTTTGACAAGGGTCCCAGAACCAGATTCAGAACTTTTGAAGGGAGTTTTGATAACCCTTTTACAGAAGGAAAAGAAAAAGAAAGAGGTGAGGATGTCTTCTCTGTCTCAATCACTGAGAGAAGACTAGTGGATTATTGATGATGTCAAAGCTCCCCCTGAGATGTAGAATGGTTCAGGAGTGAAAGCTTTGCTAGGGTGATAGGTCTTCAGATGCTTCAGATCTCCAACAGAAGATGATTCCAGCAGATGCTGAAATGTTTGGTGTCTGGAGTCCTTGATGTTGAAGCTTTTGAACACTTGAAGATTTGGAGGAGTTGAGTAGCAGAAGATCTCCTCTACAGCAGAATTTTCTTGTGTTCTTGAAGATTCAGTAGATTTGAAAATCACAGAAGATGAACTGTTGATCAGAGAAGTTGAATTGTTCAATCTTCTGTATTGTAATCTAATTCTTCTATATCTCTTTGTATTCTCTGTATATTCTTTTATCTTTGTATATTGTATCTTTTTGTATTGTGTGTATTGTTGTTGTTATCTCTATTCTCTTCTGCAGGAGTATATCAAAAATCTGACTTAGATGGCCGTTATTCAGTCATAAATGGCTTCCATAATTGACAACTGTATCTGGGGAAAGTCCTAAGCAATATTCCATTTAGTCCTTCCTTGAAACTTGCATCAGATTGCTTGAAATGGCCAGAAAATCCTTTGTAATAAATGCAGAAAATAACTCTGAAAGAATTTGAATTAATTCCATAACTGTTCTTGAATTTGAATTCTGAAAGCGTCGATCTCTCACAGAAATCATCGATCCGAGCTCTACGATCGTTGAGCTGAGCTAGGAGATTGGATTTTCATAGCAGACAGAAAACGTCGAACTGAGCTCTACGATCGTCGAACTGAGCTCAGCAACTTGGAGAATAACTGATGACAGATCGTCGATCTGAGCTCGAAGATCGTCGACCGGAGTTTGATGACGTACAGAGTTGAGCTCAGAGAACGTCGAATGGAGTTCGACATTTCGTCGAACTGGGCTCGACGAAAATTGTCTTGTCTCAGTACTTAGTCCTGATCTCTGAATGGTCCTGGGGCAGCTCCAAACCTAAGTTCTAAGCCCTAGACTCATTCTAATTTGACCTTTTCAACTATACAACTAGGTCAAACAATTTTCCTAATAACATAGTGATCCTTGCCCAAATTAGTAATAGAGTGTTCCAATAATCTCCCCCTATTTGGGTTAGGATTACTATTTACAGGACATAATCAGGAAATACAGAATCTTACATACAGAAACAGAAAAACTAAACTAACAATGCAGAAAAGGTAATCAAAGCAGCATTACAGAACTCAAAATGAATATCAGCAAATGTTCAGATATAGATGTACTGTTTGCTTACAGAATTCATTTCCTTTCACTGCCTTTCTTAAATAAAATCTCCCTGTTGGGATTGAGAGCATCTTTCTTTGATCTCCTGTCATCATCTGCACCTAAGGAGGTTTGAGATCTTGGCCTTGGGACAACAGCCTCAGGATGCAGATTCATGTAATCTTCAGGATCAAAGAACTTTCTTGAAGCATATCTCTCTAGTTCTGCCTTTCTTTGTTCTGAAAGTGTAGTGATGTTAGAAGTATCTTTCCCTTGTTCTCTGGCCTTTTTCAACTGATCTAGAGCAGCAAGCTCTTTCATTATGGCAGTCCATGATACTGGATTGTTTTCTGGATCCTCAAAAGGAATTGAAGGTTCATATTTATTTATAGTTTCTAAAGTATTAGATGTTCTTATAACAACAGTATCTCTGAGTTTGTAAGGAAAAGGACCTTAAGTTGAATCCATATGCCCTTGTCCTTCCCTTTACTGTCTTGAATAGGTTCTATATTCTCTCTAACTTCCTCTGTGTTGTCCTCTTCTTGAATGATAACCTTTTTGATACTGTACTCTAGGCTGATATCTTTGAGAGGGTTGAGAGGAACTTTTCTTTGAATCTGAAGATTGAAATGCAGAGCCTCCACCAGATCCTAAATCTGGAGGAGGAGGAGGAGGAGGTTGATACTGAGAGGATCCTTTCTCATACTTGTCCAGTTTCCTTCTCTTCTTCATAGCCTTTAACTGATTTTTGGAATATTGCATCCAGGGCTCTGTAATCTGGCAGTCATGCAGAATATAATATGGTATGTCATTTGTATCTTTTGCCTTGGCAGGAGGAACTCTCATCATAACTTTGCTTCTAGCTTTCCTCTTTTTGGCAATGGTGCCAGCAGAGTCATCAGATTCAGTATTGAATTTGTCACTGTCAGAGCTCTGTGGTATGTCATAAAGATCATCAATTCTTTTTATGTATTCCTCTTGAAGTTTGGATTTCTCAGAATCAGCAGGAGCAGGAGGTGTTGGAACAGCAGCAGGTGTAAGACCCCCTTTTTTTTCTTTTTAAACACCGGGGTCTTAGCCCAGAACTGCCGCTTTGCGGTGGCACCGTCTCACGGGAAGGTCGCCACTACAAAACGCCAATTCTGCCAGCCCTTTTCGATCGCAGAATAGTAGCAAATAAAGTAAAAGCAAGTCCACAAAACCACATGTATATATAAATCTCCACGAAGGGAGTGTCCACAATATATCAGAGTACTGCAAATACGGGCTTATGCCTGGTACATGTAATCCTCACTACAAGTCACTCGCGGAAGCAACACCAAAACAAAGCGTCACCGTAACCGTCACTGAACCGAGAGCCCCCAAGCTGGACTGGCCCATCTCCACTGACTCTGTACTCCGTTGTTGCTGCATCTCTAGGTGCTCCTTCCTTTTCGACCTACCGTCGCCGCCTCGCGATCCACGTCTGCGTCTACGTCTTCGGCCTCCTGGTTGTTGAGCTGGTGGGGTCCCACCCATCAAGGGGCATTTGACCCGTGTATGTCCCGGCTGGTGATAGTGGTAACATGGTCACGGGGCCAACTCTGTCAGGAACTGCAATAGTCGTGACCCTTCCATATGGTACACCTAAAATGTTGCGGTTCGAAAACCGTTAGTCATAAAGACTAAGCCCTATCATCCCCTACCCCTTCCCCCAAGGCTCCTAGGTACTGAGCGGAGAGGAAGAAAGGGAAGGACATGAAGGTGGAGACTAAGTCAAATAAACAGGTGACAGCGGACCTATGATAGCAATTCTATAGTAAACAAGATAGAAACAGAAAGTAGGAAATGTAACCTTAACTTATGCGCGGAAGCGCATAAGCCAAGGGATCTTTTGCAGGGCTCCCATCGTATAGAGTGTCCCATACCACTTATACGTTGGGGTGTCGGTTGTCAAACAACAAGGAATGGCAAGTAAGTGAAAGTACAAGAAATATAACCATTGATTTATAGGGATTACCCCTATAGACCAAGGGGTCGTTTTGGGCCTATCGTATAAAACGTCCCATACCATTTTATACGTTAGGTGGCATGTTTATGCTATGACACACAATTATGCTATGAAATGCACAAGCAAGTGCAACACACCCACACGACTCTATGCGCACAGACCTTTAGTTCCCCCTGTTCGGGAGGCTAGCTTCACCCCCAGGAACCTCCGTTGTGGCAAATGGAGACAGTGAGTCGGGCCCCCCACTCCTAGGCGGGTAACCACACTACCAGGCCTAGCCCTTCCATACGCCCCTAGAAGAACACAACCTAGAGTATCCGCGTATTAGTGCTGGTTGTACACACCAAGCTTTTCGCCGAGTCAACGTACCGCTGTCGGTGTGATCGATCGCCTAGTACCGATGACCCACCACTTATATGCACATGTAACCATGACAATTATTACATTTGTACAAGTTCTCATATTACCGAGCCTCCAGCTCTCTAGGCTACCAAGCATATACCAAGTCCCCGAGCATCCCGCTCCCTGGACTTCCCAATTACAAACCAACCACCATCAATACTAGTAGGCCCTTAGACCACGGACCTACTCTACCCATTCCATGCCATTTCTTCTTCCTAAGTGTACAAGTGTAGGTGTGAGGTACAACTATTATTAGGGTTACTCTTGATCATTTTATTCCTAAGATTTAAGGTTAACCTTGGACTTCCCGAGGGTTACCCGGTGAAGGGCTCGCAGCGGTACTAGGAGCTATGATGGGGTGAATCGCAAAACTCCCTTTCTAAGGCACTTATTATACTTGATTGGTTCCCTTAACCCATTTCCTTCTCGTATTACAGTGGTTATTCCTAGGGTGGCTTTGACTCTTCCTCTTCTCGGGGAGGACGGTCTTCCGTCGAACCCGAACACTACCTATCGCTAGTCAATCTCACACCCTATCCATACTGGCTTCCAATAATGAACTTGATTTAACTCATCCTGTCCAAACCAGCAAACTATCAAAATTCCATCTCCAAGTTCATTACCCACTCTAGCTCAGCTTCTGCAGTTTTACTAAACGCAAACCGTCCTAAGCTTCATGAGGTATGCAAGGGGTGGTACTCCCAACTCTCTTCCAAATCCCATATAATATTTACTGGAGGTCTACCATGACCTAATTAGTCTAAATCCAGAAAATAATAATTTTCCTATTTCATTTGGCATTTAATTTATTTATTCTAAGATCCCAAATGCCCTTGTATGAACATGAAGCGCAATAACGAGTCAATAATAAATCATCATAAAATCAGTAAAAATCATATGAGACATTTAAACAGCAATCTCAAGTTTTGAGAAATTCCAGAGATGTTTATGCCTATATTTCCTAATTTACCATTTTATGCCATTTTTACTATATCATGAAGGAAGTACTGTAAATATTTATCCAAAAATCCCAAGAAAATTAAATAAGCTATATAGTGACCTAAAACCATCATAAACCAAGTACCATAATTTTTATCTATCATTTGAACTCTGAATTTATTTTAACTCAAGATACTAATTTTTCTAACTTAATGAAGGAGGTACTGTTTTTATCCATCTAAAATTCCAGAGAAAATTACAGGGTGACTAACATGGTATGAAACACCCACTGACCAAATTTCATAATTTTCCAATTAATAATTGGGCACTATTTGTATTTTTGTCTATATATCACAATTAGCACTTTAAAGAATAAAGTACCCAAAATAGTCAGATAAAATTTCCAAGCAAATTACATAAGGAGTATCATGCTATAGTATGCACTAATCCATGATTTCATAACATTCCAGTGAACAGAAATTCCAGAATCATCAAAACAAATATCTAGGGCACAATTAGAGTTGTAAATGAAGTACTGTATAAATTTGCCCAAAAATCTCCACAAAATTATGTTATGTCTACTTGGACCATAAAATCACTCTACCCAAATTTTACTAGATTTGTAGTTCAGTTGATAGCTTAATAATTCAAATAAATGTTGGGGACCTAAACTAGGGTTAGGGTTTGAGGTGGGCTAAATGTCTCCAAATACCATAATATTTTCACCAGAGGAATTAAATAGCTCTATGGTCCTCTCCACCCAATTTCAAGTCAGCCCAAGGTCATTTGACCCCATGACCTTCACAACCCTACAAATCCCCATTAAGGTACCTACCCTAGGGTTCCAGGGCTACCCTACACCTACCCACTCCAAATTCACTTGGAGGGTGTGTCATGCCCTAAAAAGTCAGTGACCAAATTATCAGCCTCTGTTGAGGTGATATGGCCACTCAAATACCAAGGGGGTGTTTGATCTTAAATTATCCTATAAGGATCAACCTAGGGTTGGACACAAACCTAACCAAAACATCTCCAAATGAGATGAAATTTTTACCAGAACCTTATGATAAACCCAGGGACCACTCACCAAAATTTGGGAGGGTTTGGAAGTCCTTTAGCCATCTAATTAAATTAAGCTAGGATTATTTAATTTTTCTAAAAACTATAGAAAAACATTCTCCACAATTTCTCATTTTTGGATAGCACTTAGATATAGGTAAGATTAGTCCACACCCCAAATTTCAAGTCATTTTGATGACTGGATTGGAGTGGGGAATTTTTCTAAGGTCAAGACAGCCCCCTGGATAGACCTCACCAAAAAGGGTGTTGTGGTCTAACCAGGATTCCAAATTGAATGAAATTAATTTTGAATTAAAGTAGACTTCAAGGGCTACATTGTCTATGTTGACCATTTTTCCTGTAGGAGCTTCTAAGTATTTTTCCCAAATTATTTAAAGTGACAGATATTTTCATTCAGAAATTGCTTTAAAAATAGAATTTAATTCTCATGGCACTGTTCATCTTCTTCAACAGCCCGAGACCAGAAGCCTGAAAACTCATTTTTCCTGTAGCTTTTCCAAAGCTATTTCCCGGCCATCCAGCCATCTCCCTGGTCGGCCACCACCACCACCACCTCTGTTGAGGTGAGGGCAATCGTCGGGCGGCGGCACGGTCGCCGGAGAGGCGGTTTCCGGCGAACGCGCCACCATGCAAATTTCAGAAAAACATGGAAACGCTCACCCGATCCGGCTCTTTTGAGCCCTATATCTCTCCTAATGATTTCTAAGATCTATCCATAGAAGAAAGAGTAGAGGAGGACCTTATTCATGGTTTGACGGCGAGATGGACGTTGGACTGTCATGGCGCGGTGGTGGCGTCGTCGGAATTCTTCTTCAGCACAGTAGGAGGCTCGAAACTTCAGGTAAGGGCTGGGAAACTTCATCCTTGAGCCTAAGGGGCCTTTTTAAAGGGAAGAAACGAGGGAGGGGAAAGGTTGAAACGTTCATGGCCATTAATTTTTCTTCTTAATAACGTTTCGGTTATGATGCTGGTTATTGAATTGCTGGAAACGAAGAGATGTTTGTCAGGTGGCGATTTCCTATTGGACTAACATTTCCTTATTTATTTAAATAATTAAAGAAGGAAACGGCCCATAAATACTCCTGGTGTAACATCCCATAATCAGAATTGATTACAATGTCGGTTACCGAAATTTCCAGTCTGGCTGACATTTCGGCCTTGGTCACAGGCGTGACACATAGGTCACGGGCGTGACAGGCCCGGATTAGCCAATTCTGGGTCGACGATCGTCGAACTGAGATCGACGATCGTCGAAGGGTGGTCACGGGCGTGACAGGCCCGTGTGGCCAATTCTGGGTCGACGACCGTCGAACTGAAATCGACGATCGTCGAACGTGGTCACGCCCTATGTCACGGGCGTGACATTGCGGGTCACGGGCGTGACATGCCTGGTGACTAATCCTGGGTTCGACGACCTTCGAGCTGAAATCGACAATCGTCGAAGGTGGTCACGCCCTATGTCACGGGCGTAACATTGTGGGTCACGGGTGTGACATGCCCGGTAACTAATTCTGGATTCGACAACCGTCGAGCTGAAATCGACGATCGTAGAAGGTGCTCACGCCCTATGTCATGGGCGTGACATTGTGGGTCACGGGCGTGACATGCCCGGTGACTAATTCTGGGTTCGACGACCGTTGAGCTGAAATCGACGATCGTCGAACGTGGTCACGCCCTATGTCACGGGCGTGACATTGCGGGTCACGGGCGTGACAGGCCGTGAGGCAAATTCCGCGCCCGACGATCGTCTAACTGAGATCGACGATCGTCGAAGGAGTCACGCCCCAGGTCACGGGCGTGACGGGTCGGTCACGGGCGTGACCAACCCGTGACCCGAAATCTTGGTCGATTTATTTCAATTTTTGGGCTCCCTAGGGTTCTACCACAACCAACCGACTCCTAGGGGTCTAGCCGGAAATGGTATGTTACAAATCCCAATAAACAAAACAAAGATTTCGTCCCCAAAATCAAGGTTAAGCCTACGGGACTCTAATCGGGAAAAAGGAAGCTTGTAACATCCCATGAGAGTTGCAAGATTTACATCTCTGCGTTACATTTGCAGTGTGCAGTTTTGATTCTAAGACCAATTCGTCCAATTGTCAAGGTATATACCCCCAATAAACAAAGGATTAGTCCCTATTCTTGAAATCTCAGACTTATTGGTTTAAGATAGGAATGCAAATTGGTTGTCCAGAGGGGTTGTGAAGTATATTCGACTGAAAAGTTCCGGATACTTTTGTCGCATCAAATTCTGTTGCTCCCATGTATGATCCTCCTGCCCACGATTGTTCCACAGAACCTTGACTAACGGAACCTTCTTCCGACGCAAGGTCCGTACTCCTCTGCCATCGATCTGAATCGGCTCCAAGTGAACTGACTAGTTGGAAGCTACCGGTCCATCTGTGGTCAAAATCTGCTGCTCCGGGCGCAGGAAAGCCCTCCTAAGTGAAGAAACGTAGAATACGTCGTGCAGAGCTGCCAGCTCTGGTGGCAACTCCAGCCTATAAGCTAGGGCCCGATCCGCTCTAGGATCCTGTAAGGGCCCATATACCTAGGGTTGAACTTCTTCCTCCGACCACGCACCTGTGAAACTCCATGCACAGGCCGGATCTTCAAAAACACTCGGTCCCCCACTTGAACTACACCTGACGATGTCGGGCATCATAATACTTAGCCTGTCTGCTCTGCGCTTCTAACATCCTGTCTCCAATTAGTCTCACCTGAGCCTCGGCGTCTTCGACAAAATCCGATCCCAATGCCTTCGGATCTTCGTCCCGAATCCAAGAAAGTGGGGTCCTTCATCTCCTTCCATACCAGGCTTCGTAAGGCGCCATCCTGATGCTGGACTGGTAGTTGTTGTTATGGGAGAACTTGACCAAGGGTAGGAGCTTCTCCCATGGTTCCCCGTGGTATCGAACAAACTGCTCCACAAATCTCCCCACTAGTACCCCCCACAGAGTCATCCTTCTTGATCGGAATGAATCTGGCCACCTTCGTCAACCGATCGACGATGACCTAAGTCGAGTCATTTCCCGTCCGTGATCGGGGAAGTCCATGAATAAAATCCATCGCGATGTCCTCAAATTTCCACTCCGGGGGTACATGTTCTAAGATAACTCATCCTTCTGATGATACCACCTAGCGACTACATCTTTACCTTCTCAGATATCCCGCATCTTGTTACCCGTCACCTAATTTCACGTGATAATTGTTAATTCTCGCAATTATTCCGTCTTATTACTATGTCATTGTCTTGGTAACGCTATGGGTCATTATTCCAAACATTTTTTTACAACATCTTATGTTTGCCCGAATAACGGCGAATTATACCGACTTCAATCTCACTATGTTTGTTACGCTACTTTCCCTAAACTAGGTCCAAGGAAACACAAGCCAATACTAATTTGCCCAATAAACAAAGGTTTAGCCCCAATAAACAAAAGATCAGCCCCTACCTATCTTGGGCTAAGTATCCTGGATATCACCCTGTTACATCTGTCTTAGCTGGGTGCACAATCCCTAGGGCATCAATCTTCAACTTGGGGTTCCACCCTAAAACTCGTTAATATACTCCATACTTTAAACTCTCTGAGTCACATTTACGACAACTTTATCCGGGTCAAAATGTTCCCAATCCCAAATGGGTATCTTCCGAACTTGAATTCCTATCCGACCCTCAGCGTTTGTCTCGGTGGTTGCCTCTAGGTAATTTTGTTACCGGTATTGAGGATTAAGACTACTTGTCTTTTACCATTCTGCTAATGTACTATTGGTCTCAATTCTCCTTAAAGTAGTCTACCTATCCGAATAATCGTTGATTGGGATAGTAGGGACACCTGAGTTTTCGACTTAGGTAGTCATTCTCGTGCTAAACTCCTCCTTTATTCTCTTTGGGTATCTCCTTACCTTAACCAAATTCATACCCAAGGTCTATTTTGAACTAGGGCATACTATAGATTGTCCTGGTTAGTCACGAGTCCTAGTTGGTTGAGTCTAAATCTTTGGTTAGAGGATAATAAGATGAGATCTTCGCAGCCGGAGGTGTTCCCTGCTGGGGGGCAGGGTAGGCCACAGGCTACAAAGAAGGATTCCAATTAACGATGAAGTGGACTTTCACAGGTGATTTCCCTTATGGGAAAACCACTGCTTCCGCTGCTTAGTTTGTCCCCAAACTAAACTCCAGCGGGGGTGACCCAGGGTTAGTGGACTGCTAATTTTCCGATCGAGGTTCCCTCTGATACCACTTGTAAGACCCCCTTTTTTTTCTTTTTAAACACCGGGGTCTTAGCCCAGAACTGCCACTTTGCGGTGGCACCGTCTCACGGGAAGGTTTCCACTACAAAACGCCAATTCTGCCGGCCCTTTTCGATCGCAGAATAGTAGCAAATAAAGTAAAAGCAAGTCAACAAAACCACATGTATATATAAATCTCCACGAAGGGAGTGTCCACAATATATCAGAGTACTGCAAATACGGGCTTATGCCCGGTACATGTAATCCTCACTACAAGTCACTCGCGAAAGCAAAACCAAAACAAAGCGTCACCGTAACCGTCACTGAACCGAGATCCCCCAAGCTGGACTGGCCCATCTCCACTGACTCTGTACTCCGTTGTTGCTGCATCTCTGGGTGCTCCTTCCTTTTCAACCTGTCGTCGCCGCCTCGCGATCCACGTCTGCGTCTACGACTTCGGCCTCCTGGTTGCTGAGCTGGTGGGGTCCCACCCATCAAGGGGCATTTGACCCGTGTATGTCCCGGCTGGTGACAGTGGTAACACGGTCGCGGGGACAACTCTGTCAGGAACTGCAATAGTCGTGACCCTTCCATATGGTACACCTAAAATGTTGCGGTTCGAAAACCGTTAGTCATAAAGACTAAGCCCTATCATCCCCTACCCCTTCCCCCAAGGCTCCTAAGTACCGAGCGGAGAGGAAGAAAGGGAAGGACATGAAGGTGGAGAGTAAGTCAAATAAATAGGTGACAGCGGACCTATGCTAGCAATTCTATAGTAAACAAGATAGAAACAGAAAGTAGGAAATGTAACCTTAACTTATGCGCGGAAGCGCATAAGCCAAGGGATCTTTTGCAGGGCTCCCATCGTATAGAGTGTCCCATACCACTTATATGTTGGGGTGTCGGTTGTCAAACAATAAGGAATGGCAAGTAAGTGAAAGTACAAGAAATATAACCATTGATTTATAGGGATTACCCCCATAGACCAAGGGGTCGTTTTGCAGGGCTTATCGTATAAACGTCCCATACCATTTTATACGTTAGGTGGCATGCTTATGCTATGACACACAATTATGCTATGAAATGCACAAGCAAGTGCAACACACCCACACGACTCTATGCGCACAGACCTTTAGTTCCCCCTGTTCGGGAGGCTAGCTTCACCCCCAGGAACCTCCGTTGTGGCAAACGGAGACAGTGAGTCGGGCCCCCCACTCCTAGGCGGGTAACCACACTACCAGGCCTAGCCCTTCCATACGCCCCTAGAAGAACACAACCTAGAGTATCCGCGTATTAGTGCTGACTGTACACACCAGGCTTTTCGCCGAGTCAACGTACCGCTGTCGGTGTGATCGATCTCCTAGTACCGATGACCCACCACTTATATGCACATGCAACCATGACAATTATTACATTTGTACAAGTTCTCATATTACCGAGCCTCCAGCTCTCTAGGCTACCAATCATATACCAAGTCCCCGAGCATCCCGCTCCCTGGACTTCCCAATTACAAACCAACCACCATCAATACTAGTAGGCCCTTAGACTACGGACCTACTCTACCCATTCCATGCCATTTCTTCTTCCTAAGTGTACAAGTGTAGGTGTGAGGTACAATTATTATTAGGGTTACTCTTGATCATTTTATTCCTAAGATTTAAGGTTAACCTTGGACTTCCCGAGGGTTACCCGGTGAAGGGCTCGCAGCGGTACTATGAGCTATGATGGGGTGAATCGCAAAACTCCCTTTCCAAGGCACTTTTTATACTTGATTGGTTCCCTTAACCCATTTCCTTCTCGCATTACAGTGGCTATTCCTAGTGTGGCTTTGACTCTTCCTCTTCTCGGGGAGGACGGTCTTCCGTCGAACCCGAACACTACCTATCGCTAGTCAATCTCACACCCTATCCATACTGGCTTCCAATAATGAACTTGATTTAACTCATCCTGTCCAAACCAGCAAACTATTAAAATTCCATCTCCAAGTTCATTACCCACTCTAGCTCAGCTTCTGCAGTTTTACTAAACGCAAACCGTTCTAAGCTTCATGAGGTATGCAAGGGGTGGTACTCCCAACTCTCTTCCAAATCCCATATAATATTTACTGGAGGTCTACCATGACCTAATTAGTCTAAATCCAGAAAATAATAATTTTCCTATTTCATTTGGCATTTAATTTATTTATTCTAAGATCCCAAATGCCCTTGTATGAACATGAAGCGCAATAACGAGTCAATAATAAATCATCATAAAATCAGCAAAAATCATATGAGACATTTAAACAGCAATCCCAAGTTTTGAGAAATTCCAGAGATGTTTATGCCTATATTTCCTAATTTACCATTTTATGCCTTTTTTACTATATCATGAAGGAAGTACTGTAAATATTTATCCAAAAATCCCAAGAAAATTATATAAGCTATATAGTGACCTAAAACCATCATAAACCAAGTACCCTAATTTTTATCCATCATTTGAACTCTGAATTTATTTTAACTCAAGATACTAATTTTTCTAACTTAATGAAGGAGGTACTGTTTTTATCCATCTAAAATTCCAGAGAAAATTACAGAGTGACTAACATGGTATGAAACACCTACTGACCAAATTTCATAATTTTTCAATTAATAATTGGGCACTATTTGTATTTTTGTCTATATATCACAATTAGCACTTTAAAGAATAAAGTACCCAAAATAGTCAGATAAAATTTCCAAGCAAATTACATAAGGAGTATCATGCTATAGTATGCACTAATCCATGATTTCATAACATTCCAGTGAACAGAAATTCCAGAATCATCAAAACAAATATCTAGGGCACAATTAGAGTTGTAAATGAAGTACTGTATAAATTTGCCCAAAAATCTCCACAAAATTATGTTATGTCTACTTGGACCATAAAATCACTCTACCCAAATTTTACTAGATTTGTAGTTCAGTTGATAGCTTAATAATTCAAATAAATGTTGGTGACCTAAACTAGGGTTAGGGTTTGAGGTGGGCTAAATGTCTCGAAATACCATAATATTTTCACCAGAGGACTTAAATAGCTCTATGGTCCTCTCCACCCAATTTCAAGTCAGCCCAAGGTCATTTGACCCCATGACCTTCACAACCCTACAAATCCCCATTAAGGTACCTACCCTAGGGTTCCAGGGCTACCCTACACCTACCCACTCCAAATTCCCTTGGAGGGTGTGTCATGCCCTAAAAAGTCAGTGACCAAATTATCAGCCTCTGTTGAGGTGATATGGCCACTCAAATACCAAGGGGGTGTTTGATCTTAAATTATCCTATAAGGATCAACCTAGGGTTGGACACAAACCTAACCAAAACATCTCCAAATGAGATGAAATTTTTACCAGAACCTTATGATAAACCCAGGGACCACTCACCAAAATTTGGGAGGGTTTGGAAGTCCTTTAGCCATCTAATTAAATTAAGCTAGGATTATTTAATTTTTCTAAAAACTATAGAAAAACATTCTCCACAAATTCTCATTTTTGGATAGCACTTAGATATAGGTAATATTAGTCCACACCCCAAATTTCAAGTCATTTTGATGACTGGATTGGAGTGGGGAATTTTTCTAAGGTCAAGACAGCCCCCTGGATAGACCTTCCCAAAAAGGGTGTTGTGGTCTAACCAGGATTCCAAATCGAGTGAAATTAATTTTGAATTAAAGTAGACTTCAAGGGATACATTGTCTATGTTGACCATTTTTCCTGTAGGAGCCTCTAAGTATTTTTCCCAAATTAGTTAAATTGACAGATATTTTCATTCAGAAATTGCTTTAAAAATAGAATTTAATTCTCATGGCACTGTTCATCTTCTTCAACAGCCCGAGACCAGAAGCCTGAAAACTCATTTTTCCTGTAGCTTTTCCAAAGCTATTTCCCGGCCATCCAGCCATCTCCCTGGTCGGCCACCACCACCACCACCTCTGTTGAGGTGAGGGCAATCGTCGGGCGGCGGCACGGCGCCGGAGAGGCGGTTTCCGGCGAACGCGCCACCATGCAAATTTCAGAAAAACATGGAAACGCTCACCCGATCCGGCTCTTTTGAGCCCGATATCTCTCCTAATGATTTCTAAGATCTATCCATAGAAGAAAGAGTAGAGGAGGACCTTATTCATGGTTTGACGGCGAGATGGACGTTGGACTGTCATGGCGCGGTGGTGGCGTCGTCGGAATTCTTCTTCAGCACAGTAGGAGGCTCGAAACTTCAGGTAAGGGCTGGGAAACTTCATCCTTGAGCCTAAGGGGCCTTTTTAAAGGGAAGAAAGGAGGGATGGGAAAGGTTGAAACGTTCATGGCCATTAATTTTTCTTCTTAATAACGTTTCGGTTATGATGCTGGTAATTGAATTGCTGGAAACGGAGAGATGTTTGCCAGGTGGCGATTTCCTATTGGACTAACATTTCCTTATTTATTTAAATAATTAAAGAAGGAAACGGCCCATAAATACTCCTGGTGTAACATCCCATAATCAGAATTGATTACAATGTCGGTTACCGAAATTTCCAGTCTGGCTGACATTTCGGCCTTGGTCACGGGCGTGACACATAGGTCACGGGCGTGACAGGCCCGGATTAGCCAATTCTGGGTCGACGATCGTCGAACTGAGATCGACGATCGTCGAAGGGTGGTCACGGGCGTGACACCTGGGTCACAGGCGTGACAGGCCCGTGTGGCCAATTCTGGGTCGACGACCGTCGAACTGAAATCGACGATCGTCGAACGTGGTCACGCCCTATGTCACGGGCGTGACATTGCGGGTCACGGGCGTGACATGCCTGGTGACTAATCCTGGGTTCGACGACCTTCGAGCTGAAATCGACGATCGTCGAAGGTGGTCACGCCCTATGTCACGGGCGTGACATTGTGGGTCACGGGCGTGACATGCCCGGTGACTAATTCTGGGTTCGATGACCGTCGAGCTGAAATCGACGATCGTCGAAGGTGGTCACGCCCTATGTCACGGGCGTGACATTGTGGGTCACGGGCGTGACATGCCCGGTGACTAATTCTGGGTTTGACGACCATCGAGCTGAAATCGACGATCGTCGAACGTGGTCACGCCCTATGTCACGGGCGTGACATTGCGGGTCACGGGCGTGACAGGCCATGAGGCAAATTCCGCGCCCGACGATCGTCTAACTGAGATCGACGATCGTCGAAGGAGTCACGCCCCAGGTCACGGGCGTGACGGGTCGGTCACGGGCGTGACCAACCCGTGACCCGAAATCTTGGTCGATTTATTTCAATTTTTGGGCTCCCTACGGTTCTACCACAACCAACCGACTCCTAGGGGTCTAGCCGGAAATGGTATGTTACAAATCCCAATTAACAAAACAAAGATTTCGTCCCCGAAATCAAGGTTAAGCCTACGGGACTCTAATCGGGAAAAAGGAAGCTTGTAACATCCCATGAGAGTTGCAAGATTTACATCTCTGCGTTACGTTTGCAGTGTGCAGTTTTGATTCTAAGACCAATTCGTCCAATTGTCAAGGTATATACCCCCAATAAACAAAGGATTAGTCCCTATTCTTGAAATCTCAGACTTATTGGTTTAAGATAGGAACGCAAATTGGTTGTCCAGAGGGGTTGTGAAGTATATTCGACTGAAAAGTTCCGGATACTTTTGTCGCATCAAATTCTGTTGCTCCCATGTATGCTCCTCCTGCCCACGATTGTTCCACAGAACCTTGACTAACGGAACCTTCTTCCGACGCAAGGTCCGTACTCCTCTGCCATCGATCTGAATCGGCTCCAAGTGAACTGACTAGTTGGAAGCTACCGGTCCATCTGTGGTCAAAATCTGTTGCTCCGGGCGCAGGAAAGCCCTCCTAAGTGAAGAAACGTAGAATACGTCGTGCAGAGCTGCCAGCTCTGGTGGCAACTCCAGCCTGTAAGCTAGGGCCCGATCCGCTCTAGGATCCTGTAAGGGCCCATATACCTAGGGTTGAACTTCTTCCTCCGACCACGCACCTGTGAAACTCCATGCACAGGCCGGATCTTCAAAAACACTCGGTCCCCCACTTGAACTACACCTGACGATGTCGGGCATCATAATACTTAGCCTGTCTGCTCTGCGCTTCTACCATCCTGTCTCCAATTAGTCTCACCTGAGCCTCGGCGTCTTCGACAAAATCTGATCCCAATGCCTTCGGATCTTCGTCCCGAATCCAAGAAAGTGGGGTCCTTCATCTCCTTCCATACCAGGCTTCGTAAGGCGCCATCCTGATGCTGGACTGGTAGCTGTTGTTATGGGAGAACTTGACCAAGGGTAGGAGCTTCTCCCATGGTTCCCCGTGGTATCGAACAGACTGCTCCACAAATATCCCCACTAGTACCCCCCACAGAGTCATCCTTCTTGATCGGAATGAATCTGGCCACCTTCGTCAACCGATCGACGATGACCCAAGTCGAGTCATTTCCCGTCCGTGATCGGGGAAGTCCATGAATAAAATCCATCGCGATGTCCTCAAATTTCCACTCCGGGGGTACATGTTCTAAGATAACTCATCCTTCTGATGATACCACCTAGCGACTACATCTTTACCTTCTCAGATATCCCGCATCTTGTTACCCGTCACCTAATTTCACGTGATAATTGTTAATTCTCGCAATTATTCCGTCTTATTACTATGTCATTGTCTTGGTAATGCTATGGGTCATTATTCCAAACATTTTTTTACAACATCTTATGTTTGCCCGAATAACGGCGAATTATACCGACTTCAATCTCACTATGTTTGTTACGCTACTTTCTTTAAACTAGGTCCAAGGAAACACAAGCCAATACTAATTTGCCCAATAAACAAAGGTTTAGCCCCAATAAACAAAAGATCAGCCCCTACCTATCTTGGGCTAAGTATCCTGGATATCACCCTGTTACATCTGTCTTAGCTGGGTGCACAATCCCTAGGGCATCAATCTTTGACTTGGGGTTCCACCCTAAAACTCGTTAATATACTCCATACTTTAAACTCTCTGAGTCACATTTACGACAACTTTATCCGGGTCAAAATGTTCCCAATCCCAAATGGGTATCTTCCGAACTTGAATTCCTATCCGACCCTCAGCGTTTGTCTCGGTGGTTGCCTCTAGGTAATTTTGTTACCGGTATTGAGGATTAAGACTACTTGTCTTTTACCATTCTGCTAATGTACTATTGGTCTCAATTCTCCTTAAAGTAGTCTACCTATCCGAATAATCGTTGATTGGGATAGTAGGGACACCTGAGTTTTCGACTTAGGTAGTCATTCTCGTGCTAAACTCCTCCTTTATTCTCTTTGGGTATCTCCTTACCTTAACCAAATTCATACCCAAGGTCTATTTTGAACTAGGGCATACTATAGATTGTCCTTGTTAGTCACGAGTCCTAGTTGGTTGAGTCTAAATCTTTGGTTAGAGGATAATAAGATGAGATCTTCGCAGCCGGAGGTGTTCCCTGCTGGGGGGCAGGGTAGGCCACAGGCTACAAAGAAGGATTCCAATTAACGATGAAGTGGACTTTCACAGGTGATTTCCCTTATGGGCACACCACTGCTTCCGCTGCTTAGTTTGTCCCCAAACTAAACTCCAGCGGGGGTGACCCAGAGTTAGTGGACTGCTAATTTTCCGATCGATGTCCCCTCTGATACCACTTTTAAGACCCCCTTTTTTTCTTTTTAAACACCGGGGTCTTAGCCCAGAACTGCCGCTTTGCGGTGGCACCGTCTCACGGGAAGGTTGCCACTACAAAACGCCAATTCTGTCGGCCCTTTTCGATCGCAGAATAGTAGCAAATAAAGTAAAAGCAAGTCAACAAAACCACATGTATATATAAATCTCCACGAAGGGAGTGTCCACAATATATCAGAGTACTGCAAATACGGGCTTATGCCCGGTACATGTAATCCTCACTACAAGTCACTCGCGAAAGCAAAACCAAAACAAAGCGTCACCGTAACCGTCACTGAACCGAGAGCCCCCAAGCTGGACTGGCCCATCTCCACTGACTCTGTACTCCGTTGTTGCTGCATCTCTGGGTGCTCCTTCCTTTTCAACCTGTCGTCGCCGCCTCGCGATCCACGTCTGCGTCTACGTCTTCGGCCTCCTGGTTGCTGAGCTGGTGGGGTCCCACCCATCAAGGGGCATTTGACCCGTGTATGTCCCGGCTGGTGACAGTGGTAACACGGTCGCGGGGCCAACTCTGTCAGGAACTGCAATAGCCGTGACCCTTCCATATGGTACACCTAAAATATTGCGGTTCGAAAACCGTTAGTCATAAAGACTAAGCCCTATCATCCCCTACCCCTTCCCCCAAGGCTCCTAGGTACCGAGCGGAGAGGAAAAAAGGGAAGGACATGAAGGTGGAGAGTAAGTCAAATAAATAGGTGACAGCGGACCTATGCTAGTAATTCTATAGTAAACAAGATAGAAATAGAAAGTAGGAAATGTAACCTTAACTTATGCGCGGAAGCGCATAAGCCAAGGGATCTTTTGCAGGGCTCCCATCGTATAGAGTGTCCCATACCACTTATACATTGGGGTGTCGGTTGTCAAACAACAAGGAATGGCAAGTAAGTGAAAGTACAAGAAATATAACCATTGATTTATAGGGATTACCCTTATAGACCAAGGGGTCGTTTTGCAGGGCCTATCGTATAAAACGTCCCATACCATTTTATACGTTAAGTGGCATGTTTATGCTATGACACGCAATTATGCTATGAAATGCACAAGCAAGTGCAACACACCCACACGACTCTATGCGCACAGACCTTTAGTTCCCCCTAATTGGGAGGCTAGCTTCACCCCCAGGAACCTCCGTTGTGGCAAACGGAGACAGTGAGTCGGGCCCCCCACTCCTAGGCGGGTAACCACACTACCAGGCCTAGCCCTTCCATACGCCCCTAGAAGAACACAACCTAGAGTATCCGCGTATTAGTGTTGGCTGTACACACCAGGCTTTTCGCCGAGTCAACGTACCGCTGTCGGTGTGATTGATCGCCTAGTACCGATGACCCACCACTTATATGCACATGTAACCATGACAATTATTACATTTGTACAAGTTCTCATATTACCGAGCCTCCAGCTCTCTAGGCTACCAAGCATATACCAAGTCCCCGAGCATCCCGCTCCCTGGACTTCCCAATTACAAACCAACCACCATCAATACTAGTAGAACCTTACACCACGGACCTACTCTACCCATTCCATGCCATTTCTTCTTCCTAAGTGTACAAGTGTAGGTGTGAGGTACAACTATTATTAGGGTTACTCTTGATCATTTTATTCCTAAGATTTAAGGTTAACCTTGGACTTCCCGAGGGTTACCCGGTGAAGGGCTCGCAGCGGTACTAGGAGCTATGATGGGGTGAATCGCAAAACTCCCTTTCCAAGGCACTTATTATACTTGATTGGTTCCCTTAACCCATTTCCTTCTCGCATTACAGTGGCTATTCCTAGGGTGGCTTTGACTCTTCCTTTTCTCGGGGAGGACGGTCTTCCGTCGAACCCGAACACTACCTATCGCTAGTCAATCTCACACCCTATCCATCCTGGCTTCCAATAATGAACTTGATTTAACTCATCCTGTCCAAACCAGCAAACTATCAAAATTCCATCTCCAAGTTCATTACCCACTCTAGCTCAGCTTCTGTAGTTTTACTAAACGCAAACCGTCCTAAGCTTCATGAGGTATGCAAGGGGTGGTACTCCCAACTCTCTTCCAAATCACATATAATATTTACTGGAGGTCTACCATGACCTAATTAGTCTAAATCCAGACAATAATAATTTTCCTATTTCATTTGGCATTTAATTTATTTATTCTAAGATCCCAAATGCCCTTGTATGAACATGAAGCGCAATAACGAGTCAATAATAAATCATCATAAAAAAAGTAAAAAATCATATGAGACATTTAAACAGCAATCCCAAGTTTTGAGAAATTCCAGAGATGTTTATGCCTATATTTCCTAATTTACCATTTTATGCCATTTTTACTATATCATGAAGGAAGTACTGTAAATATTTATCCAAAAATTCCAACAAAATTATATAAGCTATATAGTGAACTAAAACCATCATAAACCAAGTACCATAATTTTTCTCCATCATTTGAACTCTGAATTTATTTTAACTCAAGATACTAATTTTTCTAACTTAATGGAGGAGGTACTGTTTTTATCCATCTAAAATTTCAGAGAAAATTACAGGGTGACTAACATGGTATGAAACACCCACTGACCAAATTCCATAATTTTCCAATTAATAATTAGGCACTATTTGTATTTTTGTCTATATATCACAATTAGCACATTAAAGAATAAAGTACCCAAAATAGTCAGATAAAATTTCCAAGAAAATTACATAAGGAGTATCATGCTATATTATGCACTAATCCAAGATTTCATAACATTCCAGTAAACAGAAATTCCAGAATCATCAAAACAAATATCTAGGGCACAATTAGAGTTGTAAATGAAGTACTGTATAAATTTGCCCAAAAATCTCCACAAAATTATGTTATTTCTACTTGGACCATAAAATCACTCTACCCAAATTTTACTAGATTTGTAGTTCAGTTGATAGCTTAATAATTCAAATAAAGGTTGGTGACCTAAACTAGGGTTAGGGTTTGAGGTGGGCTAAATGTCTCCAAATACCATAATATTTTCACCAGAGGACTTAAATAGCTCTATGGTCCTCTCCACCCAATTTCAAGTCAGCCCAAGGTCATTTGACCCCATGACCTTCACAACCCTACAAATCCCCATTAAGGTACCTACCCTAGGGTTCCAGGGCTACCCTACACCTACCCACTCCAAATTCCCTTGGAGGGTGTGTCATGCCCTAAAAAGTCAGTGACCAAATTATCAACCTCTGTTGAGGTGATATGGCCACTCAAATACCAAGGGGGTGTTTGATCTTAAATTATCCTATAAGGATCAACCTAGGGTTGGACACAAACCTAACCAAAACATCTCTAAATGAGATGAAATTTTTACCAGAACCTTATGATAAACCCAGAGACCACTCACCAAAATTTGGGAGGGTTTGGAAGTCCTTTAGCCATCTAATTAAATTAAGCTAGGATTATTGAATTTTTCTAAAAACTATAGAAAAACATTCTCCAAAAATTCTCATTTTTGCATAGCACTTAGATATAGGTAAGATTACTCCACACCCCAAATTTCAAGCCATTTTGATGACTGGATTGGAGTGGGGAATTTTTCTAAGGTCAAGACAGCCCCCTGAATAGACCTCACCAAAAAGGGTGTTGTGGTCTAACCAGGATTCCAAATCGAGTGAAATCAATTTTGAATTAATGTAGATTTCATGGGCTACATTTTATATGTTGACCATGTTTCCTGTAGGAGCCTCTAAGTATTGTTCCCAAATTATTTAAAGTGACAGATATTTTCATTCAGAAATTGCTTTAAAAATAGAATTTAATTCTCATGGCACTGTTCATCTTCTTCAACAGCCCGAGACCAGAAGCCTGAAAACTCATTTTTCCTGTAGCTTTTCCAAAGCTATTTCCCGGCCATCCAGCCATCTCCCTGGTCGGCCACCACCACCACCACCTCTGTTGAGGTGAGGGCAATCGTCGGGCGACGGCACGGCCGCCAGAGAGGCGGTTTTCGGCGAACCCGCCACCATGCAAATTTCAGAAAAAACATGGAAACGCTCACCCGATCCGGCTCTTTTGAGCCCGATATCTCTCCTAATGATTTCTAAGATCTATCCATAGAAGAAAGAATAGAGGAGGACCTTATTCATGGTTTGACGACGAGATGGACGTTGGACTGTCATGGCGCGGTGGTGGCATCGTCGGAATTCTTCTACAGCACAGTAGGAGGCTCGAAACTTCAGGTAAGGGCTGGGAAACTTCATCCTTGAGCCTAAGGGGCCTTTTTAAAGGGAAGAAAGGAGGGAGGGGAAAGGTTGAAACGTTCATGGCCATTTATTTTTCTTCTTAATAACGTTTCGGTTATGATGCTGGTAATTGAATTGCTGGAAATGAAGAGATGTTTGCCAGGTGGCGATTTCCTATTGGACTAACATTTCCTTATTTATTTAAATAATTAAAGAAGGAAACGGCCCATAAATACTCCTGTTGTAACTTCCCATAATCAGAATTGATTACAATGTCGGTTACCGAAATTTCCAGTCTGGCTGACGTTTCGGCCTTGGTCACGGGCGTGACATATAGGTCACAGGCGTGATAGGCCCGGATTAGCCAATTCTGGGTCGACGATCGTCAAACTGAGATCGACGATCGTCGAAGGGTGGTCACGGGCGTGACACCTGGGTCACACGCGTGACAGGCCCGTGTGGCCAATTCTGGGTCGACGACCGTCGAACTGAAATCGACGATCGTCGAACGTGGTCACGCCCTATGTCACGAGCGTGATATTGCGGGTCACGGGCGTGACATGCCTGGTGACTAATCCTTGGTTCGACGACCGTCGAGCTGAAATCGGCGATCGTCGAAGGTGGTCACGCCCTATGTCACGGGCGTGACATGCCCGGTGACTAATTCTGGGTTCGATGACCGTCGAGCTGAAATCGACGATCGTCGAAGGTGGTCACGCCCTATGTCACGGGCGTGACATTGTGGGTCACGGGCGTGACATGCCCGATGACTAATTCTGGGTTCGACGACCGTCGAGCTGAAATCGACGATCGTCGAACGTGGTCACGCCCTATGTCACGGGCGTGACATTGCGGGTCACGGGCGTGACAGGCCATGAGGCAAATTCCGCGCCCGACGATCGTCTAACTGAGATCGACGATCGTCGAAGGAGTCACGCCCCAGGTCACGGGCGTGACGGGTGGGTCACGGGCGTGACCAACCCGTGACCCGAAATCTTGGTCGATTTATTTCAATTTTTGGGCTCCCTAGGGTTATACCACAACCAACCGACTCCTAGGGGTCTAGCCGGAAATGGGATGTTACAGCAGGAGTCTCAGCAGGAGCAGTTGGAATAACAGACACTTGTGGAGCAGTTGCATCAACAGGATTCTCAGAAACTTGTTCTTCCAGATAACTTGCCAGTTCTTCAGCAGCAGCAGTATCAGCAGACAACATCTCAATGTCAGTAGATTCAACAGAAATATCAGAGCAGCACCAACACTAACAGTAGCAACAACTTCCTCAGCCTTAAGAGAATTGACATAGGATATGATCAGGCTGGGATCACATACAGAAATAGGCACAATTGCCTTAGTGAGTTCTTCAACTCCCTGAGTTGGTAAGCTTCTTTCTGTAAAGAATATCAAAATCAAACAACAGTGACCTGAGGTTCACTGTAATCACTGGTACTGGAGCCGCAGTAGGGATGATTGGCAGCAGTAGATCACTTGGAGCAGCACTTGGAGCAGGCAGTTCCTCAGCTTCATAAGGCATCTCCCCCTGCCTTAATTCAGTCATGACTGGATCAAGGCACTCCATAGAAGGAATTGCCTGAGGAGAGGAAAAAGAAGAAAACTTGTCAGATAGCTCCTTTATAGATTTGAGGAGTGGAGCCATGAAGGTCTCCAGCAGGTTTACTAGCTTGTGGGCTAGTATACCATATAGCATATCTACTAAAGCTGATAAATCCACTTGCTCAAGTGGGACTTGAGTAGAGGTGGAGGATGGAATTGCTTGAACTGATGGTGAATGGGCTGCAGTTGATGCTGTGGTGGATGGGAGAATTGATGGTTGAGAGATAGGGATGGTGGAGATGGATGGAGTGAAGGATGGTTGGGAGAGTATATCATGAAGAAGTTGTTGGTAGGAGGAGGTAGAGGGAAGCTCAGGAGGAGAGGAAGAGGAATCATCCATGAAGGAATCTTCCAATATGTTGAAAGATGGTCTGTCATGAGGTGGATAGTAGAAAAGTGAATGGAATGGTTTTGAGGTGGCTGGAGGTGAAAGAGGTGATGAGATGGTAATGGGTGAAGAAATGGTTATGGTTGTGGAGATTGTTGTGGTTGATGTGGAGGTGGAGGTAGAAACAAGAGGTGGAGAAGGAGGAGCAGAGGTGGAGGCAGGCAGTTCATCCATGAGGGCTGGAGCCTGAGGGGAAATGACTACAGGAGTCCTTGTGCCTGAAGCTATAGTAGACCTGGCAGGTTTGATGATCTGCCTATCCCATTTCCCAAATAGGGCACAGGTTAATCTTTTAGATGCATTAATGTGCATCCCATTGGAAACCAGCAGCTCTGGGCACCTGGAGTGCAGGAAAACCCCTAAAATCCTCCCAAAATATACAAACCTTTTATTAATTTTCTTCTTGATCAAATCAAAGAAGATTGTTCCCCAATTCAGATGTTTCTTGTCCACTATGGCTCCCATCAGACAGAACTGATACATGGATATTGTATCATGTGCTGAGTGCTTAGCCAGCAGCACTTTCCCCACAACATCAGCCAAAAATCGAAATTCAATGGATAGATTCTTTTTCAATAACTTATTAGGGTTTGCAGTAGAGTGACCCATTCTATCCAACATAGAATCAAATTCTTCTCCAGACATATCAGTAGAATCATCTCCAGTACTTAAATTGAATACCTCAGTCAGAAGGGTAGGGGACAATTGTACCTGAGTCCCGCTGATAGTACTGACTATAGTATTCTCATCCAGATTATTTACAGTAAATACCCATTCCTTTATTTCGTCAGCCGCAATCTTTATTCTGGTCGACATAATATCCACTAGCTGTTGTTCCTTGAATAGTTCCAGGATATCCTTGAAGATTTGATCGCTGCCGTCGAATGAATCCATATCAATATCAAACCCGGTATCAAACTTCATCTTCGCGAGAGCCGCAACATTCACCGCCATTGAAGACCAGCAAAAATTACCAAACACAACCAAGTGCAGTAGAGTTTGGAGGGAAAGAAAGAAATTGCAGAGAGTATGAATGCACAAACGAAGAACGACGACGAAAAATGATTTTTATATTAGGGTTCGACGGCGGAAAGAAAAATTGTTCGACGATTGGGGCTGCTAGAGGAATTCGAAGAGATTTCAATATCGTCGATCTCAGTTCGATGACATTGAAGAGCGTCGAGCTCCGCTCGATGACCGCTGAACAGAAAGATGGATAGCTTAAAGCTATCAGGCGGCGCTGAACTCTGGTCGACGATTTTGGAAACGTCGATCTGCGTTCGACGATTTTTGGGAAACCGTCGATCGTCGATCGACGATTTCTGGGGAAAACGTCGACCGCAGTTCAGAGACTGAAACTATCCTACAGACACAAATAAATAAGTTTTTAGACTAGTCTTGGTCTGTTTTTAGATTTTCAAAATCTTGGAATTTATTTTAGACAGCCTCCATCTAGCATTCCTAACTGATTTAGGAAGAAGGTATGTTTCTTTTCATCCAAAGGCTTGGTGAAAATATCTCCCCTTTGCAAATCAGTTGGGATATATTGAAGTTCAATTTTATTCTTTTCAACATTATCTCTTAGAAAGTGATGTCTAATCTCTATATGTTTTGTCCTACTATGGAGGACTGGATTTTGTGCTATGGAGATAGCACTAGTGTTATCACAAAATATTTTTGACCCTTCTAAGTTGTAGCCATAGTCTAGAAGCTGGTTTTGAATCCACAGAATCTGTGAGCAACAACTGCCTGCTGCCATGTATTCAGCTTCAACAGTTGAAGTAGACACAGATGTCTGTTTCTTTCGAAACTAGGAGACAAGTCTGTCAACAAGGAACTGACAGGTTCCACTAGTGCTTTTCCTGTCTACTCTACATCCAGCATAATCAGCATCTGAAAATCCAGTTAATTCAAATCCTGAGTCTTTTGGATACCAGAGTCCTAGATTTGGACAACTTTTTACATACCTAAGAATCCTCTTTACTAATGTTAAGTGTGACTCTCAAGGGCTTACTTGGAACCTAGCACATATGCATGTAGCAAACATTATATCAGGTCTACTAGCTGTAAGGTATAATAGAGAGCTAATCATTGCTCTATATGTTGTCTGATCAACATGTTTTTCATGGTCATCAGCATCCAATACAGCATTAGTAGGCATAGGTGTTTTCATACAAGATGCTTCAGACATACCAAACTTCTTAACCAATTCTTTAGCATATTTGGTTTGAGAAATGAATATGCCTTCAGCATATTGTTTGACTTGCAATCCTAGAAAGAAGGAAAGCTCACCTATGCTACTCATTTCAAATTTAGAATGCATCAGGTTGGAAAACCTTTTGCATAAATTTGAATCAGTAGACCCAAAGATAATATCATCTACATATATTTGTACTAGTAAGGTATGAGACTTATGGGTTCTAATAAAAAGAGTTTGGTCTACTCTACCCCTCATAAAATCATTTTCTAGAAGAAAGCATGCTAGGGTCTCATACCATGCTCTGGGAGCTTGTTTGAGACCATATAATGCTTTATGCAATTTGAAAACATGGTCAGGATCAGTTGAAGAGATAAAACCTGGAGGTTGTCTAACATAGACTTCCTCTTTGATGTCTCCATTTAGAAAGGCACTCTTCACATCCATTTGGTAGACCTTGAATCCCGTGTGAGCAGCATAAGCTAGGAATATTCTAATGGCCTCTAACCTTGCAACTGTTGCAAAGGTCTGGTCATAGTCTATCCCTTCTTCTTGAGAGTAGCCTTGAGCAACTAGCCTTGCCTTGTTCCTTACAACAATTCCTTGATCATCCAGCTTGTTTCTGAACACCCATTTTGTTTTAACAATGGAGTGATCCTTAGGTCTTGTCACTAGTTCCCAAACTTTATTCCTTTCAAATTGATGCAGTTCCTCTTGCATAGCAATGATCACGTGGGGATCTTGTTCTGCATCTTGAATGGATTGAGGTTCCACTTGAGATAGAAAGCAAGTGTGCATCAGCTTTTGGTTGACCTGATTTCTGGTTTGCACACCAGCTGAGATGTCTCCAATCACTTGGGAGATTGGATGATCTCTTGTTGTTACTAAATCAATATGGGGTGTTGATTGTTCACCAACCATTGTTGTTGTTTCCTCTTTTGGAACAACAACTGGCTCTTTTAGATGTTGCACATCATCTTCATCATCACTGCTCTCATCTTTTTGCTGGATAGGTGGAGGAGATGTATCCTTTTCTTTAACCTGTAATCTGTCCATACTTTCTGAAAGAGAGTGTACCTGCATAGGTTCTATGGTTGAAGCAGACTTCTCCTTATAAAACATGTTAGTCTCATCAAAAGAAACATGAACAGATTCTTCTATTTTAAGAGTAGATTTATTATACACCCTATAAGCCTTGCTGATCATGGAGTATCCCAGAAACACTCCTTCATTAGCCTTAGCTTGAAATTTTGCTATGTATTTCTTGTCATTATTGTGAATATAACAAATACAACCAAAATTTTAAAAATAGTTTACTTTAGGTTTCTTCCCTTTGAGCAATTCATAGGGAGTCTTGCCCTTCAGTTTATGTATTAGACTTCTGTTCAACACATAGTTGGAGGTGTTCACTACCTCAGCCCAAAAAGATAGAGGTAGGTGAGCATCTGTCAACAATGTAGTAGCAGATTCAATTAGGGTTCTATTTTTCCTTTCAGCTACCCCATTTTGTTGAGGAGTTCTAGGAGCTGAGAAAGTATGCCTGATCCCTTCACTCTGACAGAACTCTTGCATAAGAAGAGAATCAAACACTATCCCATGATCACTTCTGATTAGGGCAATGTGAGTATTGAACTCAATCTGTATACATTTGAGAAACTCTGTCAGACACTTAAAGTTATCAGACTTCTTCCTCAGAAAGAATACCCAAGTGAATCTGGAGAAGTCATCTACAATCACCAAAGTATAAGATTTCCCTCCTAAGCTTTGCACTGTAATGGGTCCAAAAAGCTCCATGTGTAACAGATACAAAATCCTAGGTGAATCACTCTTATTAAGTGACTTAAAACTGTTTTTAGTTTGCTTGCCTAATTGACAGGACCTGCAGAGTCCTTCCTTCTTGTAGGGACCAGAAGGTTCTCCTCTAACAAGGTTGTCATTGGACAGCCTAGCAATGGTTCTAAGGTTTAGGTATCCTAGTCTTTTATGCCATAAATCATTTGGTTTGCATACTGAATTAAATAAGCAAATGTCTGTATTGGTTGAAAGAAAATCTACAAGATAAATGTTACCTTTCCTTTTACCTGTTAACACAGTTTTGTTATCCTCTGACTTGATCTTGCATAGGGATTTGTAGAAAATCACCTTATATCCTTCATCACATAGTTGACTGATGCTGATCAGGTTGTACTTTAGTCCTTCCACATATGCCACCTTCTTGAAAGTGACTGATCCAATCTGAACAACACCATATCCTTTTGTTTGACCAAAGTTTGAATCACCAAAAATTACTTTGGGTCCAAGTTTGGTTATGAAGGATGATAGGTTCTCCTTATTCCCTATCATGTGCTTTGAGCACCCACTATCCAGATACCATTGTTGGGTCACTTCTGGATAGGTCTTCACCTACACATAATCAGCTTATATGTTTTTGACCCAGTTTACCTTGGGCCTAGGTTGATATCCTTTAAATTCAGAAATAAAAGACATCCCAGGTTGACTCTTATAACCTTCAGGATGGTATCTCCTAGGAGGTACTATCCATTCAGTATAAGGGTTGAAGCATTGGGATGAAGGACTTCTAGGATTGAATTTAGATGTGCCTCTAAAAGGTTGTTCAAGGCTCTTATCTTCGTTCGGCGATTGTCGAGCTGAGGTCGATGATCTTGGGTCAGATCGTCGAGCTCTGTTTGAAGATCGACTGTGCTGGAGTTCAGAGTTCAGACGTCGTCGACCTGAGTTCGACGATTCAGCCTTGGATTGCCGAGCGCCATTCGGCGATCGTCGAGCTCTGTTCGACGCTTTCTGTTGAACTATAACTTTTTTTAGCAAGTCAGCATTCTTCCTAGCTACCTCTACAACTCCCTTCCCTTTATCAAAGATAAATTTGATTGGAGTTGTCAGAACTATATGCTGGCTGGATGAAGCTCCCAAGCCCAGTGTACAATTAAATCTAGAGTTCACTGTGCTTGTGATATCCATCAGTTTGATGCTTATCCTATTGAGAGATTCTTCAAACTGCTTGGCCTTGGATAATTCACTTTTCAGTACAGCTATCTGCTTCCTATAGCATTCTAACTCCTCAGAGAGTTTGAGGTTATTTGACTTTAGGATACTGTAGTCTGATAATTGATTTTTGAGAGAGATTATCTCTTTCTCAAACTTTAGCAAATCTAAACACAGTGTCTTAAATTCAATTTTAAAGTCCTTAGAAGTAAAATCAAAAGTGTTTAATACCTCATCCTCTTCAGATCCAGTTTCAGCTTCAGAATCAGACTCATGTTCTGCATCAGAGTTTTGTTGGGAGGCATTGATTACCATCATGCAGAATTCTTTTTCCTCAGCATCATCCTCATCATCACTTGAGCTGGATGAGGCTTCTGATTCTTCTTATGTATCACTCCAGCTTTCAGCTACAAACCCCTTCCTTGTATGTTTGTTTTTGTTGGATGAGGATTTGTTGCTGTTGTTCCTTCTGGAGTCCTTGTCTCTTCTTCTCTCTTTTCTGTCCTTCTTATCCTTATTTTGATTCTCTGGACAGTCAGGCACAATGTGGCCTGGCTTCTTGCATCCAAAGCAGATGATTTCTTTGCTGTTGGACTTGTCATATCTAGGCTTCTCATGCCCTTTGAATGACTTCTTTCTAAAGTCTTTCCTGGCCATCTTATAGAATCTTTTGGCCAGTAGACTTAGGAGCTCATCATTTCCTGTAACTTTTTCTTCAGGCTTCTCTTTTGTAGCTTTGAAGGCTATGGTCTTCTCCTTTCTGATGACTTGAGATGCAGCCTTTTGTTCTTCTTCCCTATTCTTGATGAGCAGCTCATAAGATTTGAGCTTGCCCAGAAGAGCTTCTGTTGTTATTTCACTTAAGCTTTTGGCATCTTTAATTGGCCAGATTCTCTAATCCCAAGTGCTGGGGAAGCACATTAGGATCTTATCATTGAGTTCAGTGAGTGTGATTTCCTTATCCAATGTCTTTAACTCACTGACTATCAGACTGAGCCTGTTGTACATGTCTGCAATTGACTCAGCTTCTCCTTTCTTGAAGTTCTCATATTGGGATATGAGATGGGATCTCCTGTCCTTTCTTTCATCAGCAGATCCTGATACAATTTCTGAGAGCTTATCTCATATGTCTTTAGCTGAGCAGCATTCAGCTACCTTTTGGAATATCTCATCAGACATAGTCTGAGCAAGATAATTCATGGCCTTTGCATCTGCCACTTTCCACTTCTTTATTTCAGCATCTGTTCCTAAGGGGGGTGGAACAACACTTGTGCTTGTGGTCTCTGGAGGTCTTTGACAAACTGTCAAAATAGAATTGAAGATATCATCATCAATAGAATTCATGTATAGGTTAATCTTTGCCTTCCAAAGTGTAAACTTGGAAAGATTGCACACTGGAGGTCTGGTGCTAGCATAGTCTTTGTTTTGTGCCATGGTTTTTGAAAATAAAAATAATACAGAAAATAATACCCCTCTATATAAGATTGATCTTTTCAGAGATCTTTTGGTTCAGGTGTTAGCCTGTAAGAACCAACCTGCCTCTGATACCAATTGAAAGAGAGTGAAAGATCTACCTTGACTCTAGAGTAGGGGGGGTGAATAGAGTATTTTAAAATAAAATTTACAATTAAAAATTGTAAGGCAGTGAAAGACTTAATTTACTTATATGTGTAAGGTGCTTGCAGTAAAATAAAACTAAAACAAGAAAATGAAAATCACACAGCACACAGCAACCAGAAGACACAAGGATCTATAGTGGTTCCCCAAAAACCTGGGTACATCCACTCTTTTACCACCCTAGGTAGGAATCCACTGCAGGAAGGGTTGATCAGGTGTCCTGGGCACCAATGAGCTTTTGATAAGGTGCTCAAAAACCAGATCTAGATTTTTTGATACAGTGTCTTGCCACCACTGAGTTTTGACAAGGGTCCCAGAACCAGATTCAGAACTTTTGAAGGGAGTTTTGATAACCCTTTTACAGAAGGAAAAGAAAAAGAAAGAGGTGAGGATGTCTTCTCTGTCTCAATCACTGAGAGAAGACTAGTGGATTGTTGATGATGTCAAAGCACCCCCTGAGATGTAGAATGGTTCAGGAGTGAAAGCTTTGCTAGGGTGATAGGTCTTCAGATGCTTCAGATCTCCAGCAGAAGATTATTCCAGCAGATGCTGAAATGTTTGGTGTCTGGAGTCATTGATGTTGAAGCTTTTGAACACTTGAAGATTTGGAGGAGTTGAGTAGCATAAGATCTCCTCTACAGCAGAATTTTCTTGTGTTCTTGAAGATTCAGTAGATTTGAAAATCACAGAAGATGAACTGTTGATCAGAGAAGTTGTATTGTTCAATCTTCTGTATTATAATCTAATTCTTCTGTATCTCTTTGTATTCTCTGTATATTCTATTATCTTTGTATATTGTATCTTTTTGTATTGTGTGTATTGTTGTTGTTATCTCTATTCTCTTCTGCAGGAGTATATCAAAAATCTGACTTAGATGGCCATTATTCAGTCATAAATGGCTTCCATAATTGACAACTGTATTTGGGTAAGTCCTAAGCAATATTCCATTTAGTCCTTCCTTGAAACTTGCATCAGATTGCTTGAAACGGCTAGAAAATCCTTTGTAATAAATGCAGAAAATAACTCTGAAAGAATTTGAATTAATCCATAACTGTTCTTGAATTTGAATTTTGAAAGCGTCGATCTCTCACCGAAATTGTCGATCTGAGCTCTACGATCGTTGAGCTGAGCTCAGAGATTGGATTTTCACAGCAGACAAAAAACGTCGAACTGAGCTCTACGATCGTCGAACTGAGCTCAGCGACTTGGAGAATGACTGATGACAGATCGTCGATCTGAGCTCGAAGATCATCGACCGGAGTTTGACGACATACAGAGTTGAGCTCAGAGAACGTCGAATGGAGTTCGACGTTTGAGCTCGACGAAAATTGTCTTGTCTCAGTACTTAGTCCTGATCTCTGAATGTTCCTGGGGGCAGCTCCAAACCTAAGTTCTAAGCCCTAGACTCATTCTAATTTGACCTTTTCAACTATACAACTAGGTCAAACAATTTTCCTAATAACATAGTGATCCTTGCCCAAATTATTAATAGGGTGTTCCATCAGAGTCGATCGGAATGGAGGCTTAGCTGGAAAAAAAGTGGGGGATCATTGCTGGGAAAGGATCCCGAGAAAGAGAGGGAGCGGGATGAGAGTCTGAGGGAGCAGGAGGAGAGTCATAGGGAGCAGGAGGGAGAAGAGGAGCCCTCAAGGCTGAGAGAAGCGGTGGAGATTCTGGATATGGACATCCTCACAAAGGATGAGAAAAAGAAGATCAAGGTCAGCGGGGAGCTTACCCCCGAGGACCAGGAAGAGATCTGTAGGTGCGTGCAAGAGAACATTGACATCTTCGCCTGGAGCGCAGCTGATATGCCGAGGGTCGACGTGGACGTGGCGTTCCATCATCTCAACCTTGACCCCAAGGTATGTCCCATTAGACAGAAGAAGAGGGTCATCGCTTCCAAGATGGCCAGGCCCATTAGAGAGGAGGTGGAGAAGCTGCTCCAGGAGGGGTTTATATCTGCAAATAGGTATTCGGGGTGGGTAAGCAATGTTGTAATGGTGAAAAAAGGGGAAGGAAAATAGAGAATGTGTATCGATTTCTCTCTTTTGAATAAAGCATTCCCTAAGGATCGTTACCTACTGCCTCAAATCGACGCGCTGGTCGATTCGTCCGTCATTTTTCCACTAATGAGTTTTTTAGATGCATTTCCAGGGTACCACCAAATACGCATGCACCCCCCAGACATCAAGGATGTCACCTTCGTCATCGAGGATGGGTGTTTCAGCTACAATATGATGCCCTTTGGTTTGAATAACGCGGGGGCAACCTACTAGAGGATGATAGACTGGGTATTCCGGGAATAGAAGGGGCGGGATGTCGAGGTCTACGTAGACGACCTGATGATTAAGAGTCGGGATCTCGAGTCCCACATTTTGGATCTAGAGGAAACCTTTAGAACCATAAGGAAGTATAAGATGAGGCTCAACCCTCTAAAATGCGTATTCGGGGCCAGCAGGGGAAATTTTTTAGAACACCTCCTCACCCCATCAAGAGTGGAACCTAATCCGGACAAAGTAAAAGCGATCTTGGAGTTGGAATCTCCGAAGGATGCCAAGGAGGTCCAACGTCTCACCGGTAAGTTGGCTGGGTTAAGAAGGTTCCTTTCTAGGGTGGGAGAGAGGTGCTCCCCCTTCTTTCGAATTCTGAGGGGAGGGATGAAATTTGAATGGACCCCTGAATGTGAGAGGGCCTTTCTAGCTTTGAAGCAACAGCTCACCCAGACGCCGCTACTTCAAGGGCCGCGAGAGGGAGAGAGTTTGTTCCTTTACTTGGGAGTAGGTACGGGGGCGATAAGTTCGGTCCTCATATGAGAAGAGGGTAAGAAGAAGTTCCCAATATATTACGTGAGCAGGGTCCTCAAAAAGGCAGAGCTAAAATACCTTATCCTTGAAAAGCTAGCCTTCGCCTCATCATCTCAGCTCGAAAGCTCAGGTCGTACTTCCAAGCCCATTCTATCCAGGTCGTGACGGATCACCCTATTCGCTGTATTCTAGAGGGTGTTGAGCATTCGGGGAGGTTAGACAAGTGGTCAATAGAGCTCAGCGAGTTCAACCTCGACTTCGTTCCCCGAGTGGCCATCAAGGCGCAGGTGATAGCAAATTTCTTGGCGGATTACGTGGTCGGGGTCGAGGAGACGGAAGCACCTCTCATGGTGTCTTGGGAAATTCTCGTTGATGGGGCCTCGAGAAGAAGTTGTTTTTGAGGAGGGGTAAGCTTAATGAGTTCCGAGGGGACCAGGATCGAGCAGGCTTTGAAGATCCACTTCACCCTTACGAACAATCGGGCAGAGTATGAAGTCATCATTGTAGGTCTCAGGCTGGCTCGTGAACTTGGTGTACAGGATGTCAGGGTCTCCACGGATTCTATGGTGGTCGCGGGGCATATTAACAGGGAGTTTGAAGTGAGGGATCCCACCCTCTAACTGTACCTAGTAAAGGCAAAGGGTATCATCGGACAGTTCCACAGCTTCTCAATTCGACATGTTCCAAGGGAAGAGAACACTCGGGCGGATCTGCTCGCTAAATAAGGCCCTCAGGCCGGAGGGACAATGACAGAGCTTTTCAGGCCTTCCATAGAGGAGGGAGAATTGATGGAAATTGACAAGGTGGGGTTCTGGATGGACCCATTTGTGACTTTCTTGACATCAGGACGTCTACCCGAAGGGGACCTTGAGAGGAAGCGGTTCAGGTACAAGTCGGCGTATTACCTATTGAAAGAAGGAATCCTCTACCGAAAGACGTTATCTGGCCTACTAGCTCGATGCGTGTCCGAGAAGGAGGCCACAAGGGTACTGGAAGAAGTTCACTCGGGAGAATGCGGAAGCAATTCAGGGAGTCGGACCCTGGAAGGGAGGGTGCTGAGGCAGGGCTACTTCTGACCTACCCTCAGGAGGGATGCTCAAGAATTCGCAAGGAGATGTAGAAAATGCCAGGAGTTCGCCCCACTTCAACTCCTCTCGGCTCAAAGATTGCGCACAATTACGGCTCCATGGCCCTTCGCCATATGGGGTCTGGATCTGGTGGGCCCGTTTCCCCAAGCCAGTGGCCAGAGAAAGTTCCTGCTGGTCATGGTGGATTACTTTTCAAAATGGTTATAAGTGAAGGCATTAGCAAAGGTGACGTCGCAGGTTGTCAAAAACTTTGTGTGGGGAGAGATCATTTGTCGGCATGGGCTCCCTTTGTCTATTGTCACGGATAACGGACCACAGTTCGCTAGTAGAGAATTTGTAGACTTCTGTGTCCAGCTTGGCATAGATCTACGGTTTGCCTCGGTTCATCACCCTCGAAGCAATGGACAGGTAGAAGCCGCGAACAAGATAATCGTGAACCTCTTGAAGAAGAGGTAGAGAACTTGAGGGGAAGTTGGGTGGAGCAGCTCCCCTCCGTTCTGTGGGCTCTGAGGACTACACCAAATACCGCCACAGGAGAGACGCCCTTCAAACTCTCCCATGGCTCGGAGGCCGTCATACCAATAGAGTTCGGGGTTGAATACCCCAGGGTGGCAGCAGTAAGGAGGGGAGATGAAGGGTGGCAAGAGGACAATGGAGAGGAGCAGAGGTTCTCTCTCGACCTAGTAGAGGAGCTCAGGGAGCTAGCGTCAATCCGGTCGGAGGAAGTCAAGCGCCGAATGTCCAAGTACTTTGATAAGCACATCAGGATTAAGCAATTCCAGAAGGGGGACTTGGTCCTCAAGAAGGTAGATGTCGCGGGTAGGGGGCCTCTGTGGGGAAGCTCAACCCCAACTGGGAGGGTCCCTTTATAATTAAGGAGGTCTTGAAGTCAGGAGGGTACCACCTCCAGGATGTGGACGGAATACCCCTCGATCGTGCCCGAAGAGGCGATGATCTGAAGCGATTCTACCCCTAATGTTGTCCTTTTTTATACTTATTTAAACATGCCTCTAATGATCTTCCTATTTGTAAGTGTGGCGCAATTTTCTAATACAATGCATTTCTGGGTGACTTTCATGAGATGAGATTGCTGTGGTTGAGGAGAGGATATCCCGAGAAGACCCACTGACCAGGCTCTCATCAAGCTGGCAGGGCTGTAGGCTCACTCGGTGGTTGGAGTTGGTTGAGGAGAGGAGACCCCGAGAAGACCCGGTGAACAGGCTCTCATCAAGCTGGCAAGACTGTAGGCTCACTCGGTGGTTGGAGTTGGTTGAGTAGAGGAGACCCTGAGAAGACCCACTTACCAGGCTCTCATCAAGCTGGCAGGGTTATAGGCTCACTCGGTGGTTGGAGTTGGTTAAGGAGAGGAGAGCCCGAGAAGACCCGCTAACCAGGCTCTCATCAAGTTGGCAGGGATGTAGGCTCACTCGGTGGTTGGAGTTGGTTGAGGAGAGGAGACCCCGAGAATACTCGCTGACCAGGCTCTCATAAAGCTGGCAGGGTTGTAGGCTCACTCAGTGGTTGGAGTTGGTTGAGGAGAGGAGACCCCTAGAAGACCCGCTGACCAGGCTCTCATCAAGCTGGCAAAGCTGTAGGCTCACTCGGTGGTTGGAGTTGGTTGAGGAGAGGAGACCCCGAGAAGACCCGCTGACCAGGATCTCATCAAGCTGGTAGGGTTGTAGGCTCACTCGGTGGTTGGAGTTGGTTGAGGAGAGGAGACCCCGAGAAGACCCGCTGACCAGGCTCTCATCAAGCTGGCAGGGTTGTTGGATTACTCGATGGTTGGAGTTGGTTGAGGAGATGAGACCCCGAGAAGACCTGCTGACCAGGCTCTCATCAAGCTGGTAGGGTTGTAGGCTCACTCGGTGGTTAGAGTTGGTTGAGGAGAGGAGACCCTGCGAAGAAATGCTTACTAGGCTCTCATCAAGCTGGCAAGGTTGTAGGCTCACTCGGTGGTTAGAGTTGGTTGAGGAGAGGATACCCCGAGAAGACCCGCTGACCAGGCTCTAATCAAGCTGGCAGGGCTGTAGGCTCACTCGGTTGTTGGAGTTGGTTGAGGAGAGGAGACCCCAAGAAGACCCGTTGACCAGGCTCTCATCAAGCTGGCAGGGTTATAGGCTCACTCGGTGGTTGGAGTTGGTTGAGGAGAAGAGACCCCGAGAAGACCCGCTGACCAGGCTCTCATCAAGCTAACAGGGCTATAGGTTCACTCGGTGGTTGGAGTTGATTGAGGAGAGCAGACCCCGAGAAGACCCGCTGACCAGGCTCTCATCAAGCTTGCAGGGTTGTAGGCTCACTCGGTGGTTGGAGTTGGTTGAGGAGAGGAGACCTTGAGAAGACCCGCTGACCAGGCTCTCATCAAGCTGGCAGGGTTGTAGGCTCACTCAGTGGTTGGAGTTGGTTGAGGAGAGGAGACCCCGAAAAGACCCGCTGACCAGGATCTCATCAAGCTGGCAGGGCTATAGGCTCACTCGGTGGTTGGAGTTGGTTGAGGAGAGGAGACCCCGAGAAGACCCACTGACCAGGCTCTCATCAAGCTGGCAGGGCTGTAGGCTCACTCGATGGTTGGAGTTGGTTGAGGAGAGGAGACCCCGAGAAGACCCACTGACCAGGCTCTCATCAAGTTGGCAGGGTTGTAGGCTCACTCGGTGGTTGGAGTTGGTTGAGGAGAGGAGACCCCGAGAAGACCCACTGACCAGGCTCTCATCAAGATGGAAAGGTTGTAGGCTCACTCGGTGGTTGGAGCTGGTTGAGGAGAGGAGACCCCAAGAAGACCCGCTGACCAGACTCTCATCAAGCTAGCAGGGATGTAGGCTCACTCGGTGGTTGGAGTTGGTTGAGGAGGGGAGACCCCTGTCATGATAGGTAGGGTAAGGAAGTTTCCTGCCTAAAGAAAAAGAAGAGGGGAAATCGACCCCACAAGGCCACTCGCGCCGGGAGGTATCCGGAAAAGAGGCAAGAACAAATGAGACGGTCTCACACACAAGAGAGATGGGAGTACGATGACTCGCGCTCTGGGCAAGGTTTATACCCCAGCTAGGGGTCGAGACAAGGGGTGACCCCATCTCGCAAATACGAGTGGATCTTCATATTGTCCCGCGAATAACCAAAACGCAAAGGTATAACTTATCTTGGAGCGCGACACGTTATCCAAATATATATATATATACACACACACACATATCACATCACATCCATCAAATATCATGTCCAGTACAAAATCAGATCCAGAACAGGAATGAAAGGTACACTAATAAGATGGCGAGAAAATGGTAATATCATGTTTTGGAAGCCTTCAATTCCTCGCTGGAGGACGAGCCAGTTTCCTCCTTGCCATAAACCTCCGGTACGAGGTCGCGGGCAGTGACGTCCTTGCAGCCTTCCTTAACGACTCCCATCTCCTTCATCATCTTCAAGATCAACTCAGCAGTCCTGACGTTAGCATCTTGGCAGAGTTCCTCGACCTCCTCATGAGAATAATGAGGAGGTAGGGGAATCTCTGAGCGAGAGAGTGAGGGAGCAGCATCACGAAGCTGGGTGATCTGGTACTTCTGGTTTTTTACCTCCGCCTCCAGCTCCACTATGCACGAGTGCAATCTATCCGCCATCTCGGCATCCTGCAGAAACCATTTGTTAAGTCGGTATCAAGTATGTGGGAAATGAACTAAGTGGGGGAGGAAACTCACCATGCCGCCCCGAGCCTTGGCAAGAAGGTTTTCGGCCACAGCCAGCCTCTTTGCGAGGTCTCCAGACTTCTCGCATTCCGCTGCCAGATTTACTTCGGATTCTTTCCACTTTTGGTTGTTGAAGATCAGGCGGTGCGAGAGCCGATGCGAAAGCTCCAGGGTGCGTAGTTGGGAGTGTGCAGACTTTAGAACTAAGTCTCACGAGGAGGCCTTGTCGACAGGATCTGGCTCGAGGCCCCCGTAAAGGCTAAATCCCAAAGAGAAGGCATGACCCGTGGGCTGGTCCTGCTCTTTCTATGAGGGAAGGAGGGTGGAAATGGACACTCGATTCGTCCCCTTGTCCCATATCAGAGTCGGGTCGTTAACTGCATCTAGAACCACAGGGCCCATATTGAAATTCTGATGGGCAGAGGGGGCTGGGCGATTGGAAGAGCCCACCTCGCGAGATGGAGACTTGGATAGTTGACGCGAGGTGATGGCTTGCTGGGCGAGCAGTGCCGCCTCGCCAGTTTGCGGAACAGCTCATTGGGGAGATGCCCGAGGTGACCGGGGAGACTGGGACCCTGGGGAGATAGGGCTCAGATACCCCGACACCATCACCGTCTCCCTGAGAACCTTCCTCGTCTTCTCGTTCGGGAGGGACACCACTTTCTTCATCTTCATATTTTTCGCGTGGCTGAGGTGAGACGGAACAGAGCCTTCAGCAGGCCTTTTCTTGAGGGAGGTGGTCAAGGATTCCTTTGTCGCCTCGGCTGCCATGTTGGCGAGAGTGATATCTTTAGACGGTTTGATGTTGCTTTTGTAGGGAGGATGAGCGGGCACGTTCCTCTCTCCTAATAAAGATGAGACGAAGGGTTAAAGGCGATAAACAACGAGATGAAAATAGTAAAGGTGATATCAAAGGGGGGCGAGCATACCTTCGCCAGGAAGTACGGGGAGGAGGGAGTCGAGGCCGCGCCTCAGGAACTGGACCTCAAAGTTCTTTCCGGCGAGGTAGTCGCAAAGTAGCTTGTCCGTGCCGCCGACTTGGGGAGTTACGTAGAACACTTCAGCAGGCCAGACAGGCGCGAGCGGGACGCCCCCCAAGTTGTCGCGGACAAATACAAAGCGCGTGAGCCAGTGGTGGTTTTTGTTGGGTGTCTCGCAGACCTTGAGACCTTGTCCCATGAAGTACGACACCCCATCATGTTTGGCGTGGTAGATGAACAGCTTACGGAAAACGGTCAAGCTAAACTCGATTCGCTCTCGCCGCATATAACTGACAAAGGCGACCAGTACCGAGATGCCGTTGGGCTTTAGCTGTGTGGGAACTATGCCAAAGTATTTACGGACCTATTTTACCTGTGGCCATATAGGCAGTCTCAACCCCGCCTCGAAGTGCGAGACGGGGAAGGGGAGTTCCCCGGAGTAAAACGTATTGATGGACTCGCCGACTTTAGATGGACGTGACTCGAATCCCTCCATCAGAAACTCTCGGGTGAAGGCATCATATTCGTCTGCGGAAATGCGGCCGAGGGGGAAGTCGTGATCGGCGAATTGCCTCCCGCATCGGCTGCACCCCTCTCCCTCCTCAACTCTCTTCTTTCCCATGATTATGCGAGACGACTGGGGCAGGAGACGGAGAGGACCGGCGAGACCGTCAAAGGTTGAGGAGTGAGACCGCAGAGAGAAAATCGGTACGCGAGATGGATGGGAAACGAGGATGAGTACTGGGGCAAAGCGGGGGATGAGAGCGCAAGATTGACCCAGGTAAGGGGACATTTATAGCAAGCATATGATTTGGAGAGACTGAACAGGCAGGAAAAAAATTATGCAGAGGAAGGCGAAGAGGCGGCTGACTTTTTCTCTCTCCGGGCCTCGATTTGCGCAGCCCCACGTGGGCCCTCAGCATGGCAAAGCGGTGCAAAAAGAGGAATTAGAATTAAAAAACTAGGAAAAATTAGCATAAATGTATGATCTAAGTGTTGTGTTATGATGAATCAAATAGTCACCAAAGAGCAAATAATTATTAAATTAATAAAGCCTTCATCCCGCGCGAAGCGGGCAGCTAGTTTGCAGGACGCATAGTTTGGGCGAGACGGAAGCATAGAACATATTATTACAAAGACATGAATAAAGGAGAGAGAGGCGAGACGGGACGAGAGTTCTTCAATTCTTATGCCACCTCCAGCGTCCTCCGCCGCGAGACCTCGCATAGGGAGGCTGGCTGGAAGAGGAGGGGGCGAGACAACTATTTGTTTGGAGTAATCCTCAGCGGGCGAGTCCTCAGATGGCGAGTCCTCAGCGTGCGAGACATGCATACCTGCGTGGAAAGACGAGGGGGTGAAATAGAGATGGTCCTAGCAGTGGCATAGAAAAGTGGTAAGCGAGGGAGGAGGCCCAAAAGGGAAGGTTTCTTACCATGACGGCGAGAGGTCCCCGCGGTATTGGAAGGGTCGTCCCTCTTCGCAGCAGGAGTAGACAGAGGGGTAGATGGTTGAGGAGAGACAGACCGCTAGCAGTGCTCGGCAGTGTTGATTCGCATACTCTCGGGGCGATGAGAAGGCGCTAGATCCTTCTAAAAACAGGCAGTAAATGATAAGGCGAACGAGGTAGGAATAAAGGGAGATCAGTGCCAGGGGTTCTACCTCCTTTTCTCTAGGAGGCGCGGGGGGAGGAGGGATGCACCTCCCTGGGAAGGTGCGGGAGGGTTCCTTTACTGAGGGAGCAAGATCTGCTGCTTTTGCCTTATTCGGGGGAGAAGATGACGGTAAGGAGGGTGGAACACATGCCGGAATCTTGTTCAGGGCCGCAACGGTCGCCTTGTTCCTCTGACGCACCGCCGCGATGCGATCACGGAAACTCTGGTTGAGAGACATGTGTGTCGAGGTTAGAAGAGGATAGAATGGGGAAGGAAAGGGCCCCCTACAAAGAGGTGGAAATCTCATATTAATAGATTCAGGTAAGGGGCCCACCAAAAGATTCCGTCATAAATTCACTTTAATGATGCGAGCCTCGGTTGAACTTTCTTTTCAAGTTTAGGACAACCTCGAAAAGAACGGGGATTGTGTACAACCTCGGGCTCGCGGAAGCAAAAGGCCCAAGCTGTAACTGTCTCGTTAGGCGAGCGGATCCCAGGGAAAGAGACATTCACGGGGTGAAAGGTGCCCAGGCGAGAGGGGCCCAGGCAAGAGGGGCCCAGGCAAGAGCCGCGCCATGGTCCGGGCGAGCGGATGCCCGAGAAGGGCACTCGCAAGGCGAGCGCCAACTCGCTAGTCGAGAGGGCTCCAGGGGGAGCTCTCGCCCACGAGACGGCGCTCTCGCCAAACGTCGGTTCAACGAGAGGCCTAGTACCGGTTCGGTGTTCTGTCAAGGGCCGGTTTAGGTAGGGCTGGGTTTATCTTTTTAGCCCCATGAGATTTTATGCTTTTACCCTGCAGGGTCTGCATATAACCCTTCAGAACAGTGGAGTTTGGCTGTTGGCAGACCATACTAAGGGTATTCTGGTAACTTCAGGTCAGTTTAATTTGGTTATTGACAGTTAGGGTTCAGAGGCCTATAAATAGACCGGTAAGGTGCCTTATAGAAGCAAGATGACCCTTCTTCTTTTCCACTAAGGCACCTAGCTCAACATTGGCTAGGGAGGGGAAGAATCTCTGATTCTTCCGGGTAAGAGGTGGGACCTCCGCGCTGAAGTCCACGGTCTTTTTCTTTCGAGAATCTTGTCAGGAGAGAGGTCCAAGGAGAGTAAGTGTGAGCTGTAATTTTAGATCCGAGCTTTAAGAGGGACCTACTTTGTTGGTTCCAACACCCGCCACCTTTTATGCATATGCAACCATGAATTTCTCGAGCCATCGGCTCTCTAAACTAACATGTCCATCACAACAACCTTTCGAGCCTTCAGTGCACCGGGCTAACTTGCCCATTTCCACAACCACCGAGCCTACCGCTCGGTTAACCTATTCAAGCTAACATCCCATGTCACCGGGATGAGTGAAAGTGAAGTCCTAATATATTTCTAATTACTCTTATATTAATTTTAGTCTTACGGTTTAAGGTTAACCTTGGACTGCCTAGGGCATTCCCTATGAAGGGCTCTCGGGGACACTAGGAATTACGATGGGTTGAAGCCCAAAGCTCCTTTTCGCAATGTAATTATTATTGTTGGTATCTACTCATAGCCAATCCCATTTAATGTTATATTAAATCTAACCTTAGTTTATTCTGACTCTCTTTCTCTCCATAGGAAAGACGATCTTTCGTCGATTCCGAGCACCACTTAACACTAGCCAACCCAACACCCTCATCATCATGACTCCTAATGATGAACTCATTTTCACCTTACCAAATCAGTATACTTTTAACCCCAACTCCCTATGTCCATCCTACATGCTATCACAATTCTGTAATTTTACTATATGTAGACCAACCTAAGTTATATGATGAGAATGAGTGGTGACCCCTTCAAATATTCATCCAAATGCACTATAATTATTACTGGGAGTCTATCATGACATATTTAGACTAAATCCAGAAACTTGTAATTTTTCTAATTAATTTAGCATTTATCAAATATTCCCCAAAATTAGGCCATGGGTGGTTTGAACATAAAGTACTAGATTTTCTTAAGTTATGTCCACCCAAAAATTAAGAACACTATATGATGCCAAAATATTAGAGAATACCAAGTTTTACAAATTTTCCTAATAGTATTAGCCTCTAATTAATTAATTCAAGATAATTGCAATTAATAGAGGTAAAGAGGGAAGTACCACCAAACATTATCCAAAAATTACACAAAAATTACCAGAGCTTTAATATGATCATAAAACGTTACTTACTAAGTTTCATACAATTCTAATGTCAATAAGCTATATAAAAAAAATACTTCAAATAAATCTCTAATATGACACTTTGTGAAGAAACATACTTGTAATCTCTTCCAAACAATATGTAATAATTTCCCAAGATTTAATATGCCCTAAAAGGTTCTTTGGACAAGAAACTTAATTCTCCGGCAAGATATTGTATTTATTATCTATTCATCAAGACAAGGTGCACTAGTTCACTTAGCAAATGAAGTACTATGAGATAATGTCCAATCATTCCAAATTAATGACTAGTACATATAAATTATATTTAATCAACATTTCCAGAGTTTCATAACATTCTAAGTTAATTTAACCATGATTACTTTAAAATCATCAAAAGGGCAATATGAAGGTTATAACTATAAGTATGAGTTGTTGTCTTCCAAACATTCTATAATACATTCCAGAGGCTCATATTGTTATAAAAACTCTTCTGCCAAAAATTCATAAAGATCCAAGGTCCTATGACCTTTCAATTTTTCCATAAAGAGTTATAGGCCTAAACAATTTCCAATTAATTAAGATTGTGTGCATGTGTCTAAATGTCATCAAATTTCTTCCTAAGGCTATTCACCACCATAAGATCACATGGACTAAACTACAAGTCCATACAAGGACATATCACCCTATGTTCTTCACAAACCCCCAAAGTTTAACTTTAGGATTTGAACTAGTGTCATAGGGCAAATCCACCATAATCCACCCCAAACTCCAAGTGAGGGTGTTTTAACTGACCTTGAGGCTATAGCCAAAGTCTCATCCCCTTTGGGTGAGAATTGGCCCATTCATGCCCCAAACACCCTTTTGCCCTAATTTACCCTTAAGAGACCAAATTTTGGTCACACTAATACCTATTAAAATCAACCCCAAATGGGTTGATATTTTTACCAGTGACATATAATGACCCTAAGGACCATCCACCAAAATTTTGGGGAGTTGTGAGGTCATTAGACCCCTAAATTAGCTCATATATGGATTATTAAATGTTTACCAAAACTATAGAAAAATGATCTCCAAAAATGGGTATATGTATGGGTAAGATTGACTCCCAGTACAAATTTCAAGTTATTTGGACAAGTGGTTTAGTGGGCACACTCAATTTAATCTCTGACTAGCCTTATGTATAGACTGCACCATTTTGAGTGTTGTGGTCAGACCACTGACTCAAATGGGTTGAAATTAATTTTAAAATAAAGTAGACTACAAGGGCTACAATTTTTTGTTGGCCACTTTTTAAGGTTCAACACCTAAGTACCTTGTTTTTCTGATTTAAAAGAGTGCACAGTAAAGGGAATAAATAACACTTATTAATAATAAATACTATATCAATATACATACAATCAGAAAGCTGCTGAGTCGTCTTCCTCCTCAAGCCAATGGCCTCGATCAGCCCGACTTGGAGCAGTTTTCAGAGCAATTTGCCGGCAATCCAACCCCCTCCCCGGTCGGCCACCACCACCACCTCCGTTGAGGTGGTGGCTATCTCCGGAAGGCGGCACGGTCGCCGGAGGGGCAGTTTCCGGCGAACCCGCAAGGTATAAAAACCATGAAAATTCATGGAATCCGAAAATGGAAATCAGCCCAAATTGGATCGATTTCAAATCCTATTGATCTAGGATGCTAGCATAAGGGGAGAGGAGGAGAAGTGGACCTGTGTGGGGGTTGCTGCCTTGCCGATCTCCTAGTCGTCATGGCTGGTGGTGGAGCTTCCGGTGCTCTGCAACTATACAGACAAAAGTCTCAAAATCTTCAGGGGAGGGGTAGAAACAGCTCTTCTCAGGCTGGTGAAGCTTTTAAATGAACCAAAAGGGGGAGAGGAGGGGTTAAGGCATCAATGGCCATTAGTGGTCATGAAGGAAATTTCGGTCAGGGTGGTGGTTCAGTGCACACAGCCACTGAATGGCATGGAAAACCACTTGATCTTCTCAAAACAGATGGGGAGATGAACCAAGCCATTGGAGATGACGAGAGGAGGCCCCTTGGCCTTCCAAGCCATGAATGGCCCTCTTTCTCTCTTTCTCTCTCCTCCATTAAAGGCAATTTGACTTTCTCTCTTAGTCACTTCCTCTACCATTTCAATGGCAATTTAAGTAAATATCAGCCTCCTAAAGCTAGTGGGCTACTCAAATTGGGTTTAACCCAAGTGAGTTGGGCTTGGTTAGGTCATTTAAGCTAGTTTGACCTATTTTAGGGTTAAGTTGACTTTAGTCAATTTGACCTTTTGTGTTGACTCCAATGGGTCCTTAGTGACCCATTGGCATCTCCTAAGGTCTATGGAGACTTGGGTATGGTTGGTTTGACACCTTGTAGGCCACTCGACACTTAATTAGGGCACTTTGACCACTTTGGGGCTAGGATTGACTTTGGTCAACTTGACCTCTTTAGTGGACCCCAATGGGTCCTTAGTGACCCAATGAACCCCCTTTAGGGCTAGGGAGATTTAGGTGGGGTCAAATTGGCTAAGGGAAGGTCCACTGGCCCTAGATAGGGCACTTTGACCATTTTAGGGTTAGGGTTGACTTTAGTCAAATTGACCTTTTGGGTTGACCCCAATGGGTCCTTGGTGATCCAATGAACCTTCTAAAGGGCTAGGAATGTTGTGGTGGGGTCCTGGAGTCAAGGTGAGATCATAAGGTCAAACCCTAGGTTAGGTAATTGGAAAGTGTTATTTGCAGACCATGGTGATCTTCACCTTCAAGCCTAAGTTCACATGATCTCTTTGAGCTTCCTAGGGTTTTGTCATGACCTAGTCATGACAAAACCATCTTAGGGGTCTAGTTGTAAATGGGATGTTACAATTTGTCTCTAAAAATCCTTCTGCAATCCGAGACTTTTGTCCAGAGACATCACCTCTTTGGTCAAGTTTGTTATTAGGTCTAATAGGCTCTGTTGTTTCACTGATGCCTTGGATTTAAAGGCTTGTTCCAGTGGAAATGAGTCTCTTTGGAGACGATCTTCATGTGCCTTTAAGGAACCTGCTAACTCAGTCAAGGTTAATCGTTTGATATCTTTTGATTCTTCGATTAACATGTCCGCAGGGTTAAACGACGCAGTTTAACTTCGTAGAAGTTTGGGAACAATTGTACTATCTTCAATAATACCTCCAAAGCTTCGAATTTGATTGATAAGTTTGACAGTCCGGTCGATAAAAGTGTCCATCGTTTCTCCAGACTACATGCGAATCAGTTCAAATTCAGTCAAAAAACATTGCAACTTCATTTCCATAACTTTTGTACTTCATTATATTTTATTTGGAGAGTGTCTTAAGCCTCTTTTGTTATTTCCGCACCCATTATACGAAGGAATACGACCTCAGAAACTCTTTGATGAATAATTGTGACAACACGAGCATCCTTTAATTTGATCTCTTCAATTTGTGTCAAGATAGCTTCATTAGCAGTTTTGCTGTTAACATCAGGTAAGGCGGATAGTTGTGGACCTAAGCTCACCAGATCCCACTGGTCTTGAGATCGAAATACAAATTTCATTTGGATGCTCCAGTGATCGTATTTCACACGATCAAAACAGGAATAGATGAATGAGAATATACAAACAAAGATGGGTTGGAAGTGGAAGCCATCTTCGGTAAGAGCCTGAGAGCTCTGATATCAAATGTGATTAGCTAAAAAAACAAGTCTTAGAATTGAGATGTAGTAATAACTGCGGATATGAACTCTCTAAACAGATCTTGGAGATGAGCACATTTAAGCCAAACGTACTTCCAACACTTTTTCTTAACAACTCTTCTTCTTCTCCCTCACGACATTCTTCGCACTTCTCTACGGGCGAGCTCGATCTCATTTTTCACCCAACTTTCTCACAGACTACATTCCTATTTTCTCGAGTTCTGCACTATGTTGGTGTAAACCGGGGTTTGCAATGAGCAAACTGTTTTTTTAATAAAATTATTTAATTTCAATTCTCTACAAATAAAATCGAAGATGACTCTTTATTTTTTATTACAAAAGTTTATAATAAATTTTTTATAAATTACTGAACTTTATGAATGTATTTATATATAACAGAGATATATTTATCTAGCGCTCCACCCTCATGTCCGCTCCAAGCACGCCTCCGCGTGCATCACTCTCAGAATTGCTACAAAATGCATGATTTTTTGGAGGGAGGTCGGGCGATCACGAACGATGGTTCATGATCACCGTGTTCACAACCGCCACACCTGCGCCAAACGAAGCCTAAGTTTGCTAATTACAGGTTGTGCATTTCTTATTGAGTGTTTATTATTATTATATTACATTTAATTATTATTATTATATTACATTTAATTACTCGAAAATTTTGTAAAGAATATTTTTTTATAAATTACTAAACTTTAAGTATGTGTATTAAATAGAGATATATTTATATATTAAAACTATATTGTTATTATAAAGCCATTGCAGGAGATGCAACCATTTGAGTGAGAGTTGCATGGGCTTGAAGTTTATGCTAAGGAGTCGGCTGTGGGACCGAACGGGATGCGGATGTGGAACGGAGCGGAAGGGGGGATGGAATGTGCCTTTTGAAAATGGGGTGCCATTAAAACCATCAAAATGAATTAAAAATAGGCTTTCGTTTGCGCTGCTTTGACTATTTGAGAATAGACGAGCTCCCCACTCTTCTGCGATTTTGCGGTGGTGACTTACATTTCCCCACGCTTGAGCAACACTCTGTTGAAGGTGTTTTTTTATCATTTTTTTTTAAATTATTTTTTTGAGAAACATTGTTGTACCAAAAAAACAAAACAAAATATAAACAAAATAAAAACAAAAAGAAAACAAAAAGAAAACAAAAAAACAAAATATATCTAGCGCGGTTTTGAGAAAAGACGAGCTCTCCATTCTTCTGCGATTTTGCGGTGGTGACCGACATTTCTCACGCTCGAGCAACGTTCTGTTGAAGGTGTTTTGTATCATTTATTTGAAAATAATTTTTTTTAGGAAACATTATTAATATTGTACCAAATAAACAAAACAAAATAAACAATATGAATAAAATATAAAGAAAATAAAAACAAAAAGCAAACAAAAAAAATAAAATATATCTTGCGTGGTTTTGAGAATAGACGAGCTCCTCACTCTTTTGCGATTTTGCGGAGGTGATCGACATTTTCCCAAAATCAAGCAACGCTCTGTTGAAGGTGTTTTGTATCATTTTTTTAAAAAAATTAACTTTTTTGGGAAACATTGTTGTACCAAAAAACAAAACAAAATAAACAAAATAAAAACAGAAAGCAAACAAAAAACAAAATATATCTTTCGAAGTCTTGAGAATAGACGAGCTCCCCACTCTTCTGCGATTTTGTGGTGGTGACCGACATTTTCCCAAGCTCGAGCAACACTCTGTTGAAGGTGTTTTGTATAATTTTTTTCAAAATTAACTTTTTTGGGAAACTTTGTTTTACCAAAAAAACAATACAAAATAAAAAACAAAAACAAAAAAGGGGGATGGGCGAGTTACCCAACATAGGCGAGCCACTGCCGACAGCGAACAATAGTTAGGTGAGGAGCCTGACAATGCTCATGATCCTGCACCAATGAAAAGTCTGCAAAGGAGGTGGGGCCCGCACATTTATGGCATATGTCATACACTTTTGCGCGGGGCCCGCGCATTTTGGCGCTTCTCGTTGGCTCTCCGGACCATGCTCATAATCAGTCTACTGACCCAAAAAAAATTCCAACAGGGGGACAGCAGGGAGAAGTGTAGAGAGCATACCCGCGGCGGCGCCGCCAATTAACTCAAGACAAAAGATATAACAATGCACGGCTATATTAATTATTCCAGATATGTTCATACTTTCAAATACATAAAAATTTTCTAATTATATACAGCAAAAGATAAAAAAGCAGCCGGACAAGTAAGGTGTCACTGACGGCCCCGGCTCGACTATGAGAGGGCCCGAAACCGATCCACGTGAAAGCCCAATGGAGGCCTTTCATAAACATCACGACTTATATTACATTAATCATATATCATTAATTCATAGAATGCTCAGAAATTTAAGCATTTTAAACATTAATTAATATTTATAAAACGAAAAAATACGTCACCCTACGGGGTAGGACTAATCGGTTGCCCTGTTCTCCCGCACATGTTAGGGTTAATCACTTGACGCTGCCGGAGAGTCGTCGGTGGCATGACTGGAACCCACGGCCCCGCCGGCGGTTGTCCGGCGGCGAGAGACGAGAGGTCAGGGCCACCGCCGGAAAACCCCCGGTGGGTTCGCCGGGGTTCGGCGAAGCCGGCAGTGGACTCCGGTCAGGCCGCTTGCAGCTGCCCTAATTTTTTTCCCTGTTGGCGGATTGCAGGTAGCGGGATTTTGGTAACTGCAGGCGGGTCCTCTCTTGGTAATGGCAGGCTGAAAGAGTGAAATGGTTCAGAAGTGCAGTGGCTGAAAGGGTGAAAGAGTTCCGCTTGCGGCTAATTTTTTCCCATGTTGGCAGATTGCAGGTAGCAGAATTTTGGTAATTGCAGGCAGTTTCCCCTCTTGGTAATTGCAGGCTGAAAGGATGAAAGGGTTCAGAAATGCAGTAGCTGAAAGGGTGAAAGAGTTCAAACGTAAAGTAGAGTTTTAGCCTTCTGTTCTAGCTGTTCTGAAAATTGCAGCTGTTCAAAAGTAAAGTGCAATGGGAACTTGTATGAGAGTAGATATATCATTAGCATCCTTGTTGATCTGTGTTCTAATGTGATTTTTGCCCGAATTTTTAAAGCACATACCCAAGGTCAAGTCCAGATTTGTTCAACGTGGTGCTGGGAATTGGACCGATCAGATTGTCGTTATGTAGAAAATTGAAAAAAAATGAAAAAATATATATATATATAAAAAGAGATTTTTTTCATTGCTATGTACAGAAAATAAAGATCATAAGGATGAAATTCTTTCTCCAAGAGAGCTTAAAATACCATTGATTCCAAAAGATGCAGATAATACTTCATATAATAAGAAATACACATCTAAAGATAATATAATTAATCACTATTAATTAATACTAATTAATTAACCATGGAATTAAGTAATTAATGCAAGATTGATTGATTAATAAAGTACTACTCATATGCACATTCACGAATGATCATAATGTCTCTTTTGCGGTAGAAGTGTTGAAATCGAAAACTCGGTTTCTGTGGAGTTCACCCTTGGGTAAGGGGTGATCCCACACTTACTTCTCTCTCGCGAGCCAAATGACTAAGGAAAAAGAATAAGGGACAGACCCAAGGACTTGACGTGGAGGTACCACCACACACCCGGAAGATCTTAGAGCGCTTCTGTTGAAGCCAAAAATGACCTCAACGAGAGTTTGAAAATAGGGGTGCAGTCAACACCTACTTCTCTTAAGCCTCGACCCTCGACTGGGTACGAAGGACCTAGGACTGACTCAAAGCCTCAGCCGGGAGGTCCCACCTCTTACACGGAAGATCTCTGGGAGCTTCCCCTCCAAAGTCAAAAGCTGGGCTGAGAGCTCCTCAGAAAGCACTAGAGCATTGGAGAATAATGAAAGCTTGCTTTCTAAGGAGTCTTTGTGAGTCTATTTATAGCCTTTGCTGACCTGAAATTATTGAAATACCTCTGGCTGGCCTGCTAATAGTCGAATCCCGCTGTCCTGAAATACTAAATGCTGGCCCTGGGGGCACATGGGTAATTTTACCTGAGGGCAATTAGGTAATTTTACCCTGGGCTCTGGGCCCCACTCAGCGAGAACCCTATGTCGAGAACCCTCTCTCCTTCGCTTGACGGGAGCTAAAAAGGAGTGTCGAAAGCCTCGGACCGAGCCAGCTCTCGCCTTCCGCAAGGCGCAAGCCTTCTCTCCGCCTCTTGGGCGGAAGCGGGTCTCGACTGGCTGATGGTGAACGTTCTCGCTTGCTTCTAGGCAGGAGCTCTTCGATCTGATCTGAAGCCCAAAGCTAGCTCAAAGCTAGTCCAATCCTGGTCATTGATGCCTCTGGGTCCCACTAAGCGAATATGGAGTTATACACAATCCTCGCTCTTTTTGAGCTAGCTCTGCGCTCGAAAAGACACGTCCAACCCGTAAACATTCGCTGAGCACGTGTTATCCTGAAAAGGGAATCTTTTGGTGGGCCATCCCGTGGCTATATATATGCGCTGATAGATGGCCGTAAATCTGCCCCTGACAGTCGCTGCTCCCTGTCTGAGCTCTCGCGTAGTTTCCCGATGCGTTCCAAATGTGTTGACAAGCCGCTCTCACAAGGCCTCCAAGACCGTATTAACGCGACGCAGGCGCGAGCCCTGGACAACAGTGTCACAACCCGCATTTTCCCATGAGGTTAAGAAGTGTTAGAGTACGAGAAAACACGCGTTGTGATGCCACGTCCAGCAGGGGATAACTGTTGACGCTCAGGCAACACACTAAGATTTCAAATCACTAGTTTAGAAATAGAAGAAAACTAGTTTATTAAAAGGCCGTATCCCTCGGCACAGTGGATCAGCTAGTCCACGATAGGAAAAAATATATTTGTTTGCAGCGGAAAATACTTTGATTTAGTTGATTTGACATCCTAAATGTGTATAAGGGCCCTAAAGGGACCACTTATGGTATGCACGACTCCTAAGGTGAATATAGTATTTATATATGAAAGATATTCTTTATGCTTAAAGAAGATAGTGCTTTAGTTTTGTAAATAAGATATGCATGAGGTACATATAATAGTTTAGGGTTATAAAATACCTAACAAGCAACCTAGTATAAAACCTTCCCAGAAGCAAGTAAGCAACCCCAAGGGGGGCAAAAAAAACAGCAGTTTTAATTCATATCCAGCAAAACAAGTAAGCCACCAGTGGGCATCGACAACCCGACACGAACCCACTGGTGAGTGTGCATGTCTATACAGAAAAGGAGAATAACTACCTCACCAGGTGAAAGATCTGCAACTCAGATACTGAAAGTTCACCTAGTGTCAACTATCTTCACCTATGGGGGGGGGGGGAATAGGTGTCTTTGCAGCGTACTTGCGGAATTAGTAATTTACCTGCACAATAAAACAAAACAACCAAGCACACACACAGTACACAGGCAAATTATAGTGGTTCCCCGATTTGGGTACGTCCACTTTCCCCCTTCGACCTATCTCCCAACACGGGACGACTCGGTCACTTCACCAACAGGATTGAAATCCAATCCTTGCACTCACGGAAGGAACCCTTCCACACGTAGGAGTCAACACTCCCACAATCCGGGTTACACCCAACCCTTACAACTAGGGACCAATCGGTCCGTTACAAGGAAATTAAAAACTAGCTTGTAAGAAATACAAACAACGTTTGGAGAGAAGGTGACCCTCTTCGTTTGACAATGTGCTCTTGAAGTCAACGAAGAGTGCACAGCCGTAGCTCTCCCTTGGAGTGAATCTTTTCCCGAAACCGGCGGTGGCTTGAGGCGGCGGCAACGTTCTCGGAATCAGCAGCGGCGACGGAGAGCAGCAGCAGTGCCAACTTGATTCAAACTTCGTAGCAAAGGGAGCACGATCTACCAACGGTCACACAAGGATCGATCGTCTCGATCGATTCGGAAGGGGAAAGATTTTCCCGATCAACGAATCAAGAGACAAGGGATCTCTCGTTAGACGCGTGAGACGCTATGCTAGCCTAAGCTTCTGTCGCCGGAGATCTGGAAGAACTGAGATCAGCAGCGGCGACAACCGTACGAGCGGCGGAGATGACCGGCGGAGCAAGATCGCGAGATTAGGGTTTGTCGTCGGCCGCTCGTTCTTTTTGAAATACCGTATATCCGTGTTCTTTACTGTTCACCAATACAGTGTATTTATACCTTAGGTCAAGAAGATGACCGTTGTGGGTCCCACCAAAGTAAGGACCAAAGTCCGGTTCAAACAGCTGCAGGTAACTTGGACCGGTCCAGAACTTTCAGAAAAATTGCCAAGTCAAAATCGGCGAGAATCGTAGGTGATTCTCGCCGAATCGGCGAGAATCACTTACGATTCTCGCCGAATCGGCGAGAATCACTTACGATTCTCGCCGACTTCTGCTTAGCCGAAATCTGACTGCACAGATACAGAAGCCGGGGAGAATCGGCGGGAGTCACTTTTGATTCTCACCGAAACGTCGAGAATGCAAGGTCATTCTCGACGAATCGGCGAGAATCATAAGTAATTCTCGACGATTCTGCCTTAGAAAATTTCCCTGACTGTGACGAAGCTGCCGGCTTCAACCGGCGAGAATCAGCTAGTGATTCTCGACGACTCGGCGAGAATCACTAGTGATTCTCGCCGAATCGACGAGAATCACTTAGTGATTCTCGTCGATTTGTACTTAGGCTGTTTCTCCTCTTTCTTTCCTTGAGCTGGTCTTTGGCCCATCCTTGCTCCTTGTCTGCTCTTGCTTTATCATAGCCCTGTACCTGAAATTAAGTACACCCCAATAGAGAGAGTACACGTAGGCCAACACACTGATCTGCTCAACGAGGGATTACGTTGCACAGACCTGTGTATATTGACCCACTGCACCCTGACATTGGTGTGTACTTAGCATGGAATATCTGCAAGTACAACTAGAAATATTTCATCAAATACATTGTCTATTTACCTTGGCTTGCACAGGGGCTTCTTCAAATCAGGTACATTGTGGATGCAATACCCAACAATCTTCCCCTATTTGAAGAAGCCTAAACCCTACAAGCTAAGGTGAATAGAGCATATAGGAATGAAAAACCGAAGCTTAAAAATGAGGTGATAGGGATAAGCATTACCCGTTACTTGAGAGCAAACGAGAGCATTAAGCTACCTTAGACTTAGCCGAGAGGGTAATCTCCCCCTTTTCGGCTTCTGCAAATTTGGGTCTGGTGCACCGGACACCATGCTCCCCCTCAGTTCGTGCACTTATGTTGTCACTTGAAATGCTGGCAGATGCTCCCCCGAGAGGCACGAGCCAGGAGCGTCTGGAGGCTTTATTCTTCATAGTTGAGCATCCCCAATTCAGTTTTGAAGAGACTGAACTTGGCCTCGTCTAAGGGCTTTGTGAAAATATCTGCAATCTGCTTGTCCGTGGGGACATAGCAGAGAGAGATGTCCTTGTTCTCCACGTGCTCCCGAATGAAGTGGTAGCGCACTTCAATATGCTTTGTTCTGCTATGCGATACTGGATTGTTTGCGATGGCAATTGCACTTGAGGAGTCGCAGTACATGGGTACTTCCTTGAACTGAAGATCATAGTCTGCTAACTGGTTCCTTATCCATAGGAGTTGTGCGCAACAGCTCCCTGCCGAGATGTATTCAGACTCTGCTGTGGAGGTTGCGACACAATTTTGCTTCTTGCTGTTCCAGGAGATAAGCCTTCTTCCGAGGAATTGGCACGTCCCGGAAGTGCTTTTCCTGTCATCCCTACTCCCTGCAAAATCAGCATCTGAAAAACCTATTAGCTCGACATCATTGTTTCTCGGGTACCACAAGCCAAGATTTGGAGTACCTTTAAGGTATCTAAGAATTCGCTTTGCAGCGACATAGTGAGATTCCTTAGTGTTCACCTGATATCTGGCACAAACACATGTGGAGAACATGATATCTGGTCTACTGGCAGTAAGGTAGAGCAGGGATCCAATGATGCTTCTGTATTTGGTTTCATCGAAAGGTTTACCTTTCTCATCCTTATCTAGAGACATAGTGGATCCCATTGGAGTCCTCATAGAGGTTGCATTCTCCATTCCGAATTTCTTGAGGAGTTCATTTGTGAACTTTGTCTGAGAGATGAAGATTCCATCCTCAGACTGTTTCACTTGAAGTCCCAAGAAGTACTTCAGCTCCCCCATACTGCTCATTTCAAACTTTCCTTGCATGAGTTTGGAAAACTTTTTGCAAAGATTGTTGTCCGTGGAGCCAAATATAATGTCGTCAACATAGATTTGCATTAGCAAAATCTTGCCTTTGACTTCCCTGAGAAACAATGTCTTGTCTATTTTTCCTCGAGAGAATTTGTTCTCAAGAAGAAAACTAGACAATGTCTCATACCAAGCTCGAGGAGCTTGTTTTAAGCCATATAGTGCTTTATTAAGAAAATATACATGACTATGATAAGTAGGATTGACAAAACCTGGAGGTTGAGCGACGTATACTTCCTCTTTCAACTCTCCATTCAAGAAGGCTGATTTCACGTCCATCTGATAAACTGTGAATCCTTTGTGGGAGGCATAAGCTAGGAATAGCCGGATAGCTTCGAGCCGTGCTACTGGTGCAAACGTCTGGTCAAAATCAATCCCCTCTTCCTGACGGTAACCTTGAGCCACTAGCCTGGCCTTGTTCTTTATGATGACACCATGTTCATCCAGTTTGTTCCTGAAGATCCACTTGGTGCCAATCACATTTTGCTTGTGAGGTCTGGGCACAAGCGTCCAAACGTTGCATCTTTCGAACTGATGCAATTCATCTTGCATGGCCAAAATCCATGCAGCATCTTTGTTTGCCTCGTCGAACTTCTTTGGCTCAACCTGTGACAGGAAGCTAAGATGCAGAATCTCGTTAATAGTACCTCGGCGAGTTCTGACTCCGTCACGAGGATCTCCGATGATCTGATCTCTGGGATGATCCCGCATGTGTCTGAGCTGTAGAAGTCTGGCGTCAGGAGCGTCGACTACTTCTTGGACATCGCCTTCTTCTAAAGGAGTTGCTCCATTTTGATTTTCAACTTCTCCGATCTGCGTAGAAGTGGATACCTTGACGTATGTTGGAGGTGCATCTTTCTCGGGCTCATCCAGTTGCAACCTTTCGAGTCTGTCACCTGCATCTTCAGGAAGAAGACTAGAAGTTTTGCCATTAAGCAAACTTCCTTCATCAAATACAACATTGATTGACTCCTCTACCACTAGGGTTTTCTTGTTGAAAACTCTATAAGCCCGGCTGCGGCTACTATAACCCATAAATATGCCTTCGAAGCATTTTTCACCGAACTTAGTACGCGGGTACTTCCCATTATTCAGTACATAACATTTGCAGCCAAAGATCCTCAGGTAGGACATGGTTGGTTTCTTGCCTTTCAGTAGCTCATAGGGAGTCTTACGATGGCTTTTGTTAATCAATGCCCAGTTTTGTACATGACAAGCCGTATTGACAGCCTCGGCCCAGAAGTATTCTGGGAGAGAAGCGTCATTCAACATTGTCGTGCTTGCCTCAATGAGTGTTCTATTTCTCCTCTCCGCCACTCCGTTCTGTTGAGGAGTACGAGGGGAGGAGAATTCATGAAAGATACCAAGTTCTTCACAGAACTCTGTCATAGCCCCAGACTCAAACTCTGTTCCGTGATCACTTCTGATTTTGACCACCGAGCAGTTAAGTTCGTTCTGTATCTGCTTGACAAAATTAGTGAAGATGTCAACCGTATCCGACTTGCGTTTTAAGAAGAACACCCACATAAACCGAGAGTGATCATCTACAATCACTAGCGTATACGACTTCCCTCCTAAGCTATGAACTTGCATAGGACCAAACAGGTCCATGTGCAGAAGGTAAAGACATCTGGAGGAATCTTTGTCTGGGATGCTCTTAAAGGTAGCCCGAGTCTGCTTGCCCATTTGACATGCAGGACATGGACTATCTTTAATGCACTTAATAATGGGAGCATCCCTTACTAAGTCTTTTGAAAATAGCATATTAATTGTCTTGTAATTAATGTGTGCCAATCTCTTGTGCCATTGTTCGCAAAGAGATGCACTGCCTTTTGCTACTAGGCATACAAGGGTAGAAGAGTCTAAACTAAGAAAGTCTAAACATAAAATATTTCTGCTCCTAATGCCTGTTAATACGGTCTCCGAAGAGTCACATGATATTATCATGCATTTATCCTTGCAGAACTTAACGTCATACCCTTTATCACATAACTGGCTTACGCTGATTAGGTTATGATTTAACCCTTCAACATAAGCTACGTCAGAGATAGAGAGTGTACCGTTGGAAATCATACCGTAACCTCTGGTGACTCCCCGATCAGATCCCCCAAAGATGACTTTGGGTCCATTCTCGACTGGGGAGTACTCCCGCAGCAGGCTTCTTGTCCCAGTCATATGACGGGAGCATCCACTGTCCAAGTACCAAATAGGAGTTTTGTTGGCCTTTGGACATCCCTGCAAAACAGAATTAATTTGCCTTAGGAACCCAATCAACCTTGGGTCCTAGATTCCTTGTTAGCATACTCCCCCTCGATTGGTTAACTCTACGAGTGGTCGGCCTCGCATCGCTAACATAAGGAGTCTCGTTATACCTTGGATTAAACCAACAATCCACGGCAAAGTGACCAATTTTGCCACAGCACCAGCAGTCAAACCTGTTATACTTCCTCTTGGGCGCCTGCTTTACCCTTGAAACGTGGGGTTCAACTGGGGCCGAAGACCTGGAAGTGGAGGCAACATGATGACCACAGTCACATGACTTCTTCACTTCTTGGCTTTTCAGTGTAACATGTTTGGCCTTAGGTGCCAGCTTCTTATTATGGCCGCTAGAGAATTGACCATAATTTCCCAAGTGGATTTCCTCATATGGTGCCTTGAAGACACTCTCACTGAAGTTACGGGGAAAGGTCCACCCATCATATCGGCTCTTCGGCTTTGCAACCGAGGGCCTGAAGTGATGCCCATATGTTGACTCAAAGTCATGTTGGTTACAGGGAAAGCTAGGCTTTCTGAACTCAACAGGACTGAGTGGGGCCTTTCCTTTCTCATCAGCAGAGGCTTTCTTGGCAGCCTTATTCTTTCTTCTGTTCCTGTTTCTCCTAGACGAGGAGCTAGATACCCCTACGTGCCCCAGGCCTGCCCCTTTGGCTTGAGCAGAGAAGGTGTCAGCTAATGGAAGAACAGTTTTTGGCATAGAGAAGCTCTTGACGATCTTCCTTTCTACCGCAAGTAGTTCTTCCAACTTGTCGACTTCTTCCTGCTTAAGATCAAGGAGCTTGAGAGACTCTGAATGCTTTGAAGTCAGGTCCAAGTGCTCCTGTCGGAGGGAGATCAAACTGGTGATCTCTTCCCTCAGGGAGACACTCTCACCTTTAAGGAATTTGACTTCCTTTTTCTCCGCCTTCAGTTTCTTTCGACATTTCAGGAATGTGTTGAGCAGAAGCTCATACTTCTCTAGGAGCTCAGCATCAAGGGCAGAGGGGCAATCCTCAGCATCATCATCTTGAGACTCAGGATCAGAGTCAGAGTCGGAGAGAGGGGTGTGAGCTTTTACCTTCCCAGTAAATGGGGGGCAATCTCCTTCTAAGTCAGAGCGACCCATTAGCCCAAAGTAGGCTTCCTCATCATCGCTGGTGTCTGACGTGTCAGATTCACTCAGCGTCTTTGGCTTCTTTGTGATGTAACTCCTCTCCTTCTTCTTGTCTCTTGAGGACCTGTGCTCCTCTCCCTTTCCCTTTTCTCTCTTGCCTTGATGGCAGTCGGCCACGACATGTCCTGGCTTGTTGCAACCAAAGCATATAATGTCAGAAGAGCGGTGTTTGTTCGGTTTGGAAACATACCTGTCAGAGGAATAGTTCTTCTTCTGATCCCTTGAGGAGGAGCCGGTTCTCTTTCTCTGATTCCTCAGCTTGAGGAACTTCTTGAATTCCCTTGTGATAAGGGATAAATCTTCCTCAGATAACTCTGATCCGGAGGAGCTTGGCTCAGAGTCTTCCTCTTCATCCCTCTTCCATGCCCGGGAAGAAGCGACACCCTTACCCTTTCTGGAGTGAATGGCTTTCAGGGCCACCGTCTTTTCCTTGGCCGCGGCTTTCTCTGCTTCCTCTTCAGCCTTCCTTGTGTTCAACTGAAGCTCATAGGACATGAGCTTCCCGAACAGAATCTGAGGGTCAGTTTCCGCAAGTCTGCCAAACTCGCGGATGGCGCAGATCTTTGTGTCCCATTCCTTAGTGAGGGACCTAAGGAATTTATCATTGAGTTCATCGTCAGTGAACACTCTTCCATATCCTTTGAGTGCATTGACGATCTTGAGGAAGTTTTCGAAGGTGACTCCGATCTCCTCCTTTGGCCCTTGTCTGAAGGCCTCATATTTCTGATTGAGGAGGGATCTCCGATCGTCCCTCACTTCATATGTGCCCTCCATTAAGCCAATCAGACAGCTCCAGAGATCCTTGGCTGTCCTGCAATTGCTGAAGTTCTGCATCATAGAGTCGTCAACTGCGCTCACCAGGATGTTCTGAGCTTTCTTGTCGAGTCCGAACAGCACCATTTCGTCCTTGTCCATTTCCGAAAGTTGCTTGGGTACTTTCCTGGTAGGATCAATGGTGGAGGCCTTAGTGGGAATGTAAGGTCCCTCCTCCACTATCATGAAGAGCCGAGGGTCGACCGCTTCCATGTAGAATCTGATTCTTTCCTTCCAGATAGGAAAGTTCAGTCTGGTGCATACTGGGATTTTGCCGGAGTGCTTGAGTCCGTCCATGGAGGATATCTGTCTGCTTCTTGACACTGGGGGCAGGATTCTACTCAAGGTGTGAACCTTTTGATGAGTAACCTCCCTCTGATACCACTTGAAAGTTCACCTACTGTCAACTATCTTCACCTATGGGGGGGGGGGAATAGGTGTCTTTGCAGCGTACTTGCGGAATTAGTAATTTACCTGCACAATAAAACAAAACAACCAAGCGCACACACAGTACACAGGCAAATTATAGTGGTTCCCCGATTTGGGTACGTCCACTTTCCCCCTTCGACCTATCTCCCAACACGGGACGACTCGGTCACTTCACCAACAGGATTGAAATTCAATCCTTGCACTCACGGAAGGAACCCTTCCACACGTAGGAGTCAACACTCCCACAATCCGGGTTGCACCCAACCCTTACAACTAGGGACCAATCGGTCCGTTACAAGGAAATTAAAAACTAGCTTGTAAGAAATACAAACAACGTTTGGAGAGAAGGTGACCCTCTTCGTTTGACAATGTGCTCTTGAAGTCAACGAAGAGTGCACAGCCGTAGCTCTCCCTTGGAGTGAATCTTTTCCCGAAACCGGCGGTGGCTTGAGGCGGCGGCAATGTTCTCGGAATCAGCAGCGGCGACGGAGAGCAGCAGCAGTGCCAACTTGATTCAAACTTCGTAGCAAAGGGAGCACGATCTACCAACGGTCACACAAGGATCGATCGTCTCGATCGATTCGGAAGGGGAAAGATTTTCCCGATCAACGAATCAAGAGACAAGGGATCTCTCGTTAGACGCGTGAGACGCTATGCTAGCCTAAGCTTCTGTCGCCGGAGATCTGGAAGAACTGAGATCAGCAGCGGCGACAACCGTACGAGCGGCGGAGATGACCGGCAGAGCAAGATCGCGAGATTAGGGTTTGTCGTCGGCCGCTCGTTCTTTTTGAAATACCGTATATCCGTGTTCTTTACTGTTCACCAATACAGTGTATTTATACCTTAGGTCAAGAAGATGACCGTTGTGGGTCCCACCAAAGTAAGGACCAAAGTCCGGTTCAAACAGCTGCAGGTAACTTGGACCGGTCCAGAACTTTCAGAAAAATTGCCAAGTCAAAATCGGCGAGAATCGTAGGTGATTCTCGCCGAATCGGCGAGAATCACTTACGATTCTCGCCGACTTCTGCTTAGCCGAAATCTGACTGCACAGATACAGAAGCCGGGGAGAATCGGCGGGAGTCACTTTTGATTCTCACCGAAACGTCGAGAATGCAAGGTCATTCTCGACGAATCGGCGAGAATCATAAGTAATTCTCGACGATTCTGCCTTAGAAAATTTCCCTGACTGTGACGAAGCTGCCGGCTTCAACCGGCGAGAATCACTTAGTGATTCTCGTCGATTTGTACTTAGGCTATTTCTCCTCTTTCTTTCCTTGAGCTGGTCTTTGGCCCATCCTTGCTCCTTGTCTGCTCTTGCTTTATCATAGCCCTGTACCTGAAATTAAGTACACCCCAATAGAGAGAGTACACGTAGGCCAACACACTGATCTGCTCAATGAGGGATTACGTTGCACAGACCCGTGTATATTGACCCACTGCACCCTGACATTGGTGTGTACTTAGCATGGAATATCTGCAAGTACAACTAGAAATATTTCATCAAATACATTGTCTATTTACCTTGGCTTGCACAGGGGCTTCTTCAAATCAGGTACATTGTGGATGCAATACCCAACAGATACCCTGGAGGCTACCAACAAAACCCACTAGAGGGAAACAGCCGCTCTATCAGCTATAACCTGGACCTGAGGCATTCAAGAAAGAACACCTCAGTAAAGAAGTAATCAACAGAAAAGGAGCATTAGACTAATTAATAAAGAAGGGTTTACCAACCCGTCAACAACGTGCTAACAGCAGAAGAAAAGACATGCCAGTAAGAAGGAAAAGAAATATTTCCAAAAAGAACAATAAAGGTAAATCACACCAAGTGTGAGCACAAAAGCTACCTGCTCTGTGGAAAGAACCAACCTGCAGCAGTAAAGCATCAGTATACTAGCAGGAAAAGCCAAAAGCAGGCAAAGGGAGAGCTAACCATCCTAACTTTGTGGGCAAATGACCGGAGTGTAAATAATAAGGGGCTGAGGTGGGTGGCAGTACCAGCACCAACGACCAGACCCCAAAATAAATACTCAAGGGTGAACACAACTGGTGGCAGCCTTAGGGTACACACACCTAAACAAGTCGGCCCCATTGTTCAGACATCGTGGTGTCCACAGCTCAACACACACAATTCACCCCTCCAGAGTCCAAAAAACACCCCCCTCCAGCCATAGTCCACGAGTCGGCATGCGAAAACTAGCCGAACACCCCAACATCCCCCTTAGGAAGGAAGAACTCCTCTAACAATCCTAAAGGAACACACATCCCAAGGCTAAAGTCTTAGCCCCAAAAAAACAATGGCGTTGAGTGGGTGCACCACACTCAACGCCATAAGCCTAACAGTCTAGGCGTTGAGTGAGGTACACTCACTCAACGCTTTTGACTTAGCCAAAATTTTAAAACAAAGCCCACAGCCCTCTCAATGCCTGGAGACGGAGAGTTGGAAATTAATTCCAACTCTCTCTCTTACCTTCCCTACTCGACCTCAACAGCCAAAATAACTTAGCCCACCACTTAAATAATACTAAAACCTAACTCCAGCTATAACCTGGACCCCAAACCGAGAATGAGAAAAAAATAATAAAGAATAAAAAAAAACAAAAAGGAAAACTAAGGCTCAATATGGACGGTTTCCTGGAGCCGAGGAAGAGAAAGGGGTTGGAGTAAGGGCAACGCAGATGCTCCAGCTCCTAGAGGCAAGGGAAAACGGCTATCTACTGCAATCTAACAAAGGTAAAAAGAAAAAGATTAAAACTGCAAGGGCAAGAAGCCACTTGCCTTAATTCGGGCAAGGAGAAAACCCGCTGGAACGCCAAGCATGGCACTGGTGGCTCGGCCTGCAGCAAAACCAGCAACCTAGGAGCAAGATCTGAAGCTTTTAGAGAAGAAGAATAAACCAGAATCCCTAGCTCCTGTTGACAGCCCGAAATCTCAAAACACATAACTAGAAAACAAGCCCTTGGCGAGAGCAGCTCGGATCCACCGTCGCCGGAGAGAAACGAGCCCTAAGCTAGCGGCCACCGCCGGCCAACGTTGCAGCACCTCCGCCCGATCTCCTTACGCAAGAAGCTAGCAGCTGGCTTGGAAAAAGGGAAATGAAATAAAAAAGACAGCTGGGTTCCTTTTAATATCATGCCCACCCAAGACTAAAATATAATAGAAAACTAAACTCACTCCAATCAAGCTATTAAAATAATCCTAAGCTTGCAATACTCGGCCACTAGCTACAGAAAATCTGTCACTCAACCCGCCAGCTATACATCACTTACATATTTATGTATATATATACATTTGTACTCAGCTAACAGGAATCTAGCCACCCAGATAACCCAACCCGAAGCTATATGGCACAACTATATAAATATATACATAATTATATACTCTCAGCCTATCAGCTCCCAAGCAACCTGTACGGCTAGCTATAACCTAAGCTTAAACATATAAAGGTACATGATTAGCTCACACTTAGGCTGTGTTTGACAAACCGTTGCAAACCAGCGCAGAAAGCACGCCGGGTAGGAGAGAGAAAAAGGCCGGTTGAACGGAGGGCTGGAGCGCGAGTGGCCAGCTGAAAAACCTCCGTTTTTCGCCTTTTCACGCTGGCCGGCGTGGACTGGAGCTCGCCGTCTCCTTCCCAAACAGTTTTCTCCGGCCCGTTCTGGCCGGAACAGCACCCCGCCGGTTTCTCAAACAGGCCCTTAGCCCAACCCGAGCTCCACTAGCTAACTCAGGCTAAAAGCATAAATACGACTTATCATAAATCCTGGTACAAGCTCCAACCACTAAAAACAAAGCTTATAATTTAACACTTAAGCTAATAAATCCTGCTTATAACAAGCCACACCAAACCGGCCACAATCATAAAGCAGCATAACATCACGTCAGAATGATGCGAAAAAAATCAAAGATCTCGGATTCCGACATAACTCGCACCGTAGCTAAACCACCAAGCTACGAAAATAACGGCGAAGTCGAAAACAACATCCGACGATCAAAACTCGGGCTATCACTACCCGAAGCCAAAACACAAGCATTCCCTAAGAGGCTCAGCCGAGTCACCACAACGGACTCCGGCTAGCTGGGGAATCTTGCAATCAGGCTACTAACAGGTCACTAAAGGAACCTAAAGAGCAAAGACCACGCTCTAACAACGGAAAAAGGCCGAAAACGCATCATCGTAACGCCAAACAATGATCAAACAAAATACAGAAAAACCGGGGGCGTTACAGCCACTCCCCCGACAAGAAAGTTTCGTCCCGAAACTTTACACACAACGCTTTTATAAAGAAGGGGAAAAGAAGGAATAGCCAAGAAAAAGCTATAAAGGAAAGCACAATACATACCAGGCAAAAGGTCAGGGAAATAGATAAGGGTAAGCCTTCCTCATCGCCGATTCCAGCTCCCAAGTCGCGCTTTCCACATCCTGGTTCTTCCACAAAATCTAAACCATAGGAATGGTTTTCCTTCGCAACATGCGATCCCGAGCATCCAAAATACGGACAACCATCTCCATATAAGAAAGATTTGGCTCTAACTGCGGCACAGAATCCAAAACCTGCCTGACACTCTGCACACACTTCCGTAGCTGACTGACATGAAAGACATCATGCACGCCAGGAAAATTTGTAGGCCACTCTAACCTGTAAGCTGATACTCCAATCCGCTCGGTAACCAAAAATGGCCCCACGTATCTTGGGTCCAATTTCCTGTTCTGGCTAAACCTCTTAATCCCGCTCATCAGGGAAACTTTTAAGAACACCTGGTCCCCCACAGCAAATTCCAAATCTGATCTATGCCGGTTTGCGTTCTTTTCATATCTCTCCTGGGCTATTCGAAGCTTTTCCCGAATAAGCTTCACCGAAATCTCCATCTCCTCAAGTGCTTCTGGACCCAACAACGGTCCCTCGCCAACCTCAGCCCAAAACAAGGGAGTCCTGCAGCGGCTCCCATACAAAGCCGTAAAAGAGCCATTTGCAAGCTTTCTTGATAGCTATTGTTATACACAAACTCCATAAGCCGCAAATGCTCGTCCCACGCTCCACCATGGTCCAGAATATAACATAGGATCATATCTTCCACAATCTGATTTACCCGCTCCGTCTGACCATTGGTCTGCGGGTGATAAGCTGTGGAATATCTCAAATCTGTCCCCAACCCCTCTTGAAGGCTCTTCCAAAAACGAGACGTGAACTTAGAGTCTCGATCCGATATGATGCTCACGGGTACACCATGCAGTCTGATGACCTCCTCCAAATACAGCTCGGCTATCTTCCTCATGGGGTAGTCGATCTTGAACGGCACGAAGTGATCACACTTCGCCAGTCTATCCACAATCACCCATACTGAATTATGCCCCCTAGGAGATCTTGGCAAGCCTGTAATGAAATCCATCGAGATGCTTTCCCACTTCCAAGTCGGAATCTCCAAGGGGGTCAGCTTGCCACCTGGTCTTCCATGATCAGCCTTCACTCGCTTGCAAGTGTGGCTCTCAGAAACAAATCTGGCTATGTCTCCCTTCATCCCATACCACCAGACAATCTGCTTCAAATCGCGGTACAACTTGGTGGATCCTGGGTGGTAGGTAACGCTAGATCCATGGGCTTCCTTTGTTGGAACCAACAAGGCCGATTCCTCCTAAAGCTCGGAACTACTAGGGTAGCTTGCGCTTACTCCCTTAGGATTACACTCGAGGCGAAGAATAAGACCGGAGGACCCAGCGAGGAGGTCCCACCTCGTACCCGGAAGAGACTAAAGCTCTTCCCCTCCCTAGCCAATGCTGAGCTAGGTGCCTTAGAAGAAGTGGAAGGAGTCAAGAAAGCTTGCCCTTTTAAGGCACCTTACCGGTCTATTTATAGGTCTCTGAACTGGGACTGCAAATAACCAATTCACACCGCCCTGAAATTACCAGAACACCCCTGGCCAGGTCTGCCAACAACCAAATTCCGCTGTCCACAAGGGCTAAATGCAGACCACCCGGGGTAAAAGGGGTAAAACACCCCTGGGGCCCAAAAGGTGGGCCCGACCCTACCTGAATCGGCCCTGAACCAAAGTGGCACTTGGCAAGTGATCCTCCATAAGGTCCTCTCGCGTGAGGTCCTCTCGCATGGCGAGAGGGCGACCCCGAGCGAGAGCTCCTCTCCTGGAGCCTTCTCGCGCGGGGAGCTGGACACTCGCCTGAAAAACCTCCCATCTCGGCATTCACCTATCAAAAGCCATGCTCCACTTAGGCTGTCTCGCTCGATGCAATGAATCTCACTCCTTACCTTGCCTCATGGAGCCTTTCGCCTGGTGCCCTCGCCTGAGCCCTCTCGCTCGGCTTTCGTTGCCTGGGGCCTCTTGCTTGGGCCCTCTCGTTCGCCTGCGAGTCCGAGGTTGTACACAATCCCCGCTCTTTTCGAGGTTGTTTACAAGCTCGGAAAGATAGTTCAACCGAGGCTCGTGGTAATACGGCAAATTTTATTGGGGGGAAACTTCGGGTGGGCCCCTTGCCTAGTCTATAAATATGGAAATCGCCTCCCTACAAGAGGCCATCCTCTTCCCGCATCCGCTTCTATGTCTCTCAGTCAAAGTTTCCGGGATCGCATCGCGGCCGTGCGCCAACGGAACAAGGCGACGACGGCGGGTCTGAATAAAATCCCCGCACGCGATTCTCCTTTGCTACCGTCGTCCACCTCGCTCTCCAAAAGGGCAAAGGTTCCAGAACCTCCCCTCTCGGCAGGAGAACCTTCGCGTTCCTTTCCAAAGGGATATGTACCTCCCACTCCAGCTAGTCTCAAAGGAAAAGAGGTGAGTTCTTCGGGCCTGCTATGATCTCTTTGCACCACCCACTTTTTACTTGCTACCTTTTCCCAGAAAATTCCGGCGCCTCCTCATCGTCCTGAGACGATTCGTATCCATATTTCGGAGCTTCCTTCCCGGCCTCTCTCGCCTCAAGCTTCCACTCCCCCCTCCACCCCTGTGACGAGGAGGGATGATCCTTCTACCACATCGGGCTCCACCCGCCGCTTAGGTAAGAGGCTGTACTCCTGACTCCTACTCTTTTCTTCTTGTCGCCTGCTTTCTCCCGCCGCTTTATCTCTTTGGCTCCTCCCTAGGTACGAGTGGAACCCCTATTGACGACTCACTAGCTGCCGACTCGCCGGTTGACGATTACTCCAGGCATCTGGCCCCCTCGCCTCCTCCTCCCATAGATGAGATCGAGGACTACTTGGGCGACCCCACAGACCCTATAGAGATGAAGCGCAAGGTGGCCGAGATGCTGCAGAAGCACGCGCGCATCATTCAAGCGCTGGAAAAAAGGGAAGGAAGCCGCAGACCGCCGGATCGACTGGCTAGAGGTGGAATGCGCTCGCCTGTCTTCGGAGATAGACGCTGACATTGAGGTGGACCCGACGAACCCTCAGGCAATTTTGGATGGCGTCGACCAACAGCTCCGCCTCGCTCATAGTGGTGTCGAGGCGGCGCGCGCCTTCCACCTCCCCAGTCGTCCTCCCTGTGTAAGAAGCCGCGAGGGAAGACGATGGAGGTGGGATAAGAATTTACGAGAGCCCCACCTTCTTTCCTTTCGCCTCTCGCCTCTCGCTCTTTTCGTTTGCCTTATCTCTGTAATAAAATATTTGTTTATATATCGCCAGCTGTGCGATTTTCAAACTTGCTGCCTGTGGATTAAATGTATTACTTTGGTGATTTGCCTATTTAAATGGTGCGACAGCACTAATATCTTCTTTTATGCTAATTTCTAAACTTTGTTACTTTTATTTTCCTGCGCCCATTTTTCACCGCCTTCTTGGGTTGATGGCCCACTTAGGGTTCCACCGCCCGAGGCTTGGAGGGGGAAGGGTCGGCCGACGCTTGCTCTTCCCCGGCATGGTCCTCTATCCGCTTACCCTCCTACTTGTGAGGGCTATAAATACCCTCGCTACATCGGCTGGAACCATGTTTTCCTAGACTTCCGCTCGCGGTTCCCCCTCTTTCCGCAGCTCGCCTCGCGCTCCAGCCCCCTCCTCCTTCCTCTTCACCGTTCTTCGCGTCTTCTCGCAGGTACTCCACTCACCGACTTTCCTTTCGTCTCGCGCTCCATGGGAAAAAGGAGGCCAGAGGATGGTGAAGTCCACAGCCGCTGCGGGAAGAGATTCTCCGACCACGATTTTCCTCCCGGTCGTCTCTCCGCTGATGAATACGAGGCCTTCCGAAGCGACTTTTTGCCGGAAGGCTACGAGTCGCGCCCTCCCATGGTTGGCGAGAGTGTGAATACGTTCTATCCGGGCGAGCTCGCCTTCCCCGTCTCGCATTTCGAGGCGGGGCTCCGGCTTCCCTTCTGGCCCGAGGTAAAGCAAGTCCTCAAATATTTCGGCGTCGTGCCTGCTCAGCTAATCCCCAACGCGATCTCAGTTATCGTCGCGTTCGCATGCTACATGCGGCGAGAAAGAATAGAATTCAGTCTCACCGTCTTCCGGAAGATGTTCGTCTACCACGCCAATCAAGACGGGGTCTCCTTCTTCACCGGGCTGAATCTGAAGGTCTGCGAGACACCAAACAAAAACCATCACTGGATAACCCATTTCGTCTTCATCCGAGGGAACCTGGGTGGCGTCCCTCTCGCGCCCGTCTCACCAACGGAACTCTTCTACGTTACTCTGCAGGTCGGTGGCACAGACAAGCTCCTTTGTGAGTACCTTGCTGTGAAGAACTTCGAGGTTAGATTCTTGAGGCGGGGGCTCGCCTCGCTGCTCCCCGTGCTCCCCGTGCTCCCCGGAGAAGGTATGCTCGACTCCCTCGTCTTTTTCTCGCCTTCAGGTCCTTCCTCTCGCTGAACCTTTTCCCTGACTCTGTCTCGCTTCTCCCAGGAGAGAGGAACGTGCTGGTGCACCCCCCCTATAGAAGTAATATCAAGCCATCTAAAGACATGGCTCTCGCTACTATGGCAGCCGAGGCGGCCAAACATTCGCTGACCCCCTCTCCTAGAAAGAGGGTGGCTGAGGACTCGGCCCCCTCTCGCCTCACCCCCTCAAAGAAACTAAAGGTGAAGTTGAAGAAAGTAGTCTCCTTCCCTTCCGAGAAGGGCAAGGTCCATGCGGATACAGCGGCAACGCCGGGATCCTTGAGCCCCATATCCCTGGGGTCCAAATCTCCTCACTCGCCTCCCTTGACCTCTCCGCACAGGGCCGTCTCGCTTCCTGAAGACGCAGCCCCTCTCGTACCGCCCGCGAGCTCTTCTCACCAACCTCTCCGGTCCCCTTCTCGCGGGGAGGCTCCTCTCCTGTATCCTGCTCCATCCACCCACTTAAACTTCAACGCGGGCCCGTCTGTCCCCGACGGTGCCAATAAGCCTTCGCTCATCTGGGATAAGGGGGCACATCGGGTATCCATCTCTACCCTCCTCCCCTCCTGGAGAGAGCAAGCGGAGTCTTCTGCCCATGGCTTCTCCTTAGGCTTTGGCCTCTATGTGGGGTCTCTCCCTTGACGCACTCGATGCGGCCTCCACGCGGGATCTCATCTTCAGGACGACCCACTCGCAGCTGCGCACCCTCGAGCTTTCTCATCGACTTTCGCGCCGCCTAATCTACAACACTCGAAGCTGGAAAGAGATAAACACCCAACTTGCTGCCGAGCACGAGAAGTCTGGGGATCTCACCAAGCGACTGGAGGTGGCCGAGAGTCTTCTCGCCAAGGCCAGTGGCAGAGTGGTGAGTTGGTACTGGGACGGCCTTCTCAAGCACTCTCCCGCTAGATTTAACGGCTCGTTCTTTTTGCAGGATGCCGAGACGGCTGAAAGACTGCGCTCGCGTGTCGAGGAGCTGGAGATGGAGGTGAAGGAACTGAAAATAGAGAAGGCCCAGCACCAAGAGGCCTCTACCTCTCGCTTGCGGGCCCCTCCTCCTCCCGCGCATTATACGCATGACGAGGTCGAGGACTTTTGTCGGGATGCTAATATACGGACCGTCGAGCTCATCCTGAAGATGATGCGAGAGATGGGCATGGTCAAAGATGACTGTGAGGAAATTACTGCCCGGGACCTCGTGCCCGAGATTTATGGCGAGGACGAGGAGTCTTCGGCGGGCGAGAAGGACGAAGACCCTTGAGCACAACAACTTTTTTCTTTTTTCTTTTGCTACGATTACAATGCCTCCCAAATTGGGAAAGTCCTGTATTAAGACATGAATATGGTTCATATATATATTTTTGTTCGCGCCTGAAGCTAGCCTCCTTTTCTTCCTCTCACTCTCTTCTTTTTTTTTTATTTCTCTTGCTTGGATAGCTCGCGAGATCCTCGAGATCCTCGACGGCGAGAGGGGGTTGTCTTTCCCCTCGCCGACTGTTACCAGTGGACCTGGCCCCAGAGGGCGAGCTGGCGAGTCTCTGCCACTCTCGCGAGCGTGGGGACACCCTCTCCTTCCTCTCGCGCAGCCTGCCGGCTCCTCTCAGCGTGAGTGGACCTGGGGGGTCACTTATTCTCCCCCCTCTTCTTTTTCCTTGTAGGAAATCCCCTCGAAGTATTCCCCCCCCTTGTGTTTCCCTAATTAATCAGCCTCTGTGTCAGGACTTCAATTACCTGCCTCCAGTTACAGTCGTAAGGCCTTTAAGCTCTCCAACTGCAGCTTCAATTCCCCTATTCAGTACTGCAACAAGTCCTTACTTGCAAAAAACTGTAGCCCGGTAGAGTCGGAAGGTAAGCGGGTGTGAGGGAGGAGGTAACCACTCAACAGAAGGGGCTTGATCCACCTTTTGTCATTGTTTCCAACTGCCAAGTGAGCCTACAGCCCTGCCAGCTTGATGAGAGCCTGGTCAGCGGGTCTGCTCGGGGTCTCCTTTCCTCTTTCTCCTCCAACCACCGAGTGAGCCTACAGCCCTGCCAGCTTGATGAGAGCCTAGTCAGCGGGTCTGCTCGGGGTCTCCTCTCCTCTTTCTTCCAACCACCGAGTGAGCCTACAGCCCTGCCAGCTTGAAGAGAGCCTGGTCAGCGGGTCTGCTCGGGGTCTCCTCTCCTCTTTCTCCTCCAACCACCGAGTGAGCCTACAACCCTGCCAGCTTGATGAGAGCCTGGTCAGCGGGTCTGCTCGGTGTCTCCTCTCCTATTTCTCCTCCAACCACCGAGTGAGCCTACAGCCCTGCCAGCTTGATGAGAGCCTGGTCAGCGGGTCTGCTCGGGGTCTACTCTCCTATTTCTCCTCCAACCACCGAGTGAGCCTATAGCCCTGCCAGCTTGATGAGAGCCTGGTCAGCGGGTCTGCTCGGGGTCTCCTCTCCTATTTCTCCTCCAACCACCGAGTGAGCCTACAGCCCTGCCAGCTTGATGAGAGCCTGGTCAGCAGGTCTGCTCGGGGTCTCCTCTCATATTTCTCCTCCAACCACCGAGTGAGCCTACAACCCTGCCAGCTTGATGAGAGCCTGGTCAGCGGGTCTGCTCGGGGTCTCCTCTCCTCTTTCTCCTCCAACCACCGAGTGAGCCTACAACCCTGCCAGCTTGATGAGAGCCTGGTCAGCGGGTCTGCTCGGGGTCTCCTCTCCTATTTCTCCTCCAACCACCGAGTGAGCCTACAACCCTGCCAGCTTGATGAGAGCCTGGTCAGCGGGTCTACTCGGGGTCTCCTCTCCTCTTTCTTCCAACCACCGAGTGAGCCTACAGCTCTACCATCTTGATGAGAGCCTGGTCAGCAGGTCTGCTCGGGGTCTCCTATCCTCTTTCTTCCAACCCCCGAGTGAGCCTACAGCCCTGCCAGCTTGATGAGAGCCTGGTCAGCGGGTCTGCTCGACGTCTCCTCTCCTCTTTCCTCTCCAACCACCGTCTTTCAAGGAGGACGCCCTGAGGCGCATTGTGCTAGGAAATCGCGACATATTCAAAAGGTAAGATCATTAAAGTTATATTCAAGCATATTCAAAGTAAAATCATCATTATGGATATAAACGCTTCAGATCGTCACCGCTGCGGGCGCGATCCAGGGGTACCTCGTCCATATCCTGGAGGTGATACCCTCCTGACTTCAAAGCTTCTTTTACAATGAAGGGACCCTCCCAATTAGGGTTGAGCTTTCCTACCGAGGCCCCCCTACCCGCGGCTTCCACCTTCTTGAGGACCAAGTCCCCCTTTTGAAATTGCTTGAACCGGATGTGCTTATCAAAGTACCTGGACATCCGGCGCTTGACCTCCTCCTGTTGGATTGATGCTAGCTCCCGGAGCTCCTCCACGAGGTCAAGTGAAAGCCTCTGCTCCTCTCCGTTGTCAACCTGCCACCTTTCATCTCCCTCCTTTGCTGCCATTACCCTGGGAGATTCGACCTCAAACTCTACAGGTATGACGGCCTCCGAGCCATGGGAGAGTTTAAAATGTGTTTCTCCAGTGGCCGTATTCGGAGTAGTTCGCAGAGCCCACGGTACGGAGGGGAGTTGTTCCACCCAGCTCCCCCTCAAGTTCTCCACTTTCTTTTTTAAGAGATTCACAATAATCTTATTTGCTGCTTCCACCTGTCCGTTGCTTCGAGGGTGATGAACCGAGGCAAACCGAAGGTCTATGCCAAGCTGCACACAAAAGTCCACAAACTCCCTGCTGGCGAATTGTGGGCCATTGTCGGTGACTATGGCCAAAGGAAGCCCGTGCCGGCAAATAATCTCTCCCCACACAAAGTTCTTGACTACTTGCGACGTCACGTTCGCCAAAGCCTTCACCTCCAGCCATTTCGAAAAGTAATCAACCATGACCAGTAGGAACTTCCTCTGACCGCTAGCTTGAGGGAACGGCCCCACTAGGTCCAGTCCCCAGATGGCGAAGGGCCATGGAGAGGTGATCGTTCGCAGCCTCTGTGCTGGGAGAAGCTTCAAGGGAGCAAACTCCTGACACTTTCTACACCTCTTAGCAAGCTCCTCTGCGTATTTCCGGAGGGTAGGCCAGAAATAGCCTTGCCTTTGTACCCTCCCTTCCAAAGTCCGACTCCCTGAGTGGCTTCCGCATTCCCCCGAATGGACCTCCTCCAATACCTTTGATGCTTCCTTCTCGGATACACACCGGGCTAGCAATCCGTACAATGTCTTTCGGTAAAGCACTCCTTCCTTCAACAGGTAATAAGCCGACTTGTACCTAATTCGCTTCCTCTCGAGATCCCCCTCGGGTAGACGTCCCGTCGCCAAGAAGGTCACAAAAGGGTCCATCCAAGACACCTCCTGGTCGACCTCCATTATCTCCCCTTCATCTATGGAAGGCCTGAAGAGTTCGGTCATAGTCCCTCCGACCTGAGGACCATGCTTTGCAAGCAGGTCTTCCTTAGCACTGTCTTCCCGAGGAACGTACTGGATGGAGAAGCTATGAAACTGCCCAATGATACCCTTTATCTTTACCAGGTACAACTGGAGGGTCGGTTCCCTCACCTCAAACTCTCCGTTGATGTGTCTTGCCACCACCAAGGAGTCCGTGAAGACCCTGATATCCTGTATGCCCAACTCCCTAGCCAGCCGAAGCCCGGCGATGATTGCTTCGTACTCGGCTTGATTGTTCGTGAGGGTGAAGTGTATCTTCAAGGCTTGTTCGATCCTAGTCCCCTCGGGGCTTGTCAAGATGACTCCTCCCCCAAAAGAATTCTTACCAGAAGCTCCATCAACCAACATCTCCCAAGCCGCCATGGGAGATACCTCCACCTCCCCAGCCTCTACCACATAGTCCGCCAAGAAATCCGCCACTACCTGCGCCTTAATAGCCTCTCGAGGTATGTAGGAGAGGTCGAATTCGCTGAGCTCTATTGACCACTTGGCCAATCTTCCCGAGTGCTCGACCCCTTCGAGGATGCGGCGAAGGGGGTGGTCCGTCACGACCTGAATTGCATGGGCATGAAAGTATGGCCTAAGCTTCCGGGCCGACATGATAAGAGCGAAGGCCAGCTTTTCTAGGATGGGGTACTTCAGCTCGGCCTTCTTGAGGACCCTGCTTGCATAATAAATAGGGAATTGCTTCTTTCCCTCCTCTCGGACGAGGACCGAGCTAACCGCCCCCGTCCCTACCCCCAAATAGAGGAACAAACTCTCCCCTTCCCTCGGCCCTTGAAGTAGCGGCGTCTGGGTAAGCTGCTGCTTCAGAGCCTCAAAGGCCTTTTCGCATTCTAATGTCCATTCAAACTCCCTTCCTCCCCTTAGAGTTCAGAAGAAAGAGGAGTATCTCTCTCCTGCCCTAGAGAGGAACCTGCTCAACCGTGCTAGCTTGCCAGTAAGACGCTGAACCTCCTTGGCATTCCGAGGAGATTTCAGCTCTAGTATCGCTTTTACCTTGTCTGGATTGGGTTCCACTCCTGCGGGAGTAAGGAGATGTCCCAAAAACTCCCACCTGCTGGCCCCGAACACACATTTCAGAGGGTTAAGCCTCATCTTATACTTCCTTACAGTTGCAAACGTCTCCTACAGGTCCAAGACTTGGGACCCGAGGTCCTGACTCTTAACCATCAAGTCATCTACATAGACCTCGAGGTTTCGCCCTTTCTGCTCTCGAAAAATCTGGTCCATCATCCTTTGATATGTTGCTCCCGCATTCTTTAGCCCGAAGGGCATCATGTTGTAACTGAAGCACCCATCCTCCGTGACGAAGGTGACATCCTTGACGTCCGGGGGGTGCATGCGGATCTGATGGTATCCTGAAAAAGCATCTAAAAAGCTCATCAGTGAGAAGCCGACGGCTGAGTCAACCAGCGCGTCGATTCGAGGCAGCGGGTAACAATCCTTAGGACAGGCTTTATTTAAAAGAGAGAAATCAATACACATCCTCCATTCCCCTCCCCCTTTTTTTACCATTACAACATTACTCACCCACCCCGGATACCTGTTGGCAGATATGAATCCTGCTTGGAGCAGTTTCTCCACCTCCTCTCGGATAGGTCTGGCCATCTTGAAGGCGATGGCCCTCTTTTTCTGTTGGATGGGGCGGACCTTAGGATCAAGGTTGAGAAGGTGGCACGCCACGTCCGCGTCGATCCTTGGCATGTCCGTTGCGCTCCAAGCGAAGACGTCGATGTTCTCTTGCACGCACCTCCGGATCTCTTCCTGGTCTTTGGGAGTGAGCTCTCCACTGATCTTTATCTTTTCCCTCCTTCCGTCCTTTGTGAGGATCTCCACTTCTAGAACTTCCACAGGCGCCCTCAACCTTGAAGGTTCTTCTTCTTCCGGATCCCTCAGATCCTCTTCCAGGTCTTTTGCCACGTACTCAACTCCCCGACCTTCCACGACAGCTACCCTCTCCTGGGGCCTCCCTTTCTCTCTTCCAAGGTCCCCTTCTGGTGACGCCCTCTTTCTCTTCTTTTCATCAACACTTCCTTCATTCCCCCTATGCTCCCACTCCCTAGCCACTTGCTTTCCTGCCAATGCTGGCTCCACCGCAATGCCTCTCTCACCTCCTCCTTCTTTCTCCAACTCCTCTCCTCCAGCCATCTCCACCTTTATTACAAGACTTTCTCCCACCCTTGCTTCCTCTCTCACCAGCTCCTCTCCTCCAGCCACCTGCTCTCCTGCTATTGCTGGCTCCACCGCAATGCCTCTCTCACCTCCTCCTTCTTTCTCTAACTCCTCTCCTCCAGCCATCTCCACCTCTATTACAAGACTTTCTCCCACCCTTGCTTCCTCTCTCACCAGCTCCTCTCCTCCAGCCACCTGCTCTTCTGCCATTGCTGGCTCCACCGCAATGCCTCTCTCACCTCCTCCTTCTTTCTCCAACTCCTCTCCTCCATCCATCTCCACCTCTGTTACAAGACTTTCTCCCATCCTTGCTTCCTCTCTCACCAGCTCCTCTCCTCCAGCCACCTGCTCTCCTGCCATTGCTGGCTCCACCGCAATGCCTCTCTCACCTCCTCCTTCTTTCTCCAGCTCCTCTCCTCCAACCATATTTTTCTCCAGCACCTCTGCATCCCCCTTCCATGAGATGGTGTTGACCGCCGTCACGTAGCACTCCCGAGCCGCCTTTGGATCCCCCCTTACCCTGATCTGGGTTCCTCCCGAATTAAGCTTCAAGCACTGATGGAACGAGGATGGTACACACCTAAAGGCGCTGATCAAAGGGCGCCCGAAGATCGCATTATAGCTGCTGGGGGCATCCATTATCACGAAACGACAGTTCCTGGACAACCCCCCCAGCGTCACCTGAAGTCCTACTCCTCCCTCGACCTCCTTCCTCTCCCCCGAGAATCCAAACAATGGTCCATCCGCCGCCAACACCCTTCATGCCTCCACCCTCATCTCATTGAATGCCCTCTTGAAGATTACATTGACGGAACTCCCGTTGTCCACCAAAATTCGGTACACCGTGAAGTTCTCAATGGCGGTCCGGATTACCAGCGCGTCGCAGAATGGGTCCTCATGATCTGGCAGGTCCCTTCTGGAAAAGGTGATTTTCTCATCCGGGGGTGGGGCTTGCGACGTCGAGGCAACGCTCCGACGATACATTGTGTGAAGACTGGCCTTGCGGGTGGCCTCGATCCCCCCCCCCCCCCCCGTGAATCACCCCGATCCCTCCTCGATCTCCCGTGTCCAACTGATCCACACATTGATCCTCCTCCGCGGCTCCTGGCATCTCCACTATCCGCACTGGTGGCCGTTGGTCTTCTCCTCCTCTGCCTCTCCTCAACTCTAAGAACTCCGGGCACGTGGCCGTCGCATGGCCCTCTTCCTCATGGAAGTCGCAATATGACAGAACTCCTCCCCTACATCTCCCATCTTGGGGGTTCCTCCTCCTCCCCCCAATCGCCCTCCCACGCTCTCTTCCTCTTCCTCTTCCTCGGCCAATGGCCATAGCTTGCTGAGCCGGAGGTGGGAGTGGCCTTGGGCCATGCCCCCACCCTAGCGGATGAAATCTCCCTGGTCCCGGATAAAAGTTCCTTCCTCCCTGCAGAGGACCCCTTCCTGGTCCTTGAACTGGGCCTCCTGGTTGCCTCCAGCCCAACTCTGGGTGCACTGGTCCCCTTGGCTCCTCCCGTCTCCTTCCCTCTTGTTGCCTCGTTCCTCCTGACTCTCTCTGCTCCCCCTTCGTCAGCCTTGCTAACTTCCTTACAAATGCCGGGTTTGCCGCCTCCATGGCTATCTCCTTTGCTGCCTTCTCCATCAATCCCTCAAAGGACAATGGCGCCTTCCGAGTTAGGCTCATCTTGAAGAAGCCTTCCCTCAACCCCACGATGAAGGCCATCTGGAGGGCAAAATCGGGCACCTCCTGGATGTCTAAGATCTCTTCCTAGAAACGATCCACATACTGAGCCAAAGACTCGTCCGTCTTCTGCTTGATCAGGAAGATGGACTCCGGGTTCTTCTTCCTCTTCTTCGAGGTCGAGAAGCGCAGCTGGAAGCTCCTGTTCAGGTCTTCGAAGCAATAAATAGACCCGCCGGGAGTTGATGGAACCAGTCTCTGGCCTTATCCTTCAAAGTGATGGCGAAGAGATGGCATTTAAAGGCGTCGGTCATAGGTCTGATGGAGACCGCATCTTCAAACCATTGTAGGTGTTGGAGGGGGTCATCCTTCCCCACGTAGTAGGTCATATCCGGCTCGCGAAACCCTTCTAGAACGGGTGCCGAGAGGACCAACTCGCAGAAGGGGGATCCTCTCGCCGGTGGTCTCGCCAGGTCCACTCGCGCGACTAGCCCCGCAGGCGCGACGGCACTCGCCGGGCTGGGGAAGAGCTCCCTTCCTTCCACCTCTCGCCGACTTCCTTCCACCGCCACCTCCTTTCCTGGTCGCCTCCCGGGTGCGTCCTCACCTATCCGTGCCGGCTCGACCCCCTCGCAGAGCGCGTGGTCCGGCACCTGGGGCGGGGGGGGGGGGGGGGTCTCGCACTCCCCTCTCTGCGCGAGCTACTTCAGCATGTCCATGATCCCCCCGATGGACAACATGAACTCTGCCCTCCCGATGTAACCCCCCTGGCTCGGGGACCCCTCGTCTTCTCCTCCTGCATCTCCCGCCATGAGGTAACCCTTCGTTCTTCCGCACAAGTTGCTGCTCCACGCTCACCGCACCAAAAATGTTGGAACCAACAAGGTCGATTCCTCCTAAAGCTCGGAACTACTAGGGCAGCTTGCGCTTACTCCCTTAGGATTACACTCGAGGCGAAGAACTAGACCGGAGGACCCAGCGAGGAGGTCCCACCTAGTACCCAGAAGAGACTAAAGCTCTTCCCCTCCCTAGCCAATGATGAGCTAGGTGCCTTAGAAGAAGTGGAAGGACTCAAGAAAGCTTGCCCTTCTAAGGCACCTTAACGGTCTATTTATAGGCCTCTGAACTGGGACTGCAAATAACCAATTCACACAGCCCTGAAATTACCAGAACACCCCTGGCCAGGTCTGCCAACAGCCAAATTCCGCTGTCCACAAGGGCTAAATGCAGACCACCCGGGGTAAAAGGGGTAAAACACCCCTGAGGCCCAAAAGGTGGGCTCGGCCCTACCTGAATCGCCCTGAACCAAAGTGGCACTTGGCAAGTGATCCTCCATAAGGTCCTCTCGCGTGAGGTACTCTCGCGTGAGGTCCTCTCGCATGGCGAGAGGGCGACCCCGGGCGAGAGCTCCTCTCCTGGAGCCTTCTCGCGCAGGGAGTTGGATACTCGGCAAAAAAACCTCCCATCTCGGCATTCACCTATCGAAATCCATGCTCCACTTAGGCCGTCTCGCTCGATGCAATGAATCTCACTCCTTACCTTGCCTTCTGGCGCCTTTCGCCTGGTGCCCTCGCCTGAGCCCTCTCACTCGGCTTTCGTTGCCTGGGCCCTCTCGCTTGGGCCCTCTCGTTCGCCTGCGAGTCCGAGGTTGTACATCCCTGCACACCATAACCCTGATGTCACCAACCGCGGGAATGCAAAACCTGTCATGGTACTTCAAAGTACATGCATCGTCTAAAGAAATATCTGGCAGTTCATCTCTCTCAGCTCGAAGATACAAGTGCAGAAGGTCAGGATCATCTTTCTGATGCAATCGCGTGAGCGCGATCCATGAAGGTTCTGCCACTGCCAGGCTTCTCTGCACATCGCAGCTACCCACAGAAATCCCCATAAACAGGAACTCCTCTACTAACAACTCGGTCGTGAGACCAAAAATCTTCCCTGATTTCCGACTCAGGGCGTCGGCCACCACATTGGCCTTGACCGGATGATACTGAATCTCAACATCATAGTCGGCCATGTACTCTAGTCATCGCCGCTGACGTAGATTCAAGTCCTTCTGCGTGAAGACATACTTCAAGCTCCTATGATAAGTAAAAATCCTGCACTGCACACCATACAGCAAATGCCTCCACAACTTTAGAGCATAGATCACGGCAGCAAATCTAGGTCGTGCGTCAGGTAATTCCTCTTATGAGTTTTTAGCTGTCTCAACCTGTACGCAATCACCTTCACACCTTGCATCAACACGCATCCCAGCTTGATATGCGATGCATCCACATATACATCATACTCAGCACCTTCAGTAGGCAAGGACAAAACAGGAGCGAACATAGCCTTCTCTTTAGCTCCTCAAAAGCCTCTTCACATTTGCCATCCCATACGAAGGCTACATTCTTCTGCGTCAACTTGGTCAATGGAGCAGACAGGGTGGAGAATCCCTCCACAAATCTTCTATAATAGCCCGCCAAACCCAAGAAGCTTTTGATATCACGAGGAGTAACAGGTCTCGCCACTTCCATAACCACAGCGATCTTTTTTGGGTCTATTGAGATGCCCTCCTTGTTAACCACATGGCCGAGGAAAGATACCTGAGGCAGCCAAAATTCACATTGGCTCAGCTTGGCGTAAAGCTTATGATCTCTCAGAGTCGCCAAGACTAGACACAAATGTTGATCATGCTCTTCTGCATTCCGGGAGTACACCAAAACATCGTCAATAAAGACAATCACGAACTTGTCTAAGCAATCCTTGAACACGCGGTTCATCAAATCCATGAAAGATGAAGGCGCATTAGTTAAACCAAATGACATGACTAAGAACTTGAAATGCCCATGACGAGAATGGAATGCCATCCGCGGAACATCTGACTCCTGAATCCTTAACTGGTGATAGCCTGAACGAAGGTCTATCTTTGAAAACACAGCACTACCTTGCAGCTGGTCAAACAAATCATCAATCTGAGGCAGAGGGTACATGTTCTTAATTGTAACCTTGTTCGGCTCTCTGTAGTCGACGCATAGCCTCATCGACCCGTCCTTCTTCTTTACGAACAGCACAGGCGCACCCCAGGGCAACGAACTAGGCCTGATAAAACCCTTTGCCAACATCTAGTCTAGCTGGATCCACTATGCCCCGTATACTTCTCTATGCTTATGAGTGTAGTGTTCGTGCTTTGGCCAAGACGTGCTGATGACATATCGGTGAGTGTATGCTTATAAAGCTAAACTTCTAATGCAATCAAAAGGAAAGGTTTCCCGACTAACCTGTCAAGCAACCTCCCTCTGATACCAACTGTCACAACCCGCATTTTCCCATGAGGTTAAGAAGTGTCAGAGTACGAGAAAACACGCGTTGTGATGCCACGTACAGCAGGGGATAACTGTTGACGCTCAGGCAACACACTAAGATTTCAAATCACTAGTTTAGAAATAGAAGAAAACTAGTTTATTAAAAGGCCGTATCCCTCGGCACAGTGGATCAGCTAGTCCACGATAGGAAAAAATATATTTGTTTGCAGCGGAAAATACTTTGATTTAGTTGATTTGACATCCTAAATGTGTATAAGGGCCCTAAAGGGACCACTTATGGTATGCACGACTCCTAAGGTGAATATAGTATTTATATATGAAAGATATTCTTTATGCTTAAAGAAGATAGTGCTTTAGTTTTGCAAATAAGATATGCATGAGGTACATATAATAGTTTAGGGTTATAAAATACCTAACAAGCAACCTAGTATAAAACCTTCCCAGAAGCAAGTAAGCAACCCCAAGGGGGCAAAAAAACAGCAGTTTTAATTCATATCCAGCAAAACAAGTAAGCCACCAGTGGGCATCGACAACCCGACACGAACCCACTGGTGAGTGTGCATGTCTATACAGAAAAGGAGAATAACTACCTCACCAGGTGAAAGATCTGCAACTCAGATACCCTGGAGGCTACCAACAAAACCCACTAGAGGGAAACAACCGCTCAATCGGCTATAACCTGGACCTGAGGCATTCAAGAAAGAACACCTCAGTAAAGAAGTAATCAACAGAAAAGGAGCATTAGACTAATTAATAAAGAAGGGTTTACCAACCCGGCAACAAAGTGCTAACAGCAGAAGAAAAGACATGCTAGTAAGAAGGAAAAAAAATATTGCCAAAAAGAACAATAAAGGTAAATCACACCAAGTGTGAGCACAAAAGCTACCTGCTCTGCGGAAAGAACCAACCTACAGTAGTAAAGCATCAGTATACTAGCAAGAAAAGCCAAAAGCAGGCAAAGGGAGAGCTAACCATCCTAACTTTGTGGGCAAATGACCGGGGTGTAAATAATAAGGGGCTGGGGTGAGTGGCAGTACCAGCACCAACGACTAGACCCCAAAATAAATACTCAAGGGTGAACACAACCGGTGGCAGCCTTAGGGTACACACACCTAAACAAGTCAGACCCATTGTCTAGACTTCGTGGTGTCCACAGCTCAGCACACACAATTCACCCCTCCAGAGTCCAAAAAATACCCCCCCCCCTCCCGCCATAGTCCACGAGTCGACATGCGAAAACTAGCCGAACACCCCAACATCCCCCTTAAGAAGGAAGAACTCCTCTAACAATCCTAAAGGAACACACATCCCAAGGCTAAAGTCTTAGCCCAAAAAAACCATGGCATTGAGTGGGTGCACCACACTCAACGCCATAAGCCTAACAGTCTAGGCGTTGAGTGAGGTACACTCACTCAATGCTTTTGACTTAGCCAAATTTTAAAACAAAGCCCACAACCCTCTCAACGCCCGGAGACAGAGAGTTAAAAATTAATTCCAACTCTCTCTCCTACCTTCCCTACTCGACCTCAACAGCCAAAATAACTTAGACCACCACTTAAATAATACTAAAACCTAACTCCAGCTATAACCTGGACCCCAAACCGAGAATGAGAAAAAAATAATAAAGAAGAAAAAAAACAAAAAGGAAAACTAAGGCTCAATATGGACGGTTTCCTGGAGCCGAGGAAGAGAAATGGGCTGGAGTAAGGGCAACACTGATGCTCCAGCTCCTAGAGGCAAGGGCAAACGACTATCTACTGCAATCTAACAAGGGTAAAAAGAAAAAGATTAAAACTGTAAGGGCAAGGAGCCACTTGCCTTAATTCGGGCAAGGAGAAAAACCGCTGGAACGCCAAGCTTGGCACTGGTGGCTCGGCCTGCAGCAAAACCAGCAACCTAGGAGTAAGATCTGAAGCTTTTAGAGAAGAAGAATAAACCGGAATGACTAGCTCCCCCGAAATCTCAAAACACATACCTAGAAAACAAGCCCTCGGCGAGAGCAGCTCGGATCCACCGTCGCCGGAGAGAAACGAGCCCTAAGCTAGCAGCCACCTCGGCGAGAGCAGCTCCTTACGCAGGAAGCTAGCAGCTGGCATGGAAAAAGGGAAATGAAAAAAAAGACAGTTGGGTGCCTTTTAATATCATTCCCACCCAAGACTAAGATATAATAGAAAACTAAACTCACTCCACTCAAGCTATTAAAATAATCCTAAGCTGTCAATACTCGGTCACTAGCTACAGAAAATCTGCCACTAAACCCGCCAGCTATACATCACTTATATATTTATGTATATATATACATTTGTACTCAGCTAACAGGAATCTAGCCACCCAGCTGACCCAACCTGAAGCTGTATGGCACAACTATATAAATATATACATAATTATATACTCTCAGCCTATCAGCTCCCAAGCAACCTCTACGGCTAGCTATAACCTAAGCTTAAACATATAAAGGTACAGGATTAGCTCATACTTAGCCCAACCCGAGCTCAACTAGCTAACTCAGGCTAAAAGCATAAATACGACTTATCATAAATCCTGGTACAAGCTCCAACCACTAAAAACAAATCTTATAATTTAACACTTAAGCTAATAAATCCTGCTTATAACAAGCCACACCAAACCGGCCACAATCATAAAGCAGCATAATATCACGTCAGAATGACACGAAAAAAAATCAAAGATCTCGGATTCCGACAAAACCGGCACCGTAGCTAAACCACTAAGCTACGAAAACAACGACGAAGTCAAAAACAACATTCGATGATCAAAACTCGGGCTATCACTACCCGAAGCCAAAACACAAGCATTCCCTAAGAGGCTCAGCCGAGTCACCACAACGGACTCCGGATAGCTGGGGAATCTTGCAAACAGGCTACTAACAGGTCACTAAAGGAACCTAAAGAGCTAAGACCACGCTCTAACAACGGAAAAAGGCCGGAAACGCATCATCATAACGCAAAACAATGATCAAACAAAATACAGAAAAACCGGGGGAGTTACAAACAGTACTTTGGTTGCCCCCTTGCTGGAGAGAAAGGCGCCAGCCGCTGAGCCCTCCCAGCAGAAGAAGAAGAAGAAGGAGAGGAAGGGGAGGATGCCGAGGGCTCCCCTTCCCCTCTTCTAGTGAGATGGAGGAAATCCTGGACGGCGCTGGGAATGTCAAAAAGTGGCAGAAGAAGCATGCGGCTATCCTATCCAAGCTCATTTGGCGGGAGCGATCCCATACTGCTGCGGCGAAAGAGCATCGCGAGATGGTGGAGCAGAGGCTGGAGGCCCTCGAGCGGGACTACTTCCCCAGCGAGACGGAGCGGCCGGACATGCCTACCGCCGAGTCATCCCCTGGGTGATGCATCACGCAGATCCGAGAAAAAGCACGCCAAATCAACCTCGGCTGCACCACGCTATCATCCTACTTCAACCCGCGTGCTCCTCCGAGAACAAGACGACAAGAGCGAAGATGGCGCTGGGAGACGTACTAAATGGCGCAGTCTCCCCCCTGCTCCCCATCTTCTTGCCTACCCTTCTCGCATGTACCCCTTTTTTTCTTTTTTCTATCTTGAAAGACTGTTTTGTGATTATTATTTGTCATGGAGCTCTCGCATGGCGAGGGCCTCCTTTCTATTTACTGACTCTATTTTGTTCTGTTACTACGGTGCTTGCGCTAACCCCAAGCTGTCCGTCACTGTCACTAATGGGCTAGAGCCTTATTGTTGACTTAGGCGCCCAAGGCATGTCGGAGTGGAAATCGAGGCGTCGTTTCCCTAGGATGTGACGACTGTACCCCTGCCGCCATTTCGGGAAAATCATCATTACCACGACTTTCTATAAATAGGCCGATCCACCTACCACATTTACTTCTCTGATCCAGAACCCTTGCCCTCCTTCTTGCACCTTGCCGATAACTTCCCTCATTTCCGCCACCTTCTCCCACCTTCGCCTTCTCTCGAGGTATCGCCTCCAACTCTTTGACACGATGCCAAGCGAGAATGAGGGTCGCTCCCATTGCACGGAAGCCTTCCGGAGGCACCAATTCCCCCCTTGCCGTTTAACCATGGACGAATACCACATGCTCACCTCCCGCTACATCCCCCCCCCCCCACGGCTTCACCGCAAGAAACCCAAACAACGATGATCGGGTCAATAACCCGAGAGCAGGAGAGCTCGTCATCCCTCTCGAGCATTTCGAGGTGGGTTCCGCCTTCCACTCTGGCCCGAGGTGCACCAGGACCTCCGCTACTATGGCATCGTTCCTGCTCAACTCAATCCAAATTTGGTCACCATCTGATGCGTGGAAAATACGGCAAGCGCACCGGTCGCACAAGTAATAAAGTTTGGGAATAAATCCCCGAGTGTCGGTCTCTTGAGGAACACAGTAAGGGATGAGTTAATGTCGAGGAGGACTTGAGATTGAAGTCCTCGGGTCGGCTCAAAAAAGGGGGGGGGGGTTTGATTATTGCGGAAACAGGAAGTAAAATCTATAAGCTACTCCTATGCAACGCCGCTATGCGATGCTTCGCCAGGCGGGATGGAAACTACACGGGCCTCTATGCACCGAATCGCTTGGCGGATGGACGAGTAGGCTAGCAGATGAGGTGGTTAGAATGGCGGAATGAGGGTCGTGAGCACCTCTTCGCAACGCACGCCACTAGCAATTGCTAGTGCGGCAAGGGTGGATGGTGGAGGATGGAATATGGCGCACCTCAAGTAAATATAACAAAAACACTAACTCACATAGACATGAATAAGAGTAAATGTTAACTACAAATAAGCATTCTTCATCAATACATGAAAAATAACTAAGCTAACAACAACAAGAGGAAGAGGTGTGCGAATCGACTGAATCCGAAGCCTTATTGAGGGTTCACGGTTGGAATCCCGGGCTGTCAATCCGAGTCCAAGCTCGGTCCTCAACTGCGTCCGGGGTAGAGGAGGCTGTCACTCACTCCCAATGGACCCGTCTTCTTCGTTGAAATGACCCGGTAGATTGCGGCTCTTGCTCCTCCTAGCTTGATGGAGAAAGCTCGGTCAAAACTCCGCTTGAAGCTTGGGGATGAAGGAGGGGGCCGAGGGGATGCTCCGGCTTTGATTTGGTGTTGAAGGATTGCCCGGAGCAACTCCCTATGGTGGAGGATGATGGAGGGCGGCGAAATCCCTCTTCGGAGCAGAAAACAGCGGAAAATCACGGAAAGGGGCGATCTATCTGGATTAGGGCGAGACCTGCGCTATTTATAGAAAGCAGATTTAAACACTGCGCACGATCACAGGCGCACGACCAATGGTCGTGCGCGATATGGTCCGTGATCGTGCGATATAGAGGCAGAAAAGTGGAAAAAGATGGCATGACTGCGCATGACCGGCAGCGCACGAGCAGTGATCGTGCGCGGTATGGCAAGTGATCGTGCGGAAGGTTCAAGATAGAGATTTCACAAATGAGGCCGGGCTGCGCACGATCAGTGATCGTGCGCCAAGAGGTCGATGGTCGTGCGTGGGTAAAAACGCACGACCACTGACTCCTTTGCCAAAAAATAGTGAAACGCCTATCCCGAATGCCCTAACGATCCCCAAACCTGCAGGAAAACTACATGGGATATCGATCGTGGCAGCCACAACAAACAATAATAATCATAGCAAGAATGTAAATGCACACAAGCACAGAAATGGGCTAAAAAGGTGCACAGGGCGTGGAATGTCGTAGCTAACCAAAAGGAGTGCTAATGGCGCTAAATGATAGTGCAAAGACATGCAAATGAGCCCAGATGAGTCCGGAATTTAGTATAAAATATGGACTCATCACACCCCAGACTTAACTGTTTGCGCGTCCCGAGCAAACAAAACCTAAGCAGACGGGGAAAATGAACTAGCTAACAAAGAAATTGCAAAACGGAGTACCATGCGAAGTCGCATGCTCGCGTGCATAAAAATAAAGTAGAGGAAATTTTAAGTATACAAAATATTTTATATTTTTCACAATGCGTATCAAAAATTTATTATTACTCAAAAGTGGAATCACGGTGAATCATCCGGTCCTACGCAGGGAGAAAGTAGACAGGCCACTAAGGTGAGCATTGCCGAAGACCGGGGCTCAAGATTACCCCCAAAGGAATCCACCAATGTCGGAAACCATAAGCTTGCCCGTTCGCACTCTCTCCACGACACTAGTCAACTCAAGCGCAAGTCCGTAGGACTTCGGGTAATAATGGGACTTGGGTTACGGTGAGGAAAACAAGGATAAACATGAAAGGTATGCACCTAACCCAAATGAGCTAACGTACAAAAGTAGTACCTGCTGCCCACAAAATAAACACGGGTGCACCACACCCCCAGACTTAACTTTTACTAAATGGGTGTGTGCACCGCCTACTCCAAATCCAAATCATCTCAAATAAAGATTTTCAATCAAACTTTTTCTTTCTCTTTTTCTTTTCTCTTTTTCAAATATTTTTCTTTTAAATATTTTCTTTTTCTTTTTACAAAATTAGCACATTTTTCTTTTGGGCACAACCACATCACAAATACGAATAACCACATCACAACCCAACATAAAATGTAAACTACTAAAGCTCGAATTGGGTGTGCGACTAGGATCGGCTATGAGGCTTTGGCGAATATAGTGGCTGAATCAAAAGGAAGGGTAGGCACAAAGTGGCTAACAAGGACGATGTTAGGAATGGGTACAAAGCTCAACCGGGCCAAAAGGTGGCCTACATCACTCTCACGCTAGACTAACCGTGTACCAATGCTTCAAGAATAGCTTGAGGCAAGTTCTTAGCAACCGAGAAAGATAATCCTTCCTCCCGACTCAAGCAATACGAGTCTAGTGGCAGCTACACACATTCCTACGCTACCGTTTGATTCACACCGGATTCACCAACTTTAGAGTAGAATAAGAAATATGTACGCAAATAGAAAAATATAGAACTATAAGCATACGAAAAAATTAAATCTACACAAATTTCTATACAAAACGAGAGCAGTTGACTAGAAACACAGCAAGGCCAACATTTTACTCCGTCGCACAATCCTAAACTAGCACAGAAATTTTCCAAATCTAACAAAGATACAAGTTCAACTCGTGGCACGCTAACAGCTAAGCTCGCACTCATGGGGGTGCAGTGGTGTGCGATGCAATGAACATAAACAAAATAAAATACGAAAAGCTTCTAGTATGCAAAAGAAATGTGCACGTGCAAAAGGTAAACATGCTCTCCCCCAGACTTAGACTAAACAACACATCAAATGATAGAGAAATTAAAATTAGAATGAGCTAAGGGAAGAGGTTACCCAATGCTCAGCTAGTGAGCATACCAGAAGATGCGTGGAAAGTAGCAGCTGGCCCGCCAAACGAAGAATAACAACCTCGCCAGAATGAATTCACAATGGAAACCTGCAGGGGTGAGCTCCGCAAAAACAAAACAAAAGAAAAACAAAATACATATAAATTCTAAACTAAGCTAGACATAAAAAGTAAAATGCAGAAATTTAAGATAACTACTGGGGTTACTGTCATCCCAGCACGACTTATTCGAAGCAGAAAAGCCTTAGCTAATGGGCCTATGGAAGAGAAGATGAACAGGTAACTGTTCCAATATCCGTTGCGGTTGTAAGACCCCCTTTTTTTTTCTTTTTCAACCCCGGGGGTCTTAGGCCCAGAACCGCCGCTTTGGGGAGACTCCTTCACGTCCTGAAGGATCATCACCACAAGGCGCCGATTCTGCCGGCCAATTCGATCACAGAAAAGTAGCACAATATAACAGTAAGAGTAATCAGTCCACAATAATAAAATCACATATATAAATAATAAAGCTCCACGAAGGGAGTGTCCACAGAAACATCAGAGTACTATAAATATGGGCTTATGCCCGGTACAAAATGTCCTCACTACAAGTCTCTCATGCGGAAGCGAAACAGAATCTACTCAAGGTCGAGACTCACGGTCCCGGCTGTGTGAACTCCGGAGCTAGACTGCCCCATCTCTAGGCGCACCGATCTCTGGGGCTGCTCCTTCATGCTGGGCTCCACGATCCCCTAAATGATGCGGTTTGAAAACCGTTAGTCATAAAGACTAAGCCCTATCATCCCCTACCCCTTCCCCCATGGCTCCTAGGTACCGAGCGGAGAGGAAGAAAGGGAAGGACATGAAGGTAGAGATTAAACATGAAACAGATGGCAGCGGAAACTAATCTAGCAAGTTGTGTTAGGTGAGCAGTTAATAAATTGTTATAATAGGTCTAGCAGTAAGAAAAGCAATTATAAGAATTTAAACCTTCACTTATGCGGGAACACATAAGCAAAGGGATCTTTTGCAAGGCTCCCATCGTATAGAGTGTCCCATACCACTTATACGTTGGGGTGTCGGTTATCAAACAGCAATGGTTGTTATATATTGAAATTAACCTTTGATTTATAAACTTGCCCACACAAGCTTATAGACCATGGGGTCGTTTTGCAGGTCCTAATGTATAAGCGTCCCATACCACTTATACTTTAGGTGTCAGGGTTAAATGAATCGATTATGCTATGACATGCAAGTGGGTATGATGAAACATGCAAGTGCAACTCACACACCCGACTCTGTGCACACAGACCTTTAGTTCCCCCTTTCGGAGCCGTTACCTCCCAGGATACCTCCGTAGTGGCAAACGGAAGCGGTGGGTTGGGCCTCGCCCACCTCCAAAACCAGTAAAAGCACCACTGGTCTGACCTATCGTACGCCTCAACGCTTGGTGCACAAAGCGGACGCCTGCGTACTCTTGCCGGCTGGCGCACCGGACTTCTGTTGGCGAAGTGCTAATCACCCCGCCGAGTCAACGATATCGGTGTCGGTGCAATCGAACTCCCCGATATCGAAAGACCCACCACCTTAACTTTTCCTATTTTATGCACATGCAAGTTTATCGTCAACACACAAAAACCGAGCCGAAGCTCCCCGGACCAAAACGTCCGTCTCCAAACAACCGAGCCGAAGCTCCCCGGACCATCCCGTCCGTCTCCAAACCAACCGAGCCGAAGCTCTCATCAATCTTCCTGTGCTAACAGTGTTTGTGAAAGGTGCAATCCTAGTTACTAAGTTACTCTTGCCAGTTTATTATTACAGTTTACGTTAGCCCAGGACTGCCCCCGGTATACCCCGTGAAGGGCTCTCAAGGGGCACTAGGAACCAAGACGGTGCATTACGGCCCGAAGTTCCCTTTCGCAAGGCACTTATTATTATTGGTTGTCTACCCTTTTACCCGATTTCCTTTTCGTATTACATTAGACTATCCTAGGGTGATTTTAAACCTTCCACTCCTCAGGGAAGACGATCTTTCGTCGAACCCGAGCACCTTTTAACTCTAGCTATCACCACTACTCACTACTCTTTATATCTTCCTATTGTAATTTCTTCCACAATTGTTCACCCAGACAAAATGTTTAAACCTCAAAGACTTTCTCAGATCGTGTCCTATTGCATCTCACAACCTGCTATATGTAGACCGACCTAGGCTGCATGTCGAACCGGTTATGCAATGATCCATTACTCATCCAAATGCCCTAAACTATTTACTGGAGACTTATCTTGGTATAAATAACCTAAATCCAGAAAATGGAAATTTTCCTAATTTATTTGGCATTTAATTAAATTCCTCGAAAATCCAAGGACTACCGGTTTGAACATGAACTATCCTAATTATTCATGCAAGATGTCCAGCAAATTTATGATATTTAGTAGGCTATCTCAGAAGGCTAAATCCTAAGTATCATAATTTTCTATCATCAAAATGACCTGAAAAACTATTTGGAAATAATCTCTAATTTCTATAGTTTATGAATCAAGTACAGAAAATATTCTTCCAAAAATTCTAAATAATTTATGACAAGAAGATCAAGGCCTAAAATTTGCACTGGCTAAGTTTCATAATTTTCCAGCAAGTGTTCTATCCATAATAATTTTTTAAACATAAAAGCCCTTTCTATCATTTGTGAATAAAGTACTAGATTTACTCAACATAAAATTCTATAAAAATTCAGGGATCAATGTTCTACTAGTCAAGATCTAAATCCAGAATTTTAACTGATTATAATTAATGTAAAGCCTCCAAATAATTGAAATAACAAATTGGGCTAATAATTCTTTAACACATGAAGTATAATAAAAATTAATCATAAAATTCCAGAAAAATTACCATAAGTCTAATACATCCTAAAACTTCCTCCTCCCGAGTTTCATAATTTTTGGATTATATTTAGTGTTTAAAATAATTAAATTACATGTTTATCCTATTCCAAAATCTCAACTTTCGAGGTACCTAACTACCTCCAATTCCTTCACTGTTTCAACCAGAGGGTTTTCATCATATCCTCCCCCTCTCCTCCAAATTTCAAGGGCATACAAGAGCTTTTGCTCCTATGTCCTTCACAAACCTCAAACTCCCACCCGTTGGAGTTGAGCCAATCTCTTAGGGTAAAATCCACCCTAAGCCACACCATGTTACCCAAGAGGGTAGACATAGACTCAACAAATCATTGGCCAACAACTTCAGCCTCTTTTGAGGAGATTTGTCCACTCCATCTCCAATTGTACTTTTCCCCAAAGTACCCCTCACCAAGACCTATCTAGGACTTGATAATTCCCTATTCAAAACTCGACCAATCGAGTTGAAATTTTGTACAGATCTTAATATTGATGCCAGGGACCACCACCCAAAATTTGGGGGAGTTTGGGCTTAATTTCATCACCTAATTAATTTTATATTGTTTATTAAATTTTTACAAAAACTTTAGGCCAAAGTTCTCCAAAAATTCTCATTTTTGGACAGCCTCTCGATATACATATTATAGACCTCCAGTCCAAATTTTAAGTCATTTGGACATGTTATGAACCGTGGGCAACCATTTTAATTTCTGGTTAACCTAGGTCTTGATCCCACCAAAATGAGTGCTGTGTTCAAACCACTCACCCAAATTGAATAAAATCAATTTTAAATTAAAGTAGACCCTGAGGGCTACAACTTTTGTGTCTGGTCATTTTTCCTAAATCGGCCTCTAAGTGCCTCGTTTTGCAGTCTCAAAATTACATTCAAATAATCTATTTTCATTAAGTAAAATATAACAACCTATGTATTATAATATTAATTCCACTGTTCATCTTCTTCATGAACCCGAACAGACACAGGAAAATATTTTTTTCCTGTAAGCATTCAGTGATCCGTCGCCGGCCGTTCGGTCACTTCCCTGGCCAGCCACCACCACCACCACCTCCGTTGAGGCGATGGCTAGCGGTCGGCGGTGGTTTGGCCGCCGGAGGTGGCGGTTTCCGGCGAACTCAAAATACCTTTTTCATGGTTTTTCCATGAAAACGAGAGATGGATCCGGCTCCGTTGAGCGCGAATCTCCTTTCTAAGAATCCTAAGATCTACCCATGAAAGAGAAGGAGTAGAGGAGGACCTTGTTCGCGGTTTGAAGGCGAGAAGAACGTCGGGGTGCCATGGCGCGATGGTGGCGTTTGCTGAACTTCTCCTACAGCAAGAACAAGGGTCTGATCCGATTACTTGAGCGTGTAACCTTCTCCTCCGGTTCCAGGTTGGCTTTTATAAGTCAGAAAAGTGGGAAGGTGAATGGTTTAAGCCATTATGGCCATGAAGTTCCCTCCCCGTAATGCTTCGGTTATGATGCAGGGATAAGAAACGGCGGAAACTGAACAGGTATGTCCAGCTGGCTATTTCCTATTGGACCACCCTTTCCTCATTTATTATGTATTTACAGAAGGAGAACGGCCTGAAATTACTCCTGGTGTAACCTCCCAAGCCAGCATTTATTTCCACGCGCGTTAGAATTATTTCGGGCCTGAACCGCCGTTTCGGCCAATGTCACGGGCGTGACACATAAGTCACGGGCGTGACAGGCCCGGGTAGCCCATTCTGGGTTCGACGATCGTCGAACTGAGATCGACGATCGTCGATCGAAGGTCACGGGCGTGACACCTGTGTCACGGGCGTGACAGGCCCGAACGGCAGATTTCTGGTCGACGATCGTCGAATTGAGATCGACGACCGTCGAAGGCTGGTCACGCCCTAGGTCACGGGCGTGACCTCCAGGTCACGGGCGTGACATGCCCGGACGGCAAGTTTCGAGCTCGACGATCGTCGAATTGAGGTCGACGATCGTCGAAGGCTGGTCACGCCCTAGGTCACGGGCGTGACACTCATGTCACGGGCGTGACATGCTCGGGCCGCAAGGTCGACGATCGTCTCACGACGATCGACGATCATCGATGGGGTCACGCCCATAGTCACGGGCGTGACATCTTGGTCACGGGCGTGACAAGCCCAGACAGCGCGTTCGACGATCGTCTCGTGGAGATCGACGATCGTCGAAGTAGACACGCCCAGGTCACGGGCGTGACGGGCCGGTCACGGGCGTGACCAACCCGTGACCCGCAATGTTGGTCGCTTTATTTCCAATTTTGGGCTTCCTAGGGTTCCGTCACGACCAATCTGACTCCTAGGGGTCTAGCCGGAAATGGGATGTTACAAATCCCAATAAACAAAACAAAAATTTCGTCCCCGAAATTGAGGTTGAGCCTACTGGGATTTCTATCGGAATAAATTAAACTTGTAACATCCCATACGATCCTTCTATTGGGTTCCGGCGACTGTTCGTTTGATAACGAAGGCAATCTCCCCAATAAACAAAAGATTAGCCCCTACCATTCTGATTAAGTGCGCAAGCCTAGGTCCTAGATTTTCCTTATCTAGCCTTAACATTCCAAAACAAGAAGGCAGTCTATAGTATACCGAGAGGTGGTGAGATGTACCTGACTGAACAACTCCGGGTATCTTTGCCTCATCAGATCCTGCGGTTCCCAGGTGTGCTCCTCCTGACCGTGATTTCTCCACAGAACCTTGACTAAGGGGATCTTCTTGCGGCGCAAGATCCGCACTCCTTTGTCATCGATCCGAACCGGCTCCAAGTGAACAGATCGGTCTGAAGCTACCGGCCCTTCTGTGGTCAAAATCCGCTGCTCCGGGCGTAGTAGAGCCCTTCTCAGCGAAGAGATGTGGAAGACGTCGTGCAGAGCTGCCAGCTCTGGTGGCAACTCTAGCCTGTAGGCTAAGGGTCCGATCCGCTCCAGGATCCGGTAAGGGCCCATATACCTAGGGCCGAGTTTCTTCCTCCGACCGCGCACCCGTGAGACTCCGTGCATGGGCCGGATCTTCAAGAACACTCGATCTCCTACCCAGAACTCCACCTGACGATGCCGAGCGTCATAGTATTTTGCTTGTCTGCTCTGCGCCTCCAGCATCCTATCTCTGATCAGCCTCACCTGAGCCTCGGTGTCTTCAACGAAATCCGATCCCAGCAGTTTCGGATCCTCGTCCTGAACCCAGGAAAGCGGGGTCCTACATTTCCTTCCATACAAGGCCTCATAAGGCGCCATCCTGATGCTGGACTGGTAACTATTGTTGTAGGAGAACTCGACCAACGGTAACGTCTTCTCCCACGGCTCCCCTCGGTCTAGTATACACAGCCGTAGTAAGTCCTCCAAGGTCCTGTTGGTGCGCTCGGTCTGCCCGTCCGTCTGAGGGTGGAAGGCCGTGCTAAAAGTCAATCGGGTGCCCAAATATGCCTGCACTGACCGCCACTCCCTGGATGTAAACCGTCCATCGCGGTCCGACACTATCGTCCGGGGCACGCCATGATATCGGACATACTGCTCCACAAATTTCCGTACCAGCACTCCCACCGAATCGTCCTTCCTGATCGGTATAAAGCGGGCCACCTTCGTCAGCCGATCGACAATCACCCAAATCGAGTCGTTCCCTGTCCGAGACCGGGGAAGACCATGTATAAAATCCATCGCTATGTCGTCAAACTTCCACTCCGGCACCGGGAGTGGCTGCAATAGTCCTGCGGGGTTCCTGCACTCCGCCTTCACCAACTGACACGCCTCGCAATGGGTCACGAAGTACGTAATGTCCTTCTTCATGCCCGGCCAAAACATCGTCCTCTTCAGATCAGCGGTCATCTTTGTGATCCCCGGGTGCACGGAGTACCGGCTGCAATGCGCCTCCGTCAAGATATCCTCTCGGATCTGGCCTCCTGCGGGTATATATACTCTGCCTCTGAAGTGGAGCAAACCATCCCTCAGGGAATAATCCCCTGTCGAACCTTCCTCCAAAGCTCGGAACATCGGCTCCGCCCACGCATCTGTCCTCTGTCCGTCCCGAATGCGATCCCGAATATCGTCTATGGCCACTATCGATGCCAGATACTCCCTATACAGATCTGGGTCATCCTCGGACACTAGGGATATCTGCATGTCTCTGAATGACTGGACCAGCTCCATAGACATAACCTGGGGCCCAGCTTCGGAAGTGGCCGCTCTCCGGCTCAACGCGTCGGCCACCACGTTTGCCTTCCCTGGGTGGTAGTGCATCTCATACTGATAATCTGCTAAGAACTCCACCCAACGCCTCTGCCTGATATTCAGCTCCTTCTGAGTGTCCACGTATTTCAAGTTCTTGTGATCGGAGTAGATATCGCAGTGGACTCCATAAAGGTAATGACGCCAGACCTTTAGAGCAAAAACGACCGCTCCCATCTCGAGGTCGTGCACCGGGTAGTTCCTCTCATGGGTCTTCAGCTGGCGGGAGGCATATGCTATGACATGTCCGTTCTGCATCAGCACCGCTCCCATCCCTTGGTATGATGCGTCGGTATACACCTGGAATCCCTCCCTTCCGGATGGAAGGGCCAGGATAGGGGCCGAGATGAGTCGGCCTTCAGCTCCTGGAAAGCCGCCTGGCACTGCGGGGTCCAAACAAAAGGTGCCTCCTTCTTTGTCAAAGATGTGAGGGGGAGGGCAATCCGAGAGAACCCCTCCACGAACTTCCGGTAGTAACCGGCAAATCCCAAGAAACTGCGTACATCGGTGGCTGTCCTCAGCTGCGGCCAATCGCGAACTGCCCGAACCTTTGCTGGATCTACTGATAACCCGGCTCCGCTGATGATGTGGCCTAGGAAGGCCACCTCCTTCAACCAGAACTGACACTTGCTGAATTTGGCATAAAGGTGATGCTCCCGCAACCTCTCCAAGGTCAGTGCCAGATGCCGAGTGTGCTCCTCCTCCGTCCTAGAGTAGATCAGGATGTCGTCTATGAACACTATGACGAACACATCCAAGTAAGCCTCGAAAACCCGGTTCATGAGACTCATGAACGCCGACGGAGCATTCGTGAGCCCAAAGGGCATCACGGTGAACTCATACAGGCCATATCTGCTACTAAAGGCCGTCTTCGGGATATCCTCCTCCTGGATCCGCAGCTGGTAGTATCCTGATCTCAAGTCCAGCTTCGAGAAATAATGGGCCCCCTCCAGCTGGTCGAATAATTCGTCTATCCGTGGGAGCGGATAGGTATTCCGGACGGTCAGCCTGTTTAGTGCTCGGTAATCGATGCACAGGCGGAGGGTCCCATCCTTCTTCTTCACGAACAGGACCGGTGCTCCCCATGGCGAGGAACTCGGTCTAACAAAACCTGCCTCAACTAATTCCTGCAACTGAGTCCGAAACTCTGCCAACTCCTTTGGGGCCATCCGATAAGGGGCCCTAGACGCCGGCTTGGCCCCCGGCACAAGCTGTATCTGAAAATCCTGCTCTCGGTGTGGAGGTAATCCTGGTAGTTTCTCTGGAAAGACGTCAGCGAAATCTCGCACCACCGGGATGTCTGTCACCGACTCCTTAACTTCCGCCATCTCAAAAAGAATCTGATAGACCTCCTCTCCCTGCAGATGGGCCTTGACGGCCTGTACCGAAGATAAGAGTATACGAGAGACAGGTCTTATACCTTCAATGGTAATGAAAGAGTCCCCGTGTCTCACGGTGATCCTCTTTGCCTGGCAGTCAATCTGGGCATAGTTCCAGTGCAGCCATGCCATGCCCAGGATCAGGTCGTAGTCCGTCAGCTTCAAAATCGTCGCTGGAGCCTCGAACGCTTTTCCACCAATTTCTGCCTCCATATTGCAGTGATCCGTGGTAAGGAGCTCAGATCCATCCGGTAGTCGCACCCTCATCCTCGAGCCTGTGAACCGCTCCACACCTTCCAGTCCTTCCACGAACGACTCCGACACAAAGGAGTGAGTAGCTCCAGTATCGAACAGCGTGCGGGCAGGCTTGCCGCTGATGAAGACTATACCTGGGGTGATTAGATATCTTAGGGTTCTATAATGAGTTTTTACTTTCCTTGCTATCAATCTAGTGCGATTCAAAGTTTTAACAACTTAAAGGGGAAATTCTATGAAAATAAAGAAGCATTTCGGCATACCTGCGATGACCTGCTCCGGATTCCGCGGCTGTGCAAGGTCCAAGGCATATACCTGCTCTCTTCCCTGTCTACGATCTTCCCCCTGGTATCCTCGACCACGGCCGCGTCCTCGGCCTCCGTAAAGCTGAGCTGGTGGGCCGCCCTGATGTGCTGGAGGTGGTGCCCCCCTCATGGGGCAGTTCCTCCGAATGTGCCCAATCTGATGACAAAAGTAGCACTCTGGGGGATACGCCATTCCCCCGGGTCTCGGCATCTCCTGCATCCGAAGGGGTGGAGGGGCCAATACCACCTGTTCCCTCGGCTCCGGCCTCACGTCCTGACGAGGCTGGTCCTCTGTCCTCCTCCCCTCTGGTACAGCACCTCGCCGCTGGTCATTTCTACCTCTCCGTCCCTGATCCTCTGCTGGCCGCTTCCGGCCCCGGGTGGCGTGCCAATCTGCCTCAATCCTTTTGGCCATCTCCAAGATCCGGGAGATGGGCCCGTCAGATACAAACAAGAGGGCCTCCCTCAAGTCCTCACGTAGGCCCTTGTAGAACCTCCTGATATACCCTGCCTCGTCCAGCTGGTAGGAATCTGCGTATCGAGCCAGGTGGTCAAACTCTCGATGGTACTCCACCACGGTCCGAGTACCCTGCTTCAGCTGTAAGAACCGCTCCTCCAAATCATCCCTAGCCGACTGCGGAACGAAATGCTCCAGCAGTGCGGCCCTGAACTCCTCCCAAGTGACCTCCGCAACCTCCCTATCAGCAAATGTCGTGTCCAACAGCGTCTTCCACCACCTCTTTGCATGGGACTCCAGGCAGGAGACAACCAGAGCCACCCTCTCCTCCCATGGACACCGAATCCCGGTCAGCATCTCGTACATGATATCTAGCCATTCCTCCGTCCGAACAACCGACTCTATCCCCAGATAGGACGGGGGAGAAAGACCCCGGAAGATGCTGAGCCAGTTGGCCCCCAGATTGGGCTGCGGGACCGGAACCTGCTGGGCCCTAAAGGCCTCCAGAATGGCAGTCAGGGTCTGTCCCATGTCTGACTGAAGGAAAGGGGTGGGGACCGGTGGAGGTGGTGCAACTCCCTGAGTCTGCTGAACTCCGCCCTGTGGCGTAGGCTGTGCTGGAGGCTGCGCAACGAAAACACATGCTGAGAAAAACATTCAAATATTACCTAAAGGTGGACAAATTATATGTGATCCCCATATGGGCACACCACTGCTTCCGCTGCTTAGTTTGTCCCCAAACTAAACTCGAGCGGGGGTGACCTAGGGTTTGTGGACTGCGACTTCCTTCTGATCGATGTTTCCTCTGATACCACTTGTAAGACCCCCTTTTTTTTTCTTTTTCAACCCCGGGGGTCTTAGGCCCAGAACCGCCGCTTTGCGGAGACTTCTTCACGTCCTGAAGGATCATCACCATAAGGCGCCGATTCTGCCGGCCAATTCGATCACAGAAAAGTAGCACAATATAACAGTAAGAGTAATCAGTCCACAATAATAAAATCACATATATAAATAATAAAGCTCCACGAAGGGAGTGTCCACAGAAACATCAGAGTACTATAAATATGGGCTTATGCCCGGTACAAAATGTCCTCACTACAAGTCTCTCATGCGGAAGCGAAACAGAATCTACTCAAGGTCGAGACTCACGGTCCCGGCTGTGTGAACTCCGGAGCTAGACTGCCCCATCTCTAGGCGCACCGATCTCTGGGGCTGCTCCTTCATGCTGGGCTCCACGATCCCCTAAATGATACGGTTCGAAAACCGTTAGTCATAAAGACTAAGCCCTATCATCCCCTACCCCTTCCCCCATGGCTCCTAGGTACCGAGCGGAGAGGAAGAAAGGGAAGGACATGAAGGTAGAGATTAAACATGAAACAGATGGCAGCGGAAACTAATCTAGCAAGTTGTGTTAGGTGAGCAGTTAATAAATTGTTATAATAGGTCTAGCAGTAAGAAAAGCAATTATAAGAATTTAAACCTTCACTTATGCGGGAACACATAAGCAAAGGGATCTTTTGCAAGGCTCCCATCGTATAGAGTGTCCCATACCACTTATACGTTGGGGTGTCGGTTATCAAACAGCAATGGTTGTTATATATTGAAATTAACCTTTGATTTATAAACTTGCCCACACAAGCTTATAGACCAAGGGGTCGTTTTGCAGGTCCTAATGTATAAGCGTCTCATACCACTTATACTTTAGGTGTCAGGGTTAAATGAATCGATTATGCTATGACATGCTAGTGGGTATGATGAAACATGCAAGTGCAACTCACACACCCGACTCTGTGCACACAGACCTTTAGTTCCCCCTTTCGGAGCCGTTACCTCCCAGGATACCTCCGTAGTGGCAAACGGAAGCGGTGGGTTGGGCCACGCCCACCTCCAAAACCAGTAAAAGCACCACTGGTCTGACCTATCGTACGCCTCAACGCTTGGTGCACAAAGCGGACGCCTGCGTACTCTTGCCGGCTGGCGCACCGGACTTCTGTTGGCGAAGTGCTAATCACCTCGCCGAGTCAACGATATCGGTGTCGGTGCAATCGAACTCCCCGATATCGAAAGACCCACCACCTTAACTTTTCCTATTTTATGCACATGCAAGTTTATCGTCAACACACAAAAACCGAGCCGAAGCTCCCCGGACCAAAACGTCCGTCTCCAAACAACCGAGCCGAAGCTCCCCGGACCATCCCGTCCGTCTCCAAACCAACCGAGCCGAAGCTCTCATCAATCTTCCTGTGCTAACAGTGTTTGTGAAAGGTGCAATCCTAGTTACTAAGTTACTCTTGCCAGTTTATTATTACAGTTTACGTTAGCCCAGGACTGCCCCGGTATACCCCGTGAAGGGCTCTCAAGGGGCACTAGGAACCAAGACGGTGCATTACGGCCCGAAGTTCCCTTTCGCAAGGCACTTATTATTATTGGTTGTCTACCCTTTTACCCGATTTCCTTCTCGTATTACATTAGACTATCCTAGAGTGATTTTAAACCTTCCACTCCTCAGGGAAGATGATCTTTCGTCGAACCCGAGCACCTCTTAACTCTAGCTATCACCACTACTCACTACTCTTTATATCTTCCTATTGTAATTTCTTCCACAATTGTTCACCCAGACAAAATGTTTAAACCTCAAAGACTTTCTCAGATCGTGTCCTATTGCATCTCACAACCTGCTATATGCAGACCGACCTAGGCTGCATGTCGAACCGGTTATGCAATGATCCATTACTCATCCAAATGCCCTAAACTATTTACTGGAGACTTATCTTGGTATAAATAACCTAAATCCAGAAAATGAAAATTTTCCTAATTTATTTGGCATTTAATTAAATTCCTCGAAAATCCAAGGACTACCGGTTTGAACATGAACTATCCTAATTATTCATGCAAGATGTCCAGCAAATTTATGATATTTAGTAGGCTATCTCAGAAGGCTAAATCCTAAGTATCATAATTTTCTATCATCAAAATGACCTGAAAAACTATTTGAAATAATCTCTAATTTCTATAGTTTATGAATCAAGTACAGAAAATATTCTTCCAAAAATTCTAAATAATTTATGACAAGAAGATCAAGGCCTAAAATTTGCACTGGCTAAGTTTCATAATTTTCCAGCAAGTGTTCTATCCATAATAATTTTTTAAACATAAAAGCCCTTTCTATCATTTGTGAATAAAGTACTAGATTTACTCAACATAAAATTCTATAAAAATTCAGGGATCAATGTTCTACTAGTCAAGATCTAAATCCAGAATTTTAACTGATTATAATTAATGTAAAGCCTCCAAATAATTGAAATAACAAATTGAGCTAATAATTCTTTAACACATGAAGTATAATAAAAATTAATCATAAAATTCCAGAAAAATTACCATAAGTCTAATACATCCTAAAACTCCCTCCTCCCGAGTTTCATAATTTTTGGATTAGATTTAGTGTTTAAAATAATTAAATTACATGTTTATCCTATTCCAAAATCTCAACTTTCGAGGTACCTAACTACCTCCAATTCCTTCACTGTTTCAACCAGAGGGTTTTCATCATATCCTCCCCCTCTCCTCCAAATTTCAAGGGCATACAAGAGCTTTTGCTCCTATGTCCTTCACAAACCTCAAACTCCCACCCGTTGGAGTTGAGCCAATCTCTTAGGGTAAAATCCACCCTAAGCCACACCATGTTACCCAAGAGGGTAGACATAGACTCAACAAATCAGTGGCCAACAACTTCAGCCTCTTTTGAGGAGATTTGTCCACTCCATCTCCAATTGTACTTTTCCCCAAAGTACCCCTCACCAAGACCTATCTAGGACTTGATAATTCCCTATTCAAAACTCGACCAATCGAGTTGAAATTTTGTACAGATCTTAATATTGATGCCAGGGACCACCACCCAAAATTTGGGGGAGTTTGGGCTTAATTTCATCACCTAATTAATTTTATATTGTTTATTAAATTTTTACAAAAACTTTAGGCAAAAGTTCTCCAAAAATTCTCATTTTTGGACAGCCTCTCGATATACATATTATAGACCTCCAGTCCAAATTTCAAGTCATTTGGACATGTTATGAACCGTGGGCAACCATTTTAATTTCTGGTTAACCTAGGTCTTGATCCCACCAAAATGAGTGCTGTGTTCAAACCACTCACCCAAATTGAATAAAATCAATTTTAAATTAAAGTAGACCCTGAGGGCTACAACTTTTGTGTCTGGTCATTTTTCCTAAATCGGCCTCTAAGTGCCTCGTTTTGCAGCCTCAAAATTACATTCAAATAATCTATTTTCATTAAGTAAAATATAACAACCTATGTATTATAATATTAATTCCACTGTTCATCTTCTTCATGAACCCGAACAGACACAGGAAAATATTTTTTTCCTGTAAGCATTCAGTGATCCGTTGCCGGCCGTTCGGTCACTTCCCTGGCCAGCCACCACCACCACCACCTCCGTTGAGGCGATGGCTAGCGGTCGGCGGTGGTTTGGCCGCCGGAGGTGGCGGTTTCCGGCGAACTCAAAATACCTTTTTCATGGTTTTTCCATGAAAACGAGAGATGGATCCGGCTCCGTTGAGCGCGAATCTCCTTTCTAAGAATCCTAAGATCTACCCATGAAAGAGAAGGAGTAGAGGAGGACCTTGTTCGCGGTTTGAAGGCGAGAAGAACGTCGGGGTGCCATGGCGCGGTGGTGGCGTTTGCTGAACTTCTCCTACAGCAAGAACAAGGGTCTGATCCGATTACTTGAGCGTGTAACCTTCTCCTCCGGTTCCAGGTTGGCTTTTATAAGTCAGAAAAGTGGGAAGGTGAATGGTTTAAGCCATTATGGCCATGAAGTTCCCTCCCCGTAATGCTTCAGTTATGATGCAGGGATAAGAAACGGCGGAAACTGAACAGGTATGTCCAGCTGGCGATTTCCTATTGGACCACCCTTTCCTCATTTATTATGTATTTACAGAAGGAGAACGGCCTGAAATTACTCCTAGTGTAACCTCCCAAGCCAGCATTTATTTCCACGCGCGTTAGAATTATTTCGGGCCTGAACCGCCGTTTCGGCCAATGTCACGGGCGTGACACATAAGTCACGGGCGTGACAGGCCTGGGTAGCCCATTCTGGGTTCGACGATCGTCGAACTGAGATCGACGATCGTCGATCGAAGGTCACGGGCGTGACACCTGTGTCACGGGCGTGACAGGCCCGAACGGCAGATTTCTGGTCGACGATCGTCGAATTGAGATCGACGACCGTCGAAGGCTGGTCACGCCCTAGGTCACGGGCGTGACCTCCAGGTCACGGGCGTGACATGCCCGGACGGCAAGTTTCGAGCTCGACGATCGTCGAATTGAGGTCGACGATCGTCGAAGGCTGGTCACGCCCTAGGTCACGGGCGTGACACTCATGTCACGGGCGTGACATGCTCGGGCCGCAAGGTCGACGATCGTCTCACGGCGATCGACGATCGTCGATGGGGTCACGCCCATAGTCACGGGCGTGACATCTTGGTCACGGGCGTGACAAGCCCAGACAGCGCGTTCGACGATCGTCTCGTGGAGATCGACGATCGTCGAAGTAGACACGCCCAGGTCACGGGCGTGACGGGCCGGTCACGGGCGTGACCAACCCGTGACCCGCAATGTTGGTCGCTTTATTTCCAATTTTGGGCTTCCTAGGGTTCCGTCACGACCAATCTGACTCCTAGGGGTCTAGCCGGAAATGGGATGTTACAGCGGTAACGGGTACCGATACGACGATAGAACAGTTACCCCTCTACCTAGATAATAATACCTGAAAAGCTCAGGTAGAGGAAGCAGGAAATAAGATGAGGAGGCGACCTGGTCCTCGCTCATCTCATCACAAAAAGAATCCTTGCCTAACAAGGGGTCATCCCACACAGGTGCGTAGGAGTCAACGGCTTGAGCACAAGGCTCATCGTCATCCCAGTACACCAGCGGAGAATCAACCCGCACAGGCTCAGATATGGAAGGGGGATCAAGGAATAAAAGAGAAGAAGGACAAAAATAATCAGAAATCGGGGGAGTGATCCCGGTATCACCCCCAGCAGGATCCAAACAATGATCATCGTCAGTGTCATATGAGTCATATTGGGGAGAATCCGAGAACTCGAAGTCCGCGGTGGAAAGGGGGTCCGCCTCGTCAGATAGGGGGGGTGCAAACCTCCGCATCCGAAAGGTAATACTCCTCGTCCCACCGGGGTGCGTCATAGTGGTCCGAAGATCCACATTCTCCATCGGAGATAGCAGAATCGTCATCCCACTTCGGCACAACCTCAGGCACCGAATCATCCACAATAATGGCCTCATCAGCCGACTCACAAGAAAAAGGAGTAGAAAACTCCGGCAAATACTGCGTAGGGGCAAAGCTGCTCTCAAAATCAGGCATAGAATACGCAAGCCCCTTCGCAACATCATCCGCAGATGCCACCCCGTCGACGACCGGAACACTCTCATCGTCCCATACAGGATCGTCCATGAGTTCCCGATCCACTCCTTGCGGGCTAACATCCGAGTGAGAGTGATCACTCAAAGGAAGCTCGTAAAAAGGGGTTGAGGAACCCATGAAGGAACTATATGCGGCGAGAGATTCTTCCGTAATCTCAACGGGCAAAGATCGAGCAAGGTGCGCCATGTCAGTGTATGGGCCAGGCAACACCCTGGTAGGCCCATCCACAGTAGTCTCCCGCGAACAGGGGACTGCTTCGGATGCGTCCACAGAGGTAGAAGGCTTGCACAAGCGAGGGCAATCCTTCAACATATGGCCCACACCTTGACATAGAATACACCGAAAACAGTGCTCGGCATTAGAAACAGCCATGACATCGATGCAACTCCGCAAAGCGTCAAAAATATGGCACTCGGCAGCAGAATCCATCGCGAACAGAAATATTTACCGGCAATTACTACACACAAGAATAAAACAACTCAGATCTGCAATATTAAAAAAAAGAAAACAAGGAAGGGACAGAAAAAATAAAGTAAACAATTTCAAAAACTAAAACAAAGACAAAACAGGGTATGAACAAATGGATAAGGGCGACTATCTCACATCTACCTCTTCAAAAACTCAAACGACTGTGTTCTTCGGCAACGGTGCCAAAAACTTGATGCGTGGAAAATACGGCAAGTGCACCGGTCGCACAAGTAATAAGGTTTGGAAATAAATCCCCGAGTGTCGGTCTCTTGAGGAACACAGTAAGGGATGAGTTAATGTCGAGGAGGACTTGAGATTGAAGTCCTCGGGTCGGCTCAAAAAGGGGGGGGGGGTTGATTGTTGCGGAAACAGGAAGTAAAATCTACAAGCTACTCCTATGCAACGCCGCTATGCGATGCTTCGCCAGGCGGGATGGAAACTACACGGGCCGCTATGCACCGAATCGCTTGGCGGATGGACGAGTAGGCTAGCGGATGAGGTGGTTAGAATGGCGGAATGAGGGTCGTGAGCACCTCCTCGCAACGCACGCCACTAGCAATTGCTAGTGCGGCAAGGGTGGATGGTGGAGGATGGAATATGGCGCACCTCAAGTAAATATAACAAAAACACTAACTCACATAGACATGAATAAGAGTAAATGTTAACTACAAATAAGCATTCTTCATCAATATATGGAAAATAACTAAGCTAACAACAACAAGAGGAAGAGATGTGCGAATCGACCGTATCCGAAGCCTTATTGAGGGTTCACGGTTGGAATCCCGGATTGTCAATCCGAGTCCAAGCTCGGTCCTCAACTGCGTCCGGGGTAGAGGAGGCTGTCACTCACTCCCAATGGACCCGTCTTCTTCGTTGAAATGACCCGGTAGATTGCGGCTCCAGCTCCTCCTAGCTTGATGGAGAAAGCTCGGTCAAAACTCCGCTTGAAGCTTGGGGATGAAGGAGGGGGCCGAGGGGATGCTCCGGCTTTGATTTGGCGTTGAAGGCTTGCCCGGAGCAACTCCCTATGGTGGAGGATGATGGAGGGCGGCGAAATCCCTCTTCGGAGCAGAAAACGGCGGAAAATCGCGGAAAGGGGCGATCTATCCGGATTAGGGCGAGACCTGCGCTATTTATAGAAAGCAGATTTAAACACTGCGCACGATCACAGGCGCACGACCAATGGTCGTGCGCGATATGGTCCGTGATCGTGCGATATAGATGCAGAAAAGTGGAAAAAGATGGCATGACTGCGCACGACCGGCAGCGCACGAGCAGTGATCGTGCGCGGTATGGCAAGTGATCGTGCGGAAGGTTCAAGACAGAGATTTCACAAATGAGGCCGGGCTGCGCACGATCAGTGATCGTGCGCCAAGAGGTCGATGGTCGTGCGTGGGTAAAAACGCACGACCACTGACTCCTTTGCCAAAAAATAGTGAAACGCCTATCCCGAATGCTCTCACGATCCCCAAACCTGCAGGAAAACTGCACGGGACATCGATCGTGGCAGCCACAGCAAACAATAATAATCATAGCAAGAATGTAAATGCACACAAGCACAGAAATGGGCTAAAAAGGTGCACAGGGCGTGGAATGCCGTAGCTAACCAAAAGGAGTGCTAATGGCGCTAAATGGTAGTGCAAAGATATGCAAATGAGCCCAGATGAGCCCGGAATTAAGTATAAAATATGGACTCATCACCATCCTGGTAGCATTCATCTTCTACATGTGATCCAAGAGGATTGAGTTCAGCCTGCCGATCTTCCGTAAGCTCTTCATCTTCCGGGCGAAGGGCGGGGTTGTCTTCTTCTTCGGACAACTTCTCAAAACTATCGGTCTCGCCAACAAGCACCACCATTGGGGTGAGAGGTTTGCCTTTGTTTCAGGATACTTCGGTAACGTGCCCCTCGCGCTGGTTCAATATGACGACGCCGCTTACAAGTCGCCCACCTTGGGGTCGCGCGAGAGCGCCCTCCTTGAGTTCTTTGGGACCAAGGACTTTGACGTCCCCTTTCTCAGGCGGGACGTGGACTCTCTCCTTCCTGTTCCTCCCGGCAAAGGTAAGGTCTCACATTTAGCTTGATATTCCCTTGTTCTAGAACGTAGCGCTGAATGCCGTCAACTTTGCAGGAGAGCAAGAAATCCCCCTGCGCCAACCATTCACCGAGACCCAGGCCGCCGAAGCCCTGGCTGCGAGAGATCCTCTAGCTCTTGCCAAATCTGTGGCTCTCTCCTGCCGAGATGATCTAGCTCCGCCTTCCTAGTCCGGAGCCGAGAAGCGAAAGCCCGATGCCTTTTCGTCCAAGCTTCTGAAGAGACCCAATCCAACCGCTGCTGATAAGGGGAAGTCCGTGGCGGCCTCTCCCTCCCGTCCTACCATCGAGAGACGATCTTTCACCGAGGTCCTTTCGGCAGCCGGGGAGATGAAGACTGTCGTCGGGACCACCGTTGGGGCCCTGCAGAGAGCCTGCCAGCCGCAGGCGGGGCTGGTGACGAAAGGGCGGCCGGCAAAACCTCTGCTCAGGCCACTCCCAAGTAGGTGCCACAGGGGCACCAGAATTTTGGCCTCGGCGGGAAGTGCCTGGATGCGGAAGGGAAACCTCTGCTCTAGTGGGATCCTGAGGCCAACAAGATCTCCCTCTCTACCTTCCGCCCCAACTAGGTGGAGGAAGAAGAGATCACTGGCGATGCTTTCGCACTGGGCTACGACCTTTATAGCCGAGAGGACGCCAGTATCTTTGACTAGATGTCCACCCGTCTCCTAGCCCTCGACTCCGTCCGAGCCTTGCTGTGCGGGTTCGAGCTCGCGCATATGTGTGCGCGTCAGAGCATCACCATCGACCGCAACTTTGGCGAGATGTACAAGGCGAGGGAGGCGACGGTGGCTCAGGCGGAAACCCTAAAGGTCGAGCTGGCGTACGCCCAATGACTACTGTCCTTGCACCCGGTGGAAGAGGTAAGCGAGATCTTCTGTAAGACCCCCTTTTTTTTCAAACACTGGGGTCTTATGCCCAGAATTGCCACTTTGCGGTGGCACTGACTCTCAGGAAGGCCGCCACTACAAAACGCCAATTCTGCCGGCCTTTTTCGATCACAAAGAGAGAGAAGTAAATACACTGAATGTAAACATGTCCACAGAATCATATATGAATAAAAATCACAGCAAGTTCATCAATATATAGAAAATAGAGTACTGCGAAAGAACAGTACAGATGAAATATATAAACGGGCTCGAGCCCGGTACATCAGAGTCCTCACTACAAATCACTCATCGCGGAAGCCCGGTCCAACATCCTGTCCCGGATCAATCTAATCTGAGCATCCGTACCCCCCCACAAACTCTGAGCCCAGTGCCCACGGATCCTCATCTTGAACCATGATAGTGGGGTCCTGCACCTCCATAAGTACAATGCCTCGTATGGAGCCATGCCTATACTGGACTGATGGGCATTGTTGTACAAAAACTCGACCAGTGGCAGCAATCTCCCCCAAGGCTCGCCGCGGTCCAAAATACACAGGCGAAAAAGATCTTCCAGTGTATGGTTGGTGCGCTCTGTCTGCCCATCGGTCTGAGGGTGAAAAGTCGTGATGAATGTCAATCGAGAACTCATATGGGCCTGAACTGACCTCCACTCCCTGGATGTAAACTGCCCATCCCGATCTGAAACGATAGTCTTGGGAACCCCATGATAATGCACAAACTACTCGATGAACCTTCGTACTAATATACTAATCAGAGAGTCCTTCGCCGCTAGAATGACTCTGGCCACCTTCGTTAGTCTGTCCACTATCACCCAGATCGAGTCATTTCCCGCACGGGAACGAGGTAGCCCATGTACGAAGTCCATGGCTATATCCTCAAATTTCCTCTCTAACTCAGGCAGTGGTTGTAATAGTTCCCCAAAAATTCTTGCATCGACCTACACTAGCTGACTCACCTCACCGTGCGATACAAAATCCATGACATCTTTCTTATTCCGAGGATACATGTTCTGAGGTACACCATACTTCCGGTGATTAGATTTCTCGTTTGTGTGGGTAGACAGCGGCTCCATAAAATCTCCACTTCATAATCAAATTTGTATCCCTACGAATACGCCCAAGTAGCATCGAATACGGTTTACTCCAATTTCACTATGCTCTCGACGCAATGTTTTCTAGGTGAGGTTTAAGGGAAACCCAAATCGGTAACTTACTTTACCCAATAAACAAAAGACAAACCCCCCAATAAACAAAATATAAGCCCCTACCTTCCTTGGGCTAAGTATCTTTGGTATTACAATTTTATATCCGTCCTAGCTTGGTGCACAATCCCTAAGGCATCAATCTTCGACTTGGGGTTCCAACCTAAAACCCGTTGATATACTCCATACTTTAAACCCTCCGAGTCACATTTACAACAACCTTATCCAGGTCAAAATTTTCCCAATCCCAATTGGGTCTCTTCCGAACTTGAATTTCTACCCGACCCTCGGTGTTTGCCTTGATGGTTGTCTCTAGTAAATCTTGTTACTGGTATGAGGGTTGATACTAAGTGTCTTCCACCATTCTGCTAATGGATTATTGGTCTCAATTATCCCTAAGGCAGTCCCACCGATTTGAGTAATCCTTGATAGGGACACCTGAGTTTATGGAATAGGTAGTTATTCTCGTATTAAACTCCTCTTTTATTCTCTTTGGATAACTCCTTACCTTAACCAAGTTCATACCTAAGGTGTATTTTTGACTAGGGCATACTATAAGTTGTCGTTGTTAGTTAGGAGTCCTAGTGGGTTGAGTCTAACGCATTGACTAGAGAATTGTAAGGCAAGGTCTTTGCAGCCGGAGGTGCTCCCTAATGGGGCAGGGATTTCCACAGGCTACAAAGAAGAATTCCATTTGTTAGATATCGTATGAATGGAATATAAGAAAGGGATAAGATGGACTTTCACATGTGATTTTCCTTATGGGCACACCACTGCTTCTGCTGCTAGTTTGTCCGCAAACTAAGCTCGCACGGGGGTGGCCCATGATTTTGTGGACTACTTCTCTTTTGATCGAGGTCTGCTTTGATACCACCTTGTAAGACCCCTTTTTTTCTTTTTCAACCACCGGGGTCTTATGCACAGAATTGCTGCTTTGCAGTGGCACCGAATCTCGGGAAGGCCGCCACTACAAAACGCCAATTTTGCCGGCCTTTTTCGATCACAAAAGAGAGAGAAGTAAGTAAATACACTGAATGTAAACATGTCCACAGAATCATATATGAATAAAAATCACAGCAAGTTCATCAATATATAGAAAATAGAGTATTGCGAAAGAACAGTACAGATGAAATATATAAATGGGCTCGAGCCCGGTACATCAGAGTCCTCACTACAAATCACTCATTGCGGAAGCTATAAAAATACTAAACATTCACGGAGCTGGTCACAGGTGCTTCGGAACTAGACTAGCCCACCTCAATGCGCACCGTACTTCGCTAGTGCTGGTCCCTGGACTGCTGACCCCTGTCTCCCATCCGGAGCTCCTGTAATGTTGTGGTTCGAAAACCATTAGTCATTAAGACTAAGCCTTATCATCCCCTACCCCTCCCCCCACGGCTCCTAAGCACCGAGCAGAGAGGAGGAAAGGGAAGCTACAAAGGTGGAGAATAATCAAACGGATGACAGTGGAACTAGTCTAACAATTATTCATGGTGTATAAACAACTAATTGAAATAAATTACATCTAACAGTTCTACGATAGTGAGTAGTAAAGTAAACATATAGTAAGCAGTATATATATAAGAAGACAAATAGAAAACAATTAAGTAACCTTAACTTATATGAATGCCCATACAAAAATATAAGTTAAGGGGTCTTCTGCAAGGCTCCCATCGTATAAAAAGTCTCATACCGATTTATACGTTGGGGTGTCAGTTGTATGCAAATATGAGTGTAGTGATATGCTATGCCATGATTCATGCAAGTGCAACTCACGCACACGACTCTATGCTCACAGACCTTAGTTCCCCCTATTTGGGCAGCTAGCTTCACTCCCAGGAACCTCTGTAGTGGCAAACGGAGACAGTGGGTCGGCCCCCCCACTCCTAAGCAGGTATCCACACTACCGGGCCTAACCCTTTCGTACGCCCCTAGAAGAACACAACCAAGAGTATCCGCGTACTAGTGCTGGCTGTATCCACCAGACTTTCTTTGGCTAAGTGTCCCACATCGCCGAGTCAATGTACCGATGTCGGTGTGAATGACAATCAAATACCGAAGACCCACCACCTTATACTTTATTCAAACCCTCGAGCCCTCGGCTCCCCGGACTGTCCCGTCCGCGCATCTACCTTCAGAAGCTTCCGTCTGAATGTCAATAAACCAACCTATTCAACCTCCCTAACTACTGGTGTGTGTGAATGTGAAACCCTAGTTATACTAGTTGCTCTTTTAGTTTATTATTCCTACAGTTTACGTTAGCCCAGGACTGCCGCATACCCCGTGAAGGGCTCTCAAAGGGCACTAGGAACTACGATGGGCTGAAGCCCAAAGCTCCCTTTCACAAGGCAATTATTTTTATTGGTTATTACCCATTACCCGATCCCTTTTAAATTACTTGGATCTAACCCTAGTGTATTAAGACTCTTCCTCTCCCACCGGGAAGGACGATCTTTCGTCGGTCCCGAGCACCTCTTATGACTCGACCACCTACCAACCTATCCTCATCTTGGCTGCTGAGGATGCATTCATACACATTTCCAAACCAATATCCCAATATCTAAATCCTCTAAGTTCATCCTGCAGCTTAATATGATTTCAGCAGTTTTTACTAAACGCAGACCATCCTAAGCTACATGAGGTATACAAAGGGAGGTACTCCAAATTATTTTCCAAATCTCCTATGAAATTTACTGGAGGTCTATCATGATATAATTAGACTAAATCTAGAAAATTATAATTTTCTTAGTTAATCTGATATTTATTTAATTTTCCCAAAAGATTGGCCATGGGTAATTTTAAACATGAACTACATGATTTTCTCAAGTAACAGCCACCGAAAATTTATGATCACTAAATAACAGATATGTATCAATAAATACTAGTTTTCATGATTTTACAGAAATGATTTAGCCTCTAATTAATTTATCCAATATAATTCCATTAACACTATGTAAAGAAGGAAGTACTGAAATTACTCATCATAAAATTATAGAAAAATTACTGAATCTTAATATGGGATAGTAAGGGTCATTGTGCAAAAATCATAATTTTACAGGCTTGCTAAACACCAAAATAAATTTAATTAAGTTTTCATGGGAAACAATACTTAATGAAGCAACCCTTAAAAATAATCTTCCAAAAATCCCATATAAATTTACAGAGCTTTAAAACATAATAAAAAGTCCTCTGGATAAAGTTCATCAATTGTCAGCAAGTAGTTACTTCATAATAAATTCCTAAGTAAATGATACAAATTACTAAATTGTTAATAAAGTATCAAAAATAATGATCGTAAATTCATAATAAAATCTCCAGAGCTTGTACTAACTATAAAAACTACTCTACCCAAATCTCTTCACTGTTCAGTGAGTTTTAGTGACGTTTTCTATCTATATAAGGTTTGTGCTCTAAAATAGGGTTAGGGTTTTGAGGGACCTAATCACCTTAGAATCTATTTTTGATTTATTCCAAAGGATTCTACCTACCCTAGAATTCTCTCTACCAATTTTCCAATCATGACAAGGTCATTTGACCACCTTCCCTTCACAAACCACCAAGAACCATCCTTAGGGTTGGGCCTTGAGTCCTAGGGCAAATCTGCCCCAATCCACCTCAAACTCCATGAGGGGGTTCTAGAGAGCATTCCTAGTCAGTGGTCAAAATCTCAGCCTCTTTTGAGGTGATTTGACCACTCAAATCTCAAAGTGCACTTTTGACCTAAAAACCCCTTAATAGGGCAAAGCTTAGGTTTGTTCATTTCTAATCTAACACATCTCCAAATGAGATGAAAAATTATACAAAGCCTTATGATGAACCCAGGGACCACTCACCAAAATTTGGGAGGGTTTGGAAGTCATTATGCCATCTAATTAATTTACCCTAAGCTTATTAAATAATTACAAAAAAAATACGAAAATTATATCCAAAAATTCCCATTTTTGGATATGTTGTAGGTATATCTAAGGGTAACCCCCTGCTCAAACTTCAGGTCATTTGTTCAAGGGATGAAGAGTGGGCACACCTTTTAGTCTCTGCCTAGCTCTAGGTATAGATCCCACCAAAAGAGGTTCCCTGGTCAAATCATTTTACCAAATTGACCCAAATCAATTTTAAAATAAAGTAGACCCATAGGACTACAAATTATATGTTGACCATTTCCTCATATAGAGCCTCTAAGTATTTTTAATTAGTTTTCTAAAGCGACCATTATTTTAGTACAGAAAATTCATTTAAAAGAAAGAGATTAATTAACCAGCACAGATCTTAAAGCAGATCCAATAGTGCTGGGTCGTCTTCTTCCTCCAGCCTAGGGCCATGATTGGCCGAAACTGGAGCTCATTCTAGGTGTTGCCGCCGGCCATCCAGCCTCCTCCCTGACCGGCCAACGCCACCACCGCCTCCGTTGAGGTGGTGGCCATCGCCGGGCGGCGGCGCGGCCGCCGGAGAGGTGTTTTCCGGCGAACCCAAAAGCTAAGTTTTGTTGCGGGAAAAACCAGGAAGAGGAGCCCTTCCCGATCGAGCTCTGTTGAGCTCAATTATCAATCCTAAAGAGTTCTAAGATCTACTCGTAGAAAGAGAGGAGGGGAGGACCTTGTTTGCGGGCTAGAGGCGTGCAGATCATCGGGATGCCATTGGCATAGTGGTGGCATCGCCAGAATTCTTCTACAGCACAGTACAAAGCTCCAATCCGTCGGGTACGGGTGGAAACTTCATCTCTAAGTCTAGGGAGTCTTTTAAAGGGAAGAAATGGGGATGCAGGCGGGTATAAGCTGTCCAGCCTTTAATGCTTCCTTAAAAGCATGCTTCGGCCATGGTGGAGGGGAGATGAAATGGCTCAAAATAGCTGGAGAAAGGCTGGAAACTCCTCCTCTCCCCATGAGGACTTGAATCAAGCCGTTAAAGAGGAGGGGAAGGGGCCAGGCATTAAGTGCCATTTATGGCCGTGAAAGCTGGTTTCCGGCCATGGTCGTGGCTCCTCCTCATTTTCAAAACCGACGGCCACGTGGCATTGACCGGTCAACATTTTAAAATAAGACTTAATTGGGTCTTAATAAGAGAAACAGACCAATAATGCATTCAGGCCCAGTTCCTGGAACGGCCCAGTTCAACTGAACCATCAGCCAAGCTAAAACCGCCAGAAAAATGGCGTTGAGTGAGCTCAGCTCACTCAACGCCATCCAGGCTGCGCCGTTGAGTGATCTCAGCTTACTCAACGCCATCCATCCGTGTTACGGTGTTGAGTGAGCTCGGCTCAGTCAACGCCATCCAAGATACGGCGTTGAGTGAGCTCTACTCACTCAACGCCATCCAGGCTACGGCATTGAGTGAGCTCTGCTCACTCAATGCCATCCAGGATACGGCGTTGAGTGAGCAGGGCTCACTCAACGCCATCCAGGTTACGGCGTTGAGTGAGCTCTGCTCACTCAATGCCATCTTGGATACGACGTTGAGTGAGAAGAGCTAACTCAACTCCATCCAGGCTACGGCGTTGAGTGAGCTCTGCTCACTCAACGCCATCCAGGATACGACGTTGAGTGAGCAGGGCTCACTCAACGCCGTCCAGGTTACGGCGTTGAGTGAGCCCTGCTCACTCAATGCCATCCAGACTACGGCGTTGAGTAAGCTCTGCTCACTCAACTCCATCAAGCCTTCACAGAATGGCGTTGAGTGCAGTCAGTGCACTCAACGCCGTTCAGCTTATGGCGTTGAGTGCACTCGACGCACTCAATGCCTGAGCCTAAATCCTGTTTTAAGCAAATTTCTGACCCACTATTTGCAGACCAAGGTGCTTTTCACCTTGAGCTTGGGTCACTTGGCCTCCTTGGGCTTCCTAGGGTTTCGTCATGACTTGTTCATGACAAAACCTCTCTTAGGGGTTTGGTCGGAAGTTGGATGTTACAAATCCCAATATACAAAAATAAAAATTTCATCCCCGAAATTAATATTAAGCCTACGAGGGATTCTACTAGACTAGAAGAAATTGTAACATCCCTACGATTTACGGTATACCTGACTCGAAGAGTTCCGGATACTTTTGCCGCATCAAGTCCTATGGCTCCCATGTATGCTCCTCCTGCCCATGATTATTCCACAGAACCTTGACTAACGGAACCTTCTTACGTCGCAAGACCCGCACTGCCGTGTCATCGATCCTGATAGGCTCCAAGTTGACTGACCGATCCGAGGCCACCGGGCCGTCTGCCGAGGAAATCAGCTGCTCAGGGCGTAGCAGAGCCCTCCGTAGTGAGGAGACGTGGAAGACGTCATGCAATCCCGCTAACTCCGGTGGTAGCTCCAGTCTATAAGCCAAGGGGCCGATCTGCTCCAGGATCCTATAAGGCCCCATATATCTCGGACTGAGCTTCTTCCGCCCGTGAACCTGCGAGACTCCGTGCATCGACCATATCTTCAAGAAAACTCGGTCTCCCACCTGGAACTCCACCTGACGATTCCTCTCATCGTAGTATTTGGCCTGCCTGCTCTGGGCTTCCAATATCCTATCCCGAATAAATCTAATCTGAGCATTCGTATCCCCCACAAACTACGAGCCCAGTGCCCCCGGATCCTCATCCTGAACCCATGATAGTGGGGTCCTGCACCTTCGTCCATAAAACGCCTCGTATGGATCCATGCCTATGCTGGACTGATGGGCGTTGTTGTACGAAAACTCGACCAATGGTAGCAATCTCTCCCAAGGCTCGCCGCGGTCCAAAATACACAGACGCAAAAGATCTTCCAGTGTATGGTTGGTGCGCTCCGTCTGCCCGTCGGTCTGAGGGTGAAAAGCCGTGCTGAATGTCAACCAAGAACTCATATGGGCCTGAACTGACCTCCACTCTCTGGATGTAAACCGCCCATCCCGATCCGAAACGATAGTCTTGGGCACCCCATGATAACGTACAAACTGATCGATGAACCTCCATACTAATATACTAACTGGAACGTCCTTCATCGCTGGAATGACTCTGGCCACCTTCGTTAGCCTGTCCACTATCACCCAGATAGAGTCATTTCCCGCACGAGATCGAGGTAGTCCATGTACAAAGTCCATGGCTATATCCTCAAATTTCCTCTCTAACTCGGGCAGTGGTTGTAATAGCTCACCAAAAATTCTTGCACCAACCTACACATGCCGACTCACCTCACCGTGCGTTACAAAATCCATGACGTTTTTCTTATTCCGAGGATACATGTTCTGAGGTACACCATACTTCCGGTGATTAGATTTCTCGTTTGTGTGGGTTGACAACGACTCTGAAAGTCCACCTAGTGTCAACTACTTACACCTATGGGGGGGGGGATAGGTGTCTTTGCAGCGTATTTGCGGAATTAAAGTTTTACCTGCACAAGAAAACAAAACAACACAGCACAGAAAGTACACAAGCAATTTATAGTGGTTCCCCGATTTGGGTACGTCCACTTTCCCCCTTCGACCTATCTCCCAACAAGGGACGACTCGGTCACTTCACCAACAGGATTGAAATCCAATCCTTGCACTAACGGAAGGAACCCTTCCACACGTAGGAGTCAACACTCCCACAACTCGGGTTGCACCCAACCCAACAACTAGAGACCAATCGGTCCTTTACAAAGAAATGAAAATAGCTTGTAAGAAATACAAACAACATATGGAGACTAAGGTGTCCCTCTTCGTTCGACGATGTGTTCTTGAAGTCAACGAAGAGTCCACAACCCTAGATCTCACTTGGAGAGAATCTCCTCGAGACCGGCGGCGACGACGAGCGGCGGCAAGGCTCTCAGTGTTGGCGGCGGCAACTGAAGACAGCAGCAAAGCACTGGCAATCCAATCTTCTTAGCGAAGTCAGCAAGGTCTACCAACGGTCACACGAGGATCGATCGTCGCGATCGATTCAGACGGGGAAAGATTTCCCTATCTCAAATCAAGAGACAAAAGATCTCTGGTTAGACACGTGAGATGCTGTGCAGGACTTGGCTTCTATCACCGAGGATCTGGAGTAGATCGAGATCGGCTTCGGTGATCGGCGGCGGCGACGGAGGCGGAGCAAGTTCGCGAGATTAGGGTTAGTCGGCCGCTCGGTTTCGTATTTCGTGTATATTCGTATTTTTCTATACGCCAATACCAGAGTATTTATACAATAGGTCAAGAGATGACCGTTGTGGGCCCCACAAAAGCAAAGACCAAAGACCGGTTCAAAATACCGCTGGAAGTAACATGGACCGGTCCAGGAATTTCGGAAAATTTGCCCTAAGTCAAAATCGGCGAGAATCGTAGGTGATTCTCGACGAATCGGCGAGAATCACTTACGATTCTCGCCGAATTCTACTTAGAGAATTCTGGCTGCACAGGTTATAGAGGCCGGGGAGAATCGGTGGGAATCACCTTGGATTTTCGCCGACTCGTCGAGAATGCAAAGTCATTCTCGATGAATCGGCGAGAATCACTTGGTAATTTTCGACGATTCTGCCTTAGATGAGTTTTCTGACTGCGTCGAGACAGCCGGCCTAACCCGGAGAGAATCATCTAGTGATTCTCGACGACTCATCGTGAATCACTAGTGATTCTCGACGAATCGGCGAGAATCACTTAGTGATTCTCGACGATTTACACTTAGACGATTTTCGTCTTTCAACCCGTGAGATGGTCTTTGGCCCATCCTTGCTCCTTGTCTGCTCTTGCTTTATCATAGCCCTGTACTTGAAATTAAGTACACCCCAATAGAGAGAGTACACGTAGGCCAACACACTGATCTGCTCAACGAGGGATTACGTTGCACAGACCCGTGTATATTGACCCACTGCACCCTGACATTGGTGTGTACTTAGCATGGAATAACTGCAAGCACACACTACACCATATCATGCATATAGTAGCGCTTATTTTGTAGCGGTTAAGTAAACGCTACCAAAAGATATATATGGTAGCGTTTAGAACCGCAATTGTAGATAGATAACCGCTACTATAACCAATCATACCTACAGTATCAGTTATTTTGTCGCGGTTACAAAAATGTTACCAATAGCAATTTATGGTCGCGTTTACAACCGCTATTATATATTATAAATGCTACCACACCCTAATTTTTCCCCAAAATTTTCTCTCACACTTTTCCCATTTAGATTTCCTAATTAGAAAAGAAATACATAATCGTAGAAGGTTTTTAGTGACGTCAGGCAAGACGTAGTTGAAACTTGATCTTTCTCATGATACATTGTGTTACGTTTTTGATGATGTGATTAGTAACAGCTAACAGGTAAAATGAATTACTATGAAATGTTTTTTTCTAAAATTTGAATAAATAAATGATTTTTCTGTTAAATGAGAATAAATAAAGAATATATCATTTTGAATGAGTATAAAATATGTATGCAGAGTCTAATATATGGAGTTGGTGACTTTTTAATGTTCTGTATATGTATATATAATTAAAGAAAACTATTAAATTTATGTATGTTCTTAATATTATGATTATGACACAAAATATACACCCCTTCCGTTCCCGCCGTCGCAGAATTAGGGCACTTGCAAGCCCCGCTCGCGAAACCCTCCCCATTTGACTACAAAAGAGACCCTCCCGCCCTCCTCTGCTAGCTCGCGAAATGCCAATTACATGGACACGGCGTCGCCTCCAGCATTCCTCGGCTCGCTCGTAAAACCCTACCAAGATTTGTCGCAGCCGTGAAGCTTCGTCGGTGGGGGAAACGTCACCGGCTGCGAATCACCACCTGAAAATCTACTTCCCGATCAGCGATCGTAAGTGGCTGTTGCCTAAAAATCTTCTTAATCTTGGTTGGTTTCTTCAATTTCTTCTCCACCTTCCTCTACCAAAAAACCTCACAGATTTCCCCTCAACCATCCAGATTTGCGCAACTTTCTGGAAGCCTAAACGCATCGGGCCTCCTCTCTGCACCTCCCACATTTCATGCCTCTCGCTGGAACTCCGAAATCTGCTCACATTCGACTCCGGCAGACTCTACGCCATTACTCACCGCCTCTCTTCAACCTCCTCGAAGACACACAGCATGCATGACAGGAATGGTGTATTGAAAACTCCTCCCGCCTCTGTTCTTCTTCTCAAGGCCATAGGTTTGAACTTTCTTTTACTCCCTCATGTGTTCTTTCATGGCATTTCACTGAATATAAGCTTTCATTAGTGAAGTTTTACCAGAGTAAATGCAAAATCATAAAGATTATTATGTAATTATTGGGTAATTTTTGAACATAGTTTATATGTTGCTAGGATTATCCCTTTTTATTGTTTCTTTTGTCTTAGCATGTTAACTAAGATTATGTTTATCATGATGATCTAAATAGGTACTGCATGAAGGCTTACTGTTCATTTTTCTTGCCTCCTGTTTGGAGGAAATACTTATAATATTTACAGTAATAACTTCCTTCGCCTTGGTCAAGTAACTCTCCAAAAATTAATCAAAACCATAAACTTATAGAGACTGTGTCTTCTATAGTACTATACTGCAGACAGATTAGGTTTTAGACTTTTAGTAAAGAAAAAGCATAGGAACTTGGTTGTAATGAAGATTTCTCTTTTTTTTTATTGTATATTTGAAATTTTCAATTTTCGTTCTGCATTATTGAATAGTATTCTATCTGATTTCCTCATGGCCAGATGCGGTAAATGCTCACATGTTTGACAATATTTTTAATCAACTTGTTTGCAGAATGCGACGCATGAGTCCATTCAGGAATCACTAAGCTTGAGAGGTCTGAAATCATGCGAGTTGCTTCTCTTTTTGTGGCATTACTTAGACTTGCTAGAAGTGCCAACACATTATCCTAGGTGGCTTATCCTATTTCTTATAAAGCTTTTTTATTGTTAGAAGCATAGATTAAGGAGGGGGAGCACTTATCTAGTTCACTGTTGGCAAATTATTTGTGTTTATTTGTATGTTACATTATTATTTTGTTATTTCAGTTCTGTGCAGACTTCAATGAGAAGTTGCTCTCTTCTGCCAACTACAACACAAAAAGACAAGCTATCAAGGTGTTGTTTCTTTTATTTCTGCATTGATATTCATGATATGTCACAGCTTTATCTTTTTTATAGTAGTGTATTTGGAGTTTGCAGATAATTGATGTTTTAATGTTTTTTTAATTTGTTAATGAAATGTTTTATAAAGAACTATTTTTTGTCTTTACTAATATCTAATTAGCTTTTGGGTGAGATGTTACTTGATCGATCAAATTCTGCGGTTATGATGCGATATGTTAGTTCGAAGGATAACCTGATGATCCTAATGAATCTTCTAAGGGTAAGTGATATCTTCTTGTGTACAAATTTTTTTTTTTTGTAAACAAATCAGTAGGTCGAAGGTCTTAAGTTTTTAAAGCAAGCATTTATAATTGCATATTAATTTTCAGCATAGCCCAGTTTTGCAAAAGTTTAAAATGCAGCTGACTCGATTTATTAAGACAGTTTTCTTTTGCTAGAGAAAAAACATTTTCATCACACCATCATAGCTAGGCCACCTTGAAAATGTCATCTTGAACACCTTAAGGACATACCCGTATCTCCTTGATACCTAACTTAAAATGAATTTCACAAAATTTTAAGTGTGTTTTCAATATTGAATTGTTAAAGTCTTTTGCATGGATAGGACTGCATGTGAGGCATTGTGGTTCATTCATGCATGGAAAATTTAGCCTGAAGGCAGTGGCCGGGCCACACTGGTGGGCATGACCCGGTACTAGGCCGATGCGGCAATGAGGGAGATCCGTTGGGCCAAGAATAGCCTTTGACATTCATTGCTTTGATAATGAATCTACGATGTTTTCATTATTTATTATATGGAATAATTACCAAAACTTCCCGTGGAGGTTAGCATAATTATAGATTGCATCCCTCTTATTATTGAAATTACAAAAACCTCCCTTGAATATTACAAAACATAACATTTACCTCCCCTAAAGTTCACATTCTCTTCCAAATTACAGACTAGCTTAGTCAATCAAAATTTTCAGTGATTTCTTACATCGTTTATGTCATTAGCATCATATTCCACAAAACAGTTGAAAAAGAGAATGTTGTTTTTCCAGGACTGAATTAGTTAATTAGATATTAATTAGTCTGGAATTCATGTGCAGGAGCAGTCGGTACCTTTGGCATGCACTATTGGTGTTGTGGTTTGCAGGCAGTACCTTTGGTATATACACTGCACTCTGAATAAGACTCCGTCGTGGACCAAAACTTTACAGTATCACACCGGTTTTTCGGAGTCGTAGCTGAGGTATAAAACTCTTGTGCTTGGTGGTATTTATTGTTGAATTTTTCAGCGGTAAGACGACATGTTTGTAATTGACAATCCTGATTATGGTGCAGGGAGTGCGTTAAACTTATGGTGGGATTTCATTCTTCTACGCAAGATAGCAAGCTGATTGTGATCTACCGGAAGTATTCAAAAGAAGAACATGGAGGTGTTGCACGTGTTGAGGTCTCCGGTCACAAACTTTGTGGAAAATTTGACGGAGGAGCAGGAAATTTCTTATTCTGTTGATTCTGTTACCAATTTGAGTGTTCGAGATGTATGGGTATATGAGGAAAATTTTAATTTTTTTTTCCATCTAGTTGATGATAATATATAGCTAATTGGATAATTTTTCATTTAAAATTTTAACTCTTGGCTTTGGAATGATATTTGAGTGTTCTAGATATAATTGAATTTTGGCTTTGGAATGACATATAATCACATTTGTAATCACATTGAAAATTTTAACTCTTGGCTGTGAAATCACGTTTGTAAATGAATTTTGGGTCCACTCTTGCCTCCAAATTGAATATTATTGAATTTTGGGTCCATTCTCGGACTGCTTGTATTGATCATCATAATCATTATCATTGAGAATAAAAACCGCTACTACTATATGAGGATAACCTCTACCATAGAAAATCATAAATGTTGACAAATACATGCATAAACGCTACCATAGAGTAACATAACCGTTGCTGCAAAATGGAATAATCGCTACCATTGAAAATCATAACCGCTACAATAGATGTACCTATAGTAGCGGTTGCAAGGACGCCACAATACATTGGGTAACCGCTACCATACCCTACGACCACGACAGCGGATGCAACACACACGCAACCGCTACCATAGCCCTACAGAAGCGGTTTTTTCAAATATAGTAGCGCTTTTTGAGCGCTACCATATGCATGATATGGTGTAGTGACAACTAGAAATGTTTCATCAAATACATTGTCTATTTACCTTAGCTTGTTCAGGAGCTTCTTCAAATCAGGTGCATTATGGATACAATACCCAACAATCTCCCCCTATTTGAAGAAGCCTAAACCCTACAAGCTAAGGTGAATAGAGCATATAGGAATGAGAGACATAAACTTAAAATCGAGGTTAGATAGATATACATTACCGATTGCTAGAGAGCAAACTTGGAGCAACCTTAGCTTAGCCTTAGCCGAGAGGGTAGTCTCCCCCTTTTCGGCTTCTACAAATCTGGGTCTGGTGCTTTTGACACCATGCTCCCCCTCAGTTCTTGCACCTACGCTTATACTTGAGTTCCTGGCAGTTGCTCCCCCTAGGTGCACGAGCCAGGAGCTTCAGGAGTCATCATTCCTCATAGTTGAGCATCCCCAATTCAGTTTTGAAGAGACTAAACTTGGCTTCATCTAAGGGCTTTGTGAAAATATCTGCAATCTGCTTGTCCGTGGGGACATAACAGAGAGAGATGTCCTTGTTCTCCACGTGCTCCCGAATGAAGTGGTAGCGCACTTCAATATGCTTCGTTCTGCTGTGCGATACTGGATTGTTGGCAATAGCAATTGCACTTGAGGAGTCGCAATACATTGGTACTTCCTTGAACTGGAGGTCATAGTCGGCTAACTGGTTTCTTATCCATAGGAGTTGTGTGCAATAGCTGCCAGCCGAGATGTACTCAGACTCTACAGTGGAGGTTGCTACACAATTCTGCTTCTTGCTGTTCCATGAAATAAGCCTTCTTCCGAGGAATTGACACGTCCCGGAGGTGCTTTTCCTGTCATCCCTACTTCCTGCAAAATCAGCATCTGAAAACCCTATTAGCTCGACATCATTGCTTCTCGGGTACCATAAGCCAAGATTAGGGGTACCTTTAAGGTATCTGAGAATTCGCTTTGCAGCGACATAACGAGATTACTTAGTGTTCACCTGATATCTGGCACAAACACATGTGGAGAACATGATATCCGGTCTACTCACAGTAAGATAGAGCAGAGATCCAATGATGCTTCTGTATTTGGTTTCATCAAAAGGTTTCGCTTTCTCATCCTTATCCAGAGACATGGTGGATCCCATTAGAGTCCTCATAGAGGTTGCATTCTCCATTCCGAATTTCTTGAGGAGTTCATTTGTGAACTTCGTCTGAGAAATGAAGATTCCTTCCTCAGACTGTTTCACTTGAAGTCCCAAGAAATACTTCAGCTCTCCCATACTGCTCATTTCAAACTTTCCTTGCATAAGTTTGGAAAACTTTTTGCAAAGATTGTTGTCCGTTGAGCCGAATATAATGTCATCAACATAGATTTGCACCAGCAAAATCTTGCCTTTGACTTCCCTGAGAAACAATGTCTTATCTATTTTTCCTCTAGAGAACTTGTTCTCAAGAAGAAAACTAGACAATGTCTCATACCAAGCTCGAGGAGCTTGTTTTAGGCCATATAGCGCTTTATTAAGAAAATATACATGATTAGGATAAGTAGGATTGGCAAAACCTGGAGGTTGAGCAACGTATACTTCCTCTTTCAAATCTCCATTCAAGAAAGCCGATTTCACGTCCATCTGATAGACTGTGAATCCTTTGTGAGAGGCATAGGCTAGGAATAGCCGGATTGCCTCGAGCCGTGCAACTGGTGCAAACGTCTGGTCAAAGTCAATCCCCTCCTCCTGTCTGTATCCTTGAGCCACCAATCTGGCTTTGTTCTTGATGATGATTCCATGTTCATCCAACTTGTTTCCGAAGATCCATTTGGTGCCAATCACATTTTGCGTCTTCGGTCTGGGAACCAGCGTCCAGACTTTGCATCTTTCGAATTGATGCAGCTCATATTGCATGGCTAAAATCCATGATGCGTCTTTGTTCGCCTCGTCGAACTTCTTTGGCTCCACCTGCGACAGAAAGCTAAGATGCAAGATCTCGTTAAGAGTACCTCGACGAGTTCTGACACCGTCTCGGGGATCTCCAATGATTTGATTTCTGGGATGATCCCTCACGTGTCTGAGCTCTAGAAGTCTTGTATCAGGAGCTTCGACTACTTCTTGGGCATCTCCTTCTTCTAAAGGATTTGCCTCATTTTGATCTTCAACTTCTCCGATCGGCGTTGATGTGGAGACCTTGACATATTTTGGAGTTGCATCTTTCTCGGGATCATCTAGTTGTAACTTTTCGAGTCTGGCACCTGCAGCTTCAGGAAGACAACTAGAAGTCTTGCAATTAAGCAAGCTTCCTTCATCAAATACAACATTTATTGATTCCTCTACCACTAGGGTTTTCTTGTTGAAAACTCTATAAGCCTGGCTGTGGCTACTATAGCCCATGAATATGCCTTCGAAGCATTTTTCACCAAACTTAGTACGAGGGTACTTCCCATTATTCAGTACATAACATTTGCAGCCAAAGATCCTCAGATAGGACATGGTTGGTTTCTTGCCTTTCAGTAGCTCATAAGGAGTCTTACGATGGCTCTTGTTGATTAACGCCCGGTTTTGTACATGACAAGCCGTATTGACAGCCTCGGCCCAGAAGTATTCTGGAAGAGAAGCGTCATTCAACATTGTCGTGCACGCCTCAATGAGTGTCCTATTCCTCCTCTCTGCCACTCCATTTTGTTGAGGAGTGCGAGGGGAGGAGAACTCATGAAAGATACCAAGCTCTTCACAGAACACTGTCATAGCCCCAGACTCAAACTCTGTTCCGTGGTCACTTCTGATTTTGACCACTGAGCAGTTAAGTTCGTTCTGTATCTGCTTGACAAAACTGGTGAAGATATCAAACGTATCAGACTTGCGCTTTAAAAAGAACACCCACATGAACCGAGAGTGATCATCTACAATCACTAGCGTGTACGACTTCCCTCCTAAGCTATGAAATTGCATAGGACCAAACAAGTCCATGTGCATAAGATATAGACATCTGGAGGAATCTTTATTTGGGATGCCCTTAAAGGTAGCCCGAGTCTGCTTGCCCATCTGACATGCAGGACATGGACTATCTTTGATGCACTTAATAATGGGAGCATCCCTTACTAAGTCTTTGGAAAACAGCATATTAATTGTCTTGTAATTAATGTGTGCCAATCTCTTGTGCCATTGTTCACAAAGAGATGCACTGCCTTTAGCAACGAGGCATACTGGGGTAGAAGAATCTAAACTGAGAAAATCTAAACAGAAAATATTTCTGCTCCTAATGCCTGTTAATACGGTCTCTGAAGAGACACATGATATTATTAGGCATTTATCCTTGCAGAACTTAACGTCATACCCTTTATCACATAACTGGTTTACGCTGATTAGGTTATGATTTAACCCTTCAACATAAGCTACGTTAGTGATAGAGAGTATACTGTTGGAAATCGTACCGTAACCTCTGGTGACTCCCCGATCAGATCCCCCAAATATGACTTTGGGTCTATCCTCGACTGGAGAGTACACCCTCAGCAGGCTTCTTGTCCCGGTCATGTGACGGGAGCATCCACTGTCCAAATACCAAATAGGAGTTTTGTTGGCCTTTGGACATTCCTGCAAAACAGAATTAATTTGCCTTAGGAACCCAATCGAACTTGGGTCTTAGATTCCTTGTTAGCATACTCCCCCTCGATTAGTTAACTCTACGAGTGGTCGGCCTCGCATTGCTAACATAAGGAGTCTCGTTATACCTTGGATTAAACCAACAATCCACGACAAAGCGACCAATTTTGCCACAACACCAGCAGTCAAACCTGTTATACTTCCTCTTGGGCGCCTGCTTTACCCTTGAAACGTGGGGTTCAGCTGGGGACGAAGACCTGGAGGTGGAGGCAACATGATGACCACAGTCACATGACTTCTTCACCTCTTGGCTTTTCAGTGTAACAGGCTTGGCCTTAGGTGCCTGTTTCCTATTATGGCCGCTAGAGAATTGACCATAATTTCCCAAGTGGATTTCCTCATAAGGTGCCTTGAAGACACTCTCACTGAAGTTACGGGTAAAGGTCCACCCATCATATCGGCTCTTCGGCTTTGCAACCGAGGGCCTGAAGTGATGCCCATATATTGACTCAAAGTCATGTTGGTTACAGGGAAAGCTAGGATTTTTGAACTCAACAGGGCTGAGTGGGGCCTTTCCTTTCTCATCAGCAGAGGCTTTCTTGGCAGCCTTATTCTCCCTCTTGTTCCTGTTTCTCCTGGATGAGGAGCTAGATACTCCTACATGCCCCAAGCCAGCTCCTTTGGCTTGAGCAGAGAAGGTATCAACTAATGGAAGAACAGTTTTTGGCATAGAGAAGCTCTTGACGATCTTCCATTCTGCCGCAAGTAGTTCTTCCAACTTGTCGACTTCCTCCTGCTTAAGATCAATGAGCTTAAGAGACTCTGAATGCTTTGAAGTCAGGTCCAAGTGCTCCTGTCGGAGGGAGATCAAACTGGTGATCTCTTCCCTCAGGGATACACTCTCACCTTTAAGGAATTTAACTTCCTTTTTCTCAGCCTTCAGTTTCTTTCGACATTTCAGGAATGTATTGAGCAGAAGCTCATACTTATCGAGGAGCTCAGCTTCAAGGGCAGAAGGGCTATCCTCAGGGTCATCATCCTGAGACTCAGGATCAGAGTCAGAGTCGGAGAGAGGGGTGTGAGCTTTTACCTTCCCAGTAAATGGGGGGCATTCTCCTTCTGAGTCAGAGCGACCCATTAGCCCAAAGTAGGCTTCCTCATCATCGCTGGTGTCTGACGTGTCAGATTCACTCAGCGTCTTTGGCTTCTTTGCGATGTAACTCCTCTCCTTCTTCTTGTCTTTTGAGGACCTGTACTCCTCTCCCTTTCCCTTTTTCCTCTTGCCTTGATGGCAGTCGGCCACGACGTGTCCTGGCTTGTTGCAACCAAAGCATATAATGTCAGAAGAGCGGTGTTTGTTCGGTTTGGAAACATACCTGTCAGAGGAATAGTTCCTCTTCTGATCCCTTGAGGAGGAACCGTTTCTCTTTCTCTGATTCCTCAGCTTGAGGAACTTCTTGAACTCCCTTGTGATAAGGGATAAGTCTTGCTCAGACAATTCTGAGTCGGAGGAGCTTGGCTCAGAGTCTTCCTCTTCATCCCTCTTCCACGCACGGGAAGAAGTGGCACCCTTGCCCTTTCTGGATTGAATGGCTTTCAGGGCCACCATCTTTTCCTTGTCCGCGGCTTTCTCTGCTTCCTCTTCAGCCTTCCTTGTGTTCAACTGAAGCTCATAGGACATGAGCTTCCCAAACAGAATCTGTGGATCAGTTTCCGCAAGTCTGTCAAACTCGGGGATGGCGCAGATCTTTGTGTCCCATTCCTTAGTGAGGGACCTAAGGAACTTATCATTGAGTTCACCATCAGTGAACACTCTTCCATATCCTTTGAGTGCATTGACGATCTTGAGGAAGTTTTCGAAGGTAACTCCGATCTCCTCATTTGGCCCTTGTCTGAAGGCCTCATATTTCTGATTGAGGAGGGATCTCCGATCGTCCCTTACCTCATCTGTGCCCTCCATTAGGACAATCAGACAGCTCCAGAGATCCTTGGCTGTCCTGCAATTGCTGAAGTTCTGCATCATAGAGTCGTCAACTATGCTTACCTGGATGTTCTGAGCTTTCTTGTCGAGTCCGAACAACACCATTTCGTCCTTGTCCATTTCTGAAAGTTTCTTGGGTACTTTCTTGGTATGATCTATGGTGGAGGCCTTAGTGGGAATGTAAAGTCCCTCCTCCACTATCATGAAGAGTCGGGGGTCGACTGCGTCCATGTAGAATCTGATTCTTTCCTTCCAGATAGGAAAGTTCAGTCTGGTGCATACTGGAATTTTGCCGGAGTGCTTGAGTCCGTCCATGGAAGATATCGGTCTTCTTCTTGACACTGGTGGCAGGATTCTACTCAAGGTGTTAACCTTTTTGATGAGTAACCTCCCTCTGATACCACTTGAAAGTCCACCTAGTGTCAACTACTTACACCTATGGGGGGGGGATAGGTGTCTTTGCAGCGTATTTGCGGAATTAAAGTTTTACCTGCACAAGAAAACAAAACAACACAACACAGAAAGTACACAAGCAATTTATAGTGGTTCCCCGATTTGGGTACGTCCACTTTCCCCCTTTGACCTATCTCCCAACCAGGGACGACTCGGTCACTTCACCAACAGGATTGAAATCCAATCCTTGCACTAACGGAAGGAACCCTTCCACACGTAGGAGTCAACACTCCCACAACTCGGGTTGCCCCCAACCCAACAACTAGAGACCAATCGGTCCTTTACAAAGAAATGAAAATAGCTTGTAAGAAATACAAACAACGTATGGAGACTAAGGTGTCCCTCTTCGTTCGACGACGTGTTCTTGAAGTCAACGAAGAGTCCACAACCCTAGATCTCACTTGGAGAGAATCTCCCCGAGACCGGCGGCGACGACGAGCGGAGGCAAGGCTCTCGGTGTTGGCGGCGGCAACTGAAGACAGCAGCAAAGCACTGGAGATCCAATCTTCTTAGCGAAGTCGGCAAGGTCTACCAACGGTCACACGAGGATCGATCGTCTCGATCGATTCAGACGGGGAAAGATTTCCCTATCTAAAATCAAGAGACAAAATATCTCTGGTTAGACACGTGAGACGCTGTGCAGGACTTGGTTTCTATCACCGTGGATCTGGAGTAGATCGAGATCGGCTTCGGTGATCGGCGGCGGCGACGGAGGCGGAGCAAGTTCGCGAGATTAGGGTTAGTCGGCCGCTCGGTTTCGTATTTCGTGTATATTCGTATTTTTCTGTACGCCAATACCAGAGTATTTATACAATAGGTCAAGAGATGACCGTTGTGGGCCCCACCAAAGCAAAGACCTAAGACCGGTTCAAAATACCGCTGGAAGTAACATGGACCGGTCCAGGAATTTCGAAAAATTTGCCCTAAGTCAAAATCGGCGAGAATCGTAGGTGATTCTCGACGAATCGGCGAGAATCACTTACGATTCTCGCCGAATTCTACTTAGAGAATTCTGGCTGTACAGGTTATAGAGGCCGGGGAGAATCGGTGGGAATCACCTTGGATTTTCGCCGACTCGTCGAGAATGCAAAGTCATTCTCGACGAATCGGCGAGAATCACTTGGTGATTCTCGACGATTCTGCCTTAGATGAGTTTTCTGACTGCGTCGAGACAGCCGGCCCAACCCGGCGAGAATCATCTAGTGATTCTCGACGACTCGTCGAGAATCACTAGTGATTCTCGACGAATCGACGAGAATCACTTAGTGATTCTCGACGATTTACACTTAGACGATTTTCGTCTTTCAACCCGTGAGATGGTCTTTGGCCCATCCTTGCTCCTTGTCTGCTCTTGCTTTATCATAGCCCTATACTTGAAATTAAGTACACCCCAATAGAGAGAGTACACGTAGGCCAACACACTGATCTGCTCATCGAGTGATTACGTTGCACAGACCCGTGTATATTGACCCACTGCACCCTGACATTGGTGTGTACTTAGCATGGAATAACTGCAAGCACAACTAGAAATGTTTCATCAAATACATTGTCTATTTACCTTAGCTTGTTCAGGGGCTTCTTCAAATCAGGTGCATTGTGGATACAATACCCAACAGACTCCATAAAATCTCCACTTCATAATCAAATTTGTATCCATATGAATACGCCCAAGTAGCATCGAATACGGTTTACTCCAATTTAACTATGCTCTCGACGCAATGTTTTCTAGGTGAGGTTTAAGGGAAACCCAAATCGGTAACTTACTTTACCCAATAAACAAAAGACAAGCCCCCCAATAAACAAAAGATAAGCCCCTACCTTCCCTGGGCTAAGTATCTTTGGTATTACAATTTTATATCCGTCCTAGCTGGGTGCACAATCCCTAAGGCATCAATCTTTGACTTGGGGTTCCAACCTAAAACCTGTTGATATACTCCATACTTTAAACCCTCCGAGTCACATTTACAACAACCTTATCCGGGTGAAAGTTTTCCCAATCCCAATTGGGTCTCTTCCGAACTTGAATTTCTACCCGACCCTCGGTTTTTGCCTTGATGGTTGTCTCTAGGAAATCTTTTTACTGGTACGAGGGTTGATACTAAGTGTCTTCCACCATTCTTCTAATGGATTATTGGTCTCAATTATCCATAAGACAGTCCCACCGATTTAAGTAATCCTTGATAGGGACACCTGAGTTTATGGATTAGGTAGTCATTATCATATTAAAATCCTCTTTTATTCTCTTTGGATAACTCCTTACCTTAACCAAGTTCATACCTAAGGTGTATTTTTGACTAGGGCACACTATAAGTTGTCGTTGTTAGTTATGAGTCCTAGTGGGTTGAGTCTAACGCATTGACTAGAGAATTGTAAGGCAAGGTCTTTGCAGCCAGAGGTGCTCCCTAATGGTGCAGGGATTTCCACAGGCTACAAAGAAGAATTCCATTTGTTAGATAGCATATGAATGAAATATAAGAAAGGGATAAGATGGACTTTCACATGTGATTTTCCTTATGGGCACACTGAGAGTACTAAGTTGTTAGCCTAAATTACCTAGAGGGGGGTGAATAGGTGAAATGCGTGTCAAATGCGGAATTAAAAAATGAACACATCACACATCAAGCAATCATAGACGATAAGAGATTTATAGTGGTTCCCCAATCTTGGGTACGTCCACTTTACTCACTGATCTAGCAAATCACTAGACTCGGCTACTCCACTATCTCGGATTGAAAACAATCCTACACCTCGGAACCATGTTCCTACAAAATTCGATCCAACTGGATCTACACTCGGAAGATAAAGCCTTCCTACAAATCTCGGAGAACAAAGCTCCTACAAAGTAAATTGTTTGAAAAGAAAAATACAAACAACAATAATCTCAGATCTGGATCTTGACAGTCTTCTTCCTTAAGAACTTTGGCTTGATCAGAGTATGTTGAAGATGACAGGAAAGAGATCCATAAATCTGAAAAACGGAATCACCTCGATGGAGAAAATAGATCTGAAATCTTTGAGGCTAGGCGAGATCGAGTGATTAACTTTTGTCTGGATCGCTGGAGAATCAGAGTTGAAAAAACCGATCGGAGATCGTCGATCCAGAGCTTTTTCCGTGAACGTCAATGGCGGCGGAGGCGTGAGAAATTAGGGTTCACGGAACTTCCTTTTTCTCTTTCTTAAAAGATAATAATCTTTGAAAGACTTGTTATTAGTCAAATCTGAAAGGACCTACTTATAGGTGGAATCCAACGGTTAGAAAATCAATTAGGGATGACACGTGGACCAATCAGAAATGATTAATTTGAAATACACAGCGAAATTGACTTAGAGAATTTCAGGAAAAATTTAAACAGATTTACTCGAGTCAAAAAAGAAACATACTCGAGTATCAGATGGTATATACTCGAGTGGATAAGAAGGAGCATACTCGAGTATATGAAGAAAAGCTACTCGAGTGATTCAAGGATCAGCACTCGAGTGAATTTAGAACTACTCGAGTATGAGAGTATATACTCGACTAAAAACACTTAGAGAGAATTTCTTAGATAAGATAGGAAAAACTACTCGGGTAAAAGGGTTGAAGATACTCGAGTGAAGGGAAAAAGAACTACTCGATCATGTTGAGAAAACTACTCGGGTAATCACAAACCTACTCGAGTATGAATAACGACTACTCGAGTACAGAGTCACTTACTCGAGTATATAGGGAACTACTCGAGTATGTAGACTTAGAATTTTTCTGAGATGAGAAGCACAGATCTACTCGAGTATGAATAGAACAATTACTCGAGTAACTAACCAACTACTCGAGTGCAAGTTATCATCTACTCGAGTATAATACAGTCTACTCGAGTAGTGATCCAACTTACACGAGTACAGACCCACTTACTCGAGTATACAAGAGATGTACTCGAGTATGTGGACTTAGAGAAAATTTGGGATCTAAGAACAGAAGGATCTACTCGAGTATAATATATGACTTACTCGAGTGACTAACTATCTACTCGAGTATGAGCTTATCTACACGAGTATACAGAGTCTACACGAGTATGTCTGAGGATCTACTCGAGTACTAAGTCACTTACTCGAGTATATGAAGAAACATACTCGAGTATGTGGACTTAGAAAAAATTTCTTCTGAGAAAATAAACTTCAATACTTCAGTCCATCAATCCAAGTGCTTATATAGGAAGTGTATCCCAATAGAGAGGCTATACATGGGCCAACACTTTGGATCACACAATGAGGGATTACATTGTATGGTCCTGTGTTTGGTGACCCATTATAGACTGACATTGGTCTACACCTGGCAATGAGAACCTGCACACATACAACTTAACCACAATATCAAATACACCTTAATTCATCTTAGTTCAAGGTCTGACCTCCTACAAATCTGAGGTATTGTGGAGACAAATCCCAACAATCTCCCCCTATTTGTAGATGTCAGCACCCTCTACACTAAGGTGAATTACTTTAAGAGTAAAAAGAACAATACACTTATACCAAAAAAAATAAAGTAAGCTAAAGCAGGGTAAATAAAAATATAGCCATAACCAGAATCAAATATATATATAGAAATGTTTTTAATTGATCAAAATATTCATTTCCACATTCTCATAGACTCAAGAAGGGGCTTCTTTGTGCATTCTTTCTCTTTTCAGCTCTTGCCTCTCTAGGTAACTGAAAGGTTTAGGAAAGTAAGTTCTGGGCCTAGGAGGAGCAGCTTGGTTGTTGTGTCCCCAATTCCTGTCATGAAGTCTGATTTTGATTTGGGACACTTCATAGGCCTTCCATTCTGAATAACTGTAATAGTGATCTCTGTTCTCACCACGATCTGTTACTAACTTCAGGGTATCAAGGATCAGAGATTTGGAGGTTGGACTCCAAACTTCATTGTGAATAATTTCTGATCTACCTTCAGAAGCTTGGGCAGGCTCTTTTCTAGGTGCAGAACGGCTGGCAGAAGCACCATCACCATATTTTCTTTTCTTTCTTGGGGCACCTTGAGAACTAGGAGGAATTTCATCTTGCCACATATCAGAATAGGAGAGAGGGGGCTCAGTCACATCACCATCAGGTCTGGGTGAGAAGACTGGCACACCTTCTGGAATGGTTGCCTGGGCTGGAGCATCTGCAGGAGGATGTTCTTCAAGAGGGTTTAAGAAGTATGGAATGATGGTAGGGTTGAGCCGGGCATTAGGGAAATTCTGATTATTTACCCATACAGCTGTATCATAAATGTAGAATTTGACAGATTGGAGCTGGGCTAGGATGTCTGCTTTCATATCTTTTACCAGACCATCCACAGTTGCTTGAGCTTATTTAGATAGGTTTTCAACTTGTGCTTTTACAGCTGCTTGAGCTTGTTCAGATAGTTTTTCAACTTGTTCTTTTACTAACTTCTCTCCCTTGGTGATATCTACAGATAGCTTAGCAATAGCTTCATCTCTGAAGGTGCCAACTTCTTCACATACTTTCATCACATTTGTTTCAGCATTCTTGTCCAATACTATCTGATTATGTGCAACAGTTTCTTGTTGATTTCTTAGTTCACCTATGCTTGTGATAGTGTGATCTATAACTTTTCCACCTAGCTGAAACAATCTTTTGAGCTCATCAGTATTGGCTTGGATTTCAGCAAAGCCTCTACTCATCTCTTGTTCAAGAGTAGTGACTTTGTTATTTACTGATGCTAGAGATTCATCAAAGTACTTTCTCTGTTCAATAAGCAACTGTTCAATTTTACTGACCATATCTGAAGAGGAAGAGGGGACTGAGGTTGGGGCAGGGACTGAAGGAGCAGGAGCAGTCCATGGAGGAATTTTTGTAATTACTACTGAGCTTGTAGCTCTCTTGAAGGATTCTATCTCAACAGATTCTTCTGTATCCAGAAAGGATGGAATGGAGAAATCCAAGGTCCTCAGAGGTGCCTCCACAAGATCTGGAGACATTTCCTCATCATCAGATAGGAGAATATGATCAGATTTGCTGGGCTCACTATCAGGAGACTGGGCAGGAGACTGTGCTGGAGTCTGAACTGGAGTCTGAGCTGGAATCTGTACAGGAGATTGAACTGGAGTCTGATCTGGAATCTGAACTGGAGACTGAATTGGAGACTTGGCAGGAGACTTTACAGCTGATTCATTTTGAAATAGAGGAGTATCTGAGCTTAGCTCATCAATGAATTTATTTATATCTTCTGCTGTAGACAGTAAGGTTGCTGGATCTGGAAGCTCTGATTCAAGATTTGCTGGAGGAGGAGAAGCTGGAGGAGTAGAAACTCTGACTTATGCTAGTTCTGAAAGTGCTGAGGAAGCTGGGTACTTAGGATGAGAAGAGGCAGCCTCCCCCTCAACTATTGCACCAGAGGTAGCAGCAGTTTGATTTAGAGGAGGAGATGGAATCCTGTCTTCAGATACACTGGGTTCTTGGGACTTTTCTGAAGGAACAGCAGCTTTGGATGCTTGGGCAGAATTCAGAATTTTAATATCATATCTCTGGATGGAGGATATGGAGACTTTCTTCATGTGATGTAGGGGGGTCCCTTTGGATAGGTTAAACACTGATGGGTTAACTTCATGAAGCAGGAGGGAGATAATTCTGGCAAAGCTGGGATGCTTAATACTTTCTCTGATTTTGTCTAGGAGCAACAGTCCAAACTGGAATGGTTTGCGGCAGATAATAGCTTGCATTATGTCAAACATTTCCATAGAAATGTCTCGAATAGAATACGTCTTGCACAACAGAACTTTTGCAATAACATCTACTAGGAACTTTCCTTCTGAGTTAAAGTCGGCCCTGCCAAAGGAATGGGCTTGAGGGTTAGCTCCACAGAACAAGCTAGTTCTTATGGAATCTTCTGCAGTCATATCGGCATCTTCATCGACCACTGGGAGCTTCAACAGAGTTGCAAGAGAAACTTTATCCAATCGAATTTTTATTCCTCTGACTTTGGATTTCAGGAGCTTTCCATTACTCTTGACCTTCAAATTCTGATAGAACTCCTCAACTGCTGGAAAAATAACTCTGCACGGCGACTCGAGAACGAATGATAATCCGGCAGTTTCGAACAAAATCAGAAGATTTCTGAAATCATCTGAGAGATCGGCTATACCTGCGGGGGAGAGTTCAGAGCCGATGCCAATTTTAGAGGAAGGGGCCATTTGCGATTTTAGAAGATGAGAGAGGCGAAGAAGACGATGCTCTGCGATTTCTGGAAGATGAGGAGTCGGCGGCTACTCGAGTAAATGAGAAGTGGAAAGGGTTTTCCCGATTTTTCTATATATATATATAATCCTAATTAGGTTTTAGAAAAAATAAATAAATATATATTTCATACCTGAATGAAGCGGCAAATAGCTCGGTGCGAATAGAAAAATTAGAATTTCAAAGTAGAGAAGTCCGTATACTCGAGTAGGTCAAGTTCATACTCGAGTAAAGACAGAGCATACTCGAGTATGTAAAGTTCATACACGAGTATGTAGTCAACTACTCGAGTATGTGAAACTCTTTACTCGAGTATTTCCCGTTTACTCGAGTATGTCTTTGATATACTCGAGTATCTTGCTCTGAAGGACAATTTTCCTTGGAGATTTTTACTGTCATTGATCTCTTCAACTTTGAGCAGCCAAAATCACTGATATCTTCTTGATTTGGGAGTCCATTACTAGTCTTCTTTGTTGAGCAGCCCGAGTTCCGTTTTGAAGAACGAAAACTTGGACTCGTCCAGCGGCTTGGTGAATATATCTGCAACTTGCCTGTCTGTGGAGACATATTATAGATATATGTCTCCATTTTCCACATGCTCCTGGATGAAATGATAACGAAGCTCTATGTGCTTGGTCCGGCTGTGGGAGACTGGATTGTTGGCAATTGCTATAGCACTGGATGAGTCGCAAAACAAAGGAATGTTCTGGAACTTCATGTTGTAGTCTTCAAATTGATTCTTGATCCATAAAAGCTGTGCACAACAGCTGCCTGCAGAGATGTACTCTGATTCAGCCGTTGAGATAGCTACACAGTTCTGCTTCTTATTGCTCCAGGAAATAAGTCTCCTTCCGAGAAATTGGCAAGTCCCGGAGGTGCTTTTCCTGCCATCTTTGCTACCTGCAAAATCTGCATCTGAAAATCCAATTAGTTCACTATCATTACTTCTAGGGTACCATAAGCCAAGATTTGGTGTACCTTTGAGGTATCTCAGGATTCGCTTTGCAACGATGTAGTGAGATTCCTTAGAGTTCACCTGAAATCTAGCACATACACATGTTGAGATCATTATATCTGGTCTACTTGCAGTAAGGTAGAGCAAGGACCCAATTATGCTTCTGTACTTGGATTCATCAAAAGGTTTCCCTTTCTCATCCTTGTCCAGAGACATAGCTGAGGCCATTGGAGTCCTCATAGAGGTTGCATTCTCCATTCCGAATTTCTTAAGTAGCTCTTTGGTGAACTTGGTCTGTGAGATGAAAATTCCATCCTCAGATTGTTTCACTTGAAGCCCTAAGAAATACTTCAGCTCTCCCATACTGCTCATTTCAAACTTCCCTTGCATAAGTTTGGAAAACTTCTTGCAGAGATTGTTATCCGTAGAGCCAAAAATGATGTCATCGACATAGATTTGCACTAGCAAAATCTTGCTTTTTATTTCCCTAAGAAATAATGTCTTGTCTATCTTTCCTCTTGTGAACTTGTTCTCAAGAAGGAAGGTGGACAATGTCTCATACCAAGCTCGAGGAGCTTGCTTAAGACCATATAGTGCTTTTTGCAGTAAATAAACATAATTAGGAAAGGTTGAATCAACAAAACCTGGCGGTTGCTCTGCATACACTTCTTCCTTTATGTCACCATTTAAGAAGGCGGACTTAACGTCCATTTGATAGACGGTAAAGCCCTTAAGTGCAGCGTAGGCAAGAAATAACCTGATCGCCTCCAGTCTTGCCACTGGAGCATATGTCTGGTCAAAGTCGATTCCTTCTTCTTGACGATAGACCTTGGCGACAAGTCTGGCTTTATTCTTTATAATTGTTCCATCTTCGTCCATCTTGTTCCGGTAGACCCATTTTGTCCCATTGACGTTCTTATTCTTGGGTCTAGGAACAAGTGTCCAAACTTTGCATCATTTGAACTGATTCAGTTCTTCTTCCATGGCTAGAATCCAGGATGCGTCGGAGTTGGCTTCCTCAAACTTCTTTGGTTCAACCTGTGACAGAAAACTTAAGTATAAATTCTCGTTAGTTATACCTCGACGAGTTCTGACGCCATCCCGAGGATCTCCTATGATTTGGTCTACTGGATGATACTTCAAGTGTCTGAACTCTAAAGTTCTTGCATCTGGGATCTCTTCAGCCACTGGAGTTACATCTTCAGCTGGGATGTGTTCTTCATCTTGATCATCTACCTCTTCAATAGGGGTTGTAGAGGTGATCTTGATGAACGTCTCATCTCTATCTTTAGTAGTTTCATCCAAGCTAATTTCTTTCAACTTTGTACCTGCATCTACAATAGGCACACTAGAGGAGTTGCTTTGCAGCAGACTCGTCTCATCAAATACAAGATGTATCGACTCTTCTACCACCAGAGTTTTTCTATTGAATACTATATAGGCCTTACTCTGGCTACTATAACCTACAAAAATACCTTCAAAGCTTTTCTCGCTAAACTTGGTAGTGTGATACTTGCCATTGTAAAGTACGAAGCACTTACAGCCAAAGATTCTAAAGTATGAAATGGTTGGTTGCCTGCCTTTTAGAAGTTCGTAAGGGGTCTTATCATGATTTTTGTTGATGAGTGCTCGATTTTGCACGTGACAAGTGGTGTTGACGGCTTCAGCCCAGAAATACTCTAGAAGTGAAGCATCACTCAACATGGTCCGGCAAGCCTCTATGAGTGTTCTGTTTCTTCTCTCAGCTACTCCATTTTGTTGTGGGGTACGAGGAGAGGAAAACTCATGAAAGATACCTTGAATTTCACAGAATTCTGTCATGGCTCCAGACTTGAATTCCGTTCCATTGTCACTTCTGATTTTGACTACGGAACAGTTGTATTCATTCTGGATCTGCCTAACAAAATTAGTGAAAATACCGAAGGTATCTGACTTGTGTTTTAGAAAGAACACCCACGCAAAGCGCGAGTAATCATCCACAATAACCAACGTATAATCCTTACCTCCCAAACTTCTAACTGCAGTGGACCAAACAAGTCCATATGGAGAAGCTGTAAGCTTCTGTTGGAATCCTTGCCTATTATGCTTTTAAACGAACTTCTTGTTTGCTTGCCTTTGATACAAGCGTGACAAGGACTGTCCGTAACGCACTTGACATTAGGTGCATCACGTACTAAGTTTTGAGAGAATAATTTATTAATAGTTTTGAAATTAATATGTGCTAGTCTCTTGTGCCATTGGTCAGCAAGAGATGCACTACTTTTTGCCAAAAGACACACTGGTATCGAAGAATCTATACAAATGAAATTTAAACAGAAAATATTTCTGCTTCGAGTGCCTGATAAAATAGTTTCCATGTTGTTAACCGATTTTATCAAACACTTGTCAGCATGAAATTCAACTACGTATCCTTTGTCGCATAATTGGCTTATGCTGAAGAGATTGTGTTCCAATCCTTCAACATAGGCTACATCTGAAAAGGATACGCTACCGTTAGAGATCATACCATAGCCTTTAGTTATTCCTCGATCTGAACCTCCAAAGATGACCTTTGGTCCGTTGCAGACTGAGGTGTAATTCTGGAGTAGGCTCCTTGTCCCGGTCATATGCCGAGAGCATCCACTGTCCAAGTACCAGATTGGCATTTTGGTGGCCTTTGGACATACCTGCAATTACAATCATTTAGCCTTAGGAACCCAAACAAGTTTGGGTCCTTGGTCTCGAGTTAGAATACTCCCCCTACGAGCATTAGCCTCATGAGTGGTCATTCTCACGTTGCTAACTTGAGGGGTTGCAGCATTACTAGGATTGAACCAACAATCGATGGCAAAGTGACCAATTCTGCCACAACACCAACAGTCGAACCTGTTGTATCTTTGCCTTGTGTAGTCCTGCTTGACTTTCTGGAATGAAGGTCTAGCAAGAGCTTTACTCTTGGAGGACGAGGCTTCATGATGATGGCAATTACATGAAGTCTTCTCCTTCATAGGCTTTTCTACAATGGGTTTTACTTTTGGTGTCTTTTTGATATTGTGACCATGAGCATAAGGTCCATAGCTTTGAAGTTGAATCTCTTCATAAGGTGCTTTGAAGGCACTCTCGCCGAAGTTACGAGGACGAGTCCAACCTTGGTATCTTGACTTAGGCTTCTCAGGGATCGTCCTAGAAAAGTGTCCATATGTAGACTCATAGTCGAGCTCGTTCGTAGGAAAGATAACTTTCTTGAATAGAACAGGTTCCAAGGGAGCTTTCCCTTTTTCTTCAGCTAGAGCCTTCCGGGCAGCCTTATTCTTTCTCTTGGCCTTGTTTCTCCTAGAGGATTTACTAGAATAGCCAATGTGGCCTAAACCAGCACCCTTGGCCTTAGCAGAGAACTCAGCAACGATTGGAAGAACTGTCTTAGGCTTAGAGAAACTCTCAACAAGTTTCTTTTCAGCCTCGAGTTGTTGTTCCAATTCTTTGATGATTTCCTCTTTAAGTTCGAGGTGCTTGAGAGCTTGATTGTATTCATCCATAGCACTATTTAAGTTCTCTTGAAGAGAGTTAGTCTTATTGACTTCTTCTCTCAAGCTACTCTCACTAGCCTGTAGAGATTTTATCTCTTTGGCTTGAGTTTTCACTACTCTACGACATTTTTCATAGGCTGTGAGTAACTCCTTATACTGACCCATGAGTTCAGATTCATCTTCAGAGGAATAGCCCTCTTGCTCATTATCATCATCAGAATCAGAGAGAGGAGTGTGAGATTTTACCTCCACAGTGAACTAGGGGACATGTTCATCATCTGAGTGAGCCATGAGCCCAAAGTAAGCTTCCTCTTCTTCACTTGACTCAGATGAGTCGGAGTCGCTGAGAGTTTTGCTCTTCTTGGCTACTAGACTCTTCTCTGTCCTCTTCTTATGGTGTGAGAATTTCTTTTCCTCTCTTCTTCCACCTTCTTTCTTTTTGTGAGGGCAGTCGGCGATGACGCGACCTGGCTTGTTGCAACAATAACAGATGATGTCAGTCGAAATCTGTTTGTTCTGTTTAGAGTTATACCTGTCATGGCTACTTGAGCCTTTCTTTCTCTGATCACCATCACGTCGTGATCTTCTAAATGAGGCATCTTTGCCTCTCCATTGCTTCTTCTTATTTTAGAATTTCTTGAATTGCCGGGAGAGCAATGAGAACTCTCCTTCAGATAGTTCTGAGCCAGATGAGCTTGGATCAGATGATTCTTCTTCATCAGCTTCAGGAACTGGGGCAGGAGAGCTAGCCTTTGTCTTCCTTGAGCTATCTGCCTTTAGAGCGAATGAATTCTCCTTGGATGCAGACCTGCTTATCTCTTCTTCAGCTTTTCTTGAGTTGATTTGCAGCTCGTAAGACATAAGCTTTCCGAACAGATTCTGCGGGTCTGTCTCAGCTAGCCTTCCAAACTCCCGAATGGCACATACCTTATTGTCCCATTCCTTGGTTAGGGATCTTAAGAATTTGTCATTGAGTTCCCCATTGGTGAAGACACGTCCATAAACTCTGAGGCCATTTACTATCTTGAAGAAGTTCTCAAAAGTGTCAGCTATGGCTTCCTTATGACCCTGCCTGAAGGCTTCATATTTCTGGTTCAGTAGGGACCTTCGATCATCCCTTACTTCTTCTGTACCTTCCATTAGAGTCACTAGGGATTGCCACATCTCTTTGGCAGATTGGCAATGAATCAGATTCTGCAGCATGGAGTCATCGACTGCACTTGCGATAATATTTTTGGCTTTCTTGTCCAACGAGACAAGTGCAATCTCGTCCTTATAGAGATCCATCAATTTCTTTGGAACTTGCTTAGATGAATCTATGGTAGAGGTGGTCATTGGAATGTGGGGACCTTCTTCAACAATCATGAAGATCCGGGGATCTACTGCTTCCATGAAGAACTTATTCTTTCCTTCCACATAGGAAAATTGTTCTTGGTGCAGATAGGGAGTTTAGCAAAATCCTTGGTCTTACTCATGCTTGATACTATTCAAGAAACAACTTAGAAGGATAAGATCAAGGTGTTAACCTTTTAACGATCAACCTCCCTCTGATACCAATTGAGAGTACTAAGTTGTTAGCCTAAATCACCTAGAGGGGGGTGAATAGGTGAAATGCGTGTCAAATGCGGAATTAAAAAATGAACACAACACACATCAAGCAATCACAGATGACAAGAGATTTATAGTGGTTCCCCAATCTTGGGTACGTCCACTTTACTCACCGATCTAGCAAATCACTAGACTCGGCTACTCCACTATCTCGGATTGAAAACAATCCTACACCTCGGAACCACGTTCCTACAAAACTCGATCCAACTGGATCTACACTCGGAAGATAAAGCCTTCCTACAAATCTCAGAGAACAAAGCTCCTACAAAGTAAATTGTTTGAAAAGAAAAATACAAACAACAATAATCTCAGATCTGGATCTTGACAGTCTTCTTCCTTAAGAACTTTGGCTTGATCAGAGTATGTTGAAGACGACAGGAGAGAGATCCACAAATCTGAAAAACGAAATCACCTCGATCGAGAAAATATATCTGAAATCTTTGAGGCTCGGCGAGATCGAGTGATTAACTTTTGTCTGGATCGCTGGAGAATCAGAGTTGAAAAAACCGATCAGAGATCGTCGATTCAGAGCTTCTTCCGTGAACGTCAATGGCGGCGGCGGCGTGAGAAATTAGGGTTCACGGAACTTCCTTTTTCTCTTTCTTAAAAGATAATAATCTTTGAAAGACTTGTTATTAGTCAAATCTGAAAGGACCTACTTATAGGTGGACTCCAACGGTCAGAAAATTAATTAGGGATGACACGTGGACCAATCAGAAATGATTAATTTGAAATACACAGCGAAATTGACTTAGAGAATTTCAGGAAAAATTTAAACAGATTTACTCGAGTCAAAAAAGAAACATACTCGAGTATCAGATGGTATATACTCGAGTGGATAAGAAGGAGCATACTCAAGTATATGAAGAAAAGCTACTCGAGTGATTCAAGGATCAGAACTCGAGTGAATTTAGAACAACTCAAGTATGAGAGTATATACTCGAGTAAAAACACTTAGAGAGAATTTCATAGATAAGATAGGAAAAACTACTCGGGTAAAAGGGTTGAAGATACTCGAGTGAAGGGAAAAAGAACTACTCGAGCATATTGAGAAAACTACTCGGGTAATCACAAACCTACTTGAGTATGAATAACGACTACTCGAGTACAGAGTCACTTAATCGAGTATATAGGGAACTACTCGAGTATGTAGACTTAGAATTTTTCTGAGATGAGAAGCACAGATCTACTCGAGTATGAATAGAACAATTACTCGAGTAACTAACCAACTACTCGAGTGCAAGTTATCATCTACTCGAGTATAATACAGTCTACTCGAGTAGTGATCCAACTTACACGAGTACAGACCCACTTACTCGAGTATACAAGAGATGTACTCGAGTATGTGGACTTAGAGAAAATTTTGGATCTAAGAACAGAAGGATATACTCGAGTATAATATATGACTTACTCGAGTGACTAACTATCTACTCGAGTATGAGCTTATCTACACGAGTATACAGAGTCTACACGAGTTTGTCTGAGGATCTACTCGAGTACTAAGTCACTTACTCGAGTATATGAAGAAACATACTCGAGTATGTGGACTTAGAAAAAATTTCTTCTGAGAAAATAAACTTCAATACTTCAGTCCATCAATCCAAGTGCTTGTATAGGAAGTGTATCCCAATAGAGAGGCTATACATGGGCCAACACTTTGGATCACACAATGAGGGATTACATTGTATGGTCCTGTGTTTGGTGACCCATTATAGACTGACATTGGTCTACACCTGGCAATGAGAACCTGCACACATACAACTTAACCACAATATCAAATACACCTTAATTCATCTTAGTTCAAGGTCTGACCTCCTACAAATCTGAGGTATTGTGGAGACAAATCCCAACACACACCACTGCTTTCGCTGCTAGTTTGTCCGCAAACTAAGCTCGCACGGGAGTGGCCCAAGATTTTGTGGACTACTTCTCTTTTGATCGAGGTCTGCTTTGATACCACCTTGTAAGACCCCCTTTTTTTTCTTTTTCAACCACCGGGGTCTTATGCCCAGAATTGCCGCTTTGCGGTGGCACCGAATCTCGGGAAGGCCGCCACTACAAAACGCCAATTCTGCCAGCCTTTTTCGATCACAAAAGAGAGAGAAGTAAGTAAATAAACTGAATGTAATCATGTCCACAGAATCATATATGAGTAAAAATCACAGCAAGTTCATCAATATATAGAAAATAGAGTACTGCGAAAGAACAGTATAGATGAAATATATAAACGGGCTCTAGCCCGGTACATCAGAGTCCTCACTACAAATCACTCATCGCGGAAGCTATTAAAATACAAAACACTCACGGAGCTGGTCACAGGCGCTCCGGAACTAGACTGGCCCACCTCCATGTGCACCGTACTCCGCTAGTGCTGGTCCCTGGACTGCTGGCCCCTGTCTCCCATCTGGAGCTCCTGTAATGTTGTGGTTCGAAAACCATTAGTCATAAAGACTAAGCCCTATCATCCCCTACCCCTCCCCCCATGTCTCCTAAGCACCGAGCGGAGTGGAGGAAAGGGAATCTACAAAGGTGGAGAATAATCAAACGGATGATAGTGGAACTAGTCTAACAATTATTCATGGTGTATAAAAACCTAATTGAAATAAATTACATCTAGCAGTTCTACGATAGTGAGCAGTAAAGTAAACATATAGTAAGCAGTATATATATAAGAAGACAATTAGAAAACAAGTAAGTAACCTTAACTTATATGAATGCCCATACAAACATATAAGTTAAGGGGTCTTCTGCAAGGCTCCAATCGTATAAAAAGTCCTATACTGATTTATACGTTGGGGTATCGGTTGTATGCAAATATGAGTGTAGTGATATGCTATGTCATGATTCATGCAAGTGCAACTCACGCACACGACTCTATGCGCACAGACTTTAGTTCCCCCTGTTCGGGCAGCTAGCTTCACTCCCAGGAACCTCCGTAGTGGCAAACGGAGATAGTGGGTCGGGCCCCCACTCCTAGGCGGCTATCCATACTACCGGGCCTAGCCCTTCCGTACGCCCCTTGAAGAACACAACCTAGAGTATCCGCGTACCAGTGCTGGCTGTATCCACCAGACTTTCTTTGGCTAAGTGTCCCACACCGCCGAGTCAACGTACCGATGTCAGTGTGAACGACAATCAAATACCGAAGACCCACCACTTTATTCTTTATTCAAACCCTCGAGCCCTTGGCTCCCCAGATTGTCCCGTGCGCGCATCTACCTTCAGAAGCTACCGTCTGAATGTCAATCAACCAACCTATTCAACCTCCATAACTACCGGTGTGTGTGAATGTGAAACCCTAGTTTACTAGTTGCTCTTTTAGTTTATTATTCCTACGGTTTACGTTAGCCCAGGACTTGTATTGCCCCTAGTTTTTTTTGTATTTTGTTTGATCATTGTTTGGCGTTACGATGATGCGTTTCCGGCCTTTTTCCGTCTTTAGAGCGTGGTCTTAGCTCTTTAGGTTCCTTTAGTGACCTGTTAGTAGCTTGTTTGCAAGATTCCCCAGCTAGCCGGAGCCCGTTGTGGTGGCTCGGCTGAGCCTCTTAGGGAATGCTTGTGCCTTGGCTTCGGGTAGTGATAGCCCGAGTTTTGATCATCAGGGTCAGATGTTTTCGACTCCGCCGTTGTTTTCGTAGCTTGTGTGTTTAGCTTCGGTGCGAGTTTTGTCGGAATTTGAGATCTTTGATTTTTTGCGTCATTCTGACGTGATGTTTTGCTGCTTTATGATTGTGGCCGGTTTGGTGTGGCTTGTTATAAGCAGGATTTATTAGCTTAAGTGTTAAATTATAAGCTTTGTTTTTAGTGGTTGGAGCTTGTACCAGGATTTATGCTAAGTCTTATTTATGCTTTTAGCCTGAGTTAGCTAGTGGAGCTCGGGTTGGGCTAAGTGTGAGCTAATCCTGTACCTTTATATGTTTAAGCTTAGGTTATAGCTAGCCGTACAGGTTGCTTGGGAGCTGATAGGCTGAGAGTATATAATTATGTATATATTTATATAGTTGTGCTATACAGCTTCGGGTTGGGTTAGCTGGGTGGCTAGGTTCCTGTTAGCTAAGTACAAATGTATATATATACATAAATATGTAAGTGATGTATAGCTGGCGGGTTGAGTGGCAGATTTTCTGTAGCTAGTGGCCGAGTCTTGCAAGCTTAGGATTATTTTAATAGCTTGAGTGGAGTGAATTGAGTTTTCTATTATATCTTAGTCTTGGGTGGGCATGATATTAAAAGGCACCAGCTGTCTTTTTATTTCATTTCCCTTTTCTTAAGCCAGCTGCTAGCTTCCTGCGTTAGGAGCTCGGGCGGAGGTGTTGCAGCGTTGGCCGGCGGTGTCCGCTAGCTTAGGGCTCGTTTCTCTCCGGCGACGGTGGATCCGAGGTGCTCTCGGCGAGGGCTTGTTTCCTAGGTAAGTTTTGCTTGATTTAGGGCCGTCATTAGGAGCTAGGGTTTTGGTCTTCTCCTCTTCCTCTTCTCAAAAAGCTCCAGTTATTTTTGTTTTTCCCTAGATAGCCTCTCTGCCGGTGCCGAGCCTGTAAAGTGAAGGCTGATGCTGGAGCTTGGCGGTTAGGCAAGTGGCTCCCTTGCCCTTGCTGGTATTTTTTTAATTTATTATTCTAGCTATTAGCTTAGGCTCTGTATTATTTCTTTTCTTCCCTAGATGTAAGAGCAGCTAGTTAACTCTTTCCCCCTCAGACCAGCCCTGTGCTGTCCTTAATCTATAGCTTTTACTCTAGTTTTTTTCCTTTCTCGATTAATTGGTTGTCTTGGCTGGTGTCAAGGTTGCTGGGTAGTATTGTGATTAGTCTTAGCTTAGTGTAAGCAAGTTTTGGGGTTGCTGTGGTTTGGTAGGAGAGATAGGAGTGAGAGCTGGAATTAAATTCCAACTCTCAGGTTGTGGAAACTGTGTGGGCAGGGGTAGGTTTAGTTCCAGCTTTGTTTCTTGAAAATGCTAAGTCAAAAGCGTTGAGTGAGTGTACCTCACTCAACGCCTAGACTGTTAGTATTATGGCGTTGAGGGTGGTGCACTCACTCAACGCCAGGGTCATTTTTTTGGCTAAGTTTTTAGCCTTGGGGTGTGTGCTTCCTTAGGACTATTAGAGGAGTTTTTTTTACTTCCTAAGGGGGATGTTTGGGTGTTTAGCTAGTTTTTGTATGCTGACTCGTGGACTATGATCGGAGGGGGTGTTTTCTGGACTCTAGAGGGGTGAAATGTGTGTGCTGAGCTGCGGACACCACTAAGTTTGTATAATGGGGCCAACTTGTTTAGGTGTGTGGACCCTAAGGCTGCCACCGGTTGTGTTTCACCCTTGAGTATTTATTTTGGGGTCTGGTTGTTGGTGTTGGTACTGCTACATGCTCCAACCCCTTATTATTTACACCCCGGTAATTTGCCCGCAAAGTTAGGATTGTTAGCTCTCCCTTTGCCTGCTTTTGGCTTTTCCTTTTAGTATACTGATGCTTTACAGCTGCAGATTGGTTCTTTCTGCAGAGCAGGTAGCTTTTGTGCTCATACTTGGTGTGATTTACCTTTACTATCCTTTTTGACAATAATTATTACCATTTTGTTTCTTCTTACTGTCATGTCTTTTCTTCTGCTGTTAGCACTTTGTTGTCGGGTTGGTAAACCCTTCTTTATTAATTAATGTAGTGCTCCTTTTATTTTGAATATTTCTTTGCTGAGGCATCCTTTCTTGAATGCCTCAGGTCCGGGTTGTAGCCAATAGAGCAGTTGATTCCTTTTAGTGGGTTTTGCTGGTAGCCTCCAGGGTAGCTGAGTTGCAGATCTTTCACCTAGTGAGGTAGTTATTCTTCTTTTCTGTATAGACATGCACACTCACCTGTGGGTTCGTGTCGGGTTGTCGACGCCCACTGGTTGTTTACTTGTTTTGCTGGATATGAATTAAAACTGCTGTTTTGCCCCCTTGGGGTTGCTTACTTGCTTCTGGAAAGGTTTTATGCTAGGTTGCATGTTAGGTATTTTAAAACCCTAAACTATTATATGTACTTCATGCATACCATATTTGCAAAACTAAAGCACTATCTTCTTTAAGCATAAAGAATATCTTTCATATATAAATACTATACTCATTTAGGATGTCAAATCAACTAAATCAAAGTATTTTCCGCTGTAAACAAATATTTTTCCTATCGAGGGCTAGCTGATGCACTATGCCGAGGGATACGGCCTTTTAATAAACTAGTTTTCTTCTATTTCTACACTAGTGATTTGAAATCTTAGTGCGTTGCCTGAGCGCCAGCAGTTATCCCCTGCTGGACGTGGCATCACAATGCGTGTTTTCCCGTACTCTGATACTCCTTAACCTCAGGGAAAATACGAGTTGTGACAGTTGGTATCAGAGGGAGGTTGCTTGACAGGTTAGTCCGACAACCTTTCCTTTTGATTGCATTAGAAGTTTAGCTTCATAAGCATACACTCACCGATATGTCATCAACACGTCTTGGTCAAAGCACGAACACTACACTCATAAGCATAAAGAAGTATACGAGGCATATTATGTAGTATGGAATGCATAATATGTGTTTGTATATGGATCCACCATAGGAGGCAATATGTTAGGGTTATGTAGTATGGGATGCATAACCTCACCACTTGAATGCGGCTAGCACATTTTCTTTTTTTTCGTTGCATGGGAATGTTATGTAGTATGGGATGCATAACATTTTCATGTGTACGCCGCCCATGACATGCATTAAGGCCTTTTTTTAGAATGTATAGCACGACATGCATAGCATAACATTTCATAAGCACAACGTGCCAGACTAAAGATTTACATGATGACATATGTACACACATGGTTTTGAGTCAAAACGAATATAAAAGCAGCATTCATGGTTTAGGCACAAAAGTTAGTATGATGGTAATGAACCATCTCAGGTTAAGCATACCATCATCATTATAAAACAAATCCCAGAGCAAGTTTTGCAGTTGAAATTCATATTTAAGTATGCTTGTCTGTACCGGGTAGTTTTGTTCTAGCTGTTGGGCTGGGTTTTAACTAGAACTGGTGCGATTATAGGATGGCGAGGCATCCTTCGACGCGATCGACTCCCCAATCTAAGGGCGAGTCTTCGGGATCCCAGAGCGAGGCTCTGATTGAAAGTTTGTGGCTAAGTAATGAAGCCTTATCTAGGCAGATGGTGGACGTGCAGATCCAGATTCAGTCCTTGGTTCCAGTAGTGGCAGGGCAGGCTCAGAGGGTTCAGGACCCCGTTGGGGGTGTAGCTATTCCTCCCCCTCCTTATCCTCTTGTGCCTCCAGTTGTGGTGCCCCCGGAGATGGCCTTAATATCTCAGTTTCAGCGGCTTAGGCCCCTACTTATGACGGGCAGGCGGATTTCATGATTTTGGATGACTGGCTGATTTCTATAGAGGAGATATTCTCCTATTCTGGGATTACGGATGATCAGAAAGTAATGCTCGCTACCTACCAGCTCAAGGGATTGGCAAAGAGTTGGTGGTTAAGGGAGAAGGAAAGTGTGGTGGCAGGATGCACCTGGGAGTCGTTTAAGGTAATGCTGTTGAGTAAATTTCTACCCTCGGTCGAGGGGACCGGTTGATGAACGACTTCCTGCATTTGAAGCAAAGGAAACTCACGGTTAGTGAATATGAGGTTGAGTTTAGCAAACTGAGTAATTTTGCTCTTGGACTTGTGAGTGTTGAAGCAGACTGGGTTAAGCGGTTTCTGGGCGGGCTAAGAAGCGATGTTCAGCAGATAGCAAGTGCCTACGGAGCAGTCAGTTATGCCGGAGTGGTTGAAGCTGCTTTGAAGAGGCCATTGAGAATGCTAAGAATAGAGGCCAGCAGGCGAGGCAAGACAAGCGGAAGTCTGTTGGGGGGAAAGGCCCCCAGGAACCTGATGCAGTTTCAAGGAAGAAGACCAAGGGGACTTGCAGCTTCTGTGGCGGGCCAGGCCATCCTTTGGAGAAGTGTTTCAAGAGAATGGAAGCGCAAAAAAAAGAGCAAGTCCATGCTATTCAGGGTGCCCACAGAGGGGATGTGGTGTGTACCTTGTGCGGAAAGAAGGGGCATGATGTGGCCCATTGCTGGTTGAAAGATAAAGTTTGCTTTCAGTGTGGGCAAAAGGGCCATCTAAAGACGAGGTGCCCTCAGGCGCAGCCCGTTCTCCTAGCAGTTCCATTGCAGGCATTGCCGCCACCCCCGCGCGTGGATAAAGGCAAGGGGAAGCTGAATGTTATCTCTTCGGAGGAAGCGTTGACCTCGACCCAGGTTATCTCAGGTTAGATTTCTTCCTAACTTGAATATTCTACCTCTTGTATAGTTTAGCTTTTGTTTTCCCTTAGTTGTGTGGGTTACTGTATAGGGAAATTTAAGGTATAGAACCGCTAGGCGCATGTTCTTTTCGATTCTGGCGCTACCCACTCTTTTGTTGCTAGGGCTTTCGTGGAGCGATTCCGTTTGGGCCTAGACCGTGCTGGTGGAGCTTTCTGCATTAAATTCCCTTCTAGAGACTCCGTGATTTCAGATTTGGGTATTCAGGGCTGCCCAATCTTGTTGGGGGACTTTCTAGCAAAGGCGGATTTGAAGGAGATTGACCTGGAGGACTTCGATGTTATCCTAGGCATGGACTGATTGTACAGTTATGATGCGGTTATCCAGTGCAAGGGTAAGCACTTAGATTTCGTGAAAGACAACGGTCAGCCCAGGAGCGTTTATGCCGATCCACTACAGGAGTCTGACGACCTTCCCGGTCTTCCTCCCGATAGAGATGTCAAGTTTGTCATAGATTTGGAGCCGGGTACACGTCCTATTGCTAAGGCGCCGTACCGAATGGCCCCGCGAGAGCTGGAGGAGTTGGGGATCCAGCTAGATGAGATGTTGGCAAAGGGTTTTATCAGGCCAAGTTCGTCACCCTGGGGTGCACCTGTGCTGTTCGTAAAGAAGAAAGACGGGTCGATAAGGCTATGCATCGACTACAGAGAGCTGAACAAGGTTACAATTAAAAACAGGTACCCTTTGCCTCGGATTGATGATTTGTTTGACCAACTGCGTGGTAGTGCCGTGTTTTCAAAGATAGACCTTCGTTCGGGCTATCACCAGTTGAGGATTCGGGAGACAGATGTTCTGCGAACGACGTTCCGTTCTCGTCATGGGAATTTCGAGTTCTTAGTCATGTCATTTGGTTTGACTAATGCGCCTTCATCTTTCATGGATTTGATGAACCGCGTGTTTAAGGATTGCTTAGACAAGTTTGTGATTGTCTTTATTGATGACGTCTTGGTGTACTCCCGGAATGCAGAAGAGCATGATCGACATTTGCGTCTAGTCTTGGCGACTCTGAGAGACCATAAGCTTTACGCTAAGCTGAGCACATGTGAATTTTTGCTACCTCAGGTATCTTTCCTTTGCCATGTGGTTAACAAGGAGGGGATCTCAGTAGACCCAGACAAGATCGTTGCAGTTATGGAATGGGCGAGACCTGTTACTCCTCGTGAGATCAGAAGCTTCTTGGGTTTGGCGGGCTATTATAGAAGATTTGTGGAGGGATTCTCCACCCTGTCTGCGCCATTGACCAAGTTGATGCAGAAGAATGTAGCCTTCGTATGGGATGGCAAATGTGAAGAGGCTTTTGAGGAGCTAAAGAGAAGGCTATGTTCAGCTCCAGTTTTGTCCTTGCTTACTGAAGGTGCTGAGTATGATGTATATGTGGATGCATCGCATATCGGACTGGGATGCATGCTGATGCAAGGCGGGAAGGTGATTGTATACGGGTCGAGACAGCTAAAGACTCATGAGAGGAATTACCCGACGCACGACCTAGAGTTTGCTGCCATGATCTATGCTCTGAAGTTATGGAGGCATTTGCTGTATGGTGTGCAGTGCAGGATTTTTACTGATCATAAGAGCTTGAAGTATGTCTTCATACAGAAGGAGTTGAATCTGCGTCAGCGGCGGTGGCTAGAGTATGTGGCCGACTATGATGTTGAGATTCAGTATCATCCGGGCAAGGCCAATATGGTGGTCGACGCCCTGAGTCGGAAATTAGGGAAAATTTTTGGTCTCACATCTGAGTTGTTAGTAGAGGAGTTTCTGTTGATGGGCATTTCTGTGGGTAGCTGCGATGTGCAGAGCAGCCTGGCAGTGGAAGAACCTTCATGGAACTCGCTCACGAGATTGCATCAGAAAGATGATCCTGACCTTCTGAATTTGTATCTTCGAGCTGAGAGAGGTGAACTGCCAGATTTTTCTTTAGACGATGCAGGTACTTTGAAGTACCGTGGAAGGTTTTGCATTCCTGTGGTTGGTGACATCAGGGTTATGGTGTGCAAGGAAGCCCATGGATCTAGCATTGTCTACCACCCAGGATCCATCAAGATGTACCGCGATTTGAAGCAGATTGCCTGGTGGTATGGGATGAAGGGAGACATAGCCAGATTTGTTTCTGAGTGCCACACTTGCAAGCAAGTGAAGGCTGATCATGGAAGGCCAGGTGGCAAGTTGACCCCCTTGGAGATTCCGACTTGGAAGTGGGAAAGCATCTCGATGGATTTCATTACAGGCTTGCCAAGATCTCCTAGGGGGCATGATTCAGTATGGGTGATTGTGGACAGACTGATGAAGTGTGCTCACTTCGTGCCGTTCAATATTGACTACCCGATGAGGAAGATAACCGAGCTGTATTTGGAGGAGGTCATCAGACTGCATGGTGTACCCGTGAGCATCATATCAGATCGAGACTCCAGGTTCACGTCTCGTTTTTGGAAGAGCCTTCAAGAGGGGTTGGGGATAGATTTGAGATATTCCACAGCTTATCACCCGCAGACCAATGGTCAGACGGAGTGGGTAAATCAGATTGTGGAAGATATGATCCGATGCTATATTCTGGACCATGGTGGAGCATGGGACGAGCGTTTGCGGCTTATGGAGTTTGCGTATAACAATAACTATCAAGAAAGCTTGCAAATGGCTCCTTTTGAGGCTTTGTATGGGAGGCGCTGCAGGACTCCCTTGTTTTGGGCTGAGGTTGGCGAGGGACCGTTGTTGGGTCCAGGAGCACTTGAAGAGATGGAGATTTCGGTGAAGCTTATTCGGGAAAAGCTTCAAATAGCCCAGGAGAGATATGAAAAGAACGCCAACCGGCGTAAATCAGATTTGGAATTTACTGTGGAGGACAAGGTGTTCTTAAAAGTTTCCCCGATTAGCGGGATTAAGAGGTTTGGCATGGACAGGAAATTGGACCCGAGATACGTGGGGCCATTTTTGGTTACCGAGCGGATTGGAGTATCAGCTTACAGGTTAGAGTTGCCTACAAATTTTCCTGGCGTGCATGATGTCTTTCACATCAGTCAGCTGCGGAAGTGTGTGCAGAGTGTCAGGAAGGTTTTGGATTCTGTGCCGCAGTTAGAGCCAAATCTTTCTTATGTGGAGATGCCTGTCCGCATTTTTGATGCTCGGGATCGCGTGTTGTGGAGTAAAACCATTCCTATGGTTAAGATTTTGTTTAAGAACCAGGATGTGGAAAGCGCGACTTGGGAGCTTGAATCGGCGATGAGGAAGGCTTACCCTCTTCTGTTTCCCTGACCTTTTGCGTGGTAAGTATTGTGCTTTCCTTTATAGCTTTTGTTTGGCTATTCCTTCTTTTCCCCTTCTTGATAGAAGCATTGTGTGTAAAGTTTCAGGACGAAACTTTCTTGTAGGGGGAGTGGCTGTAACGCCCCCGAATTTTCTAAATTTTGTTTGATCATTGTTTGGCATTACGATGATGCGTTTCTGGCCATTTTTCGTCGTTAGAGCGTGGTCTTAGCTCTTTAAGTTCCTTTAGTGACCTGTTAGTAGCCTGTTTGCAAGATTCCCCAGCTAGCCGGAGCCCGTTGTGGTGGCTCGGCTGAGCCTCTTAGGGAATGCTTGTGCCTTGGATTCGGGTAGTGATAGCCTGAGTTTTGATCTTCAGGGGTTATTTTCGACTCTGTCGTTGTTTTCGTAGCTTGTGTGTTTAGCTTCGGTGCGAGTTTTGTTGGAATTTGAGATCTTTGATTTTTCGCGTCATTCTGACGTGATGTTTTGCTGCTTTATGATTGTGGCCGGTTTGGTGTGGCTTGTTATAAGCAGGATTTATTAGTATTGGGATGTCTCCACAATACCTCAGATTTGTAGGAAGTCAGGCCTTTAACTAAGATGAATTAAGGTGTATTTGATATTGTGTTTTAGTTGTATGCATGCAGGATCTTATTGCCAAGTGTAGACCAATGTCAGTCTATAATGGGTCACCAAACACAGGACCATACAATGTAATTCCTCATTGTGTGATCCAAGGTATTGGCTCATGTATAGCCTCTCTATTGTTATACACTTCATATATATGCATTTGGACTGATGGACTCTGGAGTATTGAAGACTATCTCAGAAGAAATTTTCTAAGTCCATATACTCGAGTAGTATCTTCTATATACTCCAGTAAGTGACTTAGTACTCGAGTAGATTGGATTACATACTCGAGTAGTTCTCAAGTTACTCAAGTAAGTGTTCTATTTGTACTCGAGTAGATCTGGACTTCTCATCTCAGAAAGTTTCCAAGTCCATATACTCGAGTAGTTCCCTGATATACTCGAGTAAGTGACTCTGTACTCGAGTAGATTGATTTTCATACTCGAGTTGGTTTGTAGTAACTCGAGTAGTTTTCCTAAGATACTCGAGTAGTCTGTCTTCCCGTACTCGAGTATTTCCAACTCTTATACTCGAGTAGCTCTTCAAGTTTTATCTAAAAATTTTTTCTAAGTCTTTATACTCGAGTATATCCCTCTTATCTACTCGAGTATGTAACCTCCCATACTCGAGTATGTCCCCTCTCTCTCGAGTATATCTGTTCGAAATTCCTGAATTTCCCTAAGTCCAGATTCTTCGTGTATTTTGAATTAATCTTTTCTGACTGGTCCACGAGTCATCCTTAATTATGTTTATGACTGTTGGAGATCGCCTATAAATAGGTCCTTTCAGATCTGGCTAATTACAAAAAGCTATTACAGAGATTATTTTAAGAAAGAGAAAGATTCCGAAAACGCTAATTCCCGTCAGCCTCCATTACTGTTTTCGGAAGAAGCTCTGGATCGTCTTCTCTCAGCCGCTGCTGTCGATCTCAAATATTCTAGCGATCCAGACTCAAGAAGAATCATCCGATCTCTCCGTGCTTCATCGATCTCTGAATTATTCTCTCGATCGTGGTGATTCCAGATTTCAGATCCGTAGATCTCTTTCAAGTCTTCCTCAACTATTTCTGTCCAAGCCGAAAGTTCTCAAAGAAGAAGATAAAGTCAAAGATCCATATCTGTGCTATTTGCTGTTTGTATTTTCTATTCAAACAATTTTATTGTAGGTGATTTATCTCCGAGTGGTAGGAAGTTTTATCTTCCGAGTGTAGATCCATTTGGATCGAGTTTTGTAGGAACGTGGTTCCGAGGTGTAGGATTGGTTTGCAATCCGAGATAGTGGAGTAGACGAGTCTTGTGATTTGCTAGATCGGTGAGGAAAGTGGACGTACCCAAGATTGGGGAACAACTATAAATCTCTTGTCGTCTGTGTGATTGCTTGATTACTTATCTGTGCTGTGTTAAATTTTTTATTCCGCATTTGACGCACATCTCACCTATTCACCCCCTCTAGGTGATTTAGGTTGACAACTTAGTTCTATCAATTGGTATCAGAGGGAGGTTGATCGTTAAAAGGTTAACACCTTGATCTAATCCTTCCCAAGTTGTCTCTAGAGAAGTATCAAGCATGAGTAAGACCAAGGATTTTGCTAAGCTCCATATCTTCACCAAGAACAATTTTCCTATGTGGCAGGAAATAGTTAAGTTCTTCATGGAAGCTGTGGATCCACAGATCTTCATGATTGTTGAAGATGGTCCGTATGTTCCTATGACTGTATCCATAATAGATCCAACCAAAAAGATCCCAAAGAAGTTGATGGATTTGGATAAGGACGAGATTGCACTTGTCTCTCTGGACAAGAAAGCTAAAAACATTATAGCAAGTGCAGTCGATGACTCGATGCTGCAAAATCTGATTCATTGCCAGTCTGCCAAGGAGATGTGGCAATCCCTGGTGACTCTGATGGAAGGCACTGAAGAAGTTAGGGATGATCGGAGATCCCTTCTAAATCAGAAGTATGAAGCCTTCAGGCAAGGTCACAAGGAAGCCATTACTGATACCTTTGAGAACCTTTTCAAGATAGCCAACGGCCTAAGAGTTTATGGCCGAGTCTTCACCAACGGGGAACTGAATGAAAAATTCTTAAGATCCCTGACCAAGGAATGGGATAATAAGGTGTGCGCCATTCGGGAGTTCGGAAGGTTAGCCGAGACGGACCTGCAGAATCTGCTCGGAAAGCTTATGTCTTACGAGCTTCAAATCAACTCAAGAAAAGCTAAAGAAGAGATGAGCAGGTCTGCTTCCAAGGAGGAGTCTGTCACTCTGAAGGCAGATAGCTCAAGGAAGACAAAGGTTAGATCTCCTGCCCCAGCTCCTGTAGCTGATGAAGAAGAATCATCTGAGCCAAGCTCATCTGGCTCAGAGCTATCTGTTGGAGAGTTCTCTCTACTATCAAGGCAGTTCAAGAAATTCCTGAACAAAAAGAAACACTGGAAAGGCAAGGATGCCTCCTATAGAGGATCACGCAATGATGGTGATCGTCATAGAAAAGGCTCAAGAAGTCACGACAGGTATGGTTCTAAACCGAACAAACATCATTCGACTAACTTTGTCTGTTATTACTGTAATAAGCCAGGTCACGTCATTGCGGATTGCCCCCACAAGAAGAAGGAGGGTGGCAAAAGAGAAGAGAAGAAGTCCTACACCAAAAAGAGGACTGAAAAGAGCCTGCTAGCCAAGAAGGGCAAAACCCTCAGTGACTCTGACTCATCTGAGTCAAGTGCAGAAGAGGAAGAAGCCTACTTTGGGCTAATGGTTCTAATTGATGATGAACAAGTCCCCCGGTTCACTGGGGAGGTAAAATCTCACACTCCTCTTTCTGAATCTGATGATGATAATGAGCAAGAGGGCTATCCCTCTGAGGATGAATCTGAACTCATGGGAGCCTTGTTGAAAACCTGCATAAAGATAGTCGAACGATGCTCGAAGATCATCGAACGGATCAAGCCTATCGTCGACCTATGGTTGATGATGGCTTATCTGTTTGAAGATCGTCGACCGGCGTTCGAAGATTGTCGAACAGGTTGAGCTTATCGTCGATCCATGGTTGACGACAGCTTGTTGTTTGTGAAGACAGAAATAGTCGAACGATTGATCGACTACTCTGCTTCAGGACCGATCGTCGAACGACCGTTCGACTATTGTCTCCAGTATCTTTTAATAGATCGACGATCGCTGTTTTTAATATAAAGCCGATAGTCGACCTAGGTTAAGAGATATTTTCTTTTATCGTCGACGGAGAGCGTCTTTTCGCATTCCGTCTTCCCACTTGCTCTTTGTCTTGCGCTTCGTCTTCGCCGTCTCTCTCTCTCGTCTTCTCCAGCTTTTTCGATGGCGATTGCTCCAGCGCTTCTTGCAATAGTAAAGTTTGATGCCGGATTCAGCGTTGATTTCGACGCCTTCAGCTGTTGCGAACCAGGGATAGTAGAAATCCTAAATCTGTGTAAAGAACAAGGATTAGAGAAACTCATGTCATGCAGAGTAAAGATAAACACTCAGGAAATCAAAGAGTGGGCCTTCACCTCATCGTCGACTGATGATTCGATGACTGGAACAATTAGCGGTGAAGAGGTAATTTTGACTCCCGTTGTTCTAACTGAAATTTTTGGATTGATTAATGGTGAAGAAGAATATGAGCAAGATACTTCTGAGTTCGGAAGGATGTTAATAGAGCTGGGACATGCTGAAGGCATTCCCTCCAGGCTGCTTAAAGTAAATTTTCCATTTAAGATCAAGTTTCTTGCGGAAATTGTTGGAAAAGTGCTACTGGGAAAGCACTCCGCCCACGATAATATTACAAGGCAGCAGTTTGCACTAATGCGTGCAATAGTGAATAAGAAGCAGATCAATTGTGCATGCGTTATGTTTGATTTAATCCGGAAAAAGAATGGAAAGAAAGAAGTTACCCTAGGAAGGGTAGTTGGTATTTTTCTAAAGGAGAAATACCCCCATCTGCTTGTGTCTGCCGCCACCTCCATCAACGTGAGTAAGAAGATGGACCCTTCCCTGTTCTCAAAGTGGAAAAGGACTTTCCTGAAGCCCGCTCCCGCAGGGGTTGCTCCAGTTATATCTGAGAGCACCAGGACTATCGCAGTCACTCCCCCCTTCTAGCAGCTGGCTCAGCAAATCCCTCTCTTCCATCTTCTTCATCAGCTTTGCCGTCTACTGTAGTTGAAGTTCCTTCAACTTCAATTGAAGTACGACATTCTGCTTCTCCTCCTGCATCTTCTCTCCCATCTGATCTTGCTGGGATTTCTCAACCCAGCTTTGATTTGTTGGCGTCTGAAATATCTTCTCCAGTTCATTCTCCAATTCCCACTCCTCCTCACTCTCCAATTCCATCTTCAGATCATCTTGATCACCCTATATCCACCCATGTATCTCCACATCATTCTCAAGTTCATTCTGCATCTCCAGCTCCATCTCAAGCTCGTTCTCCAGCTCATATTGCATATACCACCCCTGCTGTTCTTCCACCCACTGAAATTCCTCCATCATTTTCATCATCTTCTTTTGAAATTACTCCAGATTTTATTTCTAGCATTGTGGAGTTAATTACCCCCTCAATCAAAACTATGATTGATGTGGCAATTGCTCCCCTTGTTTCTTCTATCTCCTCTTTGACTGCTGCTATTCAGGCACTCTCAAAGTCTGCTGAGCCCTCTTCTTCTAGGGGCCTGGTTTCAGTCTCTACTGAAATCAGGCAGAGGGAGATGCTTGATGAAGATATCTCAGAGCAGCCTTTGTCCTCTCCTCCAGCAGTTCATATTGCAATAACAGAGAAAGTAGCAGAAGATTCAGCTCCTCCTCCTCCTCTATCTGAAAAGGAAATATCTGATGCAATCATGTTGACTGAATTTGTTGTGAAAGTTTTCCTAGAAGAATCCTCAACTCCCTTGGTTGCCCTGTACCTAGAAGGAATTATCACTTCCTTCCTAGATGATTTATGGGAGTTAGGACACCCTGAAGAAAATCATGAAGGTATGTATCTTTCTCAATTTATAGATTACTCAATTGATATGATAGTATGGGAATACCTTGAAGGGATGATTAGATGTCATTTAGCAAGATTTTATTCCTAATCTTATAGATTTAATGGAAGAAGTAGTAATTGTCCAAGAGCCAGAACTTGAACTAGAACCTGAGCCTGAACCTGTGTCTGTTCCTGAAGACCAAGAGGTTGTAGAGCCAGTAAGTGAACCTGCTTCTGAGGTTCAACCTGAACCAGAAGCAGCTGTTCTAGCTTCTGAGGCTGCTGAACCTGCTCAGCAAGCAGAGCAAACTGAACTGGTCCCCACGACAGTTCCTGAGCTTCAAGAAAAGAATCCTGAAACTGAAATTGGAAAATCTTCTGTATGGGATGATTCCCCAGGCTTGGATTTAGATGTTCTCCTGGCACAGGATGCCATGGAAGAAGAAATGGAAAAAGCTGCGTTAAAGGAAAAAAGAAAGAGCTCTGAAAGATGCTATTGACCCATATGATCTACCCATCTCTTCTAATTCAGAAGATGAAATTGATTCTGATGAATCTGCTGAGACTAAAAGAAAGAGAATTGCTAAAAAGAAAAGAAAGGCTGTAGCTCCTCCTCCTGCTAATCCAGATAATGATACACCTTATTATATACTGAAAGGGATTGATCCAAAGTCAAAAGACTTCCAGCATTGGATGTGGTTTTCCAAAAATCAGCAAAAGCAAAGGAAAAAGGCTAAGAAATATGACCCTCCTGCTCCTAGATAGAATCCCAGAGGTCCTCCTCCTCCACCTCCCGGTGCAGGAGCCTCAGGAAACTTATCCTCTAAACCTGCTGCTCATTCTGAAAGATCAAATCCATCTCAATCTGCTAAAAGGAGAAGTTCTCAAGGATTTCAAGGTAAAAGCCAAACTGGCTATCAAAGGCCTGATTCTGTTAAAGAACAAGTTAAGGAGGTAGTATATCAAAGACCAACCTTTTCCCCTCCTCCTTCTCCAAAGAAAAAGGTTCCATCTCCAAAGCCAGTTCATACTGAGAAAGTTGTTCCAAAAGGTAAGCAATTTAATTTTATCTGAAAATTCTAGCAAAAACTTTGCTAAGTCTGCTCCCCTTTCTTATCTAGTTAATCAGGATAAAGAACCAGTTGATACTCCTTCTGAGATTGTTTATGAAAGCCCAGAGCTTGATCCTAACTTTAGGATGGCTCGTTTTCTTGAACTGGTTGGAGCAGCGCAAATCAGGAAAGCTAAAGAAGAAGGAAAGGACGCTGCAGGATTGACTACTATGTCTAAATTCAGAAAGAAGGAGCTCGAAAAATTCCAGGTCAGACCTGAGATGTTTGATCCTTCAAAATATATGGAAAAGCATCCTGAGGCAGTGGTCCCAAGAACAACTGAACTGAAAATTATTGGAGAACAAGACCTGAAGCTATCGAAGAAAGAAGCTCTAGATCCTACAAGGAAAATTACTTTTGTTTCTAGCTCTTCTGATCCTAAGCATAACTCTGAAGCACCTTAATTATTCATTGATTGACAGTTAATTTTTTATCTGATTGATTGATGATATCTGCTTAGTTATTTCCCTTTATGCTTTCTGTAATTAGTTTTGTGTGTTTTAATTGTTGAGAGACTTAACTCAAATAGGGGGAGATTGTTGGAACCCTAGGTTTTGATTTGAGTTCAGTCCTCTCTTTCTGTCTCTTGACCCAAGATTTATCTATGGTCAAAGGTTAGTTGATAGGTTAGATTCTCTAGTTGTGTAGAATTGCTTTTCCAGATGAATATTTGGTTAAGTAGTTTTTCGTTCGACTATAGTCGAACGTCGCTCGACTATTGTCTATCGGCTGATCGACTATCGTCTATCAGTTGGTCGATGTTCTGTCTGTGTTGATAGCTCGACTATCTGTTGATTGTTCGACTATCTGTTCTGCTGTGATAGCTCGACTATCTATTGATAGTTCGACTATCTGTTTTGCTGTGATAGCTCGACTATCTGTTGATAGTTCGACTATCTGTTTTGCTGTGATAGCTCGACTATCTGTTGATAATTCGACTATCTGTTTTGATGTGATAGCTCGACTATCTGTTGATAGTTCGACTATCTGCTTTGCGGTGATAGTTCGACTATCTGTCCTGATAGTTCAACTATCTGATAGCTCGACTATCTGTTGATAGGTCGACTATCTGTCCGCTTTGATAGTTCGACTATCTGTTGATAGGTCGACTATCTGTGTTGCTTTGATAGTTCGACTATCTGCTTGGATAGTTCAACTATCTGATAGTTCGACTATCTGTTGATAGGTCGACTATCTATTTTGTTTGATAGCTCGACTATCTGTTGATAGATCGACTATCTGTTTTCCTGTGATAGATCGACTATCTGCTTGATAGGTCGACTATCTGTTTTGTTTGGTAGTTCGACTATCTGTCCGGATAGATCGACTACTGATAGCTCGACTATCTGTTCTGATAGTTCGACTATCTGCTGAGGTAGTTCGACTATCCTCTTTGATAGTTCGACTATCTGGATCGTTCGACTATCTGTCCGATAGGTCGACGATCTCCGTGCCCCGTTCGACGATATCCGAGGGTCGTTCGACGTTTTGCTGTATGTTTTAAATAGTTTTGTCGTATTCTATGATGTGACTAATTTCATACTTATTTTGGCATATTTTATAAAAGATTATCTGAATAATTTGTGATATTATTTCCATGCTATATCAGTTCTATTCTTTATGCATGAGCCAATCTTGTCTGACAAAGTTGTTTGTCTTATAGCTGAGATTTGCAATCTGCTTTATCTGCCAGGCTGTCCTTTATAGCCGTTAGACTCAAAAAGTCTTCCTTGGCCGTAAAGAGTTCTTTCTGATGTGACTTTCTCTTATATTATTTCATCAGAAGTATTTGCAGCTTCTTATAAAGCTTTATCCTTTTATAGGATATCTGCCTGCAGTATTTTGTTTTGCTTTATGCTTTTTGCAGCCTAGCTTGCAGAGTTCAGTAAAAGACAAGATTCAAACTCAATTAGAGGCGTTGCTGCTGCTGATATTTAAAGACTTCTTTGAAGAAAGAAATCAACTAGTTCTCAGATAATACTCATTCAGCAAGCCTTCAGCAAGAACAAGTTTACTGCTCTCAGCAATCTTCACTCAACTGAGAAGTGTTAGCTCTTCTGCTCTTCTTCAAACCTGAGTTCTCCTGTTTCCAGGAAGTTCTGACTCAGAGCCTTTTGAAGAAGAAGAAGAAGATAGCTGCCTGAAGAAGAAATTCCATTTATTATTTATCTTCTTGTAGCTTTTCCTTCAATACTTACTGAAGTGTTTCTGCACTGAAGCAAGACTTCACCTGGACGTTCTTTGAGCCAGGGGGAGCCTTGATTCTTTTAGAGCTCTCTAGCTCAGTGCAAGTTATTGTGCTTCTCTAATCTATTGTAAAATAAAGAAGATACCTTAACCTCTTTTCCCCCTCCTGTACAGGGTTATTACTCCCTTCAAAAGTTGTTGGTGTATTGCATCCACAATGTACCTGATTTGAAGAAGCCCCTGTGCAAGCCAAGGTAAATAGACATTGTATTTGATGAAATATTTCTAGTTGTACTTGCAGATATTCCATGCTAAGTACACACCAATGTCAGGGTGCAGTGGGTCAATATACACCGGTCTGTGCAACGTAATCCCTCGTTGAGCAGATCAGTGTGTTGGCCTATGTGTACTCTCTCTATTGGGGTGTACTTAATTTCAAGTACAGGGCTATGATAAAGCAAGAGCAGACAAGGAGCAAGGATGGGCCAAAGACCAGCTCAAGGAAAGAAAGAGGAGAAACAGCCTAAGTACAAATCGACGAGAATCACTAAGTGATTGTCGCCGATTCGGCGAGAATCACTAGTGATTCTCGCCGAGTCGTCGAGAATCACTAGCTGATTCTCGCCGGTGGAAGCCGGCAGCTTCGTCACAGACAGGGAAATTTTCTAAGGCAGAATCGTCGAGAATTACTTATGATTCTCGCCGATTCGTCGAGAATGACCTTGCATTCTCGACGATTTGGTGAGAATCAAAAGTGACTCCCGCCGATTCTCCCTGGCTTCTGTATCTGTGCAGTCAGATTTCGGCTAAGTAGAAGTCGGCGAGAATCGTAAGTGATTCTCGCCGATTCGGCGAGAATCACCTACGATTCTCGCCGATTTTGACTTGGCAATTTTTCTGAAAGTTCTGGACCGGTCCAAGTTACCTACAGCTGTTTGAACCGGACTTTGGTCCTTACTTTGGTGGGACCCACAACGGTCATCCTCTTGACCTAGGGTATAAATACGATACATTGTGAACAGTAAAATACATGGATATACGGTATTTCAAAAAGAACGAGCGGCCGACGACAAACCCTAATCTCGCGATTTTGCTCCGCCGGTCATCTCCGCCGCTCGTACGGTTGTCGCCGCTGCAGATCTCAGGTTCTTCCAGATCTCCCGGCGACAGAAGCTTAGGCTAGCATAGCGTCTCACGCGTCTAACGAGAGATCCCTTGTCTCTTGATTTGTTGATCGGGAAAATCTTTCCCCTTCCGAATCGATCGAGACGATCGATCCTTGTGTGACCGTTGGTAGATCTTGCTTCCTTTGCTACGAAGTTTGAATCAAGTTGGCACTACTGCTGCTCTCCGTCGCCGCTGCTGATTCCGAGAACGTTGCCGCCGCCTCAAGCCGCCGCCAGTTTCGGGAAAGATTCACTCCAAGAGAGAGCTACGGCTGTGCACTCTTCGTTGACTTAATGAGCACATTGTCAAACGAAGAGGGTCACCCTCTCTCCAAACATTGCTTGTATTTCTTACAAGCTAGTTTTTAATTTCCTTGTAACGGACCGATTGGTCCCTAGTTGTAAGGGTTGGGTGCAACCCGGATTGTGGGAGTGTTGACTCCTACGTGTGGAAGGGTTCCTTCCGTGAGTGCAAGGATTGGATTTCAATCCTGTTGGTGAAGTGACCGAGTCGTCCCGTGTTGGGAGATAGGTCGAAGGGGGAAAGTGGACGTACCCAAATCGGGGAACCACTATAATTTGCCTGTGTACTGTGTGTGCTTGGTTGTTTTGTTTTATTGTGCAGGTAAATTACTAATTCCGCAAGTACGCTGCATAGACACCTATCCCCCCCATAGGTGAACATTGTTGACACTAGGTGGACTTTCAAGTGGTATCAGAGGGAGGTTGCTCATCAAAAAGGTTCACACCTTGAGTAGAATCCTGCCCCCAGTGTCAAGAAGCAGACAGATATCCTCTATGGACGGACTCAAGCACTCCGGCAAAATCCCAGTATGCACCAGACTGAACTTTCCTATCTGGAAGGAAAGAATCAGATTCTACATGGAAGCGGTCGACCCTCAGCTCTTCATGATAGTGGAGGAGGGACCTTACATTCCCACTAAGGCCTCCACCATTGATCCTACCAGGAAAGTACCCAAGCAACTTTCGGAAATGGACAAGGACGAAATGGTGCTGTTCGGACTCGACAAGAAAGCTCAGAACATCCTGGTGAGCGCAGTTGACGACTCTATGATGCAGAACTTCAGCAATTGCAGGACAGCCAAGGATCTCTGGAGCTGTCTGATTGTCTTAATGGAGGGCACAGATGAAGTGAGGGACGATCGGAGATCCCTCCTCAATCAGAAATATGAGGCCTTCAGACAAGGGCCAAAGGAGGAGATCGGAGTCACCTTCGAAAACTTCCTCAAGATCGTCAATGCACTCAAAGGATATGGAAGAGTGTTCACTGACGGTGAACTCAATGATAAATTCCTTAGGTCCCTCACCAAGGAATGGGACACAAAGATCTGCACCATCCGCAAGTTTGGCAGACTTGCGGAAACCGACCCTCAGATTCTGTTCGGGAAGCTCATGTCCTATGAGCTTCAGTTAAACACAAGGAAGGCTGAAGAGGAAGCAGAGAAAGCCGCGGCCAAGGAAAAGACGGTGGCCCTGAAAGCCATTCACTCCAGAAAGGGTAAGGGTGTCGCTTCCTCCCGGGCATGGAAGAGGGATGAAGAGGAAGACTCTGAGCCAAGCTCCTCCGGATCAGAGTTATCTGAAGAAGATTTATCCCTTATCACAAGGGAATTCAAGAAGTTCCTCAAGCTGAGGAATCAGAGAAAGAGAACCGGCTCCTCCTCAAGGGATCAGAAGAAGAACTATTCCTCTGACAGGTATGTTTCCAAACCGAACAAACACCGCTCTTCTGACATTATATGCTTTGGTTGCAACAAGCCAGGACACGTCGTGGCCGACTGCCATCAAGGCAAGAGAGAAAAGGGAAAGGGAGAGGAGCACAGGTCCTCAAGAGACAAGAAGAAGGAGAGGAGTTACATCGCAAAGAAGCCAAAGACGCTGAGTGAATCTGATACGTCAGATACCAGCGATGATGAGGAAGCCTACTTTGGGCTAATGGGTCGCTCTGACTCAGAAGGAGATTGCCCCTCATTTACTGGGAAGGTAAAAGCTCACACCCCTCTCTCCGACTCTGACTCTGATCCTGAGTCTCAAGATGATGATGCTGAGGATTGCCCCTCTGCCCTTGATACTGAGCTCCTAGAGAAGTATGAGCTTTTGCTCAACACATTCCTGAAATGTCGAAAGAAACTGAAGGCGGAGAAAAAGGAAGTCAAATTCCTTAAAGGTGAGAGTGTCTCCCTGAGGGAAGAGATCACCAGTTTGATCTCCCTCCGACAGGAGCACTTGGACCTGACTTCAAAGCATTCAGAGTCTCTCAAGCTCCTTGATCTTAAGCGGGAAGAAGTCGACAAGTTGGAAGAACTACTTGCGGCAGAAAGGAAGATCGTCAAGAGCTTCTCTATGCCAAAAACTGTTCTTCCATTAGTTGACACCTTCTCTGCTCAAGCCAAAGGGGCAGGGCTGGGGCACGTAGGGGTATCTAGCTCCTCGTCCAGGAGAAACAGGAACAGAAGAAAGAATAAGGCTGCCAAGAAAGCCTCTGCTGATGAGAAAGGAAAGGCCCCACTCAGTCCTGTTGAGTTCAGAAAGCCTAGCTTTCCCTGTAACCAACATGACTTTGAGTCAACATATGGGCATCACTTCAGGCCCTCGGTTGCAAAGCCGAAGAGCCGATATGATGGGTGGACCTTTCCCCGTAACTTCAGTGAGAGTGTCTTCAAGGCACCATATGAGGAAATCCACTTGGGAAATTATGGTCAATTCTCTAGCGGCCATAATAAGAAGCTGGCACCTAAGGCCAAACATGTTACACTGAAAAGCCAAGAAGTGAAGAAGTCATGTGACTGTGGTCATCATGTTGCCTCCACTTCCAGGTCTTCGGCCCCAGTTGAACCCCACGTTTCAAGGGTAAAGCAGGCGCCCAAGAGGAAGTATAAAAGGTTTGACTGCTGGTGCTGTGGCAAAATTGGTCACTTTGCCGTGGATTGTTGGTTTAATCCAAGGTATAACGAGACTCCTTATGTTAGCGATGCGAGGCCGACCACTCGTAGAGTTAACCAATCGAGGGGGAGTATGCTAACAAGAAATCTAGGACCCAAGTTTGATTGGGTACCTAAGGCAAATTAATTCTGTTTTGCAGGGATGTCCAAAGGCCAACAAAACTCCTATTTGGTATTTGGACAGTGGATGCTCCCGTCACATGACCGGGACAAGAAGCCTGCTGCGGGAGTACACCCCAGTCGAGAATGGACCCAAAGTCATCTTTGGGGGATCTGATCGGGGAGTCACCAGAGGTTACGGTATGATTTCCAACGGTATACTCTCTATCTCTGACGTAGCTTATGTTGAAGGGTTAAATCATAACCTGATCAGCGTAAGCCAGTTATGTGATAAAGGGTATGACGTTAAGTTCTGCAAGGATAAATGCCTGATAATATCATGTGACTCTTCGGAGACCGTATTAACAGGCATTAGGAGCAGAAATATTTTCTGTTTAGACTTTCTTAGTTTAGACTCTTCTACCCCTGTATGCCTAGTAGCAAAAGGCAGTGCATCTCTTTGCGAACAATGGCATAAGAGATTGGCACACATTAATTACAAGACAATTAATATGCTATTTTTAAAAGACTTAGTAAGGGATGCTCCCATTATTAAGTGCATTAAAGATAGTCCATGTCCTGCATGTCAAATGGGCAAGCAGACTCGGGCTACCTTTAAGAGCATCCCAGACAAAGATTCCTCCAGATGTCTTTACCTTCTGCACATGGACCTGTTTGGTCCTATGCAAGTTCATAGCTTAGGAGGGAAGTCGTATACGCTAGTGATTGTAGATGATCACTCTCGGTTTACGTGGGTGTTCTTCTTAAAACGCAAGTCGGATACGTTTGACATCTTCACTAATTTTGTCAAGCAGATACAGAACGAACTTACCTGCTCGGTGGTCAAAATCAGAAGTGATCACGGAACAGAGTTTGAGTCTGGGGCTATGACAGAGTTCTGTGAAGAACTTGGTATCTTTCATGAATTCTCCTCCCCTCGCACTCCTCAACAGAACGGAGTGGCGGAGAGGAGAAATAGAACACTCATTGAGGCAAGCACGACAATGTTGAATGACGCTTCTCTCCCAGAATACTTCTGGGCCGAGGCTGTCAATACGGCTTGTCATGTACAAAACCGGGCATTGATTAACAAAAGCCATCGTAAGACTCCCTATGAGCTGCTGAAAGGCAAGAAACCAACCATGTCCTACCTGAGGATCTTTGGCTGCAAATGTTATGTACTGAATAATGGGAAGTACCCGCGTACTAAGTTCGGTGAAAAATGCTTCGAAGGCATATTTATGGGTTATAGTAGCCGCAGCCGGGCTTATAGAGTTTTCAACAAGAAAACCCTAGTGGTAGAGGAGTCAATCAATGTTGTATTTGATGAAGGAAGCTTGCTTAATGGCAAGACTTCTAGTCTTCTTCCTGAAGATGCAGGTGACAGACTCGAAAGGTTGCAACTGGATGAGCCCGAGAAAGTTGCACCTCCAACATACGTCAAGGTATCCACTTCTACGCAGATCGGAGAAGTTGAAAATCAAAATGGAGCAAATCCTTTAGAAGAAGGCGATGTCCAAGAAGTAGTCGACGCTCCTGACGCCAGACTTCTACAGCTCAGACACGTGCGAGATCATCCCAGAGATCAGATCATCGGAGATCCTCGTGATGGGGTCAGAACTCGCCGAGGTACTATTAACGAGATTCTGCATCTTAGCTTCCTGTCACTGGTTGAGCCAAAAAAGTTCGACGAGGCAAACAAAGATGCTGCATGGATTTTGGCCATGCAAGATGAATTGCATCAGTTCGAAAGATGCAACGTTTGGACGCTTGTGCCCAGACCTCACAAGCAGAATGTGATTGGCACCAAGTGGATCTTCAGGAACAAACTGGATGAACATGGTGTCATCATAAAGAACAAGGCCAGGCTTGTGGCTCAAGGTTACCGTCAGGAAGAGGGGATTGATTTTGACCAGACGTTTGCACCTGTAGCACGGCTCGAAGCTATCCGGCTATTCCTAGCCTATGCCTCCCACAAAGGATTCACAGTTTATCAGATGGACGTGAAATCAGCTTTCTTGAATGGAGATTTGAAAGAGGAAGTATACGTCGCTCAACCTCCAGGTTTTGTCAATCCTACTTATCCTAGTCATGTGTATTTTCTTAATAAAGCACTATATGGCTTAAAACAAGCTCCTCGAGCTTGGTATGAGACATTGTCTAGTTTTCTTCTTGAGAACAAATTCTCTCGAGGAAAAATAGACAAGACATTGTTTCTCAGGGAAGTCAAAGGCAAGATTTTGCTGGTGCAAATCTATGTTGACGACATTATATTTGGCTCCACGGACAACAATCTTTGCAAAAAGTTTTCCAAACTTATGCAAGGAAAGTTTGAAATGAGCAGTATGGGGGAGCTGAAGTACTTCTTGGGACTTCAAGTGAAACAGTCTGAGGATGGAATCTTCATCTCTCAAACGAAGTTCACAAATGAACTCCTCAAGAAATTCGGAATGGAGAATGCAACCTCTATGAGGACTCCAATGGGATCCACTATGTCTCTGGATAAGGATGAGAAAGGTAAACCTTTTGATGAAACCAAATACAGAAGCATCATTGGATCCCTGCTCTACCTTACTGCCAGTAGACCAGATATCATGTTCTCCACATGTGTTTGTGCCAGATATCAGGTGAACACTAAGGAATCTCACTATGTCGCTGCAAAGCGAATTCTTAGATACCTTAAAGGTACTCCAAATCTTGGCTTGTGGTACCCGAGAAACAATGATGTCGAGATAATAGGTTTTTCAGATGCTGATTTTGCAGGGAGTAGGGATGACAGGAAAAGCACTTCCGGGACGTGCCAATTCCTCGGAAGAAGGCTTATCTCCTGGAATAGCAAGAAGCAAAATTGTGTCGCAACCTCCACAGCAGAGTCTGAATACATCTCGGCAGGGAGCTGTTGCGCACAACTCCTATGGATAAGGAACCAGTTAGCAGACTATGATCTTCAGTTCAAGGAAGTACCCATGTACTGCGACTCCTCAAGTGCAATTGCCATCGCAAACAATCCAGTATCGCATAGCAGAACAAAGCATATTGAAGTGCGCTACCACTTCATTCGGGAGCACGTGGAGAACAAGGACATCTCTCTCTGCTATGTCCCCACGGACAAGCAGATTGCAGATATTTTCACAAAGCCCTTAGACGAGGCCAAGTTCAGTCTCTTCAAAACTGAATTGGGGATGCTCAACTATGAAGAATAAAGCCTCCAGACGCTCCTGGCTCGTGCCTCTAGGGGGAGCATCTGCCAGCATTTCAAGTGACAGCATAGGTGCACGAACTGAGGGGGAGCATGGTGTCCGGTGCACCAGACCCAAATTTGCAGAAGCCGAAAAGGGGGAGATTACCCTCTCGGCTAAGGCTAAGGTAGCTCAATGCTCTCGTTTGCTCTCAAGTAACGGGTAATGCTTATCCCTATCACCTCATTTTTTAAGTTTTGGTTCTTCATTCCTATATGCTCTATTCACCTTAGCTTGTAGGGTTTAGGCTTCTTCAAATAGGGGGAGATTGTTGGGTATTGCATCCACAATGTACCTGATTTGAAGAAGCCCCTGTGCAAGCCAAGGTAAATAGACAATGTATTTGATGAAATATTTCTAGTTGTACTTGCAGATATTCCATGCTAAGTACACACCAATGTCAGGGTACAGTGGGTCAATATACACGGGTCTGTGCAACGTAATCCCTCGTTGAGCAGATCAGTGTGTTGGCCTATGTGTACTCTCTCTATTGGGGTGTACTTAATTTCAAGTACAGGGCTATGATAAAGCAAGAGCAGACAAGGAGCAAGGATAGGCCAAAGACCAGCTCAAGGAAAGAAAGAGGAGAAACAACCTAAGTACAAATCGACGAGAATCACTAAGTGATTGTCGCCGATTCGGCGAGAATCACTAGTGATTGTCGCCGAGTCGTCGAGAATCACTAGCTGATTCTCGCCGGTGGAAGCCGGCAGCTTCGTCACAGACAGGGAAATTTTCTAAGGCAGAATCGTCGAGAATTACTTATGATTCTCGCCGATTCGTCGAGAATGACCTTGCATTCTCGACGATTCGGTGAGAATCAAAAGTGACTCCCGCCGATTCTCCCCGGCTTCTGTATCTGTGCAGTCAGATTTCGGCTAAGTAGAAGTCGGCGAGAATCGTAAGTGATTCTCGCCGATTCGGCGAGAATCACCTACGATTCTCGCCGATTTTGACTTGGCAATTTTTCTGAAAGTTCTGGACCGGTCCAAGTTACCTACAGCTGTTTGAACCGGACTTTGGTCCTTACTTTGGTGGGACCCACAACGGTCATCCTCTTGACCTAGGGTATAAATACGATACATTGTGAACAGTAAAATACATGGATATACGGTATTTCAAAAAGAACGAGCGGCCGACGACAAACCCTAATCTCGCGATTTTGCTCCGCCGGTCATCTCCGCCGCTCGTACGGTTGTCGCCGCTGCAGATCTCAGGTTCTTCCAGATCTCCCGGCGACAGAAGCTTAGGCTAGCATAGCGTCTCACGCGTCTAACGAGAGATCCCTTGTCTCTTGATTCGTTGATCGGGAAAATCTTTCCCCTTCCGAATCGATCGAGACGATCGATCCTTGTGTGACCGTTGGTAGATCTTGCTTCCTTTGCTACGAAGTTTGAATCAAGTTGGCACTGCTGCTGCTCTCCGTCGCCGCTGCTGATTCCGAGAACGTTGCCGCCGCCTCAAGCCGCCGCCAGTTTCGGGAAAGATTCACTCCAAGAGAGAGCTACGGCTGTGCACTCTTCGTTGACTTAAAGAGCACATTGTCAAACGAAGAGGGTCACCCTCTCTCCAAACATTGTTTGTATTTCTTACAAGCTAGTTTTTAATTTCCTTGTAACAGACCGATTGGTCCCTAGTTGTAAGGGTTGGGTGCAACCCGGATTGTGGGAGTGTTGACTCCTACGTGTGGAAGGGTTCCTTCCGTGAGTGCAAGGATTGGATTTCAATCCTGTTGGTGAAGTGACCGAGTCGTCCCGTGTTGGGAGATAGGTCGAAGGGGGAAAGTGGACGTACCCAAATCGGGGAACCACTATAATTTGCCTGTGTACTGTGTGTGCTTGGTTGTTTTGTTTTATTGTGCAGGTAAATTACTAATTCCGCAAGTACGTTGCATAGACACCTATCCCCCCCCATAGGTGAACATTGTTGACACTAGGTGGACTTTCAAAAGTATCCCTTGGTGGCAGGGCACCTGATCAAAAACCTGTGTTTGGTTTTTAGACACCTAATCAAAAGTCTAAAGGGTTTCTTGATCTACCTGAAGCAGATCTTGTTGGTGGCAGGGCACCTGATCAAAAACCTGAGTGGATTCCTACCTTGTTGGTAGAAGAGTGGACGTACCCAAGTTGTTTGGGGAAGCACTTAAATCCTTGTGTCGTCTGGATTGCTTTATTTAATTACTTGCATTGTGGCTGTGATTAGATCTTAACTAGGTTTGCTAGTTGCTGGATAGGACCCAAAGCTTAACTGTAATTACAGTTTGCTTTAGTTTGTGCACAACACTTGTGTTAGGCTCTAAGGTATAATCTCAAATATCTATAACTTTCATTCCACATTTAACTCCAAGGGAGTTGAGTAGAAAGTCAACTTTGCTAGTGCAATTTTTGATTACTCTATTCACCCCCCCTCTAGAGTAGTATCTATCCCTTCTCTTTCAATAAGGTAAAGGACCTTGATCATGGGGGTTCCCAAAGCTTTAACACGCTTCTCTTGAACAAGTGCCCAACTGAGATAAGGAAAATCTGACTGTACTCTCGTCCCGTATTCGAATACTTAAAACTCGCTTAAAGTAGTGAACCCCGTTGTTTGATTTCACTCCAATCCGGGAGATTTACTTCATCCTCTCTCGAGGGGTGGGTGCAACACTCATAACTCTTGAGTGTTAACTTCAAACTATGAGCCTCTCGTCAAGCTGAGAGTGAAAACCTAAATGGAGATTATGTATAGATTATAAAATTCCACTAGCGATAATTCAAGTGTAAATCGAAGGCCTAAACCATAAAAAGAGAAAGTAACTAAAGCATCATAACTTAATCAACTCAACCTCAGATCATCAAGATCAAGTACTAGGAGGATTTAGTTACTCATGGTGGAGGGGTAAGAGAGTGATGGATTGTATAAAACCATGACAACAAAGTTAAGATGAAGGGAGAAAGAACACTTTTATTAATTTAAAGAGAGGTTACACTAGGAAATAAAAATTACACTTGTATGAAATAAAATACTAAGCTAGCACTACCATTAGATTAGAAAAAAGAAACACAAGAACATTTCAAATGCTTTCATGATGGATTCTAAAAACATGAAATGAGAAGGGGAGAGGAGAGAAAAGCTTAAGGGAAAACACTAAAAACACCTAGAAATAAAAATGGTAGCACATCCCTTTGCACAAAATCTTGATGGAAATGTCTTGGAGCTCCTCTTAATTTATAGAAATTTTCGGCCATGGTCATGCCCCCCTATACGCCCATGACATAGGGGCATGTCACACTAATTGACTTTATGCTACAAAAAGGTGACGGGATTGCGACTGGCTCGGCATGGCGGGGTACATGCCCCAGGTACATGCCCTTATTGGGGTGTGTGTTAGGTACAGCGGAGTGGCGGATCGCCAAAAGTCTCCTGTCGGTGACGAAATTGGAACTTGGTGGACACGCCCTAGGTACATGCCCGTATTGTGGGGAGTGTAAGATGTAATTGTCAGGTCTGCACTCTGGATCAGATCTGTATTGGGATCGGGTTATATGCCCTAGTACATGCTCATGTGCGAGGGGCGTGTCTTTGATAGACCAGGCTTTATTCAGCGCCTTTTGTGCTTTGGCATTGAGTGAACTACCTTCACTCAATGCCTATGGACATTGCTGTGTTTCTTTATCCAGCTTTCTTCATTAAGAAATTTGTCATTGAGTGAGCTTGCTCAACTCAATGCCTGCAGATTTATGCAATTTATTTCCTATCCAGCTAACTCCTTTTTGTCCACCTGTCCTATCATTTTAACAAGGACTTACCTGCATGCATTAACTTGCAACCATATCAAATACAACTTCGTGTATATCATTGACTTGTTTTACTTATTACAAGTTAGGGATATTGGGATCAACGGACTCAAAACTCCACGTAATCAAGTCATCGGTACAAGGGTTAAGTTTACGAGAACCCTACTGAAAGTGAGGGATAGATCTACTTTATACTATAGGGGGTGAAAAGTGTATACTAAAAAACTTTAATTTATTTATATAGCAGATTTAAAGTAAGTGATATATATAAGATATATATATAAAGGAAAAAATCACAGCACACAAATTAAATGAATAACAATCACAGATGACAAAAGTAAATTTATAGTTGTTCCCCAATAAACCTGGGTGCGTCCACTCTTCTATGACGCTAGTAGGAATCTACTACATTTTTTGATCAAGTGCCCTACCACCACAAGATCTATTTTCTAAGAGAGATCTAGCAACCCTTTTAGCTTTTGATCAGGTGCCCAAAAACCAAACTTAAGCCTTTTGATCAGGTCACTTAGGAACATAAATATAACTTTTGAAGGGAGTTAAAAATCTTGTACACAGTTTAGAAAGGAAAACTAAAAGTAATAAGTGTGTATTCTCTGTCAAGATTCTCAAAGAATACTTGTGGATTGATGATGCAAAAAGCTCCCCTTGATTTGTATATAGATTATGATCAGGAGAGGGAGACTTTTCTTCAGGGTATAGGCCTTCAAGAATGTTGTTTATCTCCAGTAGAATTTTCAGACTGATGTGAATTTGAATGTCTCTTGGAGAGTCAGAAGCAAGTAATCTAAAATCTCTATGAGTGCCTGAGTTAGTAACCCAAAATCTATTTCGTGATATTATTGCAGCAATTTTCTGAATGTATTTTTATTCTCTGAGAAGAATTCAACCATTTGAATTGTATAAACATTCTTTTTATTGTCTGAAGAATCTCTAAGGATTTGTAATGGCTAGATTCAAATATTTGGAATAAAATCAATCCTTAACTGCCCTGGTTATTAATTAGAATAATAACTCTGTGAAAATCCCATATTTAATGCTGTCAGAAATGGCTATATCAATTAAGACTATTTTGCATTAAATACCAGAGTATAACTGAGAGAAATTAAGTGTGGAATCATTCTGCCTCTGAATAAATATAACGGCCCAAACACTGTAAAGAATTCGTCGAACTCAGCAACCATTTTGTCGACCTGAGCTTAGAGTTTGTCGAGCTGAATATGTCATTTGTCGAACTCAGCTTGGCTGTTGTCTAGCTGGGATGCAGAGTTAAGGTCAGAGTTCGTCAACCGAAACTCATCTTTCGTCGATCTAAACTCAGAGGTAGAACTCTATGTTCGTCGAGCTTAGCTTGGCTATTATCGAACTTCGCTCGGCTTTCATTATCGTGAATTCTGCATTCGTCTAACTAAAAATCTCTGGAATTCTTCTGAAGGATCAACCCTGAAAAGAATAACCTATGACCCTAGACTATATATATTGGGTCAAAAAAACATCCTAAGAAAATGATAGTGATCCTAGCCCAAATCAGTAATTGGGTTGCAACAATCTCTCCCTATTTGGGTGAGGACACTATTTACAATAGAATAACATAAAGTAGAAAATATCTAATAGAAAACTTTCAGCATGTAACACCCCTATCCGTCACATATCATATAGCAGTAGGTCCGGTCGGGGCCCGACACCATATACCACGGACAGACCGGTGGGTTACTAAATGAAACCATTCTTCCAATCACAAACGTCATACACAGAGAAACTAGCGGAAGCTTTTAAGTAGTTGAAAGAACCCAATCACAGATAGTATATATCATGAATGTCCACTAATCACAATAGGAACGAAATAACAAATTACACAAAATTACCGGCCTTATGGACTTACAAGAGTTTATTCAATTAAACTGTGTCTTTCAAACATCGGCACGCAGGCTGGTCACACATGAATAAAACAAGTAAACATTCGCATGGCCTTCGAGGGCCGGATCAACAACCAGGGCGTCAGCATGCAACTTGCCATTAGGCTCTGTAGCACCTGCAAGCAACAATCCACCGCACGGTGGCAAACAAAGAAACGGTCAGCTAAAGCTGACCAAATTATAACAACCACGCCCCATTTTTTCGGGGTGGCGATGCTCCTTCCCTGCACTTTATTAACATAACCAACAATATAGTGAAATTTCACATCACAACAGACGTAGGAATGCACGACCACACACCCCATGTTCTCAGGGCACATTCTCGGTGAAGCCAGTCCGAACCCGGACCGTTCCATGACTCCACCACCGTCCCCAGGACGACAAACCTCGTGAGCATTTAGTCCTTTCAGCCGCAGCCTAGACTAGTTCTGCAAATTATCGACAAGTCCAATGTACTTTAGGTCACTTTAACCGAAGCAGATGGAGCGGGTAGGGTTCCACCAGTTAGTTGCTCACCCCGCCACGGACATTTGGCCTTTGACGCAGGAAAGCTTCCCTTAGTCCCAACTATTGACCAAATACGGTACATAGCCCCTCTATGTTCCAAGCTGGCTCCCAGGCCACCGAACCGGCAGAACTTTGTGTCCACCAAGATTTCCGAGTGCATCTTGGGGTTAATCCCCAAGACTCCCTGTTGCAATCTACCACGTAGAAAACTCGAAAATAACAATCGACACGGAGTCTTCTCCGGATATTCATTCATAATGAAACATCACCGATCCAAAACAACTAATTCGGGTAGGATTCACACACCATGCCTATGTTCGTACTTCGATTCCGGACTCTACATGCCAAACAAAGGGGACTATTCATGTTTATCCGAAGGAATACCTCAAACTCACCGCATACTAGCGAGAGCAGGCTTCCTATGCAAAAAGGGAAGAGGACTTCACATGTCCAAGTAGAGAATCGTTACCCTAGCATTTATCTTCGACGCCATGATGATCCAGTCGGATTGAAAGCACCGTATTGGCCTCGCCTTCGTAGATCTAGACTCAGATCGAGAATCAGAGCTCCGAAGCTCCGCCGGCAGCCGAATTCCTCCTCTCCCCTCCTCCTTGCTCCCTCCTCTCTCTAACTCCTTTGAAAGAGACAGCTTTAAGTGAAATGAGGAATAAATATCCTAATCCTAGACGTAAACTGATGCGCGTAAAATACGGCAAGCATACCGGTCACACAAGTAATAAAGTTGGGAATAAATCCCCGGATGTCGGTCTCTTGAGGAATGCAATTAGCGTCGAACGATTTAGACTCTAAAACTATTGTTATGAGAGTTAATTGAAATAAACAGAAAAAGAAGGGGCTTTGGTTGGTGGTCTTACGACCGATTACACTAATGTAAACTATGCGGGTCACAATCACTTCTTCTTAAGGCGAGGTGGATGTAGCGGCCGCGATGCCGTACTTCGGTTGGTGAGTGGACGGAAGTCTAGCGAGTGAGGTGATTAGTGCGGAGTGAAATTGAGTGAAACGAACGTGTGGAGTGGAGCGAGATGGAGCGAGGCGCATCAAAGGATAATTCTCCCAAGCACGATGAAACACAAATGATCCAATATAACACTAGAAATTTATGTTCATTACATGCCTAAACAATCCATGCAACAAAAAGAGAGAAAATGAAAAACCACGAGATTGAAGATCCACCGCGGTTGTTGGCCGGAGGTGCGGGTTGTCAATCCGCTTCCAAGCGCAGTCCGAGGAGGGCTTCCGGTACCACCGAGCTGTCACCTCGAGGGCCTGTAATTCCATTCTCTAGGTATGCTTCGTCTTCTTCCTTGGTGGAAAGCTCGGAGAAGAATGCTTCAATGGCCGGGAGGGTCACCGGAGGATGCGGAATGCTTTGGAATCGCCGGAGAAGGTCCTCCCGATGATGGGGATGAAGGTGGAGGCGAATGGAACTGCTGGAGGGCGAAAATGGCGGACTGGCGGAGGTTCCGTAACGTGTCCCGTTGCCCTAATTCGCGGAACAGGGCATTTTATAGCTTGCAGAATAAATAGGGCGCACGACCACTGGCGCACGACCAGTGGTCGTGCGCAACCAAGGTCAGCGCCCGTGCGTGAGCAACCTGTAGACCTGCATCAGAAATCAAAGGCCGCGCACGATCAGCAGCGCACGATCAGTGATCGTGCGAGGCAATGCTGATGATCGTGCGGAAATAGCCAGACAGAACTTTTGTAAAATAGGGTATGACTGCGCACGATCAGCGGCGCACGAGCAGTGGTCGTGCGCGGTATGGCAAGTGATCGTGCGGAAAGTTCAAGACAGAGTTTTCTCAAATGAGTCCGGGCTGCGCACGATCAGTGATCGTGCGCCAGGAGGTCGATGGTCGTGCGTGGGTAAAAGCACACGAACACTGACTCCATTGCCAAAAACAGTGAAACGCCTATCCCGAATGCCCTCACGATCCCCAAACCTGTAGGAAAACTGCACGGGACATCAATCGCGGCAGCCGCAACAAACAATAATAATCATAACAAGAATGTAAATGTACACAAGCACAGAAATGGGCTAAAAAGGTGCACAGGGCGTGGAATGCCGTAGCTAACCAAAAGGAGTACAAATGGCGCTAAAAGGTAGTGCAAAGCTGAGGAAAAAGGCCAAGATGAGTCCAAAATAAGGTATAAAATAGGGACTCATCACACCCCAGACTTAACCATTTGCACGTCCCGGGCAAATAATCACCTTGTGGACTCAAAAATGGCTAGCTGGCGTAGTAATTTTAAAATATAGTAGGACGAGAAATCGAGAAACACAAGTGCATAGAAAATATAATAGAAGGAGTTTTTAATCATGTTAAGCAATTTATAATTTTCGACAAACTTAAATAAATACTGTCACTACTCAAAGATTGAATTTCCAGAGAATAGCGCGGTCATGTGTAGGAAGAAAATAGGCAAGTCGGATGGCAGAGCATTGCCAAAGAGCGGGGCTCGTGGTCATCTCCAAAGGAATCCACCAATGTCGGGAACCATATGCTTGCCCGTTCACACTTTCTCCACGATGCTGGTTCGACTCGAGCGTAAATCCGTAGGACTTTAGGTGAAGAGTTGGGGCTTGGGTGTAGACGTAGGTATGGATGAAAAAGATGAAAACGAAGGCTACGCACAACCCAACGGAGCTCGCACAAATACAGATTTCTCACTAGCAAAATGAATGCGAGTGCACCACACCCCCAGACCTGGTTTTTACAACATGGGTGTGTGCACCGCCTACCCCAAAACAGATATCTCAAAAACAGATTTTCATTTATACTTTTTATTTTCTCTTTTTCGTTTCTTTTTCACAATTTTTTTGCTTTTATAAATTTTTTTTTCTTTTTCAAATTCTTGAATTTCAGCAAATAACAAGATGGCAAATCCACATTATTCACAAAACCACCTCCCACATCAACAACCCAACGAGAAAATGCTAGAAACTAGAGCTCGACGCGGGTGTGCGACTAGGATTGGCTTGAGGCATTGGTGAATTGAGTGTGGAGCTGAAACAAAAGGAAGGTAGGCTCAACGGGGCTAGCGAGGGCTATGTTAGGACGGGTGCAAGGCTCAACCGGGCCAAAGTGATGGCCTACGTCACGCTCACGCTCGACTAACCGTGCACCAATGCTTCGAAAGTAGCCTGGGGCAAGTTCTTAGTCACCGAGAAAAGTGATCCGTCCTCTCGACTCGAGCAATACAAAGCTAGCGACGCCCACACACATTCCTACACTATCGAGTGATTAATCCAGATTCATAGATTTGAGTAGGACAGACAGTATTTACGAGTGCAGAAAAAATATAAATTGCAAGCATAAAGAAAAACTAAATCTATACAATTTCTACACAACGTGAGCACTCGATTAGGAGCACTGCACGAGTTTCGAACTACTCTAAATCAAAACCCTACGTCAGCACTACCATCTTAAAGTTTACACAAAATAATAAATCAACTCGAGCCGCACGCGTGGTCAAGTGCGCGCTCATGTGGGTGCCAAAGTGTGTGCAGCAGGAGTCGAAAATAATGAAGCAAAAAGGAAAACTACTGGCATGCGAAATTAAATGTGCTCGTGGAGTGCACCGGCGGCTCTTCCCCCCAGACCTGAATGAAAACATAAGCAAGTAAAATAGACATTCATCCAAGGAATGAAATCTGAAGCGAGAGAGAGTAGCTATGCTCCAAATAGGGGAGCATACCAGAAGATTGCGTGATGATTCGCGGGAGTTGCTGCTTCGCACAAAAGATAAGCTGAACCTGCGAATTAGGCCGAACAACATAAAATACAAAAATAAAAAACATAAAATAAAAAGCATAAACGAGGGGACCAAAAGGTCCAAGCTTGGGTTATCTCCCGAATAGCCCTTTTGTTTACCGTCCTTAAGGTGGACCAAATACCTGTATTAGCAGTTGTATACAATGTTTTTGCAGCAAAATAAAAACTACGGAATAGAGAGCGACATAAGGTCCCAAAACAACTAGGAGAAAAAACAGGAAAAGCGAGGCAGAGCGGCAAAGAAGCAATCAGCTATATGCCGATTTGTGGTAAGTCTTTTCGGTGGAGAGCAAAGGAGAAGCAGAATTTGTCACAGCATCTTGAGAAGGGGATTTCCCTTTGCTCAGATGGTGGGAGTCTTCGCGCCGGAGTGAAGAATAACGCTTATCGCGCAAGCGCTTGACCTCCTTCAGCTTCTCAACCGATGGAGACTTCCAAGGAGTGGATTCCACAGTTTTCCCAGATTTTATGATCGATGGCGTCATTTCCGGCACCGCGACGGTGATCGGATCAGCCCAAGCGACAGAACGCTTAGCACAGTCATGAATATTATTACAAGAATAGATGTCTAGGGATTTCTCCCTCATAGGACTAGGACTGTCATGCTCAACAACAGCATCGGTGGGAGATGGCACAGTCGCCGTGTCTTTGGTGCACTCGAACATCTTCGTGGTCAATAAGTCATTCTTCTCATCAATCGTCTCGGTCAATCCCCCCTTTGTTTTCTCATCCGTAAGGGTTGCCTTCAAGGCTTGGATTCCAGAATCTTCGTTGAAATCTGCACAACTCAGAAAAACGTCGTTTTGAACAAGAGAGGGGTGTACGGAAGTATCATCGAGGGCGAAATCATCGGCCGGCCAGGTGACGCGTCCTTTGGAAAAATCCAGGGATGCGCCACTGGCCGTCAGGAATGGGACACCGAGTATCAGAATGGAATCATTTTCTTTTGGTCCCATGACCTGAAAATCAGTGGTAAAATGTTTGCCGTTAACCTTGATCTCAACTTCCCTCACACCACCATCAGTATCAACCACATTTCCATTAGCTAAAATAAGTTATTTCCGGTCTTCAGTGTTTATTTGCAATTGCATCTTCGCGACATCCTGCAGAGTAAGGATGTTGCTAGATGCTCTGGAATCACATAAAGCAGTGGTTTCAACATTGTTGATCATACAGCTAATCACAAGCTCGTTGTTATTCCCCAGCCTTTCCTCCCCAAGGCTTTTCCCTTATTCGTGGGGATTTTTTTCGGTGTTGCTTGGGAGAGTACCATGAGTGCGCTCGGAGACCATTTGAGCCAATTGGCCCAACTGTGCCTCAAGCTTGCGCATTGAAGCGGCTTGGTTTGTCATGTTCGTCTAGGAAACTTCAACAAATCTTTCAAACATTTCAGCCAATGAATTGGTTTTTACGGCGGGGGACCCTTGGGGGTAATTCGGGTAAGGCGGCCGCGGTTGACTTCCGGAGGCGGAGGCATCATTTTGATGCTGCCCTGGTTACCATCGTTGGCCCGGTGCGTTTTGATTCCACGAGAAGTTCGGGTGATTTCTCGCACCCGGATTATACATATTTCCATAAGGCGCGCCCCTGTTTTGATTCGCGATAAAATTAACAGTTTCATTGGAAAAGGCGGGGTCATACGTTACCTCCGCTCCAGGGCACTCAAAGCTATGATGATCGGTTCCTCCGCATCCTTGACACGAAATGGCCAACACCGGAGCAGCAACAGTGGGCCTTGATGCTTCCACAGAAAAGACTCCACTAGTCCCACGGGTGGTATTCCTTCCTACGGTCCAAAAGGTGCTGTGCGTGGCGGTGTCCTGCAAAACTCTCAAAGCATCCTCAGGAGCAAGGTTCATAATTGTTCCACCAGAGACGGCATCAATCATGGCGCGGTGTTGAGGTTCGATGGAGAAGTAGAAGCTTTCCACAAGATTCCACGTTTGGAATCCGTGGTTGGGGCACTTCGGCAGCAACTCATTGAAGCGCTCCCAAACTTCCGCTAAGCTCTCTTTGTCGTTTTGCCTGAAATTAGCGATGGCCCGTCTCAAGTTCACGATACGGTCGACCGGATGGAATTTGGCTAGAAACTTTGTGGTAAGGGCCTCCCAGGTTGTGACAGTTCCAGGAGGAAGGGTATGAAGCCATGACTTGGCTTTGTCACGTAGAGAGAAGGGGAAGAGACGGAGCTTGACCGTATCATCAGAAATCCCAGCATAGCGGAAAGTAGCGCAGATTTCCGAAAAGTCTGCCAAGTGAAGATGGGCATCCTCCGTGGCCATTTCGGAGAACTGTGCGTTGTTCCGGATGATGTTAAGAATTGCTGGTTTGATCTCGAACTGCTGCTTTGCGATCGCCGGTCCGAACCCGGGGTAAATGCTCCCTACAGTGGGGGTGGTGTAGTCTCTCATGGTTCGGGCATGCGGCGGATTCACCTCATTCTCATCCCCATTCCGGTTATCATGGAGGTTCCCTCCAACACGAACCCCGTTGTCATTGTTCAACTGATCTCCCATTGTGATTGGATTGATAGCAGCGGCACGCCTTTGCGCACGAAGAGTTCGCTCGATCTCAGGATCGTAAGTAACGAGATCTCTTGCAGCACGTACCTGCATCCACTGAAGCAACAAAACAAAGAAACAAAAATCAAAAAGCACTAACTCTTATACCAATACTTCCAGAAATCATGATCGTTCAACAGTTGCATTCCCCGGCAACGGCGCCAAAAACTTGATGCGCGTAAAATACGGCAAGCGTACTGGTCGCACAAGTAATAAAGTTGGGAATAAATCCCCGGATGTCGGTCTCTTGAGGAATGCAATTAGCGTCGAACTATTTAGACTCTAAAACTATTGTTATGAGAGTTAATTGAAATAAACAGAAAAAGAAGGGGCTTTGGTTGGTGGTCTTATGACCGATTACACTAATGTAAACTATGCGAGTCGCAATCACCGCTTCTCAAGGCGAGGTGGATGTAGTGGCCGCGATGCCGTACTTCGGTTGGTGAGTGGACGGAAGTCTAGCAAGTGAGGTGATTAGTGCGGAGTGAAATTGAGTGTAACGAACGTGTGGAGTGGAGCGAGATGGAGCGAGGCGCATCAAAGGATAATTCTCACAAGCACGATGAAACACAAATGATCCAATATAACACTAGAAATTTATGTTCATTACATGCATAAACAATCCATGCAACAAAAAGAGAGAAAATGCAAAACCACGAGATTGAAGATCCACCGCGGTTGTTGGCCGGAGGTGCGGGTTGTCAATCCGCTTCCAAGCGCAGTCCGAGGAGGGCTTCCGGTACCACTGAGCTGTCACCTCGAGGGCCTGTAATTCCGTTCTCTAGGTATGCTTCGTCTTCTTCCTTGGTGGAAAGCTCGGAGAAGAATGCTTCAATGGCCGGGAGGGTCAATGGAGGATGCGGAATGCTTTGGAATCGCCGGAGAAGGTCCTCCCGATGATGGGGATGAAGGTGGAGGCGAATGGAACTGCTGGAGTGCGAAATGGCGGACTGGCGGAGGTTCCGTAACATGTCCCGTTGCCCTAATTCGCGGAACAGGGCATTTTATAGCTTGCAGAATAAATAGGGCGCACGACCACTGGTGCACGACCAGTGGTCGTGCGCGACCAAGGTCAGCGCCCGTGCGTGAGCAACCTGTAGACCTGCATCAGAAAATCAAAGGTCGCGCACGATCAGCAGCGCACAATCAGTGATCGTGCGAGGCAATGCTGATGATCGTGCGGAAATAGCCAGACATAACTTTTGTAAAATAGGGTATGCCTGCGCACGATCAGCGGCGCACGAGCAGTGGTCGTGCGCGGTATGGCAAGTGATCGTGCGGAAAGTTCAAGACAGAGTTTTCACAAATGAGTCCGGGCTGCGCACGATCAGTGATCGTGCGCCAGGAGGTCGATGGTCGTGCGTGGGTAAAAACGCACGACCACTGACTCCATTGCCAAAAACAGTGAAACGCCTATCCCGAATGCCCTCACGATCCCCAAACCTGCAGGAAAACTGCACGGGACATCGATCGCGGCAGCCGCAGCAAACAATAATAATCATAACAAGAATGTAAATGCACACAAGCACAGAAATGGGCTAAAAAGGTGCATAGGGCGTGGAATGCCGTAGCTAATCAAAAGGAGTACAAATGGCGCTAAAAGGTAGTGCAAAGCTGAGGAAAAAGGCCAAGATGAGTCCAAAATAAGGTATAAAATAGGGACTCATCATAAACCAGCAGGAGATTACCTGGACTGTCAGATCTTATTTAAAGAAAACGAACGGCTCAGATTCACCCAAAATTTCACTTAAATAGGTCTAACATGGCCTTGTACACGGTCGTGTCCCAGGCCGTGTGCCTCGATCTAGGCACGACTATCAAGGCCAGGAAATGACACGGGTAGAGACACGCCTGTGTTTGTACCTGACACGCCCTTATCGAGTTCGGACACGCCTGTGACACAGGGGCGTGTCACATAACCGTCACGACAACTGACACGTCCCTTGGTGGACAAGGGTAAGGATATGCCTGTGTCAAATGGGACACGCCTGTGTCAAATGGGACATGCCTGTGTCGACCAGTACACGCCCGTATAACCCGACCGTGCACTCCTGGCGACACAGCCCAAGTTTTCAACCCGAACAGGATACGGGTGGTGACATGGGTATTAACACGCCCGTGTCACCGCTGACACACCCGTATCGCTACTGTTCATAACCGTGTTTCCTGTCGTTTCCTTTATTGGACACAGCCCGACCAACACAGAAGGACACGGCCTTGGACATGCCCGTGTCCCAGGCCGTGTACCCCTATTTAGGCACCAAAAATTCCTTAGGATGCAATCGGTTCGTTTATGATTTTCGGGGCATTACAAATCTCCCCCTTAAAAGAATTTCATCCCGAAATTAGGTAAAGGTACACAACCTAAATTTTACTGTAGCGGAAAAACTCGGGGTATTCCTCCACCATAATCTGCTCTCGTTCCCTTGAAATATCCTCACGACCGTAATTATCCCAATGGACTTTAACCATTCGGATCTCCTTATTGTGGAGTCATTTGACTTTAAAGTCTTCAATGCATACGGGCATGACCTTTGTCGTCAACTCACGATCAACCGGCACTTGATCGACCGCAACCACTTGCGAAGGCTCTTGCACCGCCTTCCGCAACATCGATATGTAGAATACGTCGTGTAGACAACTAAGTTTCTCTGATAGCTTCAGTCGGTAGGCTGCTTCGCCAATCCGCTCCAGAACCTCAAACGGTCCAAGGTACCTCGGGCTTAGCTTCTTCAAGCACCGTACCCGTGAGACACCCTTGAATGGCTTGATCTTCAAATTTACCCAGTTGCCAACAACGAACTCTATGTTCTGATGTTTGGCATTATAGTATTTTGCTTGTCAGTCCCGAGCAATTAGCAAATGATCCTGAATAGTTCGCACCAACAATGTTGCATCTTCCACCTCCTGCCTCTTGAAAAGCTCTGCCTCACCCGTTTCTAACCATGGACAATGGCGTGCCACATTTTCTACCATATAGGGCTCGAAGGGCGCCAATTGAATACTTTCTTGGTAGCTGTTGTTGTATGAAAATTCCACCAAGTACAGGTGGTCTTCCCACTACTTCCAGAAATCTAGGACGCACATACGAAGCATGTCTTCCATCATCATATTGACCCTCTCGGTCTGACCATCTGTCTGTGGATGAAAGGCTGTGCTGAACCTCAGCTTAGTTCCTAACATTTGCTACACCAGCCTCTAGTCATTGGATGTAAATCGTCCATCCATGTCGCTCAAAATGCTGCAGGGCACACCGTGTAGTCGAACAATGTTATCCATATACAGTTTCGCAAATTTCTCCAAAGAATCGTCCTTCCAATTCAGAATGAAGTGCGACACCTTTGTCAAACGATCTACGATCACCCATATGGCATAGTTCCCCTTTTGTGATCTTAGCATACCATGCACAAAATCCATAGAAATGTCGTTGAACTTCCACTCTGGGATAGACAAAGACTTCAAAAACCTTCGGGCTTCTGGCACTCTGCCTTTTCCAATGCGCACGTTTGACACTTCTCCATGTAAAGAGCCACGTCCTTTTTCATTCCTGGCAACCAGAATAACTTCTTCATATCCTGATACATTTTCGTGCTCCCCGGGTGAATCGAGTACTTGGTATGTTGCGCCTCGTACATCAATTCATCCCATAGTTTACCCACATTAGGGACGCACAAACGACTGTCCTTCCATAACAGTCCATCAACAACATCAAATTGGGAATTTGACCCATCCTAAGCTTTAGCCATGACTTGCTTCATGTTGCTATCAAACTCTAGCGCCTGCCGAATCCGATCAGCCAGGTCGTACTGCACCTTTGTCCAGTTCAGTTGTGATTTGACACTAGTCTTCTTGTCCACACAAGAGATCTCTAATTCCTCCGGCTCCCGAATCAAATGCTCGTCATGAACCGACAACCAGTTGGCCCGTGCAGGGGCCCCGCGAGTCAATGCGTTCGTAACTGCATTGCCTTTTCTAGGCACATAGTGAATCTTGAATGTGTAGTCCCCTAGGAACTCCATCCATTTACACTGCCGCATGTTTAGATCTTTTTGATCTAACAAGTATTTTAGGCTCTTGTGGTCGGTATAGATATCGACCTTTACCCCGTACAGGTAGTGTCTCCACAGCTTCAGAGCAAATATCGTGGCCGCTAACTCCAAGTCATGGACCGGATAATTTATCTCAAGCACCTTTAACTAGCATGAGCAATAAGCTATCAGTCTCCCGTGATGCGGTAAAACACAACCCAAACCACTGCCTAAAGCATCACTGTAGATCTCAAAGCCTTCGGTCCCAACCGGCGAACATAGAATAGGCGTCGTGGTCAACCGACTCTTCAATTCTTCGAAAGCTTGCGCTCATTCCAGCAACCACACAAACTTTTGATCTTTCCTCGTCAAAGTCATGAGGGATAACGTAATCTGCGAGAAGTTATCTACGAAGCTCCTGTAGTAGCTGACAAGCCCCAAAAAACTCCAGACTTCCACTACTAAATACAACACATGCCACACCTGTATCACAACTATCTTCGCCGGATCCACCGCAATCCCTTCCCCACCTACTATGCGACGAAGGAATGCCACCGAGGACAACCAAAACTTGCATTTGGAGAACTTGGCATATAGGTTGATCCTCCTCAGTATCTCCATCACCAAATGCAAATGCTTTAAGTGATCCTCTACGCACTGCGAATACACCAATATGTCGTCGATGAAGACGATCACGAAATGGTCCAGGTACTCTCTGAATGTCCTGTTTATCAGATCAATGAACACTGATGGCACATTAGTCATCCCAAACGTCATGATAGTAAACTCATAATGCCCATATCTCGTAGTAAATGCTCTTTTAGGGATATGACTTTGCCTTATCCTCAGCTGATAATACCCGGACTTAAGATCCAACTTCGAATATACCAAGACCCCACTAACTTATCAAACAGATCGTCAATTCTTGGGGTCGGATACTTGTTCTTTTCCGCTAACTTATTTAGCTCTCTATAATCAATACAGAGTCGCAAACTTCCATCCTTCTTCTTAACAAAGAGGACCAGTGCCCTCCAAGGCGATGAACTTGGATGCACATAACCCTTTTCCAAAAGCACTTCCAGTTGAACCTTCAGTTCCGCCATCTCCTTAGGCACTAACAGATACGGAGAGCGTGACACAGGTTTGACACTTAGTACTAGCTCAATTCTAAATTCAATCTATCGCTGTAGTGGGGCTCCGGGGAGATCGTCAGGGAACACGTCAAGGTACTCGGTTACCACTGAGATACTGTCCAAAGTAGGATTTGGCTTCGAAGCCTCCACTAGTGTGAAGAACAACTCTGCACCAGCACAAACTGCCTTGACCACCTGAAGAGCCGACATCAACGTCTTCCTCGCCCCTTTCAAGCCTACAAAAGTCGTCTCATGACTAGTTCCCAACTTGACCTCCTTGCGATTGCAATCGATGTATGCCCACTACTCTGTGAGACAGTCCATTCCAAAAATCACGTCAAACTCCACCAATGGTAGTAACGACGCTTGCAAGTCAAACTCCTGACTCCCAATCCGTATCTTTACACAACAAGCTCTAGTCCCACGCATTGAACCCCCGATAGGCAACAACACATCCAATTTGTCCTTTTCCATCGAAGAAGATACTCTGATGCGTTATATAAATCCTTCGAATAAAGAGAGTGAGAAGCTCCTGAATCGAACAATGCTCTCGCCGGATTACCAAAAGTCAAAACAAAGCCTCGTACCTCCAGGCCTAAGCTAACTCGCATAAGGTAACAGGTATAAAAAGCTAAGATACTATCCATTAAACCATACCTGTCATCCTGGCAGTCGACCACATGGCCTCCTGTTGGCTAAGTATGTACACTCTCGGTTGGGCTGGAGTATAGTGTGATACGGTGGACTCCACCGCCTTTCCCTTCTCCTTATTTGTTGCTCCCAACTTCTTCTCGGACATTGGGCGTCCACTCCATCAATCACAGGCAAAGTGCCCCAGCTTCCCAAAATTGTAGCATGTGCCCGGGGTTCAGCCTGTAGTCACCCCGGATGCGCTAGAAGAAGGGACTAGACCCGAAGTCATAGCCTTCTTATACCACTTACGGTACCGAGATTTTTAGGAGTTTGGTATTTTGAACATCATTTCCTTTGCACTAGAGTGCTCAGTTGCTCCTAACTTAGCTTTCTTCGTCTTTGGGGCATCACCACGACAATCCGGGCAAAATGACCTAACTTGCCTCACGAATAGCAAGCATAAGGAGATTGGCTAGTGGATGTTCTACACTTCTTCTTCCACTTCCTGCTGTGTTCAGACATTGCTGAACCTATAGAGTTTGGTACGCTTAACTTTGACGTCTGGTGGACCTTCGCCAACTCCAATTCCAAAGACCTAGCCAACTCCACTAATGTCCGGAATCCCAGTAACTTTGGTCCTTTCAAAAGAAGTCATAAATCATCACGCAAGCCATTGTTGAATCTATTAACTGTAGTCTATTCGTTCTCCAGCACAAACCCTGGGTATCTCCTTATCATTACAAACATATGCAAATACTAATCCACAGAGTGCGTTCCCTGAGTTAAAAGAATATTCAAATGTTGGTCTGGGGATTGCGCATGCCTTCCAAGCTGGGCATTGAATATGGGGAACACCGCTTTGACTACCCTCCTAATAGTTTCTACAGAAGGAGGTGTCGCCGACACGTTGTTAGGTGCACTAATCTCCGCGAGATTATGTTATTGTGACTGCTGTGCACCGCTCCTATTCACCTATAATTATAAAGACACTCAATTAGGTGACAAACAGATTGCCTAAAAGCAATAAGACGAACACGCAGGTTCCCCAAACATTTGTATTTTCATTCCTAAGTGGACATTCATGGGTTATTTTTATGTTATAACGATGACGCACACACATGTGCTCAGCACCCCTTTAAAGAATTCGACCACAAATTCCAATAAGCATGACCGAACTAGTAGTTTGATAATAAATTGTAACACCCCTATCCATCTCATTGCATATAGCAGTAGGTCCGGCCGGGGCCCGATGCCATATACCATGGACAGACGAGTGGGTTACTAAATGAAACCATTCTTCCAATCATAAACGTCCTTCACAGAGCAACTAGCGGAAGATTTTAAGCAGCCGAAAGAACCTAATAACAGATAGTATATATCATGAATGTCCACAAACCATAATAGGAATGAAATAAAAAAATACACAAAAGTACTGGCCTTATGGCCTTACAAGAGTTTACTTAATTAAATTGTGTTATACAAACATCGGCACACAGGCCGATCACACATAAAAAAACAAGTAAACATTCGCATGGCCTTCAAGGTACGACTCTGCAACTAGGGCATCAGCCCGCTACGTGCCACTAGGCTCCGCAATACCTGCAAGCAACAATCCACTGCATGGTAGCAAACAAAGCAACGGTCAGCTAAAGCTGACCAAATTATAATAACCTCGCCCCTTTTTTTCGGGGCAGCGATGCTCCTTCCTTGCACTTTATTATCATAACCGGCAATATAGTGAAATTCCTCATCACCACAGACATAGGAACACATGGACACACACCCCATGCTCTCATGAAACATTTTCGGTGAAGCCGGTCCGAAACCGGTCCGTTCCACGACTCCACCAATGCCCCCAGGATGGCAAACCTCGTGAGTATTTAGTCCTTTAAGCTTCAGCCTAGACTGGTTCTCCAAATTATCGGTACGTCCCATGTACCTTAGGTTGCTTTAACCAAAGCAGATGGAGCGGGTAGGGTTCCACCAGCCCATTGCTCACCCCACCATAGCCATTTGGCCTTTGACGTGGGCCATGCTTTCCCCAGTCCCAACTATCGATCAAATACGATACATAGCCCCGCTATGTACCAGGCTGGCTCCCAGGCCACCAAAACGGCAGAACTTCGCATCCGCCCATATTTCTGGGTACACCTTTGGTTAATCCCCAAGACTCCCTATTGCAATCTACCATGTAGAAAACCCGAAAAAAACCATCGGCACGGAGTCTTCTCTAGCTATTCATGCATAATGAAACATCACCGATCCAGACCAACTTGTCCGGGTAGGATTCACACACCATGCCTATGTCCGTACTTCCATTCCAGACTATATATGAAAAGCAACAGTGACTATTCATGTCTACCCGAAGGAATACCTCAAACTCACCGCATACTCACGAGAGCAGGCTTCTTATGCAAAAAGTGAAGAGGACTTCACATGTCCAAGAAGAGAATTGTTACCCTAGCATTTCTCTTCAGCACTATGACGATCCAGTCGGATGGAAAGCATTGTATCAGCCTCGACTTTGTAGATCTGGACTCGGATCAAGAATCGGAGCTCCAAAGCTCCCCCGACGGCCGGATTCCTCCTCTTCCTTCCTCCTTGCTCCCCCCTCTCTTTAACTCCTTAGAAAGAGAAAGCCTTGAGTGAAATGGGTAATAAATCTCCTAATCTCAGACTTAAACTAGCAGGAGATTACCTAAACCGTCGGATTTTCTTTAAAGAAAACGAACGGCTCAGATTCACCCAAAATTTCACTTAAATAGGCCGAACACGGCCTTGCACATGACCGTGTCCTAGGCCGTGTGACTCGATCAAGGCACGACTGTCGAGGCAAGGAAATGACACGGGTAGAGACACGAGACACGCTTGTATCTCTACCTGACACACCCGTGTCGGGTTAGGACATGACCGTGACACAGGGGCGTGTCATATAACCGCCACTGCAACCGACACAACCCTTGGTGGACACGGGTAAGGACACGCCCGTGTCAACCAGTACATGCTCATGTAACCTGGTCATGCACTCCTAGCGACACAGCCCAGGTTATCACCCCGAGCAGGACACGGGTGGTGACACGGGTATGAACACACCCATATCACCGCTTACCCGTCCGTATCACTACTGTTCATAACAGTGTTTCCTGCTGTGTCCTTTACTGGACACAGCCCGATCAACACAGAAGGACACGGCCTTGGACACACCTGTGTCCCAGGCCGTATACCCCTATTTAGGCACCAAAAATTCCTTAGGAAGCGATCATTTTGTTTACGATTTTTGGGATGTTACACAACAGATATAAATAAAGTTCTTTGAGAGTTATAAACATAAACACAGTTATAAGAACATAAAAACAAAAATCAATTTTCTTTTTTACGAGCATCAGAGGAAGAATCAGTAGATGGTTTAGTAATGATTAACTTCCTATTTGGATCTACAGCTTCTTTTTGACTCATCTTTAAATCCTAAGACCCAATTATCTTCAAAGAGGTAGTGCTTGGTACAACAGCCTCCTGATGCAAGCTCATGTATTATCACATTGAATAAGTTCTTTACCTGAAATTTGTCAAGCTCCTTCTGTCTATAGGAGGACATGTTTGAGAACTGACAGGTTTCCTATCCTTCTACTTTAGCATTTTTAATATGAGATAGAGCAATAAGCTCATTAAATGTGGCCATACAAAAATTTGGGTCCATTTCTGGATCATATGTTGGTGAATGAGGCTTTTCTTGATTCCACTGTTGTTGACTGCTGATTTGCCTTATATGCTGGCTGCTTTAATTTCTTTGAGTATCAGACCTTGAGTGTCTATCTTGTCTACTCTAAGTAGCTCTAGATTGATGATGAGAAGAAGTAGACCTTTGAGAGTAAGAAATATTTCTTGCTGCACTGGCTGCTGGAGGAGGAGTAGGAGGTCCTATCCAAGACTTTTGTGGTGGAGAATTATATCTCCTCATCTTCTTCCTGTTATTTTGTTCATTCTTAGAAAATCTCATCCAGTAGGGAAGGTCTGGAGTGAGGTTTAATCCATGCAAGATTTAATATGGAATGTTAGCATTAGAGGAGGGTTTAGGAGCAACCTTTGCAAGGAGCCTTTTTTGAAACTTCCTTTTCTTAGAACTAGAATCATCTGACTCATCAAATTTTGCATCTTTTCATCAGAATCTTCTGCACATTGATCATATAGATCATCTAGCTGTTAAATCAAATCTGACTGATCTTGAACAAAAACTACTTTCAGAGTATTTACAATATCTATATCAACTTTTATATGCACATTATTATCTTCTTCTTCCACATCTTCGAAGAGAATATCATAAAAATTGGGCATTAGAGATTCATCCCAAGCAAAAGTGGGAGGGGAAGAAACTTTCTCTATAAGATCAATTATATTATCAGTTACAATAGTATCAAGGACTGGATTATTACTGGTGAAAAATCTCTAAGGTTGTTCCTTAGCTGTTCTAAAACTGAAGAATCAACTGGGCAGTATAGCATACTATAGCTGTAGAAAGATCATTCTAAACTGGAGAATAACTATGCAGAGTATCAAAAACTGATAATAAAGAATGAAGTTGACTGTGGGATGAATAGAGACATCACCAAAAGTAACAACTTCTGGAATTACTGATGCTTCTTCTGAACTTATCATCTCTATATCTAAATCACAAACTAATGGTTCTGCTGGGACTAGAAATGCAGAATTGTTTGGAGCTTCTTCATAAAACACCTCCCCCTACATTGATCTAGGGAGATCTTAATCTAGGCCCCTAGAAGAAGGGACAAAGAAGGAAGAGGATAGTTGAGAAGCTAGAGAACAGATAGAAGCAGCGAGAGGAGTTATAGCTTCATCTATCATCTTTTTGAGAGTTGGAGAAAGAAATTCAATGAGATTAGAAGTAATGGAAGAAAAATCAACGTACATAAACTCAGATGGAGCATGAGTAGATGTAGAAGATGGGATGGAAGATGAGGGGGTGGAACTGTTTGCACTGTCTAAGCATAGATAGAATGCTTAGGGAATGGAGGTAAGGTTGATGACATGAGTAATGTCATAAGGAGTGGCATCAGAAATGATTTCCAGGGTGGGTGAGGGTGGTGGAGATATTTGAGATGTCGACAGAGGAAGAAGATTGAAATTAAGTTGATTAGAAAGTAGAGGAGATGAGGGTGACTGATGACTTGGTGATTCTATATGAAAAGAGGTGGATGGAATACCTTCAGATATAATAGGTTGTTGAGTGGGGGATTTTGGATGGAAAGAAATGGATGGAGTATCTTCAGTGAGATGGGGTGGTAGTGGTGATTGAGGAATTTATGAATCAACATGAAGAGGAGATGATGGAACTTCTCCAAATAGAGAATGTTCATGAGATAGGGAAGGATCCCTTGGTGAATGATGTTGATATGTTAGGGGAGATGAAATATGAGGAGCAGAAACTTATGATGGGGTTGGGATATAGGCTGTAACAACCCTTGTACTTTCAAAAGCTATCCTAGAAGATTGAGCCCTGGATGGCTTTTGGATAACCCTGTCCCCTTTCCAAACAAGGCAGAAGTAATCCTTTTGGATGCATGGATATGCACAGTCTGAGAAACAAGAACTTCTAGAAATTTTGTTTAAAGTAAAATACCAAGAATTCTGCCATAGCTGACATATTTCTTATTAATCTTCTTCTTAATTGAATCAACTAAGATTATTCCCCAATTCACTGATTTCTTATTAACCAAAGAACACATTAACATAAATTGGTGCCTGGTGATATAATCATGTGCAGAATGTTTTCATAACAAAACTTTACTAACAACATCATCTAAGAATTTATATTCAATAAAAAAATTCTTTTTCAGTAGGTGATTAGGGTTTCCTTGATTATGTCCCATTCTATCTGGCATTTCATTAAATTCAGTACTAGATATTTTTATGTCATCTTCACATTTATGAAACCAAAAATTTAAGATAAAATATCAGGTGTCAGAGAAACCTAATGTCCTATGAATGATCAAGTAATAGTTGTAGGGTCTTGAATTTTTGCAGTGTAGACCCATTCCTTAATTTCTGTAGTGGGGAGTTTGATTCTGGTGCACATAAAGTTTTGTAAATGTTACGTCTCGAATAGTTGCAAAATAACCTTTAATATTTGATCAGAATGATAGAAGGAGTCCATGTCTATATCAAATTCTGCTTCAAACTTCATTATGAGAATCGCGCGTGATACCGCCATTTTCCTGAAACACAAAAAAGATCAAGAACAAGAGAAGGGAAATGGAGAAAGCATGGGATAGAGTTCGATGAAAACCTAAATATAATTTTTTAGAAGTCGAAAAGGCGAATTCTGTCCGACGAAAACAAAACCTCGAACTCTTGTTCGACGAAAATTCTTAAGAGAAATGCATTTCATCGATCTCCAGTCGACGAAATTTTTGCGAAAGAAATATTTTTTGTCGAGCTCCGTTCGACGAAAAAATACTTAAAACTAATCCATCGATCTCCTTTCGACAAAAGATTTATAAAGACAGTCTGTCGATCACTGCTTGACGAATATCTTACGAAGAGTACATAGTTCGTTGATCTCCGTTTAACAAAAGATGTCCAATTCATCGTGCCCAAAACAAAAATCAAATTAATGACTCTCCATTAATCATGCCTAACTGATTTAAGAAGAAAATATGTTTCTTTTTATTTAAGGGTTTAATGAAAATATCTGCCCTTTGTAAATCAGTAGAAATGAAAAGAAGATTAATTTTAGTTGTCTACATTATCTCTAAGAAAATGATGTCTTATTTTTATATGCTTAGTTCTACTATAATGGATATGATTTTGTGCAATTGATATTGCACTGGTATTATTATAAAAAAATGATTGAATTATTTAAGTTGTATCCATAATCTAGAAGCTAATTTTGAATCCACAAAATCTATGAACAACAACCACCAACTGTAATGTATTCAGCTTCAGCTGTTGAAGTAGACACAGAAGTTTGCTTCTTGCAAAACCATGGCACATGCCTATCACCAAGAAAGTGACAAGTTCTTGATGTGCTTTTTCTATCAACTCTAAATCTAATATAGTCAGTATCTAAGAATCCAGTTAATTCGAATTCTGAATCTATTGGATACTAGAGTTCAAGATTAGGGCAACCTTTATATTTCTTAAAATCCTTTTTACTAAAAATAAGTTAGATTCTTTAGGATCTACTTGAATCCAAGCTCAAATACAGGTAGTAAATATTATGTCTGGTCTACTAGATATTAAGTATGATAAGAACCCAATAATAGTCCTATATATTTTCTGATCAACAGGTTTGACATGTTCATCATTATCAATAACAACATTAAAGGGCATGGGTGTTTTCATTAGTAAGGCATCTGACATCCCAAATCATTTAATTAGATCTTTAGCATATTTAGATTGGAATATAAAAAACCATTAGGAGTTTGCTTCACTTGTAAACCAAGGAAGTAGGATTGCTCACCCATGCTACTCATTTCAAACTTTGAATGCATAAGGTCATAAAAGATTTTGCAAAGTTTGGAATCAGTAGAACAAAATATTATGTCATCTACATATATTTGAACTAGTAAAATTTTTGATTTATGATGTCTAATGAATAATGTTTTAACTACTATGCCCCTACTTAATTTATTTTCTAGAAGAAAATTAGTGAGGATCTCATACCAAGCTCTTGGAGCTTGTTTAAGACCACAAAGAGATTTATTAAGTCTAAAGACATGAGAAAAGTGAGTTTGAGAGATAAAACCTTGTGGTTATTTTACAAAAACTTCCTTTTTGAGCTCTCCATTTATAAAAGCACTTTTCACATCCATCTGATATACCTTGAATCTTTGGAATGCTACAAATGCAAGAAAAATCATGATAGCCTCCAATCTTGCAACATGAGCAAAAGTCTGATCATAGTCTATGCCTTCCTCCTTTGAATATCCTTGAGCTACCCATCTTGCTTAATTTCTTACAATGATTCCTTGAGCATCGAACTTATTCTCAAAGACCCACTTAGTTCTAATGACTGAATAGTCTTTAGGTCTTGGAACTAAATCCCAAACTCTACATCTCTTAAGCTAATTGAGTTCCTCTTGCATTATAATGATCTAGTTGGGATCTTGTTCTGCATCTTTGATGGATTGTGGTTCAACCTGAGAAATAAAACGAGCATGCATCTGATCTTGATTCAATTGATGCCTTGTTTGAACACCAGTTGATATGTCTCCAATCACTTGAGATTTAGGGTGGTCTCTAAGTTTTACAATATAAACAGGTAGAGTTGGTCGTTCAACTGCTTGTGTTACTAATCCCTCTAGTGGAATTTAATTAGCCACAATATTTTCAACATAAATCTCATGATTTTCTTCATCACTGTCATCATCAGCAATGTGTTGACAAGGATGTATTGTATCCTCTTGTGTTAGGATTAATTCATACATTTTCTCACACAGATTTGGTACCTGAAAAGATTCTATGGTAGAGATATTTCTCTTATTGTAAAACATATTAGTTTCATCAAAAGAAACATGCACAAATTTTTCAATTTTAAGTGTAGATTTATTAAACACTCTATAAGCCTTGCTGACTTGAGAATATCCAAGGAAAATTCCTTGTATAGTTTTGGCTTCAAATTTTCTTTTATGTTTCTTATCATTGTTTTGAATGTAACACTTACAACCAAAAACATTGAAATAATTTACTTTAGGTTTCTTAGATTTAAGTAAATCATAGGGAGTCTTACCCTTTAGTTTATGTATTAGACTTCTGTTAAGAACATAGTTTGTTGTGCTTACTTCCTCTGCCCAAAAGGATAGGGGCAAGTGAGCATATGCAAGTAATGTTCCAGCAAATTCAATTAAAGTTATATTTTTCCTTTCAGCTAACCCATTTTGTTAAGGAGTTTTAGGAGCAGAAAAACAATTCCTGATACCTTCCTTCTCACAGAATTTTAACATCAGAAGAGATTCAAACTCAGTGCCATGATCACTTCTTATTAATGCAATATGAGTAGAGTACTCAATCTTGATGTTCTTAAGAAAGTCTATAAGAACTTTAAAGTTATCTAACTTATTTTTCAGAAAGAACACCCAAGTGAATCTAGAGAAATCATCTACAATAATAAAGGTATATGACTTTCCTCTCAGACTTTGTACAACAAAAGGTCCAAAAAGTTCCATATATAGCAAATACAAAATTCTAGGTGAATCACTCTTAGAAATGGATTTGAAACTATTTTGGTTTGTTTACCTAATTGAAAAGCCCTACAGAGTCCTTCCTTCTTGTAAGAACCAGGAGGTAGTCCTCTAACAAGGTTATCCTTAAATAGTTTAGCAATAGTTCCAAGGTTTACAAGTCCTAACCTTTTATGCCATAGATCATTTGTTTTGCTAATTTGATTAAACAGGCATATTTCTATTTTTGCAGAGTTAAAATTAACTAAGTAAATATTACCTTGTCTAGCTCCAGTTAAAACAGTTTTGTTATCATAAGATGTAATAGAACATGATGATTTGTTAAAAGATACCTGATAACCTTCAACCATAACTTACTTTTGGAGATGAGTTTACGCTTGAGACCATTCACATAAGCTATATTCTTGAAGGTAACTACTCCAACCTTGACATTGTCATAGCCTTCTATCTGTCCACAGTTGGAGTCACCAAAAATAACTTTTGGTCCAAGCTTAGCTTTGAAGTCACTCAGGTTTGCCTTACTTCCTGTCATATGCTTTGAATAACCACTATCCAAATACCACTGTTCCTCTGTTTTAGGGTAGTTCCTTTGCAGTACAAAACAAAATTAGGTGTTCTTGACCCAGGTTACCTTGGGTCCTCGATTTCTTTCATAATGATAATTTGAAATGTAAGAATATTCTTGTTGATCCTTATAGCCAAGTGGATGATATCTCCTAGGAGGTATGATCAACTGAGTAAAGGATTTTTAAATTCTTGTGTTTGATTATATTGTTGAAAAGTGTTAAAGTTTCTATTTTGAAAAATGGGTTCGACGAATTATATTGGGTTCGTCGAGCTGAGTTCGACGAATGGAAGTGAGTTCGTTGAGCTACATTCACAGAATTATAGTGTTCATCTTTTGCGGACCATGTTCATCAAACGTAGTTCGATGAATCATATTAATTTCATCTAGCACCATTTGAATAAATATACCCAAATTCTGCGTTCATAGTTCGTCGAGCTCTGTTCGACAAATGATAATTATTTCATCGAGCTCGGTTTGACGAATTATTTTGAACATGATTTTTCTGAAAATTATTATTTTGATTTTGTTTATTTTATTATACAACTTTAGCAGTTTTATCTGTAATTTGAAATACTTTTGACTTGATGAAGCTCCCAAGCCTAGTTTGTTATTTAGCATGGCATTAACTGTACTTGTGATATTCATCAGTTTGATGCTTCTCCCATTAAGGGATTCTTCAAACTTTTTAGCCTTAGATAATGTGTTTTCTAAAGATACTATTTGTTCAGAAGCAATTCTCAAATCATCTTTAAGCTTTATATTTTCAGAAGATAAATTATCAAATTCAGTTATTTTCTCTCTGAGAAGTTTTATTTCCTTCTCAGACTTTATCAAATCATTACATAATAAATTAAAATCCTTTTTTAAATTGTTCTGAAGTAAAGTTAAGGGTAGAGATTACCTGATCTTCTTTACATTTTGATTCAGCCTCAGAATTACTGCATGATGCATTGATTGTCATCAAGCAGAATTCTTTAGCCTTTGCTTCTTCTTCATATTCACTTGAGCTGGAGGAATTTTTATTTTCTAATTCACTCCAAGTTTCAGTAACGAAGCCTCTCTCTATCTTCTTGTGTTTGCTAGAAGAAGGTTTATTGGAGTGCTTCTTAGAGTCTTTCTCCTTTATATCTTTGTTCTGATTCTCAGGACATTCTAGAAGAATATCTCCTTGTTTCCTATAACCAAAACACACAATTTCTTTAGTGGGTGTTTTATCATACCTTGGTTTTTCATTATTCCTGGAATATCTTCTCCTGAAGTCTTTTCTTGTAATTTTGTAGAATATCTTAGCCAAGAGACCTATAAGATCTCCCTTCCCAGTAGATTTTTCTTCTTCTTCTTCTGTTGTTTGGAAAGTAATACTTTTCTCTTTCCTTACTAAAGGTGAGGTCCTTTGCTCAGCTTCTCCTATTCTGATGAGCTGCTCATAAGATTTGAGCTTGCCCAACATGGTCTCTGTTGTGATCTCATTTAAACTTCTGGCTTTTTTGATTGGCAACATCCTTGAATCCCATGTATTAGGGAAATATATAAGGATCTTATCATTGACTTCTATCAATGTGATATCCTTCTCCAAGGTGTTAAGTTAATTAATAATGAGACCGAGCCTTGTGCTACAGATTCAGATTCTCCCTTTTTGAAGTTCTCATATTGAGAGACAAGGTGACATCTTCTATCTTTTCTCTCATCAGCAGATCAAGCAACCATTGTGTTGAGGGAGTTCCATATTTCCCTTGTTGAAGAGCATTCAACAACCTTTTGAAAAATTTCATCTGACATTATTTGTGCTAAGATGTTTAATTCTTTTGTATCTGCAATCTTTGCTTTCTTCTGGGCTTCTGTCTATTCTAGAGGTGGTACAACACTTGTACTTATTGTTGCAACTGGTAGAGGTAGACCTGTCAAGATGGAGTTGTAGATATCTTCATCAATAGAGTTCATATAAAGTCTAATCCTTGTCTTCCGTAGTACAAACTTATTTAGATTTCACATAGGAGGTCTAATGCCTGAATATTCCTTATTTTGTGCCATTATAAATTTCTAGGCAAAAATTAAATCTATCAGATCTTATGGTTCAGGTGTTAGCCTTTAAAACCAAAGAACCTCCCTCTGATACCAATTGAAAGTGAGTGATAGATCTATTTTACACTAGAGGTGGGGTGAATAGTGTATATTAAAAAACTTTAATTTATTTATATAGCAGATTTAAAGTGATATATATATATATATATATAAAAATGAACAATCACAGTACACAAATAAAATGAATAACAATCACAGATGACACAAGAAAATTTATAGTGGTTCCCAATAAATCTGGGTTCATCCACTCTTCTACCACCCCAGTAGGAATCCCCTACAAGTTTTTGATCAGGTGCCCTGCCACCACAAGATATATTTTCTAAGAGAGATCTAGCAACCCTTTGAGCTTTTGATTAGGTGCCAAATAACCAGACTTATGTGTTTTTATTAGGTGACTTAGGAACCAAAAGATAACTTTTGAAGGGACTTAAAAACTGTGTACACAGTTTAGAAAGAAAACTAAAAGTAAAGATATTGTCTTCTCTATCAAGATTCTCTGAGAAGACAAGTGGATTGATGATGCAAAAAGCTCCACCTGATTTATGCAGAGATTATGATCTAGCAAGGAAGACTTTTCTTCAGGATGTAGGCCTTCAAGAATTTGGTTTCTCTCAAGTAGAATTTTCAGACTGATGTGAAATTGATTTTCTCTTGGAGAGTCAGAAGAAGGTAATCCAAAATCTCTTTGAGTGTCTTAGTCAGTAACCCAAAATCTATTTCTTGATAGTATTGCAACAATTTTCTGAATGTATATATTCTCTGAGAAGAATTCAACCATTTGAATTTTAAAAACATTCCATTAATTGTTTGAAGAATCTCTGAGGATTTGTAATGACTAGATTCAATTATTTGGAATAAAATCATTCCTTAACTGCCCTAGTTATTAATTAGAATAATAACTCTGTGAAAATCCCATATTTAATGCTGCCAAGAATGGCCATATCCATTAAGAATATTTAGCGTTAAATACCAGAGTATAACTGACTGAAATTAAGCCTGAAATCATTCTTACTTTGAATAAAAATAACAGCCCAAACACTGCAAAGAATTCGTCGAACTATGCAAACATTTCATCGACCTGAGCTTGGAGTTCGTCGAGCTAAATATATCATTCGTCGAACAAAGCTTGGCTATCATCGAGCTGGGCTGCAGAGTTGAGGTCAGAGTTCGTCGGTCGGAACTCAGCTTTCATCGAGCTAAACTCAGAGATAGAACTCTGATTTAGTCAACCTGAGCTCGACGATCGTCGAACTGTGCTCAGCTTTCGTCGTCTTGAATTCTGCATTCGTGTAACTGAAATTCTCTGGAATTCTTCTGAACGAGCAACCCTAGAAAGAGTAACCAATGACCTTAGACTATACATATTGGGTCAAACTAAACATCTTAAGCAAATGATAGTTATCCTAACCTGCCACCTCATCATGCTGGTCATGCTGAGCTCTGGAATTCTTCTAAAGGAGCAACCTTGAAAAGAATAATCTATATGCTCCTCATGTCCTGCCACCTCATCTTACTGGTCGTGCTGGTGCTGCAGCTCCTCGAACTCCTATGGTCACAACCGACTATTAATTATAAAGTATACGCCATTTTGTACTTGCCTCACCCCTGCGATGCTTAGGTACCGAGCAGGAGGATGAAGCAGAGGACATTGAAGGGTACACAAAGGAAGCAGGTGACGTTGAATATATTTTATCAATGGTTATATACTAACAATTATATCTCTATACAAGCAAGTCTATATAGCGCATGTATGATACATAAATTAGTACTGAAAAGAAGTGCAGTAAGTAAATTAAAGAAATGGATCAGAAAGTAAACTACCTACCACTATGCTATCATCACAGAAGTACCTTAACTTAAATAAGTGCCCATACAAACTTATAAGTTAATGTTTCAAAAAATATAACTTATCAAATAAAATAGCCTATACTAATTATATGATAAGGATCTATTGTGGGTATGTCCTAAGTATGTATGTATGTTATGATGAGTTATGTGGGTTATGATTCATACAAGTGAAACTCACACACACAACCATGTTATCACAGAACATTAGTTCCCTCTTTTTAGAGTTAGCTGAACACTCTTGTACTACCATTGTGGATACTACAGTAGTGGAGCAGGTGTCTCCACTCCTAGGTGGTTATGCACTACCAGGCCTAGACCTCCCATACGCCTTTATACACGTACTAGGTGCACTCTAGTGTCTCTGCATAGTAATTTTTGGCTACCTTCCAGTCTTTTTGGTCAAGTGTGAATTTTTGGGGATCAACCTATAGATCATAATGTAAAACAACCAACTGGCCCCTCAAAACCTCACCCCACGCTAGAGTCCCCAAACTGCCATCAGTGTGACGATTAACCAGTATCGCATGACCCGCCACAAACATGTTCTATACATATGTAAGTTATTTCAAACCCGAGCCTTTAGCTTGTAGTATCAACCCATCATGAAGTAAACCTCTCGAGCCTCCAGCTCGCATGACTAACCTGTCCTGATATACAGTTTCTTGAGCCTCCAGCTCGTAGGACAACCTATCCTGAATCCCTCCAACCTTATACGGGTGAGTTTTCACATCATTCCCTTAACCTATGAAACTACTCTTGTTTTATTATTGTTGTACATAGCAATTTATGGTTAGTCCATTGACTACCCAAGGCATGCCTGATGAAGCACTCTTAAGGGCATTAGGAACTATGACGGGTTAAAGCCCAAAGCTCCCTTTCTCAAGAACACTTACTTTTATGAGTGTTTACCAATTATTAATACCCAACTCTCGATGCTGCTCTTGAGTGAACCTAATGACTTAAGGTATTGGTTGGGAGAGCGACGGTCTTCTGTCGGTCCCCGTTATAGTTATTCTCCTTGGGATTTAAACTCTAACACTCGTTACTATGTAGTGAACTACTTGTGATACTAACCAGGGTTTCAGCTTCCCAATACACTTCTCAATCCAACCACCTATCATTCCCTTGTAGGACCTAGTGTTACACGTCACTTTTGCTAAGCGCATCCCATGACCTAATACTAACACACATCAGATGACTTCCAATTCCTGGGTCAAAGGCCTCTAAATTTTTATCATGGGTATGCCATGTGTTTTAAATTGACCATTCAGAATTCCATCATTTTTCTAAATTTTTTGGACAATAATTTAAATCATTTAATTAGATGACCTAGGTCACTTTGAACATGAGCTACGTACTATATCCAGTGGTTTATTATATCTAAATAATTTATCTGGAGTTCATCTAGGTTAAAAATGACTGCTCAGCAAAAATCCTAATTTTTCAACTTGATTTACCATTCATTTTCCATTTATGATTATAATCACAATAATTCCATTTTCAAATTAAGTATCTCAAATATTCAACTAAAAACTCAAATAAAATTACTGGTCATTGAAATTGTCAAAATAATACTCAAAACATTATTTCATACTCTTAGCCAGTTATTGGAGCTAAAAAAATTACATGTTAATATAATTACAAAAAATGCCTCTACTAAGGTATTCAACATAATTAACCATCCAGATATTTTAATAAAATTTACAGCCATTTATATCGCAGAAATAAGGGCCTACACATTTCTCCATAATTTTCTAAACATTATTACGCATACTTTTAAATCAAATCCCAAAAGGTAAAACTGTAATTACACTAATTAAATAAGAAATAATTTTCAACCATGCTCATAAATTTTTCAAGAGGTGTGGAATGACCTATTGGTGCTTGTATAAAAAATTTGGAATTTTCTAAGTTCAGTAGCCCTACTTTTCATTTTTATTCCTAAAGGAGCTAATTTTTCAATAATTCCAACTTATGTGATTTTTATCCCAAAAAATCCCTTTCTTTATATAGGAGGTGTATTCCATCTCTATGAGCCCCTTTAAAAAATTTCATGGACATGCATTCGACCAAATGGGCTAATTTCTAATTTTTTTCCCATTTTTGCTATTTGCACACCATTCACAATTCTAGCTCCACCATGCATGTTGGATCCTCCAATATGCAAATGTCCAAATGACTCCAAACTTTTATAAAGGCCATATGATGACATTAGAACCAAGCCACCCAAATTTGGGGTCATTTTGAATAGGGAATCACCCTAAATTCCATTTATTTAATTAATGGTGTTTCTAAAAAAACTATCAAAAAATAACTCCCACAAATTCTGATTTTTGGGCAGGGTTTAAGTCTAGCACATACACATGCATGACCTAAGTTTCACTACATGTGGACTTAGGGTTTGACCTAGGCTTCCATTTTTTCTGCAATAGCTTAGGAGTAGTCTTAGGAGATTCGACCTACAAAGAGCTATAGAGCTCGAAATTGCAAGTTTATTATGTCCAATAAATGGTAAGTCCTAGATCTACATTTTTATGTTGAAGAGTGTTTATGAAATTGCTCCTAGGTCGCCTAAAGTAAACATGCAAGAAGTCTATAAATGTGTGACATATTACACATTAATTAATTTCTAATATTATAGTTTAAATCAAATAAAATATGTGGCATCGGGATATCGTCCCCGTGAGCCAACGACGAGCACTATACCTTCTTGTGCTGACATAAACACTTGATTTCGGCCACCTTGGCTACCGCCGCTGCTGGCGATTGTCGCAACCACCTCTGTTTAGATTGTGGCTAGCGTTTCCCGCCAATGTGGCCACCGATGTGGCCACGGAAGGTGGCTCCTCCGGCGAACCCGAGCAAGAAAAAAAGCTCGGTAAAATCACATTTCCCTCACATAATATCAGGCTCAATTGAGCCCGATTTCTCTCCTAAAAGATATAGAGGACTAGCATAAGGGGAGGGGAGGAGAAACGGACCTAGATGAAAGCTTGACGGTGGGTGTGGTAATGGTATGGCATGGACGATCCTAGCTCCGACAATCTAGCTCGATTTCTGGTTTCTCTAGCTAAGACCCTGCTCCAGCAGTCATTTTCCACTCCCTAGGATTCTCTGAAGGTGATGGTGAGCTCGAATGAAGGTGGGGTTGGCTAGTTGTGTGGTTTTTCTTATTGGTGTGGCCAGCCTTGAGCATAGGATGTTACTCCTTGCTGCCAAGTGGCCACCATCCACTAAAAATGGCTATAAATAAGCTTGGGAGCTCAGCCAAAGGATTGAAGTAGAGGGAAGGAGGACTAAGTTGAAACACCCCAAATTGGGAACTTAACTTTTTGTAGCTATCACAGGGCGACAATGAGTATCACTGAAGGCAATAACGATAACACTCAACTCACTTAACGCTTTGAAGCGTTAAGTGAGCTCAACGTACTCGATGCCTTAAAGTGCTGAGTGGGCTAGTAGAATGAATATCGCATGGCGATATTGGTTATCGCATGGCAATAGCCCAACACTCAATGCTCTCGATTCTACAAAGCATTGAGTGAGATATCAGAATGGAGACAGTGAGTATCGCTAGTCGATATTACTATGTTGCTTTAAACATGTGCCAAATGGCCGGTAAGCGTCCATTAAGCGGAGGTTGACTAGGGTAAAAATGGCGAAAAGCTGATACACCGCGCGAAAGTTGATATCACACGGTGATATCATCTTATTTTACCAGTCAGCTTAAATCTTGGCCTTTGCTTCCATTTGATAAAATGATCCTGTGGTTGGGATTAATCATGATGTCACATAACACGAGGAGTGGTGGAAAGAAGTCTAATTTTACTTCTCTCTCTTCATTTCAATTTGCTCTCTTGGAAGAAGGAGCTAAGGAAGAAGACTGAGGCTTAACCTGAGCTTGGAAGGCTTGGTGAAGGAGATCTTGTGGTCAGAATTAAGAACAGAGGCTAGATCTGCGAAGAGGAAAGTGATGCTCTCCTTTCCAACCTGATAGAAAAGTTTGGTCAAGGCTCCGAAAAAGATTACAAGGGTAACGATCTTCCTTCTTGGACAAGTGAAGTCCTCCCTTTTGCATATGCATGGAATCCCCTACCAAGAGGTGGAAAAGTGAAGGGAGTTCCTTTGGGTTGATATGTAATATCCCCAATTAGTGTTACATATAGATCATGAAATTTGTAGTACGAAATAGGTGTGCTATGTGAAGCCCATCTGGACAGGTTGGTGTGGATTGGTGATGTTTTTTTTGTGATCCGAAGAAGACTTCGATTATAAACAAGAAGTTTATGGGGTATGTAGGTAGTGCCTGTGAATTGTGAGTAGTCGGAAGTACTTGAGTTGTACTCCAGGAAAATACCAAAGAAATTCCACGGTTTTAAGAACTGTTGGATGTCGTCGGGAGAAAGTGAGTATCGTCGACGACGATAGCTCTTGGTGATCTATTAGTGTTGGGTGATATAAAAGACAAGTGTTTCTTGCACTGCAGGATGCTGTAGAGTTTTCTGGACTGATGTTCCAGATACGGCTAAGCCTTGGTACAGAAAGAGAAGTTCTTTCAATAACGCCTGCAATAATGAGTATCGCTGGCGATAGCTGCCAAATAGAATTTTATTATGAAGCCAGTCTCTCGGAGATAGTGTGGCTAGTGTGAGCTATGTGCTCTAAAAGGCCATCGAGCCAAATGGGAAAGAGGAAGTCGACCCGCGCCAGTTTTGTCTTCTTAACTGATGATTTCAGATCCAGTGTCACAACCTGCATTTTCTCAACATTTAAGTTATATCAGAGTAAGAGAAAATAAGCACTGTGATGCCACGCTGTGTAGGGGATAATTGTAGGTGCTCAGGCAAGACTCCAAACTCTGTAGTTTATATGAAATTCATAGGTTATTAAGTAAAACCAGTTTAAGTTTAGAGGGTCATATCCCTCGGTGTAGTAGATCAGCTAGTCCACGCGTAAAAGTATAGTTCTACGTTGTGGATATACTTTGATTATGTCTAATTAACATCCTATACAAGAATAAACATCCCCGAAGGATAACATGCGGAATGCAAGACTCTAGATTTATTATAAGCATAAAAATAGTCTTTACATTTGTTAGAAAATAGAATTTTAGTTTTAGAAATATAGCATGTATAAAATACTAAAAGTAATGCTTTTAGAAGTTAAAATACCTAACATGCAACCTAGCATAAATATTCCCAGAGAGCAAGTAAACACAACCACAAAATAGGCCAATTAGGTAGCTTAGCAACGTAATTAACATTTCAAAAGAAAACCCCCAGTGGGCATCAACAACCTGACACTAACCCCCTGGAGAGCATAATTTTCTGTACTAATATGAAAGTAACAAAACAATACCTCACTACTATGTGGAAAACCTCTACAAAATAGCAGTCCACTAGAAAAGTTTCAAAAAAAAGAACACCTCAGCAAGAAAATACAAGTGGCAGTAGAATTCCATTAATAGACAACAAATTCTCAAAAGGGTTACCAACCAATGACTAGATGATTATAAGGAATAATCAACATTTAAGCCCAAGGAAAAAGGGAAGAAGGAACTCACAAAGGTAAAACATCCCATGTTGCACCAAGTGCTATAAGGATCAAGCCTTAAATAACATAAGAAAAAACATACATAAATGAAAAAAAAATTAATCAATTCATCATTAGAGAGCAAAAACACAGGTCAAGTCCGACACAAGCAGTGCGAGGGACCTACCCAATGCACTATAGTGGAAGGGACCTACCAAACACACCAATAGTAAAGCTTCACTGGGCCTAAGAAAAGGTGGTCTCATGCCTCGACAAACTCAGAACCGGGGAAAAATCGGTACCTGCGGTGGAAGGTACCTACCCAACACACCAGCAGTCACAAACCCGCAGTGGAGGGGACCCATCCAAAAGACTAGCAACTACCAACCTATATAGGGTAAAAATGAACAAAATCGGGCACCAAATGCCCTAACATCCATGAACATGCAAAACTTCAGCCAACATTGGTTTATTCTACTAAAATGACGAAGAAAACCCCAAATTAAGACTAAGACCCATTCCCATGTAATTGGACAAGAATCAACAAAATAATTCTAATTTCACAAAAAAGTGTCGTGTACACTCGACGCCACGTTGAGTGCGTTCAATGCACTCGACGCCACGTTGAGTGCAGTCAACACACTCGATGCCATCTAGCTAAACTCGGCAAAAAACCAAACCACTCAACGCCGCGTTGAGTCCACTCAATGCCTCGTTGAGTCCACTCAATGCCTCGTTGAGTCCACTCAATGCCTCGTTGAGTCCACTCAATGCCACGTTCAGTCCACTAAATGTTTTCGACGCTTTTTGACATAGACTCGTATTTCTAACATAGTGAAGCTTCATTCAACGCCGAGTTGAGTGAATACCACTCACTCAACAATTTCTTACTTAGACACTTAATTAAACGATTGCGTTGAGTGACACTTAACGCCGCAATGAGTGAAGTTAGCTCACCCAATGCTTTTTCCCTTAGCCGCTCAGACACTTAACATGGTGTTGAGTGCATTCAACACACTATATGCCGCGTTGAGTGAGGTCCGCTCACTCAATGCATTTACACTTTGATTAAATTCTGATGGCGTTGAGTGTATTTAACACACTCAATGCTGCATTGAGTGTGTGAAGCACACTCAATGCTTTAACACTTAGCGTTCAAATCTGGTGGCATTGAGTGTATTCAACACACTCAATATCGCATTGAGTGTGCATAGCACACTCAACGCTTTTATAATTAGGCTAGAAACTGAATATCAGTGCTAAGGCAATACTCAATGCCTAAGACAGCAACTTGGCAGAAGTGTTATCCTACCTAAACAGATGGTATTATACTTACAACAACCACTAATTTTTTTTTCAAAAATTTAATTAGTAGTATTAATAATATTTTTACAGTATCTAAACCTAGATCAATAGCAACTTACTGTTATGCTCACTCAGGAAGCGGTTTCTCCTGTAACAATACTCCCTCACCACAGCCACTAGTTTGCTGCTAGGCTAAGAACTATTCGGCCTACTAGGACTGAAAAAGTAACACGAAAGCTTAGCAAGGGTGTAAATCACCACTTGACCCAAGATTTACAGAAAACTGATATGAAAATTAAGTTGTGGAGAAGGGGATGAAAGAAAAGATAATGTGTGGAAGTGAGGTTAATAATATTCTCCAATTCTATTTTCGATAAAGGCAAGTGTACCTTACCGTTTATATTATAGGATATTCAAGGTTTAATATCAAGTTCGTATTTCTCAGGGCTATTTGAAAACTTCTACTTTGAGGAGGTTACTATTATTTTATTAACAAATTTTATAGGGGTTTGTTTTACTTAGCTAAAAAGAGAACTCATTTTTCTTGCAAATAAGGGGTAACAACTAATGTTAAAGGGATTAGTACTTGATTTTGAATCACTTTGAAATAAGAATTTCAAAATGAAATAACAACCTTGATCTTAATAAAGTAAGAGGTCCTTGATCGTGGTGGTTCCCGTAGCTTGAACACACTCTTCTCAGAGAAGTGCCCAACTGAGTTTAGGAAGATCCAAACGAACTCTCGACCCGTATTCAAATGCCTAAAACTCGCCTTAAGTGGTGAACCCCGCTATTGGATTTTGCTACAATCCGGGAGATTTACGTCACTCTCTCTCGAGATATGCGTGCAACTCTCTTTTCACTTGGGTATTCTATTCAGTCTTCGAGCCTCCCGGCTAACTAGGAATGAAAACTTAAGTTGAGATTATATATCAATAATATAGCCACACTAATTATAAACCAAGAGTAAATCTGAGGCCTATACTTTTTAAAAGAGAAAGAAAGCTAAAACATCATAACTGATCAACTCATTCTCAGATCATCGCGATCGAGTAATAATGAGAATTTAGTTACTCATGAGGAAGTAGTGAATAAAAATCATGTTAAGAATATGCATAATAAGAAAGAGAGAGAAAGGGAAAGAGAAGAGCAAACTATTTTATTTATTATTGCACAACAGTCACAACGAGAACATAAGGACATTACAAAAAGAGTTTCCAAACAAATCACAAATGTGATAAAAGCGAATACAAGAACGTTAAAACATGAAAACTTTAAGCTAAAAACTCTGAAATAAACTCTCAATAGCTCTCTATAAGGCCTCAATCTGCTCCTTAAACACTTGGAGCTTAGGTCTATTTATAAAAATTTTTCGGGAAGTACAGGCCCCCTACACGCCCGGGTCGGGCGTGTACCTGGGGCGTGTCAGATGCAGCGTGACTTTGCTGGCTGAAATTGAAGTCCAGAAGTGAATGGCGTGGAAGATAGGTTTCACGCCCTAATGCCACACCTATGTACAAGGAGCGTGTCAGATTTAGCGTTACTTTTGCTGGCTGAAATTGAAGTTCGGAAGTGACTGGCGTGTCAGATGGGTTACTCGCCCTACTGACATGCCCATTTACGAGGGGTGTGTTAGATTCAGTGTGATGGTGGAGAGTGGAAAAGTCGCGCTGTAGTGATTTTTCTGACTTGGAGGGACACACCTCGGGGACACGCCCGTGGTGGTGGTACACGGGCATGTAAGCTGAATTTTCCATGAACTTGACTTCAGACCGATCGCTTCATTCCAACTGAGTTACATGCCCTAAGTACATGCCGTGGTAGAATGTGACCCGGGAGTGTGTAACAGGAGAGAACCCAACAAAACTAAAAAATAGAAAATAAAAAAAGTTAGAACAATAATTGAGAAAAGAAATTAAAAAGAACCTAAAAATATTAAAGACAAAAGACTAAAATGAGAATATACATATTTTTGCCCTAATAAACTAAGATAAATTATGCTTCATCAAATTCCCGCATACATATTATTTTTTTGTCCTCAAGCAAAGACTACGACTTAGCGAAATAAAGATGATTAATTAAAAAGTTTTAAAATCCTATAAACGAGTAAGACGAGAATTTTGAGGTAGAGAAATTTTGAAAAAAGAACTAAAAATTCCAACTTTAACTTAGCACAGAATTTTATAAATTTCACTAAATATAAAAACAAATCATCCCAAATTTTTACAGAATTAAAACTTAATAATGTAACGAGTAAAAAGTGCATTGAGTCACTAGTAAAGTTTAAGAGACATTAAACCATAGTAATTCAAGACAAAGATTAATATTTCAATCAAAAAACACTTGCTCAATATAGTTTCTCGCTATTATACTGAAAAATAAACGTAGGAAGCATGAATCACAAGGGCTTTAATTAGGCATACAGTTAGGCTTAGGTTTTTAAGGGTGCGATATTCAAAAGATAAATACGAGGGATATTTGCACACTTACAACAAAAAAGAAGTGAGTTTTGTTAAAATAATGCTAGCCAAAATAAATACTTTTCACATTTTTATTTATTTTTTCTTTTTCTTTTTAAATCAAATAATTTTTTTATTTATTTTTTATTTTTTTCATTTTTCATACTTAAATATCTCCACTTTTGTCGCAAAAGATAATACAAGGATTTTTACAAAAAATTTCAAAAAGATGCACATTACCATTTAAAGCTCAAAAACAAATTTAAAGTGTGCATATAGATAAGCTATTTGGTCGTGGTGAAATAAAAAGTGGGGCTACAAAAAGGAAAGGAAAAGGCACAAAATGGCTAGCAACGATTATTATTAGGCGGGATGGAAAGGCTCAAACATTTCAAAAGAAATTCCTAAATAATTTTCTTGCTTCCTAAAACTATCCAAAGTAAAGCTTTGAAATATCAAAAGAAGATAAGCACAAAAATATAAAGTAGAGAATTTGCTTTCATGAAAAGAATGATAATAGGCATCTAGACCGGTTTGTGTCTATTATACTAAATATTAATTAACGTTTAAAAATATTATAATAAGGAAAAATACAAGATGAGAGGTTTTATAAAAGTAAAAGAAATAAAAAAAAAAGTCTATGGAAAAGTAAAAAAGATTCAAGAAATTTTTCAAAAACAACATACTACCCTAAATAGGAACACTACATGAGTCAACATACTACTCGTTAAACATATTTAAACAGAAAATTAATCTAATTTATTCTAACTAAGCAGGTAGACATGAGCTTAAAAATAGTTAAATGCAACGTAGTGGGGTACTAATTGATTTGGTAAAAACTAACTAAATTTAATTTGGGATTTTTTCAAAAGTTTATATATATATATACAGATAAAGTAAAATAACTAAGGAAACACTCCCCCATACTTAAAATTAAACATTGTCCTAAATGGAGAAGGAGGAGAAGGAGAGAGAGAAGTTAATAAAGAAAACTGAAATTAAATAAATTAAAACAGGTACTTCTCGGATTTGTGAGTCGTGAATGGCTGCGTGATGCCACTCCCCGATTCTAGTGCTTTTGAACTTTTTGAAACATCATCTTGAACTTCTAGTGGAATCAGCAACGTTGGAGTCGGCGATTGCAAAAACTCAGCATGTTGGAGCCGGCCGGGGCAAAAAGTGAAAAATAAAGAAAATAGAAAAATAGAATCTTCGGTTGCCTCCCAAGAGTGCCCTTTGTTTAAAGGTCATTTGAGCTCGACTCAAAACAATATTGTCCAGTAATAAGAAGTCATAAATTATTATTACAGTCCAAATAATAGTAAAAAAAGTCGTTCAATAGTTTGATAACACTAATTGTTTTGTCGCAGTAAGAATTAAGTCGTTTGACAAATAGAGCTTTAATCAGTGACTGTTTACTTTGAATTCACCCTTATCCGGTTGAGAAATGAGAACTGTCTCATATGGCCAAGACTCTTCTACAAGAAAGGGGTCGTGATAAAACTTTGTTCGCTGTTTATAAAGCCTATTACTCTTGTGTACGTTCATGCGCCACACATCGAGCTCGTTCATCTAGATTTTACGTTGGTCGGCAGGTTGGGTTGAATCTAAATTCAAAAATTTAGGTGCCCAAAGTGCACGGTGCTCTAACTCGATCAGAAGGTAGCATGCCTTGCCATAGATCAATCTATACAGCGTGCAGCCAATGGCCTTGTTATGTATCGTCCGATATGCCCAGAGTGCATCATCGAGCTTTAGCGCCTAATCCTTCCAATTTATAGAAAGAGTTTTCTCTAAAATACGTTTCAACTCTCGATTAACAATCTCAACTTGACCGCTTGTCTAGGGGTGATTGGCCGTGGAGAGTTTATGTGTGACACCATATTTTGCCAATATTTTGGCGAATTGGTTATTACAAAAATCGGTGCCCCTATCACTTACGATAGCTCGAGGCGTGCCAAATCGAGAAAATAACTTTTTAAGAAAATCAACTACAACTCGTGCATCATTGGTGGGAAGAGCTTGTGCTTCCGCCCACCTCGATACGTAGACGACAGCTACGAGGATATGCATATTTTGATTAGATGGGGGAGAGGTCCAACGAAATCAAAACACCAAAGATCAGAAAATTTGAACTCTAAGAAAAGATTTTGATGCATTTCATCCTGGTGGGAGATATCACCTGACTGCTGGCAGCTGTTGCAAGTACTTACAAGGGTGTGAGCATCTTTAAAGAGCGTGGGCCAATAAAATCCCTCCTCCAGCGCCTTTCTCGCGGTACGATTTGCCTGATAATGACCACCTGTTGGTCCCTCATGGTAAAGCTGTAAAATGTGTAATCCTTCCTCAATCAAAACACAATGTCGCACAACCTGGTCCGCACAAACACGAAATAAAAAGTTAGCTTTCGAAAAATAATTCTTCAAGTCAGAGAAGAACTTCTTCTTTTGCTAACTCGAGAATTCTATTGGAAAAACCCAGGCTACTAAATAGTTAGCCAGATCGGCGAACAAGGTTGTGGAACAATTCTTTAGATTTTCTTCAATGAGGAGGCGCTCTTCAGGGAATTTATCATTAATATCAGACTCCATTAACGCTTGATCAGCAAGATTCTCTAAATGCGATGAATGATCGGCTGACAAATTTTTGGCACCCCGTTAGTCCCAGATTTCTAAGTCAAACTCATACAAGAGGAGGATCAATCGCAAAAGGTGGGGCTTGGCGTCCTATTTGCTTAATATATACCTAAGTGCGGAGTGATCCGTGAAGACTATGATTTTTGAGAGAGTGATGTAAGACCTAAACTTATTGAAAGCAAAAACGATCGCTAGAAGCTCCTTCTTAGTGGTGGTGTAGTTGGCTTGTGCCGACGTGAGTGTCTTGCTCGCATAATAAATTGGGTGAAAGAACTTATTCACCCGCTGGCCTAAAATAGCGCTGACGACAATATCACTTGCATTACACATGATCTCAAATGGTAGTGACCAATCAGGCACGACTATGATAGGAGATTTTACTAATTTTTCTTTAATTAAATTAAATGCTACGAGACATTCATCGTTAAAGAGGAAAGAAGATTCTTTTTCAAGAAGATGGGTTAATGTCTTAGTGATTTGGAAAAAGTTTGAATGATACGACGATAAAAACCTGTGTGGCCTAAGAAAGAAACTACGAATCACTTTAATGTTCGTTAGAGGTGAAAGTTTTTTGATAACCTCGATCTTAGCCCTGTCGACCTCGATCCTTTTTTCCGAAATCTTATGGTCGAGGACCAATCCCTCTCGGACCATAAAGTGGCATTTCTCCCAATTGAGGGCTAGATTAGTCTCCTCACAACGAACACGCACATGCTCAAGATTTTTTAAACAATCCTTAAACGAATTGCCGAAGACTGAGAAGTCATCCATGAAGCTTCCATCACCTTTTCTACTAACTCATCAAAAACTACTAGCATACATCTTTGAAATGTAGCTAGCGCATTGCATAACCCAAATGGCATCCTTCTATACGTGATGGTACCAAAGGCACAAGTGAAGGTGGTATTCTCTTGGTCCTCAGGTGAAATTAGGATTTGGAAGTATCCTGAGAGACCATCAAGAAGACAGTAGAAAGAGTGACCGGATAGGCATTCTAAGATTTGGTCGATAAAAGCTAACAAAAAATGGTCTTTTGGGTGGCATCTTTCAGTTTTCGATAGTCGATGGACATCCTCCAACTCGTAACAGTACGGGTTAGTATTAATTCGTTGTTTTCATTCGCGACCAACGTTACGTCGTCTTTCTTCGATACAACTTGTACTGCGCTAAGCCAAGTACTGTCGGAGATGGGATAGATGATTCCCGCATCTAAGAGTTTGATCACCTCAGCCTTCATGACTTCCTTCATATTAGGATTTAGTCATCGGTGGGGCTGGACAGTACTGCGGGAATTATCTTCCAAGAAGATCTTATGGGTACAGAAGGAGGGGTTAATCCCCTTTATATTAAATAACTCTCATGCAATTGAGTGACGATGATTTCTTTAAAATAGAGCCAACTCAGAAATTTCTGAGTCGCTCAAATCGGAAGACATAATAACGGGAAGCTTAGAGTTGCTTTCTAAGAAGAGATATTTGAGGTGAGGGGGGGGGGGGGAGTTGCTTCAACTCTAAGGTGGGTGGTTTCTTGTAGGAGATTTTTATTTTTAGGGTCTCGATGTGTAGTGGTTTAGGTGGTGTGGGGCAAGATACTTCTTCTAAGCAGAAGAGCTCGACGAAAGTAGGTTCATTGTACATTAAAGATATTGACTCAGGTAGTGCAGAACATTCATTTTCGAAGCATTCTTTTAGGTAGAAACATGAATTATCATAAACTAAGGTATTACACATCGAGTGGCTTATACTAAAAGTGATTTCATAATCTCCAACCCGAAGGATAATCTTTCCATCACTAACATCGATAATAGCTCGGGAGGTGGCAAGGAAAGGGTGGCCATGAATAAGGGGTACTTTGGCATCCTCTTCGATATCTAGGATAACAAAATCCACTGGGAAGATGAATTTGTCTAATTTAACGAGCACATCCTCTACTATCCATACCGGATACTTAACAGATCGATCAGCTAACTGGAAACTCATTTTGGTGGGGTTTGGAGGTCCTAGACCTAGTTTTTTAAATAGAGAAAATGGCATGAGGTTTATGCTTGCATCTAGATCAGCTGAGGCATGCTTTACTAACGAATTACTGAATAGGCACGGGATGGAAAACCTTCTAGGGTCATTTACTTTTTGAGGTAATTTGTTAAGTACAACTGCGGAGCATTCTGCGTTAAGGGAAATATTAGAAATATCCTCAAGCTTTCTCTTATTAGAGAGTATCTCCATGAGATATTTCGCATATTTCCGCATTTGGGAGATGGCCTCGAAGAAAGGAACATTGATATGAATTTGTTTTAAAATTTCTAAAAAAAATTTATAACTCTCCTCGCCGCACTCATTTTTTAACTTAACAGGATAAGGAATATTTTAATTAGAGGCGTGCGGCGTAAACATAGCAGATACATTCGAAGCTAAAATAGAAGGAGGAGGAGTATAAGAAGATACCATGGGTTTGGCATTTTTTAAAGCTATCTCCTTTCCGCTATGGATGGTGATTGCATTCGCGCTTTCCCATAGGTTTTGTTCGGTATTTCCGGGCATAGTTCCTTGTTGTCGCTCAGAGAACATCTTTGCTAGCTATCCCACCTGATTTTCCAAACTTTTAATCGAGCTAGTAATGTTCCTAATATTAGATTCATTTGAGGCAACGTACTTGGCTCTCTTTAAGCGAAGAGGGCTTTGGCTGTTGCGGTGCAAAAGTGGGTGGATTTAAATTAAGGTCAGGAGCTAGATTATAAGCAGGATTTAGATTTGGAGGGTGATGCAATCTCGACAAGTGCACCAATCATAGTCAAGTAATAAATTGGGGGAGTTATCATCCGAGTATTGAATCTCTCGAGGAGTGCAGATTGGGAGTGTGTTCTTCCTCATTGGAGAGTAATTGCAAATGCAACAAAGGTTTGGAGGATGAGTTTTTGTTCTATAACTACTAAAATTAATTACGCGGGTCGCCTTCACCGCTTCGCAAGCGTGGAATACTCAGATGAGTATCAGGGCCTGCGGTCGTAACCATTGAGGGTTGAAAGCACCTCTTCACTAAGCCAACCCCTAACACACATTAGTGTGGCGCATCACCAAGCAACAACCCAAAGCAAGCAAAGGAAGTAAATCTACATTAAGAACTATAGCAACAGTCGCTATAGAAAACCATCATGAACATTATTAATAGCTCCTAGCAAGTTTAGCAAACATCCAAAGCAAAGAAACAACATCTAAATGAGAGTGCAGAGGAGATTTACAACCCAACGCATGAAGGCTAGCCACGATTCTCAGTCAGAGACGAAGGTTGTCGGTCTTCATCTGGGCTCGGTCAGTGGTTGACGTTCGAGAAAGCTTGAAGTGTTGTCCCTACTTCAAAGGCATTTTCCCTATCTTCTTCAAGAACCATGAAGGTTGGTAGTCATCGGAAAGCTCTCCAATGGCAGTGAAAAGGAACTCCAAATGCTCCTCTTGAGAAGGAGATGAAGGAAATGGCGGAAAAATCTTTGCTTACGATGAAGTTTGGAGGAAGAACGGCGGCCGAACGAGCTCTCCAAGGAGGAGAGAGGAAAAAGCTACCGGAGGGGGATTTTCCTACTCATAGAGGTGGAAATGGCGAACTAATCCATGCTCCAGTCAACTCCTGAACTTAAATATGGGCAGGTTAGAAAAATCATCACGCACGGTTTGGCGTACGATCGTGCGTTAGCCGTGCGATATTAATTTACAAAACAAAGCTATGGAGGAAGATGAGTTGACCCGTGCATTTTACTCGTGCACTGCCTGTGTGTGATGGAAAACACACAGGTAACCACAGAGCGTTGAAATCTATATAATAAAGAGGACCCGACCATTTTACTCGCGCATGTACGCTTCTTCCCATGTGTGAAGGAAAATGAACGATTAACAACAGAGCGCTGGAAACTGGCTAATAATATGCAGACCATGTGATTCCTTCTCACACAGTTTGGCTGAAACCATGAGGGAACAAAATGCACAGGTAGCCACAGACATCCCCAGGATTGCTCTGTATAATGCACGATTGCGCTGAAAAAGTGCACGAATAAATTTGCACGACCGTTCTTTTCACAAAGGAGCTAGAAATATAATTCCAGACATCTCGACCACCGGCACAGCGAAAAACCAAAGCTGGGGCCCAAGCTCCCATCACCAATACACAGCATAAAACAACTAAATCCGCACGGAGAGTACCCCAGTACTTACCCCCGTCATCCCAGTGCAATTTGCAAACCAAAATGGGCCGAAACAGTGCAACCATAGCTAAGTGAAGCCCTAATCAAATAAATTACTTTTCCTACTGAAATAGTAGTGTACATGCAAGATAATAGGCCCAGATGAGTCCGAAAAACCTATAAAAATCGGACTCATCACACCACAATACTTAAACATTTGCTCGTCCAGAGCAAATCATCCCTAACACGAACGAGAAAAATAGCATAGCTAGCCTAAAACTGGGCAGTGGAGTACCATGTGAAATTGTATGCTCACGCTCTTTGGAATACCGTAGAAGGAATTTCTGATTATGCACTAATAACTTATATATTTCTAAAGGTGTATCAAAATCTTATTACTACTCTATTATAGAATCGAGGGGAATCATTCGGTCATGCGCAAGGAGATAACAAATAAACACTGAGTTGAGCATTGCCAAAGCAAGGGCTCGAGAAAACCTCCAAAGAAATCCACCAATGTCGATGACCATAAGCTCGCCTGTTCACACTCTCTCCACGACACTAGTTTGACCCAAGCGTGAATCCGTATGACTTGGATTATAATGGAGGCTTAGGCAAAGGCGGGGTGGGTATACAAAGATAAACATGAAGGATACACACACCTAAAATGAGACCGCCCAAAAACACTCACAACTACACGCAACGACAAACACGCACACCGTATCACCAGACTTTGACTTTTGATGGTGTGTGCACGCACATAACGATCACAATATAACAAAATTTCACAACTCTACAACAAAAGATTTTTTTTCTTGTTTTTTTGTTTTTATTCCACATTGTGAATTTTCATTTTCATTTCATTTCATTTCATTTCATTTTTTTTCTTTTTTGTACCAAATAACAAAAATGAGTCAAAAACACGGTAACACCACAAGCGGCAAAAAGCTCCCGCATAACAGCCACACATAACGGAAACAAAACTACAATAAAACAAACCAATCGAGCAACCACATTCGAGTGTGCGAGTAGGAAAGGCTATTTGGCTTTGGTAGTGAGGCATACGGATGCCAAAGGAAGGGATAGGCTATATGGGGATAGCAACGGATAGGCGTCGGGAATGGTACAAGGCTAAAAATTAGAACAAAGTTACAGCCTACATCACGCGCGCACTTGAATAACCATGTACCCATACTTCGAGAGTAGCTAGGGGCAAGTTCTTAGCCACCGAGAAAGGCAATCCTTCCTCTCAACTCGAGCAATATGAGGCTAGTGATGCCGACACACCCCTACACTTCCGTTTGATTCAAACCGAATTTGAAGTAGGCGATTAAAATAAACAAGATTTACGCCAATAAAAATAAAATACGCTATAAGCACAAAAAGAATCTAATTCTACACGTATTCCTTAATGAGATATGAGCACTCGATTAGGAGTCCTCACGGAGGCAACATTTTACTCTGCCTCACAATACTAGGCCAGCGCCAAGATTTTCCAAATCGTACACTAGTGACGACAAAACTCATGACGTGCTCCTATTCAAGCACGCGCTCAAGTGTGGTGTAGTGGTATGTAATGCCAATCAACATAGACAACAAATGAATAAATTCTTCTAGTATGACAATTGATGTAGGGCACGGGTTTCGACACCGTAACGGCTAAGGGATTCACGCGCTCGCTTAATTATAATTACTATTACGCTCACACGAAGAATAAACACAGCCACTACGCAAGTTGCAACAATTAATTTAATAGGATTCGGGGGGTTCGCTAGGCCCCTTAAGATAATATCAAGGCTATAGGCCAAGATCCTCTCAAGCGAAATGAACCCACACGGTTCGGTCGAGCATACGTTGTACCAAAAGAGACACCACCGAAAATAAGGATTCGGATAACGGGTGGTTCTCTCCCAACGAAATAAAATGAGGGCCGCCACGCCTCACGAATTCAAATGGGAATCAAATAACAATAACAATAATTTAATAGATATTATCCACGAAAATTCTACCAATCACAAATCACACGATATGCTAAATGCCCAAAGAAAAGATCTAAGAGAGAAACACACAAGAGTGGAGACGTTCGTTACCCAACCGGAATGGATGATTCCGATTTAACTCTCTTTGGATCGCTCCGTTCCAGATCCACCGAAAGCGTGCCGGTTGGAGAGAAACTCCAAGTTCTTCGTTGCCTTCCGACGCCGTTGAAGTTTCACAAGATTCACCACAAGCTTGGGCCGATTCATCTCTTGGATTAGAAGATGGGGGAGGAGGGAAGGAAAGGGGGGAGGCCGAAATTTTTGAGAGGAGGAGAGGAGAGGAGGAGGAGGAAATGAATTTTCCAAGAGGGGAAGAGAGAGGAGGGGGAAATTCAAAATTTGAATTTTGGTTTTCAATTTTTCATTCTCTAATCCATCATGAAAACAACTTGCCTATATATAGGCTACATCATTAGTTTGGCTATTTGCAGCCCATAATAACTAAATAAAAACAACACTCATTAATAAAAAAACACAATATGGCATAAACATTGCCAAATAAAAATATAATTAAAATCTGAAATAATATTTAAAATGACGCGGCGATGGCGATGGATGTAGCGGCAAAGTTCCAACATTAAAATGACGCGGCGATGGCGGTGGATGTCATGACGCGGCGATGGCGGTGGATGTCGCGGCAAAGTTCCAACATTAAATGACGCGGCGATGGCGGTGGATGTCGCGGCAAAGTTTCAACATTCCGACTTACGGCAGGGTCATAAAGATCTTCAAGCTCCATATGGCGACGAGCAACGGCACCAACAAGTAAACCATCATCTCAAGGCGGCGAGGGAACATCAAGTGTGAGCCGACACCAACATCAACCGGGTCACCATAGTCATCCGGAAGGGGATCTTCTGCAGCAACATGATGCGGATCTATGACATGTACCGGGTCACCATCATCGTCCAGAGGATGACGCTCCAAATCAACAAGCCGGGGGATGACGACGCCATCAATCCTCCCCCTCTCAAAAATACTCATCACTGATGAGTAGTACCGTGTATGATCGTCGAGGAAGAGGAACCTGCAAGGCAAAAAGTGGTCTTGGGGGGACCTCAAAGACACATTAGTCAAATAAGAACAAGGAATTTCCACAACATCAATCAACATACCTCCGATGGAGACCGGAGAAGAGAACGATCCAAACAAACTATCACCACCCAACCCAATAGAAAGCATAATGGAATATGTAAACGGAGAGATAGACTTTTCAAGGGGCATAGAAGCATGACGCGTAAAGTATGAAAAGTAGAAAATAGGAGCGATGCCCCAATCAATGGAAAATTCTACAAGAAATGTCATGCTACTAAATTTCCATAAGATTCGCAAATAATGGACTGGCCGGTTCATAAATATTTCTGAGATGCCCGGAGGCATCCGTTCAGGGACGAGACAAACCAAAACCAAATCACTTATATAACGGTAGGATACGCTCCGATTCCAACAAACAATCTTAGAACTGTGTGGGGAGAACCCATGTGTAACGTGACTTGCCTTAACAGTGGGCAGTAACAGGACCAAGTCAGGTGGCACGGGTGCTATAAAAGCAGTGGCAAAATCAACGCCATACAACGTCGTAGTTTTAGATTTAAACTTAAATTTAAATTTTAAAACGTCATGAATAAAAGCTAACGGAAAGCACTCATCACTATATATAGAATGGGGCGCTCCCGGATTTGACATGACGTACGGGCAACACAACTTAACATTCGTAACTACGTTCACTAGCATGTGCGTGCACGGGTCATCAAAAGGCGGGGGATAAATGCGTGCGACCGGGCTTGGCAAATAAGTTTGTCGAGGGGACATCACGTCATACGGCACGATCGCCAAGGTACCACTAGTATTCCAATTCGAAACCTCAAAACACGGATTTGACTTCCAATAAAGATCATCCGGTCGCAACCCAATAAAGTCGTAAGAAAATTCAAATAGTGGATTCGCTCTTACGGAAAAATCATCCGACATGTCTTCTAAATCATGTGGTAATTCATGTATTTCAGATTCAGTGATCGGATCATAGATCAGCAACACTACAATGAGATCAGGCATTACAAACGGTAGAGAGTTAAAATCACATTCAAGTTTTGGTAAAGGTGTTAGTATTAGGGGATGCTCATCCGGTTCCACTTCAATATCGTATTCCAAAAGTTTAACTCCTTTACTAGAACAATCTTCCAACACATCAGTCCTGACATCAGTTACAGTGAAAATCTCAGAAACGGGCACTTCGATACGTCTCGGACTAGAAATAACAAGCTCATGTCCTAACAGATCGTCAAATGAATCACGACTGAGTAAGCTCTCAGCAGACTGTAATTCTTCTGACTCAGCTAGAATATCAATCGACTTAGGATCATCAAAAGGCTCCACAATAGTCAAAGGGGATGGCTCCAAAATTTCATCGAAAGGGAGTGGAGAGGGTTCCTCAAATGAGAAATCCTCATCCAAGTCACTCGGGTAACCAATCTCCTCATCGTCACTCATGTTGTCAACATTAACAACATCGTCCTCAGTGACGGGCGTACTCGTAATCGCAAGCTCAGATTCAATCACGCTGATAGGAACACTCTCGTAAACAGGAAAGGGTCTAGTGCCCAGGCGGGGAGAACTAAAATCATGAGACATCCTCATACGGGAGTACGAGGGAACATGCTGGTTCGATGTAGGCAAAATCTTAGGCGGCGACTCACTCAAATAATCAGACGACGGAGAGCGGCAGTATGGAGGGTAATACTCATCCGTTAATAAATTCTTCATAATCTGCCAACCTATACGTGGGTCGACGGAGGGCATTCCTAAACGTCTTTCCTCATTGAGCCAGAAAGTTTGGGCTCGACCAAATAATTGCAGTCTCGCAACGGGAATCCTGTGGGGATCCACAATACAATATTGCTCAAAATAATGCTCCATGTCGTTCACCCAACATAGAAACACTCGCGGTCCACCTAGCCCATCATATGTCGGAGCAGGAATCCTAACACGCCTAGAGGTGCGCGAAACAACTTGATTAGCCTTTAGTTGGCCAATCAACCCCTTAATCTCTTCCACTACCGGGCAATGGACTGGCTTTCTAACTTTCATGACGGAACCTAAAGATTTCATTCGGGAAACGTGAACATCGTAGGCCATTTTTTGTGTTTTAATTTTCAGCGGGAAAATGGGGAAAGACTACTCGGATTAAGTGCACAAATACAAAGAAATATAGTCTGGTTCTATTTAATTTTTCAAAATCGATTTGTTCCCGCTAATATTTCAAAATAATATATCTATTTTTTTTTGATATTCTTGCTTGCAAAAATATGGAGATTATTAAAAATTTTTGCTGGATTTTTTTTACTGAGAAAATAAAAATCTAGGCGGCTATTGGCACACCAAATACTAAATTTCAAATTTATTAATAAAAATAAATACTTAATGAAAATTAAAATTTTTTTGATTTTCTTACTAATAATTAGATGGATAAATTCCAGAAATTTTAAATTTTAAATTTTAAGAAAATTAAATTTTTCTTAAGGTCGCTATTTGCAGACCAACTATTAAATTTTAAAATAACTTAATAAAAATAATGACTTAATGAAAAATAAATTTTTTTTTTTGATTTCTTATTAAAAATAAGATAGAGAATTTCCAGAATTTTATTTTTTTAGATTTTGAGAAAAATTTTAAATTTTGAATTTGGAATTGGAAATTAGAAATTTGAAATTTGAAATTTGAAATTTTGAAATTTGAAATTTGAAATTTGAAATTGGAAATTTGAAATTTGAAATTTGAATTTTAAATTTTGAAATTTGAAATTGAAATTCGAAATTTGAAATTTTGAAATTTGAAATTTGAAAATTGAAAATTGAAATTTTAATTTTGAATTTTTGAAATTCGAAATTTGAAATTTGAAATTTGAATTTTGAAACTTGAAATTTGAAATTTCGAAATTGGAAATTTGAGATTTGAAATTTTAAATTTGAATTTTGAAATTCGAAATTGGAAATTTGAAATTTGAAATTCGAATTTTAAATTTTGAGAGGGGTGGATTGCCAATTAGGAAATTGACGAGAACCTCCCTCTGATACCAAATTGATGTAGGCCCGCTCTTTCGAGCGTTTTGGTGGCCGACAAATTAACGCGATGCTCTCGAATAATTCTCACGTTACACTCTAGCATTTAACGTCGCAGCGGTTTAATTAATATAATTATTAAACAACAATTACGGAGGGTTCGCAAAGCCCTTCAAGATAGTACCAAGGCGATAGGCCAAGGTCTTCTCAAGCGAAAAGAACCCACACGGTTCGATCGAGCATGTTGTACCAAAAGAGAAACCACCGAAAACAAAAGATTCGGGCAAGGGTGGTTCTCTCCCAACAAAATACAAACGAGGGTCGCCACGCCTCACGAACTTAAACAAAAATACGATAAACAAGACAATAACTAAAATAAAATAAACCACGAAAAAATCAAGCGTTACACAAAATGCGCAATTTGCCAAAGCCACAAGATTTATCTAAGGAAGAGAAACACGTTAAATAGAGATTTTCGTTACCCAACCGGATTGGATGAATCCGGTTACGCTCAACTAGAATCGTTCCTCAACGGCACCACCAGAGATACGCTGGAGGGAGAGAAATTCGTCGCCTTCTTCGTGTCACGCTGTATTTGGAAAAGTCCCGGCGGAATCTTCTAAATATGGAAACAAATATCTCCAAATAAGGCAGGAGAGAGAAAAGGTGGTGGATTGAGAAATATTTAAGGAATGAAATATTTCTAGTATGGTAGGCTAAGAGCTTAATTTGGAAAGTGATATTTGGATTTAGGACGGGGATGAGGAATGGGTCGGGCTTGTTGGTGTTGGTGGTTGGCGGCTAATATTTTGTGGTGGAGGGAGGGGCTCGGGTTGTTGGAGTTTGGTGGTGGCCGGTTTTGTGAGAGAGGAGGTGGCGGCTTGGAGGTTGGAGGAGGGGTCGGGTTTGCAAGGGAGTAGAGGAAAGGAAGAAGAAGGAGGGGGGCCAAAACTTGCCTTGGATAGGAGGGGGATTTCAATTCTTGAAATTGGTTTTCTTTTCATTCATTCACTAATCCATCATGAAAACAACTTGCCTATATATAGGCTACATCATTAGTTTGGCTATTTGCAGCCCATAATAACTAAATAAAAACAACACTCATTAATAAAAAAACACAATATGGCATAAACATTGCCAAATAAAAACATAATTAAAATCTGAAATAATATTTAAAATGACGCGGCGATGGCGATGGATGTAGCGGCAAAGTTCCAACATTAAAATGACGCGGCGATGGCGGTGGATGTCATGACGCGGCGATGGTGGTGGATGTCGCGGCAAAGTTCCAACATTAAATGACGCGGCGATGGCGGTGGATGTCGCGGCAAAGTTTCAACATTCCGACTTGCGGCACGGTCATAAAGATCTTCAAGCTCCATATGGCGACGAGCAACGACACCAACAAGTAAACCATCATCTCATGGCGGCGAGGGAACATTAAGTGTGAGTCGACACCAACATCAACCGGGTCACCATAGTCATCCGGAAGGGGATCTTCTGCAGCAACGTGACGCGGATCTATGACATGTACCGGGTCACCATCATCGTCCAGAGGATGACGCTCCAAATCAACAAGCCGGGGGATGACGACGCCATCAACAATGGTAAAATGCACGTGCGTGAGTACCCTGTATAAATCTCCCCACCAGACTTTGCCTAAACATCCTAACACAATAATGTGAGCATTAAATTAAGAAGTTGGTAATGAGAAGGGGTTACCCAATGCTTAGAAATGAGCATACCTGAAGATTGGTGTTAATTTCTGTCGAAATTCCACGGCCTGAATGAACTCCACCTGCAAACAAAAATATCTCTAAGCACAACAATCATTACTAAAGAATATGCACATAAAAAAAAACTAAAATAAAATAAAGGGTTGTCTCCCAGGAGCCACTTTTCTTTACCGTACTTAAGGTGGACCAAATACCTATATTAGCAGTTTAATATAAAGTTCAAAAACATAAGCACAATGCACAACGATTAATTCCAAAACATCACACACAACATTGAGTAAAAATTATACTAAAAAAGAAGAAGAAGGGGGCCCGAAGATCCTTCACATCTAAGCTAACCACTGACTTGTGATAGATCCCCCCTGATATGCGAGATGAGGGAGAAGCGCAAGCTTTAGGGCCCAGGGAAGACGAATCTCCCCTGCCCCTAGCCTCTTCCTTCTCGCACTGGCGGGCAAAATCCATCGCCTCGCGCATTCACAGTTCTTCTATACGCAATTCTACGGATGGAGATCGCCAAAGTTATATAACCACTCCATCTATTTCAGTAATAGCTCTAGCTTTTCTGTCTGGAGGCATCCTTACCTCACCCACGGCAGGTGATAGATCAACCCAAATAGCCTATTTTATAGTTTTATCCCAATCATTTGGCTCAATATAAGTTTTTGATTTTAATTTTTGCACGCTTTCAATAGCCGTGCACTGCTCCTTAGTCTCAACAATGTGACTTTCACTCCGATCACTACTACCCTTCTCATCCATAACTTGTTGCTCTCTAAGCAACTCCGCTTTTATTTCCCATTTCTGCAACACACCTGTCTCAACAACACTAGGCAAATCGTTAGATAACACAACATTCAATTCCTACAGTTTTCCAGGTTCATTCAGAATCATAGTGGTAAGGGGCGGCGATAAAGGCGTATTAACCTTGAAAGACAAGGTGATGCTGCTCGAATTAAACTACAATATCACCCCACTAGCTTTCAGGAATGGGACCCCTAAGATGGGTTTTGAAGCATTCCCCATTGGACCAAGCCCCTGGAAATCAGTGACTACCGCAGCCCCGTTCAATATAACTTCCACCTCCTTTATCTCACCGTCGGTCTTCACTACCGACCCATCGGCTAGCATGAGTGATTTTTGGACATTTGACTCGATATTTAAATTGAATTTTTCAACATCTTGCAAAGCAAGAATGTTGCAAAAAGATCCGTAATCAAATAGAGCCACTATCTCTACCTCATTTATTTCACACTTCACAGCCACTTCATTTTTATTACAATCATCCATCTCCCTAACACACTTCACTTGCTCACAGGGATTTTTTTTCTTGTCGCTCGGGAGGGCTCCGCGAGTACGCTTAGAGAACACTTGGGCCAGTTACCCCAGTTGCGTCTCCAAGTTTGTCATGGAGGCAGTCTGAGTGGCCATGTTGGATTGAGCCATCTCCATGAATTTCTCCATCATCTCTTCTAATGCACTCTTTCACTTCCCCTGCGCGTTCAGATTATAACCCGTCTACGACGGTCGTAGCTGGCTATGAGAAGCTTGAGCATCAAACTGATGTTGGCCTCCCTGCCAACTTTGACCGGGAGCATTTTGGTTCCAGGAGAAATTCAAATGATTTCAAGCATTCAGGTTATAAGAATTGTTATAAGGAGCAGCACGGTACTGATTATTTATAAAGTTCACACTCTCGTCAGCAGATATACCTGAGGGATCAACAAAAGCTTCTCCAGCTGGGCACTCATATGTATGATGGCCGGGGTTTCCACAACACTGGCATGAAATAGTCGTCACCTGAGCTGGAGGAGGGGTCGATCTGGTCAGCAATATTATCCCATTCATAGTAGGATGGCTCACCGCAGCTTACGGTCGCACCGTATTTACCTCGAACAAACTTCTCGTACCCTTAGGAGCGTTTCTTCTAGCAGTCCAATACGTGCTATGAGAAGTGGTATCAAGAAGGTAGCCACAAAGCCTCGTCGGGAGTCAGGTTCATGATAGTGCCTCCAGTCACAACGTCAATCATAGCCCTATAATTAGGCTCAATAGCAAAATTAAATATTTCAACCAAATTCCACGGCTCACATCTGTGTTGGGGAATCGACATTGTTGATCAGCAAATCTCTCCCAGTCCTCAGATAATGTTTCCTGGTCCAGCTACCAGAAGGTAGCTATCTCCCTTCGGGCATTCACTATTTTGTCTACCGGGTGGAATTTGGCTAAAAAATTTGAGGACAGATCCTCCCACATAGACGCAGTCCCGAGAGCAATAGTATGGAGCCAGGTTTTTGCCTTGTCCCTTAGCAAAAATGCGAATAGCCTTAGCTTCACCACAGCATCAGTAATGCCAGCATAGCGGAAGATGCCACAGATATCCGAGAATTCTGCCAGATGGAGCTGCGGATCCTCACTTGGCAGGCCCAAATACTGTCTGTTATTGTCGATCATGTTGAGGATGGCAGGCTTTATCTCCGTGTGGTTGTTCATGATGGCCAGACCGAAACCAGGGTAAACACTTCCCGCGATAGTGGTCCTGAAGTCGCGCATTGTCCTAATGCATTGTTGGACCTCAATCCGGTCCTCAACGACCCGTTCACTAAGGCCATTTCTTTCTTGACCTAAATCTTCCATTCTTTCTCTTCCTTCAGCAGCAGCAGCACGACGGCTGGCTCGCCTCGCTCTTGCGATTTCAAGATCAACTCCAAGATCTTCACCTCTATCCCTGGGGTTTGGATCTGTCATACAACACACAAAAATCGATAAAAATTTAAAAATTGACTTGCAATAACTTTTCCAATCGAAAAATACACACAACGGTTGCAATCCCCGGCAACGGCGCCAAAAAACTTTATGCAATCTCGGCAAGTGCACCGATCGTAGTCAAGTAATAAACGGGGGGAGTGATCCTCCGAGTATCGAATCTCTCAAGTATTGCAGATTGGGAGTGTATTTTTCCTCATTGGAAAGTGAATGCAAATGCAACAAAGGTTTCGGGGATGGGTTTTTATTCTATAACTACTAAAATTAATTACACAGGTCGCCTTCACCGCTTCGCAAGGGTGGAATACTCTGATGAGTATTAGGGCATATGGTCGTAACTATTGAGGGTCAAAAGCACCTCTTCACCAAGCCAGCCCCTAACACACGTTAGTGCATCGCATCACTAAGCAATAACCCAAAGCAATCAAAAGAAGTAAAGCTATACTAAGAATTGCAATAACATTTGCAATAGAAAACCATCATGAACATTATAAATAGCTCCTAGAAAGTTTAGCAAACATCCAAAGAAAAGAAACAACATCCAAATGAGTGTGAAGAGGAGATTTACAACGCAATGCATGAAGGCTAGCCATGATTCTTGGCCGAAGTCAAAGGTTGTCGGTCTTCATCCGGGCTCGGTCGGTGGTTGACGTCCGACAAAGTTTGAAGTGATGTTCCTACTTCAAAGGTGTTTTCCCCATCTTCTTCAAGAACCGTGAAGGTTGGTAGTCGCTGAAAAACTGTCCAATGGCATTGAGAAGGAGCTACAATTGCTCCTTTTGAGAAGTAGATGAAGGAAACGACGAAAGATCTTCGCTTGTGGTGAAGTTTGGAGGAAGAACGGCAGCCAAACGAGCTCTCCAAGGAGGGGAGAGGAAAAAGCGGTCGGAGGGCGATTTTCCCGCACAGAGAGGCGGAAATGGCAGACTGATCCGTGCTCCAGTCAACTCCTGAACTTAAATATGGGCAGGTCAGAAAAATGGTCACACACGGTTTGGCGCATGATCTTGCGTTAGCCGTGCAATATTAATTTACAAAACAAAGTTGTGAGGGAAGATGAGTTGACCCGTGCATTTTACTCGCGCACGGACACTTCCACCCGTGCATGAAGGAAAATCTACGGGTAACCACAGAGCGCTGAAAACTAGATAACAAAGAGAACCGTGTGTTTTACTCATGAACAGACGCCTCCTCCCGTGCGTGAAGGAAAACACATGATTAACCACGGAGCGCTGTAAACTGGCTAATAATATGCAGACTATCCGATTCCTTCTCGCAAGGTTTGGCCGAAACTGTGCGGGAACAAAACGCACGTGTAGCCACAGACGTCCTCAGGATTGCTGTGTATAACACACGATTGCACTGAAATGGTTGGCGAAGAAATTCGTATGACTGTGCGTTTTACTTAGGAGCTGGAAATATAATTTTGGACATCTCGACCACCGACACAGTGAAAAACCAAAGATGGAGCACAAACTCCCAACACCAATACACAACATAAAACAACCAAATCCGCATAGGGAGTACCCCAGTACTTACTCCTTACATCCCGGTGCAATTTGCAAACCAAAATGGGTCGAAATAATGCAACAATGGCTAAGTTAAGCCCTAATCTAATATATGATTTTTCTTACTTAAATAGTAGTGCACATGCAAGATAATAGGCCAAGATGAGTCCAAAAACCCTATAAAAATCGGATTTATCAGAGGAGCTGAGCATTTCCTTGGTTGCTCCATGAGAAGTTTGGATGGTTTCGATAACCCGTATTGTAGGTGTTATTAAACAGTGTGTTATTCGGGTTATGGTAAGGCTGAGGTGTGTTTCCCATGAAGTCAACCTGTTCTTCTTAAATAATAATATTATTATTATTAGCCCAAGGAGGAGTGGCGGAGGTAGCAGTCATCTCCGCCACTTGCTTAGTTAGGCGCTCCACTTGGAGGGCTAGATTCGTAGCTGCATCAATTTCAAAAAATCTCGCTGGCTTAACTAGTCGTGCTTGGGGTGCATTCCATTGGTAAGCATTCATGGCCATTTCCTCAACAAACTCTTGTGCGGCCTCTGGGGTTTTGTTATTCAACGTCCCCCTAGTGGCTGCGTCGATCATTTGTCTTGTTTGGAAATTCAAACCATTATAGAAGATTTGTACTTGTTGCCAAGTGGGAAGTGCGTAGTGTGGGCATCTACGCAATAGTTCATTGAAGCACATCCACTTGTCGTAGAGAGTCTCTGAGTCTATTTGCATGTATGATGCGATATCAGTGCATAATTTTGCTATTTTTGCAGGAGGAAAGCACTTTGTAAGAAATTTCCTCACCATCTCAGAACAAGTAGTGATTGACCCTCTAGGGAGAAAGCCCAACCACTGCTTGTCCTTTGACTGCAAAGAAAATGGAAAAAGACGTAATTAAATGGCGTCATCCATGACTCCATTGATTTTGAAAGTATCACAAATCTTGAGAAAATTTGAAATGTGGCAATTTGGATCCTCGTCCCGGAGACCATCAAAGGTCACCGACTGCTGCACCATTTGAATAATGCTGGAATTGATCTCAAAGTTACTGTTCACCACCGCGGGGCGGACAATACTTGATTGTGTACCCTCTAGATTTGGCCGCGCATAATAAGATATAATACTTTGCTTGGCCTCATCTGGGTTGGGCAGATTAAGATCCATAGTTTCCGTGGCAGTGTCCCTGATCGACTCTTCAATGCCTAGATATGATTCTTAATCACAATAATGGAGGCAACGAAAAACGGTGCGCTCTATCTCAGGATTAAAAGGAATATTTGATTAGTTTCCTTGGGTCATACACTAAAATGAAAGAGAAGTCGGAGAGAGATAAAGAGAAAAACTATAAATAGAGTGAAAAAAAAAACAAACGACAAAATTAATAGCTATCCTCTTTTCAAAATATCAAAACTAATGTTCTCCGGCAATGGCGCCAAAAACTTGATATAAAAATTAAGCTGCAGAGAAGGGGTTGAAAGAAAAGATAATGTGTGGAAGTGAGGATAATAATATTCTCCAATTCTATTTTTGATAAAAGCAAGTGTACCTTATCGTTTATAGTATAGGATATTATTGGTTTAATATCAAGGTCATATTTCCCAGGGTTATTTGAATACTTCTACTTCGAGGAGGTTACTATTATTTTATTAATAAATTTTGTTGGGGTTTTTTTTACTTATCTAAAAGAGAACTAATTTTTCTTGCAAATAAACGATAAAGCGATTAGTACTCGAATATGAATCACTTCGAAATAAGAAAATCAAAATGAAATAACAACCTTGATCTTAATAAAGTAAGTGGTCCTTGACCGCGGGGGTTCCCGAAGCGTGAACAAGCTCCTCTCAGAAAAGTGCCCAACTGAGTTTAGGAAGATCCGAACAAACTCTCATCCCATATTCGAATGCCTAAAACTCGCTTTAAGTGGTGAACCCCGCTATTGGATTTGACTCTAATCTGGGAGATTTACGTCACTCTCTCTCAAGATGTGCGTATAACTCTCTTTACACTTGGGTGATCGATTCAGTCTACAAGCCTCTCGGCTAACCAGGAATGAAAAACTAAGTGGAGATTATATATGATAATATAGGCCCACTAATTATAAACAAAGAGTAAATCTAAGGCCAATACTTTTAAAAATAGAAATAAGGCAAAAACATCATAACTGATCAACACATTCTCAGATCATCGCGATCGAGTACTAGTGAGAATTTAGTTACTCATGAGGAAGTAGTGAATAAAAATCATATTAAGAATATGCATAATAAGAAAGAGAGAGAGAGAAATAGAATAGCAAACTATTTTATTTCTTATTGCATAACAGTCACAAAGAGGACATAAGAACATTACAAAAAGAATATCCAAATAAAACACAAATATGATAAAAGTGATTACAAGAATGTTAAAACACGAAATAATTAAGCTAAAAACTCTGAAATAAACTCTCAATAGCTATCTACAAGGCCTCCATCTGCTCCCTAAACACTTGGAGCTTAGGTCTATTTATAGAAACTTTTCAAGAAGTACACGCCCCCTACACGCCTGGTTCGGGATTATACCTGGGGCGTGTCAGATATGGCATGGCTTTGCTGGCTGAAATTGAAGTCCGGAAGTGATTGGCAAGGCAGATGGGTTACATGCCCTAATGCCATGCCCGTGTACAAGTGGCGTGTCAGATTTGGCGTGACTTTTGCTGTATGAAATTAAATTCCGGAAGTTACTAGCGTTGTAGATGGGTTACATGTCCTACTGACACGCCCGTGTATGAGGGGCATGTCAGATTCGGCGTGATGGTGGAGCATGGAAAAATCGCGCTGTAGTGATTTCTCAGGACTTTGTGGGACACGCCTCAGAGACACGCCCGTGTTGGTGGTACACGGGCATATCCGAGGGCGTGGAAGCTAAATTTTCCTGGAACATGACTTCAGACCGATAGCTTCATTCCATCTAGGTTACATGCCCTAAGTACACGCCCTAGTAGGGCATGACATGGGGGCGTGTAACAAGGGAGAACCCAAAGAATACTGAAAAACTGAAAATAAAATAAGTTAGAACAATAATTGAGAAAAGAAACTAAAATGAACATAAAAATACGAAAGACAAAAGATTTAAACGAGAATATACCTATTTTTGCCCTAATAAACTAAGCTAAATTTTGCTTCATCAAAAATGAATTTTACAAGGAGGCGATCCTATCCTAATTATGCTTCTGTACCAGGAGGAAATCAAGAAAATGTGAAATAATAATAATTAAAACAAGCAAGGGAGGGGGACCACCACTTGCCTCAAATTGCCAAATACGGCCACGCAAATGCTCCTCCTCAAGAATTTGGCCGCAAGATCACCTAAGAAACACTTCCTGAAACTTTTCAGGACGAAAGAGTTTCAAAACAAAATTCCTAACACCTAAAATTTCACAAAATGGGAAAATCTTACCATAGAAACGTAGATCTAGGTGAGTGCTATTCGGATCTACCCTCTAATGATGATTTCGAGCACGAATACTCCAGAAATCGGTGGCCAAAAGCTTAGAAAAAATTACTTCTCTCTCTCTTCCCGTAACAGCCGACGGTTTCAAGAATAAGACGATGAATAGGTTTTGTCTATTCACAAGTCTATTTATACTAAAAAAAATAAGTATTATAATAATAGTTTTATTATTAAATAATGGTCAAAATGACCCAAAATTCGTGCTAACACGGATTTCTACAAAAATCACACCGTAACTAAATACCGACGCTATGAACCCAACATCTCAATTCAATTATGATTCAACGAACCAAACTCAAGAAAATACCTCTCAAAGACAAAACACAAGCATTCCCAAAGAGGCTCCACCAGGTCACCAAAACAGACTCGGCTCGCTAGGGATTCTTAGAAACAGGCTAAACCCAGCCACACATCGAAAAACCTGAGAGCTAAAATCACGCTCTAACAATGGAATATGCTGAAAATGCGTAAATGCAACACCCTGACATCATAAATACGCTAGATAACGAATTAAATTAAATATTGAAAAATCGAGAGCTTTACAGCCACTCCCATTAAAAGAAAGATTCGTCCCAAAACTTTATGCACAAAACCTATATTACAAAATAAAAAGAAATAACCAAGGGTTATTGAAAATATTACATACCTATCAACGAGGAGTACAAATGAGGATGAGCCTCCCTCATAGCGGAGTCCAACTCCCAAGTGGCGCTTTCTACCTCTTGGTTTCGCCACAATACTTTAACCATTGGTTTGTTTTCCTCAGCAACACTCGATCTTGAGTATCTAGAATGCGGACAGACATCTCAACATAAGAAAGATTAGGCTCCAACTAGGGCACATCATCAAGAATCTGCCGATCACTGAGCACACATTTCTGTAACTAGCTCACGTGAAACACATCGTGCACATAAGGAAAATTTGCGGGCAAATCCATCCTATATATTGATACACCAATAGCTCAACAATCTCAAAAGGTCCCACATACCTCTGGTCCAACTTATCATTCTTTAAAAATCTCTCAATGCCAGACATTGGGGAAACCTTCAAAAAACCAGGTCCCCAACTACAAACTCAAAATCAGTTCTTTGATGGTTAGCTTTCTTCTCATAATGCTCCTGAGCTATACGAAGCTTTTATCTGATATGCTTCCAAGAAATATCCATTTCTTCTAATGCTTCAGGACCTAATAATAGTCTCTCACCGACCTCGGCCAAAAACAAGGGAGTTCTGCATTGCCTCCCATATAAGGCCTTAAATGGGGTCATCTGTAAACTTTCTTAATTATTGTTATTGTATGCAAACTCCACCAATCTGATTCGCTCATCCCACGCTCCTCCGTGGTAAAAAATATAACATCTGATCATATTCTCCATAATATTATTTACTCTCTCCATTTGAGCATTATTCTGCGGATGATAAATGGTTGAATACCTCAGATCAGTACCCAACCCTTCTTGCAAGCTTTTCCAAAAGCGAGACGTAAACCTGGAGTATCGATCTAATAGAATGCTAACTGGTACCCCATGTAATCTGATGACTTCATCTAAATATAATTCTTCTATCTTCTTCATGGAGTAGCCAATCTTAAATGACATGAAGTGAGCACACTTCACCAGTCAATCAACTATCACCAAAATAGAATCATGACCTCGCAGTGATCTCAGTATACCCGTAATGAAGTCCATGAAAATACTCTCCCACTTTCAGCTTGGAATATCCAAAGGCGTCAACTTCCCACCAGGCCTTCTATGATTGGCCTTAATACGGTTGTATGTAAAACATTCAAACACAAACCTAGCATTCCAAATCACTAGACAATTTGCTTTAGGTCTTGATTGATCTCTATAGAACCTGGGCGGTAGCAACACTAGAACCGTGTGCCTCACTGCAAAACTAAAATTGAATGACCATAATAGCAGGGATACAAAATCTGTCGTGGTACTTCAAGGTACCCGCGTCATTGATCGAAAAATCTGGTAACTCCTCTTTCTCAGTTCTCTTGTAAAGGTGCAATAAATTAGGATCTTCCATTTGATGTAGTCTTGTGAGTGCAATCCATGAAGGCTCAGCTACCTCCGAACTTCTTGACAAGTTACAACTACCAACAGAAATATCCATTAAGAGAAATTCTTCTACCAGCGAATCCACGGAAAGATTAAAAATCTTAGCTATCTTCCTACTCAAGGCATTGTCTATAATATTAGCTTTGCCTGAATGGTACTGGATCTCGACATCATAATCTGCTACATACTCTAACCATCTCTACTGGCATAGATTCAACTCCCTTTGAGTGAAAACGTATTTTAAACTCTTGTGATCAGTGTAAATATTACACAATGCACCAAAAAATATATGCCTCCAAAATTTTAGTGAATAAATTACAGCTGCGACGTCCAAATCATGCGCAGGGTAGTTCTTTTCATGAATCTTTAACTGCCTAGACCCATACAAAATTACTTTTCCTTCTTGCATCAGCACACAACCAAGTCCAACGTACGATGCATTAACATATATGACATATTCTATTCCTTCTGTAGGTAAGGTCAACACTGAAGCAGTGCACAGTCTCCTCTTTAATTCCAAAAAAGCTTCCTCGTACTTATCGTTCTAGAGAAAAGCTGCATTCTTCTGTGTTAGTTTAGTCTATGGCGCAGACAACGCAGAGAAACCATCTAAAAACCTTCTATAATAGCCAGCCAACCCTAGGAAGCTCCTTATCTCCTTGGGTATGGTGGGACTATTCAAATCCATAACAACAGCTATCTTCTCAGGGTCAACTGAAATCTCATCTCTATTAACCACATGACCCAAGAAAGAGACTTGAGGAAACCAAAACTCACACTTTCTCTGCTTGGGAAATAATTTATGCTATATCAAAGCAGACAAAACTAAATGCAAGTGCTGGGCATGCTCATAAGTACTACTGGAATAAACTAGAACATCGTCTATAAATATGACCACAAAAAGGTTCAGAAAATCCTTGAACACTCTTTTCATCATATCCATAAAGGCAGAGGGTGTATTGGTCAAACCAAAAGACATCACCAAGAACTCAAAATGTCCATGCCAGTAACGAAAAGCGGTCCATGGAATATCTGTCTCATGAATCATTAACTGGTGTGAAAGATATCTTAGGCATTTGATAATCCTCTTGTGCCAATTAAAAGTTAGGGGATAGACCTGATTTACTTTAAAGAGGGGTGAATAAAGTAATTAAAACTTTTGATTGTTTTTTAAATTATATCAAAGAAAATAAGTGATACTAGTAGTAGTATAAAAGGAAATAGAAATAGGCTAAGCTACTCTATCACAGTGCAGCAAAAAAAGAAAAAATAAATAATCAGATAACACAAGAATTTTATAGTGGTTATCCAAACTGGGTACATCCACTCTTCAACCACCCTGGTAGGCATCCACTAGCAGTTTTTTTGATCAGGTGTCTGCCACCACAAGATCTATTTACAGGGAGATCTCACAACCCTTTAGGCTTTTGATCAGGTGCTATAAAAACCAATAATAAACTTTTGAAGGGAGTTAATAAACCCTTTTATAGGAGATTGAGAGAGGCAATGGTGTCTTCTCTTTTCTCTATACAACAGAGAAGACATGTGGATTGCTATTGTCAGAGATCCTTCTGAAATGTTGAAATGTTCAGAAAGATAGGAGCCTTGCTTAGGGTGTAGGTCTTCAGCTTTTTCTTGAAGAGATCCAGGAACTGTAGATAGATTTAGACTTATTGTCCTTGAAGATTCCTGGAGTAAATATTGAAGAAGACTCTTGATATGTGATTGTTGTTTTTCTTCAGCTTTTAGTAAGATCAAGAAAAAACACAATGTTTTCTATATAGAGAAGAACCAGTTATTCTTCTATAAGTTCTGTGTATTATCTCTATATCACACATTCTCTTGTTCTCTGATCTGAGTACTGCCACCCTTCCATCTGAAAGAAAATCCACTTTTATATTCTGCTGTCAAATTCTTCTTTTTGAATTTTTTATTCCAAGCATTAATTGCAGATTGATTTTGGAGATTAAAATGGCTGGAAAATCTTCTTTAATGAGTTTCCCCAACTATCCCATTAAAATAAACAAGTAATTAACTCTGATGAAATCCATAATTAATGCTGTCAAGAATGGCTATATTCTTAAGAATATAAGCATTAATTACTCAGAGAATTACTGTCAAATAGTAGAATAAATAATGGACAGGAATAAGGAAAACTTCTCATTTTGGCTCGGGACAGAATTCGTCGACCTCTTGGCAGTTTTCATCAACTAGAGTTCCAAGTTCATCGATCTGAGAATTCCTGTTCGTCGACCTGAGCTCAGCGAACTTCATTCTGGAAATAACTTATCAATTCTACGCTCCAAGTTTGTCGAGCAAAGAATCTGTCTTAAGGAAGAGATCGTCGAACTGAGCTCGATTATCATTGAGCTCAACTCGGAGAAAAAACTCTGAGTTCGTCGATCTGCGATCGACGATCGTCGAGCTGAGTTCGAAGAATTTTGAACTGATAGACTGAACTCTGAATTATTCTAAGTCTTGAGTCTAATGAAGTCCTCTGCAGGCTGGTCCTTGAAGATTGACTCTAATGACTAGCCTAAACTCTAAGACTAATAGACTTGACCCTAGCTATACAATGAGTGTCAAACACATCCTAATTAGTGAACCTAGACCAAATCCAAACTAGGGATCCTATAATCTCCCCTTATTTGGGTGAGGTCACTATTTCAAATAAAAGAAAATAATCACAAAGCAGAAAACAGATATCTGGTAGAAAAATGAACATCTAGAAGATATGTATAATAAGTGCTTTATGATTAACACAGAATATTTTAGAAAAGAGAAAAAAAAAATAAACTAAACAAACAGTTATTTGTTCTTCCTGGGCTTCTCTTTGTCATCTTTCTCAGATGGCTGCCTGAATATGATTTCTCTGTTAAGGTTTTCAACTTCTCTCTTAGACATAGTCATGTCAGATGCTCCAATGATATTACAAGATGTAGCTCTTAGTACTACAGCTTCTGGATGGAGACTCATGTAATCATCTACATTGAATTTTTTTTGCTTTATTATACCTTTTGAGCTCTTCTTTTCTGTATGAGGACATGGTGGAGTACTGAGATGGGTCCTTGCCTTTTTGCTTTTGCTTTATTGATCAAGGATTGTCCAACTAGCTCTTGAAATCTGACAATCTTAGTAGTGGTCTCTTGTTCTAGGTCTACAAATAGAATTAGAGGAGATTCCGGCCTTTTAGGACTGTTGTCTTTCTTTGAGTCAATAATAGATACTGAAGAACTTTTCTTTTCTATAGCAGGAGGATGCTTGCTCTGAGTAGATTACTACTGATGTCTAATGCCTTGAGAACTTGGCATGGAGTGTCTCTAATAAGTCTTAGTAATTAGAGTTGATCTATGAGTCACACTTACAGAGGCCCCAACTGATGGAGGTGGTGGAGGAGGAGGGTCTTTCCTGAATTTCTTGGGAGGAGACCTGTACCTTCTTCTCTTCTTCTTTTCTTTCTGCTAATTCTTTGATGGCCACATCCATTAAGGCATACCCTGATTAGGAGTAATATAGTTCAGTATATAGTATGGAGTGTCATGAGTAGGATTGGGCTTGGGAGCAGCCTTGGGAATAGCTTTCCTTTTCTTAATAATCTTCTTCTTAGCCTTAGGATCATTCGAATCTTCAGAATAATCAGCATTATCTTCAGAAGATTCAGGAGGATTATCATATAAAGCATCAATCTCTTGAATTAGCTTAGATTGATCTTTCATGGGAGCTACTGGTTGTATAATCTCAATCTATGTATTAGCCAGATCAGAAGCATTCTGAGCATTTTCAAGATCTTGTGCAACATCTTAAGCAATTAAATCATCCAGACTGGGAATTTGACTTTCATCCATAATATAGGTTGGACCAGAAAAGCTTGGCTCAACTTTTTCTATTGTAACATCTGATGGTTCCACAATCATTGGGTCAGCAAAGCTTTTCTTTAGTTTTTAAATAAATTAGGGCTTATTGGGGAAGTATAACAAACTATAGCTTTGGATTATTCTTGGAAAACTTCTAGAAGATGATTTATATATGCATAATCAAAAGAATTCAATAAACTGAATAAATCTACTGTGGGATTGATAAAGCAATAACCAACAGTCAAAATTTTTGGAAGATCTGCTGGCTCATCTGTACAAATAATATCAACCTCAACCTCTTATATTCACATATACATATATATCTGCTGCTATATTCAACTGTACATCTGTTGCTGCTACTACTACTGGAGGAGAGAGCACTAGAACTTTTTCATTGGATATCTGCCCCTGCCTGGTTTTAGAGGGACCTGAAGCCAGGACCCCAGAAGAAGAAGGGACAGTGGGGCAATAGTAATGAGAGCAGAGAGAGATGAAATAGAATTAACAAGAGGTGTAATAGACTATGCTATTAGATTTTTGAGGATAGGAGTGATGAGCTCTAGGATAGAGGGAATGGATGGGTAATCCAATTGTATAAACTCAGAGGGTGCCTGAGTGGATACAGAAGATTGGAGGATGGATGATGAGGGGAAAGAAGTGGTGTATGTCATTAGCTCATCTTAAGGTGATGGTGTGTTGATGGGAGATGATGATAAGAGGTAAAAAGATGGAATAAATATGAGATTGTGGAGGGGGATGCCAGTAAGATGATGGGATAATGGGGATTGAGGGGGTGTGGTATGCTCTGGAGATTGAATTGGTGTTGGTTGATGTACATGAGATATAGGTGGTGTTAGAGTTTGAGTTTGTGATGTGGCAGGTTGTTTGTGGGGAGTTGATGAAGGAATGGAAATTTGTTGAGGAGTAGGTTGTTGTTGATGAGATGGAGGGGATGGAAAGATGATAGAGGGAATGACATCTTCTGGAGGTGGGGGATTAGCTGGAACAGCTCTAGTATCCTCAGATGGTATGGAAGAGGAAGAAGCCTTAGATGGATTAGATATGGTCCTCTCCCATCTTCCAAAAAAGGCAAACGTTAGCCTTTTGGAAGTATTTATGAATATGGTCTTGGAGACTAGGGATTCAGCTGCTTTTTCTTGGAGGAAAATCCCAATAATTCTTCCAAAACACACTTCCTTCTTACTGTTCTTCTTCCTGATAAAATCAAACAAAATCCTAGCTCAATTAACTGTTTTCTTATTGACTACCGCACACATTACCAGAAATTGGTGCCTGGTAATATAGTCATGGGCAGTATGCTTGCCTAGCAAGACTTTTCCCACAACAACAGCTAAAAACTTATATTCAGAGGACAAGTTCTTCGTTAACAGTTTGTTAGGGTTCTCACCAGTATGACCCATTTTTAATAACATTTCATCAAAATCAGAACTTTTAATCTCTATATCTTCTTCACTAGTAACTAGACAAAAAATTTCAGTTAGGACTACAGGAGTAAGTGAAACCTGATGTCCAAAGATTGTACTGGTAATGCTGTCGGCGTCTGGAGTAGTAGAAGTAAAAACCCATTCTCTAATCTCAGTTACGGCTATCTTAATCCTGGTAGATATGAATTTCTTCAACTACTGGTCCTCAAATAACTACAAAATATCCAAGAAAATCTGATCCGAGTGTTGGAATGATTCAAAATCAATATCAAAGCCGGTGTCAAATTTCATTGTTGAAAGAGAACACGTTGGAATCGCCATCAAGCTAGCATTCAGATGACGTCCTTCGAATCTTTATACGGTAGGAAGTGTCGTACACTTTTAGCATTGGCGAAAGAAGGCGAGTCAAAGTTATATATGTGTAAGGAGGTTGAAGATGCCAATTCGACGATACGTAATATAAGAGAGAGATATTGATAGTCCAAAAGGCAAGCGATATGCTATAATGCCAAGCAATGAAACATGGAGTTTATAGTTGGAAATTGAGTATATTTGTAGTTCAAACCATTCAAAGGTGTATCCAGGATTTGGCACTTGAAAAAGTTAAGTCTAATGTATCTTGGTCCGTTTGAAGTGGTTGAGCAAATTAGAGAAGCAACCTATCGGTTAACTCTTTTAGCGAAGTTAAGTAGTTTGCACGATGTGTTTTACATATCAGTGCTGCGGAAAGCTGTGAAAGAGCCAACACAAGTGTTTGCTGATGATCGAGTACCGGTCGAACATGGGCTGACGGTGAAAGTTTAGCCCATTCGAATCAAGGATACAGAGATCATACAGCTATAAAACAAGATAGTCGGGATGGTCAAGGTCCGTTGGGACAATTATGGATGTTAAGAACTAACATGGGAGCCTGAGCAAACCATACGCGATGAATTTCCTGAGTTATTTGTAAAATAATGTTGTAACATTGTAAAGTGAAAGGAAAATATGTCGTGAAATATTTATTGTTGTATTTCCTTATGGATGAATAAAATTTCGGGACAAAATTTATGTAAGGAGGGAAGGTTTGTAACACCCCAAATTTGGAAACAACACTTTTTGTAGCTATCGCCAGGCAATAGTGAGTATCACCAAAGGCGATAGCGATATCACTCAACTCACTCAATGCCTTGAAGAGTTGAGTGAGCTCAACGCACTCAATGTCTTAAAGCATGGAGTTGGCTATTAGAATGGATATCGTGTGGCGATATTGGGTATCACGTGGCGATAGCCCAACACTCAACACTCTTAACACTGTAGCGTCGAGTGAGATCTTGGAATGGCAACAATGAGTATCACTAAAAAATATTTCCACATGGCATTACACATGTGTCAGAAGATCGGTTAGCTGCCAATAAGTGGTGGTTTACTGGAGTTAAAGCGGCGAAAAGCCGATGTCGCCAGGCGACAGTTGATATCGCGTGGCGATATCATCTTGTTTGACAAGTCAGCTCAAATGATGTCCTTTGCTTCCTTTTCCTAAAATGAGCCCGTAGCTGGGATTAATCACGAGGCCACTTAACTAGAGGAGAGGTGGAGAGAAGTATCATTTCACTTCTCTCTCTTCATTTTCATTTGCTCTCTTAGAAGAAGGAGCTAAGGAAGAAGGTTGAGGCTGAAGATGAGCTTGGAATGTTTGGTGAAGGAGATCTTATGGTTGGAATCGAGAATGGAGGATAAATCCGCGAAGAGGAATGTGAGGTGCTCCTTTCCAACCGGGTAGAAAAGCTCGGTCATGGCTCCAAAAATACTACATGGGTAACGATCTTCCTTCCTTGATAAGTGAAGTCCTCCCTTTTGCATATGCATGGAATCCCCCACCAAGAGGTGGAAAAGTGAAGGGAGTTCCTTTGGGTTGATATGTAATATCCCCGGTTAGTATTGTATATAGATCCGAAAATTTATAGTATGGAATAGGCATATTGTGTAAAGCCCATCCGGACAGGTTGTTCTGGATTGGTGATATTTATTTTGCATGCCAGAGAACACTCCTTATATAAATGAGTACTTTATGGAGTCTGTGGGTTGTGCCTATGAATTACGAGTAGTAGGAAAAACTGGAGTTGTACTCCTGGAAAATACACAAGAAATTCCACAGTTTTCAGAACAATTGGATGTCATCGGGCGATAGTGAGTACCACCGATGATGATATCACTTTGTGAGCTATTGGTGTTGTGTATTGTGAAAGACCAGTGTTTATGGCACTACAGGATGCTGCAGGGTTTTCTGGATTGATGTTCTAAATATGGCTGAGTTTGGGTACAAAAAGAGAAGTTCTGTTAATAATGCCTGACAATAGTGAGTATCGCTGGCGATAGCTCCCAGATAGTATTTAATTGTGAAGCCAGTCTCTCAGAGACAGTGAGACTAGTGTGAGCTATGTGCTTTGAAAGGCCATCGAGCTGAACAAGAAAGGGGAATCCGACCCGCATCAGTCTTTGCTTCTTAACTAATGATTTGAGAAACGGGAAATGTCTGAACTGTACTCGCATTATGTCCGACTGATCATAATTACTAAGTTATTGGAATTGATGGAGCGCATAATGAGAGTCTTAGGCATATATGCCAGAAAGACTATTAATTCTTAAGTTGACCAAAAAGTCACGGATTTCTAAATGGGGGTGGGACCCCGCACAATCCGGTACACCGAGAATGTTCCCTGAGTGCACAGAACGTTTAGCTGCTGAGGCACTCATTTATGATATATTGAAATGTGTGTAAGTGTAATTTCTTCTTATATATATCTATGTGATGATGCTATGCCTGCAGGGAAGGAATATCGCAGCCACGGGAATGTGGTAGGGTCATTTTAAATTATTCAGCTGAATGCAGACTATTGCCTTGTTTTCTGTAATTGTAGTAGATTGTCCCTGTGTAGGTGCTGGAGAGCAGAGCGAGAAATAGTAGGTTGAAGCCCTTGTTGCTGTGCTGGCCCTCAAAGGCATAGTGAAGAACTTTTATTTCTTTCATGTGTGGCCAGCCTGTACACTGATGTGTGTAATCCACAATAAAAGAATAAATGTAAGGCCTTAAAGCAATGTCATTTGTGTATTTGTAATAAACATTCCTAGGGTTTTGTAATGACCTAGTAATGACAAACCACTCTTAGGGGTCTAGTTGGAAATGAGATGTTAGTTTCATGTGTAGGAGAAGGACTATCCCCCCCACAAACCAACTACGGTACTTGGACAGTGGATGCTCTATACATATGACTAGGCATAAGGAACTGCTGGAACATTACAAAGCCAAAAATGGACCCATGGTTATTTTTGGTGTCTCTAATTTTATTCAGACCAAAGTCTATGGTGTGATAAAAATTAGAGATATCACCTTCTCTAGAGTAGCTTATATTGAAGGTCTTCAACATAATCTAATTAGCTTTAGTCAACTATTTGATGATGAATACAAAGTTGTTTTCAACCTCAACTTATGCCAAATTGTCAACACTAGAACAAATGCAACTGCTCTATCTGGGTCTAAAATGGGAAAGGTGTACATTGTTGACTTCAACTCAAGTGATAAAGAACTTTGTCTATTCAATGTTGATGTAGATAGAAAAAATCTTTGTCATAGGAAGCTTGGTCACCTCAATCTCAAGACTATGGCCAACTTGCAAAGGATAATCTTGTTAGAGGCTTACTAAAAAGTAAGTATAGAAAATTAAATAATTGTAGAACATGTGCGCTGGGTAAGAAAATTAAGTCATCCTTGAAACTAATTGGTAAGAATGATTCCACTAGAATTTTGAATATATTACATATGGACTTATTTGGTCCACTCTTCACTCAGAGCTTGGGAGGAAAGTCCTGTACTTTCGATATTGTGGATGATTTTTCTAGATTTAGTTGGGAGTTCTTTCTGAAAATTAATTATGACACCTTTTGGATCCTCTCAAGATTCATTAAATAAATTCAATCCGAATTCAACACTCAGGTGTCTATGATCAGAAGCTTTTCAACTCTTAGAACTCCCTAACAAAATGAGGTACCTGAAAGTAAAAATAGAACTCTAATTGAATTAGTAAGGTCATTATTAGTGGAGTAAAATTTGCCTTAAGTCCATCAGGGCTGAAGTAGTTAACATTGCAAACAATGTTCTGAATATGAATCTTATCCACAATACCATGTTGCAGATACCTTAAGAGCTATTGAAAGGGAAGCAACCTATAGTTTCATATTTTAGGATATTTGGATGTGATTGTTACATTGTTAATAATGGGAAGAGTCATCTTGCCAAATTTGAAAAGACGGCTGATGATGATATATTTTTGGGATATTCATCATCTAGCATGGAATATATGTGATATAATAAGAGAACTATTTAAATAAAAGAGTCTATGCATGTAGTCTTTCATGAACCTAAGGCATTATCCATATGGGAGGAAACTTCCACCAAAATCATTTTTTAGGAACATGTCCCCCAAATTGCTAAGTTAGAGAGATTGTCTATTAAGGAGAATAATAAAGAATCATCATAAAAGCACCATCATACACTGGAAGGTGTTGAATCCAATTCAGATGATGAAGAAAATGTTGACATAATCAATAGTTCAACCATAAATCCAGCTCAGACTCAAGACCTAACAACTGAACAAGAATGTGCAGAAGAGACTAAAATAAATGAAGTAGTAGAAGAAATAACCCCTATACTTAGGGTAGCAAAAATAGATTGAGAGAGGGATATCTTTAGGGATGACCCCCAAAGCCGAGTAATAAGAGATTTCAATCTGGGTGTAAGAATAAGTAATCAACTTACAGCTAAAGCTATGCTATAATCTCTCCTTTCCAGATATGAACCAAAGAATTTTAAGGAACCAGAAAATGGTCCCCACTAGAATATTGCTATGTTGGAAGAGCTAGCATAGTTTGAGAGGAATATGGTTTGGACACTAATGGAAAGGCCTACAAATTACCCAATCATTGGAACAAAATGAGTTTACAAAAATAAGTTGGACTTAAATGGGTTAATAGCCAGGAAGAAGGCCAAACTAGATTGCCAAGGGTATATATAGTAGGAAGGAATAGATCATAACCAAATGAAAGTATATTGCATCTACCTAAATCACCTAGAGAGTGGTGAATAGGTGATGTTTGTGACTTTTTGCGGAATAAAAATTATCTTAAAGAACAAGCACACAAACGTAGAGATTTATAGTGGTTCCCCATATTAGGTATGTTCACTATCCCGCCTCGCCTATCAACAACGAATGGATAGATTCGGCTACTTTACCTTTCTCAGAATATCACAATCTTACAACTCGGAGCAACGCTCCTACACCTCCATCTACAACCAAATCTACACCTCGATCTATAAACCGGATCTACAAATTCGATCCACACATGGATCTATAATATCGATACACTAACGTATCTACACTCGGAAGAACAAACTTCCTACAAACTCGTAGACTAAGCTCCTATAATTTTTAAAACAATTTTTACAACAATAATAAAAGATTTTACTCATCCAAATCTGAAATCTCCAAGGATTTCTTGAAAACTGAAAGACTCTGTAAAAATAGTTGAGGAAGAAATCCTAGAAAAATTGATCTGAAAACCGTGGATCCAACACGATCAAATAGAAGTTATAAAATCTTAGAATCTTCAATCTGTCAAATCGTTTCTACTCTTGAATCTCTGGATCGTTAGAGAGCGGAAGAGAAGAATGAAAATGGAGTCGACGGCTTCTCTCGATTTTTGGAAAGTGCAAAAATGCGATTCTGATTTTGAAATTATGATTATTAGGGTTTTTGATTCATCTGACAAGACTATTTATAGAACATTGACTAACGGTCATGAGTCATTAAGGAAAGATCCACTAATGGATCAATCATTATTAACTTATATTAATTTTGAAATCCCGTCAAGATATTTTAATTTAAAAATCTGTAAGTCCATTTCTCGAGAAGAATTAGGTTTCTCGAGAAATGACTAGATTTCTCGAGAAAAGGCATGGCTTCTCGAGAAAAGACTTGGCAAAAATTCTTTGAAAAAAATACTGATTTCTCAAGAGGGATATTATTTCTCGTGAAAAGTATTTAGCATAAATTTCGAATTGAAGATAGATTTCTCGAGAAGAGTATGATTTCTTGAGAAAAGAATTGCTTTCTCGAGAAATGGTCTGACCTTCTCGAGAAGTTCACATAGCGAAAATTCTGTGAACTTAAAGACAGATTTCTTGAGAAGGAATTGATTTCTCGAGAAAAGGACTTAGCATTCTCGAGAAATGATTTTGCCTTCTCAAGAACTACTTGCCTTTTCTCAAGAACTACTTGCCTTTTCTCGAGAACTAACTTGGCTTTCTCGAGAAATCTTTAGGTCATTTCTCGAGAAAAGGACTTACAATATTTTCAGACAATTTCCCGTGAAGTCTTTGGAATCTCGAGAATAGCAATGCTTTCTCAAGAAATTTACTTAGACTTCTCAAGAAATACATGTCATTTCTCGAGAGAAAAACTTAGGAAATTTTTCTGAAAAATTTTCTTTTCTTCATGTTAAAACCAGCAACCCTTCCTTTCTTCCTTGCTCTAGTACTTCAAAATAAAGTGCATCTCAATTGAGAGGTTACACATGAGTCAACACCAAGGACCACACAATGAGGGATTATAATGCAAGATCCTGTGTTTAGTGACTCATTTTAAACAAACATTGGTGTACACTTGGCAATAATAAGCTGCAAGCACTCAACTAATGAATAACATTAAATACAAACTTAATTCATCTTTGTTCAAGGGTGACTTCATACAAATCTGGGTTATTGTGGATACAATTCCCAACAATCTCCCCCAATTTGTAGAAGTCAGAATACTCTACACTATGGTGAATCATATTTAGATAATCAAATAATTAATTAACAAGTAAAACAATATAGGCAATGAGAAATAATAAGATCAATAAAATTAAGAATTTTATATATATGTAGAGGTTGTCCACAAAATTCTATACAACTAACAAACAACAGTCCTTTTCTCTTCTGATAACTGAGTGGCTTGGGATAGTACTTGGGAGGTAGAGGAGGAGCTATAGGATTTTACAATCATATTCTCGATCATAAATCCTTCTTTTAGTCAATGACTTCTCATATATCTCCCACTCATTGTGACTGTAGTGATCATCTTTATTTTCATTAAAACCCACTACCAGCTTCAGGGTATCTAGAATAAGAGACTTTGAAGTTGTACTCCATAGTTCAGCAAATTCTTTTTCTTTCCTCTAGGTAGCTGTTTGGCTTGGGATGGATCTTCTTGTAGAAAAACCATCCCCATATGTTCTCTTCTAGAGCACTTGAATCTCAAGAGGTTGATATTGATGAATTTCTTGCTGTTCTGAAGTCCATACTTGAGAATAACTATCAGGAGGAAGTTCAAACTGTTTAGGACCAGGAGAAAAATTGGGCTTGAAGACATTGGGATCAAGATTAGGAGGTGGAGCCTCATTTTGGTCGACCTGAAAATCTGGGAAGATTTTGTTATGCATCCATACAGCAGCCTCAAAAGTATATATGTTTATACCTTTAATCTACTTTTCCACACTTGTACTGATTTCTTTCAATTAGTCAACCCACTGACTTTTCATCTCTTGAACTTTCTTGTCTAGATTTTATTTTACATTATCCTCCCCCTTTCTGACTTCTATAGTAAGATTTTCTTTGGCAGCTTCCTTGAATTTACCAACTTTTTCACAAGTTTTGAAGTTTTGTTCTTCCATCTTCTTTACCAATTTGATCTGATTGTTTGCCACTATAACTGCTTGATTAATCACTTCACCAACACTAGTAATATTGTGGTCTAAGGCCTTTCCACCAATATTCAGCAGTCTTTTTAACTCATCTATATTATGCTGAATTTCAGCAAACCCTCTGCTCATTTCCTTTTCAAGAGCAGTTACTATATCAGTTACCTCTTTGAGAGACTTGTCAAAGTACTCTCTTTTCCTGGTTAACATAAGCTCAACTTTACCCAGCATGGTATCTTCAGGAATAATATCAATTGGAGGAGGTGGAGGATGTAGAGCTGGAGCTGTCCATACAGAGATTTCTTGAATTACAACTGTACTTCTCCCTCTTTTGGCAGACTCATAATGTCTCCTTCCTCTAAGAATAACATGCATAGAAAAATCAAAGTTCCTAAGAGGAGGTTCTGCTGATTTTGGAGTAATTTCTTCCTTAGAGAGCAAATCAACATTAACCCCCTCAATATGTTCCTATGGCTGAGAATTTTCTGGAGTTTCTGTTGGAGTCCCTTCATGAATTTCTTCAGGAATCTTTTCAGGAGACTTTTCTGTATAGATGAATAGGGGATCATCTGATGTTTGATTTTCTATCATTATGTTAATGTCAGCTACAGTAGTATCCATTTGATTTTCACCAAGGTTTTCTTTATTAGAGGAAGATTCAACATTCAAACCTTAGCCACCTTCATGCATAGAGGTGCTCTTCTCAACATCATAATTGGCTTGATTGTCCTCTTCCATTGCCTCAACATCATCAACTACTTTATTTGGAACCTAGTCTGTAGGAACATCTTACTAGAGCTGTGTTTCTGGTACTTCATGAACTAAAGGAGCAGGCTCCCCCTCAACAACGGTACCAGATGTGCCATCTGTATTAGTATGAGGAGGAGATGGGGTCCTTTCCTCATCAACTAATCTCCTTGGCACTACAGGAGCCTGGCCTAGACTTGGGATTCTAATTTCCCATATATTGATGGAGAAGATAGTGACCTTTTGGGGGTGAATGGACACACCTTTAGATAAGTCAAAGATCTCTGGGTGGCTTGATTTAGAAACAGAGAAATTATTCATCCAAAGTTTGGTGCTTTAAGACTTTCCATGATCTTCACAAATAATAGGGAACCCCACAGGAACTTCTTTTGACACAAAACAGCAGTCAACATGTCAAAGAAATCTGAGGAGATGTATCCAATTGAGCCTGTCTTTTAGATTAATAACTTTCCGAGAATGTTTGCCAGAAGTTTACTTTCATCTAACATGCTCTGTGTTCTAACAAAAGTGGTGGATTGGGGAAGGCCATAAAAGGAGAAGGTACTCGAGTAATCAGCTTCTTCCAAATATTCTTCCTCATCAATGGCTAGCAATTTCCGACACTCTATTAGAGAAGATGGCTTGACTTTGATTTTCATAACTCAGACAGAAGTTTTAAACAACTTACCGCTCCGCTTAATCTTGGCATTATTGAAAAAATCTTTGACATCTGGAATCAGTACCTTGTAAGAATGCTCCATGATGAAGGTTAGGCCGGCGGATTCAAGAAGAAGAAGAACATTCTTGAAATCATCTGAAATTTCTTCGATTCTTGATCGAACGAATTCACTGCCCATCCCAATCTTGGAGGAAGGATCCATTGATTGACAGGAGAGAAAAAATTCGGACCTTGCGGTGAGGAATCAATGGATTTCGAGAAGAACGGCGGAGACCTTCACGGAACTGAACCGTCTTTCTCGAGAAAGGTATTTCGAATTTGTGGATTTGGATATTTTATGGACTTATATTCTATTTATATAAAATTAAGAATGTTTAAGTATATGGAAATGCGTACCTGAATGGTAGTTCGAATTCTGCAAATATTCATTCTAGAGGGTTTTGGCATTTCTCAAGAAATTTAGGGGTTCTCGAGAAATCCAGAAGCCATTTCTCAAGAAATATAAGACTTCTCGAGAAATACAATAGTTGTTCCTGAGAAATTCTGAAGCTGTATTGAATTATAAATAAGTTCTCGAGAAATATTAGTACTTCTTGAGAAATATATAAGTCTTCTCGAGAAATATAAGAAGCTTTCCAGGAACTCCTATTTTTGCGCTTGAGATTTTTTTGAGTACGAATTGTCTTGAGATCTTCTGAGTTGTTGATGTCGAATCTTCTCAAGAGTTCAAATATGAACACTTAAGGATTCCAAGTTGAGTATACCAAATTTTGTCTTAAAGAAGGAGAACTTGGCCTCATCAAGCGGCTTAGTGAAGATGTCTGCAACTTGCTTGTCAGTCAGGACAGAGCTGAGGGCAATGTCCTTATTCTCCACATACTCTCGGATGAAATAGTAGTGCACCTCGATCTGTTTGGACCGGCTATGGGAAACTTGATTGTTTGCGATAGGTATTGCGCTGGATGAGTCGCAATACATCAAAATTTCTCATAACTTCAAATTATAATCTTCGAGTAAAGTTTTGATCCATAGAAGCTGTGCACAACAACTACCTATAGAGATATACTCTGACTCGGCAGTAAATATTGCCACATAATTTCGCTTCTTACTGCTCCAAGAAATAAGCCGTCTTCCGAGGAATTGACACATCCCGGAAGTGCTTTTTTTATCATGCCTGTAACCTGTAAAATCATCATCTGAAAATCCAATAACTCGACATCATTACATCTTGGGTACCATAAGCCAAGATTGGGTGTACCCTTAAGGTATCTTAAAAATCTACTTTGCAGTGACGTAATGAGATTCCTTAGTGTTCACCTGATATCTAACGCAGACACATGCTGAAAATATTATATCTGGTCTTCTAGCAGTCAGGTAGAGCAAGGTCCCAATTATGCTTCAGTACTTAGTTTCAACAAAAGGTTTCCCTTTCTCAACCTTGTCAAGAAAAACAATTGAACCCATTGGACTCCTAATAGAGGTTGCGCTCTTCATTCTGAATTTCTTAAGAAGCTCCTTGGTGAATTTCTACTGAGAGACAAAAATTCCATCTTCAAATTACTTCATCTGAAGTTCTAAGAAATACTTCAGCTCACCCATACAGCTCATTTAAAACTTCCCTTGCATAAGCTTAGAAAACTTTTTGCAAAGGTGGTCTTTTTTAGAGCCAAATATGATGTCATCGACATAAATTTGCACTAGCAGAATCTTGCCTTTAACTTCCCTAAGAAATAATTCCTTGTCTATCTTTTCACTTATGAACTTGCTCTAAAGAAGAAAGCTAAACAACGTCTTATACCAAGGTCGGGGAGCTTGCTATAAACCATATATGGCTTTATTTAAGAAATAAACATAGTTAGGGAATTTAGAATTGACAAAACCTCGGGGTTATGCTACATATACTTCCTCTTTCAGATCCCCGTTGAGGAATGCTGAATTCACATCAATTTTGTAGACCGTGAATTCTTTGAGGGCAGCATACGCAAGAAAAAACCTAATCGCCTCGAGCCGAGCCACTAGAGCAAAGGTCTGGTCGAAGTCGATCCCCTCTTCTTGTTTGTAACCTTATGCTACACGCCTGGCTTTATTCTTGTTAATTAATCAATTTTCATCCAGCTTGTTTCTAAATATCCACTTTGTGTCGATCATGTTCTGTCCCTTTGTCCTGGGCACTAGCTCGTAGAATTTGCATCATTCAAACTGGTTGAGCCCCTCTTGTATTGCCATTATCCAAGAGGCATCTTTGTTCGCTTCCTTGAACTTCTTCAGTTCAACCTAAGACAGAAAACTCATGAAAGATACCTTGTCTTTCACAAAACGTTGTCATAGCACTAGACTCAAACTCTATTCCATGGTCACTTCTTATTTTGACCACTAAGTAGTCCAATTCATTCTAAATTTTTTGCACAAAATTAGTCAAAGAATCGAAGGTGTCTGACTTGCTTTTCAGAAAGAACACCCAAGTGAAACGCAAGTAGTCATCAACAATCACTAACGTATAGACCTTCCCTCCGAAGTTGTGTATAGGCATATGATCGAATAAGTCCATATGAAGTAAGTATAAGTTTCGTGAAGTATCCTTTTCAGCAATACCCTTAAAGGTAGCCTGTGTCAGCTTACCCTTTTGATAGGACTGACATGGACTCTCTTTAAGGCACAAAATGTCGGGTGCATCGCACACTAAGTTGTGAGAAAATAGTATATTTAAGGTTTGAAATTAATATGTGCTAATCTCTTGTGTCATTTTAATAGACGCACTATCTTTTGTAATAAAACATACTGGAGTAGAATTGTCTAAGCAATGGAAATTTAAACAGAAAATATTTCTGATCTGAGTGCTGTTAAAACCATCCCCAAATTTGCAGATGACTTTATCAAACACTTGTCCTTATAGAACTCAACGTTGTAGCATTTGTCACGTTGTTGACTTATGCTTATGAGATTATGGTTTAATCCATCAACATAAGCCACGTTTGTGAAAGAGACTATGTCATTGGAAATCATACCATAAACTTTTGTTGTTCCCCTGTCTGAACCTCCAAAGATGACTTTTGGTCAGTCTTTGATTGGGGTTTAATCACAGAAACAGCTTCTTGTCCCAGTCATCTGCCGAGAGCACGCACTGTCCAAATACCAGATTGGAGTTCTATTGGCCTTTGGACAAACCTACAAAAATAGATCATTTTACCTTAGGAACCCAAACATATTTGGGTCCTTGTTTCTTGGTCAGCTGAACGCCACTAGGAACATTAACCTTGTGAGTGGTCGGTCTTGCATAGCTAACTCGTGGGGTTACAAAATTGGCGGGGTTGTACTAGCAATCTACGCCAAAGTGACCAACTTTGCCGCAACACTAACAGTCGAACCTGTTGTACCTTCTTTCGTACCCCTGCTTTACCCTTTGAACATGAGGTCTAGTAGGGGTAGCATTCTTAGAGGTGGAGGCCTCCTTCTTGTAGCATATACAGGGGCTTCCCATCTTCTTAGGCTTTTGTACAACGGGCTTGACTTTAGGTTCCTTTTTAATGTTATGACCATCAACATATGGACCATAAATTTTCAATTGAACTTCTTCATAAGGTGCTTTGAACACACTCCCACCATAGTTCTGGGGATGGGTCCATCCTTGATAGCGATACTTAGGCTCTACATGAGTTGTCCGAGTATAGTGCCCATAGGACGACTCAAAATCAAACTTGTTCGTTGGGAAGATTGCCTTCTTAAACGAGGTTTTACCAAGAGGGGCCTTCCCTTTCTCTTTAGCAGAGGCTTTCTTAGCAGCCTTACCTTTTTCAACTTGGTGGCTAAGACCACTACCCTACTTCTGAGTAGAAAACTCATCAATGAGAGGGAGGATAGACTTTGGCTTGGAGTAGCTCTCAAATAGTTTCCTCTCCACCAAGAGCTTTTCTTCTAGCTCCTCAAGATATTTGTCTTTTAGAATTAACATCTCAGCAGATCCCTTGAGTTCCTCTTTCAAGGAGTGGACTTTATCTTTGAGAGGAAGTAATTTTGCAATTTCCTCCTTCAGATTTGTTTCCACATCCTTGAGGGAGGAAATCAATTTTAACTGCTTTTTACTACCTTATGGCATTTGTCAAAAGCCTTTAAAAGTTTTTTGTGCTAAGCCATCAACTCAGAATTACCATCCCCTTTATAAGAGTAGTCATCATGACTATTCGAGGATGTTTCAGATTCAGAGAGTATCATGTGCGAGTTTACCTTCCCGTAGTACTCAGAGTCACAAACATCCTCGTCTGTTTGAGCCATGATCCCGAAGTAGGATTCTTTATTCTAAGATATAGACTCAATCGAGTCACAGTCACTAAGAGTCTTCGACTTCTTGGAGACGAAGCACTTTTCTTCTTTCTTCTTACCTTTGAAGGATCTCTTCTCATCCTTCCTAGTGCTATCCTTATTCTTATATAGACAATCCACAATCATGTGACCTGATTTATTACAGTAGTAACAAACAATGTAAGAGGAAGAAAATTTATTAAGTTTTGATTTATACAAGTCCTCCTTGATGTAGCTTTTCTTGGTCTGATCACGGTCATAATGTGATCTCCTGGAATCTGAAGATAATGACTTATTTTTCATTTGTCTCCTCTTGCTCAGCTGCTTCTTGAACTGCTTGGAGATTGGGGAGAACTCTTCATTCGATAGCTCGGAGCCTGATGTGTTGGGATCAGGGTCTTAATGAATGTCTAGAGCTCATGTCCTTATGGGATACACAACTTTGCACTTCCTTTAACCTTCATCCTTTAGGGTTATAGACTTCTCTTTGCTTGAAGATCGGTGGGCTTTCTCCTCCTTCTTTAGGGTATACATTTGGAGTTCTTAGGAGAGCAATTTACCGAAAATATTTTGAGGGTCCATCTCTGGCAACTTTCCAATTCTCTAATGGTGACGACCTTTGTGTCCCAGTCCTTTATGAGGGATCTAAGGAATTTGATATTCAATTAACCATAAGTAAATGCACGTCCATAGTTCCTAAAGCCAATGACAATCTTGAATAACTTCTCGAAACTGTCAGCAATGGAGTCATTGGCACCTTTATTAAAGGTTTCGTACTCCTGGTTCAACAACGGTTTGCGATTGTCTCTCACTTCTTCTGTACATTCCATCAAGATAACAAGACTGTCCCACATCTCCTTAGTAGAATTGAAGTGGAATAAGTTCTGGAGCACTGAATCATCCACTACACTGCTATAATATTTTTTGCCTTCTTGTCTAGGGAGACTAATGCAATCTCATCCTTAGTGAGACCCATTATCTTCTTGGGAATCATAATTGCTGGATTTATCGTTGAAGACAGCATAGGGATTTCTGGTCCTTCATCAACAATTTGAAAAATCCTTGGATCAGCAGCTTTCATGTAGAACCATACTCGTTCTTTCCAAATGAGGAAGTTTTCCATGGTACATACCGGTAGGTTCATGGATGACATGTCTTTGCTTCGATCCATGGTGAATATGTGGAATCTCTGAATGCTAGATCAGGGATCTTGTTCAAGGTGTTGGCCTTATCAAACAAAACGTCCCTCTGATACCAATTGAAAGTATCTAGTGTCTATCTAAATCATCTATAGGGGGGTGAATAGGTGATGTTTGTGACTTTTTGCTGAAAAAAATTATCTTAAAGAACAAGCACCCAAACACAGTGATTTATAGTGGTTCCCCGTATTGGGTACATCCACTATACTGCCTCACCTATCTACCAGGAAAGGATAGATTTAGCTACTTCATCTATATATGATTATCACAATCTTATAACTCGGAGCAGCGCTCCTACATCTCAATCCACAATCGGATCTACACCTCGATCGACAAATTGGATCTACAAACTTGATCAATACATGGATCTACAATCTCGATCCACTAACAAATCTACACTCGAAAGAACAAACTTCCTATAAACTCGTAGACTAAGCCCCTACAATTGTTAAGACATTTTTTACAACAAAAATAAACGATTTTACTCTTCCAGATCTGAAATCTCCAAGGATCTTCCTGAAAGTCTTTAACAACATAGAAAAACAAACAGATATTTATAGTTGCTCCCCAACTGGGTACATCCACTTTCCCTCCCACCTATCCAACTATCTTGTTGCACAAGGCACTTCTCCAAAATGCTTCAAAGAGCTTATACCTCAGGCCCTCAGCCTTATACTCAGGTTCTCCTCAGAACCCTACCTCAGAACCAAAAAGGTTCCTACCTCAGAGCCCTGCAGTGCTCAGATAGCTCATTAGTCCTCAAACCACCCACCTCAGTGTTATCTCTAAGACATACAACTCAGGCTTTTCTCCCAATAATTTCAGGCGCAAGGCCCTACTCTCATAGTGCTACAACACTACTACAGCTCAGATCCAGAAGGATCCTACCAGATGGAAATGTGTTTATGTGGTTCTTAATTGAACACAAGAGGAATTCCTCTGTGACAATCAACCTTGGGTGTGTTAGACTCATCCCTCCTCACTATGACATAAGGAAAGTTTTCCTATGTCAATTTCACTGGTCTGAGTGCACCTTTGTCCCATCTACTTCTCATTAACTTGTATATGCACTTGAGCTGGAAGAAACATGCAGAATACTATTATGCCTCTTTTTGAACTGAACCAAAGGTTCAGCTCTCTCTTCTTCACAACAACAATAATGTAGAAGCTTTGGCTTCTGCTAGAAGCAACTAGCATTTTTGTTTCTCTACTCCTTTCTGAACTGAGCAAACTGCTTAGCTCAACCTTCTTCTTCATAGCTTCTCAAGTGCATGTTCTTTTAATTGGCTAGATCTATGAAGCTCACGCAGTAAGGGTTTTCTCTTGCTGCTATCTCTTTCTCAAAGAATCACCCCGAGACTGCTAGTTGGTGCAGTGTAGGATAACACCCGCACACTTGCCGTTGAGGATGTTGATCTCAACAACTAACTTGTTCTTTGTCTTTATGACTTGAGCTTTCTATTCTTTAGCTCCATAATAATGGCGGAGAGGAAGAACTACTATCACCATCATCCTGTAAAGAGCACTTTCTTTTTTTTATTGAAACCCAACGACTCTTTTAGTAGTGGGTCCCACACTTTTATGTTGGCTACAATTTTGCTTTAAAGCCAACTGTCGTACAGTAGATCTACGACAACCTTTGTCGCGTACTGTAGCCATCCCGCCATTTATTTGAAATATTTCGACTTATTGACTTGCTGACGTCACCAGCTGTGAAATTAGTCAAAAATCAAGCAACAATTTCATAGGCATTGAGTGAGTAAGCATCACTCAACGCCAAAACACTTAGACACATTTACTGTCTCTTGGCGTTGAGTGAGTAACCTTCACTCAACGCCAAACTGTTTAGAATATAAATCTATTTTTAGGCATTGAGAGCATTGAGTGAACGACCCTCACTCAACGCCATCTGCCTTAACCATATTTTTCTTCTTTAGTAACTGAAGCGTAGAGAGCGTTGAGTGAGCACGCCTCACTCAATGCTTTTTGCCTTAGTCAGAATCCTGAACTTAGTTTGATGAACTAAACCTAGTTCGACAAATGGCTAGCTGTGCTCGACGAATGGCCAAAATCTTTCAGCAACTAAGGAATTAAGAGCGTTGAGTGAGCAAGGCTCACTCAACAATTTTTTCCTTTGCCAGTTTTCTGTGTTTAAAACCACTTGGCTTAGACTATTATATTGAAATAAGTTCAATGAATGGAGAACTAAGCTCGACAAACTTTGAACTCAGTTCAACGAATTCTAAACTGAGCTAAACGAACTTAGAATCTCAAGCTCTGAACTTAGCTCGGTGAAAGGTGAGCTGAGCTCGACGAACTCTGGACTCAATTCGATGAATTCTGAACTTAGATCAACCAGTTCAACTTACATCCTTTTTGTTGAATGGCATTGAGCGGGTCTTCATCACTCAATGCCAAAACACTTAGTCATATTTCTCTATAGTAGCATGACGTTGAGTGAGTTGATTTCACTCAATGTCTGTGTACTTGGCCATATTTCAGCTCATTCCAACTTAGGTTACTACTGCTTTAGCCTTTCTCAAAGAATTTTGTTGTATGGCATTGAGTGAGTAAACTTCACTCAACGCCTATGGACTTATTCATTTTCTCAGCTTGCCACTGTATGACTTTGAATGTATAGGTTTCACTCAGCTCTATAAGTCATCTGGTGTTGAGTGATTTACCTTCACTCAACGCCTGTGGACTTAGATAGATTTCTGTTAGACCACACCATAGGTAAGTGTATACCTGACTTAGCCATTTATGCTACCTGTCCCATCAATGAACATTATTCATTCTACAATCACTCAACATAAACACAAGTTAGAATACCACATGTGTATACATAGTTTGCTAGGCCTTCTTCAAATCTAGGACAGTGGGATCAATGGACACAACAATGTCCACCAATTTGAAGCTGTCAAAACCCTACGAAAATGTATACACTAACAAACTTATGCTAGATATACATATCATCACAGCATAACACATAAATCAAAGACATGGAAAATGACGTAATAGATAAGTCAAAATCATAGCAACTGATGAATCAGACAAATCATAATTATAGCAAATGATATTCTATTTAATATATAGGGAATTAATGTTTGAGTAATTAAACAAAATATCACATCCCTTAGCCCTATAAGCATAACATGAAACTTTTCAAGTTTCAGGCTCCCATATTTTACTCCCTCTATGTCTGGATTTCTTTGCTGGTTTGTCTTCTGGCCCAGCTATCTTCTTTCCCTTTTTGTCTGCAACATCAGTAGCCTTAGCTTTAGTTGCTCTATCCTTTTCAGTTTTAGCTATTTCTTTTTGCCTATAAAAGTAGCCATGAGGCTTGGGAAAGTACTTAGAAGGTTCAACAACATTCAGAGCAAGAAGGTTAGCATTTCTGTTTCTCCAATAGATTCTTCTTTTTGTGTCCCTCTTCTCCATCTTGTCTTATTCAGTCTTACTATACCATTTACCTCTATCTGATTTCTTATTTTTGACCTGATCCCAAGAAAGCAAGATGATGGATCTGGACTCTGGGCTCCATTGCTCGAAATCAGGTCGTTTTTCCATTTCTTCTATGTATTTTCTCTTTCTCAACCTGACATCTTCTTCTGTTTCTGCAATTTCAGTCATCATTTCCGTTGTATGTAGTACCTAGTCAACAGTGGGGTTGAAAGAGGGAATTTGTGCATCAGTGGGCTCCACTCCCCACTAATTACTAGCACTATCATGATCTTACATATTCATCACATACTCTTGATGATCAAGGACAGGATCTCTGTTTAAGATTTCTAGTACTTAAGTAGGCATCAATTGGATATTGTTATATTGCACTGGCTATTATCCTAATGACCCTCTCACAACATTTGTTACCTAAACTATGTTTTCAGTATTGACCCTTATGGCTTCTCTCTCCCTCTTTTTGGCTTCTTAAATTAATTTTGTGGTCTGAGAGCTGCATACCATGCATCTAACCACTTCCAGGTAGTTCACTCCAGTAGTGACTTGATTCTTAACTTCTAACATGTTGCCATCAAGCATCTTGGTGCAAGCATATATCTTTGTGAAGATATCAGTGTTCTGTTCTCTTCTCAAAATTTTATCATTCTCATGAATTGTCACAGAGTTATTAGCCTAAATATTTTGATTTTTAACGATAATAACAATATTCTGGCTTTATAAATCAAGTTTCTCCATGGTGTAATCTACAGCAGGACCAGCTCTTGTAATGAATTTTACAATTTTTCCTTTCAGTAGATTCAGTTCAAACCTTATCGATTTGATCTCATTTGCAAGATCATTTCTAATAACTTTGAGGGCTTCATCAACATAATTTTCCAATGCCGTTATCTGCTCATCTAGTTGTAAGACCCCATTTTTTTTTCTTAAAACCACTGGGGTCTTATGCCCAGAACCGCCGTTTTGTAGTGACACCAACACACCCGGGAAGGTCGTCACTACAAAATGTCAATAATGCCGGCCAAATCGATCGTAGAAAAGTAGAATAAGTATAGAGAGTACAGTAAAACTCAAATACAGGTCCACCAGAAATCACATGAATATAAATAATTCTCCATGAAGGGAGAGTCCACAGAAATGATAAAGCAAATTACTAAAGAGGGCTCCTACCCGATACATCAAAATCCTAACTACAAATCACTTAATCGCGGAAGCAAATCTATAATATATACAAATGTTCCGGACTCACTGTCCCTGTTGGCTGGACTCTGGGGCTATGACTCCTGGTTCGGCTTCACGATCGCCTAAAATTATTTGGTTAATGACCGTTAGTCTAAAAGACTAAGTCCTATAATCCCCCACCCCTCCCCCATGGCTCCTAGGCACCGAGCGGGGAGGAGGAAAGGGAAGGTAATGAAGGTGGATAGTAATAAAGATAAGCAGATGGCAGTGGAACTAGTCTATCATGAGTTCATTAACAGAGAAAATTAATGTAAGCAGTAGTAGGTAAATAGTATAAGTATACACAAAAGTGAGAGAACAAGTACAGTAAGAGAAAGTAAACTAAGTAAATAACCATGACCTATAGGAATGCCCATACAAACCTATAGACCACAAGGTTGTTTTGCAAGGCCTATTGTATAAAGTGTCTCATACTAATGTATTCAATAAGTGTCAAGGGTTACAAACAATGATGATGATATATCATGCAAGTATTCTATTACGTGAACATGCAAGTGTAACATACACTCGACTCTGTGCACACAGACCTTTAGTTCCCCTTTCTATAGCCTAACCTCTTAGGATACCTCCATAGTGGCAAATAGAAGCGGTGGTTTGGGCCTCGCCCATCACTAATCCGGTATCAACACTACCAGTAAGACCTATCGTACGCCTCAACGTTGGTGCACTAATCAGAGCTCCTACGTACTCTTTCCGGCTGGCGCACCGGACTTTATTTGGCCAAATGCTAAACCACACTTGTCGAGTCAACGTATTGGTGTCGGTATGACGGCTCTCTATTGCCGAAGACCCACCACCTTTCTCTTATGCACATGCAATACTGCCATGATTTTTCCACCGAGCCAAACCACCCTGAACTATCCCTTCCGTCACAATAATTTGTCGAGCCAAAAGCTCCCCGGACTAACCCGTCCGTCATAGTTATCTATCGAGCCATCGGCTCGCCGGGCTAACCTGCCCATCACTAGAAGCCCCGAGCCTACAGCTCATGTCACCAACCAAACTCCCACAACACCGGGGAGTGTGAGTGTAAATTTATTCGTAGATTATTTCTAATTACTCTTATATATTGATTATTCTTACTGTTTACGTTAACCTTTGACAACTCGGGGCATTCCCTGTGATGGGCTCTCAGGGGCACTAGGAACTACGATGGGCTGAAGCCCAAAGATCCCTTTCACAAGGAACTTACTATTATTATTTATTAACTGATTCCCGATCCCTTTTAATATTACTCTAGATCTAACCCTAGTGTGTTTTGATTCTCTTTCTCTCTCTCTCCACAAGAAAGACGATCTTTCGTCGATCTCGAGCGCCTCTTAACACTAGTCAACCCAATCCTCACCTCATCATGACTCCTAATGAAGCTCCATTTTCTTATTTTTCACCTTACTAAAATCAGTAAATTATTAATCCTTTCTTCCTATGACCATTCCACATGTTATAACAATTTCAGTAGTTTTACTAAATGCAGACCAACCTATGTTATATGATGTACATGATAGGAGGTACTCAAAATTTTCCTAAAGATATTTATTGTGGGTCTATCTTGACACATTTAGCCCAAATCCAGAAACTTATAATTTTCCAATTTAATTTGGCATTTATTAAATTTTCCAAATGTTAGGTCATGGGTAATGTTGAACATGAAGTACTAGATTTCCTTAAGTTATGGCCATCCAAAAATTATTATCACAATATGTTGTCAAAATAACAGAGAATACTAAGTTTTATAAACTTTCATAAAATAATCTACCCCTATATAATTAATTCAAGATAAATAGAATTAAAGAGAGAAGTACCTCAATATATTATCCAAAAATTACACAAAAATTACTAGGGTTTTAATATGATCGTAAATCATCACTGACTAAGTTTCATAACATTCTAAGTTAGTTTAACCATGATTTCATCAAAATCATCCTTAGGGGAAATAACTACAAGTATGAGCTAATTTCTTCAAAACATTCTACAATAATTTTCAGAGGCTCATATTATTATAAAAACTCTTCTACCAAAATTTCATAAGTATCCAAGGTCATATGACCCATTAATATTTTCCTAAAAGGTAAAGGCCTAAACTAACCCTAATTGGTTTAAGTTGTGTGCCTAAGTCTAAATGTCATCAAATTCCTCCCTAGGGCATTTCACCACCCTAGAATCACATGGACTAAACACCAAGTCCATACAAGGACATATCACCCTAGAATCACATGGACTAAACACTAAGTCCATACAAGTCCATACAAGGACATTTCACCCCATATGCCTAGTAGCAACAGGCAGTGCATCTCTTTGTGAGTAATGGCACAAGAGATTGGCACATATTAATTTCAAGATAATTAGTATGCTGTTTTCTAAAAACTTAGTAAGGGATGCTCCCATCATTAAGTGCATCAAAGATAGCCCCTGTCCTGCATGCCAGAAGGGAAAACAGACTCGGGCTATCTTTAAGGGCATCGTTGATAAAGACTCCTCCAGATGTCTTTATCTTCTGCATATGGACTTATTTGGTCCAATGCAAGTTCATAGCTTGGGAGGCAAGTCTTATACACTAGTGATTGTTGATGATCACTCTCGGTTTACTTGGGTGTTCTTTTTAAAACGCAAGTCTGATACATTTGACATCTTCACTAGTTTTGTCAGGCATATTCAGAACGAACTTAACTGCTCGGTGGTCAAAATCAGAAGTGACCATGGAACAGAGTTCGAGTCTGGTGCTATGACAGAGTTCTGTGAAGAACTTGGTATCTTTCATGAGTTTTCCTCCCCACGCACTCCTCAGCAGAATGGAGTGGCGGAGAGGAGAAATGGAACGCTCATTGAAGCCTGCACGATAATGTTGAATGATGCTTCTCTCCCAGAATATTTCTGGGAAGAGGCTGTCAATACAGCTTGTCATGTACAAAACCGGGCCTTGATCAACAAGAGTCATCATAAGATGCCTTATGAGCTACTGAAAGGCAGGAAGCCAACCATGTCCTATTTTAGGATCTTTGGCTGTCGGTGCTATGTACTAAATAACGGGAAGTACCCACGTACTAAGTTTGGTGAAAAATGCTTCGAAGGCATATTTATGGGCTATAGTAGCCATAGCCTGGCAAATAGGGTTTTCAATAAGAAAACCCTAGTGGTAGAGGAATCCATAAATGTGGTATTTGATGAAGGAAGCTTGCTTAACAACAATTCTTCCAGTGGTCTTCTTGAAGATGCAGGTACAAGATTTGAACAACTGAGTCTCGATGAGACCGCTAAAGATGCAACCCCCAAGTACGTCAACGTCACCACCACAACACCTATCAGAGATGATGACGGTCAAAATGGAGTTGTCCCCCCTGAAGAGGAAGGAGCCCCAGAAAATGTTAGAGCTCCAGATTCCAGACTGCTAGAGCTTCATCACGTGAGGGATCATCCCAGAAATCAAATTATCGGAGATCCCCGTGACGGTGTCTGAACTTGCCGAGGTACAATTAACGAGATTCTTCATTTTAGCCTTCTGTCTCAGGTTGATCCAAAGAAGTTCGACGAAGCAAACAAGGATGCAGCATGGATATTGGCCATGCAAGATAAACTGCATCAATTTGAAAGATGCAACGTCTAGACGCTGGTTCCCAGACCAAAGGGGCAGAATGTAATCGGCACCAAGTGGATCTTCAGAAATAAACTGGATGAACACGGTGTCATCATAAAAAACAAGGCCAGGTTGGTGGCTCAAGGTTACAAACAGGAGGAGGGGATTGACTTCGACCAGACCTTTGCACCAGTGGTAAGGCTCGAGGCGATCAGATTGTTCCTGGCTTATGCTTCACACAAAGGATTCACTGTCTATCAGATGGACGTAAAATCAGCATTCCTAAATGGCAACCTAAAAGAGGAAGTATACGTCGCACAACCCCCAGGTTTTGTTAACCCGACTTATCCCAATCATGTATATTTTCTTAATAAGGCTTTATATGGCTTAAAATAAGCTCCTCGAGCTTGGTATGAGACTCTGTCTAGTTTTCTTCTTGAGAACAAGTTATCTAGAGGAAAAATAGATAAGACATTGTTTCTTAGGGAAGTCAAAGGCAAAATCTTGCTGGTGCAAATCTATGTTGATGACATTATATTCGGCTCAACGGATAACAATCTTTGCAAAAAGTTTTCTAAACTTATGCAAGGAAAGTTTGAAATGAGCAGTATGGGAGAGCTAAAGTATTTCTTGGGACTTCAAGTGAAACAGTCCGAGGATGGAATTTTCATCTCTCAGACGAAGTTCACAAATGAACTCCTCAAGAAATTCGGAATGGAGAATGCAACCTCTATGAGGACTCCAATGGGATCCACTATGTCTCTTGATAAGGACGAGAAAGGGAAACCTTTTGACGAAACCAAATACAGAAGCATTATAGGATCCCTGCTCTACCTTACTGCAAGTAGACCGGACATTATGTTCTCCACTTGCGTTTGTGCCAGATATCAGGTGAACACTAAGGAATCTCACTACGTCGCTGCAAAGCGAATTCTTAGATACCTTAAGGGTACACCTAATCTTGGCTTGTGGTACCCAAGAAACAATGATGTCAAGCTAATAGGCTTTTCAGATGCTGATTTTGCAGGAAGCAAGGATGATCGAAAAAGCACTTCCGGGACGTGTCAATTCCTCGGAAGAAGGCTTATATCTTGGAATAGTAAGAAGCAGAATTGTGCTGCAACCTCCATAGCTGAGTCTGAGTTCATCTCAGCAGGCAGCTGTTGTGCATAACTTCTATGGATCAGAAATCAGCTAGCAGACTATGACCTTCAGTTCAAAGAAGTACCAATATACTGCGACTCCTCAAGTGTTATAGCCATTGAGAACAATCCCGTGTCACACAGCAGGACGAAGCATATTGAAGTGCGCTACCACTTCATTCGGGAGCATGTGTAAAATAAGGACATCTCTCTCTACTATGTCCCCACGGATAAGCAGATTGCAGATATTTTTACAAAGCCCCTAGACAAAGCCAAGTTCAGTCTTTTTAAAACTGAACTGGGTATGCTAAACCTTGAGGAATGAAGAATCTAGAGGCTCCCGACTCTTGGATCAAGGGGGAGCATCCGCAAGAAATTCAAGTGCAAGCACGGATGCAAGATCTGAGGGGGAGCATGGAGTTCCAAGTGCAGTACCAGATTTGCAGAAGCCGAAAAGGGGGATATTACCCTCTCGGCTAAGGTTAAGGTGGCTCCAAGTACCAAGTAATGCTCTCAAGAAATTGGTAATGAAATTCTCTTTCAACTGGATTCTTCATTTATAATTTTCATTTCCATATGTCCTATTCACCTTAGCTTGTAGGGTTTAGGCTTCTTCAAATAGGGGGAGATTGTTGGGTATTGTATCCACAATGTACCTGATATGAAGAAGCCCTTGTACAAGCTAAGGTGAATAGATAATGTATTTGATGATTTTCTATCAAGTTGTGCTTGCAGTTATTCCATGCTAAGTACACACCAATGTCAGGGTGCTGTAGGTCAATATACACGGGTCTGCGCAACGTAATCCTTCGTTGAGCAGATCAGTGTGTTGGTTTACGTGTACTCTCTCTATTGGAGTGTACTTATTTACAAGTACAGGGCTGTGATACATCAAGAGCAGTCAAGGAGCAAGGATGGGCCAAAGAGCAGCTCACGGGTGGAAAGACGAAATATCGTCTAAGTAAGAATCGACGAGAATCACTAAGTGATTCTCGTCGATTCGTCGCCGAATCATCGAGATTCACTGGCTGATTCTCATCGAATATATCCGGCTGTCTCAACGCCTTCAATGCCATCAAGTATTCTGCTAAGTCAGAATCGTCGAGAATCACTAGCCGATTCTCGCCGAATGCGTCCACCTGTCTCAACGCCGTCTAGAATTCTGCTATGGCAGAATCGGCAATAATCACTAAGTGATTCTCGCCGAATCATCGAGAATGACTTTGCATTCTCGCCGATTCGTCGAGAATCACCTATGATTCTCGCCGAATTTGCCTTAGGCGAAATTCTGGTGCTCGCTGGACCGGACCAAGTTTCAGGCGCTATTTTGAACCGGTCTTAGGGCTTCTACTGGTGGGACCCACAACGGTCATAAGATATGACCTACTGTATATATACACTTGTATTTTGATCATTACAAACAGCTAATACCGAGAAAAAGAACAGAGCCGGCGACGTGACCTAAATCGCGAAACTCGTTCCGTCGCCGTCGCCGCTCGTGCTAGTTGGTCGCTGCTGCTGATCGTGGGTTATTCCTGATCTCCCGGCGACAAAAGCTCTGCCACGCAACGCATCTCACGAGTCCTTCTTGAGAACCTTTGTCTCTTGATTTGTAGATCGGGAATACCTTCCCTATCCGAATCGATCGAGACGATTGATTCAAGAAAGACCGTTGGTAGACCTTGCCAGCTTAGCTATGAAGTTTGGATCTACATAGCATTGCCGCCTCATTCTTTATCGCCACCGATCTAGAGGAGATCCTTTCCAATTGAGAGCTAAGGTCGTGAACTCTTCGCCTTTTTCAAGAACGCAACGTCGAACGAAGAGGGACACCAAGGGCTCCAAAAGTAGTTTGTATTTTATACATTCCAGTTTTTCTTTTATTGTAAAGGAACGTTGGTTCCTCTGTGTAAGGGTTGGGTGCAACCCGTGGTGGAGGAGTGGTGACTCCTTCGTGTGGAAGAGTTACTTCCTTAGTGTGAGGATTGGTTTTCAATCCTGTTGGTGAAGTGGCCGAGTCATCCCTTGTTGGGAGATAGGTCGAAGGGGGAGAGTGGACGTACCCAAATCGGGGAACCACTATAAATTGCCTGTGTCTTTCTGTGTTGTGCTGTTTTGTTTATTTGTGCAGGTACAATTTTAATTCTACAAAAACGCTGCAAGACACCTATTCCCCCCCCCCCCACATAGGTGAAGGTAGTTGGCACTAGGTGGACTTTAACATTTGGCATACGAAGCAAGGGTAGGTGGACCTGTTCAATATCGCTGGATGTATCCCTTTGAGAGGTAATTATCTCTTGAAAATTATTTTCTTATATCATGTTATATATATGACTTTGATATTTATAGGTTCTTGAACACATTGAAACGTAAAGTAAAAAACAAGGCATGTGTAGAAGAATCAATTGTTGAAGCTTACTTGATTGAAGAGACTTCAACTTTTTGCTCTCATTTCTTTGCTCCTCATGTAGAAACAAGATCTAGGAGTACAGGGCGCAATGAGAATGTAATTCAAGTTGAACCATACAGTCGTTTATCTGTGTTCAATTCTACATGTCGGCCATTTAGCCCAAAAGATCCCATGCGCATTTTAACTCCGCTTGAGAAGGATGCATGCACGATATATATTTTGTTGAACTGCCCTGAGATCGCTAAATATGTTGAGTAGGTAATATTATGGTTAATATTTTATAGTTATCATTACTGTTAATAATAATAAGTAATATTAATTATGTAAGTGCTGAGAAGATATGTTTTGTAGGCTTTGTGATGCCGAGAAATAAGTTGAACTACCATATTTGACTCCCATAACATTAAGAGTTATGCGTGATAAAGAGTTTTCCACGTGGTTTAAAACTTATGTAAGATGATATTTTATTAATACATATATAGTTATATAATATATATTACTAACAATTTTTTTAATAGGTTGAAAATCCAGTCAACCAAATAAAAGATAGTGATATCAAACATTTTGCATATGGATTTAGTATCATTGTTAAAGGTTGGAATGGATATTTTGTGAATGGTTATAGATTCCACACGCTTGAGTATGGAGAAGGAAAGTCTACAATGAATAGTGGAGTTTGTGTTAATGGGAGTTATTATAATGATTCTAATGAAGACTACTATGGCGAATTATTAGAAATTCTTTAGTTGAGTTTTTTAGGGTCTATCAAAAATACTATAGTGATGTTCAAGTGTAAATGGTTCGATAATGGAAAAGGAGGAACAAAAGTTCATCCAAGATATAAAATTGTTGATATTAATAATGATCGTAACATGGCTGACGATAACCCATTTGTGATGGCTTCTCAATGTCATCAAGTGTACTGCACATCATATCCTTGGAGAAAGAAAGCTCTTGATCGTCGTTGGCATGCAATTTTCAAAGTTAAAGCCAGAAGCACATATGAGATAAGTGATATTTCAGTAGAAGAATTTTACCAAGAGACTTCAACTATGAATCCAACTCATGTTGTACCAGATGATGACATTATTCTAGTTGATATTCACCGTCAAGCGGAAGAAGTAAATCCTGATGAATTACAATCACTAGAGAGAGATCTTTAACATAATTTTGAGTCTGATGAGTTCGAAAAACGATCAACAGAATCAGATGATGATGGATCAGATGATTCAGATTCATCAGAGGAAGAAGATGACATTACTTTCAATGATATACATGGTATATAACTTTTATGCTTGTGTAAGCTTGAGAATATACCTCTTGTGTTTGTTATATATACTTACTATTGTACAAACATTTTTTTCTTTTCTTTGGTTGTAAATGTGTGTTTTTAATATGTTTAAATTAATAATGTATTAATATGATTTGCAGTTACTATGCGGACTAGAGGACGTGGAGGTAGATTTTTATCTAACAAAAATCGAGATGATACTATTTTGAGACTCTTAATGGAAGATATGAATCATCAATCAAGCACAAATTCTGACTCGCACTATGATACAGATGAGGAGCATGACACGTCTGATGATGTGAATTGTCATGATTGCTCGCCTCCTGATATTGAGACGCCTCTTGATGTAGAGAAACATGAGCCAAAAATTCAAATAACAAAGATGAGATTGAGCGTGATGAAGAGGGATGAGAGATACTCATCATTTCAGGAAATGGTAATATTATCCCTTTAAAATTCATATTTTTTATTCTATTTTCTTATGATGTATTAATTATAGAAAGACAAACATTTGATAATGTAGTTTATTTAATTATATTGCTTTATATCATGTTTGCAGTTTCATTAGTACTTCTGCACCTCGTTCTATGTTGAATTGTTTGAGAGGTTGGTTCAATGGAGTTTCGCCCATATTTAGTGCAATTCCAAATGATGTAAAACAAAATATGTTTAACATATTCAAGGTAAAAATATTTTGATTATTTCTCAGTGTTTATGTTACAATGATTTGCATATAATATAAGTCTTTTGATAATTGTAGGCAAAATATACTTGGAGTGTTGCATCAACGGAGCAACAAGTATATAAAATTTGGAAAATTTATTTTAGCAGAGCAATGACTTCGGAAATGGGGCGTATCCGAAAGGCAGCAAAGTTAAGGTCTGCACCTCCACCGACGTGGATGCGAAGAGAAATTTTTGAAGGATTATGGGACATATGGGAAGCACGTAAATTTAAAGATCTCCAAGAATCTAATTGCAAAAATAGACTCTCTGATAGAGATGGCCAAGGGGTAGTTAAAAGCACCAGTGGAACCATTTCCATTCATCATCATGCTCATAGGATGGTATGTTTTTTTTATTATATGTTATAATTATCTGTTTGCAAGCCGTATAGTAGGATGTTGTTAATTTAATTGTATGTTTGCGAGAGGTATTGCCGGAAAACAACATTTGGAGGCAACTACCCCTTAGAGTTAATATTTAGGGGGGGGGGGGCGGAGGGGCTTCTTAGTTTCTTGCAATATTTCATTCATTTGCAAAATTACAATTTTCTCGATAATACTGTGTTTGAGAGTCAAAGTGCTCGTTTTGCTCTAGCAGTTTTTTATATTGTTCTGATTAACATGTGAGAACTTGAATTCAATTTAATTTCATCTCTTTTTAAATTCTTGATAACTTTAGAGGGGTGCTTCATTCAAGTGTTGACATGCATTTCACTTTTTGTCTGGGCGCTTGACAGCGCCCAGTTCATTGTTGGACTGCGTTGTTAGTTCGCTGTAAAACAGCCAACTGGGCGCTGGATAACGCCCAGTTCGCTATTTTTCAGCGAACTGGGCGCTGGACAGCACTATCCAGCACCCAGTTTGTTGTTGGACGACATTGTTACTTCGCTGAAAAACAGCAAACTGGGCGCTTGAACAGTTTGCTGTTCAACAATGAACTGGGCGCTTGAACTGGGCGCTTGAAAGCGCCCAGTCCGCTGTTTTACAGCAAACTGGGGGCTGGACAGTGCCTAGTTCGTTGTTTTTCAGCGAACTAACAGAGAACTAGGCGCTGTCCAGCGCGCAGTTGGCTGTTTTTCAGCGAACTGGGCGCTGGACAGCGCCCTGTTCGCTAAAAATCAGCGAATTAGGCGCTGGACAGTGCCTAGTTGGCATTTTTACAGCGAACTGGGCGCTGGACAATGCCCAGTTCCCTGCTTTTTCAGCGAACTAGGCGCTGGACAGCGCCCAGTTTGCTGTTTTTCAGCAAACTTACAGTGAACTGGGCGCTGGACAACGCCCAATTCGTTGTTGTATAGCCAACTGGGCGCTGGGCAGCGCCCAGTTCGTTGTTTTACAGCCAACTGGGCGCTGGATAGTGCCCAGTTCGCTGTTTTTCAGCAAACTAACAGCAAACTGGGCACTGGACAGCGCCCAATTTGCATATTGATTACTGCATGCTACCAAGAGGGCATTGCGGTGGATCCGTCAAAGATAAGAGCCATACGGGAGTGACCAGTGTTGTCTTCAGTGGCCGAAGTCAGGAGTTTCCTTGGACTGGCGGGCTACTACAAACATTTTGTAGAAAACTTCTCACGGATCTCTTTGCCTCTTAACACATTAATGAGGAAGGATTAGAAGTTCGTTTGGATGTCGGAGTGCGCTCGAGCTTTTGAAGAGCTAAAGAGTCGTTTGACCATGGCGCCTGTTTTGACGTCGCCATGTGACACAGACGGCTATAAGATTTATAGTGATGCATCAGGGAGCGTCTTAGGCTACGTTCTTCTTCAGTTTGGAAAGATGATCGCTTATGGCTCATGCCAGTTGATAGTGCATGAGCGAAATTATCCCGTCCATGACTTGGAGTTGGCGGCGGTGATTTTTGCACTTAAATTACGTCTTCATTATTTATATGGCATGAAAGTTGATATATTCACGGACCTTAAGAGCCTAAAGTATCTATTGGATCAGAAATATCTCAATATGCGACAACAAAGGTGGATGGTGTTCCTCGGTGACTATACCTTTGATATTCACTACACTCCTGGGAAGGGATACGTTGTCGCAGATGCCTTGAGTCATAGGACTCCGACAAGGGCAAATTAGTTGCAGATGCATGATGAGCGTCTTATCTAGGAGTTGGAAGCGTTAGAGATTTCTTGTGTTGACAAGAATTCCACATCAAATGCATGCTTGAACTGGATGAAGGTACAGTAATACCTTGCGGACAGGGTTCGACGAGCAACGGAACTTGATGAAAGTTTGCAATGTTATGCAGTGGATGTGTTAAACTGCCAATTCTCCTGGGATGAAGACCTTTTGCAGAAAGATGGTCATTTGTGCATCCCAAGTATGGGTAAGATAAAAGAAGAATTGATGTATGATGCTCACTTTACGAAATACTCAATTCACCCAGGGAGCACAAAGATTTACAAAGACATGAAAAAGCTATTCTGGTGGCCAGGGTTAAAGAAAGACATAACACATTACGTGGCTAAATATCAAACTTGTGCCTTGGTGAAAGCTGAATGCCAGAAGATCGGAGGTTTCCTGAATTCGCTACCTATTCCGGAATGGAAGTTTGATGATATTTCGATGGATTTTGTGCACGGTTTGCCAAGATATCAATGCGGTAACGTTTCAGTTTGGGTGATCGTAGACCGGTTGACTAAAGTGGCTCACTTTCTTCGGAACAAGAGGGACGATTTAGTGGAAGTCTTGGCAAAGCTTTATGTTGAGCAAATAGTACGATTGTACGGTGTCCCCCGTAGCATCGTAAGTGATCGAGACGGGCTCTTCACTTCGAATGATTGGAGGCTAATCCATCAGTTATTGGGGACAAAGTTAACATTCAGTACGACCTTTCATCCCCAAACAGATGGCCAGACCGAGAGGACCAATAGAACAATGGATGACATGCTCCGAATGTGCGCCTTGGATTTTGGAAAGAGGTGGGAAGATCATCTCTATATGGTAGAGTTCGCCTACAATAATAGCTATCAAGCTAGCATAAATATGACACCGTTTGAAGCTTTGTATGGTCGAAAATGTCATACACCATTAGATTGGGCGAAAGCAAGCGAATCTAAATTATATAAGCGTAAGAAAGTCGAAGAGGCTAATTCGACGATTCGCTATATTCGAGAGAGGCTACTGATAGCCTAAGATAGACAAGAAAAGTATTACAATGCCAAGCAACGAAACGTTGAGTTTGTGGTTGGTGATTGGGTATATTTGAAAATCAAGCCCTTCAAAGGCGTGTCCAGGATTCGACGCTTGAAAAAGTTAAGTCCGAGATATATTGGTCCGTTTGAGGTGGGGGAGCAAATTGGAGAAGCTGCCTATCGGCTAGCTCTTTCAGCAGAATTAAGTGGATTGCATAATGTGTTCCACATATCAGTGCGTCGAAAAGCCATAAAATATCAAGCTCAAGTGATTGCAAATGATTGTGTACCGGTCGAATCTGGGCTAACGACGAAGTTTAGGCCCATTCAGATCAAGGATAAAGCGGATTAGCAGTTGTGGAACAAGACAATCGGGATGGTCAAGGTCTGATGGGACAACTGCGGCCGTAAGGAACTAACATGGGAGTGGGAGCAGACCATGTGTGCTGAATTTCCCGAATTGTTTGTCTAAATTGGTATAACAGTTTTTGTTTTATTTTGTACAGAACATAAAATATTGTAACAATTTTTTGTTGAAGAAAAGTTATGTTATAGCATCTTGGTTGCTGTTTCCTGGATACTAAATGCAAATTTCAGGATGAAATTTTTTGTAAGGAGGGGAGGATTGTAACACCCCAAAACAGTGCAGAATTTAGTCGACCTAAGCTCGATGATTATCGAGCAGAGCTCGATGAGGATCGTCGCGCTGAGCTCGACGAAGATCGTCGAGCTGAGCTCAACGAAGATCATTGAGAGGAGATAGAGCTCAATGAAGATTGTCGAGCTGAGCTCGACAAAGATCGTCGAGCTGAGCTCGACAAAGATCGTCGAGCTGAGCTCGACAAAGATCGTCGAGCTGAGCTCGACAAAAAGCGTCAAGCGGAGATCATCAAGCTGAGCTCGTTGATTTTGGCTTGTTATCAGCCCCAAGGCGGAGCGGTGACCCGTGTTAGGCGGATAGTGGGCGGCCATTGAGCGGTGATTGACTTTATCAACTCTAAACTGAGCCGGTCTTTGTTTTTTTGATTTGATCGAGTGGCTGGGGTAGAACCCGAGGCCTTATCTGAAGAGGAATGGAAAGAGGAAATAATTATTTCCTTTTTTCTCTCTCTCTCTCTCGTCCTCACTTCCCGAGTTCTTGAGTAGAAACCCTTCGGCTGGGGCTATGGTTGCATGCTGAAGAAGATCTTGAGGCCGAAATTAAGGGATGAAGCTAGATTAGCGAAGGGGAAAGTGAGGCGCTCATTTCCATCCGCATAGAAATGCTTTGCCATGGCTCCAAAGAGAACGTCAAGGGTAACTATCTTCCTTCTTGGACATGTGAAGTCCTTCAAGGGTAACGATCGTCGAACTGAAGCTTGATTTTTGAAATCCCCAAGAATTCTTGCATATAGATCCGGAAATGTGTAGTACAGAATAGACATATTGTGTGAAGCCCATCTGGACAGGTTGGTCTGGATTGGTGATGTTTTTTTTGCGCACCGGAGAATACTCCGCGTATAAACGAGTAGTTTGTGGAGTCGGTGGGTTGTGCCTGTGAAGTGGAGTAACACGAAGTACTGGAATGAGGTTCCAGGAAAATACCCTCGTAATTCTTGTGTTATATGCTATGGAAAGACCAGTTTTCTGGCACTGCAGGATGCTGCAGGGTTTGGGTTGAGTTTGGGTGCGGAAAGAGAGCTTTTGTTGAACCCGCCAAGTGATCGCGAGGAACACTAACACTAACTCCCTTTTGGATTGTGAAGCCAGTCCTTGGTGGGCAGTATGACTATTGTGAGCTGCGAGCTCTTAAAAGGCTTTGTGCCGAACGGATAAGGGGATGCCAACCCGCGTTAGTCTAGACATTGAACTGGAAATTTGAGCAACGGGCAAGGGTTAAACTGTATCCGCGTTATGGTTGTCTGACATGAGTGACTGGGATATTGGCGTTTGTCAGATTCACATAATGAGAGTCTTAGGCATGCGCGCCACTAAGACTAAAGTCTCCGGCTGTAGGTTGTAGAGCGCAATGCCTAAACTTTACCGTTGGGCTCTAGACCCCTGAACGGTGGTGGGACCCTGGTTTTCCGGTATATCGAGAATGTGCCATGAGTGCACGGAGCATCGTGCCGCGTGGCCGACGTTTGTGATATATTAATTGTGTGTGAGTGCACATTTTGTGGTATATATGCTTGTGAAATGCTATGCCTGTAGGGAAGGAATACCACTGCCCCGTGAAAGGGATAGGGTCGTTATAAATTGGTCAACTAAATGCTGACCGTTGCCTTGTTTGCCACCATTATAGTGGGCTGTCCTTGTGCAGGTGCTGGAGAGCCGAGAGGGAAATAGCGGGTTGAAGCCCTTACTGCTGCTACTGGCCCTCGAAGGCTGAGCGATGAACTTTATTATTTTCATGTGTGGCGGGCCTGCGTGTCGATGTTTGTAATCCACACCTGTGAAGGTGAACTGTAAGGCTTTAAGGCCAAACTTTTGTGTATTTTGTGTACATTCCTTCGGGTTATATATAAATGTGGTAGTTTATATATAAAGTGGACATTCATGATTGTTGAGTTCAATAATAACCTTAAAGCTTTCGTTAGCAAGCTCTGAGTTAGGATGCGAATATGTTTTATTATTAACCTGTAGCCTCACCGCCTATTTGTGGCATATAGTATGGGGCCCCGACCGGACCTTCTATTTTATATTATTTAACGGATGGGGTCGGTACATCCAGATGTCCTACTTTTTTGCAATGATAACATTCAGGTAGTGGACACTCGTCATCATCCTCTACATCAAATTTTCCTTTTCCTCTCTTGAATCTAGATTCCTTCTTGTTGAAATTTTTTTTGAATGAATTTCTTCTTTTAGGATTTCTCATAAATCTCATGAACTTAACGAACAAGCTCTCATCATCTTCTTCATCATTCTCACCAGTTTCACATTCCTCTTCCTTCTTGGATTTCAACGCCAATGCTTTCTTTCTTTGCTCCAAATTATATTCTTGTTGTTGAATCCTTAACTCTACCTCATGAGTTTTCAGATTCTCGATGAGATTCTCAATTTGAAGAGTATTTATATCGTGTGACTCCGAGATGATAGTTACGTTTGGATTTAATTTTGGGAGAAACGATTTAAGAATCTTCCTTACTAAATCACCATTTGAAAATTTCTTTCCAAGAACCTTAGAGTCATTCATAATTTTACAGAATCTCGTGTACATGGAATCTATATCTTCACCAACTCTTACATCTTGAACTTTTCAAATTCTGATTCTAACTGGAATAACTTTGAGTTTTTTACCTGCGATGTACCTTCATGAGTAAATTCAAGTAAATTCAAAATATCAGACGCTGTTTTACATGCACACACTCGATTAAACTCAGTTCTAACACATAGAATAAAGTGCTCATTGCTTTAGAGTTATTTTTACACTTTAGTTTATCAGTATCGTCCCACTTATCCTTAGGTTTTTCTATAATGACACTTCTAATTACTATTGTAGGCGGAGTGTAGCATTGTTCTACAATGCCCCACACTTCATTATCTAAAGCGATTTGAAAACACTGCATTCGAGTTTTCCAATAGTTATAATCTGTGCCAGTGAATAAGGAAGGTCTAATAATACTTTGCCCCTTTGATAAAGCATGATTGTTATGCGCCATTATTCTTGGTGGTGAAACCGATTTGGAGTAACCTGCTATGATACTAAGTGTTGGATCTTGAGACATGTTTAGAGGGGAGGGTGAATAAGGGAAAATAAAACTTTTTTCTAAATGTAAAACTTTAGGTAAAATAATTTAGAATGTTAAGATGAAATTTATCACAAACCAAAATATATTCCAAATACACAGAAATTTAATGAAAATGAAATGATAATTTTATTTCATAAGATATGAAAACACATAAACAAAGATTTCAACAGAATATGAAATCGAGGCTAGAAATGAAAAATTTCTTTTGAGTTTTCACTGGTCCTTATCCCAAGGACCGGTAGGCTAAAGTCTATATCTCCCTAGATACAACTACTAGCCCCCCTAGATCTCTCCGTGACCTAGTCGTTGCACACAAGACAGTGATTTCCCATGAAGCCACATACAAACCTAGTCACCATGCACAAGGCGGCAAGATCTCTATCGATTACACTGAATAAAGAGAAATAACAAAGTATAAATATGAAAATGAAAACTCCCTCTGGTGTAGGGCACTTGAAGAAGAAGATGAATCCTTATAAATTTCGCCGAAGTTATAAAGCAAAATTAGTCTCTTCTACGCTCTTCACCTTTGTTGCACACTTAGGAGTTTTTCTTGTTCCACGAATTTCTCAGGTTGGGAATACTCAACACAAAGGCTCCTGGAGGTGTGTGTCTCGAAATGCACGAAATGTGGCCCATTTAAGCAATCTTCACTATCGTCCCGTTATAGCGATATCACCTCAGTCTGCCACGTGGCCCACTCTGCTGTAACCGTGCCAGAATGATGGTGTCCATGTTGAATCATGTGCTATCGCCCCGCGATATCTAGATATTGCCAGACGATATCTGTGAATAACGCGTTGTGTTGAAACCGTCAAGAAAATGACTGACACCATCAAGTCGATATCGCCAACGATATATAGCTCTCGCCAGCGATATCTCCGTCTTTGAATTTCTGCAACTCAATGTCACTCTAAAATTATTAGAGTGTACCTGGAGATATATGCACACCATAAACACACTAGGATCAAATAAATTCGGAATTTATTATTTTCAAACCAAGGAACGCGGGACGCATGCTCCAACAATTTTAACTACCAAACTTAAGTTGGTCATAATTCCTACGACATACTTCCCTAGGACGTCTAATATGTAGACGTCTAATATGTGAGGACTTTTGCTTATTTAACATTACACCCAAGTCCTCTTTGAGGTGCAGCAGTCCTTGCAAAGACGTCGCATTCAGACCATACGACGAGAAATCTTGAATATTTAACACTACACCCAAGTCATGGAGATGCAGTTGTTTTTGCTAAGACGCCGCATTCGGACCATGCGACGCGTTCCTTAGGGAGAACAACTTAGCTTTTGCACAATTTCTCAAATAATCCTTATTCATAAGGGTGACTAAATCTAATGCTGACCATCTACCTAACACAACCCTCACATTTTTTCATCCAGGCTTGGGACTAACATTATTTAAAATGCCCATATCTTGTGCTAAAATTGTTGCCATCTTCAATTGATGATATTTGATATAAGATCACATTTTGAAAATGAAGTAGGGCCAGCCCACAACTTATCAAATAAATCCTCAATTTTGGGTCACAAATATTTATTTTAACTATAAATTTATTTAATTCTTATTAATCAATACGTAATCTCATCATCACATCATGCAATCCTTTTTCTCAACAAAAAATATTGGAGCTCCCCTTGGTGAGCGACTCAATCGTATTAACTTCTTGTTTAACCATATTCTTGTTACTGACTTTTTAGTTTGGTCGTTTCCTTTGCAGCCAATATTTGATGTCTTCATTATTTTCCTACTCCTTCAACCAAATTTATTTCAAGCTCGCTTCTCTCACATGAGGATACTTAGAAACTTACTTTAAATTACTCATAAACTTCAGCGACCAATTTTTACCATAATAATAATAATAATATTATTATTATTATTTTTTTGGGGGGGGGGGGGGGTGTTGCTGTCATTGAAGGCTTTTCCTGGATTGGAGAAACCAGCCACTAGATTGTTGGAAAATGGTGAGCTGGAGTCAACATCAATCCGGAAGAAGGGACTACCCATTGTAAGGGGTTGAGGGGTGTCTTTGATGGATGTAAAGATTCAGGCACTGGGGGCTTCGTTCCTGGCCCGATGAAGTCGAGCGGGATGTTATTCACGAGCAAGGGATCATGGAAGTCTTTTGACGGTAGGAGGATAATTCTTAAGGCTTTGCTCAAGATAGTCCACAATAGCTCATCCGTGTGGAATAACAATTTATAGTATCTCCAACGTAGAGCCTTGCCCTACAGTGACATAAAACCCAATGGGTCATTCCGAGTCGGTCTCGACATGCGCAGACATATACTTTATTCCCTAACAATCTCTTCCTATGTCCACCGTAAACCCGACATCGAAAAATGGGTGGTGTATGCAGTGTTCAACCAAATATGAAACATTCACAACCGTGCCCGTCACACTTGTCAGAACATATTGCTTGTTAAATAAAGCAGTTGTATGCATGCATAAGAATAAACATAAAACCTTATCGGTATCATAATAAAATCAAAAGTACAATCACAGTACAGGTAGCAACACACCTAGTGTCTCTTGACCAACTAAAGAGCAAAAAGTAGTCCAAACAAAACAAGTGAAACAAATGAGAGCTAAATACTGTTCTAAGTAGAAAAATAATCACAGTAATACTCTAGGAATCATCATCCATCAGATCATCCTTGTCAGGATCCCAATCTTCACATGCTCCTCCATCAGCAATAGGCCATGTATTATCCAACAAAGAATTTCATTTAGAATGAATTCTAACATTTGAAAAAGTACATGTATCTAGATCTACTTGTAAGAACGTAATACTTTAGAATTAACATAAAGGACACCTAACATAGAGTATTATAGATTGTTGCTCAGAATTCATTATCTGTTTTCAAAGAAACGATCTTATGGACTACTGAACACCGCAGCTATATCTGTGTTCCTATGTGGAATGTCACGGTTACTGTTCTTCTAAAGTTAATTGCAACTCATCAAATGTGTAATGAAACCAATCAACAGAAGAAGAGCCAAACCGAGTCAGATCGTGTTATCAAATGTGAAATAACAGTCTCCTCCAAGGTTAGGAAGACGAATCTCGATGAAGTTATTGACATCAGATATAGAATGAAACAACTTACCATATTCGTACTCAGCAACACCGAACATTAGCGGAGTACAACACGCTTGCTTTGACAAAGGAAAGTGAAAAGAATCAAAACTTTTGGACTAAACCTAAACTGAATCGCCTAACCTTGAATTAAGGCTGAACTAAGGCATTTAGTCTCATTTCCCCCACTGTTTTGATTAACCAACATTTGGGCATTTATTTCGTCAATAGATCAACCAGGTTATCTTTCGATCGCACATCGATCAAGGTGATAATGCCTTGTTCTTTCAGATAATTCAATAGAGTGTGTCACAATCGTACATGTTTTCTCTTAGTATTAAAAAGGACATTCTTGACGACTTGAACTGCTGCCTGATTATCACAGTATATGCTCAAAGAATTGAATTATAGCCTAGACAAGGGAATGTCTAGATCAAATTCCTGATCTGGTTTGCCTCTTAACCAGCCGAAGCTAAGGCAAGCAACTCGGATTCCATTGATGACAAATAAGTACAAATGTGTCTTTTAGATTTCCAAGCAACAGCAGCTCCACCCATAGTGAATATAAATTCACCGGTATACTTACTATTATCAACTTCTGAACACCACGAGGCATCATAGTATCCATCCACAGTAGGAGGGTAACTAGTGTAGCACAAAGCATGATCTTTAGTACCTCTCAGATATCTCATCAGCTTGTCTAGGGCATCCCAATGCTCTTTTACTATTAAAGCGACTCAGCATGACAACGGAGAAGACAATGTATTGTCTTGTACAACTTGTAACATACATGAGGATACCAATGATCTTCAAATACTTCACTTGGTCAATGTTGGTCCCTTCATTAAGACGCAACTTGACATTTGGATCAAATGACGTCTCTACAGGTTTACAATCTTTATAGCCCTAGGTAGAAAAAATTTTCTCTATATAATGAGCTTGCCTAAGAGTAACGCGACCCTTGTCTACTCTAACTTTTATTCCTATAAGAGTATCAACAAGACTAAGGTCTTTCATGTCAAATGCTTTTGCAAGAGTGAATTTAATATCCCTTAATGCAGCAAGATCTGACCCCAGAATTAACATGTCATTCACATACAGGCATATGATGATTGTTTTATTTGACATTGAGCAGTGATAGATGCTTTTGTATGAGAGACTGCACTGAAATCCAACGCTCTTTACCACTTGGTCAAATTTTATGTGCCACATCTTAGACGATATCTTAAGCCCATAGATTAATTTATCTAGCTTGCACACTTTATCTTTTAGATCTTTATGTATATAACATTCAGGATATGTCATGTAGATCTCTTCATCAAGCTCTCCCTTCAAGAAGGTTGTCTTTACATCCATCTGATGAAATATAAAATTATCGATAGAGGTTAAGGAAAGATAAATCTTAATAGTAGATAGGTGGCATACATGTGAATAGACGTCAAAGTAGTAAATTCTCCTCTTTTATTTATAACACTTAGCTACTAGACGTGTTTTGTATCTGGTTATAGACCCATCACTATGTAATTTCTTCTTCAATACCCACTTGCATCTTAGGACTTTAGCTCCTTTTGGTAGGTCAACTAGATACCAAGTGTTATTTTGTAGCAATGAGTTCATCTCATCATCGATGGCTTCTTTCTATATTTATTCATCTCTAGATCTCATTGCTTCTTGATAGGAGAATGAATAATATTTCAAGTGGTAGGTGACGAAATTCTCACAAAATCCTTAGGGATTCTATCTCTTGTAGATACTTTAAGAGGAACAGGTTCCACCTCTAGAGCTTGGGGAGCAGTGCTAGAGGGGTTAGCTTCAGCTTCTATCATAGATTCTGAAATCATGTTAGTAGACCCAGAGACGGTTAGACCATGATATTTGATAAATTTATGTTCAAAGAAAATAACATCTCTAGACTCTATCACTATATTAGTGGATAGATCTAGAAACCTGTCACCTGCACTATCTTCTGCACTACCTAAGTAAACACATATTATTTTAGGTCCCACCTTAGTTCTTTTAAGGTCTTGTATTCTTACATAAGCAATACAACCTCAAGTCTTTAGAGTGTCATATCAATAAGGATAGTCATGTCATAACTCATAAAGAGTATAATTGAGGTTTGAGTGAGACAATCTATTTATAATGGGATTTGTCGTTATGACTGCTTCTCCCCAAAAAGAATTAGGCATGTCAGCTGTGAGGAGCATAAAATTCAACATCTTTGCTAAAGTTCTATTTTTGAGCCCAACGATATAATTCAACTGGGGTGAATAAGGAGCTATGGTTTCTTAGAGTATACCCTCAGAGGCACAAAAATCTTTAAACATAGTTGTAGTGTATTCTCTCCTTCGATCACTTGTAAATCTCTTAATTTTTAAGTTTAACTAGTTCTCAACACGAGTTTTAAAGATCTTGAAGATCTCAAAGGCTTCATCTTTTGATTACAATAGGTAGACATGACAATATCTGGAAAAATCAACGATGAAGGTAATTTGAAACTTCCTTCCCCCTCTAGTGGCATGACTTCAAAAATCACAGAGGTTGGAATATATCAATTTAAGAAGTTATGTACTCCTAGATACTAACTTGAAGGGATTTATAGTAATCTTAGCTTGGGCACAAACCTCGCGCCTATCAAATCGGATAGAAAGATCTAATGAGATGTTATGACTCTTAGCTAGATCTCACATTTTCTTATAGTGCACATGTCCAAGTCTATTGTGTAGTAACTTAGGATCAATAAGAGTTGAACTCACTTTATTAATATACTCGTTATCTAGTCTAAGTCTATACATACCACTAATCATATATGCACAATCAAAATAATGTGAATTAATTATTAAGGTTATTGTACCGTTTTGAGTTGTGAAATAAATTCCAGCCTTATCTAACAAACTTATGGAAACTACATTTTTAGTTAAATTAGGAACTACTCTAACATACTTTAAAATTAGTGTTTTACCTAAAGAGAGGACTAGCTCCGCTGTCCCAGCAAGAGTAACCTCGGTCTCTCCTCCATTGCAGTTTTTAACCTTATCCTGGACTAATCTAACCTCTGAGAGAAGACCTCTATCTCTTATGACATGATAGGCAGCACCGCTGTTTAGCCACCTCTCAGAAGATGCACTGTGGTGACTACTCCCAATAATAACCATAAAGGACTTGGGATCCGAGTTGTCGAACACCATGTTCGCCATATTTTGTGGTGTTTCCTCCTTTTTCTTCTTCGAACCCTTGCATTTGGCAGCTCTGTGACCCCACTTGCTGCAGTTGTGTAACTTGTCCTTCTTCCTTTTGAGAGAAGGCTTTTTGACCGCCAAATGTGCAGAGGTGTCACCATTAGGTGCTAGAGGCTTTCGAGAAGGCATGCTAGGTTGAGAAACGTAGTTAACAGCCTATGAGGGCTGAACAACTTGTTCCAAGCTTTTCCCAGTAATATTTGGATCCTCAATGTGGATGATCCTTTTGAGTTCATCCAGAGAGGTCTTCTCCTTAAGTTTGTGCATTTCAGTCTTGAAGGCGAGCCACTCAGGAGGCAGCTTGCACAGAATTAGATACATAAAGAGATTGTCATTCATCTTTGATGGATCGTCCTCCAGCTTGTGACGCAGGTTTCCAGCTCTATGATTTATGAAGTGAATGCCAAATTTGCTTTAAACCTGAAGTTGAAAAACTTCTCTCCAATGAGCGACTTTGACAGTCCCTCCTCCTTCTGAGAATGTACATTCAAGCGATCACAGATCTCCTTTGCAGACTTATAAGCATAGTAGGTCAAGGCAAAATGAGGATTTAGGGAGTTCAGGAGGTAGTCCCTGCAGAAGTCATCTTTCTTGTTCCACTGGTATTCATCCACATCCTCACGGGTAGTGGAGAAATCACTCTGAATAGTATAAAAAATTTCTCGTTTCTTCATTCCTAGTTGGACTTATATTTTCCAACTGAGCAAGCCAGTGACATTGAATGACTGCAATTTGACAGTGTCGAACACACTTTTCTTCGACATTATAAATTTAGCTAGAACAAAAAATTCTAGAAAGAAGTCAGCTGATCCGTGCGGAGACGGTGTCTTCGGATCTAATCCATAAAAATTAAATTGTGTTCCTCCTCCGAGACGAGTTCTCCTCCTGCTTAGCTTAGAACAGTGGCTGATCACTGGATCTAGCACCAATAGCTCCACACTACCCATCTTCTTTCTCATATCTCTGGTAAAGAGATCCAAAAGGTGGCAAACCTCATATTGGATGTCCAGAATTGATCAGATCTAGAGAACTAAACCTCTTGGTCTGAAGACTTTGTTCTTCCAGATCGATCCACAACAGAGAGACGAGAGTAGATCTGCAAGAGAATCTGAAGACTTTCTCCTTGCTAGATCTAACTGATTTCTCTAGCCTTTGAATTTCTTTCTCAGAAATAAGATCAAAAGTGGGATTTGACTGTAACATGAATGGTGTTGACTGAAGACAACCAACTCCTTGATCTTCCTTGATAGGCGTTGCTCTATCCACGTGAATGGCGGAATCAGGAGCGGCACACAAGATCTGAAACAAATATCCTTCTCTTCCGGTGGAAAGAAAAACCAGAGCGGCGACACCCAGACCTGGAACGCCCTAGATCGGCTTCTGCAGGGACGAGCGGAGACACCGATCTACTTCTTCGATCTACAGGAGTGACACCAGTAGAGGACAGATCGACGCAGATCTTCGTGATTAGGAGCGGCGGCGGAATCTGAAATCACAAATTCGGTGCCAGGATCTTTTTTCCTTCCTGACCGAGCAGCAGTGACGACGAGATCGAGTGGCGAAAGTCTAGATCAGCAACAGGAATGGGCGATTTCTCCGATCTGGACCCAATGAGAATGAACACCGGAGTGGCACTGGCAATTTCTCCGATCTGGGATCTCTTTTACGACTGCTTCTGGGGCGATGAAACTATTTCGCAAGAACGATGAAATCGGGAAAAAACTCGATGGATTCCTTCACTCGATCGATTTCAGCAGGGATAGTTCAGATGCGAAATCGGAGAGCGCCGAAAGGAGACGGGAGAGACGGAGCAGAAAACCAATTTTTGTATCTTGAGAATGTTGAGCCTCCGCTCAAGATAGTCCATAATAGCTCATCGGTATGAAATGACTACTTATACGTTGGCTGGAGGAAGAAGATGATCGGATGCTGTCCAATCTACTTTTAGATCCGTGCAAAATATATTAAATATTAGTGGATAGAAATTTGTCTAGTGCACGCGGCGGACTTCAAGCCACCTTTTAGGCATGATCCAGCCAGATTCAGGTCTCGGGCTCAACATAAAAGTTGTATCCCTTAGAAATACCTTTTTAAAAAGTGATCGCACGTTTTCTGGGGAGCCGTATAACTCCCTAGATCAAAAAAAAATGTTGTGTCGCCACCCAAAAATTGTTATATATCAAACAGATTCTTCCCAATTTTACACAGCCGGGTTAAGACCTAGTTTTAGACAATGCACTTAGATCTGGACCTCGGGCTCAATAAAAAAAGTTATATCCCTTGAAAGTACCTTTTTAGAATGTTGTGGAACATAATTTTTGGTGGACTGTAGCTCCTAGAAATCCCGTTTCTATAAATGGTGTTACAAATGTATAGATTTAGATGTTTCGTTAATGTCTCGTAAAGTACTTATTTGATGCTTATGAAATTTGATAGACATATACTTGATGACATTGTTCTCACCCCTATTGAATTACAAAATTTTTGGATGTTTTTGTTGTGATATTGTCAATCGTATCATATAAATTATTGTGTCGTAAGTAATTGGTATGTCTCCTGAATGGCCTAAAATTGTGGAAATGTTTTATATGATAAATATGAGCTACAGTAAAAATTCCAGAGGATTTGATCCTAAAATGATCTATTAATTAAATATTTTGCTATAAAATTATTATACTGAACATGATGCATTACACAGCTAAGTGAATCAGAATTTTGGAAAACATGCAACTAGTAGTAACTGTCTCTTGATAAAATATCAGTGAGTTTAAACTTGTGATCGATCCCTTATTTAATTGCTTGGTTACGTTGATGGCTCTTTAGAAGATGGGACTTGTGATGTTTTTAGATTATAATGCTGAATTAAATAGTTTTGGATTTCAATTATAATAAATGTTATTATTATTGTGCATGTCTGATGTTGATGACGACAGATCAAAATGTTGGGGCATCTTATAATGATGATCTCATCATATTGTTAGATCACAATTAGTCCTAAAGGATCATAAAGAGTAATTTCATGACCTACACATTCCACTATATTGAAGTTATGATAAATGACTACAGGTAGCAGTGATGGCTTGATGTAGACTATAAGATATGAATATATCCTAGGGTGACATGTTAAAGACCAGATTGTAAGGTCCTTAGGTGCTAATTAGCACCAATTAAACTCGTAAATAATGAATTGTACTATGGACTGGGTCGAAGTCCTTGAGTGCTCGGTAGCACGAGTTATTCTATGATTATATCATAGTATGCCACATTGTGTAAGGACTCGATTGGAAGTCCATGAGTGCTTGATAGTATGTAGTGAAATTTGGTGGATGTGGCATTATGAAAGGACTCGGTTGGAAGTCTTAGGGAGCTTGAGAGCACTATATTGATCATGTTAATTACATGAGTGTGTACGGTTAGTACACGGTTGCATAGTGATCATAGTGGGAGGATTACTTGTGGAGGGTCTATGGGCTTGCCGGTTGCCACACCAACGTAAGTTGATAGATAGACTCTACACCAATGGGGTTGTGGTACTTGGTGTTTCCCAATGACCCTTTCCTTGTGCCATAAGACTCATCTGGTTTAGCGAGCAAGAGTATGCAGGTTCTCCATTATTTATTTCTTAGTGTCGAGGAATACATAAGGCCTAGGTCTAGTAGTGTGCATGCCCACCTAGTAGTGGAGAAGCCCATTCCACTATCTACGTCTGGCGACGATGAGAAGTGCCTGAGAGGTTAGATATCCTCGAAAAGCTGGAATTAAGGTCTATGTCAACCTAGCAAATTAGAGTGCGTGAGTAACCATGGGTGAGTCATCATACATTAAATACATTGTGTTGCAATGTGTAACACCCCTATCCATCGCATAGCATATAGCAGTATGTCCAGCCGGGGCCCGACGCCATATACCACGGACAGACCGGTGGGTTACTAAATGAAACCATTCTTCCAATCACACGTCCTACACATAGTACATTCTAGCGGAAGCAATTTAAAAGTTGCAAAGACAGAACCCAGCCAAAAGCATGAATGTCCACTAACAAACCCAAAGAGGAATGAACGTACAAATACAATAAGTATTGGGCCTTATGGCCTTACAAATGTTTACTTAAATAAAATGTGTCTTCCATACAACGGCACGCAGGCAAGTCACACATGAGAATAAAGTAAACAATACACTTCGGCCTTCGAGGGACAACAGTACAACAAGGGCTTTAGCCCGCTATTTGCCACTCGGCTCCGCAGCACCTGCAAGCAACATTCCACCGCACGGTGGCAAAAAAAAACAATGGTCAGCTAAAGCTAACCAAATTATAACGACCTCATCCCTTTTCTTGGGGTGGCGGTGCTTCTTCCCTACAATGCATTAGTATAAACAAACGGAATAGCGATAGTACAATTTAAGCACACTTCACCACAGGCGTAGGCATATGCGGCCGCACGCCCCGTGCTCTAAGGGAACTTACACGGTCAATTCGGTCCACCACCGCCTCTAGGACGGCAAATCACGTGAGCATTTTGGTCTTTCCGACCTAAGCCTACGACCCTCCATCTATGCCCACGGTAAGTACCATGTACCTTAGGTCTCTTTAACCGAACTACATAGAGCGGGTACGGATCCACTCAACTTGCGCACACCACCACAACAATAAAAATCATCGGCGTGAGTTAAGCTTCCCCACAACCCGAAAATCGATCAAATAGAAGTACATAACCCGGTTATGTACAAGGATGGCTCCCAAGCCACCAAAGACGACAAATTCACGCTTCTTCCCAATTTTTCGGGTGCACCTTGGAGTTAGTCCCCAAGGCTCCCTACTGCAATCTACCGCGCAGAAAAACCCGAAAACAATCATCGGCACAGATTCTTCACCGGCTATTCATGCATAATGAAATATCACCGATCCAGACCAACTTATCCGGGTAGGCTTCACACACCATGCCTATGTCCATACTTCGATTCCGGACTCTACATGCAAAACAACGGGGACTATTCATGTCTACCCGAAGGAATACCTCAAACTCACCGCATACTCGAGAGAGCGGGCTTCCTATGCAAAAAGGAAAGAGGACTTCACATGTCCAGGTAGAGAATCGTTAACCTAGCATTTCTCTTCGGCGCCATAAAGATCTAGTCGGATAGAAAGCACCGTATCGGCCTCGCCTTCACAGATCTAGACTCGGATCGAGAATCGGGGCTCTGAAGCTTCTCCGACCGCCGGATTTCCTCATCCTCTTCCTCCTTGCTTTCCCCTCTCTCTAAAGTCTTAGAATGAGAATGCTCACTTGAAATGAGTGTTTTAAAACCCTATTCCCGGCCTAAATCCCAACATAGACCAACATGAGCCCTTGGATCCCAAAACAAGGAATCGGACGGCCACGATTCACACTTAAAGTCAAATTACTGGGCCGAACACGACTTGCGACACGCCCGTTTCCAAGGTCGTGTTCCACACTCTCCGTAAACCAGGAAATCCAAAACAGGACATGGCTTGTAACACGGCTTATGACACTCCCGTGTCACCCATGGACACGCCCGTTTCATGGGCCGTGTACCCCAATCGGTGCTGGAACCGTTCACATCTCGATTGGGACACGAGCTTAAATACGACCGTGTCAACTTCGACATGCCCGTGTCAACTAGAACACACCCATGTTCTGGGTCGTGTCCCTCAATCGACACAGGACCAAAACTTCCAGAACAGGACACGGCCATGTGACACGCACGTTTCACAGGCCGTGTGCTTGACACGCCCTGCGACACGCCTGTGTCCAGGACGCACATGCGAAGCATGTCCTCCATTGTCCTGCTAACTCTCTCGGTGTGACCATCCATCTGCGGATGAAAGGCCGTGCTGAAACTCAGCTTGGTTCCCAACATTTGCTACACCAACCTCCAGTCATTGGACGTGAACAATCCATCTCGGTCGCCCACGATGCAGCGGGGCACACCGTATAGTCGAACAATGTTATACACATACAGTTTCGCCATTTTCTCCACCGAATCATCTTTCCTATTCGGAATGAAGTGTGACACCTTCGTCAAATGATCTACGATCACCCTGATGGCATCGTTCCTCTTATGCAATCTTGGCAAACCATGCACAAAATCCATAGAAATATCGTCGAACTTCCACTCCGGGATAGGTAAAGACTTCAAGAAACCTCTGGGCTTCTGGCACCCCGCCTTCACCAAGGCGCATGTCTGACACTTTGCCATATAAAGTGCCACGTCCTTCTTTAGTCCTGGCCACCAGAACAACTTCTTCATATCTTGATACATTTTTGTTCTCCACGTATGAATCGAGTACTTCGTATGATGCGCCTCGTACATCAATTCATCCCGCAATTTACCCAAATCAGTGACGCACAAACAACTATCCTTCCATAACAGTCCATTAATAACATTAAACTAGGAATTTGACCCACCCAAAGCCTAATTCATGATCTACTTCATGTTGCTATCCAAATCCAGAGCCTGCCGAATCCGATCAGCTAGGTCATACTGCGCCTCTGTCCTGTTCAACTGTGCTTCGGCACTAGTCTGCTTGTCCACACAAGAGATCTCTAACACCTCCAGCTCCCGAATCAACCGCTCGTCATGAACCGACAACCAGTTGGCCAGCGTAGGGGCCCTGCGACTCAATGCGTCCGCAACCGCATTGCCTTTCCCAGGCACATATTGAATTTTGAATGTGTAGTCCCCCAGGAACTCCATCCATCTTCGTTGTCGCGTGTTTAGATCTTTTTGATCCAACAAGTATTTCAGGCTCTTGTGGTCAGTATAGATATCGACCTTCACCCTGTACAGGTAATGTCTCCACAGATTTAGAGCGAATATCACAGCCGCTAACTCCAAGTCATGGACCGGATAATTTCTTTGATGCACCTTGAGCTGGCGTGAGCCATAAGCTATCACTTTCTCGTACTGTAGTAGAACACAACCCAAACCATTTCCCGAAGCATCACTGTAGATCTCAAAGCCTTCTGTCCCAACCGGCGAACATAGAATAGGCACCGTGGTCAACCGGCATTTAAATTCTTCGAAAGCTTGCGTGCACTCCGGCGACCACACAAACTTTTGATCTTTCCTCGTCAAAGTCGTGAGGGGTAACGCAATCTGCAAGAAGTTCTCTACGAAGCGTCTGTAGTAGCCGGCAAGCCCCAGAAAACTCCGGACTTCCGCTACTGAACAAAACACAGGCAACGCCCGTACCGCAACTATCTTTGCTGGATCCACCACAATCCCTTCTCCACTAACTATATGACCATGGAACGCTACCGAGGACAACCAAAACTCGCATTTAGAGAACTTAGGGTATAGTTGGTTCCTCCTCAGTGTCTCCATCACCAAATGCAGATGCTTGAAGTAATCCTCTTTGCACTGCGAGTACACCAATATGTCATCGATAAAGACTATCACGAAGTGGTCCAAGTACTCTCTAAAAGTTCTGTTCATCAAATCCATGAACACAGATGGCGTATTCGTTAGCCCAAACGGCATGACGGTAAACTCATAATGCCCATATCTCGTGCTTAACGTTGTCTTGGGGATATCACTTTCCCTTATCCTCAGCTGATAATACCCGGACTTAAGATCCAATTTAGAGTACACTGATGATCCAACCAACTAATCGAACAGACCATCAATCCTTGGGATCGGGTACTTGTTCTTCTCCGTTAACTTATTCAGCTCTCGATAATCGATGCAAAGCCGCAAGCTTCCGTCCTTCTTCTTAACAAGAAGGACCGGTGTGCTTTAAGGCGACGAACTTGGACGCACATAACCCTGTTCCAATAACTCTTCCAGTTGAACCTTCAGTTCCGCCATCTCCTTTGGCGCTAACCGATACGGATAGCGTGACAGAGGTTTGGCACCTAGTACTAGCTCAATTGTGAAGTCAATCTCTCGCTACGGTGGGGCTCTAGGGAGATCGTCAGGGAATACGTCAGGGTACTAAGATACCACTAAGATATTGTCCAAAGTAGGCTTAGGCTTCGAAGCCTCCACTAGCGTGAAGAACAGCTCTACACCGGCACGAACTGCCATAACCACCTGAAGATCAGACATCAACGTCTTGCTCGACCCTTTCAAGCCTCCAAAAGTCGTCTCACGACCATTTCCCAACTTGACCTCCTTGCGATTGCAATTGATGAATGTCTGCTGCTCCGCGAGCCAGTCCATACCAAAAATCACGTCGAACTCCACCAGCGACAGTAACGATGCTTGCAACTAAAACTCCTGACTCCCAATCTGTATCTTTACGCAACAGATTCTATCAGCGCGCATTGAACACCCGTTAGGAAACAACACATCTAGTTTGTCCTTCGCCATCGAAGAAGGTACTTCGATGCGCGATATAAATATTTCGGACAAAAAGGAGTGTGAAGCTCCCATATCGAACAATGCTCACGCTGAATTACCGAAAATCAAAACAAAGCCTAGTACCTCCAGTCCTAAGCTAACTCGCATAAGGTAACAAATATAAAAAGCAAAATTGCTATCAATTAAACCATACTTGTCATCCCGACAGTCGGCAACATGGCCTCCTGCTGGCCAAGGATGTACGCTCTCGGCTTCTTCTCGGACAATGGGCGTCCGCTCTAGCAATCACGGGCAAAGTGCCTCGGCTTTCCACAATTGTAGCATGCGCCCGGGGTTTTGCCTGTAGTCGCCCCGGATGCGCCAGAAGAAGGGACTAGACCCGAAGTCCTAGCCTTCTTAAACCACTTACGGTACCCAGATTTTGAGGAGCTCGGCATTTTGAACATCGTTTCTTTTGCACCAGAGTCCTCAACTGCTCCTGACATAGCTTTCTTTGTCTTCTGAGCACCCTCCCGATAATCTCGAGCAAAGTGCACTTTCTTTCCCCAAGTATGACAAGTGTAAGTAGCTTTGTTAGTAGATGTTTTAGCCTCCTTTCTCAGCATTCTACGATAGGCAGCCTTTATAGGATCTGCAGAGTTCGGTACCCTTCTCACTGGTATCTTGTGAGTTTTCCCCAACTCTACTTCCAAAGATCTGGCGGACTCCACCAAGGCTAAAAATCCCAATAACATTGGTTCTAGCAGTAGGATTCGCAACTCGCTACGCAAACCATCATAAAATCTATCGACTATAGACTGCTCGCTTTCCAACACAATGCCTGGGTAGTGTCGTATCATAAGGAATGCCTGCAAATATTCGTCAACTGAGTGTGCTCCCTGCACTAAAATAATGTTCACATGCTGACCCAATGGTCCTCTAAATGCCATTTGCTCTATCACACCACCCGGCGTCGAGGCCATCTCAGGGACAGAGGATTGCACATTCCTTCCATGATGTGCGTTGGTCACAGCGAACACCGCCTCAACTACCCTTCTTATGGTTTCAATAGAAGGAGGGGTCTCAGGCACGTCGTTGGGTGCAGTACTTTTCTCATAAAGCATGCAATCAGACTACCACGCGCCACTCCCAGACACCTATAGTCGTACAAAACACCATTAAGTGACCGAACAAAATTGTAAAAAGCAATTATAGGAACACGCAGGTTCCTCAAACATGTGTATTTTCATTCCTAAGTGGACATTCATTAGTTCTTTTTATGTTATAACGATGACGCACACACATGTGCTCACCACCCCTTAAAAGAATTCGTCCAGGAATTCTAATAAGCATGACTGAAACCGGTAGTCTGATACCAAATTGTAACACTCCTATCCGTCGCATACCATATAACAGTAGGTCCGGTCGGGGCCCGATGCCATATACCACGGACAGACCGGTGGGTTACTAAATGAAACAATTCTTCCAATCACACGTCCTACACAGAGTACATTCTAGCAGAAGCAAATTAAATATTTCATAGAAAGAACCTAGCCAAAAACATGAATGTCCACTAACAAACCCAAAGAGGAATGAACGTACAAATAAAATAAGTATTGGGCCTTATGGCCTTACAAATGCTTACTTAAATAAAATGTGAATTCCATACAACGACACGCATGTCGGTCACACATGAGAATAAAGTAAACAATACACATCAGCCTTCGAGGGCCAACACTACAACAAGAGCTTTAGCCCGCAATTTGCCACTCAGCTCTGCAGTACCTGCAAGCAACATTCCACCGCACGGTGGCAAACAAAAGCAACGGTCAGCTAAAGCTGACCAAATTATAACGACCCCACCCCTTTTCTTGGGGTGTCGGTGCTCCTTCCCAGCAATGCATTAGTATAAACATACGGAATAGCGACAGTACAATTGCAGCCCACTTCACCCCAAGCGTAGGCATACGCGACCGTACACCCCGTGCTCTGAGGGCACTTACACGGTGAACTCGGTCCACCACCGTCTCTAGGAAGACAAATCTCATGAGCATTTTGGTCTTTCCGGCCTAAGCCAATGACCCTCCATCTATACCAACGGTAAGTACCATGTACCTTAGGTCTCTTTAATCGAACCACATAGAGAGGGTATGGATCCACTCAACTTGTTGTTCACATCGCCACGACAATAAAAATAATCGGTGCGAGTTAAGCTTCCCCGCAGCACTAAAATCGATCAAACAAAAGTACATAACTCGGTTATGTACAAGGATGGCTCCCAAGCCACCAAATACGACAGATTCACGCTTCTGCCAAATTTTTCGGGTGCACCTTGGAGTTAGTCCCCAAGGCTCCCTGCTGCAATCTACCGCGCAGAAAAACCTGAAAACAATCATCGACACGGAGTCTTCTTCGGCTATTCATGAATAATGAAACATCACCGATCCAGACAAAATTATCTGGGTAGGCTTCACACACTATGCCCATGTCTGTACTTCGATTCCGGAATCTACATGCAAAACAATGTGGACTATTCATTTCTACCCTAAGGAACACCTCAAACTCACCGCATACTCGCGAGAGCAGGCTTCCTATGCAAAAAGGAAAGAGGAATTCACATGTCTAGGTAGAGAATTGTTACCCTAGCATTTCTCTTTGGCGCCATGAAGAACTAGTCGGATAGAAAGCAACGTATCGGCCTCGCCTTCGCAGATCTGGACTCGGATCGAGAATCGGGGCTCCAAAGCTTCTCCGGCGGTCGGATTTCCTCTTCCTCTTCCTCCTTACTCTCCCCTCTCTCTAAAGTCTTAGAATGAGAATGCTCACTTGAAATGAGGGTTTGAAAACACTATTCCCGGCCTAAATCCCAACATAGACCAACCTGAGCCCTTGGATCCCAAAACAAGGAAACGGACGGCCACGATTCACACTTAATGTCAAATTACTGGGCCGAACATGGCTTTTGACATGCCCATGTCCAAGGCTGTGTTCCACACTCGCCGTAAACCAGGAAATCCAGAACAGGACAAGGCCTGTAATACGGCTTGTGACACGCCCGTGTCACCCATGGACACGCCCGCGTCATGGGCCGTGTACCCCAATCGGCGCTGGAACCGTCACATCTCGATCGGGACACGAGCTTAAATACGCCCGTGTCAAATTCGACATGCCTGTGACAACCAGTACACAATCATGTTCCGAGTCATGTCCCTCAATTGACACAGGACCAAAACTTCCAGAAGAGGACACAACCATGTGACACGCCGGTATTACAGGCCATGTGCTTGACACTCCCTGTGACACGCCCGTGTCCCAGGCCGTGTTCCCAGCCCTCACCGATCATCGACCTCGCTTCGACGAACCGAGCACGACACGGCCATATGACACGCCCATGTCACGGGCCGTGTTCACCTTACCAAGACCCAAACTTGGCTCAAATGCCGCCTGTTCCTCTTTTGAGTTTTGGGGCATTATAATTCTCTCCCTCTTAAAATAATTTCGTCCACGAAATTACCGAAAGGAAAAGATACACAAATCAAAATGGTACCTGAGTGGAATAACTCGGGGTACTCCTCAAACATGGTCTGCTCTCGCTTCCACTAAAGCTCCTCACGACCGCAGTTGTGCCATCGGACTTTGACCATCCTGATGTCCTTGTTACGAAGCCACATGAATTCAGAGATTTCAATGCGAACGGGTTGATCTATGTCGTCAACCCAACATCAACCGGTATTTGATCAGCCACAATCACTTGCGAAGGCTCTTGCACCGCCTTCCGAATCACCGAAATATGGAATACGTCATGTAGACCACTCAATTTAGCTGATAGCTTTAGTCGATACGCTGCTTCACCAATCCGCTCCAGGATCTCAAACGGTCCAAGGTACCTCGGGCTTAGCCTCTTCAAGCGTCGTACCCGTGAAACACCCTTGAATGGCTTTATTTTTAAATACACCCAATCGCTAACAGCGAACTCAACGTTCTGATTCTTGGAAATATAGTATTTAGCCTGCCTGTCCTGAGCGATCAGTAATCGTTCTCGAAAAGTTCGTACCAACGAAGTGGCGCTTTCACTTCTTGCTTTTTGTACAGCTTCATTTCACCCGTTTCCAACCACGACAACGGCGTGCGACATTTTCTACCATATAGGGCCTCGAAGGGCGCCATTTGAATACTCGCTTGGTAGCTAATTATTGTACGCTAATTCCACCAAGTATTAGGTGATCTTCCCACTGCTTCCTGAAATCCAGGACGCACATGCGAAGCATGTCCTCCATTATCCTGCTAACTCTCTCGGTATGACCATCGTCTGCGGATGAAAGGCCGTGCTGAAACTCAGCTTGGTTCCCAACATTTGCTGCACCAGCCTCCAGTCATTGGACGTGAACTGTCCATCTCGGTCGCTCACGATGTTGTGGGGCACACCGTGTCGTCGAACAATATTATCCACATACAGTTTCGCAGTTTCTCCACCGAATCATCTTTCCTATTCGGAATGAAGTGCGACACCTTCGTAAAATGATTTACGATCATCCAGATGGCGTCGTTCCCCTTCTGCGATCTTGGACAAACTATGCACAAAATCCATAGAAATATCGTCGAACTTCCACTCCGGGATAGGCAAAGACTTCAAAGAAACCTTCGGGCTTCTGGCACTCTCCCTTCACCAAGGAGAACGTCTGACACTTTCGCCACATAAAAGTGCCACTTCCATCTTTAGTACTGGCCACCAGAAACAACGTCTTCATATTTTGATACACTTTTCGTGCTCCCCGGGTGAATCGAGTACTTGGTATGATGCACCTCGTACATCAATTTCCAGTTTTACCCACATCAGGGACGCACAAACGACTGTCCTTCCATAACAGTACTCCAACAACAACATTAAACTGGGAATTTGACCCATCCAAAGCCTCATCCATGATCTACTTCATGTTGCTATACAAATCCTAGAGACTGTCGAATCCGACCTGCCAGGTCATATTGTACCTCTGTCCAGTTCTGCTATGCTTCGACACTAGTCTGCTTCTCCACACAAGAGATCTCTAATGCCTCCAGCTCTCGAATCAACAGCTTGTCATGAACCGACAACCAGGTTGCCCGCACAGGGGCCCTGCGAATCAATGCGTCCGCAACGACATTACCTTTTCCCAGGCACATAGTGAATTTTGAATGTGTATTCCCTCAGGAACTCCATCCATCTCCGCTGCCGCATGTTTAGATCTTTTTGATCCAACACGTATTTCAGGCTCTTGTGGTCGGTATAGATATCGACCTTCACCCCGTACAGGTAATGTCTCCACAGCTTCAGAGTGAATATCATGGCCGCTAACTCCAAGTCATGGACCGGATAATTTCTCTGATGCACCTTCAGCTGGGCGCGAGCCATAAGCTATCACTTTCCCGTGCTGCAGTAGAACAAAACCCAAACCACTGCCCGCACAAGCATCATTGTAGATCTCAAAGCCTTCGGTCCCAATCGGCGAACATAGAATAGGCGTCGTGGTCAACGGCTTTTCAATTCTTCAAAAGCTTGCGCGCACTCCAGCGACCACACAAACTTTTGATCTTTCCTCGTCAAAGTCGTGAGGGGTAACGCAATCCGCGAGAAGTTCTCTACGAAGCTCCTGTAGTAGCCGACAAGCCCCAGAAAATCTGTACTTCCGCTACTGAACACAATACAGGCCACTCCCGTATCACAACTATCTTCGCTGGATCCACCACAATCCTCTTCTCTATGACTATATGACCATGGAACGCTACCGAGGACAACCAAAACTTGCATTGGAGAACTTGGCATATAGTTGGTTCCTCCTCAGCGTCTCCATCACCCAATGCAGATGCTTGAAGTGATCCTCTTCGCATTGCGAGAACATCAATATGTCGTTGATAAAGACTATCACGAAGTGGTCCGGGTACTCTCTGAAAGTTCTGTTCATCAGATCCATGAACACAGATGGCGCATTCGTCAGCCCAAACAGCATGATGGTAAACTCATAATGCCAATATCTTATGCTGAACACTGTCTTGGGGATATCACTTTCCCTTATCCTCAGCTGATAATACCCGGACTTAAGATCTAATTTAGAGTACACCGATGACCCAACCCACTGAGACGAACAGATCATCAATCCTTGGGATCGGGTACTTATTCTTCTCCGTTAACTTATTCAGCTCTCGATAATCGATGCATAGCCGCAAGCTTCCGTCCTTCTTCTTAATAAAAAGACCGGTGCGCTCCAAGGCAACGAACTTAGATGCACATAACCCTGTTCCAACAACTCTTCCAGTTGAACCTTCAGTTCCGCCATCTCCTTAGGAACTAACCAATATGGAGAGCGTGACACAAGTTTGGCACCTGGTACTAACTCAATTGTGAAGTCAATCTCTCGTTGCGGTGGGGCTCCAGGGAGATCGTCAGGGTTCTCGGATACCACTGAGATACTGTCCAAAGTAGGCTTAGGATTCGAAGCCTCCACTAGCGTGAAGAACAGCTCTGCACCGACATGAACTGCCTTAACCACCTAAAGAGCAGACATCAACGTCTTGCTCGACCCTTTCAAGCCTGTAAAAGTCATCTCACGACCAGTTCCCAACTTGACCTCCTTGCGATTGCAATCGATATATGCTTGCTGCTCCGCGAGCCAGTCCATACCAAAAATCATGTCGAACTCCACCAGCAGCGGTAACGACGCTTGCAAGTTAAACTCCAGACTCCCAATCCGTATCTTTACGCAACAGATTCTATCCGCGCGCATTGAACACCCGTTAGGAAAACAACACATCCATTTTTTCCTTCGACATCGAAGAAGTACTCTGATGCCCGATATAAATCCTTCGGACAAAAAGGAGTGCGAAGCTCCCATATCGAACAATGCTCACGCCAGATACCGAAAATCAAAACAAAGCCTAATACCTCCAGTCCTAAGCTAACTCGCATTAAGGTAACATGTATAAAAAGAAAATTGCAATCAATTAAACCATACTTGTCATCCCGACAGTCGGCCATATGGCCTCCTGCTGGCCAAGGATGTATGCTCTCGGCTTCTTCTCGGACATTGGGCGTCCGCTCCAGTAATCACGGGCAAAGTGCCCGGCTTCCCAAAATTGTAGCATGCGCCCGGGGTTCAGCCTGTAGTCGCCCCGAATGCGCCAGAAGAAGGGACTAGACCCGAAGTCCTAGCCTTCTTATACCACTTACGGTACCCAGATTTTGATAAGCTCGACATTTTGAATGCCGTTTCCTTTACACCAGAGTCCTCAACTGCTCCTGACATAGCTTTCTTTGTCTTCTGAGCACCCTCCCGACAATCTCGAGCAAAGTGCCCTTTCATGCCACAAGTATGACAAGTGTAAGTAGCTTTTCTAGTAGATGTTTTAGCCTCCTTTCTCAGCATTCTGTGGTATGCAGTCCTTATAGGATCTGTAGAGTTCGGTACCCTACTTACTGGTATTTGGTGAGTTTTCCCAACTCTACTTCCAAAGATCTGGCCGACTCCACCAAGGCTCAGAATCCCAATAACTTTGGTCCTAGTAGTAGGATTCGCAACTCGCTACGTAAACCATCATAAAATATATCGACTATAGACTGCCCGCTTTCCAATACAAAGCCTGGGTAGCGCCTTATCATAAGGAACGCCTGCAAATATTCGTCAACTGAGTGCGCTTCCTGCACTAAAATCATGTTCACCTACTGACCCAATGGTCCTCTAAATGCATTTGCTCCATCACACCACCCGGTGTCGAGGCCACCTCAGGGACAGAGGGTTGCACATTCCTTCCATGATGTGCGTTGGTTACAGCGAACACCGCCTCAATTACCCTTCTTATGGTTTCAATAGAAGGAGGGATCTCAGGCACGTCGTTGGGTGCAGTACTTTTCTCAGAAAGCGCGCACTCAGAATGCCACGTGCCACTCAAGAACACCTATAGTCGTACAATACACCATTAAGTGACTGAACAAAATTGCAAAAAGCAATTATAGGAACACGCATGTTCCTCAAACATGTGTATTTTCATTCCTAAGTAGACATTCATGGGTTCTTTTTATGTTATAATGATGACGCACACAAATATGCTCACCACCCCTTAAAAGAATTCGTCCACAAATTCCAATAAGCATGACCGAAACTGGAAGTCTGATACCAAATTGTAACACCCCTATCCGTCGCATAACATATAACAGTAGGTCCGACCGGGGCCCGACGCTATATACCACGGACAGACCGGTGGGTTACTAAATAAAACCATTCTTCCAATCACACGTCCTACACAAAGTACATTCTAGCGGAAGCAATTTAAAAGTTTCAAAGAAAGAACCCAGCCAAAAGCATGAATGTCCACTAACAAACCCAAAGAGGAATGAACGTACAAATACAACAAGTATTGGTCCTTGTGGCCTTAGAAATGTTTACTTAAAAAAAATGTGTCTTCCATACAACGGCACGCAGACCGGTCACACATGAGAATAAAGTAAATAATACACTTCGGCCTTAGAGGGCCAACACTGCAACAAGGGCTTCAGCCTGCTATTTGCCACTCGGCTCCGCAACACCTGCAAACAACATTCCACCACACGGTGGCAAACAAAAGCAACGGTCAACGATCAGCTAAAGCTGACCAAATTATAACGACCCCACTGATTTTCTTGGGGTGGCGGTGCTCCTTCCCTGCAATGCATTAGTTTAAACAAATGGAATATTGATAGTACAATTTAAGCACACTTCACCACAGGCGTAGGCATACACGGCCGCACGCCCCGTGCTCTCAGGGCACTTATATGGTGAACTCGGTCCACCACCGCCTCTAGGACGGCAAATCTCGTGAGCATTTTGGTCTTTCCGGCCTAAGCCTACAACCCTCCATCTATGCCAACAATAAGTACCATGTACATAGGTCTCTTTAACCAAACCACATAGAGCGGGTACAGATCCACTCAATTCGTTGCTCACACTGCCACGATAATAAAAATCATCGGCGCGAGTTAAGCTTCCCCGCAACCTGAAAATCGATCAAAAAAAAAGTACATAACCCGGATATGTACAAGGATGGCTCCAAGCCACCAAAGACTACAGATTCACGCTTCTGCCCAATTTTCTGAGTGCACCTTGGAGTTAATCCCCAAGGCTCCTTGCTGCAATCAACCGCACAGAAAAACCCAAAAATAATCATCTGCATGGAGTCTTCTCCGGCTATTAATGCATAATGAAACATCACTGATCTAGACCAACTTGTCCGGGTAGGCTTCACACACCATGCCTATGTCCGTACTTCGATTCCGGACTCTACATGCAAAATAACAGAACTATTCAGGTCTACCCGAAGGAGCACCTCAAACTCACCGCATACTCGCAAGAGCGGGCTTCCAATGCAAAAAGGAAAGAGGACTTCACATATCTAGGTAGAGAATCGTTACCCTAACATTTCTCTTCGGCGCCATGAAGATCTAGTCGGATAGAAAGCACCGTATCGGCCTCGCTTTCATAGATCTGGACTCGGATCGTGAATCGGGGCTCTAAAGCTTCTCCGGCGACCGAATTTCCTCTTCCTCCTTGCTCTCCCCTCTCTCTAAAGTCTAAGAAAGAGAATGCTCACATGAAATGTGGGTTTGAAAACCCTATTCCCAGCCTAAATCCAAACATAGACCAACCTGAGCCCTTGGATCCCAAAACAAGGAAACGGACGGCCACGATTCGCACTTAAAGTCAAATTACTGGGCCGAACATTGCTTGCAACACGCCTGTTTCAAAGGCCGTGTTCCACACTCACCGTAAACCAGGAAATCCAGAACAGGACACGGCCTGTAACACGGCTTGTGACACGCCCGTGTCACCCATGGACATGCCTGTGTCATGGGACGTGTACCCCAATCGGCGCTGGAACCGTCACGTCCCGATCGGGACACGGTCTTAGACATGCCCGTGTCGACTTCGACATGCCCGTGTCAACCAGTACACACCCGTGTTCCGGTTCGTGTCCCTCAATCGACACAGCACCAAAACTTCCAGAAGAGGACACGGCCATGTGACACGCCCGTGTCACAGGTTGTGTGCTTGACACGCCATGCGACACGCCCGTGTCCCAGGCCGTGTTCCCAGCCCTCACCGATTGTCGACCTCGCCTCGACAACCCGAGCACGACACGGCCATGTGACACGCCCGTGTCACAGGCCGTGTTCACCATACCAAGACCTAAACTTGGCTCAAACACCAACCTTCCTCTTTTGAGTTTCGGGGCGTTACACATTGCATCGCACCGCATAAGATCCTCATCATATAAATTTATATTACTACTTTTTTATGATGAGTTATTTTTTATTGTACCTGATTCTTAACTTATAAATTTGTTTGAACATTTTTATAAGTTAGGTTCAATTCTGTCCTTTTCTTACTCGTAGCTTACTACACTACAAGTTGGTCATGCTATTTTACACATGTTGATTACCTGTTTACTTATAGAATTATTAGTATAGTATCTGCTAGTTTTAGCTCACCGTTCTTGCCACATGTTTTGTCATATACTACTGTTATATTGTACTTATTTTCCCTCCTTCTGCTCGGTTTCTAAGAGTCATTGGGAGAGAGGATGTGAAGTTACTTAGTCTTTATGACTAACTATGTTATACCACTTTTTGTAGGAGCTCACCCCGCCAGTGGAGCAGGAGTAGTGGCAATCAGACCAAGGAGACAGGAAATGGATATATGTTGTAGCTTTAGCAGCAATACCTTCTGTTACAAATTGAGGGTTGTAGTTTTAGACTATACTTTGCACTCTATATATTCAGGAACTTGTTGATTCATGTTTCAAGTTGAGCCGAATCCCAAACTCGCTACTGTGGTTGAGCCTAAATCTTCCACCTGTCCTCCATCGAGTCTCCATCTAGTATACAATACTCTACATATATTGTCGACTCTTTTATACTTTTTGTGGATCAAGACTTCTGTGTTTTCTTTTATTGATGGGTTGTTAATGTGATATTGGGAATAACTGGCAGAATAGATGATTTGTGGTATATGTTATCCCGTGTTCTGACGTTACCATGATAACTGTTCTGGGCATAAGACTCCCCTCGACCATGTCTTGTCTTCCAGGAGGGGGTCTTACACCCCCCCTTTAGAAAGCTTACACCCATCTCTACCATCCGTCCTAAGCTAAGAAAGTGGGTAGATTCCTTCAGGAGTAGGGTAGCCACAACAACCGATCAAACCATGGATGCCCGAACCTGAGCAAGGAGAGCATGGCAATTACGAGTTAGATATCTTCCTCTTTCCCTTGCGTGATCATCCTAAAAGGTTTTTGAATCAAAATAGAGCTCAATTAAGCCATGATTTGTTATAATTAGACAAAAATTCATCATTGAAATTAATCTATAATTCCGACCGGTGGCAGGCCGATGATGGCGGTAGCAGGTTGTCGTGCCATCACCATAGATAGCCCTCAACATGGAAAAACTATTGGTGGTGGAGGTGACGTGTTATGATGGCTGGATGGTGGTGGAGCCCCAAAAGCACCGTCCAGTCAGGATTGGTTGCCATCGTTGGCTCATGGGAGAAGGCGATCTTCGGGCCATCTGAATTTCTTAATCTCATCGAACTAGTGATTAACAAATTCGCATAGCTGATCCGCTTTAGAAGGACACTTCTCCATCTACTGCGTATTTTAACCACTAGATCTGCTTCAAGATCAGTGCCAGCTTAATAAAATTCAATCAATACTGTTTAATTAAACTTGTTATATGCATCCCATAATGGAAATTTTAAATCTTTTTTTCAAGTACATTAATGACTGAGCCAGATCAAATCATCAACATGAAAATTGTAGGTCTCAGTCTGAGATTTTCAAAATGGGAAGCCACATTTTCTAAGGATGTGTATAACTCCCTGAATTAATTTTTGAAAAAATGTGACATAAATTACAGGACTTTTAATATTATGTATATTTTTCAGTCAGCATATATAATATGTACTTGAAAATTTGTATATAAGTTCCATATGGGATTAGTAAATTATATAAAAAAGTTTGAACGTTTTGGGACATTTTTGCTATAGTTTAAAATAAAACAGATTCAATTGTCACACTATTGTAAAAAAGGAAATAATTTTCTCTTAAATTTTTAATTAATTCCCAAAATTTTATGGTACCCTAATAATGTCATGACCAACCTTGGATTTAAATTATAAAAGGTTTGGACTTAAATTGATTATCTTATGAAATTATAAATATTAAGGATATAGTTTGATTATTTAATTATTCACACAATTGTATAAATGAAATAATTTGATATTAAACCCTTTACTAAATTTCCAATATTTATGGTATCTTAATAATGTCACGACTGACCTTGGTTTCTAATTTGAAAAGGTTTGAACTTAAATTTACCATCTTATGAAACTATAACTATTGAGGGCATGGTATGATTATCTAATTTGTCACAAAATTGTATAAATGAAATATTTTGATCTTAAACCTTTTAATAAATTTCCAAATTTTTATGGAACCCTAATAATATTATGGTTGACCTTCATTTAAATTTTGAAAAGGTTTGGACTTAAATTGACCATCTTATGAAATTATACCTATTAAGGGTATAATTTGATTATTTAATTTGCCACACAATTGTGTAATGAAATAATTTGATCTTAAAACTTTTAGTAAATTTCCAAATTTTTATGGTACCCTAATATAGCCATGAATGACCTTTTTATAAATTTTGAAAAGCTTTGGACTTAATTTGATCATCTTATGAAACTATACATATTAAATGTATAATTTGATTATTCAATTATCACACTAATATATTGGTGAAATGTTTTAATCTTAGATATTTATTATAAAAGCTATTGTCAATTTAACTCCTTGATTATATCACATTCAAACTCTTACTTTAAATTTGAGAACATTCTGTCATGATACTTCACACTTTTTCTTTATGTGTTGGATACATTGACTATAATAATGTCCTAGATTTGAAGAATGTCATAAATCAATAATATACACAAACATATATTTGATATTTGTCTAAGTTCATATGTGCAAAATAGTGGTTATTATGTGATTAGACAGGTTAATTATATTAGAAGTATGGCTGGAAAAAAATAAACATTGTCAAAGAAGTCAGGAAAATGACTAAGTCCGAAAGCGTTGAGTGACTACACATCACTCAACGCTTGAGGCCAAGAAGTGCTAACAGTTCAAATATTACTCAAAGGTTCAGTGGAGAAGCTCAGAAATCTAGCTAAGTATAGGAGCGTCGAGTGAACGACTTACACTCGACGCTTTATCAAAGAAAAGTTGTTAAGTATAAAAGCGTCGAGTGAAGGACTTACACTCGACGCCTTATCAAAGAAAGACTGTTAAGTACAAAATTATTGAGTTTAGGACTTACACTCGAGGCCTTCTCATAGAAAATCTGGTTAAGTTCAAATGCGTCGAGTGAAGGATTTACACTCGACTCCATCTCAGTAAAAGCTATAAAGTACAAAAGTGTCGAGTGAAGGACTTACACTCGATGCTTTATCTCAAAGAATTTGGTTGAGTATAAATGCATCCAGTGAAGGACTTACACTCGATGCCTACTCAGTAAATGGTATAAAGGACAAAAGTGTCGAGTGAACAACATACACTCAACGCTTTAGGGATAGATAGAATTTATCTAAGTATAAATGTGTCGAGTGAAGGACATTCACTCAATGCTTCTAGAGATAACTATCATAAGACAAAATAATTGAGACACAAGGCATCACTCAATGCCTATACAAAATCAAAAATTATTCTAAGTTTTTTGGCACCGTGTCAAATCTGATGATGTCATTATAAATTCAAATAAACGCAAATCTAGCGCTAAAAGATAAAGACCGCCATATTGTTCGGGCAGCGTTATCCTGGAATGAATCCATCATTAAAGCCATCCATTTTGCTTTCTAAAATGGTGAATCGAGTTGTTGCAGATGCAGGAGTATAAATGTGAAAGGGGGTTATCTTTTACAAGAACTTTTGGCAATATCAAAAACCCTAATTCTCGCAAAAGTCTGCTAGCAGAGCTAAAGGTTTATTTTTGGTTATCTTCAAGGCTGCAATACAGAACAACAATCTTTCTCAAGCTTGAAGAAATAGATGAGCTATGTAAAAAGTTCAACACAGCACAGGCTGAATCAAAACAAAATGAGCTTATTCTTGTTGTTGTGAAGAATGAAAACTATCTGATGTACAGTCAATGAAGGAGACTTTGGAATTTTCTCTGTAGCCATTTTTACTCAAACAATTATTTTCTTGTAGGATATCACTGAGATCTGAGTGTAAGACTAATTTATAAAAGCTGAGTTGTAGGAATATTGATGGCGTCGACTTGCCAATGTGTGAAGATGTTCGCCGCTACAACCTCCGCTCGCGGTACCGCCACAACAATCTAGATAATGAAGTGATCCATCACTACGACCTCCGCACACAACTGCGTGCAACTGCATAACTCCTAGGTTCACGGCACATGGCTCCTTGATTCAACATTTACTTTGATTATTAGCTTAAGCTTTTAATGTTTAATGCTTTATGTTTAATGTTAGTTAGTTTATGTTTAATGATAGTTTAGGGTCAGTTTTACTTAGTTTAATGTCGTAAAACTATATATATTGTTATGTTGAATGATGGAGATCACTTTTTTGGACAAAAAAAGAGAGAGAGAGCTGTGCGATTTTCTCCCTAGGGTTCGGCGAAACCTTGTGTGCAATAGTGAGGGGTTGCTGTTGCCCCCTTCTGCCCCTCCCGCCTGACTTGAGACTCGCATGATAGTGCGAATCTGGCACCCCCTCCTCTTTCCGCCGGCTTGTGCGACTCTGATGTCCCGTCTCCTTCCATGCCGAGCAGCTACCAACCCCTAGCGACTCGAGCTGCTGCCCGAGCCCTCACCCGCTCCCCTCAGTCTTGATCCGCTATCTGACGGAACTCTTCGGCGTGGCTCCGTTGAGATTGGCAAGTATTTATCTCATTTTTTGGAACTCTTGTGGAACCGTAGTAGAGCGATTCGCCTCATGACTACCTCCTTGAGTGTGGGTAACGACGTTGCTTTCGCATCGTGTGTGTGATTCATCCCTTAATATTTCTTGTGAAGAAAAAATGTGGCGTTAATTTTGAAATCGAGATTGCCTCGTGATTTTTCTCCGGATTATGTGTTGTTGAAACTCTTGATTTATTTGGCATTCTAAGGATTTGATTTTTTATCGCTTTACTTTTGTTGGGAGAGATCAACCACCTTGTGCATCGATTTATTTTTGGTGGATGTCTTTTAGAACAACTCAATCGTTCGGATCGTGTAGGTCCATTTTGCCTGACCAAATATTGGCATATAGCCCTTATTTAATCTCTAGATGATTGGCGATCCTTCGAGTTAGCGTGCGATTGATAATAACACAATTCAGTGTGGTTACGTCTTAGTTGCGTAAGAGAGCGAGTTGTGAGTTTTCCGATCATATAAGTCGCGTCGGTGGGACTAGCCTGCATCAACTATAAGAAGTCTGAGTGTAGGAGTGTGTGCACTCTGAGTTGTAGGATCCTGTTTAGGATCTGAGGTAAGGCTTGTGCCTGAGGTAGGATCTCTATGTAGATCTGAGGTAGGAGATCAGTTGGGTCTCTGAGTTATAGGAGTTGGAAGACTTTGAGTTGTAGGACTGTTTTACCTAAGGTAGGAGACCTGTGCTGTAACATCTCATTTTCTGCAAGACCCCCTTAACACATATTAGGATAGGACATGTGGTGATTATGATGAGTTAGGCTAGGCGGTGACCTTAGGATCTAATGAGTTAGGGTGAACTCACAATGTGTCCACTATAGTGTACATGTCAACTTTGGCCAAACTAGCCTAAATTAAACTCGACAGTGCAAATTGACCTCACCACTATGTCCCTAACCCTAAAGGATTATCACTTGACCATAATACCCATGGTGGGGTCAACTTATTTGGCCAAATAGGTCAAAGTCAAACCTAGATCAACATAGGTCAACTCAACCCTAATTGGTTCAATTAGGCATCACATGGTTAAAGTAACCCCACCACTATATTCCAAACCCTAATATAAGTGCATTGGACTAAAAAGCCTCATCACTTGGTCACCAAATAAACCAAATTGATCAAAGTCAACTTGGGGTCAACTTAGCCCAAATTAACCATATCAAGGATCAATTGGTCTTCAATTGGACAAATTGACCTAAACCCCAACCATATAACATCATTAGAAACCCAAGTGACACTAAAGCTCTATCATAGGGTCACCAAATTTGCCAAACCGACCAAAGTACCCTTTAGGTCAACTTAAGCCAACCCTTCACCATTTGGTCCAATTGGCCCCCAAAACATGAATTTGACCTCACCCTTGATCTTAAGACATCACAAGGAACCCAATTGACCCAAAACCCTCATCATGAGATTATCAATTTGACTAATTTGACAAAAGTCAAACTTAGCCTTAAATAGGTCAAAATCACACATATTGGCTAAATTGGCTGAATTGGGCATCACCATGACTCAGTCAACATTGGGTGGTGTTAAGTGACTCAAGACACACACATTGGACCAGTCAACCCTTAGTTAACCAAGTTAAACTATCAAGCCAATCATGGTCAAAGTAAGCCCTAATTATGAAAATAAAAGCCCAAACCATATATATTGGACTAAGCCGTAATTTAAGGACCATTGAGCAAGTCCACGAGCCAAATGACACCCTAAGCCCCTCTTAATTTGAATGGAGGATTTTCATAGAGGATAAAATGGGAATTTAACCTATTTGGAGGAGAAAGAGCAGGATTTCATGGAGATCTTGCCACTTGGCACATCAATCCTCTTCCCAAAAGCAGCTATGGCCTTCCCCATGTATTGGGACTGACTTCCCATTAATTTCTAGCATACTACCATTAAGGAGAAGCCTCCAAATTGTCTTGGCTGAAATCCCCTTAAATGATATCCAGTGATATAGCCACCCTCACCTCATTTCGACCTCAACATCATCTTCAGAGGACTACAAGGAGTTGAAATGCTATATTGGATCAAAGGAATTGGTGGAGAAAAGAGGGATCAGGCTAGCTCATCCGAGAGGAAAAAAATCCATGGCCAACTGCCTCCATTGCCGCCTCCAAGCTCCATTAACGGTTTGTTTCTCCTCCTATCCCTCTATGCTAGCTTCCAAGATCATTTAGGGGAGATTTTAAGCTCAATTGAGCACGGATCCATGTGAGGTGTGGGAGAAAATTGCATGCTTTTGAGATTGCTCGGGATCGCCAAAGAGACGGTTTCTGACTGACATTTCGCCTCCAATCAATGCTCACCACGTCAACGAAGGTGGTGGTGGTGGTGGCCGGTCGTGGAGTCAAGGGGATGGACGAGAAAACCCATTTGAAGTTGGTACAGGATGGGTAGATCTCAGACCTTGGCTGGAGGTTGAAGACAACCAGATTTTGTCCAAAATGCTTTAAGATTCATGCTGCATTATAATTTATACACTATAGTTTAGGTGTATTTAAATTATTCTGTCACATTTTATTTACTAACTTGCATGCTAAATTTAGGCTCCTTAAAGGCAGATTCATGAAAAACTCAAAACATAAATATTGTATATCTATGTCTTAACTTCAATTAGAAACTTAAATTGGCCCATTTAGAGCATTGTATCTTCTTGTAGACCATTTTTGGTGAGACTGGTCCTTAGGAAGGGACATACCATATTTTGTTATTATATTTCAAATGGTTAGGTATATGAACTTGAAATTTTGGAAATTTATGCATGTAACCTAGATATACCTCCTGTCCAAAAATGAGAATTTTTTGACAACAATTTCCTATAGGTTTAGGTAAAATGTGAGTTTCCATAAAAGTGAAATATTTTGGTGAACAATAATTTTAATGACACCAAATTTTGTTAGGAGTCTCATTAGGGCAATACAAAGCCCTAGCACAAGTTTCAGGTCCATTATAACTCTACATGTTGGTAAATCCAAATTGCAAGTGGAAATGGTATGTGTGATTTGGAGTGTATTTAGCAAAAAAGTGAAAAAGGGAGATTTCAGCAAATTTGGCATGCTGCATGCCCATGAAACTTTGTCCATGGGCTTATGATAATGGAATACACCATCAATAGTAATATTAGGATTTTTGGGACAAAAATCCTAGGGTGTATAGTTTAATTTAATTATGTAGCCTTTTTAAATTAAAGAAATAAAAGTGAGCAAACTTACTAGGAAAAAATTAGTTTTTTGTAACTAGCCATATAATGACATTTCACATCTATGGTAAAGTAGTTGGAATTTTATAAAATAACGACATATGATGATTAGCAAGAATTACAAATATGACCCTTAAATGCTTTTTTGTAATTTATGATTAATATTGACTGGAAAATTCTGAAATTTTTACTTGAACAGTTTGATTGTTTTTTGAAGCTCTGTAAATTTTCTTAGAATTTTTGGGTGAATGATTATGGCACTTCATTTGAATAATGGCATTTTAGTAATATTGTTGTTTTATAGAAATTATGGGTCAATACACCTTGGAAAAATTATTAATCTCTAAATAAGTTATTAAAATATCATTTGTGACCATCAAAATTTTTAGGGAATTTTTGAATCCATATTTCTAGTACTTCTATTGTTAAGTTCCATTATATATCAAATGTTTATTATTAGTATTGATGGATAAATATAATTTGGATAATTATGAAACTTGGGCATTTTTATTATTTAGATCATATGATGTTGTGGTAATTTATTTTCGGCATTTGGACTTCAATAACTTGTATATCATAGATAAAAGTAATATATGCCATTTAAATTTGGAAATTTTATAATAATCAAATTAATATGGAAAATTATGAAATTCCTGATCATAGCCTATTTAGGTCATGAAATATCTTTAGTAATTATTTCAGGTCCTTTGGATAAAGCATTGGTTAGGAGCACACTTAGAACATAACTAGTTAATTCGAAGGATGGTCTGCGATTAGTAAAAATATTGATCAAGAGTTTAGACCATTAAGATCACTTGGGACATGCAAGAAAATTTGAACTTAGCTGTGAACTAAAATTTATATCAGCCCCGCAAGTTTGTAGAATTTTTGGAGAATAAATGACCTAATGTTCGATGAGAAATTTGAATAGCGTAATACTTCTTAAATAAATAACTATAACTTGATCTCATCGTAATAATGGGTAATCAAAATACCTTGGATCATCCCTAAGTCATGGTGCTTTTGATGATGGATTCTTAGAGCATGTAGTGTATGGAGTTTTGAGTTTGCACCACGGGTCAGTATAGAACTTAAGATCGTAACCAACACTATTAATTATCCTGAGAAAGATAGATTTGGGCTTTAGCCCATCGTATCTCCTAATACCATTGCAAGCCCTTCATTAAGTAGACCTTGAGAAGTCCAAGATTAACCGTAAATCTCTAAGGAAAACTAAATATTAGACAAGAATAGTCCAATATGATGAAGGACTAAATAAGCGCAACACCAATACTATTAAATATCTTGAGAAATGGAGATTTGGGCATCAACCCATTGTATCTCCTAGTACTGTTGTGATCCCTTCACCAGGTAGACCTCGGAAAGTCCAAGATGAACCATAAATCGCTATGTATAACTAAAAGTTAGATAAGAGTTGCCTAATAGGTTGAAAAAAAAATAACAACCTCACCCGGCTAAGGGTTAGAGTGATTCAGGACTCATTAGCCCTGTGAGCTGAAAGATTGAGGTAGTGATAAATTAAGGACGTGTTAGTCCTGCAAGCTGAAGGCTTGGTGTTGAATGAGACTTGAGGACTGGTTGGTCCTACGACATCAGATAGGTATTATTATACCTAGTTTGTGCTTGTTATGGTGGGTCATTCATACTCGTCTAGTAGGAACACACACCGAAGTACGTTGACTCTAATGAGTAGTGTTTGTCTTAGGAGAGACCAGTAGGTTGTACAAACTGAAGTCTGGAGGACTATTACCTAAACGCACACCAGACCGTAAAGACTTGTAGTTGCCAGCAAGAGTACGTAGGAGCTCCGATATTGTGTTCTTAGCGTTGAGGCATACGTAAGGTCTAGGCATTGTAGTGTGTCTGCCCGCCTAGGAGTGGAGATACCCTCTCCACTGCCACCGTGAGCTATGAAGGTTGGTACCTAAGAGGCTAGCTACCTCCAAAAAGTGAGATATGATTGAAAGGTCTGTGCATACAGAGTCGGGTGGGTGAGTTGCATCTCAAAACATTGCATTGCATCGCATAACATGACAAACATTAATTAGTTTCGTTTTGATTATAATTGCAAACTCTCATCATATAAATTAGTATGGGCTCCTTTATATGATGTGTTACTTTAGAAACCTTAACTTATAAGTTTGTATGACAATTCATATAAGTTAAGGTACATTTTGTTGTAGCTCATTTTCTTTACTTTACTTTTCGGTACAATACTATGCTGCTTCTACTTTTCTATACCGTCTTTATAGTGTTCATCTTTATACATTTATACTCCTACTAGTATAGTTCCATGCTACTTGTTATACTTTTGATACCGCCATTGTTGTCCTCTACTTTCGTCCTCCCGCTCGGTGCCTAGGAGTTGCGGGGGTTAGGCGAGGACAAAATGCCTTAGTCTTTATAAATTACTCTCAATTGTGACCGTAGTAGTTCGAGGAGACGTACCAGTCGCATGAGGAGATGCACAAGTCGCACGAGGAGACAGGACATGCAGAGTAGTTGTCGCGAGCTACCATTACTACTCGACGATAAGTTGACGTTAGGTTTTTTCTAGCTTTCGCTTGTAGTTGTTGAGAGATGAGAGAGTGAGATATTTTTTTAGACATGTACCGGGCATAAGCCCTTTTTACTCTCTTTCATTATGTACTAATTATGAACTATTGCTCTCTCATTTTTTTAATATATATTGAGTTGTGATTGCAGACTATGGTATCACTCAGTACTTTTCTTTGGCCTACTTGTACATGATCATTTTAGCCGGTAGGATTGGCGTCGTGTGTTGGAGACTAACTCGGTAGTTGGTGTCACCATAAGGCGGCAGTTCTAGGAATAAGACCCAGGTAACTCCTTGGATTTGGGAGGGTTTTACATGTGTTGTCTCTAAGGTGACTGTTATTAGTTTGAGCTATAGGAGTGAAGTGCACTCTGAGTTGTATGATCCCAAGGAATCTGAGATGTAAGATCGGTTTGATTTGAGTAAAGTAGTGTTAAAAACCAATATTCGTAGAAAACGGGAAACCAGGCGCAGGAATAATCAAACTATCTGAGCCCAAATAAACTAGATGCAAACCAGAAGAGCAAGAATCTTGTATTATAACAATCTTTATAAGGCAAGACATGATTCGCCAATGTACCCAAAGGAAAGAAGAAACAATACAAAGCAAGAACCTAGCTGAGCGGACTCAGGGAGTAACCTCCGGCTCTACTGCTGCACTATAGAGTCCGCACAAATCGCCATGTTGCCAAGCTGCAACCTAGTAACACGGACTTCCCGTTATTCCAATGCAAGAAGAAACTCTACTCGTCGATCTGCAAGCCGCCTAATCGCAAGGTCTCCTATCTACCAGATCGCGTGAACTGTTGATGCTAGACTGAACAGAGTTGCCAGAAACGGAAAACTTATTGAACTGGGAAACTAATTACAGAAGAGAAGACTATCTGGTCACAAACTGTGACCTGTTGCTAACCTCCTGTTGCTAACCACATAGTCCGCACTGTCTCTAACCGAAATCAGAACCAAGTCTCTTTCTTTACAGTGCTATCTGCACAACCTGCACATCACAACCCGTTCAACCTTCAAACCGCATGGATACAAAATCCTAACCGCATTAACTATCCGTGAGTTCACTTATTATTCATTGGCATATTTCTTAATGTGACAGAGGTCCTATTTATATGAACAGAGTGGAGTGTGATCACCACCCTAGCTGATATAATAACCGCCCCATCTCGCGGAGAGCACCAAGTGTATCTACAAGCCGCGAATATGCAACCAGACCGGAACAACTTGTAAGATAGCCAGACCGCCAATCACCACCAAGGCCAGATAACAAGCCTATCTGCTTTATCGCCAAAGCCCAAACGAGGACTTAGACACCCACCCGCAGACTTTGAAAACACCATCTGTCCACATACAAGTGGACACTGCTCCAATTCACACGCCCTGCGGACACTACTCTAGTTCGCATTCCTCAAGCTCACAACCAAAGAACAAGGCAACTTCTACCAAGCTCGGCGGACTGAGAAGAAGTCCGCGCTAACCGCGCGACCTCCCGGACTGAGCAAATTAAGACTTGGTTCAGAACCAAACCAAGTCCACACCACCAGTCATCCCTAGTGTGAACACAATACCAGCGGACAGAAGGGCCAGTCCACGCTTACTAGCGAACATCGGCACCAGTCCGCATATCCCGGCGAACTCCGACACCAGTCCGCTCTAACCGAAGAACTCCGTAGCTACCACCTGTTGTGCCACAAGAGCTACACTAAGGAAAATGTCATGACATTCTCCTGATCTCCAGTCCAGTTCACATCTTGCTGGGCTTCACGGATAGAGAAGCTACCCGCCCTATTACCTTCTGGGAACAAACGGCATGATGAGCATAAGCCGACCTAGCTGGTCGCCACCTATGTACGCACAGACTATACGAACAGACCTCCCATGCCGCCAAGGAACAAGTCGAATGAAGCACATCTACAAACCTGGCTATCCATCAGTCCATACAACACAGGGCGCATGAATAGCCCACCTAGGTTGCCCAATCCCCCACTTTCACTTCATCATTTTCAACACTTCCCCTTGAAGTGAGAAGTGGAAAATAACCCCAGCAATTCTCGTAACCTTGCACTTGGTCCCTCTGATAGAGCGATTCAGAAGATGTCTGAGACAAAGTCCTCACCCCGCATATCCTTGACCATAAGGTTGTTGAAATTTGTGAAGTGAAAGTGGTGGGTTGGTCGGGCAGGCCGTGCGGCCTAGGCGGACTGGACTTGCGGTCTGGTGTTGGCGACCTGTGAAGTGTTCTGGAGGCCTCTGTGCGGGTTGAAATTCGCGGACTGAGCAGACTGGTAGTGAGTCCGGCAGTTGGTTATTGTCGGCTGCTGTGCAGGTTGGAGTCCGCAAACTGCGCGGACTGAGTTTTTTGGAGTCCGCGAGATAGGCAATGGTTCTTGCCTTTGTTCTCTGGAGTTGCGGTGGGTAAACCGTATTCTTGGTGGCGGACTATCCTTGGAGCTTGCGATTTGACTTTGTGTCTGCCGAGCTTGTGCCATTTTTTGGTGGGTTGCTGGACTTGGTCACACACAGTGACAAGTCCAGGGTGTCCGAAGTATCCGCTTTGTCCGCTATTGACCGGGCGATCTGCCTGTTGGTCATGGACATGTTGCGGCTGCTTTGGTGTTCGCAGAGTCCACAAAGTCTGCTGTGACTGGGCAGTCTACCTGTTGGTTGTGGACTTGTGCTTGCGGACTGGTGTGATGTCCGCTACTCAGTTAGGACTTGCTTCTTGCCTTGGTGCTTGGCAGTTTTTGGCTGAAGTCAGGCCTTGTCTTTGCGGACTGGGCAGACTGCCTTGTGCGGACTGGCATTTGGCTTACAGGTCTGCTGTGGCGGCGATCTTGCAGTCTTGCGCTTGTTGTTTGGCGGATTATTCGCGATTCCGGCATTGTTGATACGGATAATGCGGACTCGGCGGACTGGCTATGCTAGCTATGATCAAGGGGCAGTTAGCCTATCTCATAGGGTTGTGACCACACTCCTCACCCCACCTATAAATAGGACCCCCGAGCACTTCATTTGAAACTGAGTGAACAGTAAGTTGAGCATGGATTAAAAAATGCGGCCTCAGTTTTGTCAGTCCGCGTGGTCTGAAGTTTAATCGGTTGTTGTTATTGCAGGTTGTGCGGCTAACTCTTAGAAGCCAGGTCTCTGGTGTTGACTTTGGTAAGGATTCTTCTTTGCTTGCGGTTATCAATTAGCGGTCTCAGCAAGTCGCATCTGCGGCTAATCGAACTTCTCGCTTCTTTTCAATAACGGTGTTTGCCGGTCTGGGAAGCCTGTTTATCAGTTCAGTTCTTCAGTGAATAACGGTGCGTCTGCGCAACCTTGCGTTCTTGGCGGACTCCATAGTTCAGTTCGGCTACAGCAGTAGTTCTGGCGGTCTCTGCGACTTCTGTGGACAGGCGATCTCGGCTGTCTCCAGTTTTTGTCCGCCCGAGTTGATACTTGTATTTTTTCTGTTTTTCATTGTACTTGCGAAATCATGTCTCGCCACGTATACCTCGCCCTGTAAGGAAGATTGATATATATATGATCTACTTGTCTCTGTCTTTGCATTTGGTTTATTGGGTGTACTTCTTGGTTTCCACATGATCAAGGTGTGATTTTGTTCGTTCCGAAGATATTAATTTGTCCTGGACTATCACATTGATCACCATGAGAGAAAATTCAACATGGTATTAGAGGGAGGTTCAGTTACTTGAGTGGTGATCAACGTCTGATTGTGCTCTGTGCTTCTGGGATCTTAATTAGATTTATTGCAATGAATGGAGGTTATGCAAGGGGTCTGGGAATTGAGCTTTTGACACCGACTAACTTCAACAAGTGGAAGTCATGCATGAGAAGTTATCTTCTAGGCGAGGAGCTGTGGGAGGTCATCAGTGGTGATGACCAGGTGGAAATTACAGCTGATTTTAGAACTGCTGAGCAGGTGAGAGTTTGGATGAAGACAAATGCAATGACAGAGTTTACTCTAAAATAGGATGTCTCACCGGAGTTGTTTGATCACATCATTGGATGTGAATCTGCTGCTGAAATTTGGAATTCCCTTGATGAGTTATTCAACAGGAAGAATTTAGCTAGGCTACAGTTCCTGGAAAATGAGTTGGCTAAAGTAACTCAAGGAGACCTCTCCATCTCAAAGTTCTTCTTGAAAATAAAGAGTTTGTGTGCAGAGCTATCAACGCTTGATCCTGATAAGCCTATACCTGAGGCTAAGCAGAAAAGGCACATAATCCGCGTCTTGCGGAAGGAGTATGTTGCCTTTGTAACTTCAGTTCAAGGCTGGGAAACTCAGCCATCTTTGCTGGAACTTGAGAACATGCTTGCTTCGCAGGAAAGTTTGGCCAGGCGGATGGCTGGAGTTACTATTTCTGATGGTGGCAGTGAAGCTCTGTTCATTGGGAAGAAGAAGAAATGGGAAGGGAAGAAGAAGACTGCTGCTGAAAATGACCCTTCAACTTCCTATCAGCAAGACAGGAGCGTTGCTCCTAAGAAGGACTGGAAGAAGAATTTGAAGTGCTACAAGTGTCATCAGTCAGGTCACTTTAAGAGAGATTGCAAGATGAAGCTGCAGCCTGGGCATGTTGCAGGCAAGGAGGAAGCTGGTTCTAATGCTGAGGAAGCTAGATGGGGAGGAGATTTTATGACGGGCACTTGTGTTCGTGCTTTGTCCGCCATTGACTTTCAAGATGATTGGATCATGGACTCTGGGTGTGGTCATCACCTCACCGGATACAAATCTAAGTTTTCCTCGCAGCAAACATACTCAGGTAATGAAGCTATCATTACTGCTGATAATACTGTTCATACTGTAGAGAAGGAGGGTGTAGTGTCTGTGGGTAGTGATCAGGGTCCACTCACATTATGGAGTGTCTATCATGTACCGGGCATGAAGAAGAATTTCTTCTCGATAACCAACGCAGTATGTTGGTACCCTAGATGTGATTTGGCTTATGTAATCTCTTTCCAGCCCCTCTTGATCCATATAACTATATATGATCATGATTAGGCCTTGTTCAGTTTCCCTAGGACAGTTTATAACTGACCTAGAGCTTAGGCTAGAAGTTCTAGATGTATTTTTGGTTAAGGCTTTTTCCGTTCGACCATCGTCGAACGAGGCCTCGCGATCGTCGATCATTGGTCGACGATAGCAGGGCTATTGAATCGTTGAAGTCAAGACAATTATCGTCGACCGTTGGTCGACGATCTCAGAGAAAGTTTATTATGCTCTGAAGGTTGGTCGACGATCTGCCATCAGCAGTTCAAAGATCGTGTTCTTGCTTCACGATTTCTGTCTCGACAGATTTCTGCCTTAGTCGTCGACATCATGAGATGTTCGACGATATCTGTCTCGACAGAATGCCTTAGTTGTCGACATCATGAGATGTTCGACGATTTTTGTTTCGACAGATTCTTTGTTGGTCGACGATAGCATGAGCTGTTCGACGATTTCTGTTTCGACAGATTTCTGTCTTAGTCGACGATCTGTTGGCTAGGTCGACGATCATCGAACCCCTGTTCGACGATTATTGTCTGCCTTTAACAATTTGCATTTATTTTATTTCTTGGTTTATTTCCAAGTGTTTTAGCTTGTGGTTAGAAAGATTCTCTGAAGTTGTTTTTGCTAATTTATGGCTTAAATTCAAATGAATTAATTACCAAATATGTTAAGCATAAATTACGGGATTTCGTATTTGATAAAGTATTTTGTCCTATTATACAAAATATGTTGACTTTATCTTTCCAGGCTGTATTCTAGCCGTTGGCGCTGTATGCTATTTCCAAGTATGATAAGTCTTTATGCTGATATATTTTCCCATTCATTTATTTCCTTATTGGGATTGACAGAGAGTTAATAGCTCATTCTATTTCTATTGCTATATTCTATTTTTGAGATAATCTGTTGCAGGGCTCGAGAATTCAAATCAATAGAGCCGTTCCAAAGGAAAAATGAGAAGACATATTTAAGAGAGATTTTTTTCTCAGAAAAATAACAAGTTACAGATCAGAGAGATTTTTTCTCAGTGCTGCATTCTCTCAAGCATCTTCAGAGCAACTCTTCACCATCTCACAAAAAGAAGAAGAAAAGCTCCCCTGAAGAAAAAGCCCAGAGCAATTACTTTCATTCTCAAGTCTCCTGAGCATCTGCTTAGAGTTTTCAAGACTTCAGAAAGAGCTCCAGTTCTGCTTCAATTATTCCAGAATCTGAAGACCTGATAAAAATCAGTCTACAGATATCTGAGGATTTAGTTTCAGTATATCTGAAACTCCTTCATCCTGAAGCAAAGGCTTTCCCTGGACTTTCACTGAGCCAGGGGGAGACTTTGATTCTTTAGAGAATCCACAAGTCTTCTCTAATCTGTATTTACAACAGAGAAGATAATCTAACCCTCTCAACCCCTTTGTAAAAGAGTTTGTTCACACCTCTTCAAAAGTGAACATTGGTGACAGGGCACCTTATCAACAACCTGTGGTTGAGCATCCTTATCAAAAGCTCAAAGGGTCTGTTTGATCTACCTGAATCAGATCATTGGTGGCAGGGCACCTTAGCAAAAACCTGTAGTGGATTCCTACCAGGGTGGTAGAAGAGTGGAGTACCTATTTAGAGGGAACCACTATATATCCTGTGTCTCTGGCTATCTTGATTAATTGTCTATTCTGTGGCTGTGATAGAACTACCTAGGATTGCTAGTTGCTGTGATAGGCTTATAGTTAAACTGAAATCTCAGTTAACTCTCTCACTTGTGCACTTCACTGTGTTAGGCTCTTAGGGTTCAAGTATCAGATTATTTATTCCGCAAATAAACTCCAAGGGAGCTGACTAGTTGTTCATAAAATTTGAATACTCTATTCACCCCCCCTCTAGAGTAGTTTACAACTTATCCCCTCACTTTCAATTGGTATCAGAGGGAGGTTTGCTGTTCATACAGGCTAACACCTGAGTTAAAAGATCCAGTGATAAGTTGTTTTCTGATACCATTCACAAACACTTTCACACATGGCCCAGTCTAAGGATTATTCAAGCACCAGACCTCCTGTATGCAACTTGTCCAAGTTTGGCATATGGAAGGCCAGGATAAGACTATACATGAATTCTATTGATGAAGATATCTTTTCTTCTATTTTGACAGGACCACCTGCTAGGCCTGCTGCTGCCTCTATCACATCTGCTGATCTCAGTGCTGTGCCACCTCCTGATTACAATGAAAGCTACAAGAAGGCAAAAGCAGCTGATGCAAAAGCAATGAATATCCTAGCTCAGACAATGTCTGATGAAATATTCCAGAAGCTTGCTGAATGTACCTCAGCCAAAGCTATGTGGGATTCCCTCAACCACATAGTTGCTGGCTCAGCTGATGAGAGGAAGGACAGGAGATCCAACTTCACCTCTCAGTATGAAAATTTCAAGAAGGATGATGCTGAAGACATTGACTCAATGTACACAAGACTCAGTTCAAAAATAAGTGAACTGAGGTCTTTGGACAAGGAGATAACTTTGTCAGAAGTCAATGACAAGATCCTGATGTGCGCCTTCCCATCTCTTGGGACTCAAGGATATGGCCCATCAAGGATGGAACAAACACTGTGGAACTCTCCACAGAAGCTCTGTTGGGAAAGCTCAAGTCATATGAGCAAACTTTAAAGAGCAGAGCTGCTGCAACTGAAGTAAAAACTCCTACACTTACAAAGAAAGAGCACTCTCTAGCTCTTAAGGCTGCTGAGACTTCTGAAGGAAGTCAATCAAATGAGGAGTTACTGGCACTCATTGCCAAGAGGTTCTTCAACATGGGAAGAAGAGACCTCAGAAAGAAGTTCTCCAAGTATGAGGACAAACCAAGGTATGACAAGACTCCATCTAAAGAAATCATCTGTTATGTTTGCAGCAAGCCTGGACACATTGCTCCAGATTGTCCAGAGAAGAAACACAAGGAGAAGAAACATGAGAAAGAGTACAGGAAGCACCACTCCAAGTCCTCCTCACACAAATACAAGAAGAAGGACAAGGGATTTGTGGCTGCTACCTGGAGTGAAACAGAAGAGGATACCTGCTCCTCTAGCTCCAGTGATTCAGAAGAAGAAGAAGAGAAGAAAGCCAAAGAGGTCTGCCTCATGGCTATTGATTCCTGCAGCTCTCTGTCAGCTGCAGAGAATTCTGAAGAAGAAGGAGACAATGAAGAAGATCCTTCTATGGAAGACCAGGTAATCAACTCATTTGATTTCTCATCTCCTGAGTTCAAATTAAAATTTAAAACTCTATGTTTAGATTTACTATTATCTGAAAAAGAAATTAAGTCACTTAGATTAAAGATAATGGAACTAGACATGGAAAGTACTGAAATAATTAGATTAGAAAAGGAATTAGAAAGCTCAAAAGAAGAAGTAACATTCCTAAAATTAGAACTAGCTAAATCTAAGAGGTTAGAAGAACAATTAAATGGCAGAAGCCTTAAATTATCTGAAATAACCAGTACAACAAACACTAGGGTTGGTAATGATAAACTAGGCTTAGGTGCTACATCTAGTGAACCCATCCTCCTCACAAAGGAGAGATTTAGCACTCCAGTAAAATTTATTTCTGAATCAGGAATAAAGAATACTGAGGAAATTGAAAAATATAAGAAAATTCAGAATAAGATTAAGAAAGAGAACAGAAAGAAAAAATTTCTAGCTTTACAGAAATCGTCGAACATTAATCGACGATCGTCAAACCAATCGTCGAACGTCTATCGACGATCGCTGAACACCTTCACCAAGTATGATATCTTTGGTGCAGGAGATCGACGATCTCATCTTGAGTCGTCGACCAGTGATCGACGATCTCATCTTGAGTCATCGACCAGTGATCGATGATCGTGGAATTCAGAACATAGCACTACTACAAATGATCGACGATATGGCTTGCGATCGTCGACCGTGGATCGACGATCTGGACTTAAGCTGGAAAATAAATTTCAAACTTCCAGAATTGCAAATCACAATCACTACCCTAGGTTGTTTAATCCTTCAACTGAATGGATTATCCCACCTAGGAGATCACACCCTTTAGGATATAAATCTAAGCCTGCAAAATCTTTTATATCTAGTTTTTCTTTTGTGAAGAATACTGGACCCAAGGTAACCTGGGTCCACAATGTATAATTGTTATCTCTGCAGGTGAAGACCTATCCAGTCATACATGACAAATGGTATCTAGATAGTGGATGCTCAAAGCATATGACAGGAAAGAAGAAGAATCTGTCAGGGTTCAAAGCCAAGCTGGGACCAAAAGTTGTATTTGGGGATTCCAGCTGTGGACAGACTGAAGGGTATGGCAGTTTCACCATAGGAGCTGTAACCTTCAAGAAGGTAGCCTATGTCTCAGGACTAAAGCACAACCTAATCTCTGTAAGCCAAATGTGTGATGCTGGGTACAAGGTATGGTTTACTGACACTGCTTGTAATATTGCTTTAAATAATACTGTTGTGTTAGTAGGTATTAGAATTGGTAATGTTTATGTTGTAGATTTCAACTCATCCAAATCTGAAATATGCTTATTTAATGAAGTAACCAGTAATAATATCCTTTGGCATAAGAGACTTAGTCATGTAAATTTGAAAAACATTTCTAGGTTGGCTAAATACAATCTTGTAAGAGGCTTACCTTCTTGCCCCTACAAGAAGGAAGGCCTTTGCAAAGCTTGTCAATTAGGTAAGCAAACAAGAAATAGCTTTAAATCAGTTAATAAAAGTGATTCTCCCAGGATTCTGTACTTGCTACATTTGGATTTATTTGGTCCTATTGCTGTACAGAGTCTTGGAGGAAAGTCTTACACTCTAGTAATTGTAGATGACTTCTCTAGGTTCACTTGGGTATTCTTCTTGAGAACTAAGGCTGATAACTTCAAGGTTCTTACAGATTTTCTAAAGTGTATACAGAGTGAGTATTCTACTCAGATTGCCTTGATCAGAAGTGATCATGGTACTGAGTTTGAGTCTCTTCTTATGCAAGAATTCTGTGAGAAGGAAGGTATCAAGCATAGCTTCTCTGCTCCTAGAACTCCTCAACAAAATGGGGTAGTTGAAAGGAAAAACAGAACCCTAATTGAAGCTGCAAGTACATTGTTGGCAGATGCTAACATGCCTCTGTCCTTTTGGGCTGAAGCAGTTAGCACAGCTAACTATGTATTGAACAGAAGTCTGATACATATACTTAAGAGTAAGACTCCCTATGAGTTACTTAAGCAAGTGAAACCTAAAATAGACTATTTTAGAGTATTTGGCTGTGTTTCTTTTGTTCATAACAATAACAAAGAATACCTTAGAAAATTTGCGGCAAAAGCTTCAATGGGAGTTTTTCTAGGATACTCTCAAGTAAGCAAAGCCTATAGGGTCCTTAATAAATCCTCTCTTAAGATAGAAGAGTCTGCACATGTCTCTTTTGATGAGACAGTCATGTATTATAAGGAGAAGGACTCTTCCTCTAATAGTACAGTGCAAGTCCTAGAATTAAGTAAGGATTTGAAAGGTTTGAGACTCACACAGGAGAATCATCCCCAACAAACTCCTCAGGTTGCTTCCTCAGATTCTGAATCTGATGTAGAACTTCTTGAAGTTAAAGCACCTGCTCCAATAGTTGATCAAATTCCACATGAGGAATTAAATCTTGAACATGTTGAAGATCAGATCATTGCTGAACCTACTAATCTTGTCACACTTAGAGATCATCCTGTATCTCAAGTAATTGGAGACATTTCAGTAGGAGTCTAGACAAGACATCAACTCAACAAAGATATGATGTTTGCTTGTTTCCTTTCTCAGGTTGAGCCCCTAACCATTAAAGATGCTGAGATTGATCCACACTGGATTATAGCCATGCAAGAGGAACTTAACCAGTTTGAAAGATGTAAAGTTTGGACTTTGGTTCCAAGACCAAGAGGCCAACTGATCATAGGCACCAAGTGGGTGTTTAGAAACAAGCTTGATGCCCAAGGCATAGTAGTTAGGAATAAGGCTAGGCTAGTAGCTCAGGCTATAGACAGGAGGAAGGCATAGACTATGATCAAACTTTTGCCCCTGTAGCTAGACTAGAAGCCATTAGGATTTTCCTAGCCTATGCTGCCTATAAGAGATTTAAGGTCTTCCAAATGGATGTGAAGAGTGCCTTCCTCAATGGAGATTTAAAGGAAGAAGTGTTTGTTGAACAACCACCAGGGTTTGTTTCATCAACCTTACCCACTCATGTGTTCAAACTCCAAAAGGCTCTATATGGACTTAAGCAAGCTCCTAGAGCTTGGTATGAGACCTTAGCAAATTTCCTTCTAGAACACAATTTTGTGAGAGGTGTAGTAGATAGAACCCTATTTATTAGACATCATAAGGACTCACAACTGTTAGTTCAAATCTATGTAGATGACATTATATTTGGCTCCACTGATCCCAAACTATGCAAGAGGTTCTCTGAACTAATGCACTCCAAGTTTGAGATGAGCAGCATGGGTGAGTTATCCTATTTCCTTGGTCTCCAAGTGAAACAGTGTGTTGATGGTATCTTCATTTCTCAATCAAAATATGCCAGAGAGCTGGTTAAAAGATTTGGAATGTCTGATGCTTCATCAATGAGCACACCTATGGCTTCAAATGCAGTTATTGATTCTGATGTCAATGGCAAGTCTGTTGATCAAAAGAACTATAGAGCCATTGTTGGTTCCCTGCTGTATTTAACTGCAAGTAGGCCTGACATAATGTTTGCTACATGCCTATGTGCTAGGTTTCAGGTCAACCCAAAGGAATCTCACTTAACTCTTCTCAAGAGGATCTTGAGATACCTTAAGGGATGCCCTAACTTAGGACTGTGGTACCCAGCTGAGTCAGGATTTGAATTAATTGGATATTCAGATGCTGATTATGCTGGTTGTAGAGTTGACAGGAAAAGCACCTCAGGGACCTGTCAGTTCCTGGGAGAGAGACTTGTCTCTTGGTTTTGTAAGAAACAGGCATCTGTGTCTACTTCAACTGCTGAGGCTGAATATATAGCAGCAGCTAGTTGTTGTTCACAGATCCTATGGATTCAAAATCAGCTAGTGGATTATGGGTACACACACTCAAACACAAAAATTCTGTGTGACAGTACCAGTGAAATATCAATTGCTCAAAATCCTGTGCACCATTCCAGGACCAAGCACATTGAGATTAGACATCATTTTCTGAGAGATAATGTGGAAAAGAACAAGATAGCAATGGAATTTATATCCACAGACCTGCAGAGAGGAGATATTTTTACTAAGCCCCTTGATGAACAAAGGCATTTGTTCTTCCTGAACCAGCTTGGTATGATTAATGGTTCAGAGTAGTGAAAATTTGGATAGATTTGTTTTCTGTCTAAAATCGTCGAACGACTGCTCGACGATCTTCGACCAGGTTAGGTATCTATCGTCGACCAATGGTCAACGACAGATCGTTTTTGCAGTAAGGCAGAAATCGTCGATCAACTGGTCAACGATCTCTCCTTAGGTATCTATCGTCGACCAATGGTTGACGACAGATTTTCTGTGCTGTGTGGAGAATCGTCGACCAACATATATTGATCGACGATTGTGGTGCTTGCTTGTAGTCGGTCGATGTTTAACATTTAGTCAAATATTGACTATCGTCGGTCATTGTTCGACGACCGATTTTGTTCCGGGTTCGACGATCGCAGACTTATATCTGATAGTCGATTTAGGTCTGGAGATCGTCGTTTTTCCGCTCCGTCTTTTCATATTCCATCTTCTGGCTTAGAATTCGCTCTCGAACTCTAATCCTGCGCGATTCTCTTCTCCCCTGCCTTGCATCTCGATTCTCCATTCTCTCTTCAATCCAATGGCGATTCCTTCAGCAGTTCTCTTCAGGATGAAGTTCGACACTGGATTCTGTGTCGACTTCGATTCCTTCAGTCGATGTGATCAACCCATCCAAGACATTCTGCAGCTGTGTGAAGATCAAGGCCTAAAGAGATTTATGTCATTCTCACCGAAGATTCATATTCCAGATATTCGAGAATGGGTATATACTTCGTCCTCCAACGACGAAGCCATGACTGGAAAGATAAATGGAGAGGAGGTCATTCTGACTCCTGAAGTTCTGACTGAGCTGTTTGGTCTACCAACCGGTACTGAGGACTATGAGCAAACTACAGAGGAATATGGCCGCATGCTAACTGTGATGGGCCATGCTGAGGGTATTCCAGCTAAGCTGCTGAAGATCAATCTGTCTCTAGAATATAAGTTTCTGGCAGACCTGGTGGGCAAGGTCGTTTTGGGAAAACACTCTGCTCACGACAACATCAACAGGCAACAATTTGCCTTATTGTCAGCTTTGGTGAATAAGACGCAGATAGCCTGGGGAAAAGTTCTGTTTGAACTGATAAGGAGAAAGAACAACCAGAAAGAAGTAAACCTTGCCAGGGTGTTGGGTGTGTTTCTGTATGTGAAAGCACCCCTGCTGCTTGTTTCTGCACCATCTGCAGTCAACGCCAGCAAGAGGTTGGACCCCTCTCTGTTCAAGAAATCCCAGAGAGTCATCAAGAAGTCAGCCAGGGTTGATCCTAACCCTCCATCAGACACAAGGGCTGATTCAGCCACTCTCCAGCTTGCTGGGGAAGGCTCAGTAATCCCTCAATCCTCCCTCTTTACCCCTGCATCCTCATCTCCTGCATTACCCTCCACACAATCTGCAGTGCCACCACAACATGAATCCCTACATGCATCTCCCATCCTACATGCACCTCCACCCCAATCACCCACACCACAACATCTGGCAGCCTCAGCCAGTGTTGACATAGTAACTGCTACCATTCTCACACACCTCTCTCAACATGAATCCCACACTCGTGTTGATGTTCACCCATCTCCACATGATTCATTTAATCATGTGGCAGATCATACTGCTTCCATTCCATCACCACCTCAATTTGCATCCCACAGTCATCCATCCACCTCCACACCCTCAGCATTTCAGATAACTCCTGAATTGCTTGCACATATTGTAGAGCTCATCACTCCATCCATCCAAAACATGATTGAGGCTGCCAATGCCCCTCTCATTGCATCCATCAATGCCCTTACTAAATCCATCAAATCACTTCCACCCTCTGCTGAGCCCTCTTCAGTAAGATGCATGACTCCAGTCCCCACTGAAGTCATGCAGGGGGAGATGTTTGTTGAAGTGGTCTCAGGTGATGCCTTGACCCTTCAGGACAATTCTTCCCTTCCCCTTACAGCAATTGTAGAAGAACCTCAAGAGCTTCCAGAGCAAGCTATTCCAGAGAAAGAGTCTCTGATGAAAGATCCAGAGTAACTAGAAGGTAAAACACTTCCTCTAAAGGTTATAATCAGGACTTTAAATTGATATCTTTATCTAACAAAGACATTCACTCCCTAGTGAATCTAGCTTCTGATGAAGAAGTCTCTGAGAGAGATAATGAGGAAGTCCTCATGGACTTGTGTGAAAAAGTTCCAATGAACACTACTGACTCAGAAGTAGTGGTTCAAAAATCAAAGAATGATGCTGCTCAACCAGATGGTATAGTTTTATTTAAGATTCTAATTAATTCAAACTCCAACTTTGAGTTAATCTCTTATTCCTTTCTTCCCATCACAGCTGCTGATGATCTTGCATCAGTGTTGCAAGTTGATGCTGCAAATTCCATTGATTCTGATAATGCTTTGGAATCCTTTCTTAACTCAGACTGTGAGTTCACACTCACATCTACTCCTTATGTTCCTCCCTCTCAAGAGAAAACGGTCCCTTATAGACCTGAGTACCTTGATGACCCCTTGGTCAAGGACTCTCTCTTCTTTTCCTGTATGGCACTCCTCTTGTGCCTTGCAGAGGTGTCTATCCCTGATGTCACTGAACATCTAGAAGGAATTATAACCTCCTTCCTAGATGCAAAGTGGTATCCTGTGTAGATCTACAGGTAACTCTATCAATTACCTGCTGTTGTTCACCTTGGGGGGAATACTCTATTCCCACTTGGTTGTTAATTTATCTTTCTTTGTATGCAGGCTCAATCAACATCCCTGCTGCTGCTGCTGCTGAAGAAGCTGAGGCTGTGCAAGACTTACCAGAGAATGCCTCCAAGATGACTGAAAAGGAATCAAGCTCAGGTACTCTAAACCTTGAACAATATATAGCCTTTGTGGCTGAGAATATTGCCTCTGAGTACATTGAAGAGTTGGCTAAATCTCATATGGTTTCCCTAGCCATCTCTCTAGGAAAAGCATCTGCCCCTGCAGATACAGTCATCTTTTCTCCACCTATCCTTACCTATCCTCTATCCATTCCTTCTATTGCAGAACTGGTCCCCAGGATAGTTCCTGACTTGTATCCTGAATCAGAACTCTGGAAGAGATCTCCAAATGTTGATCTGAATGCCCTCCTTGAGCAAGATGCCATTGAGGAAGCAAGAGAAAAGGAAGAAAGAGAGAAGCAGGAGAAAGAAATAGCTGAACCTGCTGTAGCTGCCAAGGATATCTTAGAACAAGACTTTGATGATTATGCTGGCAGAACCTCATCCCACTCCTCTGATGATGATGATTCTGAGGATTCTGATAGCACCCAAAAGAAGAAAAAGGCTGTATCCAAGAAAAGAAAAGCATCTGCTCCTCCTACTGCTAATCCAGACAAGGATGTTCCCTATTTCATTCTGAAGGGAATTGATCCCAAGAGCAAAGAATTTCAACCATGGATGAGACTCTCAAAGAATCAGACAAGAGAGAAGAAGAGAACAAAAAGATATGACACTCCAATTCAGAAATTCCCCCCCAGAGGTCCTCCTCCACCTCCTGGTGCTGGAGCCTCTGGAAGTCTCTCTTCTGCCCCATCTGCAAAATCAGCCAGTTCTAACACCTTTCAGTCCTACCAGAGAAGGAGTAACCAAAGCCAGGGAGGCCAAGATGTATCAGGACAAGGAAGGAAAAGAAATGAAAATGTTCCCATGGAACAAATAAAGGAGATGACATTTCAGCAACCTACTTTTTATCCTCCTCCTTCTCCTAAAAAGAAAGTTCCAGAATGGAAACCTTCTCCTCCCAGGAGAGGTCCATCCTCCACATCAAGGAAACCTGCTGCTTCTGAGACAGTTGAAACAAAAGGAAAAAGAGTGGTCTATTCAGAGAAATCCCACAAGAAGTTCATTGAACTTGCACCTCCAAGATCTCTATATGCTGAAACTGATCCTAAGAAGGCTGCACAGATTCCTCTTGACTCAAGCAAATTAGCCACAGCTCTTCAAAGAAACATGGAGATTGCAGCTCAAGCTGATACTGACAGACCACCCTCTCCATCAGATATGACTGAAACTGAAAGAATTGCCTCTATGGCAAGATTTAAGGAATCTATTGCACTAAGCATGATGGAGAGAGCCAAAGCTCAAGGACTAGACCCTACAGCATATACAACTATGTCTGAATTCAGAGAAAAGGAACTCAGCAAAATTCAAGTCAACTCCGAAATTTTTAATACTGAAGAATACATGAAGTTGCACCCTGCTGCAGTTCTGCCAAGCTATGCTGAAAAGAAAATTATTGGTGAACATGACCTAATGCTATCCAAAAGACAAGCAGCAAATCCAAACAGAGAAATTATTTTCAAACCAGCTGTAATCCCTAAGAACTCATCTGATGCTAAAACCTCTGATAAATCTGCTTGATACTTTATAGTTCTGTTGATTTATGTTTTTATGTTGTTCTGTGGATTGCCTGTGATTTAAATTTTTGGTTAATCTCTGCTTTTGTTATTGTGTGCATTAGTTTTTAGATCGGATTGGATAACATAACCCAAATAGGGGGAGATTGTTGGTACCCTAGATTTGATTTAGCTTATGTAATCTCTTTCCAGCCCCTCTTGATCCATATAACTATATATGATCATGATTAGGCCTTGTTCAGTTTCCCTAGGACAGTTTATAACTGACCTAGAGCTTAGGCTAGAAGTTCTAGATGTATTTTTGGTTAAGGCTTTTTCCGTTCGACCATCGTCGAATGAGGCCTCGCGATCGTCGATCATTGGTCGACGATAGCAGGGCTATTGAATCGTTAAAGTCAAGACAATTATCGTCGACCGTTGGTCGACGATCTCAGAGCAAGTTTATTATGCTCTGAAGGTTGGTCGACGATCTGCCATCAGCAGTTCAACGATCGTGTTCTTGCTTCACGATTTCTGTCTCGACAGATTTCTGCCTTAGTCGTCGACATCATGAGATGTTCGACGATATCTGTCTCGACAGAATGCCTTAGTCGTCGACATCATGAGATGTTCGACGATTTCTGTTTCGACAGATTCTTTGTTGGTCGACGATAGCATGAGCTGTTCGACGATTTCTGTTTCGACAGATTTCTGTCTTAGTCGACGATCTGTTGGCTAGGTCGACGATCATCGAACCCCTGTTCGACGATTATTGTCTGCCTTTAATAATTTGCATTTATTTTATTTCTTGGTTTATTTCCAAGTGTTTTAGCTTGTGGTTAGAAAGATTCTCTGAAGTTGTTTTTGCTAATTTATGGCTTAAATTCAAATGAATTAATTACCAAATATGTTAAGCATAAATTACGGGATTTCGTATTTGATAAAGTATTTTGTCCTATTATACAAAATATGTTGACTTTATCTTTCCAGGCTGTATTCTAGCCGTTGGCGCTGTATGCTATTTCCAAGTATGATAAGTCTTTATGCTGAGATATTTTCCCATTCATTTATTTCCTTATTGGGACTGACAGAGAGTTAATAGCTCATTCTATTTCTATTGCTATATTCTATTTTTGAGATAATCTGTTGCAGGGCTCGAGAATTCAAATCAATAGAGCCGTTCCAAAGGAAAAATGAGAAGACATATTTAAGAGAGATTTTTTTCTCAGAAAAATAACAAGTTACAGATCAGAGAGATTTTTTCTCAGTGCTGCATTCTCTCAAGCATCTTCAGAGCAACTCTTCACCATCTCACAAAAAGAAGAAGAAAAGCTCCCCTGAAGAAAAAGCCCAGAGCAATTACTTTCATTCTCAAGTCTCCTGAGCATCTGCTTAGAGTTTTCAAGACTTCAGAAAGAGCTCCAGTTCTACTTCAATTATTCCAGAATCTGAAGACCTGATAAAAATCAGTCTACAGATATCTGAGGATTTAGTTTCAGTATATCTGAAACTCCTTCATCCTGAAGCAAAGGCTTTCCCTGGACTTTCACTGAGCCAGGGGGAGACTTTGATTCTTTAGAGAATCCACAAGTCTTCTCTAATCTGTATTTACAACAGAGAAGATAATCTAACCCTCTCAACCCCTTTGTAAAAGAGTTTGTTCACACCTCTTCAAAAGTGAACATTGGTGACAGGGCACCTTATCAACAACCTGTGGTTGAGCATCCTTATCAAAAGCTCAAAGGGTCTGTTTGATCTACCTGAATCAGATCATTGGTGGCAGGGCACCTTAGCAAAAACCTGTAGTGGATTCCTACCAGGGGGTAGAAGAGTGGAGTACCTATTTAGAGGGAACCACTATATATCCTGTGTCTCTGGCTATCTTGATTAATTGTCTATTCTGTGGCTGTGATAGAACTACCTAGGATTGCTAGTTGCTGTGATAGGCTTATAGTTAAACTGAAATCTCAGTTAACTCTCTCACTTGTGCACTTCACTGTGTTAGGCTCTTAGGGTTCAAGTATCAGATTATTTATTCCGCAAATAAACTCCAAGGGAGCTGACTAGTTGTTCATAAAATTTGAATACTCTATTCACCCCCCCTCTAGAGTAGTTTACAACTTATCCCCTCACTTTCACAGTAGATGCAGAATATCAGGTTCTATTTGATAAAACAGAAGTGAAGTTTCTCCACAACATATTAGCGGTTAAAGCTGATGTTGTTCACGTTGGGAGGAGAGTAAAGGACTTGTTTATTCTTACAACAAGCTCCTATGTTGATCGGATGAGGGCAAACGATAGCGCTGCTATTTGGCATGAGAGGTTGGGTCATATAGGGATGGATAAGCTGAAAGCTATGGCAAGCAGAAGCCTTGTGAAAGGTTTGCCTAAGCTATCATCCTTTGGTGATGGCCATGTTTGCGTAGGATGTCAGTATGGAAAGGCTCATCGCCTTCCGTTTGATAAGTCGCAGACAAGAAGTAAAGCACAATTGGAGGTTATCCATGGTGATCTGATGGGGCCAACGGTCACTACTAGTCTTGGTGGCAGCAGGTACATGCTCGTGTTGATTGATGACTACTCAAGGTAAACTTGGATATATTTTTTAAAGGAGAAGTCAGAAGCTTTCAAATTCTTTGTGGAGTTCAGGGAGCTAGTGGAGGGCCGGTTAACCTATGGATCAATAAGTTTAGAACTGACAGCGGCGAAGAATTTATCTCCTCCGAGCTTTCTAATTTTTGCAGGAAGCATGGTATCCAGAGAGAGCTTACTTGTGCTCATACTCCACAACAAAATGGAGTTGCAGAAAGGAAGATCCGTCATCTGACGGAGACCTACAAATGTTGGCGTCATGCCAAGAGTATCCCAAGGTCCTTTTGGGCGGAGGGAATGTCTTGTGCAATTTATGTCATAAATCAGATGTCTCTTAGTCCGATCAACATAAAATCTCCTTTCAAAATGATGTTCAAGGAGAAGCCAAGCATGGAACACCTTCGAGTGTTTGGTTAAACTTGCTATGTACATGTCCCAGATGCTTTAAGAACGAAGCTTGATGCAAAGGCAAGAAAGCTTGTCTTTGTGGGATATGACGAGTGGAAGAAGGGATGGAAGTGCATGGATCCTACGACGAAGAAGTTTGTTATATCAAGAGACGTGGTCTTTGATGAACTGATGTCGTATGAAGGGAGCTTGGTTGAGTTACCAGAAAGCAAGGTTGATAAAGGGCAGAAGGAGGTTGCTGAAGTTCTTCAAGAAGAGTTGGTTGTTTCACCAACAGCTCCTGTTACCTCTAGCTCTAAGGCACAAATTTCTGGTTCAGGAAATAGGGGGAGCATTGCTTAGGTTCTGCCTGAGAATCAAGCTGAGCCTAAAGAAGCAGCGGAAGTGGTGAGTAAGGAGCAGCCCCTTCGGAGATCAAAGAGGACTATCAAGCCACCAGCTAGATACTGTGAAGGGAATACAGTGAGTTTTGTCTCCTATTTCTTTGCAGGCCCTCTTGATGAACGGGAGCCTTCAAGTTTTAATGAGGCCACTGGAGTTAAGGAGTGGGAAGATGCCATGAGAGAGGAGATAGCTTCTCTCAAGAAGAATGAAACATAGGACCATTGTGTGATAGATTTGGGACTCGGGGAAGCATGACCCGCGTCTATGGCTTAAATTGACGTGGCGGTATGAGAAACGGGTTAGACGGAACCGTACCCGCTCTATATGGTTCGGTTAAAGCAACCTAAGGTACATGGTACTTACCGTTGGCATAGATTGAGGGTCTTAGGCTTAGGCCGGAAAGACTATAATGCTCACGAGGTTTGCCGTCCTGATGACGGTGGTGAGACCGCGAATTTTTACCGGGTTCACCGAGTAAGTGCCCTGAGAGCATCGGGTGTGTGGTCGTACAGGCCTGCACCTGTGGTGTATTGTGCAATGTTGCACTTTCACTTTAATCGTTGGATTATACTAATGCAATGCAGGGAAGGAGCACCGCCACCCCAAATCAGGGGTGGGGTCGTTATAATTTGGATAGCTTTAGCTGACCATTGCTTTTGTTTTACACCGCTGCAGTGGATTGTTTCTTGCAGGTGCTGCGGAGCCTAGTGGCAAATAGCGGGCTGAAGCCCTTGTTGCTGAGCCGGCCCTCGAATGCCTTTGCGAATGTTTACTTTTATTCTTATGTGTCACCGGCCTGCGTGCCGATGTTTGGAAGACACTGTTTATTTAAGTAAACTCTTGTAAGGCCATAAGGCCATGTACTTTGTGTATTTGTACGCTCATTCCTATTTTGGGTATTTTAGTTGACATTCATGTTGTGCCTTGGGTTCTTATATTTGTAACATTTAAAATGCTTCCGCTAGAATGTACTCTGTATAGGACGTGTGTTATTGGAAGGATGGTTTCATTGAGTAACCCTTCGGTCTGTCTGTGGTATATGGTGTCGGGCCCCGGCCGGACCTACTGCTATATTCCATGTGACGGATATGGGTGTTATAATTTGGTATCAGACTACCAGTTTCAGTCATGCTTATTGGAATTCAGGGACAAATTCTTTTAAGGGGTGGTGAGCACATGTATATGCATCATCGTTATAACATAAAAAGAACCCATGAATGTCCACTTCGGAAAAAAAATACACATGTTTGATCAGGAACCTGCATGTTCCTATAATTGCTTCTTGCAATTTTGTTTGGTCACTTAACGGTGTTTTGTATGACTATAGGTGACCAGGAGTGGCGCAGGGTCGTCAGAACGCCCCCGTTCTGAGGAAAGTGGTGCACCTAGCGACGTGCCTGACACCCCTCCTTCCATTAAAACCATAAGAAGGGTAGTTGAAGCGGTGTTTGCTGTGACTAACGCACAACATGGAAGGAATGTGCAACCCTTTGTCCCTGAGGTGACTTCGACACTGGGTGGTGTGATGGAGCAAGTGACATTTAGAGGACCATTGGGTCAGCATTTGAACATGCTTTTAGTGCAGGAAGCGCACTCAGTTGACGAATATTTGCAGGCGTTTCTTATGATAAGGCGCTACCCGAGCTTTGAGTTGGAGAACGAGCAGTTTATAGTCGATAGATTTTATAATGGTCTGCATGGCGAGTTGCGAATTCTACCGCTAGGACCAAAGTTATTGGGATTCCGAGCCTTGGTGGAGTCGGCTAGATCTTTGGAAGTAGAGTTTGGGAACACTCACCAGATACCAGTGAGTAGGGTACCGAACCCTGTAGGTCCTATAAGGGCTGCATATCGCAAAATGTGGAAAGAGAGAGTCCAAGATAAAAAGGACTCTAGTGCAAAGAAGTCGAATTCCAAAGTGCCGAACTCCTCAAAATCTGTGTTCTGTAAATGGAATAAGAAGGCTAGGAATTCGGGTCCAACCCCTTCTTCTGGTGCATCTGGGGCGACTACAGGCCGAACCCCGGGTGCATGTTATAATTGTGGAAAGCCGGGACAATATGCCCGAGATTGCTGGAGCGGACGTCCAAAGTCCGAGAAGAAACCTGGAGCAATCTATGAGGAGAAGGGCAAGGCGGTGGAGCCCACCGCATCGCACTATGCCCCAGCCCAACCGAGAGTTTACATCCTTGGACAGTAGGAGGCCATGTGACCGACTGTCGAGGTGACAGGTATGGTTTATTTGATAGCAGTTTGGCTTTTTATACATGTTGCCTTATGCGTGTTAGCTTAGGACTGGAGGTATTAGGCTTTGCTTTGATTTTTTGTAATCCGGTGAGAGCACTCTTCGATATGGGAGCTTCGAACTCCTTTTTGTCTAAAGGATTTATATCGTGCATCAGAGTACCTTCTTCGATGGGAAAGGACAAATTGGATGTGTTGTTGCCAAATGGGTGTTCAATGCGCGCGGATAGAGTCTATTGTGTAAAGATACGGATTGGGAGTCAGGAGTTCGACTTGCAAGCATCATTACTGCCGCTGGTGGAGTTCGACGTGATATTTGGTATGGACTGGATCTCGGAGCAGCAGGCATATATTGATTGCAATTGCAAGGAGGTCAAGTTGGGAACTGGTCATGAGGCGACATTTGCAGGCTTGAAAGGGTCGAGCAAGACTTTGATGTCTGCTCTTCAGGTGGTTAAGGCAGTTCGTTCTGGTGCAGAGTTGTTCTTCACACTAATGGAGGCTTCGAAGCCTAAACCTAATTTGGACAATATCTCGGTTATATCCGAGTATCCTGATATGTTCCCTGGCGATCTCCCTAGAGCCCCACCGCAGCGAGAGATTGACTTTGAAAGTGAAGGGATAGATACTACTCTAGAGGGGGGGTGAATAGAGTAATCAAAAATTGCACTAAACAATCTTGACTATCTACTCAACTCCCTTGGAGTGAAAGCGGAATGGAAAGCTAATAGATATTTTCAGATAACCCTAAAGCCTAACACAAGTGTTGTGCACAGACTCAAGCTAACTGTAATTACAGTTAAGGCTTGGAAAACCTAACCAGCAACTAGCAACCTAGTTATATCTATTCACAGCCACAGTGCAGGAAATAAAATAAACAAGCCAGACGACACAAGGAGTTTAAGTGGTTCCCCAAACAACTTGGGTACGTCCACTCTTCTACCACCAAGGTAGGAATCCACTACAGGTTTTTGATCAGGTGCCCTGCCACCAACAGGATCTTCTTCAGGTAGATCCAGAAAACCTTTAGACTTTTGATCAGGTGTCTAAAAACCAAGCACAGGTTTTTGATCAGGTGCCCTGCCACCAAGGGATACTTTTGAAGGGAGTAATAACCCTGTACAGGAGGGGGAAGAAGGTTAAGATGTCTTCTCTATTTTACAATAGATTAGAGAAGCACAAAAGCTTGCACTGAGCTAGAAAGCTCTAAAGAATCAAGGCTCCCCCTGGCTCAAAGATGTCCAGGTGAAGTCTTGCTTCAGTGCAGAAAACTCTTCAGAAAGCTCTGAAGGAGAAACTACAGGAAGATAAGAAATAATAAAATTAAAGATCTTCAAGCAGCTATTCTTCTTCTTCTTCTTCAAAAGAACTCTGAGTTAGATCTTCCTGAAAGCAGGAGAACTCAGGTTGAAGAAGAGAGGAAGATCTTAACACTTCTCAGATGGATGATGATTGCTGAGAGCAGAAAGACTTGAACTTGATGAAGGCTTGAATGCTTGAGAATATCTTGGTAACTAGTTAGCTAGCTTTAATCCTTCTTCAAAGGGTCCTTTATATAACATCAACAAGCAACGGCTCTCTTCAATTTGAATAACTTGTCTTCTTCTGAAACTTGAGACCTGGGCTGTAAATATCAAGAAGACAAAACAAACTCTGCAGCAGAAACATTCTATAAAAGGAATAACCCTTTTTCTAGGAAGCTGCAGGAAGCAATTTGATAATAAAGTACTAAATAAAGTCATATCAGAAACAAACTCTTTATAGCAAAAAGAAGACTTTTCAGTCTAACGGCTATAAAGGACTGACAGCAGATAAAGTAATTTTAATATGTCAAATAATAAGACAAACAACTTTATCTAAAAAGATTTGACTCAGGCAAAAAGAATAGAGCAGATATGCCTGGAAATATTATCATAATACAGCTAAAAAGGTATGCCAGATAATGTATTAATTAATTAAATATAATAAATAAATACAAAATGCAAAGGCAGACAGAAAACGTCGAACGACCTTCAGAGATCGTCGAACGACGCAAGGAGATCGTCGAACTATCGGACAAATAGTCGAACGATCTAGATAGTCGAACTATCAAATAGATAGTCGAGCTACCGCAGCAGATAGTCGAACTATCAGGACAGATAGTCGAACTATCAAATAGTCGAACTATCAACAGATAGTCGAACTATCAAAGCAAAACAGATAGTCGAGCTATCAACAGATAGTCGAGCTATCAGATAGTCGACCTATCAACGGATAGTCGAACTATCAAGAACAAACAGATAGTCGAGCTATCAACAGATAGTCGAGCTATCAGAAACAAACAGATAGTCGACCTATCAACAGATAGTCGAACTATCAGATAGTCGAACTATCAAAGTAGATAGTCGAACTATCAAGCGAGAACAGATAGTCGAACTATCAACAGATAGTCGAGCTATCAACACAGAACAGATAGTCGAACTATCAACAGATAGTCGAGCTATCAGAGAGCAACAGATGGTCGAACTATCAACCGATAGTCGAACCATCAGATAGTTGAACTATCTAAGCAGATAGTCGAACTACCAAGGGGAAACAGATAGTCGAACTATCAATCAGATAGTCGAGCTATCACAAACGACCAGATAGTCGAACTATCAACAGATAGTCGAACTATCAGATAGTTGAACTATCCAAACAGATAGTCGAACTATCAAGCCAACCGATAGTCGAACTATCAACCGATAGTCGAACTATCCTCGCAGACATAACGTCGAGCAGCTGATAGACGATCGTCGAACAGTTAGTCGACAATAGTCGAGCGGCGTTCGACGATAGTCGAACGAACAAACTACTTAACCAAATTCTTAATCTGGAAAAGTAAGGACTCTACAGCTAGACTACAAACCATTGACCATAGATATTTCTTGGGTCAAGGAGCACAAAGGAGAAAACTAAACTCAAATCAAACTAGGGTACCAACAATCTCCCCCTATTTGAGTTAAGTCTCTCAAAAACTAAAACAAACAGCTTAGCTATAGAACACTATAATCAATACAGGAAATAGATAACAATTAACTGGCAGATTATCAAACAGATAGATAATAAACAAATATTAATAACACAGCAGTCAATCAAACTATTAAGAATCTCTAGAATCTGGTAAAGGATCAGAAGAACTAGACACAAAAGAAATTTTTCTTAGAGGGTCATCTGATTCTTTCTTTGACAGCTTTAAATCCTGCACCCCAATGATCTTCAATTCTGTAGCCCTAGGGACAACAGCTTCAGGGTGCTTTTCCATATATTTAGAGGGGTCAAAAACATCAGGATTGACCTGGAACTTTTCAAATTCTTTCTTTCTGTAAGCAGACATAGTAGTAAAGCCAGTAATATCTTTTCCTTCTGCTTTAGCTTTTCTTATCTGAGCTGCTCCAACTAGTTCGTGAAAACGAGCCATCCTAAAGTTAGGATCTAGCTCTAGACTTTCATAAACAGGCTCAGGAGGAGCATCATCTGATTCTTTATCTAGATAAGATATTGGAGCAGACTTAGCAAAAAGGGTCTTGCTAGAATTTTAAAACAAAGTAAACTACTTACCTTTTACAATAACTTCCTCAGACTGAACTGGTGTTGGAGATGGAACTCTATTCTTTGGAGAAGGAGGAGGGGAAAAGGTTGGTCTTTGAGCCACAACCTCCTTCATTTGTCTTTGAGAACCAGAATATGATCTGCCTTGCGAGCTTTGATAACTTTTTCTTGGCACAGGCTGAGACGATGCATATCTTCCAGAGGAGGCAGATGGATTAGCAGCTAGATTCCCAGAGGCTCCTGCACCTGGAGGAGGAGGAGGAGGACCTTTGGGAGTCCATCTTGAGACAGGACTATCATACCTATTGGTTCTTTTTCTTTCTTTCTGCTGATTCTTTGAGAACCTCATCCAATGCTGAAAATCCTTTGACCTAGGGTCAATGCCCTTCAGAATGTAATAAGGGGTATCATTATCTTTATTTGGAGGAGGAGGAGGAGCAGCTTTTCTCTTCTTTTGAACAGCCTTCTTTCTCTTTGAATTTTCAGATATATCAGAATCATCCTCATCATCAGAGTGAGATGATGGGAGATTATCATACGGATCATAGGCTTTAGAAACAGCCTTCTCTTTAAGCTTCAGAGCAGATTTCTCTCTTTCCTCTTCCATGGCATCCAGAGCCAGAAGGGAATCTAAGTCCAACCCTGGTGAGTCATCCCAGATGGTTGACTTTTCCATTTGCAGCTCTTCTTCTTTCTCTTTTAAAGACTGTACTCTTAAATCCCAGGCAGCTCTTGCTTGAATTTCTTCCTTACTTAGAACAGGAGAGTCAACTTTGATTTCATCTTGATTCTCAGAATCATCCTCTCTATCATCTAAAAACGAATCCAATTCAGGATCTAGTTGGATATCAGGAATACTTGGGGCAGCCTCTGAGACAATTAATATTATCTGAGCAGATAGATCCTCTCTAATAACATCTGTAGAATTATGAACACAGGTCTGCTAAATAAGCATTAATCATTCCTTCAAGGTATTCACTAGCAAGCAAATTAATTGACTCGTCAATAAATTGAATAAGTGAATTACCTTCAAACTTGACCATCTCCCATAATTCATTCAGATATGAAGTTATAATTCCTTCTAGGAATCTAGCAATCACAGGAGTGGTAAGATCTTCTAAGCAGACTTTAACTGCAATCTCAGATAGCAAGATTCCATCAGCTATTTCTTTGTCAGTCAATGCTGGAACTGCTTCTATTTCAGCTGGAGCAACCTCTTCCTAAGCAGTCATTTCAGTATCTGGAACTCTTTCTATTTCTATCTCAGCTTGAGCAGATTCTTCCTGGGCAGTCATTACAACATCTGTTAAGGCTGGAAGGGAGGCAGGAGGTTCTGAGGCATCTTCATCGAACATCTCCCCCTGCCTGATTTTAGTGGATACTGAAACCAGGCCCCTTGAGGAAGATGGCTCAGCAGATTTTGAAAGGGATTTGATGGAGGCTGATAAGATGTCAATGGAGGAAGCAAGGGGAGCGATTGCCTCTTCAATCATGGTCTTGATTGAGGGGGTAATCAACTCCACAATGCGAGAGATGAATTCAGGAGTGATCTCAAAAGATGATGGATGTGAAGTGGATGTAGCTACAGCAGAAATGGTTGAGGTGCTGGGATGGAGGATGGTGTGGACAGGGGATTGTACAGGAGATCGTACAGGAGATGGAACTGGAGAGTTAATTGGAGAATTAACTGGGGAATGAGATGGAGACAGAGGAGGAGTAGGAATTCTCTCAGATCCTAACAAATCAAAGCTAGGAATAGATAGCCTAGTTTGATGAGAAGGAAAAGGAGAAGCTGGAGGGGAAGAAGGAACAACCGTAGTTGTTTCTGGAGCAGAAGAGAAAGAAAGTCTTACTTCAACTGAAGTTGATGGAACTTCAACTGAAGCAGACATCATAGCAGAAGAGGAAAGGGAAGGAGCTGAGCCAGCTTCAGCAGGGTGAGGAGCGACCGAGTCGGTCCTGGTGCTCTCAGATGTTGCAGGAGCAACCCCTGTGATAGCGGGTTTCACAAAAGTTCTCTTCCATTTAGAGAACAGGTTGGGATCCATCTTCTTGCTTGCGTTTATTGTAATTGCAGTTGAACTTAGCAACTGAGGGTACTTTTCCTTTAGGAAGATTCCGACAATTCTTCCGAGGGTAACTTCCTTCTTTCCATTCTTTTTCCTTATTAAATCAAACATCACTGCCGCCCAATCGATCTTTTTCCCATTAACAATCGCACACATCAGCGCGAATTGCTGCCTTGTTATATTATCGTGAGCCGAGTGCTTACCCAGGAGCACTTTTCCTACCAACTCAGCAAGAAACTTGATTTTGAAGGGGAAATTTACTTTGAGCAGCTTCGTGGGAATGCCCTCAGCATGTCCCAGCTCAACTAACATTCTTCCGAATTCTTGAGCATCTTGCTCATACTCCTCTTCACCATTTATTAAACCAAAAACGTCAGTCAAAACGGCCGGAGTTAGGATTACCTCTTCTCCGCCGATGGTACCAATCATCGAGTCGTCGGTGGATGACGACGTGAATGCCCATTCCTTTATCTCTGGTATATTTATCTTAATCCTTGCAGACATTATCCTTTCTAGACCTTGATCCCTGCACAGCTGGAGAACTTCTACGATTCCGGCATCGCAGCTACTGAACGCGTCGAAATCCACGCTAAATCCAGCATCAAACTTCACGACTGCTAGAACTGCTGGGGAAACCGCCATTGATTCGCTGGAGAAAGCTCGAGAAAGCTGGAGAGGACGAGGAAGACGAAACGCCAGAAAATCGCAAGCGGGAAAGCAGAATGCGAAAGGGCATGCTCCGTCGACGAAAAGACAAAAGATTCTTTAACCTAGGTCGACTATCGGCTTTATATTAAACCGGAGATAGTCGATCTATTCAAAAGAAACTTGACCCGATAGTCGAACGACCGTTCGACGATCGGCCCAGAAGCAGAGTAGTCGAACCATCGTTCGGCTATTTCTGTCTTCTCAAACACAAACTGTCTTCGTTCAGAGATCGACGATAAGCTTGACCTGTTCGACGATCTTCGAACGTCGGTCGACGATCTTCAAACAGATAAGCTATCATTAACCAGAGGTCGACGATAGGCTTAATCCGTTCGACGATCTTCGATCATCGTTCGACGATCTTCAAGCAGGTTTCAACATAGGCAGATATAGTCACACTTAGTCTCTTCCATTGATCATGCCAAGTTGAACTAGAAAGAACAGATGCTTCTGTTCATCTAAGGGCTTGGTGAATATATCACCTCTCTGAAACTCAGTGGATATGAACTCAAGACAGATATTGTTCTTTTCCACACAATCTCTCAGGAAATGGTGCCGAATCTCAATGTGCTTCGTTCTAGAGTGGTGCACTGGATTTTGTGCAATTGAAATAGCACTGGTACTATCACACATAATTTTGGTGTTCTTGTGTGAGTAACCATAATCCACAAGCTAGTTCTGTATCCACGGGATCTGTGAACAACAACTAGCAGCAGCTATATATTCAGCCTCTGCAGTTGAAGTTGAGACAGAAGCCTGCTTCTTACAAAACCAAGAGACTAATCTCTCTCCCAGGAACTGACAAGTTCCTGAGGTGCTCTTCCTGTCAACTCTGCAACCCGCATAGTCTGAATCCGAATATCCAATTAATTCAAACTCTGACTCAGCTGGGTACCAAAGTCCTAGATTTTGACATCCTTTCAGGTATCTCAGGATTCTCTTTAGAAGAATCAGATGAGATTCCTTGGGGTTGACCTGGAATCTAGCACAAAGGCATGTAGCAAACATTATATCAGGCCTACTTGCAGTTAGATATAATAGGGAACCAACAATGGCCCTATAATTCTTTTGATCAACTGGCTTGCCGTGATCATCAGAATCAATAACTACATTAGTAGCCATAGGTGTAGGCATTGCTGAAGCATCAGCCATCCCAAATTTCTTTACCAATTCCTTGGCATATTTGGATTGGGAGATGAAGATACCATCATCATCTTGCTTAACTTGGAGACCAAGAAAGTAAGACAGCACACCCATACTACTCATCTCAAACTTAGAATGCATCAGGTCAGAAAACCTTTTGCAAAGTGTGGGATCAGTGGAGCCAAATATAATATCATCTACATACACCTGAACTAACAGGATTGTGTCCTTGTGATGCTTGACGAATAGGGTTCTATCAACTACTCCCCTAATAAAGTTGTGCTCTAACAGGAAACTAGCTAGAGTCTCATACCAGGCTCTGGGGGCTTGCTTTAGTCCATATAGAGCTTTCTGCAACTTAAAAACATGTGAGGGCTGAGTTGAAGAAACAAACCCTGGTGGTTGTTCAACAAACACCTCTTCCTTAAGCTCACCATTCAGGAATGCACTTTTGACATCCATTTGGAACACCTTAAACTTCATGTAGGCTGCATAGGCCAAGAAGATCCTTATTGCTTCTAGCCTTGCAACAGGAGCAAAGGTTTGGTCATAGTCTATACCTTCCTCCTGTCTGTAGCCCTGAGCTACAAGCCTTGCTTTATTCCTTACTATAATTCCATTTGCATCTAGCTTGTTTCTATACACCCACTTGGTGCCTATGATCAGTTGGCCTTTAGGTCTTGGAACCAAAGTCCAAACTTTACATCTCTCAAACTGATTGAGTTCCTCTTGCATTGCAATGATCCAGTGGGGATCTAGCTCTGCATCTTTAAATGTGAGGGGCTCAACCTGTGAGAGGAAACAAGCATGCATCACATCCTGTCTTAATTGATGTCTTGTTTGCACACCATCTGATATGTCTCCAATCACTTGAGATGTGGGGTGATCTCTAAGTGTGACAATATCAGCAGGTGGGATGTGATCTTCAGCAACAGTTGGGATTAATTCCTCAGGAGGAATTTGATCTACTGTTGGTGGGACAACAACAGCTTCAGCAAAGTCTTCATCACTGTCTGATTCAGTGATCTGAAGAGTTGAAAGTTGAAGGATTTCTTGAGGGGCATCAGGTACCTGCAAAGAACTGGAGGAAGGAGGATTTTCTTTCTCCTTGTAAAACATCTGATGCTCATCAAAAGATACATGCACAGATTCTTCAATCTTACAGGTTGATTTGTTATAAACCCTATAAGCTTTGCTTACTTGGGAATATCCAAGCATGATTCCCATTGAAGCTTTTGCTTCAAATTTTCTAATATATTCTTTATTATTATTATGAATATAAACAATACAGCCAAAAACTCTAAAATAATTAATTTTAGGTTTCTTTCTTTTAAGCAACTCATAAGGAGTTTTACACTTAAGTTTGTGTATCAAACTTCTATTTAAGACATAATTGGCTGTGCTAACAGCTTCTGCCCAATAGGAGAGAGGCATGTTAGCATCTGCCAACAATGTGCTAGCAGCTTCAATGAGTGTTCTGTTCTTCCTTTCAACTACCCCATTTTGTTGGGGAGTTCTAGGAGCTGAGAAGCTATGCTTGATACCTTCTCTCTCACAGAATTCTTGCATGAGAAGAGAGTCAAACTCAGTACCATGATCACTTCTGATCAAGGCCATATGAGTAGAGTACTCAGTCTGCACACATAGAAGAAAGTCTGTAAGGGCTTTGAAGTTATCAGACTTAGTTCTCAAAAAGAAAACCCAACTGAACCTAGAGAAGTCATCTACAATTACTAAGGTGTAATACTTCCCTCCTAAACTCTGTACATTTATTGGGCCAAAAAGGTCCAAGTGTAATAGATACAGGATTCTAGGAGAATCACTCTTATTAACAGATTTAAAAGAATTTTTGGTTTGCTTGCCTAGCTGACAAGCCTTGCATAGGCTCTCCTTCTTGTAGGGGCAAGAAGGTAAACCTCTAACAAGGTTGTGTTTAGATAACCTAGATATATTTTTAAGGTTTACATGACTAAGCCTCTTATGCCACAAAGAATTATTATTAAGGGTTACTTCATTAAACAGGCAGATTTCAGAATGAGATGAATTAAAATCTACTAGATAGATATTGCCTATTCTAATACCTACTAAAACAACATTATTATTCAAAGTAATATTGCAAGATGAGTTGGAAAATGAAACCTGGTAGCCAGCATCACATAGCTGGCTGACTGAAATCAAGTTATGCTTCAGTCCATTGACATATGCAACTCTCTTGAAGGTAACAGCTCCAATTGTGATCTTGCCATAGCCTTCTGTCTGACCACAGCTGGAGTCTCCAAAGATAACCTTTGGGCCGAGCTTAGCTTTGAACTTTGACAGAAGATCATTATTTCCTGTCATATGCTTAGAGCATCCACTATCCAAATACCACTTATTTTGAGTGATTGGATAGGCCTTCACCTGCAAAAATTTCATTTAGACAGAGTGGACCCAGGTAACCTTGGGTCCCTTGTTTTTCACATAAGAAAAACTGGAAATATATGAGAGTGCAGGCTGAGGGTGATAGCCTAGAGGGTGAGATCTCCTAGGTGGTATTCTCCATGCAGATGATGGGTCAACAAACCTAGGGTTTCTAATTTCATTTCGGTTTCTATGGTACTGATTATGATTTTGAAAATCATATTGAAATCGTCGATCGACGTTCGACGATGGGCGCTCAGATCGTCGAGCTTCGTTCGACCATTGAGCTGCCGATCGTCGAGCGGCGTTCGACGCTTTTTGCATTTCTTTAAAAAATTTCTTTCTCTTTTCTCTCTTAGCTTTATTTAAGGTTTGATTAACAAGGTTTACTTGCTCAGTGTTCTTCACTCCACTAGATGAAATGAAGTTCACTGGAGTTGAAAGATTATTTTTAAGAAGTACTGGGGGTTCACTTGGAGAAGCTCCTAAGCCTAGTTTATCATTACCTGACCTAGTGTTAGTCATGCTGGTAATCTCTAACAGCTTAAGGCTTCTACCATTAAGTGACTCTTCTAATCTCTTAGACTTAGCTAATTCCATTTTAAGAAATTTAATTTCTTCACTACAAGTAGTGAGATCTTCCTTTAACCTAATATTTTCAGTAGCTAATGATTCTGAGTCAGCTAACCTATTTCTAAGTTCTTTTATTTCCTTTTCTGAACTAATCAAATCTAAACATAATGATTTAAATTCTAATTTAAATTCAGCTGAGGTAAAATCATAAGAAGAAAGTACCTCATCTTCTGTAGGCATCTCCTCATCTGAATCTGAACTCTCTGCAGCAGAGTGGTTGCTGCAGGCATCTATTGCCATCAGGCAAACTTCTTTTGCCTTCTTCTCTTCCTCATCCTCACTTGAGCTTGAGGAGGAGGATTCTTCATCAGAATCACTCCAGGTTTCAGCAATGAAACCTCTCTCCTTCTTCTTGTTTTTGTAGGAGGATGGCTTGGAGTGCTTCCTGTGTTGTTCCTTTTCTTTTCTCTTTTCTTTGTTCTTCTCCTCTAGACACTCTGGCAAGATGTGTCCAGGCTTCCTGCAACCATAACAAATAATTTCTTTAGCAGGAGAGCGATCATACCTTGGTTTGTCTTCATAGCGTGAAGACTTCTTTCTGAACTCCTTTCTCCCCATCTTGAGAAACCTCTTGGCAAACAATGCCATTAGTTCCTCATTTGATTGGCTGCCTTCAGAAGCATCAGCAGCCTTAAGAGCTAGAGATTGCTCTTTTCTTGTTGGAGTAGGGGTCTTTGCTTCTGCTTCAGCTTCCCTTGTCTTCAACACTTGCTCAAAAGACTTGAGCTTGCCGAGAAGGGCTTCAGTTGAGATCTCATTTGTACTTCTGGCTTCCTTGATTGGCCAGATCCTTAGATCCCATGTGCTAGGGAAGCACATAAGAATCTTATCATTGACCTCTGTCAATGATATGTCCTTGTCCAGGGTCCTCAGCTCATTGATGATTGAGCTGAGCCTGGTGTACATGGCTTCAACTGATTCAGCATCAGTCTTTTTGAAGTTCTCATACTGTGAGATCAGGTTGAACCTTCTGTCCTTTCTTTCATCAGCTGAACCAGCCACAATCTGGTTCAGTGTATCCCACATGGCCTTTGCTGAGGGGCAGTCAGCAACCTTCTGGAATACTTCATCAGACATTGTCTGAGCCAGTATGTTCATTGCCTTGGCATCAGCTATTTTGGCCTTCTTGTATTCATCATTGTAATTTGGAGGAGGCACTGCACTCATATCAGATGATGAGGCAGTAGCAGTAGCAGGTGCTCTTGGGGGACCTGACAAAATAGAAGCAAAGATGCTTTCATCAATAGAATTCATGTATAGTTTTATCCTTGCCTTCCAGATGCCAAACTTAGCTAAGTTGCATGCTGGAGGTCTGGTGCTAGAATAATCCTTGGACTGGGCCATGATAGTGAATATCTATAAGCTTTGGTATCTATCAGGATCTTGTGACTTAGGTGTTAGCCTATACAGTCAGACAACCTCCCTCTGATACCAATTGAAAGTGAAGGGATAGATACTACTCTAGAGGGGGGGTGAATAGAGTAATCAAAAATTGCACTAAACAATCTTGACTATCTACTCAACTCCCTTGGAGTGAAAGCGGAATGGAAAGCTAATAGATATTTTCAGATAACCCTAAAGCCTAACACAAGTGTTGTGCACAGACTCAAGCTAACTGTAATTACAGTTAAGGCTTGGAAAACCTAACCAGCAACTAGCAACCTAGTTATATCTATTCACAGCCACAGTGCAGGAAATAAAATAAACAAGCCAGACGACACAAGGAGTTTAAGTGGTTCCCCAAACAACTTGGGTACGTCCACTCTTCTACCACCAAGATAGGAATCCACTACAGGTTTTTGATCAGGTGCCCTGCCACCAACAGGATCTTCTTCAGGTAGATCCAGAAAACCTTTAGACTTTTGATCAGGTGTCTAAAAACCAAGCACAGGTTTTTGATCAGGTGCCCTGCCACCAAGGGATACTTTTGAAGGGAGTAATAACCCTGTACAGGAGGGGGAAGAAGGTTAAGATGTCTTCTCTATTTTACAATAGATTAGAGAAGCACAAAAGCTTGCACTGAGCTAGAAAGCTCTAAAGAATCAAGGCTCCCCCTGGCTCAAAGATGTCCAGGTGAAGTCTTGCTTCAGTGCAGAAAACTCTTCAGAAAGCTCTGAAGGAGAAACTACAGGAAGATAAGAAATAATAAAATTAAAGATCTTCAAGCAGCTATTCTTCTTCTTCTTCTTCAAAAGAACTCTGAGTTAGATCTTCCTGAAAGCAGGAGAACTCAGGTTGAAGAAGAGAGGAAGATCTTAACACTTCTCAGATGGATGATGATTGCTGAGAGTAGAAAGACTTGAACTTGATGAAGGCTTGAATGCTTGAGAATATCTTGGTAACTAGTTAGCTAGCTTTAATCCTTCTTCAAAGGGTCCTTTATATAACATCAGCAAGCAATGACTCTCTTCAATTTGAATAACTTGTCTTCTTCTGAAACTTGAGACCTGGGTTGTAAATATCAAGAAGACAAAACAAACTCTGCAGCAGAAACATTCTATAAAAGGAATAACCCTTTTTCTAGGAAGCTGCAGGAAGCAATTTGATAATAAAGTACTAAATTAAGTCATATCAGAAACAAACTCTTTATAGCAAAAAGAAGACTTTTCAGTCTAACGGCTATAAAGGACTGACAGCAGATAAAGTAATTTTAATATGTCAACTAATAAGACAAACAACTTTATCTAAAAAGATTTGACTCAGGCAAAAAGAATAGAGCAGATATGCTTGGAAATATTATCATAATACAGCTAAAAAGGTATGCCAGATAATGTATTAATTAATTAAATATAATAAATAAATACAAAATGCAAAGGCAGACAGAAAACGTCGAACGACCTTCAGAGATCGTCGAACGACGCAAGGAGATCGTCGAACTATCGGACAAATAGTCGAACGATCTAGATAGTCGAACTATCAAATAGATAGTCGAGCTACCGCAGCAGATAGTCGAACTATCAGGACAGATAGTCGAACTATCAGATAGTCGAACTATCAATAGATAGTCGAACTATCAAAGCAAAATAGATAGTCGAGCTATCAACAGATAGTCGAGCTATCAGATAGTCGACCTATCAACGGATAGTCGAACTATCAAGAACAAACAGATAGTCGAGCTATCAACAGATAGTCGAGCTATCAGAAACAAACAGATAGTCGACCTATCAACAGATAGTCGAACTATCAGATAGTCGAACTATCAAAGCAGATAGTCGAACTATCAAGGGAGAACAGATAGTCGAACTATCAACAGATAGTCGAGCTATCAACACAGAACAGATAGTCGAACTATCAACAGATAGTCGAGCTATCAGAGAGCAACAGATGGTCGAACTATCAACCGATAGTCGAACCATCAGTTAGTTGAACTATCTAAGCAGATAGTCGAACTACCAAGGGGAAACAGATAGTCGAACTATCAATCAGATAGTCGAGCTATCACAAACGACCAGATAGTCGAACTATCAACAGATAGTCGAACTATCAGATAGTTGAGCTATCCAAACAGATAGTCGAACTTTCAAGCCAACCGATAGTCGAACTATCAACCGATAGTCGAACTATCCTCGCAGACATAACGTCGAGCAGCTGATAGACGATCGTCGAACAGTTAGTCGACGATAGTCGAGCGGCGTTCGACGATAGTCGAACGAAAAAACTACTTAACCAAATTCTTAATCTGGAAAAGTAAGGACTCTACAGCTAGACTACAAACCATTGACCATAGATATTTCTTGGGTCAAGGAGCACAAAGGAGAAGACTAAACTCAAATCAAACTAGGGTACCAACAGACTTCACTACTGAGCTAGTGCCAGGTGCCAAACCTATGTCATGCTCTCCATATCGGTTAGCGCCTAAGGAGATGGCGGAACTGAAGGTTCAACTTGAAGAGCTGTTGAAACAGGGTTATGTGCATCCAAGTTCGTTGCCTTGTAGCGCACCGATCCTTTTTGTTAAGAAGAAGGATGGAAGTTTACGACTCTGTATTGATTATCGAGAGCTGAAAAAGTTAACGGAGAAGAATAAGTATCTGATCCCAAAGATTGACGATCTATTCGATCAGTTAGTTGGGTCATCGGTGTACTCGAAATTGGATCTTAAGTCTGGATACTATCAGCTAAGGATAAGAGAAAGTGACATCCCCAAGACAGCTTTCAGCAAGCGGTATGGGCATTATGAGTTCACGGTCATGCCATTTGGGCTGACTAATGCGCCGTATGTGCATGGATCTGATGAACAGAATGTTCAGAAAGTACCTAGACCACTTTGTGATAGTCTTTATTGATGATATTTTGGTGTACTCGCAATGCGAAGAGGATCACTTTAAGCATTTGCATTTGGTGTTGGAGACATTGAGGAGGAATCTACTATATGCCAAATTCTCTAAATGTGAATTTTGGTTATCCTCGTTGGCATTCCTTGGTCATATAGTCAGTGGAGAAGGGATTGCGATGGATCCAGTGAAGATAGTTGTGATACAGGAGTGGCCTGTGCTGTACGGTAGCGGAACTCCGGAGTTTTCTGGGCTTCCCGGCTATTACAGGTACTTCGTAGAGAACTTCTCACGGTTAGCATTACCTCTCACGACTTTGATGAGGAAAGATCAGAAGTTTGTTTGGATTCCTGAGTGCGCGCAAGATTTCGAAGAGATGAAGAGACGGTTGACTACGACGCCTGTTCTAAGTTCACCGAGTTGGACCGAAGGATTTGAGATTTATAGTGATGCTTCGGGCAATTGTTTGGGTTGTGTACTACTGCAGCATGGGAGTGTAATAGCTTATGGCCCGCATTATCTGAAGGTATATGCGAGGAATTATCCGGTCCATGACTTGGAGTTAGCGGCCATTATATTTGTCCTGAAGTTATGGAGGCACTAACTGTACGGTGTGAAGGTCAATATCTATACCGACCACAAGAGCCTTAAGTACTTGTTGATCAAAAGGACTTAAACATGCGGCAGCGGAGGTGGATGGAGTTCCTGGGGGACTACACCTTCAAAATTCATTATGTGCCATGGAAAGGCAATGCGGTTACTGATGCGTTGAGTCGTAGGGCTCTCGCGCATGCCAATTGGTTGTCGATACATGATGAGAGTTTGTTCGAGATTTGGAGGCACTGGAGATATCTTGTGTTGACAAGCAACCTAGTGCTGAAGAACAATTGAACTGGGCAGAGGTGCAGTATGATCTTTCTGATAGGATTCGACAGGCTCTGGTTTTGGACAACAACATGAAGCAGATCATGGATGAGGCTTTGGATGGGTCAAATTCCAATTTTGGTGTTGTAGATGTACTGTTATGGAAGGACAGTCATCTGTGCATCCCAGATGTGGGTAAGCTACGGGATGAAGTGATGTGCAAGGCTCATCATACCAAGTACTCGATTCACCCAAGGAGCACGAAGATGTACCGTGATTTGAGAAAGTTATTCTGGTGGCCAGGACTTAAGAGGGACGTGGCACTTTATGTGGCTAAGTGTCAGACTTGCGCCTTGGTGAAGTCAGAGTGCCAGAAGCCCGAAGGTTTCTTGAAGTCCTTTCCTATTCCAGAGTGGAAGTTCAATGATATTTCTATGGATTTTGTGCATGGGTTGCCAAGGTCACAGAAGGAAAATGACGCCATCTGGGTGATCGTAGATCGATTGACGAAAGTGTCGCACTTCATTCCGAAAAGGAAGGATGATTCGATGGATAAACTGGCAAAACTCTATGTGGATAATATTGTTCGACTACATGGTGTGCCCCGCAGCATTATGAGTTACCGGGATGGGAGGTTCACGTCCAATGACTAGATGTTGGTGCCACAAATTTTGGCGACCAAGCTGAGTTTCAGCATGGCCTTTCATCTGCAAACGGATGGTCAGACCGGGAGAGTCAACAGGATGATGGAGGATATGCTTCACATGTGCGTCTTGGATTTCAGAAAGTAGTGGGAAGATCACCTGTACTTAGTGGAATTTGCTTATAATAATAGCTACCAAGCGAGCATTCAAATAGCACCCTTCGAGGCCCTGTGCAGTAGAATATGTTGCAAGCCATTGTCGTGGATGGAAACGGGTGAGTCAAAGCTGTACAAACAACAAGAGGTGGAAGACGCCACTTTGTTGGTACAGACAATTCCAGAATGATTGCTGAACGCTCAGGACAGGCAGGCTAAATACTATAATGTCAAGCATCAGAACGTTGAGTTCGCTGTTGGAGACTGGGTGTATTTGAAGATCAAGCCGTTCAAGGGTGTCTCACGGTTACGACACTTGAAAAAACTGAGCCCGAGATACCTTGGACCGTTTGAGATTCTGGAGCGCATTGGTGAAGCGGCTTATCGGTTGAGGCTATCGGTGGAACTGGGTGGTCTACACGATGTATTCCACATATCGGTGTTACGGAAGGTGGTGCAAGAGCCTTTGTAAGTGGTTATTGTCGACCGGGTACCGGTTGATAATGGTTTGACGATGAATGTCAAGCCCGTCCGCATTGAGGACTTTGAAGTCAAGCAACTTTGTAATAAGAACATCAGGATGGTCAAGGTCCGTTGGGACAACTGCAGTCGGGAGGAGCTATCGTGGGAATGAAAGCAGACCATGCTAAAGGAGTACCCCGAGTTATTCCACTCAGGTACAATTTTATTTTGTGTATCTTTTCCTTTTTGTAATTTCGGGACGAAATTCTTTTAAGAGGGAGAGAATTGTAATGCCTCGAAACTCAAAAGAGGAACGAGCAGCATTTTAAGCCAGGTTTTGGGCCTAGAAAGGGTCACACAGCCTATAAAACGGGCGTGTCCAGGGCCATGTTGTGCTCGGGTTCGAAGATTTCTTTGCGAGGTCGATGAAATGCAGTCAACGTTCCTTGGAAGTTGAGAACACAGCCTGAGACACGGGCGTGTCCAGGGCCATGTCCTACTCAGGTTAGTAGTCGGGCTGTGTCGGGTGAATATTATGGCTGGATCACAGGCGTGTTTTGGATGACACAGGTGTGTCAAAATTGACACGGGCTTGTCGAGAACCTATGTCCTGCTCGGGTAGGTAGTCGGGTTGCGCCAAGTAAGTTACACGGCCTGAGATACGGGCGTGTCCCAGAGCATTTCTTGAACACGGCCTACGACACGGGCGTGTCACATTGCCATGCCCTGTTCGGGATGTGACGGTTTCGACGTCGATTAAGGCACACGGCCTTGGACACGGGCGTGTCGCAAGCCGCGTTCGTCCTATGAAATTGATTTTAAGTGTGAATCGTGGCCGTTCGTTTCCTTCTTTTTGGGATCCAAGGGCCCAGGCTGGTCCTTGCTGAGTTAAGTTCGGGAAAAGGGTTTGAAACCATCATTCCTCATCAAGCATTCTCTTTCTAAAGGTTTAGAGAGAGGGGAGAGCAAGGAAGAAGGAGAAGGAGAGATCCGGCCGCCAGAGGAGCTTCAGATCCACGATTCTCGATCCGAGTCCAGATCTACGGAGGAGAGGCCGTTGCGATGCTTTTCATCCGTCTAAGTCTCCATGTCGCCAAAGAGAACCTCAAGGGTAACGATTCTCTTATTGGACATGTGAAGTCCTCTTTCCGTTTTGCATAGGAAGCCCGCTCTCACGAGTATGTGGTGAATGCGAGGTATTCATTCAGGTAGACATGAATAGTCCCGGTTGTTTTGCATGTAGAGTCCAGAATCAAAGTACGAACATAGGCAAGGTGTGTGAAGCCTACCCAGACAAGTTGTTCTGGATCGGTGATGTTTCATTATGCATGAATAGCCGGAGAAAACTCTGTGTCGATGGTTGTTTTCTAGTTTTCTACGTTATAGATTGCAGCAGGGAGCCTTGGAGACTAACTCCAAGGTGCACCCGGAAAATTGGGCAGAAGCGTGGTTCTGCTATCTTGGTGGCCTGGGAGACAACTTGCACATAACTCGGTTATGTAAAATTTTTGTGATCGATTTGGGACTCGAGGAAGTTTGACCCGTGCCTATGGCTTAAATTGACGTGGATGTGTGAGCAATGGGTTAGGCGGGACCCTACCCGCTCTATGTGGTTCGTTTAAATCAACCTAAGGTACGTGGTACTTAGCGTTGGCATAGATGGAGGGTCTTAGGCTTAGGCCAGAAAGACTATAATTCTCAGGAGGTTTTTCGTCCTGACGACGGTGGTGAGACCGCGGATTTTTACCGGGTTCACCGAGTAAGTGCCCTGAGAGCACGGGGTGTATGGCCGTGCGGGCTTGCACCTGTGGTGTATTTTGCAACGTTGTAATTTCAATTTCATTGTTGGATTATACTAATGCAATGCAGGGATGGAGCACCACCACCCCAAATTAGAGGTGGGGTCGTTATAATTTGGTCAGCTTTAGCTGACCGTTGCTTTTGTTTGCCACCGTTGCGGTGGATTGTTGCTTGTAGGTGCTACAGAGCCTTGTGGAAAATAGCGACCTGAATCCCTTGTTGCTGAGCCAACCCTTGAAGGCCTTTTTGAATGTTTACTTTTATTCTCATGTGTGACCGGCCTGCGTGCCGATGTTTGGAAGACACTGTTTATTTAAGTAAACTCTTGTAAGGTCATAAGGCCATGTACTTGTGTATTTGTACGCTCATTCCTATTTTGGGTATTTTAGTGGACATTCATGTTGTGGCTTGAGTTCTTATATTTGCAACATTTAAAATGCTTTCGCTATAATGTACTATATATAGGACGTGTGTTATTGGAAGGATGGTTTCATTGAGTAACACTTCGGTCTGTCTGTGGTATATGGCGTCGGGCCTCGGCCGGACCTACTGCTATATACCATGTGACGGATATGGATTACAGGACTATGATCAGTTTGAGCTGTAGGAGTGAAGTGTACTCTGAGTTGTAAGATCCCAAGGGATCTTAGGTGTGAGATCAGTTTTATCTTAGTAAAGGAGGAGTTTGTCGAATATAGCACACTACTAGATAGGTGAAGGGGGAAAGTGGATGTACCCTAGATAAGGGAACCACTATAAACTTTGTGTGTTTTTTGTGATCTTGAAAGCTAATAAACTAACATCAACATAAAACAAGTACATAATTCAAAAAGAGTTAATATTTCCCAAAGAAACCTATTCACCCTCCCCCGCCCCCTCTAGGTGTTCATCTACCCTTATACAGACCTTCATTATGCATCAGGATAACAAAGTTGTACATCATAAATAGCTCATATAGTACCTCATCCTTATATAATGACCATAGATTAATTGTAAGACTTGCAATAACCATTGCATATGTTGGTGAGACCCGTATTTTAAGTCGTCTAATTAGTGCCTAGGAAAGAGGTTAGGGGAAAGCTAGTATCCAACGCAAAGAAGGTGGTGTATAATGATACACATTGCGAACAAACCTTACTCTTAACTGGTTAATGGGCTACTTAAATTAGATATCACAATGAGTTGTTAATAAGTTAACTACTATATTCCCAGGGATAATGTTGTACCATCCTTCGAGTATATAAATAGATCAAAGGATCGTAGAGACTAGTTCTTAGTCTTCCGTGGAGAACGACAATGAAGTAATGTTTGGTTCTATAAAACCGTGGCGGGCCTAACAACTCTACCAAACAGAACACACAGACAAAGTGACTTGAGTGTTAAATCCCTTTAGATTTTGGGACAATTTTTCGTGTGGATATAACCTCAGCGTGCAAATCCCCTTATTTTGTATTCTTTTTCAGATAATTTTAGCTAGATGACTGATAGTAGCACAAGTCGAACCCGTACTCTATATTAAGGACTTGGATGGTTGTGTCACCTACCTAGAAGTGGAGATGTCTTATCGGATATTATAATCTGCCATGATGATAAGGCTTATGTGGTTAGCTACCCACTTAACAAGTGGACTGGGTAGGACCTATCCATATAAAAACTAATAATTCATCATGTCATCTTATTTTTGCATACATTGTATTCTTTTACCCATATACTACAAATTTTTATAGGCACTCTTACCAAATTAGTCCTTGTTATTGTTGAAGCCAAAAACTGGCCTCAACGAGAGTTCGGACCTTGGGGTGTAGCTAACACCTACTTCTCCCAAACTTCAACCCCGTACTAGTGACTAATAACCTAGAACTTACCCTAAGCATCAGCTGGGAGGTCCCTCCTCTAACCCGGAAGATATCTGAGTGCTTCCCCTCCTAAGCCAATTACTGGGCTAGAAGCACCTCAGAAAGCACTAGAATACTTGAGTGATTTTTAAAAGTCTGCTTTCTGAGGAGCTCTATGGGTCTATTTATAGGTTTCTAGTATCCGGTCTGCCAAAATCATCATTCTGCTACCCCAAAATTACTTAAATATCCTAGGCTGGTCTACCAACAGCCAAACTCCGCTGTTCTGAGGAGCTAAATGTAGACCCAAGAGCATCCAAGTAAATTTACCTAAGGGTACCCAGTTAATTTCACCTCTGGGCTCTCCCTGGCGAAAGCCTTTTCGCTGATCCTGCGAGCTTCTCGTGATGTAGGAGTATGTCCTATAAGATCCCACACAGACGACTCGTCTATGTATGTTAGCATTCGATTGATAAATAACATATTGTTTAGCTAACGTCTTGCCAATGTGCTCATGGAGAGTGTGAACGTGCGAGGCGAAGTCCTGTGCAAATTGACTGGATTTAAATGATGGGGGTAATGGGACCAAGTCAAGAGGCACGAGCGCCTTATATCCATGCACGATCTCATTTGGAGATAAACCGGTGGACCTATTCTTAGAATTATTGTAGGCTAATTAAGCGTGAGGAAGAATAAGGTCCCACGTACCTTTATGATCACCCACTAGGAAACGAAGTAGCCCACCCAAGCTCCGATTAACAACTTCTGTTTGTCCATCCATTTGGGGATGATAGGCCGACGAAAACATAAGTCTAGTACCCAACAGCTTCCAAAGTGTTTTCCAAAAATAGCTAGTAAACTTAACGTCCCTATCGGTCACGATTGTTTTGGGGACACCCCGATGTGCCACGACCTCCTTAAAGTACAACTTAGTGACATGTGAAGCATCGTTGGTGCTATGACAAACGATAAAATAAGCCATTTTTGAGAATCAATCCACTACGAACAATATGGAATCGTGTCGCCTAAATGTCAGTGGGAGGACCAATATGAAGTCCATGCTAACATCCATCCATGGGGAAGACGGAATCGGAAGGGGTGTGTAAAGACCCGCATTGGTCTTGTTACCCTTTGCTAATTGACAGACATGACAGCTCCCTACGATTTTATTGACCATTGGTTTGAGGCCCGACCAAAAGAAATTATCCTCTACAAGTGTTATCATTTTATCGCGACCGAAATGTCCACCTAAGCCTCCACTATGTAATTCCCATATAATGAAATGGCGTAATGAGGAGCGGGGAATACATAGTTGCGTATGCTTAAATAAGTACCCGTCACAGATGTAGTATGCCGAGATAGTGGAAGGGGATTTTTCCTGAGCAGCGAAGTATATATCCTTAAAATCCGGGCACTGAATATACTCATCTTTAATTCTTTCAAATTCTATGACTGATACCTCCATGGTAGATAGTAATAGGGTGACCCGGCTAAGGGCGTCCGCCACACGATTTAACGTACCCTTGAGGTGCTTGATAATGAATGTGTACTCTTGAAGATAGGAGACCCATTTGGCGTGCCGAGGGCTGATTTTACTTTGGGGGTTTACAAATTTTAAGGCCTCATGATCAGATAAGATTACAAATTCTTTTGAGATAAGATAGTGTCGCCAATGTTGGAGACAACGTATCACGGCATAAAACTCACGATCATAATTGGAATAATTTAACTTTGGACCGGCAAGTTTTTCGCTAAAATATCCTATCGGATGTCCCTCCTGACTTAAAACTCCTCCGATCCCTATCCCCGACGCGTCGCATGATAACTCAAACACTTTACTAAAATCCGGCAACCGTAGTAGTGGGGCTTCGGACATCCGGTCCTTAATCGTTTGAAACGCGCGAGTGGCCGCTTTAGTCCAAGAAAATTCACCCTTCTTCATGCATTCGGTGATCGGTGCCATAATACTACTAATGTTTTGAATGAACCTTCGATAAAATGTGGCCAAGCCGTGAAAACTTCTAACTTCCCGAATATTTGTTGGTTCATGCCACTCTTTAATCACTTGGACTTTTTTTGGGTCAACATGAATGCCTTCGGAACTCACTATGTAGCCTAGAAACTCTACGGACGTCACACCAAAGGCACACTTTTTAAAATTAATAAATAGATTTTCGTGGCGCAATGTTGTTAGGATTGTCTTTAGATGTGTTTCATGATCCTTTTGCGAACGGCTGAATACTAGTATATCATCAAAGTAAACTACTACGAACTTACCCATGTATGGTTTAAATACTTGGGTCATCAATCGTGAGAAAGTACTCGGTCTGTTGGTGAGCCCCTCTCCAAGCACCAACCACTCATAGAGCCCATCCTTAGATTTAAAGGCTGTTTTCCATTCATCTCCTTCCTGTATTCTTATTTGATGATAACCACTTTTGAGATCAAATTTTGAAAATTTGGTGGCTCCCGATAACATATCTAATAAGTCATCCAAACGGGGAATGAGAAACCTATATTTGACCGTAATTTTATTTATGGCCCGGTAGTCTACACACAATTGCCAAGACTTATCTTTCTTTGGGACCAAGAGGGCCGGTACTGCGCATGGGCTCTTACTATGGCGGATAAATCCCTTTGCTAGCAAATCTGAAATTAAAGTTTGTAATTCCTCATGTGCGGAGGGATTGAGCTGATAATGTGGATGATTAGGCAATGATGAGCCCGGGACGAAGTCAATCTCATGCTAAATATCTCTTATGGGTGGCAACTTAGATGGCAAGTCCACCAGATAGACGTCTTTATATTCTTCCAATAGAGTGCGCAGAGATAACGGTAGATTCTCTAAAGAGGGCGAGTCTTCCTTAGCTTGTAGGCATACTAAAGCATACATGACGCCGTCCAAGAAGATCTCGCGTTCCAACTCCTTCTTACTTATCAAGCTTATAATTTTCTTTCCCGCGGGCACAATTGTGTCTTTGGAGGCAATCAAAGGATTCTTGGGCGGTGAGGGTGTCAAGACAATGGTCTTACCATTATACTTGAAATCGTACATGTTGGTTCTTCCGAAATGGGTCACGTCATAATCGTAGAGCCACGGGCGTCCTAGTAGTACATGACATACATCCATGGGGATGACGTCGCACCATACCTTATCGCTATAGCTCTTCACCGTAAGTGGCACTAAACAACGCTTAGAAACAGTGATAGATGTTTTGTTTACCCACGCTATTCTATACGGATGTGGGTGTGATTCGGGGACTAGATGCATATATACGAGTGATGGCGTTTTTCGAAATGACGTTCATACAACTTCCGCAGTCTATTATTAACTTGCACCACTTTTCACCGCTTTTAAAATTTAACGAGAAGATGTTCGTCCTATTTCACCCATCCGACGCACGGGGTGTGGCCAGAATACACCTCATAACCATCATATAAGAATCATCTTCGATATCACTCGGCTCGGCATTTGATTCACCGCCAGCTTCGTAGACGAGCTCGGTAGGCTCAGACGTGGAATCTAATAGTGCAAGTGGTTTAATCCTAGTGGGACACTCACTAGAGTAATGCCCTTGGATTCCACACGAATAACACGTGGAATTAGTCTTATTAATTCGTCCTATTGGAACTCTCTCACCATTGGGATTTTTATAGCGGTAATTACTATGGATCTTGAGTCAGTCGATCGGAACTTTCCTTTGTCCCGCATGGAGGACGAAGGTGAGGGTCCTAAGATGGATTTTCCTTCTGAAATGCTCGTCCCTTGGACTTGTAGGCATTGTGCTTTTCTATATCCAAAGCAGCATTGAATGTTGTGTTAAGGTCCGTGTGACCATAACGTTGAAGATTGCCTTGGATGTCCGTGTTCAGTCCCTTACGAAAACGAGATAGTGTGACCTCGGGCATTTCTCGAATGTCACAACACACCATCATATCCTTAAGGTGTCCCATGTACTCTACTACCGATTGCCCCCCTTGACGAAGGGTGGCTAGCTCGTCGAACATTTGGGTTCGGTGATACGCAGGGACATATTGGTCAGTCAGGAGTGCTTTCATGGCAGCCCACCCAAGTGGGGGTGCTCCATTCACGGTGCCTAGACGCCTCTCTTCGTTCAACCAGAACGTTTTGGCCCTACCCAGAAGTTTCATTCGTGCTACACGCACCTTCTCAACGTCCGTCAGGTTGTGCCACTCAAAATAGCACTCAATCCCCATGATCCAGTCTAGAAATACATGGGGTTCACCCATGCCATCGTAGGATGGTGATTCCATTTTAATGGTCATAGTTAAGTCGAACTCATAAGGGGCTCGAGGTGCGTACTCATAGTCCTGATCACGAGGTTGGTTTTGTCGCTCCTCTCGGTTGTTGGCGGGCTGGAGTGGTGGCCCCGATCGATTTATCCCAAAGCCGGGATTTTGAGGCGCCGCCTGATTTACAGCCAACCCTTATATTAATTGGGTGAGTGCATCGAACCTGGTGTTAAACTCTTCCCTAAGCGCCGTAATTGTTGCAGGAGCGTGCTCATCATCATGGTTGTCGGCCATGTGTGAGGTGGATGGAGGATACTCCGTACCAAGCCTCGTGCGCATGAACAACACTGATACGGGTTACTCTTAAAAAAAGGACTGTTTGGACAAGAATTTTATAAAGTAGGATTTTTATACGCTTAATGATATGGATAACGAAAATATTTTTTTTGACTTTTGTGCTTAAAAAAATAGGGAGAAAATTCAGATTTTTTTTTGTAATTTTCTGTAGAATTGTTTTTTGATTTTTTTGTTATATGCAGACCAGATGGTGAAAACTTCAGATTTTGTGTCTAACGAAACGTGCACGACCAAGTGTGGGTCGACATCCTATGACAGGAAAGCGTAAGGATGGTGTCGATTAAGAAATCAACAAAACCTGGCTCTGATACCAAATTGATGTAAGAGTATGTCCTATAAGATCCTACACGGACGGCGTGACGACGTCTATTACAACGCCCAACGCTCTCTAACCCGCACGCTAACGAAACACAACCACCACAATGAGATTAATTTATCGCTCGTGCTAACATACGGATAGCCGATCCGCTAATGGAACGGAGGATGACTATGGGCCAAAATCCTTTTCGGCTAAAGGGAATAATATTGATTCCGATTCGAGCTTGGAGTTGTACCAAAATAGATCCACCAAGAAAAAAATACGATTCCGGAAATGATAGGATCTATCCCAACTAAAAGAAAGAGCGAGGATCGCCACTCTCGAAAGTTCTTCGAAAAACCAAACGAAAATGACAATCTTACAAAGTAACACCGCGAAAGTTAACGATTAAAAATTTCACGCAAAAATCATCCACCACAAAAACTAAGTAAAGAAATCTCTTGATTAGGAAGTTTCGTTACCCCGCTCGGAAAAGTAGATCTGAGATGTTTGGATCCACCAAGAAACGATCGCTTTCCTTGGATTCGGCGGGAGAGGCACCAATGATGACGAACTCGTCCGTCTTCTCCGCTTCACGCCGAGGAAGTTCTCCAATGGAAACCTTCTTCCTTGCACTTGACTCCTCTCATACAATGGTGGCCGAACTTAGTGAATAGATGCTAGGTGGTATTGAGGGGATGCAATGGTGGAAGGAGTGAGAGAAGGAAGGTGAAGGAGTGGGGGAGAAAAAAGATAGCCGTGAGAATGAAGAAGAGGGGGGCGGCGGCTTAGAGAAAGAGGAGAGGAGAATTAGGTTTAGGGAAATTCTTTTGTCTTCAAATGTTTGTCTAAATGAAAAATAACAATAGTCTTGGCCTTTTATAAGGCTTACATCCAAAAGCTATTAGCAATCCAATAAAAGTGGCTAAACACACACCACTATTAAAAATGATAGAAAATAAGTCTTGTTGCGTTGACGAAGATTGTATCCATGACCTCCGCAGCGCCGCATGTCTTATGTCGGTGGATCATCACCATCATGCATGACATGGACGTCATTTGTATCACCATCATGGACGTCGTCATCTTTATTACCATATATGTCGTCGTGATGGCCGCCGCCATCATCCCGCTTATCTTGTGGCGCAAGCCCTCTTGCATGCCCTAGGCGGGAACCCTCTCGTTCCTTAGCCTTCCCGCCTACCGCAGGCGGGAGCAAAAAGACCAAAGGGCGTTTTGTGGAGAAACATCACTCAACGCCATATCCAGGAGGGCGCCGAAAGCGTCGAATGGAGCAACATCACTGAATGCCATAGCCGGGAATGCACCGAGATCGTCGAGTAGAGCAACATCACTCAATGCTATAGCCGGGAGGGCGCTGAGAGCATTAAGTGGAGCAACATAACTCATCGCCATAGCCGGGAAGGCGCCGAGAGCGTCGAGTGGAGCAACATCACTCAACGCCAAAGCTAGGAGGGCGCCAGCAGGGGTAAAATTCAAATGAAGCCTCATAAAATAGCTGGGCGAGTGGCCCTTTGAAACCTCAACTCGCCCAGGGAGGCGAGTGCTCGATGGAGCTGACACTCACCGCTTCTGCCCGGCCCTGGGTGAGTGCGGGCCTGGCCTGCCCCACTCTCCTGGTACCCGTCGAGCCCCTAGGGTGAGTGCGAGCCCATTTTCCCCACTAGCCAAATGCCTGCCGAGAGCCATGGCGAGTGCGAGCCCACTCGCCCCACTCGCCCTTCACTTGTCCCGCCCCCTGGGAATTGGGTTGAACTTGGCCGCTTTAGCTTCTGCTTGCCTCACTCATCAGATACGGGGTTGTACATAATCTCCACTCTTTGCGAGCTTTCACGAAAGCTTGGAAAGAAACATCCAACCCCAAGTATTTGATGAGTAAGGCGGGAGCTGAAGAAAATACCACTGGAGACAGAGAGCAAGTCACTTCATGGCGAGCTATCTCGCTCGGGTAGAACTCGCCGCTAGAATGTTCTTGAGTTAGGGAACATACCCGTGCAGAGATTAGGAGATCTCGCCCACACTTGTTAAGGGGACCTTGGCAACTCACCGCACTGGACCCGCGACCATCCATCTTACCTGTGAGGTCTATTTCCCTTATAGATGTGCCTAAGGACCAGAGTTCCTAACATCTTGATGGGGTGGAGTGACATTGTCGAGTTCAACCCCTACTCGCCTTCTTCCTAGGTAGTCCCTGTTCGGGACGTCTAACGAGACCATAGACCGATTTTACGCCATATCAACCCGCAGATTACTGTTCATTTGACATAGGGATTGATCATGTTCCTTACTCGCCCTATTGGCTCACGCGGACCGATAGCTTTTGCCTTTGATCTCGTTGAACCAGATTTCAGTTCCCACGCTGTTCTCGCCACACTGGCTCAGGCACTGAAGCCATACCTTTGGCAAGACCCTTGAAGTCATACTTTTGGCGAGATCCCCTTCATGGCAAGATCCCCTGCATGGTGAGATCCCTGAAGTCTTACTTTTTGCGAGATCCCCTTCATGGAGAGATCCCCCACCAGAAATCCTTCCAAGATTTCTCAAGTGAAACCTCTATGAGGTGGAAAGTAGTCGATGAGGATTGCCTCCCCAACCCTCCTAGCTAGGAGAGAGCCTGACTGTGGGAGATAGCCCGAGACTTGGTTTCATAGCAAAGATGATGTCCACCGAGCACCCCTACCCTGCCAAATAGGTGAGAGCCTGATAATGGGAGAAGCTCGAGACTTGGCTCTAGAGCAAAGGTGATGTCCGCCGAGGACCCCTACCCTGCCAGTTAGGTAAGAGCCTGGCAGTTGGAGAAAGCTCAGATTTGGCTCCAGAGCAAAGATGGTGTCCACAAAGGACCCCTACCCTACCAGCTAGGTGATAGCCTGACAGTAGGAGAAAGCTCGGGACTTGGCTCCAGAGCAAAGGTGATGTCCACTGAGGACCCCTACCCTGCCAGCTAGGTGAGAGCCTGACAGTGGGAGAAATATCGGTACTTGGATCCATAGCAAAGGTGATGTACACCGAGGACCCCTACCCTGCCAACTAGATGAGAGACTGGCAGTAGGAGAAATATCGGGACTTGGCTCTAAAGCAAAGGTGATGTCCACCGAGGACCCCTACCATGCCAGCTAAGTGAGAGCCTGATAGTGGGAGAAAGCTCGGGACTTATCTAAAAAGCAAAGGAGATGTCCACCGAGGACCCCTACACTGCCAGCTAGGTAAGAGCCTGACAGTGGGAGAAAGCTCGGGACTTAGCTCCAAAGCAAAGGTGATGTCCACCGAGGACCTCTACCCTGCCAGATAGGTGAGAGCTTGATTGTGGGAGAAAGCTCGGGACTTGGATCCAGAGCAAAGGTGATGTCCACCGAGGACCCCTACCCTATCAGCTAGGTGAGAGCCTGACAGTGGGAGAAAGCTTGGGACTTGGCTTCAAAGAAAAGGAGATGTCCATTGAGGACCCCAACCCTGCCAGCTAGGTGAGAGCCTGACAGTGGGAGAAAGCTCAGGACTTGGCTCTAGAGCAAAGGAGATATCCATCGAGGACCCCTACCCTACTTGCTAGGTGAGAGCCTGATAGTGGGAGAAAGCTCGGGACTAGGCTCCAGGGCAAAGGTGATGTCCACCGAGGACCCCTACCCTGCCAGCTAGGTGAGAGCCTGATAGTGGGAGAAAGCTCGGGACTTGGCTCTAGAGCAAAGATGGTGTCCACCGAGAGACCCTACCCTGCAAGCTAGGTGAGAGCCTGATAGTGGGAGAAAGCTCGGGACTTGGCTCTAGAGCAAAGGTGATGTCCACCGAGGACCCCTATCTTGCCAGCTAGTTGAGAGCCTAATAGTGGGAGAAAGCTCGGGACTTGGCTACAGAGCAAAGGTGATGTCCATCGAGGACCCCTACCCTGCCAGCTAGGTGGGAGCCTGACAGTGGGAGAAAGCTCGGGACTTGGCTCCAAACCAAAGATGATGTCCACCGCGGACCCCTACCCTGCCAGCTAGGTGAGAGACTAACAGTGGGAGAAAGCTCGGGACTTGGCCGGATCCGCCATTCGTTCACACATTCTACTGCCAAAGATCAATAATACTAAGGAATTTTATACCAAAAAGGTACAGCATACATGGTTCATGGGTAGTACTCCACTTTTCATTTCTACCTTCTCTTCGGGTGGCCTCTCCTTCTCCTCAGGGTTATTTCCATAATCGGTTGTTGATCGACACGAGGGCATCCCTGACCCTGCCTCCAGCCGGGTTGATTGTTCGGCTCCTGACTCCCCCACCTTGGCTGTTGTTATTGTTGTTGCTGCTGCTACTGTTCCCCCTTCCTAGGTTCAGCTCTCCTCGCCTCTCGGCCTTGGGCACCTTCTGGCCCCTTCTCTTCCTCTACAACCCACCTGGCCAGCTTCCGGGAAAACTCTTGGTTCGACACTTCTATGTCGACTTCCCTCGTCGCTCTCTCCATCAGCTCCTCGTAGGAGAGAGACGGTACCCTCTTTAACTCCATCCTGAAGAAACCCTATTGCAGCCCCAAAGTGAAGGCCATCATCAGGGTGTCCCATGGCATTTCCTGGACCTGGGTGACCTCTTCCTAAAACCGGTCCACATAACTCCCCAGGGTCTCGTTTACCACCTGCTTGACGCGGAACAAGGATTTCGAATCTCCCGTTCTCTTTTTGGAGGTGGTGAACCTCAACATAAACCCCCAGTGAAGGTCCTCGAAGTAATAGATTGAGTTGGCCGGTAGCTGGTGGAACCGCTCCCTCGCCTTCTCCTTTAGAATGACGGCAAAGAGCCTATACTTGAAGGCATCTGACATTTGCATTATGGAGACGGTATACTCAAACCACTGCACATGCTATACCGGGTCATCCCGGCCTGTATAGCAGGACATGTCTGGCTCCCATAACCCCTCTTGAACCGGAGCAAGGATTGTTGGAGTTACCATGGTGATCTAGAAGTGGTCAAACATGTAATCTCACAGCCAACGCGATATGAGCTTGCAGGGTCGCACATAAGAGCATGTGGAGAAGTTGGAAGATTGATTGTGTTGGTAAGGGTTACCAATCACCACACAGAATGGGGTCGGGCAAACGTTGCGAAAGGATTTTCGTCGAGAGTCGTCGAGTATGACTCGCCGACAAAGGCAAATTCGTCGAGAGTCGACGGGTGTCGTCGAGTATGTCTCGCCAACTAAGGAAAAGTCGTCGAGAATCAATCTGTTGATTTGTCGAGAATCGAGGATAGAGTCGTCGAGACTGTCTGCTGATTCTCGCCGAATCTGTCTGTTGATTCTCATGGAATCTGTCTTCTGATTCCCGCCGACTGATTCTCGCCGAACTTGTGCTGATTCTCGACGAATGATTATGAAACCCTATTTTGGGTGGTCTGCGAATAACGATACTCTCAGGTCTGTTTATGCCTTTAGTATAAATTGAGACTTAGGGTTTTGGGAATGAGATCAGGCTTTTTCTCCTGTGGCTGGATCAAACCCGACGGAAGCGTTCTGCCGCTCGCTCCGCCGATTCCCGAACCCCGCCGACAGAAGAGTTCCGCTTCCGCCGCCTCGTTCGCTCCGCCGATTACCTTCTCTCCGGCGACAGTCGCCGGTGTTGCTATTCCTAGCGCGGACCTAGCAGTCCGTGGAAGTGCAAGGTGCGGTTGATCTCCTTCCCGACCCTTCGTGTGACGAAGCTCGGTGTTCTCATGCTCGTGTGGATTTCTACAGAGACATAGACGTTATTATATGTAGAACTCGCCACCGACAAGGACTCAAAGCTTGGAACATCTCTGTTGAGTTTTGACTCAACACCGAAAAGGTAACTTTTACCTAGTTGTTTGTTAACTTCTTGATTCAACATTCATGGCCCGATCCCAATCTCTTTGGGTTGTTCTTGATATTTTATTACTTCTGCTGCGTGCACAAGCGTTGTTCCACCCTCATAGAGAAACCCAACAGTGGTATCAGAGGGAGGTTCCGACCATGATTGTTGTTTTGGAAGTTAGGTTATTCCAGTACGTGTAAACCTAGGGATTTAGAAGCGTTCTAAATGTCTAGATTTAATCCTGGAACATCAATTGTTGATGGTTTTTCCAAGGGAAATCGGTGGGCCCATAACCCATAGGTTAGGGGCTCTGCCCCTTAGAACCGCGCCAGGAACGTCTGGGATTTCGTGGTAATTTTTAATTGTTAGAAATTGTTGTCTCCTTAGCAGTAACCGTCCCTTGAGTGGTTAATGAACCAGTGCATTGTTTTGGATTTTGAATCCAACAATGAGAGACGAGCTTGTCTACTGTTTTAAGTTAAGTTGCCTTTGTCTTTGTCCAATGCATGTAAATCTGAAGATTTGGAAGAGTACGAATGTTCAGACTTAGCCCTTTCTTCTATCAAATATTGATAGTACCATGTTGTGCACATAAGGGATGCATGTTGTTTTTAGAGATTGTTTTTCTGTGGATGTGCACATTGATCAAATATTGATCATGGTTAATTGTTAACCAATAATCAAAAATCACTTCCTCTAATATTAAGTGTTCGGATGCCTTCCGATGGATGACACTCTTCCTGCCTCGATCGATGAAATGTGGGCTTGCCAAAGCAAGGTGCATTAATTTATCTTGGTAAGGGTGCGAGTGGATAATTGTGATATCCCACTATCAACATCGGGTCTAACTTAACTAGGTGACCTCAAAGGTTGAGTGCCTAGAGGCATAGGGTTGGCATGCACCATATGATGGATGTGAATAAGGAGTTATTCACCAACCATACAAGAATTGCATGAGGATGCAATTGGCAAAGCGTTGCCTACCTAAATAACCACATCGTGAGAGAAAAGCAAAAGCTGACTCATTATGTTGGTGAAATACGGATCTTGTCCACTAAGAGAGTAGCTCGCATGAACTCTCTGAATTGATAGTGAGGGCCATCATTTCGAATAAAATAGTGGGAGTTTTAATTGAAGTCCAAATTAAAATAAATTGTATTTTGAAATTTTGGTACTGATATTATTCTGCATGAATTCTTGTAGAATTCCATGGCAAGTGGTTCACACTCCACTCTGTATCTGAGAGCCATCCTTGAGAAGGATAAGCTCAATGGGAATTACATGGACTGGTACAGGAACCTGAGAATTGTTCTCAGGCAAGAGCGAAAGCTCTATATCTTGGAAGAAGAAGCCCCCGAGGTGCCGACCGGGAATTCTTCCCGTGCTGATAAAGATACTTATAAGAAGTATACTTATGACACTTTAGAAGTCGAATTCCTTATGCTTTCCACCATGAACTCTAAGCTTCAGAGGCAACATGAGAATATGGGGTGCAAGGAGATATACGAGCATCTCAAGAAAATGTTTCAAGGGCAAGCTCATCAAGAGAGGTTTGACGTCACAAAAGCGTTATTTCAGTGCATGATGGGAGTTCGAGACTAAGTAGGGACTCACGTACTCAAGATGATTGGGTATATAGAGAACCTTGAAAGGCTGGGTTTTCCTCTAGGTCAAGTGTTGGCCACAGATCTGATCCTGCAATCGTTGCCGGACAATTATGAGCAGTTTGTCTTGAACTACAACATGAATGAAATAGACAAGACACTGCCCAAGCTCCTAGGCATGTTAAGAACTGCTGAGATCAACATGAATAAGGCCAAGCCTGCCAGCCCCATACTGATGGTGCATAAGGGCAACGGCAAGGCCAAGGGCTCTAAGAAGACGAAGGTGGGACCTAAGTCATATCTTGAGCCCAAGTCTTCTACACTGAAGAAAAAGAAGAGCACGGTGAAGTAAGGGAAATGCCACCACTATGGCAAGGCTTGTCATTGGAGGAGGAACTATCCTTCTTACATTGAGGGTCTGAAGAAAATGAAGGGAGGTATGACTTCCGCTTCGAATATTTACGTTATAGAAATAAACCTCTCTGCTCCTTCATCTTGGGTATTGGATACCAGATGTGGTTGACACATTTGTACAAATGTGTAGGAACTGGAAAGGAGAATATTGCTGAGTAAAGGGGAGGTGGACCTGGGCGTCGGCAATAGAGCAAGAGTTGTTGCTCTAGCCGTAGGGGTTTACCGTCTTTCTTTGCCCAGTGGGCTTGTAATAGAACTAGATAATTGTTATTTTGTTCCCGACATAACTAGAAACATTATATCCATTTCATGCTTGGACATGATTGGATTTTCTTTTATAATTAAGAACAACTGTTGTTCTATATTTAAAAATGATGTTTGTTATGTTGTAGCCCAATTGTTTAATGGTCTTTATGTTTTGAACTTGGACCATCTGATCTATAATGTAGAAAATAATAAAAGACTAAGAACAAATGACTCAAACCCTACATATCTCTAGCATTGTCGTTTGGGCCATATAAACGAGAAGCGCATATCTAAGCTCCATAAAGATGGACTTTTAGACTCATTTGATTATGAATCATTTGAGCGATGCGAATCTTGTTTGTTAGGCAAGATGACTAAAGCCCCTTTCACTGGTTATACTGAGAGGGCTGAGGATCTCTTGGGTGTTGTATATAGTGATGTATGCGGACCCATGAACTCCATGGATAGAGGTGGATATTTCTACTTCGTTACATTTACTGATGATTTCAGTAGATACGGATATGTGTATCTTATGAAGTGCAAATCCGAGACCTTTGAAAAATTCAAAGAGTTCAAAAATGAAGTAGAAAACCAGTTGGGTAAAAGGGTTAAAGCACTCTGATCTGATCGAGGTGGCGAATACCTGAGTCATGAGTTCCATGATCATCTGAAAGAGTGTGGTATTGTATCACAACTCACTCCACCTAGAACACCACAACATAATGGTGTGACTGAGAGGAGAAATCGTACTCTATTAGATATGGTACGTTTGATGATGAGTCATGCAAACTTGCCTGTTTCATTTTGCGGTTTTGCTTTAGATACTGCTGCAATGACATTGAATCGCGCTCCAATGAAAACGGTTCTGAAGACACAATATGAAATATGGACTGGGAAGCGTACTAGTATGTCATTCATTAAAATTTGGGGCTGTGAGGCATACGTGCGACGTCAAATGCCTGACAAGCTGGAACCCAAATCGGATAAATGTTATCTGGTGGGATATCCTAAGGAATCGAAAGGGTATTACTTTTACCTACCGTCCGAGGGCAAAGTGTTTGTCGCAAGGACTTGTCGCAAGGACTGGCGTCTTCTTGGAAAAAGAATTCTTATCAAGAAAGACTGAAAAGGTAGAACTTGAAGAAGTTCAAGAACCACAAATAGTGAATGAACCGGAATTGGATTCAGAGACAGGACTACGAGATCTGGCAGATGGATGTCAAAACAGCTTTCCTTAATGGAAACCTCCTTGAGGAAGTGTACATGACACAACCCGAGGGTTTTGTATCCCCAAATGAAGCCACTAAAGTATGCAAGCTGAATAGGTCCATTTATGGACTGAAGCAGGCCTCTCGAAGTTGGAATCTTCGTTTTGATGAGAAAATCAAAGAGTTTGGTTTCATAAAGAATGAAGATGAGCCTTGTGTTTACAAGCGAATCAGTGGGAGCGTTGTTGTCTTCCTGATATTGTATGTAGATGACATACAGTTGATTGGGAATGACATTCCTTCCCTAAAAGTTATTAAGAAAAACCTAGGGAACTGCTTTTCTATGAAGGACTTGGGTGAAGCGACTTATATACTTGGTATTAAGATCTATAGAGATAGATCGAACAAGTTGCTGGGTTTGACCCAGAGTACATACATCGAGAAGGTGTTGAAGCGGTTCAACATGCTTGAGTCCAAGAAAGGATTTTTACCCATGTCTCATTGTGTGAATCTCTCTAAGGACCAGTGTCCAAAATATTGTGAAGATAAGGACCGCATGAAGTTGATTCCATATGCTTCGGCAATTGGATCAATCATGTATGCAATGTTATGTACTTGACCCGATGTCTCCTTTGCTTTGAGCATGACTAGCAGGTATCAGTCAGACCCCTGTGAGTGTCACTGGATTGCAGTCAAGAATATCCTGAAGTACTTGAGAAGGACAAAGGATGTGTTCTTTGTGTATGGTGGAGAGGAAGAGCTCGTTGTAAGTGGTTACACGGATGCTAGCTTCCAAACTGATAGGGACGATTTAAAGTCTCAGTCAGGGTTTGTGTTTTGCCTTAATGGAGGAGCTGTGAGCTGGAAGAGTTCCAAGCAAGAGACAGTTGCTGATTCTACAACAGAAGCCGAGTATATCGCTGCAGCTAACACAGCGAAGGAGGCTGTATGGATTAGGAAATTCATTGGCGAGCTTGATGTAGTTCCTAACATTGTTTGTCCCGTAGGTCTCTACTGTGAGAACAATGGTGCAATTGCACAATCTAAGGAACCTAGATCTCATCAGCGCTCCAAGCACATACTTCGGCGGTTCCATCTTATTCGTTTGATTTTCGAACGAGGAGATGTGAACATTTACAGAGTGCCGACTGAGGAGAATATTGCGGATCCACTGACAAAGCCTCTCGCGAAGAGAAAGCATGATGGTCATACTAGATCAATGGGTATACGATACCTAAATGATACCCTCTAGTGAGAGTCTTGTGGGTTGCATGTAAACATATATTCTGTTGGTTGTTTATTGTTTATTCATATGATGAATTATGTACCTAGATTTTTCTTTTACAATTAATGGCATGTTCTTTTATTATGGTTTCTCTATGCGATAGTTAAATGTTAACATAATAAATACCCTTAGAATATTTGCTTCCATAAGACATCAAGTACGTGACTTGAATGTGAGAGCCTATGATTTATTTGAAGCTTCATTCTTAAAAGGTCCCTGGTCGTAGTATAATCATAGAAACTAAGGGTGATGATGATACATTAAGACTAGCACGTGTGTTGACTGATGACCAGTTCTCATAGGTCATGATATTGTGATATCAAGTCATCACATGGGTACTTGTTAATTAACAAGTTGTACTGGACAGACCCAACCTGAGACTACTCTGTGGATTGTTATCTAAACGTGTCACGAGTAGGTCTCAATTGACAATGGTGTTGTGGTCCTTTGACCTGAAGTCACAACATTCATCAAGTGAGGAAGAGCGTGCTTTGATGCCATCTAAAGTCTTCCTTGAGAAAGGTTGATGATAAGGGTGGTTGTTGGGCACGTTACGAATCATTTGGGTGTTTGTGTGTGAGCAGATATGGGATTTGTCCTCCTATATGACAGGAGTTACATCCATGGGCCCCTTGATGGAACTGGACTGAGAAATGCATGGACATGCTTGGTTGAGTCAATATGTGATATTAGACTCACCATTCTCTGGAAGTCCGTTCTAGATCAAGAAACTTGGATTGAGCTATTATGAGGGTGACACGGTCCATGCCTCTAGTTATTTCTGGATGTAAGGGACAAAGGGATAAAGATAATGCTGGAACATTGTTCATAAAGGCTTATGAGTTATGAACTCTTATTGCTTGGGTAACAATGATGCATTGCTAGATGCCGCTCATTGTTTGTGAGGTTTTTGGTTTGATACTTTCAAGATCAAGTGGGAGACTGTTGGAGTTACCATGGTGATCTAGAAGTGGTCAAACATGTAATCTCACGGCCAACGCGATATGAGCCTGCAGGGTCGCACATAAGAGCATGTGGAGAAGTTGGAAGATTGACTGTGTTGGTAAGGGTTACCAATCACCACACAGAATGGGGTCGGGCAAATGTTGCCAAAGGATTTTCATCGAGAGTCGTCGAGTATGACTCGCCGACTAAGGCAAAGTTGCCGAGAGTCGACCAGAGTCGTCGAGTATGTCTCACCAACTATGGAAAAGTCGTTGAGAATCAATCTGTTGATTTGTCGTGAATCGAGGATAGAGTCGTCGAGACAGTCTGCTGATTCTCACCGAATCTGGCTGCTGATTCTCGCCGAATCTATCTGTTGATTCTCGCCGAATCTGTCTTCTGATTCCCGCCGACTGATTCTCGCCGAACCAGTGCTGATTCTCGGCGAATGATTCTGAAACCCTATTTTTGGTGGTCTGCGAATAGCGATACTCTCAGGTCTGTTTATGCCTTTGGTATAAATTGAGACTTAGGGTTTTGGGAATGAGATCGGGCTTTTTCTCCTGTGGCTGGATCGAACCCGACGGAAGCGTTCCGCCGCTCGCTCCACCGATTCCCGAACCCTGCCGACGGAAGAGTTCCGCTTCCGCCGCCTCGTTCGCTCTGCCGATCACCTTCTCTCCGGCGACAGTCACCGGTGTTGCTATTCCGGGCGCGGACCTAGCAGTCCGTGGAAGTGCAAGGTGCGGTTGATCTCCTTCCCGACCCTTCATGTGACGAATCTCAGTGTTCTCCTGCTCGTATGGATTTATGTAGAGACGTAGACGTTATTCTACGTAGAACTCGCCACCGACAAGGACTCAAAGCTTGGAACATCTCTGTTGAGTTTTGACTCAACACCGGAAAGGTAACTTTTACCTATTTGTTTGTTAACTTCTTTATTCAACATTCATGGCCCGATCCCAATCTTCTTGGGTTGTTCTTGATATTTTATTACTTCCGCTGCGTGCACAAGCGTTGTGCCACCCTCATAGAGAAACCCAACAGAGATGATGAGCTCTCTAAAAGGGCTACTGCCCACTCCCTTCCGAGAGGGCACTGCTCGCTGCCTCGACTCGCTTGCCTTGTCGACACTGGCTTGCCCGGGGAAGAGCTCCTGCCCCGCGATATCCCTCTCGCCAACTTCTACCGGAATCTCCTTCCTAGAGCGCTGACCATGAGCATTCTTGCCCAGTGAAGGAAGCGCGGCCACTGGAACCTGGGGCGTCGCCCACTCGCTTCTTGCCGAGAAGGCCAAGTGGATGGTCTACAAGACTTCCCGCCTGAAGTCCTCCAACAGCCCCCTCGTCACCTCGCCTTCCCGAGAGGGGGAACCTCCCGACCTTGCTTTTTCGCCTTGGTCCCCAGCCATGGAACCTGGCTTGAGATTTTCTTGTGCCCGCTATGACCCACGATCACCGCACAAGAAATGTTGAAGCTAAAAACTGGCCTCAACAAGAGTTCGGACCTTAGGGTGTAGATAACACCTACTTCTCCCAAACCTCGACCCCTAACTAGTGACTAAGAACCTGGAACTGACCCTAAGCCTCAGCTGGGAGGTCCCTCCTCTAACCTGGAAGATCTCTGAGCGTTTCCCCTCCTAAGTCAATTGCTGGGCAAGAAGTACCTCAGAAAGCACTAGAAGACTTGAGAGTTTTTGAAAATCCTGCCTTCGGAGGAGCCCTATTGGTCTATTTTTATTTTTCCAGTATCTGGTCCTCCAAAAGCGCAATTTTGCTACCCCGAAATTACTGAAATAGCCTGGGCTGGTCTGCCAATAACCAAACTCCGCGATTCTGAGGAGCTAAATGCAGACCCAAAGGCATCCAGGTAATTTTACCTAAGGGTACCCAGGTAATTTCACCTCTGGGTTCTCCCTAACAGAAGCCTTTTAGATGATCCTGCGGGCTTCCTGCTTATCCTGTGGCGCAAGCCCTCTTGCATGCCTTGGGCGGGAATCCTCTCATTCCTTAGCCTTCCCTCCTACCGCAGGCGAGAGCAAAAAGACCAAAGGGCGTTGAGTGGAGAAGCATCACACAACGCCATAACCAAAAGGGAGCTGAGAGCGTCAAGTGGAGCAACATCACTCAATGCCATAGCCGGGAGGGTGCCAAGATCGTCAAGTGGAGCAACATCACTCAATTCCATAGCCAGGAGGGCACCGAGAGCGTCGAGTGGAGCAACATCACTCAACGCCAAAGCCAGGAGGGTGCCAGCGGGGGTAAAATTGAAATGAAGCCTCATAAAATAGCTGGGCGAGTGGCCCTCTGACACCTCCACTCACCCGAGGCGGCGAGTGCTCGATGGAGCTGGCACTCACCGCTTCTACTCGGCCCTGGGCAAGTGCGGGCCTTCCCTGCCCCACTCGTCCGGTACCCACCGAGCCCCTGGGGGGGAGTGCGAGCCCGCTTGCCCCATTCGTCAACTACCTGCCGAGAGCCAGGGTGAGTGCGAGCCCGCTTTCCCCACTTTCCCTTCACATTTCCCGCCCCCTAAGACTTGGGCTGAACTTGACCTCTTTAGCTTCTGCTCGCCTAACTCATCGATTACGGGGTTGTACAGTTATGATAATTTCAATACCCTTAACCCATAAGTTTGCATGAATATTCATATAAGTTAAGTTATTTTTGTACAATAACTGGTATACATGCATCACGTATAATTTATTAAATTACCTGGTAGATATATTACATATTGAAACTAGAACTCGGTTTCTTGAGGAGTTAGGACCCAAGGGGGATAGCTTGCACCTACTTCTCTCAAGCGAGAGCACCTGACCAGTTGCTTGGAACTAAGAGACAAACTCTGATCTGCAGCGAGAAGGTCTCGCCACACACTCAGAAGATCAAAGGGAGCTTCTCCTCCCTAACCAATGCTGAGTTGGGCACCTTAGTGGGCCTTGAGAGCACATACCGATCGAAGTCAGCCTTGGGGGGCAAGAAGAAGTTGCCCCCCCCCCTCCAAAGTGCTCATGGGAGTCTATTTATAGTTTCCCAAGTTTGGCCTCCAAATAACAGAATCTCGCCTTTTGGTTTTACTAAATGCAGCCCAAAACGGTCTTCCAACAACATAACTCCACTGTTTGGAGGGAATATTAGTAGACCTAAAGAGGTATCATGGGTTTGGTGAGTGATCGATGAAGCTGGGACTCTCCACTCGCCCTGAACCTAGGTCTTGCCCCAGGGGGCTACACTCGCCCCAAGATGCTTGTATCTCGTCGATGGGGGGGGGCTACACTTGCCCTAGGGAGATTTGATCTCTCCCATAAAGGGAGCTACGCACGCCCCATGGTTCCAGGATCTCACCCTTGGGGGCGTGTAACATTCCATTTCCGGCTAGACCCCTGGAAGTGGTTTTGTCATAACAGAACCTTAGGAAACCCAGGAATTGAAGATTATCGACAAAAATTTCGAGGCAAGGGGTGGTCACGCCCATGACCGACCCGTCATGCTCGTGACCTAGGGCGTGACCTCTTCGACGATCGTCGACCTCAGTAAGACGATCAACGAGCTCAGAAATTTCAACATGGGCCTGACACGCCCGTGACCGACCCGTCAGGCCCGTGACCTAGGGCGTGACCCCTTCGACGATCGTCGACCTCAGGAAGACGATCGTCGAGCTCAGAAATTTCAATATGGGCCTGACACGCCCGTGACCGGTCCGTCACGCCCGTTACCTTTAAATGGCGTTGAGTGAGCTAAGCTCACTCAACGTCGTGGGCTGGATGGCGTTGAGTGAGCTTAGCTCACTTAAAGCCATAAGCAGGATGGCGTTGAGTGAGCTTAGTTCACTCAAAGCCATAGGTTCAATGGCGTTTAGTGCACTGACTGCACTCAACGCCATCTGGTGTCGGCAAGAATGGCGTTGAGTGAGCTGAGCTCACTCAACGCCGTATACTGGATGGCGTTGAGTGAGCTTAGCTCACTCAACGCCGTAAACGGTCAGGCGGGATGGCGTTGAGTGCGTTGAGTGCACTCAACGCCATAAGCTGAATGGCGTTGAGTGCACTGACTACACTCAACGCCATTTGGTGTTTTCTGGATGGCGTTGAGTGAGCAGAGCTCACTCAACGCCATAACCTGGACGGCGTTGAGTGAGCTAAGCTCACTCAACGCCATCGTCTAAAAAGACATATTCCGGGTGGAGTTGAGTGAGCAGAGCTCACTCAACGCCATAATCCGGATGGCGTTGAGTGAGCTGAGCTCACTCAACGCCATAATCCGGATGGCGTTGAGTGAGCTGAGCTCACTCAATGCCATAGTCTGGAATGGCATTGAGTGAGCAGAGCTCACTCAACGCCGTAGCCTGATGGCGTTGAGTGAGCTGAGCTCACTCAATGCCATTATACTAAGACTTTTTTTTCTGGCATTTTTACTTCTAGCTGGGTGCTGGTTTAGCTGACCGGGCCGGTTCAGGAATGAGCCGTCTTCTCGAATAGGACCTGATAAGTTTTATTTAATTTAAGTTGACCAGTCATGCTGTGCCACGTGGACCACCGGTTTTGCAAACGGACGGTTGCGGCCATGGCTGAAAGCTTGTAATCACGGCCATCAATGGCATTTGATGCCATGACTCTTTCCCTTCCCTTGAAACTGCTGGATTCAACTCCTCTAAGGGAGAGGAGGAGTTTCTATCCCTCCTCCAGCTGTCATAGAGCCGTTTCAGCCCCCCTCCATCATGGCCGAGCCAAGCTTTTATGGGCCATTAACGGCCACCAGCTTTTGGCCGATCCCCCTCCTTGCCCAAGCTTTTAAACACCTTTAGTGGCCCAAGGGGAGTTTTTCCCAGTTGTTACCCGAAGTTTTCAAGCCTCCCCTTGCTGTTGAAGAATTTCCAGCGATGCCACCACCGCGCAAATGGTTTCCCGACGGTCTGCACGCCTCCAGCCCGCGAACAAGGTCCACCCCTCCCTCTTCTTCTGCGGATAGATCTTAGGACTCAATAGGATTGAGAACCGGACTCAACTGAGCCTTGTTGAAGCTTCCATTTTCATGGATTTTCCATGAAACCCGTGTTCGGGCTCGCCGGAAAAGTCCCTCTGGCGGCTGTGCCGTCGCCCGGCAACGACCACCACCTCAACGGAGGTGGTGGTGGCGGTGGCCGGCCAGGGAGGAGGCTGGAAGGCCGACGGCTGCTCTTGAAAATAACTCCAGGTCGGGCAAATCAGGGCCCTTGGCTGGAGGAAGAAGACGAGTCCAGAGCCTTTAGATCTTGCTTCAAGATCAGTGCCATGAAATTAGATTTTATTTTATAAAGCAATTTCTGAATGAAAATATCTGTCACTTTAGATAATTTAGGAAAAATACCTAGAGGCTCCTACAGGAAAAATAGTCAAAATTAATATTGTAGCTCTTTGAGTCTAGGAAATTTTAAAATTTGTTTCAAGCATTTTGGACCACTGGATAGACCTCAGCACTCAATTTGGTGAGGTCTACCCATAGGGCTGTCCTGACCTTAGAAAAATTCCCCACTTCAATCCAGTCATCAAAATGACTTGAAATTTGGGGTGTGGCCTAATATTACCTTTATCTAGATGCTATTTAAAGATTAGGATTTTTGGGAAATATTTTTCTATAGTGTTTAGAAAAAATCAATAATCCTAGCAAAATTTAATTAGATGGTTATATGACTTCCAAACCCTCCCAAATTTTGGTGAGTGGTCCCTGGGTTTATCATAAGGTTCTGGTAAAAATTTCATCTCATTTGGAGATGTCTTGATTAGGTTTGTGTCCAACCCTTGGTTGATCCTTATAGGATAATTTAGGATCAAACACCCCCTTGGTATTTGGGTGGTCATATCACCTCAACAGAGGCTGATATTTTGTCCAATGGCTGTTTAGGGCATGACACACCCTCTAAGGGAGTTTGGGGTGGTTTGGTGTAGGGTAGCCCTAGAACCCTAGGGAAAATCCCTTAATGGTGGTTTTTGGGATTGTGAAGGTCATGGGGTCAAATGACCTTGAACTAACTTAAAATTGGGTGGAGGGAACCATAGGGCTAGTATAGTTCTCTGGACAAAATTTTAGGGTATTTGGAGACAGCTAGGCCACCTAAAATCCTAACCCTAGTTTAGGTCACAAACCTTAATTTGAATTATTAAGCTGTCAAATGAACTTCAAATCAAGTAAAATTGGAGTAGGGTGATTTTCTAATTTAAATGGCCATGTTATAATTTTGTTGAGATTTTTGGGTTAATTTATACAGTACTTCATTTACAACCCTAGTTGTTCCCTAGATATTTATTTTGATGTTCTTGGAATTTCTGTTCACTGGAATGTTATGAAATCTTGGATTAGGGCATCTTATAGCATGTTATACCTTCTGTATTTCTCTTGGAAGTTTTATTTGATTATTTTGGGTAAATATTTCTTTAACGTATTAGTTGTGACATGGAGTCAAAAATACAAATAATGTCCAATTACTGTCTGACAAATTATGAAATTTGGTCAGTGGGTGTTTAAAATTATGTTAGTCACCCTGTAATTTTCTATGGAATTTTAGATGATTAAAAATAGTAACTCCTTCTCTATGCTAGGAAAAATCAGTATTTTACATTAAAATAGATTCAGAGCCCAAATGTTAGATAAAAATTATGGGACTTGGTTTCTGATGGTTTTAGGTCACCATAAAGCTTCTATAATTTTATTGGGATTTTTGGATACATATTTACAGTACTTCCTTCATAATATAGTAGAAATGACCTAAAATGGTAAATTAGGAAATATAGGCCTAAACACTTCTGGAGTTTCTCAAAACTTGGAATTACTGTTTAAATGCCTTATAGGATTTTTACTGATTTTATGATTATTTATTGTTGGCTCATTAGTGCACTTCATGTTCATACTAAGGCATTTGGAATCTTAGAATAAATAAATTAAATGCCCGATAAATAGAAAAATTTGGAAATATTGGTCTTAGCTATATTATGTCACGATAGACCTCCAGTAAATATTATAGGAGATTCGAAAGACAAATTGGAGTACCTCCCCTCATACTCCTCACGTATCTTAGGATGGTATGCATATAGTAAAACCACGGAAACTGAACTAGAGCGGATAATGAACTTTGAGAGATTGAATTTTTGGTAGTTGCTGGTTGGTTAGGGCAAGCTAAGTTAAGTTCATTATTGGAGGTCAGGATAAGTAGAGTGTGAGACTGGTTAAGGATAAGTGGCTTACGGGAACGACGAAAGATCGTCCACCCCGAATAGTAGTGGAAGAGTCTTAATACGCTAGGGCTAGATCTAAAGTAACTTAAAAAGGGATCGGGTAATGGGTATCAACCAATAACAATAAGTGCCTTACGAAAGGGAACGGTGGGCTTCAACTACCATCATAGTTCGTATTGCCCTTTGAGAGTCCTTCACGGGGAATACCAGGGGCAGTCCTGGGCTAACGTAAACTGTAGAAATAATAATCTAAAGAGCAACTAGTATAATTAGGGTCGCACACACATACACCTCGATAGCTAGGAAGGTAGAATAATTTGTTTGGTTGCCATTCAGACGGTAGCTCTGAAGGTAGATGCACGGATGGGACAGTCCGGGGAGCCGAGGGCTCGAGGGTTGGAGTACAGAATAAAGGTGGCGGGTCTTCGATATCTGATTGTCATTCACACCGACATCGGTACGTTGACTTGGCGGTGTTGGACACTTAGCCAAAGAAAGTCTGGTGGATATAGCCAGCAGTAGTACGCGGATACTCTAGGTTGTGTTCTTCTATGGGCGTACGGAAGGGCTAGGCCCGGTAGTGTGGATACCATCCTAGGAGTGGGGGGCCCGACCCACTGTCTCTGTTTGCCACTACGGAGGTTCCTGGGAGTGAAGCTAGCTTCCCGAATAGGGGGAACTAAAGGTCTGTGCGCATAGAGTCGTGTGCGTGAGTTGCACTTGCATGAATCATGGCATAACATATCACTACACTCATATTTGCATACAACCGACACCCCAACGTATAAATCGGTATGGGACTTTTTATACGATGGGAGCCTTGCAGAAGACCCCTTAACTTATAAGTTTGTATGGGCATTCATATAAGTTAAGGTTACCTACTTACTTACTTACTTGTTTACTTACTGTTCTCTAGCTGCCCTTTTTATACAATTGCTACTTACTACTTCTCTTCTTTACCACTTACTACCATAGAATTGCTAGTTGTTCTTTGTTCTTGATAGTTGTTAGAATAACTCCCCTATCATCTGCTTGATTATTCTCCACCTTTGTAGCTTCCCTTTCCTCCTCTCCTATCGGTGCTTAGGAGCCGTGGGGGGGGGGAGGGGTAGGGGATGATAGGGCTTAGTCTTTATGACTAATAGTTTTTGAACCACAACATTACATGAGCTCTGGATGGGAGACAGGGACCAGCAGTCCAGGGACCAGCACCAGCGGAGTACGGTGCGCATGGAGGTGGTCAGTCTAGCACCGGTGCACTTGCGACCAGCTCCATGAGTGATTAGTACCTTTATAGTTCTGCGATGAGTGATTTGTAGTGAGGACTCTGATGTACCGGGCTCGAGCCCGTTTATCTATATTTCATCTGAACCGTATCTTGCAGTAATTCTATTGTCTAGTTCCTGTTATTATCTACTGATGGACCGGATGTGATTTAACTTTTATACATTCTTCTGTGGACTTGTTTACATTTATGTATAATTACTTCTCTCTCTTGTGATCGAAAAGGGCCGGCAGAATTGGCGTTTTGTAGGGGCGGCCTTCCCGTGAGTCGGTGCCACCGCAAAGCGGTAGTTCTGGGCTAAGACCCCGGTATCGAAAAAGAAAAAAAAGGGGGTCTTACAGGGCGCACTTGCCCCAGGGATCCAGGATATCGCCCTTGGGAGGATGCACTCTGAAAGTGAGGGATAGATCTTAACTTTACTCTAGAGGGGGGTGAATAGAGTATTTTAAAACTTGATTTATTTTTATAGCGGATTTAAAAATTAATGATATATAAATATATAAAGAAAATGACCACAACACACAATAAAGAAAACAATCAAACACAGACAATACAAGAATTTATAGTAGTTCACCAATAAATCTGGGTACATCTACTCTTCTACCACCCTAGTAGGAATCCACTACAGGTTTTTGATCAGGTTCCCTGCCAGCAGAAGATCTATTTTTTAAGGGAGATCTTGCAACCCTTTGAGCTTTTGATCAGGTGCCCAAAAACCAAGCTTAAGTCTTTTGATCAGGTGACTAATGAACCAAGATATAACTGTTGGAACCCTATTATTGATTTTGGATAGGATTACTATTAGGATATTTAGTTTGACCCATTTTGTATAGTCTAGGTTCATATGTTATTTTCAGGGTTGTTGCTCCTTCAGAAGAATTCCAGCAGAAATGCAGTTAGTCGAATGCAAAATTCAGGTCGACGAAAGCTGAGCGCAGTTCGACGATCGCCGAGCTCAGCTCGACAAACTCAGAGTTTTAATTCTGAGTTTAGCTCGACAAACTTTGAGCTCCGGTCGACGAACTACAATCTATTCTCAGAAACTAAGCTCGACGAAAGTCAAGCTCAGCTCGAAGAACTCTAGGCTCAGGTAAACGAAATGCTTGCTGAGTTCGACTAATTCTCTGCAGTAGTTTAGTTAGTTTTGTTTACAGTAGGCAGAGCAAGTTTCGGGCTTAATTTCATGCTGATTATATTTTCAAGACTGAATTATTTAAAGTCTTAATTATAGACAGCCATGACTCTGATATTTAATTCTAAATATTCTAACGAATATAGTCATTTAGAGGCAACATTAAATATGAATTTATCATAGAGTTCAAGACTAATCTATTTTTAAGACAGTTACCATTCTCGGAAAATCTCTCAGACATTTTAGAATTGACTAATTCAAATGTTTGAATTCTTCTCTACACCTTATTTATATGTAAAGAAGATTGTTGCGTCAAGGTTACTCACTTAGAGATACTCACTCAGATATATAGACTTAGAGATACTGACTTAGAGACTTGTAGATCAACATATACTTTTACAGGATTAGATCTTCAGTCTCTGCTTGTGCAAAGTATTCATTTTCTCAGATACAAGAAGTCCTACACCCTGAATAAAGGACTCCCTCTCCTGATCATAAACTCTATTCAAATCAGGGGGATCTTTTTGCTTCAACATCCACTAGTGTTCTCAGAGATTCTTGATAGAGAAGACATCATCATCCTTTTTGTTTATTTTCATAAACTGTGTATAGTGTTTTTAACTCCCTTCAAAAAATATCCTTTTGGTTTCTAAGTCTCTTGAACAAAAGTCTTAAGTTGGTTTTTAGGCACCTGATCAAAAGCTTAAAAGGTTGCAAGATCTCCATTAGAAAAATTGATCTTGTGATGGAAGGGCACCTGAGCAAAAACCTATTGTTGTAGGGCTCCTGATCAAAAACCTGTAGCGGATTCCTACCAGGGTGGTAGAAGAGTGGATGTACATAGGTTTATTGGGGAACCACTTTAAATTCTTTGTGTCGTCTGTGATTGTTATTCATTTTATTTGTGTGCTGTGATTGCTTCTTTATATATATATATATATAATACTAGTTTTTAAATCCGCTATAAAAATCAAGATTTTAAAATACCCTATTCACCCCCCTCTAGTGTAAAGTAGATCTATCCCTCACTTTCAATTGGTATCAAAGGTTGGTTTTTTGGTTTTACATGCTAACACCTGAACCATAAGATCTGACAGATTTTACTTTTACCAAACAATCTATAATGGCACAAAATAAGGAATATTCAAGCACTAGACCACCTGTGTGCAACCTAAATAAGTTTGCACTATGGAAGGCAAGGATTAGGCTGTATATGAACTCTATTGATGAAGATATCAACAACTCTATCTTGATAGGTCCACCTCTACCAATGGCAATAACAAGTACAAGTGTTGTACCACGTCCAGAATTGACAAAAGCCCAGAAGAAGGCAAAAAATTATTGATGCCAAGGCTAAGAACATTTTAGCCCAAACAATGTCAGATGACATTTTCCAAGAGGTTGTTGAATGCTCTTCAGCAAGGTACATCTAGAACTCTCTCAACATAATGGTTGTTGGATCTACTGATGAGAGAAAGGACAGAAGATCCAACTTGATCTCTCAATATGAGAATTTCAAGAAGGGAGAATCTGAATCAGCTGCTGAGATGTATACAAGACTCAGTCTCATTATCAATGAGTTGAAAACCTTAGAGGACATCACATTGACAGAAGTCAATTATAAGATCCTCATGTGTTTCCCTAGCACATGGGATTCAAGGATCTGGCCAATCAAAGAAGCCAGAAGTTTAAATGAGATTACCACAGAAACACTATTGGGCAAGCTCAAGTCTTATGAGCAGCTCATCAGAATCAGAGAAGCTGAACAGAAGTCTTCACCCCCATTAAGGAAAGAGAACAATATTGCTTTCAAGCAATAGAAAAAGAATGAAAATATCCAGAGAATGAAGATCTTATAGGCCTCTTGGCTAAGAGATTCTAAAAAATTGCAAGAAAATACTTCAGGAGAAGATCTTCCAGAAATGATGACAAACCAAGGTATGATAAAACTCATACTAAAGAAATAGTTTGTTATGGTTGCAGGAAACCAGGACATATCCTTCCAGAATATCCTGAGAATAAGAAGAAAGACAAGATAAAGCAGAAAGACAACAAGAAGCACTCACAAAAACCCTCTTCCAGAGTGAATTTGATTCAGAATCTTCATGTAGCTCAAGTGAAGATGAAGATGAAGCAAAGGCTAAAGAAATCTGTTTGATGGAAATCAATGTATCATGCAACAATTCTGAGTCTGAGTCAGAATCTGAAGAATACTAGGTAATATCTTATTTTGATTTTACTTCAGATCAATTTAAAATAGATATCAAATTACTATGCAAAGATTTGATAAAATCTGAGAAGGAAATAAAACTTCTCAGAGAGAAACTAACTGAATTAGATAATCTTTCTTTAGGAAACCTTAAACTTAAAGAAAATTTAAAAATTGCTAATGAACAAATAGATTCTTTAGAAAACGAGTTAAATGAGGCTAAAAAGTTTGAAGAATTCCTTAATAGGAGAAGCATCAAACTGATGGATATCAACCTCATCTTATTAATAAAAATATTTTATCAACCCCTATAAACTTTATATCAGCTAAAGGAAAAGAAGTTCTACAAATTACAGATAAAATTACTAAAGTTTCACAAAAGAATAAATCAAAGCAAAATATAAATTCACAGAAAAATCATGTTCAACAAAATTTGTCGAACCAAGATCGACGAAATCAGTATTTTTCGTCGAACAGCGATCGACGAACTCTGAACCTAGAATTTGGGTATAACTACTAAACTGCTGGTGCTCGACAAAATCAATATGATTCATCGAATAGAGATCGACGAATGTGGAACGCAGAAAATGAATACTATCATTCTGTGAACCGAGCTCGACGAAATCAGTACTATTCGTCGAACGAAACTTGACGAAATAATTATAATCTGTCGAACCCAGTATTTAAAAATAGAAATTTTAATTATTTTCAAAACAATAATCAAAATAAAAATTGAAAAACCCCTTTACTCAGTGGATCATCCCTCCAAGGAGATATCATCGACTTGGTTATAAATATCAACCAGAGTGTTCTAACATTTCCAATTATCATTATGAAAGAAAATTATGACCCAAGGTAACCCGGGTCAAGAACACCTAATTTGGTATTATGTAGTTAAAGAACTATCCTACCACAAAGGAACAGTGGTATTTGAATAGTGGTTGCTCAAAACACATGACAGGAAGCAAGGCTAATCTAATGGATTTTAATGCAAAACTTGGACCAAAGGTCATCTTTGGAGACTCCAACTTTGTCCAGATAGAAGGCTATGGAAATTTCATGGTTGGAGCATTTACCTTCAAGAAGGTAGCCTATGTGAATGGTCTCAAGCATAACCTTATCTTCATAAGTCAATTATGTGATGAAGGTTGTCAGGTAACTTTTAATAAGTCTTTATGTTCAATTACTTCAAGTTTAAATAAAATAGTTTTAACTGGAATTAGGAAAGGTAACATCTACTTAGTTAATTTTAACTCTACAAAAACTGAAATCTGTTTATTTAATCAGTTTAGTAAAACTAATGAACTTTGGCATAAAAGGTTAGGACATGTAAACCTTATGACTATTACTAAACTATCTAAGGACAACCTTGTTAGAGGACTACCTTCTGGTTCTTACAAGAAGGAAGGACTATGCAGGGCTTGTCAATTACGCAAGCAAAGTAAAAATAGTTTTAAATCCATCTCTAAAAGTGATTCACCCGAGATTTTGTATTTTCTACATATGGACCTTTTTGGATCTATTACAGTACAAAGTTTGGGAGGAAAGTCATATACCTTAGTTATTATAGATGATTTCTCTAGATTCACCTGGGTATTCTTTCTAAAAAAATAAGTCAGATAACTTTAAAGTTCTTACAAATTTTCTTAAGAGCATCAAGATTGAGTACTCTACTCAGATTTCATTGATCAGAAGTGATCATGGCACTGAGTTTGAATCTCTTCTGATGCAAGAATTCTATGAGAAGGAATGTAGCAGACATTGTTTTTCTGCTCTTAGAACTCCTCAACAAAATGAGGTAGCTGAAAGGAAAAAATAGAACCCTAATCTAATCTGCTGGTACATTATTTGCAGATGCTCACTTGCCCCTATTCTTTTAGACAGAGGCAGTAAGCACAACAAACTATGTCCTTAACAAAAGTCTAATACATAAATTTAAGGGTGAGACTCCCTATGAAATACTTAAATCTAAGTAACATAAAGTAAATTATTTTAAAGTTTTTGGTTGTAAGTGTTATATTCATAATAATGACAAGAAATATTTAAGAAAATTTGAAGCCAAAGCTGCAGAAGGAATTTTCCTTGGTTACTATCAAGTTAGCAAGGCTTATATGGTTTATAACAAATCTACTCTTAAAATGGAAGAATCTATACATGTAACTTTTTATAAGACTAACATGTTTTACAAGGAGAGAAATATCTCTACTATAGAATCTTTTCAGGTACCAAATCTGTGTGAGAAAATGGATGATTTAATTCTAACACAAGAGGATACATTACATCCTTCTCAATAGATTGTTGAACACAGTGATGAAGAAAATCATGAGATTTATGTTGAACATATTGTGGCAAATGAAATTCCACTAGAGGAATTGGCACCACAAGCAGTTGAACAACCAACTCTACCTGTTGATCTTGTCACACTTAGGGATCACCCTACATCTCAAGTAATTAGAGACATATCAACTAGTGTTCAAACAAGGCATCAATTGAATCAAGATCAGATGCATGCTGGTTTTATCTCTCAGATTGAACCTCAATCCATCAAAGATGTAGAACAAGATCCCCACTTGATCATTATAATGCAAGAGGAACTCAATCAATTTGAGAGATGTGGAGTTTGAGACTTAGTTCCAAGACCCAAAAACTATCCAGTCATTGGTACCAAGTGGGTCTTTAGGAATAAGCTGGATACTCCATATATTATTGTAAGGAATAAGGCAAGATTGTTAGCTAAAGGATATTCACATGAGGAAGGCATATACTATGACCAGACATTTGCTCCTAATGCAAGATTGGAGGCTATCATGATATTTCTTGCATATGCAGCATTCAAGAAATTCACACTACATCAGATGGATGTGAAGAGTTCCTTTCTAAATGGAGAGCTCAAAGAAGAAGTTTATGTTGAACAACCACCAGGTTTTATCTCCCTAACTCACTCTTCTTATGTTTTTAGATATAACAAAGCTGTTTATGGTCTTAAACAAGCTTTAAGTGCTTGGTATGAGACTCTTGCTAGTTTTTTTAGAAAATAAATTTAGTAGAGGAATTGTAGATAAAACATTATTTATTAGACATCATAAGAAAAAAAAATTTCTAGTTCAAATATATGTAGATGATATAATATTTGGCACTACTGATTCAAAACTTTGCAAAAGTTTTTCTGACCTAATACATTCAAAATTTGAAATGAGTAGCATGTGTGAACTATCCTACTTCCTTAGTCTACAAGTGAAACAAACTCCTGATGGTATTTTTATATCCCAATCTAAATATGCTAAAGAGCTAATTAAAAGATTTGGGATGTCAGATGCTATAATATCCCTCAAACAACTAGACCCCTAGGTCTTTGTTTTGTCATGACTAGGTCATGACAAAACTATCAGAAGCTCTAGACTAAGTGGGCAAGGCCTAAGGTGAAAATCACCTTGGTCTGCCTATAGCACATCCTCAACATCAGATCTAAGGTCTGACTTTAGGGCTTCAACTTGACCCCATAACCCTACCACAACACCCTTAACACCTTGGGTAATCCATAGGGTCACTAAGGACCCATTGTGGGCAGTCAAAGTGGTTAAGTTGACCTAAGTCAACTCTAACCCTAAATGGGTCAAACTGACCTACATAGGATTAATTGACCTTACCTTAACCAAGTGGACCCCACCCATGCCCTCCTAACCCTAGGGTGAGGTCAATAGGTCACTAAGGACACATTGGGGTCAACTCTAGTGGCTAAGTTGACCAAAGTCAACTAAAACCCCAAAGTGGTCAAAGTGTCCTTCATTAGGGTTAAGTGACCTTCAAGGTGTCAAGTCAACCCTACCCATCCCTACCTAGACCCTAGGGGAGGCCAATAGGTCATCAAGGACCCATTGATGGTGACACAAAAGGTCAATTTTACCAAAGTCAACCCAAGGCTAAGTCAAGTCAAACTTAGCTCAAAAGAGGCTAACCCAAGCTCAAACCCACTTCCCCCACCAAAGCTGACCCATCCTTATTATTATTATGATTATTGGGGTGCTAATAGGCTGGAGGATAGGTAAGTTTCAGTTAGGATGTGCAGGAGAGAGAAAATTCCATCAATAGAGGAGGGAGAGAAAAGAGGGAGAAGGCCATTCATGGCTTAGGGCAGCCAAGGGCCACCCATTAAGGCTGGATTTAGTTAATCTGAGGAAGGGCAAAAGTTTCCAGCAGATTCCCGGCCAGAGGGTTGGCTCAGCCCTTCAGTAGGTTGAAACCAAAATTTGGCCTTTAATGGTCATTCATGGCTTTAGGAGTTAAACCCATTCCCATCCCAAATTGATCAACCTAAAAGCATCCCTGGACTCAGGGCTACCTTTTCAACACCTTACCTAAAGGATCCGGTCTACTTGGCTGTGCAGTTGCAGAACTCGGAAAAGCTTCACCTTCGGCCATGATAACTCGAAGATCAACTCGCCTCCAGCCCTCTAAGAAGGTCCTCTGTAACACCCCTTCCCGTTACGTGCAACATAGTAGAAGGTCCGGCCGGGGCCCCACACCATGTCTTACAAACAGGCGGATACGTTGCTAAGTAATACCAAATACGCATCCTATCACAGAGCATTCTAGCGGAAGATTAAAGGGTTGCAAGAATGAACTCAAACATCAACACAGAAGTCCACAGCTAAACCAAACATGCCATAATTAAACCACAAGTATGGCCTTAGGGCCTGTTACAAGTGTTTCTCTTTATACAAGAATGTAGCTTCCATACATCGGCACACAGGCCGGCAACACATAAGTTCTTACACGAGGTACAAAAATAGCCTTCGAGGGCTAACATGCAGCATCAACAGTTTAGGGTCTTCCACCCTCATCCCTGCTTTGCCCTTCATGACCTGCACGCAAAAGATCCACCAAGCAGTGGCAAACAAAGCAACGATCAGCATTTGGCTGACCATTTATAACGACCTTGTCCCTGGCACGGGACATCGGAATTCCTTCCCTGCAAAGCACTTATGCACAATCAAATGAGTATGCTTTGGCACATCACACTTGTACGCCCGTACAAGTCATCATTTATCACAAACGTTGGCACGATGGCCCGACGTTCCGTGCTCTCAGGGCACATTATCGGTGTACTGGAAAACTAGGGTCCCACCACCGTTCAGAGGTTCCAGACATGACGACAATTCGTGAGTATTCCAATCCTCCATGGCTCAAATAGCCGGAGCGATTCTCATTCTGTGATCCTAACAGGGCCTTAAGCACCCCACGGTTAGACAACCAGAACGCGGGTACAGATCAGCCTTTCCCGTAGTTCACATACATCAGACGTCGATCAGGACTGACACGGGTACAGCTTCACCTTGCCCGTTCGCCACACAGGCTTTTCCACAGTTGCAGCCCTACCGGCTCAACAAGTAGCATTCACAACTACAAGGGTTGAGATCACACAGCTTCAACCCATCCGCATACTATCCTGTTGCACCAAGATGTAGGTGTCCACCAAGAACAACACACGCATCACAATAATACAGAGTCTTGCTCTGATATGCATACAATCATCACCAATCCGGACCAACCTGTCCAGATGGGTTTCACACAGCATGCCTACCCGTACTTCTCGCTTCCGGGACTACTCCAACAAGAATCAAGGGATGGAGTTCAACATCCCAAGAGAATTCAACTCTACCTTTGTAGAGGATTCATGCATATGCAAAAAGGAAGGATTTCACAAATCCAAGGAGGAAGTCGTTACCCTTGGAGGACGCTTTGGAGCCATGGCAAGCACTGCTTGGAGCTCTGCCTTCCCGAATATGGCCTCTGATTGCGAATCCGAGCTTGGACGAGTTGGATCTCCCTCTCCTCCCTACTTCTTCTTCCTCCTTCCTTCTTCCTCCTTCCTCTCTCACTTAAGAAGATAAAGTGAGGAGAAAGTTGCTGGTTCGGGGTCTAAAAAGGGCTGGGAAAACTGAAGACCACCAGATCTGGAAAGAGGAAAACAAACGGTAGAGATTTGCAGAAAAGACGACTTTCAGCCCTGACTCATGGGTTTTCAATTGGCGCGAACCATATGCTATCACCTTACCACGCTGAAGGAGAACGCAGCCTAAACCGCTACCCGATGCATCACTGTACACCTCAAAACCATCTATGCCACAAGGTGTTGTCAAAATTGGGGTCGTAGTCAACTGACTCTTTAACGCTTCAAAAGCTCGTGCGCACTCGGGCGACCAAACGAACCTTTGTTCTTTCCGCGTTAGGGTAGTGAGAGGCAATGCTATTCTTGAGAAATTTTCCACAAAACGCCTGTAGTAGCCCGCAAGTCCAAGGAAACTCCTGACTTCGGCTACCGACAAAGGAACAGGCCACTCCTGCACAACAACAATTTTGGCAGGATCCACTGTAATGCCTTCTCCACTAACGACATGGCCCAGAAAAGCCACAGATGACAACCAGAAATCACACTCAGCAAACATGGCATAGAGTTTCTTTTCTCTCAGGGTTTGCAATACCATCTTCAAATGATTTGCATGCTCTTCTCTGGATCGGGAATACACCAGGATATCGTCAATAAAGACGATCACAAAGAGATCCAAATATTGCTTAAACGTTCGGTGCATCAAATCCATAAACACCGAAGGTGCATTCGACAAACCAAAGGGCATCACCGTGAACTCATAATGCCCGTAGCGTGTGCCAAACGCCGTTTTGGGTATGTCACTTTCCCGAACCCTCAGCTGGTAATAACCTGATTTCAAATCAAGCTTAGAATACACTGAAGATCCCACTAGCTGATCAAACAAATCATCGATCCGTGGGATCGGATACTTATTTTTCTCTGTCAGCTTGTTCAGTTCTCGATAGTCTAAGCATAGACGCAAGCTGCCGTCCTTCTTTTTCACAAAGAGAACCGGCGCACACCAAGGTGACTGACTTTGCCGTATAAACCCTTGATCTAGCAATTCTTGTAACTGAACCTTCAGCTCCGCCATTTCCTTTGGCGCTACACGATAGGGGGAACGGGCCACAGGTTTTGCACCCGGTACCAGCTCTATCGTGAAATCAATTTCTCTTTGGGGTGGTAACCCCGGAAGGTCTTTTGGAAACACATCCAGGAATTCCGACACAACAGGTACCTCATTCACACTAGCCTTTGGCTCTACCACTGCTACTAGCATGAAGAACAACTCGGCACCCTTTCTAACGGCCTTCCGAACTTGTAGAGCGGATATCAATATCTCATTTATCCCCTGCATGCCGCTAAACCTTATTTCTTGTTCGGTGTTCTGCCCCAACACAACTTCCTTAGAATTACAATCAATGCGAGCATGCTACTCTGACAACCAATCCATACCGAAGATTATGTCGAATTCCGAAATCGGCAGCACAAGTGCTTCCAATATGAAGTCCCAACTTCCTATTTTTCCTTCTACACACCCAACCTGCTCCGCGCACAAAACACATCCGTTAGGTTAGAGTACCTTCAAACTTTATGTCGTGCCTCGTAATGGCGCGCCAATGTGCACTACGAAATCCTTAGACAGAAATGAATGTGACGCACCCGTATCAAACAGTGCTCGTGCCGGATGATCCCAAATTAGGACGAAGCCTAACATAGCAACATCACAATAAAAACAAAAAACAAAGCAGCATTACACAAAGGGAAACGAACTCAGAGATCACGCGCACCTGTGACGACGTCGGCCTGCTTAATGGCTTCCTGTTGTCGCAGATTGAAAACTCGAGGTTACACTTACGAAGCAGAAGACTCCACCACCGCCTTCCCTTTTTCCGCATAGGACGCGCCCGGCTTCCTGTCACCTTTCGGAGGACTAACCCGACAGTTCCGAGCAAGATGTCCCGACTTGCCACACGTATAGCAAGTGCGGGATTCATAGCCCGATGACGTTTCCGAAGTAACCGATGAAGGAGCTTGCCCAGAACGTTTGGACTTCTTACCCCATTTCTTTCGAAATCCACTTCTCTCCGGACGCGGCGGTTTGAACTCCGGTTTTGCAACAACCAAAGGTCCTTTAGATTGTCCTCGCTTCAAATCTACTTCCAACGCCCTCGCGGTGCAGACCAGAGCTTGAAAGCCCGGATTCACGGAACTCGAGAGTAAATGCCGCAACTCATCCCGCAGTCCCGCATAAAATTGACTGGTCTTGCGCTTTTCCTTGGCAAAGATAGCGCCCGCATAATGCCCCAATCGCGTGAACTCATGAAGATACTCATCCACGCTGTTCTCCTTTTGAGTCAATCGCTGGAGCTCCAATTCCAAAGCAATCCGTTGGTGCAACGGCAAATGCTTGCCCAAGAACAACCGAGAGAACTCGTCCATAGAGACTCCCGACAACTGTCTGCCAGCCAAGTGGTGCAGTTCTACCTCATCCCACCAGAGCCGAGCTTCTCCTTCAAGAAGAAAAGTGGCTAACGTGACTTTCTGTTCCTCCTCAGCCCGAAGGGCGGTCAAGATGCGCTTGATCCGAGCAAGCCAATCCTATAATTGAGCTGGGGAACCTGCCCCGGTAAACGTCGGAGGATGAAAGCTCATAAACCGTTTCAGCTGTTGATCTGCGACACGCTGATCAACCGCAATGCCCACCGGTTCTTGACGCACTGCCACAAGAACGGGAGCCTTAGGCCGAGCTTGCCCTGTTTGCTGAGCATTCATCACCGCAAGTACCATTTCTACAATCAAACGTACAGTTTCAGCTGATGGAGGAGGGGTGGGCACCTCTGCCGGTGCCGCACTCTCAACAGAATGCTGAGGTTCTGACTAACCCGCAACACTTCGCGCCACCTATATGTGTCAAACCACACAATTCAGCGACAAGCCACACAACAAACAGTCAAAACAAACACACAAGTGTAACACACCAGTGTATTTCAAGCCTATGTGGACATGTTTGAGTTCAAATGTTATACACTCACACACGAGCTCGCCACCCCACAAAAGAATTCTACCACGAATTCAGAGTAGGTAACCAAGGGTGCTGATACCAAATTGTAACACCCCTTCCCGTTACGTGCAACATAGTAGAAGGTCTGGCCGGGGCCCCACACCATGTCTTACAAACAGGCGGAGACATTACTAAGTAATACCAAATACGCATCCTATCATAGAGCATTCTAGCGGAAGATTAAAGGGTTGCAAGAATGAACTCAAACATCAACACAGAAGTCCATAGCTAAACCAAACATGCCATAATTAAACCACAAGTATGGCCTTAGGGCATGTTACAAGTGTTTCTCTTTATACAAGAATGTAGCTTCCATACATCGGCACGCAGGCCGGCAACACATAAGTTCTTACACGAGGTACAAAAATAGCCTTCGAGGGCTAGCACGCAACAGCAGCAGTTTAGGGTCTTCCACCCTCATCCCTGCTTTGCCCTTCATGACCTGCACGCAAAAGATCCACCAAGCAGTGGCAAACAAAGCAATAGTCAGCATTTGGCTGACCATTTATAACGACCCTGTCCCTGGCACAGGACATCGGAATTCCTTCCCTGCAAAGCACTTATGCACAATAAAAAGAGTATGCTTTGGCACATCACACTTGTACGCCCGTACAAGTCATCATTTATCACAAACGTCGGCACGACGGACCGACGTTCCATGCTCTCAGGGCACATTATCGGTGTACCGGAAAACCAGGGTCCCACCACCATTCAGAGGTTCCAGACATGACGGCAATTCGTGAGCATTCCAATCCTCCATGGCTCAAATAGCCAGAGCGATTCTCATTCTGTGATCCTAACAGGGCCTTAAGCTCTCCACGGTTAGACAACCAGAACGCGGGTACAGATCAGCCTTTCCCGTAGCTCACATACATCAGACGTCGATCAGGACTAACACGGGTATAGCTTCACCTTGCCCGTTCGCCACACAGGCTTTTCCACAATTGCAGCCCTACCGGCTCAACAAGTAGCATTCACAACTACAAGGTGTTGGTACCCTAGATGTGATTTGGCTTATGTAATCCCTTTCCAGCCCCTCTTGATCCATATAACTATATATGATCATGATTAGGCCTTGTTCAGTTTCCCTAGGACAGTTTATAACTGACCTAGAGCTTAGGCTAGAAGTTCTAGATGTATTTTTGGTTAAGGCATTTTCCGTTCGACCATCGTCGAACGAGGCCTCGCGATCGTCGATCATTGGTCGACGATAGCAGGGCTATAGAATCATTGAAGTCAAGACAATTATCGTCGACCGATGGTCGACGATCTCAGAGCAAGTTTATTATGCTCTGAAGGTTGGTCGACGATCTGCCATCAGTAGTTCAACGATCGTGTTCTTGCTTCACGATATCTGTCTCGACAGATTCTTGCCTTAGTCGTCGACATCATGAGATGTTCGACGACATCTGTCTCGACAGATATTTGCATTAGTCGTCGACATCATGAGATGTTCGACGATATCTGTCTCGACAGATATTTGCCTTAGTCGTCGACATCATGAGATGTTCGACGATTTCTGTTTCGACAGACTTCTGCTTTTAGTCGACGATCTGTTAGCTAGGTCGACGATCATCGAACCCCTGTTCGACGATTATTGTCTGCCTTTATCTTTTTGTATTCATTCTATTCCTTGGTTTATTTCCAAGTGTTTTAGCTTATGGTTAGAGAATTTTCTGAAGTTGTTTTTTGCAGATTTATGGCTTAAATTCAAAATAAATTAATTACCAAATATGTCAAGCTTAAATCACGGGATTTCGTATTTGATAAAGTATTTTGTCCTATTATACAAAATATGTTGACTTTATCTTTCCAGGCTGTATTCTAGCCGTTGGCGCTGTATGCTATTTCCAAGTATGATAAGTCTTTATGCTGAGATATTTTCCCATTCATTTATTTCCTTATTGGGACTGACAGAGAGTTAATAGCTCATTCTATTCCTATTGCTATATTCTATATTGAGATAACCTGTCGCAGGGCTCGAGATATTCAAATCAATAGAGCCGTTTCAAGGGAAAAAGAGAAGATATATTTAAAAGAGATTTTTCTCTCAGCAGTGAAAAACAAGTTACAGATACAGAGAGATTTTTTCTCAGTGCTGCATTCTCTCAAGCATCTTCAGAGCAACTCTTCACCATCTCACAAAAAGAAGAAGAAAAGCTCCCCTGAAGAAAAAGCCCAGAGCAATTACTTTCATTCTCAAGTCTCCTGAGCATCTGCTTAGAGTTTTCAAGACTTTAGAAAGAGCTCCAGTTCTGCTTCAATTATTCCAGAATCTGAAGACCTGATAAAAATCAGTCTACAGATCTCTGAGGATTTAGTTTCAGTATATCTGAAACTCCTTCATCCTGAAGCAAAGGCTTTCCCTGGACTTTCACTGAGCCAGGGGGAGACTTTGATTCTTTAGAGAATCCACAAGTCTTCTCTAATCTGTATTTACAACAGAGAAGATAATCTAACCCTCTCAACCCCTTTGTAAAAGAGTTTGTTCACACCTCTTCAAAAGTGAACATTGGTGACAGGGCACCTTATCAACAACCTGTGGTTGAGCATCCTTATCAAAAGCTCAAAGGGTCTGTTTGATCTACCTGAATCAGATCATTGGTGGCAGGGCACCTTAGCAAAAACCTGTAGTGGATTCCTACTAGGGTGGTAGAAGAGTGGAGTACCTATTTAGAGGGAACCACTATATATCCTGTGTCTCTGGCTATCTTGTTTAATTGTCTATTCTGTGGCTATGATAGAACTACCTAGGATTGCTAGTTGCTGTGATAGGCTTATAGTTAAACTGAAATTTCAGTTAACTCTCTCACTTGTGCACTTCACTGTGTTAGGCTCTTAGGGTTCAAGTATCAGATTATTTATTCCGCAAATAAACTCCAAGGGAGCTGACTAGTTGTTCATAAAATTTGAATACTCTATTCACCCCCCCTCTAGAGTAGTTTACAACTTATCCCCTCACTTTCAATTGGTATCAGAGGGAGGTTGGCTGTTCATACAGGCTAACACCTGAGTTAAAAGATCCAGTGATAAGTTGTTTCCTGATACCATTCACAAACACTTTCACACATGGCCCAGTCTAAGGATTATTCAAGCACCAGACCTCCTGTATGCAACTTGTCCAAGTTTGGCATATGGAAGGCCAGGATAAGACTATACATGAATTCTATTGATGAAGATATCTTTTCTTCTATTTTGACAGGACCACCTGCTAGGCCTACTGCTGCTTCCACTTCTGCTGATCTCAGTGCTGTGCTACCACCTGACTACAATGAAACTTACAAGAAGGCAAAAGCAGCTGATGCAAAAGCAATGAACATCCTAGCTCAGACAATGTCTGATGAAATATTCCAGAAGCTTGCTGAATGTACCTCAGCCAAAGCTATGTGGGATTCCCTCAACCACATAGTTGCTGGCTCAGCTGATGAGAGGAAGGACAGGAGATCCAACCTCACCTCTCAGTATGAAAATTTCAAGAAGGATGATGCTGAAGACATTGACTCAATGTACACAAGACTCAGTTCAATAATAAGTGAACTGAGGTCTTTGGACAAGGAGATAACTTTGTCAGAAGTTAATGACAAGATCCTGATGTGCCTTCCCATCTCTTGGGACTCAAGGATATGGCCCATCAAGGATGGAAGAAACACTGTGGAACTCTCCACAGAAGCTCTGTTGGGAAAGCTCAAGTCATATGAGCAAACTTTAAAGAGCAGAGCTGCTGCAACTGAAGTAAAAACTCCTACACCTACAAAGAAAGAGCACTCACTAGCTCTTAAGGCTGCTGAGACTTCTAAAGGAAGTCAATCAAATGAGGAGTTACTGGCACTCATTGCCAAGAGGTTCTTCAACATGGGAAGAAGAGACCTTAGAAAGAAGTTCTCCAAGTATGAGGACAAACCAAGGTATGACAAGACTCCATCTAAAGAAGTCATCTGTTATGTTTGCAGCAAGCCTAGACACATTGCTCCAGATTGTCCTGAGAAGAAACACAAGGAGAAGAAACATGAGAAAGAGTACAGGAAGCACCACTCCAAGTCCTCCTCACACAAATACAAGAAGAAGGACAAGGGATTTGTGGCTGCTACCTGGAGTGAAACAGAAGAGGATACCTGCTCCTCTAGCTCCAGTGATTCAGAAGAAGAAGAAGAGAAGAAAGCCAAAGAGGTCTGCCTCATGGCTATGGATACCTGCAGCTCTCTGTCAGCTGCAGAGAATTCTGAAGAAGAAGGAGACAATGAAGAAGATCCTTCTATGGAAGACCAGGTAATCAACTCATTTGATTTCTCATCTCCTGAGTTCAAATTAAAATTTAAAACTCTATGTTTAGATTTACTATTATCTGAAAAAGAAATTAAGTCACTTAGATTAAAGATAATGGAACTAGACATGGAAAGTACTGAAATAATTAGATTAGAAAAGGAATTAGAAAGCTCAAAAGAAGAAGTAACATTCCTAAAATTAGAACTAGCTAAATCTAAGAGGTTAGAAGAAAAATTAAATGGCAGAAGCCTTAAACTATCTGAAATAACCAGTATGGCAAACACTAGGGTTGGTAATGATAAACTAGGCTTAGGTGCTACATCTAGTGAACCCATCCTCCTCACAAAGGAGAGATTTAGCACTCCAATAAAATTTATTTCTGAATCAGGAATAAAGAATACTGAGGAAATTGAAAAATGTAAGAAAATTCAGAATAAGATTAAGAAAGAGAACAGGAAGAAAAAATTTCTAGCTTTACAAAAATCGTCGAACATTAATCGACGATCGTCAAACCAATCGTCGAACGTCTATCGACGATCGCTGAACACCTTCACCAAGTATGATATCTTTGGTGCAGGAGATCGACGATCTCATATTGAGTCGTCGACCAGTGATCGACGATCTCATCTTGAGTCATCGACCAGTGATCGACGATCGTGAAATCCAGAACATAGCACTACTACAAATGATCGACGATATGGCTTGCGATCGTCGACCGTGGATCGACGATCTGGACTTAAGCTGGAAAATAAATTTCAAACTTCCAGAATTGCAAATCCCAATCACTACCCTAGGTTGTTTAATCCTTCAACTGAATGGATTATCCCACCTAGGAGATCACACCCTTTAGGATATAAATCTAAGCCTGCAAAATCTTTTATATCTAGCTTTTCTTTTGTGAAGAATACTGGACCCAAGGTAACCTGGGTCCACAATGTATAACTGTTATCTCTGCAGGTGAAGACCTATCCAGTCATACATGACAAATGGTATCTGGATAGTGGATGCTCAAAGCATATGACAGGAAAGAAGAAGAATCTGTCAGGGTTCAAAGCCAAGCTGGGACCAAAAGTTGTATTTGGGGATTCCAGCTGTGGACAGACTGAAGGGTATGGAAGCTTCACCATAGGAGCTGTAACATTCAAGAAGGTAGCCTATGTCTCAGGACTAAAGCACAACCTAATCTCTGTAAGCCAAATGTGTGATGCTGGGTACAAGGTATGGTTTACTGACACTGCTTGTAATATTGCTTTAAATAATACTGTTGTGTTAGTAGGTATTAGAATTGGTAATGTTTATGTTGTAGATTTTAACTCATCCAAATCTGAAATATGCTTATTTAATGAAGTAACCAGTAATAATACCCTTTGGCATAAGAGACTTAGTCATGTAAATTTGAAAAACATTTCTAGGTTGGCTAAATACAATCTTGTAAGAGGCTTACCTTCTTGCCCCTACAAGAAGGAAGGCCTTTGCAAAGCTTGTCAATTAGGTAAGCAAACAAGAAATAGCTTTAAATCAGTTAATAAAAGTGATTCTCCCAGGATTCTGTACTTGCTACATTTGGATTTATTTGGTCCTATTGTTGTACAGAGTCTTGGAGGAAAGTCTTACACTCTAGTAATTGTAGATGACTTCTCTAGGTTCACTTGGGTATTCTTCTTGAGAACTAAGGCTGATAACTTCAAGGTTCTTACAGATTTTCTAAAGTGTATACAGAGTGAGTATTCTACTCAGATTGCCTTGATCAGAAGTGATCATGGTACTGAGTTTGAGTCTCTTCTTATGCAAGAATTCTGTGAGAAGGAAGGTATCAAACATAGCTTCTCTGCTCCTAGAACTCCTCAACAAAATGGGGTAGTTGAAAGGAAAAACAGAACCCTAATTGAAGCTGCAAGTACATTGTTGGCAGATGCTAACATGCCTCTGTCCTTTTGGGCTGAAGCAGTTAGCACAGCTAACTATGTATTGAACAGAAGTCTGATACATAAACTTAAGGGTAAGACTCCCTATGAGTTACTTAAGCAAGTGAAACCTAAAATAGACTATTTTAGAGTATTTGGCTGTGTTGCTTTTATTCATAACAATAACAAAGAATACCTTAGAAAATTTGAGGCAAAAGCTTCAATGGGAGTTTTTCTAGGATACTCTCAAGTAAGCAAAGCCTATAGGGTCCTTAATAAATCCTCTCTTAAGATAGAAGAGTCTGCACATGTCTCTTTTGATGAGACAGTCATGTATTATAAGGAGAAGGACTCTTCCTCTAATAGTACAGTGCAAGTCCTAGGAGTAAGTAAGGATTTGGAAGGTTTGAGACTCACACAGGAGAATCATCCCCAACAAACTCCTCAGGTTGATTCTTCAGATTCTGAATCTGATGTAGAACTTTTAGAAGTTAAAGCACCTGCTCCAACAGTTGATCAAATTCCACATGAGGAATTAAATCCTGAAACTGTTGAAGATCAGATCATTGTTTAACCTACTGATCTTATCACACTTAGAGATCACCCTGTATCTCAAGTAATTGGAGACATTTCAGTAGGAGTCCAGACAAGACATCAACTTAACAAAGATGTGATGTTTGCTTGTTTCCTTTCTCAGGTTGAGCCCCTAACCATTAAAGATGCTGAGCTTGATCCACACTGGATTATAGCCATGCAAGAGGAACTTAACCAGTTTGAAAGATGTAAAGTTTGGACTTTGGTTCCAAGACCAAGAGGCCAACTGATCATAGGCACCAAGTGGGTGTTTAGAAACAAGCTTGATGCCCAAGGCATAGTAGTTAGGAATAAGGCTAGGCTAGTAGCTCAAGGCTATAGACAGGAGGAAGGCATAGATTATGATCAGACTTTTGCCCCTGTAGCTAGACTAGAAGCCATTAGGATTTTCCTAGCCTATGCTGCCTATAAGAGATTTAAGGTCTTCCAAATGGATGTGAAGAGTGCCTTCCTCAATGGAGATTTAAAGGAAGAAGTGTTTGTTGAACAACCACCAGGGTTTGTTTCATCAACCTTACCCACTCATGTGTTCAAACTCCAAAAGGCTCTATATGGACTTAAGCAAGCTCCTAGAGCTTGGTATGAGACCTTAGAAAATTTCCTTCTAGAACACAAGTTTGTGAGAGGTGTAGTAGATAGAACCCTATTTATTAGACATCATAAGGACTCACAACTGTTAGTTCAAATCTATGTAGATGACATTATATTTGGCTCCACTGATCCCAAACTATGCAAGAGGTTCTCTGAACTAATGCACTCCAAGTTTGAGATGAGCAGCATGGGTGAGTTATCCTATTTCCTTGGTCTCCAAGTGAAACAGTGTGTTGATGGTATCTTCATTTCTCAATCAAAATATGCCAGAGAGCTGGTTAAAAGATTTGGAATGTCTGATGCTTCATCAATGAGCACACCTATGGCCTCAAATGCAGTTATTGATTCTGATGTCAATGGCAAGTCTGTTGATCAAAAGAATTATAGAGCCATTGTTGGTTCCCTGCTGTATTTGACTGCAAGTAGGCCTGACATAATGTTTGCTACATGCCTATGTGCTAGGTTTCAGGTCAACCCAAAGGAATCTCACTTAACTCTTCTCAAGAGGATCTTGAGATACCTTAAGGGATGCCCTAACTTAGGACTGTGGTACCCAGCTGAGTCAGGATTTGAATTAATTGGATATTCAGATGCTGATTATGATGGTTGTAGAGTTGACAGGAAAAGCACCTCAGGGACCTGTCAGTTCCTGGGAGAGAGACTTGTCTCTTGGTTTTGTAAGAAACAGGCATCTGTGTCTACTTCAACTGCTGAGGCTGAATATATTGCAGCAGCTAGTTGTTGTTCACAGATCCTGTGGATTCAAAATCAGCTAGTGGATTATGGGTACACACACTCAAAAACAAAAATTCTGTGTGACAGTACCAGTGCAATATCAATTGCTCAAAATCCTGTGCACCATTCCAGGACCAAGCACATTGAGATTAGACATCATTTTCTGAGAGATAATGTGGAAAAGAACAAGATAGCAATGGAATTTATATCCACAGACCTGCAGAGAGGAGATATTTTCACTAAGCCCCTTGATGAACAAAGGCATTTGTTCTTCCTGAACCAGCTTGGTATGATTAATGGTTTAGAGTAGTGAAAATTTGGATAGATTTGTTTTCTGTCTAAAATCGTCGAACGACTGCTCGACGATCTTCGACCAGGTTAGGTATCTATCGTCGACCAATGGTCGACGACAGATCGTTTTTGTAGTAAGGCAGAAATCGTCGATCAACTGGTGAACGATCTCTCCTTAGGTATCTATCGTCGACCAATGGTCGACGACAGATTTTCTGTGCTGTGTGGAGAATCGTCGACCAACATATATTGATCGACGATCGTGGTGATTGCTTGTAGTCGGTCGATGTTTAACGATGAGTCAAATATTGACTATCGCCAGTCATTGTTCGACGATCGATTTTGTTCCGGGTTCGACGATCGCAGATTTATATCTGATAGTCGATTTAGGTCTGGAGATCGTCGTTCTTCCGCTCCGTCTTTTCATATTCCATCTTCTGGCTTAGAATTCGCTCTCAAACTCTAATCCCGCGCGATTCTCTTCTCCCCTGCCTTGCATCTCGATTCTCTATTCTCTCTTCAATCCAATGGCGATTCCTTCAGCAGTTCTCTTCGGGATGAAGTTCGACACTGGATTCTGTGTCGACTTCGATTCCTTCAGTCGATGTGATCAACCCATCCAAGACATTCTGCAGCTGTGTGAAGATCAAGGCCTAAAGAGATTTATGTCATTCTCACCGAAGATTCATATTCCAGAGATTCGAGAATGGGTATATACTTCGTCCTCCAGCGACGAAGCCATGACTGGAAAGATAAATGGAGAGGAGGTCATTCTGACTCCTGAAGTTCTGACTGAGCTGTTTGGACTACCAACCGGTACTGAGGACTATGAGCAAAATACAGAGGAATATGGCCACATGCTAACTGTGATGGGCCATGCTGAGGGTATTCCAGCTAAGCTGCTGAAGATCAATCTGTCTCCAGAGTATAAGTTTCTGGCAGACCTGGTGGGCAAGGTCGTTTTGGGAAAACACTCTGCTCACGACAACATCAACAGGCAACAATTTGCCTTAATGTCAGCTTTGGTGAATAAGACGCAGATAGCCTGGGGAAAAGTTCTGTTTGAACTGATAAGGAGAAAGAACAACCAGAAAGAAGTAAACCTTGCCAGGGTGTTGGGTGTGTTTCTGTATGTGAAAGCACCCCTGCTGCTTGTTTCTGCACCCTCTGCAGTCAACGCCAGCAAGAGGTTGGACCCCTCTCTGTTCAAGAAATCCCAGAGAGTCATCAAGAAGTCAGCCAGGGTTGATCCTAACCCTCCATCAGACACAAGGGCTGATTCAGCCACTCTCCAGCTTGCTGGGGAAGGCTCAGTAATCCCTCCATCCTCCCTCTTTACCCCTGCATCCTCATCTCCTGCATTACCCTCCACACAATCTGCAGTGCCACCACAACATGAATCCCTACATGCATCTCCCATCCTACATGCACCTCCACCCCAGTCACCCACACCACAACATCTGGCAGCCTCAGCCAGTGTTGACATGGTAACTGCTACCATCCTCACACACCTCTCTCAACATGAATCCCACACTCATGTTGATGATCCTACTCCACATGATTCATTTGATCATGTGGCAGATCATACTGCTTCCATTCCATCACCACCTCAATTTGCATCCCACAGTCATCCATCCACCTCCACACCCTCAGCATTTCAGATAACTCCTGAATTGCTTGCACATATTGTAGAGCTCATCACTCCATCCATCCAAACCATGATTGAGGCTGCCAATGCCCCTCTCATTGCATCCATCAATGCCCTTACTAAAGCCATCAAATCACTTCCACCCTCTGCTGAGCCCTCTTCAGTAAGATGCATGACTCCAATCCCCACTAAAGTCATGCAGGGGGAGAGGTCTGTTGAAGTGGTCTCAGGTGATGCCTTGACCCTTCAGGACAATTCTTCCCTTTCCCTTCCAGCAATTGTAGAAGAACCTCAAGAGCCTCCAGAGGAAGCTATTCTAGAGAAAGAGTCTCTGATGAAAGATCCAGAGCAACCAGAAGGTAAAACACTTCCTCTAAAGGTTATAATCAGGACTTTAAATTGATATCTTTATCTAACAAAGACATTCACTCCCTAGTGAATCTAGCTTCTGATGAAGAAGTCTCTGAGAGAGATAATGAGGAAGTCCTCATGGACTTGTGTGAAAAAGTTCCAATGAACACTACTGACTCAGAAGTAGTGGTTCAACAACTTGAGAATGCTGATGCTGCTGCTGCTGCTGCTGGAGAAGCTGAGGCTGTGCAAGACTTACTAGAGAATGCCTCCAAGATGACTGAAAAGGAATCAAGCTCAGGTACTCTAAACCTTGAACAATATATAGCTTTTGTGGCTGAGAATATTGCCTCTGAGTACATTGAAGAGTTGGCTAAATCTCATATGGTTTCCCTAGCCATCTCTCTAGGAAAAGCATCTGCCCCTACAGATACAGTCATCTTTTCTCCACCTATCCTTACCTATCCTCTATCCATTCCTTCTATTGCAGAACTAGTCCCCAGGATAGTTCCTGACTTGTATCCTGAATCAGAACTCTGGAAGAGATCTCCAAATGTTGATCTGAATGCCCTCCTTGAGCAAGATGCCATTGAGGAAGCAAGAGAAAAGGAAGAAAGAGAGAAGCAGGAAAAAGAAATAGCTGAACCTGCTGTAGCTGCCAAGGATATCTCAGAACAAGACTTTGATGATTATGCTGGCAGAACCTCATCCTACTCCTCTGATGATGATGATTCTGAGGATTCTGATAGCACCCAGAAGAAGAAAAAGGCTGTATCCAAGAAAAGAAAAGCATCTGCTCCTCCTACTGCTAATCCAGACAAGGATATTCCCTATTTCATTCTGAAGGGAATTGATCCCAAGAGCAAAGAATTTCAACCATGGATGAGACTCTCAAAGAATCAGACAAGAGAGAAGAAGAGAACAAAAAGATATGACACTCCAATTCAGAAATTCCCCCCCAGAGGTCCTCCTTCACCTCCTGGTGCTGGAGCCTCTGGAAGTCTCTCTTCTGCCCCATCTGCAAAATTAGCCAGTTCTAACACCTTTCAGTCCTACCAGAGAAGGAGTAACCAAAGCCAGGGAGGCCAAGATGTATCAGGACAAGGAAGGAAAAGAAATGAAAATGTTCCCATGGAACAAATAAAGGAGATGACATTTCAGCAACCTACTTTCTCTCCTCCTCCTGCTCCTAAAAAGAAAGTTCCAGAATGGAAACCTTCTCCTCCCAGGAGAGGTCCATCCTCCACATCAAGGAAACCTGCTGCTTCTGAGACAGTTGAAATAAAAGGAAAAAGAGTGGTCTATTCAGAGAAATCCCACAAGAAGTTCATTGAACTTGCACCTCCAAGATCTCTATATGCTGAAACTGATCCTAAGAAGGCTGCACAGATTCCTCTTGACTCAAGCAAATTAGCCACAGCTCTTCAAAGGAACATGGAGATTGCAGCTCAAGCTGATACTGACAGACCACCCTCTCCATCAGATATGACTGAAACTGAAAGAATTGCCTCTATGGCAAGATTTAAGGAATCTATTGCACTGAGCATGATGGAGAGAGCCAAAGCTCAAGGACTAGACCCTACAACATATACAACTATGTCTGAATTCAGAGAAAAGGAACTCAGCAAAATTCAAGTCAACTCTGAAATTTTTAATACTGAAGAATACATGAAGTTGCACCCTGCTGCAGTTCTGCCAAGCTATGCTGAAAAGAAAATTATTGGTGAACATGACCTATATGCTATCCAAAAGACAAGCAGCAAATCCAAACAGAGAAATTATTTTCAAACCAGCTGTAATCCCTAAGAACTCATCTGATGCTAAAACCTCTGATAAATCTGCTTGATACTTTATAGTTCTGCTGATTTATGTTTTTATGTTTTTTTGTGGATTGCCTGTGATTTAAATTTTTGGTTAATCTCTGCTTTTGTTATTGTGTGCATTAGTTTTTAGATCGGATTGGATAACATAACCCAAATAGGGGGAGATTGTTGGTACCCTAGATGTGATTTGGCTTATGTAATCCCTTTCCAGCCCCTCTTGATCCATATAACTATATATGATCATGATTAGGCCTTGTTCAGTTTCCCTAGGACAGTTTATAACTGACCTAGAGCTTAGGCTAGAAGTTCTAGATGTATTTTTGGTTAAGGCATTTTCCGTTCGACCATCGTCGAACGAGGCCTCGCGATCGTCGATCATTGGTCGACGATAGCAGGGCTATAGAATCGTTGAAGTCAAGACAATTATCGTCGACCGATGGTCGACAATCTCAGAGCAAGTTTATTATGCTCTGAAGGTTGGTCGACGATCTGCCATCAGCAGTTCAACGATCGTGTTCTTGCTTCACGATATCTGTCTCGATAGATTCTTGCCTTAGTCGTCGACATCATGAGATGTTCGACGACATCTGTCTCGACAGATATTTGCATTAGTCGTCGACATCATGAGATGTTCGACGATATCTGTCTCGACAGATATTTGCCTTAGTCGTCGACATCATGAGATGTTCGACGATTTCTGTTTCGACAGACTTCTGCTTTTAGTCGACGATCTGTTAGCTAGGTCGACGATCATCGAACCCCTGTTCGACGATTATTGTCTGCCTTTATCTTTTTGTATTCATTCTATTCCTTGGTTTATTTCCAAGTGTTTTAGCTTGTGGTTAGAGAATTTTCTGAAGTTGTTTTTTGCAGATTTATAGCTTAAATTCAAAATAAATTAATTACCAAATATGTCAAGCTTAAATCACGGGATTTCGTATTTGATAAAGTATTTTGTCCTATTATACAAAATATGTTGAATTTATCTTTCCAGGCTGTATTCTAGCCGTTGGCGCTGTATGTTATTTCCAAGTATGATAAGTCTTTATGCTGAGATATTTTCCCATTCATTTATTTCCTTATTGGGACTGACAGAGAGTTAATAGCTCATTCTATTCCTATTGCTATATTCTATATTGAGATAACCTGTCGCAGGGCTCGAGATATTCAAATCAATAGAGCCGTTTTAAGGGAAAAAGAGAAGATATATTTAAAAGAGATTTTTCTCTCAGCAGTGAAAAACAAGTTACAGATACAGAGAGATTTTTTCTCAGTGCTGCATTCTCTCAAGCATCTTCAGAGCAACTCTTCACCATCTCACAAAAAGAAGAAGAAAAGCTCCCCTGAAGAAAAAGCCCAGAGCAATTACTTTCATTCTCAAGTCTCCTGAGCATCTGCTTAGAGTTTTCAAGACTTCAGAAAGAGCTCCAGTTCTGCTTCAATTATTCCAGAATCTGAAGACCTGATAAAAACCAGTCTAGAGATCTCTGAGGATTTAGTTTCAGTATATCTGAAACTCCTTCATCCTGAAGCAAAGGCTTTCCCTGGACTTTCACTGATCCAGGGGGAGACTTTGATTCTTTAGAGAATCCACAAGTCTTCTCTAATCTGTATTTACAACAGAGAAGATAATCTAACCCTCTCAACCCCTTTGTAAAAGAGTTTGTTCACACCTCTTCAAAAGTGAACATTGGTGACAGGGCACCTTATCAACAACCTGTGGTTGAGCATCCTTATCAAAAGCTCAAAGGGTCTGTTTGATCTACCTGAATCAGATCATTGGTGGCAGGGCACCTTAGCAAAAACCTGTAGTGGATTCCTACCAGGGTGGTAGAAGAGTGGAGTACCTACTTAGAGGGAACCACTATATATCCTGTGTCTCTAGCTATCTTGTTTAATTGTCTATTCTGTGGCTGTGATAGAACTACCTAGGATTGCTAGTTGCTGTGATAGGCTTATAGTTAAACTGAAATTTCAGTTAACTCTCTCACTTGTGCACTTCACTGTGTTAGGCTCTTAGGGTTCAAGTATCAGATTATTTATTCCGCAAATAAACTCCAAGGGAGCTGACTAGTTGTTCATAAAATTTGAATACTCTATTCACCCCCCCTCTAGAGTAGTTTACAACTTATCCCCTCACTTTCACAAGGGTTGAGATCACACAGCATCAACCCATCCGCATACTATCCTGTTGCACCAAGCTGCAGGTGTCCACCAAGAACAGCACACGCATCACAATAATACAGAGTCTTGCTCTGATATGCATACAATCATCACCAATCCGGACCAACCTGTCCAGATGGGTTTCACACAATATGCCTACCCATACTTCTCGCTTCCGGGACTACTCCAACAAGAATCAAGGGATGGAGTTCAACATCCCAAGAGAATTCAACTCTACCTTTGTAGAGGATTCATGCATATGTAAAAAGGAAGGATTTCAAAAATCCAAGGAGGAAGTCGTTACCCTTGGAGGATGCTTTGGAGCCATGGCAAGCACTGCTTGGAGCTCTGCCTTCCCGAATATGGCCTCCGATTGCGAATCCGAGCTTGGACGAGCTGGATCTCCCTCTCCTCCCTCCTTGTTCTTCCTCCTTCCTCCTTCCTCCTTCCTCTCTCACTTAAGAAGATAAAGTGAGGAGAAAGTTGCTGGTTCGGGGTCTTAAAAGGGCTGGGAAAACTGAAGACCACCAGATCTGGAAAGAGGAAAACAAACAGCCGAGATTTGCAGAAAAGACGACTTTCGGCCCTGACACGCCCTGTGACACGCCCGTGTCACAGGCCATGTCCCTTAAGCAGCCCTTGAGCGGCAAAGAACCGCCTCACCACACGGGTTGAACATGCCCGTGACCACCTCCTAACCTGACACACCCTGTGATACGCTCGTGTCACAGGCCGTGTTGCCTCTCTCGACGACTCCCGCCGATAGTCGAGATTACTCTCGCCGATCGTCGACATGATCTCGGAGATTGTCGAGAAGGACACGCCCTGTGACACGCCCGTGTCACAGGCCGTGTTGCCTCTTCTCGTCGATCGTCGATCACGATGCTCGATGATAGTCGAACGCGTGACCTACAGTTACCCGAGGAGGACACGCCCTGGGAAACGCCCGTGTCTCAGGCCGCGTCACTCCAAAAACGCCCGAAACCCAACTTTGAAATTTACTCGAGACCAGCTCGAGTTTTTGCTTGACACGCCCGTGTCCCAGTCCGTGTCACTTGGCCTGAACACCAAAACTGGGTTTTGGGGTATTACGTCCTCCCCTTTTCCTTCTTCCATGGGTAGATCATAACAACAGTTAGGGCCAAGATTCGGGCTCAATTGAGCCCGATCAAGAGAAGCTTTCTCCTGGTTTTTCCACAAATTTAAGCTTGTCGGGACCGCTGAAATCCGCCCCTTCGGCGGCTGTGCCGCCTCCTGGCGATAGCCACCACCTCAACGGAGGTGGTGGTGGTGGTGGCCGGCCAGGGAGGTGGCCGGATGGTTAGGAAAGTGGGTTGGAAGTTGCTCCAGGCGTGCTGGATCGTGGCCTTCGGTTGGAGTAAGAAGACGATCCAGCCACCCTTGGATCCTGCTTTAAGATTCGTGTTAGAGATGAATTAAACTATAGGATATATTTTCATGTTATTTCATTTCTGTCACAGAATTTGCAATTAATGTTACTATTTATTAAAAATATCTTGAGTCTAGATCAGAAAAAGTGGTCAACATATAAATTGTAGCCCTATGAGTCTACTTTATTTTAAAATTAAATTGATTCAATTTGGACAATTGGTTTGACCAGGGCACCCATTTTGGTGGGGTCTATACCTAGGTCTAGATAGAGATTAAAATGTGTTCCCCCACTTCATCCCTTGTCCAAATTACTTGAAATTTGGACAGTGAGTCATCCTTATTGATGCCTAGGTTCTGCCCATAAATGAAAATTTTTGAGGACAATTTTTCTATAGTTTTTGAAATTATTTAAATACCCTAGGGTAAGTTAATTAAGGGACCAAATGACCTCCAAACCCTCCCAAATTTTGGTGAGTGGTCTTTGGGGTCATCATAAGGCTCTAGATAAAATTGTATCTCATTTGGAGATGATTTGGATTGAATTTTTGCAAACCCTAGCCCTGCCATAATAAGGGTATTTAGGTCAAAAGTGCACTTTGAGTTTTGAGTGGCCAAATCCCCTTAACAGAGGTTGAAATTTGGGCCACTAGTTTGACATGACATTTAACACCCTCATATGGGTTATGGGGATGTTTGGGGTAGGATTGCCTTAGGTCCCAAGTTCAAACCCTAGGTTAGGACTTTGGGGGTTTGAGAAGGGCATGGGTCAAATGCCCTTGTATGGACTTGAACTTTTGTGGGAAGGATACTAGGGTAGCTAAAGTCCCTTGGTAAAAATCTTAGAGTATTTGGAGATAGATAGACCCCTAAAAACCCTAACCGTAGTTTAGGGCACAACACTTGTATATGCAAGATAAGCCACCAAAACTTAATGAACATTTGTGAGATTTGGGTAGTGTAGTCATATGTTTAGTATGAGTCTTTGGAAATTTTAATGGGAATTTTGGAGCAATTATTTTTGTACTTCCTTTGTTATGCAAGTGATAGCCCTTAATGGATTATTTATTATGTTTGACCTCCCTAACCATAGGAAATTTGTGTAACTTGGGCATGCGGTGTTTTGGCTTATTAGCTTCACACATAAATTTTATTATAATTTGTAGATGCATATTTACAGTGCTTTCTTCACAAGCTCATAAAAATGGAAACTTGTTCAATAATCTATTCAGAGCTCTTTATTTGTTGTAAAATTGTGAAACCTGATCAGTAGTGTTATTAGATCAATACCTTCATGAGAAAATTTATTCACAATTTTTGGATGTATAATTTCTGTACTTACTTCATTAACATATGAAAATGGAATATGTTTCAAAATAAAATTTAGAGTTCTTTATTTACTGGAAAAATTTGGAGATCTTGAATTTACAGTAATGTAGATGCCTAGTAATTATCTTAATTTTGTGATGCATCTTGCATGACTGAAAAGGGTACTTCATGTTCAAAATTAGGGCATTTGGATTACTTAGGAAATTAAATAAATTATCAGATAAATTAGGAAAATTATTAATTTCTTGATTTAGGCTAAACATGTCATGATAGACCCCTAATAAATATCTTAGGGCTTTTGGATGAGTATTTGGTGTACCTTCCATTGTATACATCATATAGCTTAGGATGGTCTGCATTTAGTAAAACTGCAGAAATCATGATATGGTGCAAAATGAACCCAGAGAGTTGGAATGTTAGTGTATTGACTTGGTAAGTGGATAGGGTATACCATTGGAAGTTGGGAATAGTAGGTAGTAGAGTGACCTAAATTTAGGTGGTGCTCAGGATCGACGAAAGACCGTCTTCCCATGGAGAGAGACAAAGAGTCAAATACATTAGGATAGGTCCAGAGTAATACTAAAGGGATCGGGAATCAGGTTTTAACCAATAACAATAAGTGACTTGCGAAAGGGAATGGTGGGATTCAGCTACCATCATAGTTCCTCGTGCCCTTTGAGAGCCCTTCATGGGGTATATCGGAGGCAGTATTGGGTTAACCTAAACTGTAGGCCTAATAAACTGCAAGAGTAATTAGTATAACTAGGGATTCACTTTCACTCACCTCGATGCCTCAGGACGTAGGTTGGATCACTCGGACAGTAGGCTCGGTGGATTTGGTGATGGGCAGGTTGGCTCGGCGAGCTTTGGCTCGATTGTTGGTTGTGACGGATGGGATAGTCCGGGGAGCTTAGGCACGGTGGTTGATTGTGACAGACGGGATGGTCCAGGATCCTTGGATCGATAGCTGTTACATAAGGTTGCATGTGCATAAGGCATAAGGTGGTGGGTCTTTGGTATTGGAGGGTCGATGCACTGACGCCAATACGTCGACTCGGAAGGTGTAGTTTAGCACTTCGCCAAATTAAGTCTGGTATACCAGCCAGCAAGAGTACGCAGGAGCTCCTCTTTTTGCACCAGCGTTGAGGCATACGATAGGTCTGACTGGTAGTGCAATTGCCGGTTTAGAGGTGGGCGAGGCCCAACCCACCGCTTCTGTTTGCCACTACGGAGGTATCCTGGGAGGTTCGGCTCCATAAAGGGGGAACTAAAGGTTTGTGTACAAAGAGTCAATTGGGTGAGTTGCACTTGCATGCTCACATCATGGCATAATTGCATTTCATAGCATAACCATTGCATATAACCCATACACCTATTGTATAGAGTGGTATGGGACGCTTTATATAATAGGCCGTGCAAAACGACCCCTTGGTTTATAAGTTCGCGTAAGCGTGTTTATAAGTTAAGGTTTTTTATTCAGGAAATATATGTGTATGCTTGCTAGAAAACCGACACCCTATCGTATAAATTGGTATGAGAATTTTTATACGATATGAGTCTTGCAGAAGATCCCTTAGCTTATGTGTTTTCATATAAGCTAAGATAACTTATTTCTTGTTCAATTTCTTCTTACTCTTATTATTGCCCTATATATGCTCATAGAATTGCTAGATTAATTCTCCCGTCACCTGTACTTGTTATTCTCCACCTTCATTACCTCTCCTTTCCTCCTCCCCGCTCGGTGCCTAGGAGCCATGGGGGAAGGGGCAGGGGATGACAGGACTTAGTCTTTTCGACTAACAGTTTGCAAACCACATCATTTTAGGGGACAGTAGAGCCCAGCATGGAGGAGCAACCCCGGAGGTTGGCACGCTTGAAGATGGGACAGTCTAGTATCATAGTTCAGACAACTGGGACTGTGAGTCCCGATTGTTATTAGATGATTAGTTTTGATTCCGCGTTGAGTGATATGTAGTGTGGATATTGATGTACCGTGCATGAGCCCTATCTTCTGTACTTTTATTATCTCTGTGGACTCTCCCTTCATGGAGATTATTTACTATATATGTGATGTTTGTGGACTTGCCTTTTATTAATTTGCTACTGTTGTGATCGAATCGGCAGGCAGGATCGGCATTTTGTAGTGGCAACCTTCCCGGGTGTGAAGGTGTCACTACAAAACGGCGGTTCTGGGCCTAATACCCGGGTGGTTTAAAAAGAAAAAATTGTGTCTTACAAGTGGTATTAGAGGGAACCTCGATCGGAAAAGTAGCAGTCCACAACCAATGGGTCACCCCCGCACGAGTTTAGTTTGGAGACAAACTAAACAGTGCAAGCAGTTGTGTGCCCATATGGGGGATCGCATGTAAATTGTCCACTTTTAATTAGGGTTGAACGATTACTTATAAATGGCTTTTGTTACGCAGCCCCCAGCACAACCCACACCACAGGACGGAGTCCAGCAGACTCCGAATGTTGCACCACCTCCCCCGGTCCCCACTCCATTCCTACAGTCATAGATGGGGTAGACTCTGACAGCTATACTAGAGGCTTTCAGGGCCCAACAGGTTCCAGCTCTGCAGCCAAACCCGGGGGCCAATTGGTTGAGTATCTTACGAGGACTTTCTCCCCCGTCTTACTTGGGGACAAAGTCGGTTGTTCGTATGGATGAGTGGTTGGACATCATGTACGAGATGCTGACTGGGATACGGTGCCCATGGGAGGAGAGGGTGCCTTTGGTGGTCTCTTGCTTGGAGTCCCATGCCAAGAGATGGTGGAAGACATCGCTAGACACGACGTTTGTTGATAGAGAGCTTGCAGAGATTGCTTGGGAAGAGTTCAGGGCCGCACTATTGGAGCATTTTGTTCCGCAGTAGGCTAGAGATGAGCTGGAAGATTGATTTTTACATTTGAGGCAAGGCACCAAGATGGTGGTGGAGTACTACCGGGAGTTCAATCATCTAGCATGGCTTGCGAATTCTTATCAGTTGGATGAGGCAAGATACACCAAGAGATTCTATAAGGGTCTGCGAGAGGATCTGAGAGAGGCTCTATTGTTCGTATCCGACGGGCCTATTCCTCGGATATTGGAGATGGCGAAGAGGATTGAGGCAGATTGGCATACTACTCGAGGCCGGAAGCAGCCAACTAAGGATCAGGGTCGAGGAGACAGAAATGATCAGCGACGGGGTCGCATTGCTGATGGAAGAGATGGGAGAAGAGCAGAGGATCCACCTCGTCAAGAGGTGAGACAAGAGCTGAGGCAGCCAAAGTTTATGGATCCTCAACCTCTCTAGATGAAGGAGATGCAGAGACCCAGGGGTATGGCATATCCCCCGCTAGAGTGTTTCAACTGCCATCAGATAGGGCATATCCGGAGAAACTACCCCATGAGGGGGCACCCCAACCAGCACCACAGGTTTCTCCGCCTGCTCAATATTTTGGAGGCCGAGGACATGGCCGAGGACGTGGATACCAGGGCAGAGACCGCAGACAGGAGAGGGAGGGAGCAAGTGTATGCACTGGATCTGACTCAACATCGGAATCTGAAGCAAGTGATCACAGGTGCGTTAGTTAATTTTTAAGTTCTCTCTTTCCTAAGTAATTAGATTTATGGATATAAAATAGATAAACTCGGAAAGAAAACCATAACTAGACTTCTAAGATATTTTACTACCCCAGGCATAGTCTTCATCAGCGGCAAACCCACTTATACACTCTTCGATACGGGTGCTTCGCACTCATTCGTGTCAGAAGACTTCCTGGAAAGGATGGAAGGCATGGAGCGATTCACGGGCTTGATGATGAGGATACGGCTACCTGACGGATCGGAGCTATTCACCTCCGCACACTGCAACATGGAGGCGGAGATCGGCGGAAAGGCATTCGAAGCACTAGCAACGATCCTAAGGATGCCGGCCTATGATCTGATCCTGGGCATGACATGGTTGTATTGGAACCATGCCCAGATCGACTGCCTATCAAAGAGGATCACCGTAAGGCATGGGGATTCCTACTTCATCATCGAAGGTATCAGACCTATTCCCCCTCTCTTGTTATCATCCGTGCAGGCCGTCAAGGCCCATCTGCAGGAAGAGGAAGTCTACGAAGTGTTGTTTGAAATGGTCGAGGTCAAGGATTCCATCTCTGGTATCCCGGTAGTGCGGGACTTTGCTGATGTATTCCCAGAGAAGTTGTCAGGACTACCCCCGCACTGAGAGCAGGATTTCCAGATACAGCTTGTGTCGGGGGCTAAGCCGATGTCTAGAGCTCCTTACCGGATGGCCCGAAGGAGTTGACGGAGTTTCGAAGCCAGCTGTAGGAGCTAGTGGAAGCCAGATTTATCCGGCCGAGTTCTTCACCATTGGGAGCTTCGGTACTGTTTATCAAGAAGAAGGATGGGTCACTCAGGTGGTCCATCAACTACCGAGCACTTAAAAGACTGACAGTCCGGAATACCTACCCACTGCCAAAGATAGATGAGCTGTTTGATCAGCTGGAGGGGGCGCATTTCTTTTCAAAACTAGATTTGAGGTCGGGCTACTATCAACTGCGAATTCCGGAGGAGGACATTCTGAAGACTGCCTTTAGTAGAAGATATGGGTTATTCAAGTTTACCGTGATGCCCTTCGGGCTCACGAATGCATCGTCGGAGTTCATGAGCCTCATGAACCGGGTGTTCGAGACTTATCTGGATGTGTTCGTCATTGTGTTCATTGATAACATCCTCATCTACTCGAGGACATTGTGATGGACTTCATACATGGGCTTCCCCGATCACGAACAGGGAATGATTTGATCTGGGTAATCGTCGACCGGCTGACGAAGGTAGCCAGATTTTTCCCGATCAGGAAGGATGACTCGGTTGGCGTGCTGGTTCGGAAATTCGTGGAGCAGTTCGTTCGTTATCATGGCGTATCCAGGACGATTGTATCAGATCGGGATGGACTGTTTACGTACAGGGAGTGGAGATCAGTGCAGACTTACTTGGGCATTTGGCTGACATTCAATACAGCATTTCATCCCCAAACCGACGGGTAGACGGAACACACCAATCAAACTTTGGAGGATCTACTGCGACTATGCATTCTGGACTGCAGAGAGCCTTGGGAGAACCTGTTGCCACTGATCGAGTTCTCATATAATAACAGCTACCAATCCAGCACAAGGATGGCTCCTTATGAGGCCCTATACAGAAGAAGGTGTAGGAATCCACTGTCATGGGTACAGTATTAGGATCTGAAGGTTTTGGACTCGGAGTTTGTTCAGGACACCGAGGCTCAGGTGAGGCTGATACAGGACAGGATGTTAGAGGCACAGAGCCGACAGGCTAAGTATTACGATGCACGACATCGTCAGGTGGAGTTTTAGGTGGGGTACTGGGTATTCTTGAAGATCCGACCAATGCATGGGGTTTCACGGGTGCGTGGTAAGAAGAAGAAGCTTAGCCCGAGATATATGGGGCCTTACATGATCCTGGAGCGGATCGGTCCCTTATCATATAGGCTGGAGCTGCCACCAGAGCTGGCAGGTATGCAAGACGTATTCCATGTATCTTCTCTTAGGAGGGCTCTACTACGCCCGGAGCAGCAGATTACAGCCACGGATGGGCCGGTAGCATCTGATTGGTCAGTTCACCTAGAGCCGGTCCGGATTGACGACAAGGGAATACGAGTCTTGCGCCGCAAGAAGGTTCCATTGGTCAAGGTCCTGTGGAGGAATCACGGGCGAGAGGAGCACACATGGGAGCTACATGACTTGATGTAACAAAGATATCCAGTGCTTTTCATTCAGGTATCACTCACAACCTCTAGGGATGTTATAATTTACCTTTCATACTTAAAACCCTATAGGCCTAACTAGAATTTCAAGGAAGAAATTTTTTGATTATATATTGGAATTTGTAACATCCCTCAGACAACTAGACCTCTAGGTCTTTGTTTTGTCATGACTAGGTCATCAAAAAACCGTCAGAAGCTCTAGACCAAGTGGGCAAGGCCTAAGGTGAAAATCACCTTGGTCTGCCTATAGCACATCCTCAACATCAGACCTAAGGTCTGACTTTAGGGCTTCAACTTGACCCCATAACCCTACCACAACACCCTTAACACCTTGGGTAATCCATAAGGTCACTAAGGACCCATTATGGGCAGTCAAAGTGGTTATGTTGACCTAAAACAACTCTAACCCTAAATGGGTCAAACTGACCTACATAGGGTCAATTGACCTTCCCTTAACCAAGTGGACCCCACCCATGCCCTCCTAACCCTAGGGTGAGGTTAATGGGTCTCTAAGGACACATTGGGGTCAACCCTAGTGGCTTAGTTGACCCAAGTCTACTCAAACCCCAAAGTGGTCAAAGTGTCTTTAATAAGGGTTAAGTGACCTTCAAGGTGTCAAGTCAACCCTACCCATCCTTACCTAGACCCTAGGGGAGGCTGTTGGAACCTTAGGTTCTGATTTGGGTTAGGATCACTATTAGGATTATTAGTTTGACCCAAATTGTATAGTCTAAGGGTCATTGGATTCTCCAGGTATACATCAAAAGAATCCAAGAAGAAAGTGCAGAAAATTCCAAAGAAGTTCAGTTTTGAAGTTCAGAATTCCAGTCCAAAAATAGTAGAACGACGTTCAACTATAGTAGAACGGCGTTCGACTATAGTAGAATGGCATTCGACTATAGTAGAACGGCGTTCGACTATAGTAGAACGGCGTTCGACTATAGTAGAACGGCGTTCCACTATAGTAGAACGGCGTTCGACTATAGTAGAATGGCGTTCGACTATAGTAGAACGGCGTTCGACTATAGTAGAACGGCGTTCGACTATAGTAGAACGGCGTTCGACTATAGTAGAATGACGTTCAACTATAGTATTATATGCATTCTTTTCTGTGTTTTATTTCCTGTATTTCTAGCATATATTTATTATATAATATCTGATTGATTTACTGCTATTACTTCAAAGCAATCCTTGCTATTATTATGCATAAGTCTTTCCTTTCAGATAAAGTAGTTTGTCTTATTAGTTGACTTATTGATTACTTTATCTGCAGCTATCCTTTATAGCCGTTGGCTGTAAAGAGTTATTTGATGTGACTTTATCTAATATCCTTTATCAGATTACTTATTGTAGCTGCTGTAGCTTTATCTTTATATAGAAATATGTATCTGCAAGATATGTTTTGCCTTTGTGATAATTGCAGCCCAGATTCAAGATCTGAGAAGAAGACAAAAGTTCAACTCAAATAATAGAGCCGTTGCTGCTGTTATTATATAAAGAGTTCTTTTGGAAGAACAAGGATAGGCATAAGAGTGAAGGAGTTCAACCTGTACAACATACAGAGAAAGAACCAGCTTACAGCACAGCTGCTCTCAGCAATCTTCATTCAACTGAGAAGTTATATCTTCTGCTCTTCTTCAACCTGAGTGCTCCTGTTCCAGGAAGATTACACTCAGAGATATTGAAGAAGAAGAAGGAAGCTGCTGAAGAAGATCCTTTTATTTTATATTATATTATCTTCTTCTAAGCTTTATCCTTCAGAACTTCAAGACAGTATTCTGTCAGAAGTTCTGAAGAGGCCTTGTGCTTCTCTAATCTTATTTACAATAGAGAAGACACCTTAACCTCTCTTCCCCCTCCTGTAAAGGGTTGTTTACTCCCTTCAAAAGTAAAGCTTGGTTTTTAGACACCTGATCAAAAGTTTAAAGGGTTTCTAGATCTACCTGAAGCAGATCTTGTTGGTGGCAGGGCACCTGATCAAAAACCTGAGTGGATTCCTACCTTGTTGGTAGAAGAGTGGACGTACCCAGTGTTTGGGGAACCACTGTAAAATATCTTGTGTCGTCTGGGTTGCTTGATTAATTCTCTGTGCTGATTGGCTGTGATTAGATATAACTAGGTTGCTAGTTGCTGATTAGGTTTTTCCAAGCTTAACTGTAATTACAGTTAGCTTGTGTTTGTACACATCACTTGTGTTAGGCTTTAAGGTTAAATCAATATCTATAATCTTTTCATTCCGCACTTCACTCCAAGGGAGTTGGGTAGAATATTAAGTTTTGTCTGTGCAAAATTTGATAACTCTATTCACCCCCCCTCTAGAGTAGTATCTATCACTTCACTTTCAATTGGTATCAGAGGGAGGTTGTCTGACTGTATAGGCTAACACCTAAGTCACAAGATCCTGATAGATACCAAAGTTTATAGATATTCACTTTCACTATCATGGCCCAGTTCAAGGATTATTCTAGCACCAGACCTCCAGCTTGCAACTTAGCTGAGTTTAGCATCTGGAAGGCAAGAGTCAAATCATTTATGAACAATATTGATGAAGAAATATTTTCTTCTATTTTGACAGGTCTTCCAACATCGGCAACAACAACTAAAAAGGCCAGGCTAGCTGATGCCAGAGCAATGAACATCCTAGCTCAGTCATTATCTGATGACTTATTTCAGGAGGTTGTTGAATGCTCAACAGCTAAGGAGATTTGGGATTCCCTTCACCAATTGGCTTCTGAACCCGTGGATGACACATCAAAAAGAAGCCACAACAGAATATTTGAAGGAGAAGAATCAACATCCCTAGATGTTATCTGGGATATCTCAGATGATGAATCATCATTTGAAGATGAAGAGGAGGAAGCAAGGGCCAAACAATTTTGCATAATGGCCATCAATGCTTCGTGCAGCAATCTAGAAGCTGAACAAACAGAAGGAAATTCCAAACCTGAAAAGGTTCAGGTATTATTATCTAATTCTGTTATCAGTTTAGTTAATTTAGAAATTCAATATTGCTGCCAAGAGCCAATAAAACCTGAGAAGGAACCAAAACTTCTCAGAGGATTATTTTCAGAATATTCGTCTAACTCAGATCAATCATATATAAAATCTGAGAAATCCGTCTGCTTTTTCATAAATTTGTTTTATAAACAAAAGGATAAATTACTTAAAATATTTTCAAATCCTTCTACCATTTGGAACAAATTTATTAGGAAGCATTTTTTTCTTAAGGCTGTTTATATATCTGTTTGATATTTTGTTCAAATATTTTATTCAGATTTCTGTATAAAGAAATTCTCTGCCAGATAACTCTATTTCTTATAGATCCTTTTCTAATTTCATCTAGATTGAGTCCTCTACTCTAGTTGCATTGGTCAGCTGAGTTTGAATCTCGTCTAATGAAAAGAAATTCTATAGGAAGGAAGATATCTGATTTTGTTTTTCAGATCCAGAATCCTAATTAAATTTGCTGGACAATATCATTTTTTTGTTGCTAACATACCCTTTTTCAAGGAGAGAGCAATCTCTACCATAGTCTTCTGCAGGTACTATTTATAAGAGTTTGTTGGATGACTCAATCAAAATTTAAAGTCATCTCAGCCTCCTCCAATCACATGTACTGCATCAACATAGGGGGAGATTGCAAATGCCAGCAAGCAGCCAGCCTTTTAACAAAAATAAAAGCCAACTAAGCAAAGCTTTTCTTTTTATATTTTATGCTTTGCAAACATTTATTTATTATTTTTGCTAATAGGATCCTCACCCAAATAGGGGGAGATTGTTGGAACCTTAGGTTCTGATTTGGGTTAGGATCACTATTAGGATTATTAGTTTGACCCAAATTGTATAGTCTAACGGTCATAGGATTCTCCAGGTATACATCAAAAGAATCCAAGAAGAAAGTGCAGAAAATTCCAAAGAAGTTCAGTTTTGAAGTTCAGAATTCCAGTCCAAAAATAGTAGAACGACGTTCAACTATAGTAGAACGGCGTTCGACTATAGTAGAATGGCATTCGACTATAGTAGAACGGCGTTCGACTATAGTAGAACGGCGTTCGACTATAGTAGAACGGCGTTCCACTATAGTAGAACGGCGTTCGACTATAGTAGAATGGCGTTCGACTATAGTAGAACGTCGTACGACTATAGTAGAACGGCGTTCGACTATAGTAGAACGGCGTTCGACTATAGTAGAATGACGTTCAACTATAGTATTATATGCATTCTTTTCTGTGTTTTATTTCCTGTATTTCTAGCATATATTTATTATATAATATCTGATTGATTTACTGCTATTACTTCAAAGCAATCCTTGCTATTATTATGCATAAGTCTTTCCTTTCAGATAAAGTAGTTTGTCTTATTAGTTGACTTATTGATTACTTTATCTGCAGCTATCCTTTATAGCCGTTGGCTGTAAAGAGTTATTTGATGTGACTTTATCTAATATCCTTTATCAGATTACTTATTGTAGCTGCTGTAGCTTTATCTTTATATAGAAATATGTATCTGCAAGATATGTTTTGCCTTTGTGATAATTGCAGCCCAGATTCAAGATCTGAGAAGAAGACAAAAGTTCAACTCAAATAATAGAGCCGTTGCTGCTGTTATTATATAAAGAGTTCTTTTGGAAGAACAAGGATAGGCATAAGAGTGAAGGAGTTCAACCTGTACAACATACAGAGAAAGAACCAGCTTACAGCACAGCTGCTCTCAGCAATCTTCATTCAACTGAGAAGTTATATCTTCTGCTCTTCTTCAACCTGAGTGCTCCTGTTCCAGGAAGATTACACTCAGAGATATTGAAGAAGAAGAAGGAAGCTGCTGAAGAAGATCCTTTTATTTTATATTATATTATCTTCTTCTAAGCTTTATCCTTCAGAACTTCAAGACAGTATTCTGTCAGAAGTTCTGAAGAGGCCTTGTGCTTCTCTAATCTTATTTACAATAGAGAAGACACCTTAACCTCTCTTCCCCCTCCTGTAAAGGGTTGTTTACTCCCTTCAAAAGTAAAGCTTGGTTTTTAGACACCTGATCAAAAGTCTAAAGGGTTTCTAGATCTACCTGAAGCAGATCTTGTTGGTGGCAGGGCACCTGATCAAAAACCTGAGTGGATTCCTACCTTGTTGGTAGAAGAGTGGACGTACCCAGTGTTTGGGGAACCACTGTAAAATATCTTGTGTCGTCTGGGTTGCTTGATTAATTCTCTGTGCTGATTGGCTGTGATTAGATATAACTAGGTTGCTAGTTGCTGATTAGGTTTTTCCAAGCTTAACTGTAATTACAGTTAGCTTGTGTTTGTACACATCATTTGTGTTAGGCTTTAAGGTTAAATCAATATCTATAATCTTTTCATTCCGCACTTCACTCCAAGGGAGTTGGGTAGAATATTAAGTTTTGTCTGTGCAAAATTTGATAACTCTATTCACCCCCCCTCTAGAGTAGTATCTATCACTTCACTTTCAGAGGCCAATAGGTCACCAAGGACCCATTGATGGTGACGCAAAAGGTCAATTTTACCAAAGTCAACCCAAGGCTAGGTCAAGTCAAACTTAGCTCAAAAGAGTCTAACCCAAGCTCAAACCATCTTCCCCCACTAAGGCTGACCTATCTTTATTATTATTATGATTAGTGGAGTGCTAATAGGCTGGAGGAGAGGTAAGTTTCAGTTAGGATGGCCAGGAGAGAGAAAATTCCATCAATAGAAGAGGGAGAGAAAAGAGGGAGAAGGCCATTCATGGATTAGGGTAGCCAAGGGCCACCCATTAAGGCTGGATTCAGTTACTCTAAGGAAGGGGAAGAGTTTCCAGCAGTTTTCCGGCCAGATGGGTGGCTCAGCCTATCAATAGGTTGAAACCAAAATTTGGCCTTTAATGGCCATTCATGGCTTTAGGAGTTACACCGTTTCCCATCCCAATTTGATCAACCTAAAAGCATCCCTGGACTCAGGGCTACCTTTTCCACACCTTACCTGAATGAGCCGGGCTACTTGGCTGTGCAGTTGCAGAACTCAGAAAAGCTTCACCTTTAGCCATGGCAACTCGGAGATCAACCTGCCTCCAGCCCTCTAAGAAGGTCCTCCCCTTCTCCTTCTTCCATGGGTAAATCATAGCAACAGTTAGGGCCAAGATTCAGGCTCAATTGAGCCCGATCGAGAGAAGCTTTCTCCTGGTTTTTCCACAAATTTAAGTTTGTTGGGACCGCCGGAATCCGCTCCTCCGGCAGCTGTGCCACCTCCTGGCGATAGCCACCACCTCAATGGAGGTGGTGGTGGCGGTGGTCGGCCAGGGAGGTGGCCGGATGGTCAGAAAAGTGGGCTGGAAGTTGCCATAGGTAGGTTGGATCGTGTCTGTCGGCTGGAGGAAGAAGACAATCTATCCACCCTTGGATCCTGCTTTAAGATTCGTGCTAGAGATGAATTAAACTATAAGATATATTTTTATGTTATTTCATTTCTGTCACGGAATTTGCTATTAATGTTTCTATTTATTAAAAATACCTAGAGACTTGATCAGAAAAAGTGTTCAACATATAAATTGTAGACCTATGGGTCTACTTTATTTTAGAATTAATTAGAATAATTTATTAATAGTTTTAAAATTAATATGTGCTAGCCTCTTGTGTCATTGGTCACCAAGAGACACACTATCTTTTGCTAAAAGACACACTGGTATAGAAGAGTCTATACAAATGAAATTTATGCAAAATATGTTCTTGCTTCGAGTGCCTAATAGAATTGTTTCTATATTGTGAACAGACTTTATCAAGCACTTGTCAGCGTGGAACTCAACTATGTATCCCTTGTCGCATAATTGACTTAAGCTTATGAGATTGTGTTCCAATCCCTCCACATAAGCTATATCCGAAAAGGATACACTACCGTTAGTGATCATACCGTAGCCTTTAGTTATCCCTCGGTCTGAATCTCCAAAGATGACCTTTGGTCCGTTGCAGACTGAAGTGAAATTCTGGAGTAGGCTTCTTGTCCCGGTCATGTGCCGAGAGCATCCACTGTCCAAGTACCAGATTGGCATTTTGGTGGCCTTTGGACATACCTGCATTCATAATCACTTTGCCTTAGGAACCCAAACATGTTTGGGTCCTTGGTCTCGGGTTTGAACACTCCCCCTACGAAGATTAACATTCTGAGTGGTCAATCTCATGTTGCAAACTTGAGGAGTAGCAACCTTCCTGGTATTAAACAAACAATCGATGGCAAAATGACCAATTTTGCCACAGCACCAACAGTCAAACCTGTTGTATCTTTGCCTTACGTACTCCTGCTTGACCTTTTGAGATGGTGGTCTAGCAGGGCTAGTATCCTTGGAGGAAGAAGCTTCATGGTGATGGCAGTCACATGATTTCTTCTCCTTCAGAGGCCTTTCCCCAATGGGTTTTACTTTAGGTGCTCTCTTGAAGTTGTAGCCATGATTATAAGGACCATAGCCCTGAACAATCACTTCTTCATAAGGTGCCTTAAAGACACTCTCACCAAAGTTTTGAGGGCGAGTCCATCCTTGGTACCGAGACTTTGGCTCTATATAAGTAGGTCTGGTCAAGTGACCATAGGATGAGTCCAGATCAAACTTATTTGTTGGAAAGATAACTTTCTTAAAGACAGTATGATCTAGAGGGGATTTACCCTTTTCTTTGGCCAAGGCCTTCTTGGCGGCCTTATTCTTCCGTTGAGCCTTGTTTATCCTAGAAGATTTACTAGGAGCGTCAACATGGCCTAGTCTAGCTCCTTGGGCCTTAGCTGAGAATTCAGCAATGAGTGGAAGAACTGTATTAGGCTTAGAGAAACTTTCAACAAGTTTCTTCTTAGCCTCGAGTTGTTCTTTCAACTCTTTGATGATTTCCTCTTTAAGGTCGAGGTGCTTAAGAGCTTGATTGTATTCTTCAATATCAAGATTGAAGTTCTCTTGAAGAGAGTCAGTCTTAGCGACTTCTTCTCTCAAGCTGCTCTCAATGGCCTTTAGATACTTAATCTCTTTAGCCTGAGTTTTCACGACTCGGCGACATTTGTCGTAAGTCATGATAAACTCCTTGTACTGGGCCATAAGCTCCAACTCATCGTCAAAAGAGCTGTCCTTATGATCTTGCTCAGAACTTTCAGATTCAGAGAGATGAGTGTGAGATTATACCTCCCCAGTGAACTGGGGCTCTTATTCGTCATCTGATTGAGCCATGAGCCCAAAGTAGGCTTCCTCTTCTTCACTCGACTCAGATGAGTCGGGGTCGCTGAGAATCTTGCCCTTCTTGGCCAACAGGCTCTTATATGTCCTCTTCTTGTGGTATGAGGACTTCTTTTCCTCTCTTCTTGCACCCTCCTTCTTCTTATGGGGACAGTCAGCTATGACGTGACCTGGTTTGTTACAGCAGTAGCAAACAATGTCAGTAGAAATCTGTTTGTTCTGTTTAGAGGTATACCTAGCATGACTACTTGAGCCTTTCTTTCGCTGATCACCGTCATGTCGTGATCTTCTGTATGAGGCATCCTTGCCTCTCCACTGCTTCTTTTTGTTCAAGAATTTCTTGAACTACCGTGAAAGCAACGAGAACTCTCCTTTAGATAGTTTTGAGCCCGAGGTGCTTAGCTCAGAGCTTTCCTCTTCACTCACTTCTTGAGCAGGTGCTGGTGAGGCAGCTTTACCCTTCCTTGAACTGTCAGCCTTTAATGCAACCGACTTATCTTTTGAGGAGAAGCGACTTTTCTCTTCTTTAGCTTTTCTAGAATTGATCTGTAGTTCATAGGACATCAGCTTGCCAAATAAATGTTGTGGGTCTGTCTCAACTAGTCTGCCAAACTCTCGGATGACATATACTTTGTTGTCACATTCCTTTGTGAGTGACCTCAGAAACTTATCATTCAGCTCCCCATTAGTGAAGACTCGGCCATACACTCTTAGGCCATTTACTATCTTAAAGAAATTCTCAAAAGTATCTGCAATGGTCTCCTTTGACCCTTGCCTGAAGGCTTCATATTTCTGGTTCAGTAGGGACCTTCTATCATCTCTCACTTCTTCAGTACCTTCCATCAGAGTTACTAGAGACTGCCACATCTCCTTATCCGATTGGCAGTGAATCATATTATGCAGCATCGAGTCATCGACTGCACTTGCTATAATATTTTTAGCTTTCTTGTCCAAAGAGACAAGTGCAATCTCGTCCTTATCTAGGTCCATTAATTTCTTAGGAACCTTTTTTGTTGGATCTATAGTAGAGGTGGTCATGGGGACGTGAGGACTTTCTTCAACAATCATGAAGATCCGGGGGTCCACAGCTTCCATGAAAAATTTGATTCTCTCTTTCCACATGGGAAAGTTATTCTTTGTGCACAAGGGAAGCTTGGCAAAAATTTTGGCCTTGTCCATTGCTTGAATATCCAATTGACAACTTTCGAGAGGAAATTGATCAAGGTGTTAACCTTTAAACGACCAACCTCGCTCTGATACCAATTGAAAGTGTAAAGTTGCCAACCTAAATCACCTAGAGGGGGTGAATAGGTGAATCATGCGTCTATATGCGGAATAAAAAATTTTAACGAACTTGCACAAGTAATCAAGCAATCTCAGAAAGACAAGAAGATTTATAGTGGTTCCCCAATCTTGGGTACGTCCACTTTACCTCACCGAACTAGCAATTCACTAGACTCGGCTACTCCACTATCTCAGATTGAAAACAATCCTATGCCTCGGAACTAAGTTCCTAAAAACTCGATCCAAATGGATCTACGCTCGGAAGATAACAACTTCCTACAACTCGTAGAGTAACGCTCCTACACTCGGAGAATAATCTCCTACAAGATTTACAAAGATTTGAAATAAAAAATACAAACAGATATTTTTCTTCAGATCTGGAAAAATTCGACTTTTAGGTCTTCTTCTGAACTTGCGGCTTTTTCAGAAATGTTTAAGAAGATCCACTGAAAATCTGATTTGAAAAATATGGAGGTCTACTCGATCAAGGAGAGGAAGAAGAATCCTTGAGCAGCAAATCTTTCTTGATCGGAAATGGCCTTTTTGATCTGCGAACAGTGCGGCGACGACGGCTCTGTGAAATAAAACTGAGAGAGAGAGAGAGATGGCCGTCAGAATAATTTGAGAGAAATTAGGGTTTTCCGCTTCTGGTGTTGTTAGGTTGGTCTTGTTGACAAGACCTTAAATAGGATTATCCCAACGGTTAGAATTAGCATTAATGAGGACACGTGTACTGATCACGAAATGTCATTTCAAAAATCTCGTCAATCGGACTTAGAAATTTTTTCTGAATTAGAATAGCTATTCTCGAGAGGTATGAGAAAGTTCTCGAGAACAGGCTGACTTCTCGAGAACTATGCATTCTGGACTTAGGCTAGTACTCGAGACAAATGGTGTTGAGTCTATTCAGGAAAAATCAGAAGCTTCTCGAGTACTGAAGAAAATTATACTCGAGAACTAAAGCTTGTTCTCGAGAACTACATTGACTTCTCGAGAACCAGAAGTTAACTTCTCGAGAAATGTAGACTGAGACTTCTCGAGAACTAGAATGAGCTTCTCGAGAACTAACATATGTTTCTCGAGAACTAGTATGCGCTTCTCAAGAACTAATTGATGTTCTCGAGAACTAGTATGCGCTTCTCGAGAACTAACCGATGTTCTCGAGAACAACTAGCTCTACTTCTCGAAAACTAACAGTTGTTCTCGAGAAATTCTAGCTCTACTTCTCGAGAACTAATCTTAGGCCTCTCGAGAAGTGGACTTGAGAAAAATTTTGAACTTCTGGAAATCTTTTTCTTCAAGAAGCCAACCTTCGTCCCATGGTCCAAGTGTTTGAATATGAAGTGTATACCAATTGAGAGGCTACACGTGAGTCAACACCTTGGATCACACAGTGAGGGATTACACTGTATGGTCCTGTGTTCATGACCCACAGTAGACTGACATCGGTCTACACTCAGCACTGGTAATCTGCAAACACACAACTAAACAAAGATATCAAATACAACTTAATTCATCTTAGTTCAAGGGTGACTTCATGCAAATCTGGGTTATTGTGGATGCAATACACAACACATGACACCACTCACGGAGCTAAGTCTTTCAATTGATGCAGTAAGAAACTTAGCGCTCTGGATGCTTTATAGACTTTGACTGTTGCTTGGAGAGGGGAGCAGCTTACTTTGCTAATCCTGATATCGGCGGCTAGGAAGCTTGAGCGGCTCTTTCAACGCGCCTTATCCTCTACGGCTTATTCCCCATTGTGTTTGGAGGAGTCTAGTGCATTGGTCTCGTCAGCTACTGATATGCTTGTTCCAGAGTTAAGAGCATTAGGCACTTAGAGCAATCCTGGGAGCGATATGCGCGCAGGCACGCTTAGAGCGATTTTGAGGGTAGGGCGCACAACAATGAACTTGGAGCGATCTGGAGAGCGGAGCGCACGACGGCGCACTTGGAGCAATATACGCACTAAGGGACACGCTCAAGGGGGAATGCACGCACGATGAGATGTTCGTCGGGATGAACATGCGCACGGTGGGACGTGCATATAGAGGAACGTACGCTGTGATGAACATATCCATATTAGAGGAGAGACACGCATAAGGAGGAGCATACACACAGAGGGGCGTGCGCACATTGGCGGAGAGGTGCACGCAAGGAGGAACATGTAATACCTCCCTTGTAATGACCGTATAATATGGGTCCGGCCGGGGCCCCACAACATACAGATGACACAGCTTCAGCATTATAAGATGATATAAACTACCCAATCTCAAAACTTAGAACAAAGCACAGCGGACAAATAAGCCAAACAACTAGAAGTTATCCACCACTAACATGAGTATCAAATGGCCTTAAGGACTTACACAAAAATAGTCCAAACATAAAGACCACAAGGTAAGTCATCAACGTGCAAAAGCACTCCTAAGCTACCTCGGCATGCAAGTCAGACAATGTCTAAAGCATGGTTCATAAAATCACCGGAAGCAATCTAAAAACATACAACAACACTTCATGAGGCTTAGGTCTTTTTGACCGGCGCACTAGATCCCACTTGCGATCCACGCCCTGTAAGGATTTGAAGTAACGTGGGTCAGCAAAGGCTGACCTCTACTGTGTAACCAACACATCTCCTCCCGGCCGCCCCTAACGGACCCCGGGGTACCCCTCCAACCTGCAAGTCATCACTTCGTATACAAAATGCAAATATATATAAAGCTTTTAAAATAGTTTTGGATATCCCATACAACATACACGTTTTATATGTTTAGAACAGAGTGAAAGGGCCCTACTATGCAACATGAATGCAAACCCGGGCTTCGCCCAAGGCACCCTATCTCGTATGCATCTAACACATCTTCAAACAACTAGGTACTACCGTTTCCCCATTGGCTTAAAGCCGCAAAGCAAAAGGGAGCTATAATGTCCCTAACGACCCAAGCATCGTTACACGAAAATCTTGCAAAGGCCCCACCCGCACACAGGTCTTAAACCCCAGGCTTGCCTGCAAATTCTTACTTCTCACGTATGGATTCCGTCTCACACACAAACCGATTCTAAGAACCCTTACTGGAGCCCACCCACTCACGGATCCATTGCCCGGGCTTGCCCTACGCTTGGCGTTCTCGCCAGTCTCACAGAAGGGGACTAGTCTCGCTGGGACACTCTCCCCACATGACTTGCACGTCACGGGATAGCCAGCCGACCACATAGACGTAGCTACGCCTTAGCACAGTACAATCATATATTTCCCCACCCTAATCAACCATTTGTACCGTAACCTTCCCGTGCACCAGGGAAACCATCCACCGCCAATGTGGAGTTAACCTTGTCTAGTTCCGGCTACGAGTACTCACTCAAGAAAAGGGGGAAAATGCACACATCACAACGACATCTTGCCGCAATGGATTTATATCGAATCCTCAAGGCTCACTATGCAACATCATCGAGTTGGACTAACTGTCGTGACTACGGCTTCATCCACAATGCCTAATCTTCTAGCGGAGTGGATATCTAATGCAAAAACATGTCAAGGAAGGACACAATCGACTCGGAGGTTCCTCTTGAACCATGGCAACCCAAACCCCTCTCATTTGAGAGATTTGGAGCCCAAAAATGGAAAGAAGAGATGCTAAACATGCATCCTGCAACCAAGAGGAGAAGTGTCGTTACCTTACGACCTCTCTTCCTAGCCATGAAGAAACTTGGTCGGATAATCACCACTACAACGACCTTGCCTTTGCGGATCTGGACTCCGCTCGCGAAACGGGTCTCCGAAGCTTCACCGGTAGCCGGAGTTGTTCTTCTTCTTCCTTCTAGTTCTCCCCTCTCTCTTAGGTTTATAAAGAGGAAGAAGATGAGAAAATGAGGGTTTGAAAACCCTATTCCCGGCCTTAAATCTAGCATAGAACTCCCACATCCCTTGGATCCCAAAAGAAGGAAACGAATGGCCATGATTCGCCCTGAAAATAAACTTCCTAGGCCAAACATGTCTTGTGATACTCCCGTGTCCAAGGCCGTGTTCTCTCACTCGCCGTCAAACCAGAAATCCCGATATGGACACGGCCTTTGACATGGCTTGGGACACTCCCGTGTCTCAGGTGACATGCCCGTGTCAAAGCCCGTGTCACGACCCATGTGCCCCAAACGAAACAGGACCAAAATATCCCGAGAAGAACACGGCCATGTGACACGCCCGTGTCTTATGCCGTATGCTAAACACGCCCGGGGACATGCCCGTGTACCAGGCCGTGTAACTCCCTCAGCACAAACCAGCAAACGAACCCGAGCGGAACACGACCACTGACATGCCAGTGTCTTTGGCCGTGTGCCCTCACTCAATGTTGGAAGGCATTGGGTGGTCGACACGCCCCTGGTACACGCCCGTGTCCCAGGCCGTGTGCTCACTCAACGCCAACAAATCATTGAGTGCTTGGTGAGGCATTGAGTGACCGACACGCCCCTGGGACATGCCCGTGTCTCAGGTGACATGCCCGTCTCAGAGCCCGTGTTCTCGCTCAATGCTCGTCGACCGCAAATCGTCAACCTCTCGGCAAAACGTCGAACCCGAGCACGACACGCCCTGTGACACGCCCGTGTCACAGGCCGTGTCAGCCTACCCAGAACCCATCTTGGCAAAAAAACATCATCGGTTCATCTTCCATGTTTTGGGGCGTTACAATTCCTCCCCCCCTTAAAATAATTTCGTCCCGAAATTTAACTGTAGAAGGTATACAAAACTTAAACAGTACGTGAACAGAAAAGCTCGGGGTACTCCTCAAGCATGGCTTGCTCTCGCTCCCACGAAAGCTCCTCGCGGCCACAGTTGTCCCAACAAACTTTTACGAGTTTAACCTCCTTGTTCCGCAACTGCCGAACTTCTTAATCTTCTATACTGATTGGACGAACCCGCGTCCTCAAGTTCTCTTCTATCGGCACTGCCGCCGATTCGATCACCACGCTGGCCTCTACCAAAGCTTTCCTCAAGACGGAGACATGAAATATGTCGTGTAATCCACTATGCTACTTGGACAAAGCCAACCGGTACGCTGCTTCTCCCACCCGTTCTATAACCTCGAACGGTCCCAAAAACCTCGGACTTAACTTCTTGAGTCGGGGAATCCGCGAGATGCCTTTAAACGGCTTGATCTTTAGATAAACCCAGTCGCCCACCGCGAACTCCACATTCCTGTGGCGAGCGTTAAAATATTTTGCTTGCCGATCTTGAGCTACCTTCATGCGCTCTTGAATGGTTCGCACTAACTCACAAGCGTCAGCTACCACTTCTTTCCCCAAAAGCTTGGTGTCTCCCGCCTCTATCCAAGACATCGGTGTTCGACACCGCCTCCCATACAAAGCTTCGTATGGCGCCATCTTAATACTTGCTTGGTAACTATTATTATTTGTGAACTCTACCATGAAGAGATGATCCTCCCATTTCTTGCTGAAGTCAAGAGTACACATCCTCAGCATATCCTCCATAGTACGGTTCATACTCTCGGTCTGCCCATCAGTCTGAGGATGGAAGGTCGTACTGAACTTGAGCTTCGTGCCCAGGCTTTTCTGCACCAACCTCGAATCCTTAGACGTGAAACGTCCGTCACGATCACTAACTATGCTCTTTGGAATCCCATGTAGTCACACAATGTTGCGAACGTACAATTCCAACAGCTTCTCCACGCAGTCCTCCTTCCGATTTTGGATGAAGTGTGCCACTTTGGTCAAGCGGTCCACGATCACCCAAATGGCGTTGTTGCTTTGCTGCGATCTAGGTAACCCATGCACAAAATCCATGGAGATGTCATCGAATTTCCACTATGGGATAGGAAGAGGCTTCAAAAACCCGCCCGGCTTCTGACACTTGGCCTTCACCAAGGCACAGGTTTGGCACTGACTCACATACAAAGCTATATCTCGCTTCAGACAACGCCACCAATATGATTTCTTCATATCCAAGTACATATTTGTACTACCCGGGTGAATGGAGTACTTTGTGAAGTGGGCCTCAAACATCAACTCCTCACGGAGCTTGCCGAACTGCGGTACACAAATCCTCCCACCCTTCCTCAGAATCCCATCGATCATCTCCCAGGTATTGCCCTCTCCCTTTTGAGCTTCCTCTACGTATGGTTGGAACTCCGCATCCAAACGGGTCGCTTCCTGAATACGATCGCACAAATCGTTCTGCATTTCAATCCAGTTTAACCGAGCCATGCTAGATTCGCCTCTGGCTACACATTCCATGCTGAGGGACTCCCAGTCTCGCCTTAATTGCTCATCATGAGCTTCGATCCAATTTCCTTGCCCAGAGTATTTTCTACTCAAGGCATCAGCCACCACATTGGCTTTATCTGGCGTGTACTGAATCGCCACTTTGTAGTCCCCAAGGAACTTGACCTACCTGCGCTATTGCATATTTAAGTCCTTCTGATCTAGGAGATACTTCGGACTTTTGTGGTCCGTGAAGATCTCCACTTTCGCAGCATAAATGTAGTGCCGTCATAATTTCAGCGCAAAGATTACCGCTGCCAATTTCAAATCGTGGACGGGGTAATTTCTCTCGTGCAGCTTCAACTGCCTAGACCCAAAGGCGATCACACTGCCATGCTGCACAAGAACACACCCCAAACCGAATCCGGATGCATTGCTGAAAATTTGAAATCCCTCAGTCCCCTTCAGCAGACTTAGGATTGGCACCGTCATCAGCCTTTCCTTCAGTGTATCAAACGCCTGATTGCACTCTTACGTACACACGAATTTCTGATCCTTACGAGTTAGTGAAGTGAGGGGCAGAGCTATCCGCGAAAAGTTTTCCACAAACCTTCGATAGTACCCGGCTAGTCCGAGAAAACTCTGGACTTCTGCCATGGTCTTCAATACTAGCCAATCTATGATGGCTTCCACTTTCATTGGATCTACTGCCACCCCATCCCCACTAATCATATGGCCCAAAACACCACTTTTTCCAACCAGAAATCGCACTTGGAGAACTTTGCATAAAGCTGGTTCTCTCTCAACACTTGCAACACTATTCTCAAGTAAGACTCGTGCTTCGCTTCTGATTTGGAATAAACCAGAATGTCATCAATGAAGACGACTACAAAAGAGTCTAAGTATTTGCAAAAAAACTCGGTTCATCAAGTCCATGAATACGGATGGTGCGTTCGTCGGTCCGAACGACATCACCGAAAATTCAACGTGACCATACCTCGTGCCAAACGCGGTCTTGGGTATGTCTTCATCTCGAATTCATAACTGATAGTAACCTGACTTCAAGTCTAACATGGAATACACCACCGACACCACCAACTATTCGAACAGATTATCTATCCGAGGAATCAGATACTTATTCTTGATAGTCAGTTTGTTCAACTCTCGGTAGTCTATGCACAACCGCATACTACCGTCCTTCTTATTTACGAACAACACCGGCGCGCTCCACGGTGAAGAACTGGGTCTGATATACTCCTGCTCCAAAAGCTCCTGCAACTAAACTTTAAGTTTGGCCAACTCCTTTGGTGTCATCCTAAAGGGAGGACGTGACACCAGTCTAGCCTCCGGCACTAGCTCGATAGAGAAATCAATCTCCCGCCGAGGAGGTGCTCCCGGAAGCTCCTCAGGAAACACATCTTTGAACTCTACCACTACGGGTACTTCTCCAAGAGATAACCTGGAAATGCTAACCTCCAACAGTGCTACTAGGGCTACACCTCCTTGGTTAACCACCCGTACTAACTACATGGCCGAAACTAGGGAATAAGCTACTCCGTGAAGACCCTCAAACTTGACTTTTGCTTGCCCCTCGCCCCTCAGGGTTACCACCTTGGACAGGCAATCGATACTGGCACGCTGCTCTGCTAGCCAGTCCATCCCCAACATTACATCAAACTCGGCCAACGGTAAGACTACTGCCATCAACATGAAGTCGACTCCATCTATACTCCAATAAATACGCCCTTTATCCCTGGTAGTCATAGATACCCATTGGGCATGCACACTTTCAACTCTGCGTCCGTTGAGAAGAACTCAACTCCAATCCTCCGGATAAAGCTTTCCACAAGATAGAGTGCGACGCTCCCATTTCAAACAATACCCAAGCGGGGTACCCAGAAACTATCACAAAGCTTAAACACATGCAACAAACATAAAGGGCTTGAAAGACAGAAATATAAAGTGCAGGTTAAACTCTCATACCTGTCACCACATCGGGTTGATGGATTGCTTCCTGTTGCTCAAGGTTATAGGCCCTTGGCTGTACTGGTTGAAACTGAGAAGCACTCGACTCCGCCATCTTCCCTTTCTTTGCGGCACTGGGGCCGGAGTGCACAGTCTGCTCCTGCCTTGGCTCTTGCTCAGCGCTCCCTTAAGTACAAAATATTGCTATGTTCCCTGCCTTGCCACAATTAAAACACGTCAAGGGTCCCTTAGAGCGAGACACTCTGGACGTCCAGCTACTTTTCTCACCAGACTTGTATGGGTGAGGCTTCTTCTTCCAAGTTTTGCTCCCTTCCGACTTCCAGTGGGACTGAGAAGGCTTTCCTTCCCCCTGCTTGGGTGTAAAACCCTTTCAGCATTGGGATCGCTCCATGTCACTTTCCAAAATCTTGGCCGCCTCAACCAATTCGTTGAAACCCGCGCGTTTCATAGATATGAGGGACTGTCTCAGATTCTCCCTCAATCTGTGGTAGAAAAGATTGTCTCTCTCCTCATCATCTGCTATGGTCGTTCCCGCATAACTGCCCAAGCGAGTGAATTCTTGAACATACTCGTCCACGGTCTTGTCTCGCTGCACCAAGTGTAGAAACTGTCTCTTGAGGGCTAACCTTATCGACACGGGAATGTACTTATTTAGGAAAGCATTCCCAAACTCATCGATGGACGGGGTACGTCGAGGAAACTGCCGTCCACTGTGGCTCAACCACCACAACTTGGAATCTCCTTCCAACATAAACACTACAAACTCTGCTTTCTTCTCGACTGGCATCTCGGCCGCCCTCAAAAGCTCCTGGATCTGAGCCCACCAATCCTCTGCATCTGTTGGCGTGCCGACTCCCTTAAAGGTTGGAGGGTGGAAGCTCAGGAAATACTTCATTTGCCGGTCACCCTGCCCGACAACCACCCTTTCGGCCAGCGGCTCTCCCCGCCTGGCTTCCTCACCCGGCACGGCCGTTGCTGTATCCGGGGTAGCAAGAGTTGCTACCTGAGCCGCCGATGTGGCTTGGGCCGCTACCATCGCTTCCGCAAGCAAGCGGCAAAAGTCAGCGTGGTCACCCCCATACCTAAAAGACCTTGCGCAGTAGCGCTATTCGCCAAGAGCCCTTCTCCTTGCCTCGACGTTCCCGCCTCGTTGCTTGCACTCTTAACACAAGCAAAGAAAAACACAAATCAGTCTCTAATCGCAAGACTCAAACACAGGGACACTCATGGTCCCGCAATACCCCTATGTGGATAACTTCTTATACGCAACTCGATTTCGACTTTCGACCACGAATTCTCTCCTTGGAACACTAAACATGGCTCTGATACCAAATTGTAACACCTCCCATGTAATGACCGTATAATATGGGTCCAGCCGGGGCCCCACAACATATAGACACCACAGCTTCAGCATTATAAGATGATATAAACTACCCAATCTCAAAACTTAGAACAAAGCACAACGGACAAATAAGCCAAAAAACTAGAAGTTATCCACCACTAACAGGAGTATCAAATGGCTTAAGGCCTTTCACAAAATTGTCCAAACATAAAGACCACAAGGTCAGTCATCAACGTGCAAAAGCACTCCTAAGCTACCTCGGCGTGCAAGCCGAACAATGTCTAAAGCATTGTTCATACAATCATCGGAAGCAAACTAAAAACATACAACAACACTTCATGAGGCTTAGGGCTTTTTGCCTGGCGCACTAGCTCCCGATTGCGATCCATGCCCTGTAAGGATTTGAAGTTACGTGGGTCAGCAAAGGCTGACCTCTACTGTGTAACCAACATATCTCCTCCAGGCCGCCCCTAACGGACCCTTGTAACGCCCCCGATTTTCCTGCGATTATTTAATTCTCGTTTGGCGTTACGTTGACGCATTTTTGTGGCTCGTGCCGTTTGTGGAGTGTGGTCTTAACTCCTTAGAACTGGGTGCCCTATTTTTTTAGCATGTTGGCAAGACCTCCCTAGCAAGCCGAGTCGTTTTGGGTGACCCGGTGTGGTCTCTCGGGGGATGCTTGTGTTTTGGCTTCGGAAGGGTATAACTCGAGTTCTGTTCGTCGAAAGTTAATTTCGACTTTGCCGTTGTGTTCGTAGCATGGATATTTAGCTACAATGCAAATTTTGTCGAATTCCGAGATAGTTTGGTTTTCGCGTCACTTTGGGTGTGCCATTAGTAAAGCCTATTAGAGTATTCTCTTAATTTAATAAGGGAGCCGGTGGTTAGGATTCGGTTTTGCTAAACCGATGCGTTTAAAGCTTATAAAAAGGCTTTATTAAGAAGTGGCGGGCCACTTTTCTTCTTATTCTCGAGACCGAAACCGTCGCTTGCTCCTGTTCGCGGAAAACAGAGGAAACCGCCGGACCTGCTTCTCCTTCGGACGACGATTCCGGGAGTGTTCGTGGATGGATTTCGATTTCGAAAGTGGTGTTGTCTTGCTCTCGCTCAGATCTACGTTTCGACGGTAAGAGGTTTGTTTTTCGTGGAGTTTTAGGAGACTTGGATTTTCGGTTTCTTGTGGTTTTCCGCCATTAATGTGCGGGTTTGCTTGTTAGGTGCTTCTCCTTCTAGTGCAGAACGAAGAGGAGGGAAAGCCGACCAAGGTTTGCCGGAAATCGAGGCAAGTGGTATTCTTGCCCTTGCCATTGTTGTTCTTTTGATATTCTAGAATGTTTCCCGGATTAGCCCTAGGGTAAGAACCAAGCATATTCTCTTTTACCTTGCTGAATTTAGGGCTTAGATTCGCCTATGAACCCCCCCCCCCCCCCCCATCCTTGTGCTGTTTTGCTTAACCCGATGGTTGTTTTAACCATTTAGACTCCAGATTTGTAGTTCTAGTTGGGTGCTTTTGCGGGTGGAGCCGAGAGAGTGTGAGGGAGGTTATTGTGGTAGGGCTCTGGTTAGAACCAGTCTTGGTAGACTCTCGGGTTTTGGTGTCGAGTGTGGTACACACACTCAAAGCCAAAAGCCGCCCGGACTTGGCGTTGAGTGTGGTGGACACACTCAATGTAACGCCCCGTTTTTTCAGCGATTATTTTTATTCTCGTTTGGCGTTACGATGACGCGTTTCCGTGGCTTGTGCCATGTGTGGAGTACGGTTTAGCTCCTTAGAACTGAGTGCCCTGTTTGGTAGCCTGTTGGCAAGATCTCCCTAGCAAACCGAGTCGTTTTGGTGACCCGGTGTGGCCTCTCGGGGGGATGTTTGTGTTTGGCTTTGTTTGGGTGTAACTCGAGTTCTGTTCGTCGAAAGTTAATTTCGACTTCGCCGTTGCGTTCGTAGCGTGGGTATTTAGCTACGGTGCGAATTTCGTCGAATTCCGAGGTAGTTCGGTTTTCGCGTCGATTTGGTGCTTTATGTAATTTTGTAATTAATAATATAATTATATAATTATATATATATATATATAGTATTAGAAAAGCCATCATCTTCTTCCCCGTTAGAAAACCGCCGGCCCCTTGTACGAGAGAAACGGAGTAACCGCCTACCTTGCCTTCGGACGCCGATTCCCGGAGCGTTTGTGGACGGAATTCGATTCCGAGAGTGGATACGGATTGCTCTCGTCGAGACCTTCATTCCTGCGGTAAGAAATTCGATTTTCGTGGAGTTTTGGAAGGATTGGAATTTTCGGTTTTGGAAGTTTTCCGCCATTAATGGCCGAGTCTTTGTTCTAGGTGTTGCGGCCGTTTTGATCCGTGCGAAGAGGAGGAAAGCAGTCCAAAGCTTCGCTGAGATTTGAGGCAAGTGGTATTCTTGCCCTTGCCAAGTGTTTTCTTTGATATTATTTGCTGAAATTGAAATCCCGGTTAGCCCAGGTTAGAGGCCTTGTTGTTCTCATTTTCTTGCTAATAATAGGGCTTAGTTCTTCCTACTGAAACCCCCCCTATGTTGTGATGTTTGGAATCCAATTTGTCGGCGTGGAGCCGTTGTTTTCCTTTATTTTTGATTGTTGCTCTGGTTCGGGTGTAGCCGAGAGGGAGAGTTAGGAGGGGGGTGTGGTTGCCAATTTCCTTCGTTAAGATATTATTCGAATGGTTAGGCATAGTTTGAATGGTAGTAGCGTGCGACGTGATAGTTGTCTACTGCTACTGCAGTGGCGTGAGTCGTGTGCGCGTTCCGGTGTCGTTCGGGAAATTCCAAACGGTGCAGGTTGACCGCGCACGGTCATCAACCTTTAGGGCGCACGACCACTGGTCGTGTGCCTCTGTTCGTGCACGTATAAATTTCAGTTTCCAAAGTTCTGTCTCGGGCAATCGCACGAGCGCAGGCAACAGTGCGCACGACCACTGATCGTGTGACACTGATCGTGCGCAGTTGCTAGGTTTTCTGTCAGGTTTTCCAGGTTCGTTTCGCACGATCATCAGCCGATGAGTGCGCACGACCACTGATCGTGCGTCACTGATCGTGCGCTTTGTATTTTTTCTTTTGATAGGCGAATTTAGATGGTTTCGAGTGCGGGAGTTTAGATACTCAAGTGGTCGGCAACTACTCGAGTTCTGGATCTTCTGCCTTGGTCGTTCGACTGTCGTCGAGCTCCGTATTCTTTTGTGGGTTTGTGGGTAGTAACATTATTTTGGCGGCGAGTGAGGCTAGCTCACTCAACGCCAAAGTTTAGGTAGGCACTGAGTGGGTTTCACTCAACGCCTAGTCGTGTTGATTTATTTCAACACTCTTCCTTTACCTTGTATTTCGTTTCCGAGTGGATTTCCAGTTGTATTTCTGGGTTTTCCTTGTCGGCCGTTTTCTTTATTTTCCTAAAGGCCGAATCGTGGGTCGTGGTTAGTAGTGGTGGTTGTAGCTCTTTATGGGGGTGGAGTTGTGTGATATAGCCAAGGCCACCCATGGATTTCTTGCTCCAGGTACGGGATGGGCATGTCAGGTGGAAGGTCCCTTGTGTGTTCACGTGTTGACCCTCGAGCTTTTGACTTGGACATGGTGGATTGGGGGACTGCGTTTGCCTTCGATCCGGTTCCTCGTTGTTGTTTTTGCTACTATCACTTCCCGCAGTTTAGGGTGTTAGAAGTTTTTTCTTTGGTAGTTTGCAGCATTCTAGCTCTTGGTAGTCTAATAGGCCCTGCAGGATGTAGTTCCTGGGCTGGGTCGTTGCTGTTTCTTTGCACGTTGTGCATTTCTTGTTGTCCTGTTTTGGACAGTTGTGACTCTTTCTACTGCATGTTTTTCTGTTACCTTGTCCTTTGGTGGACTCTTTCATGCAGTTTTTCTTTGTTTAGCTTGCTGAGGTATTCTGCTTTCTTTTGGAATACCCCAGGTTCTGAGCTGTAGCCAGTCTGGTGGCTAGGTGGAGGTGGTGTTGTTGGTGGACTTCCGGACTTTGGAGTTTTGTTTACCTTGTTTGTGAGGTTGTTTTCAGTACTCTCTTACAGATATATATATGTGCTGGTGGGTTCGTGTCAGGTTGTTGGCGCCCACTAGTAGTTTTACCTTGTACTAGATATATACTATTGCTGCTACCATTTATTTTTCTGGAGATAGTCTACTTGCTTTGAGAAGGTTTTATGCTAGGTTGCTAGTTATTTTTAAACCTATAATTATTATTATAAATGAAGCTCATGATCAGTATGTTTTGTAAACTTAATCACTATTTTCCAAACCACGTACGAAAACCGTTTTCTTATATATACTATATAAACTAAGTGTAGTGTCTTGCATAGCATGAGTGGTTCTCTCGGGACCCTTATGCGCTCTTTAGGGTGTAAAACCTAATTAAAGTATTTTTTCCGCAGCGTTTAAATATAGTTTTCTTTTGTGGACTAGATGATCCACTGAGCCGAGGGATACGGACTCTAAACATAACTGATTTTCTATTCATTAAGCACATGATTTTCTTGCATAAAGATTGTAGTTGGTTTTGCCTGAGCGTCAGCAGTTATCCCCTGCTTGACGTGGCATCATGACGCGTGTTTTCTCTTACTCTGATAATTCTTAATTCGGAGAAAATGTGGGTTGTGACAGTTGGTATCAGAGGGAGGTTGCTTGACAAGTTAGTTGGGCAACCTTCCTTGGATGCTTTTAGTTGTTCAGCACCATGTCATTCACACACCGATATGAAAGTGAGGGGATAAGTTGTAAACTACTCTAGAGGGGGGGGGGGTGAATAGAGTATTCAAATTTTATGAACAACTAGTCAGCTCCCTTGGAGTTTATTTGCGGAATAAATAATCTGATACTTGAACCCTAAGAGCCTAACACAGTGAAGTGCACAAGTGAGAGAGTTAACTAAAATTTCAGTTTAACTATAAACCTATCACAGCAACTAGCAATCCTAGGTAGTTCTATCACAGCCACAGAATAAGCAATTTAAACAAAAACAGCCAGAGAGACACAGGATATATAGTGGTTCCCTCTTAATAGGTACTCCACTCTTCTACCACCCTGGTAGAAATCCACTACAGGTTTTTGCTAAGGTGCCCTGCCACCAATGATCTGATTCAGGTAGATCAAACAGACCCTTTGAGCTTTTGATAAGGATGCTCAACCACAGGTTGTTGATAAGGTGCCCTGTCACCAATGTTCACTTTTGAAGAGTTGTGAAAACTCTTTTACAAAGGGGTTGAGAGGGTTAGATTATCTTCTCTGTTGTAAATACAGATTAGAGAAGACTTGTGGATTCTCTAAAGAATCAAAGTCTCCCCATGGCTCAGTGGAAGTCCAGGGAAAGCCTTTGCTTCAGGATGAAGGAGTTTCAGATATACTGAAACTAAATCCTCAGAGATCTGTAGACTGATTTTTATCAGGTCTTCAGATTCTGGAGCACTTGAAGCAGAACTGAAGCTCTTTCTGAAGTCTTGAAAACTCTAAGCAGATGCTCAGGAGACTTGAGAATGAAAGTGATAGCTTTGGGCTTTTGCTTCAGGAAAACTTTTCTTCTTCTTTTTGTGAGATGGTGAAGAGTTGCTCTGAAGATGCTTGAGCCAATGAATCCTTCTTAGGAGAATCTCTCCGTTTGTAACTTGCTTATTACTGCTGAGAGAAAATTCTCTTTTAAATATATCTTCTCATTTTTCCTTTGGAACGGCTCTATTGATTTGAATTCTCGAGCCCTGCAACAGATTATCTCAAAATAGAATATAGCAATAGGAATAGAATGACCTATTAACTCTCTGTCAGTCCCAATAAGGAAATAAATGAATAGGGAAATATCTCAGCATAAAGACTTATCATTCTTGGAAATAGCATACAACGCCAACGGCTAGAATACAGCCTGGCAATATATTTTGTATAATAGGACAAAAATGCTTTATCAAAAACGAAATCCCGTAATTTATGCTTAACATATTTGGTAATTAATTCATTTGAATTTAAGCCATAAATTAGCAAGAACAATCTTCAGAAAATCTTTCTAACCACACGCTAAAACACTTGGAAATAAATCAAGGAATAAAAAAAATGCAAACTGTTAAAGGCAGACAATAATCGTCGAACAGGGGTTCGATGATCGTCGACCTAGCTAACAGATCGTCGACTAAAAGCAGAAATCTGTCGAAACAGAAATCGTCGAACAAAAATCGTCGACCAGCTCAAAATATCGTCGACTACTAAGGCAAAAATCTGTCGAGACAGATATCGTCGAACATCTCATGATGTCGACGACTAAGGCAGAAATCTGTCGAGACAGAAATCGTGAAGCAAGAACATGATCGTTGAACTGCTGATGGCAGATCGTTGACCAACCTTCAGAGCATAATAAACTTGCTCTGAGATTGTCGACCATCGGTCGACGATAATTGTCTTGACTTCAACGATTTAGTAGCCCTGCTATCGTCGACCAATGATCGACGATCGCGAGGCCTCGTTCGACGATGGTCGAACGGAAAAAGCCTTAACCAAAAAAATACATCTAGAACCTCTAGCCTAATCTCTAGGTCAGTTATAAACTGTCCTAGGTAAACTGAACAAGGCCTAATCATGATCATATATAGTTATATGGATCAAGAGGGGCTGGAAAGGGATTACATAAGCCAAATCACATCTAGGGTACCAACAATCTCCCCTATTTGGGTTATGTTATCCAATCCGATCTAAAAACTAATGCACACAATAACAAAAGCAGAGATTAACCAAAAATTTAAATCACAGGCAATCCACAGAAAAACATAAAACATAAATCAGCAGAACTATAAAGTATCAAGCAGATTTATCAGAGGTTTTAGCATCAGATGAGTTCTTAGGGATTACAGCTGGTTTGAAAATAATTTCTCTGTTTGGATTTGCTGCTTGTCTTTTGGATAGCATTAGGTCATGTTCACCAATAATTTTCTTTTCAGCATAGCTTGGCAGAACTGCAGCAGGGTGCAACTTCATGTATTCTTCAGTATTAAAAATTTCAGAGTTGACTTGAATTTTGTTGAGTTCCTTTTCTCTGAATTCAGACATAGTTGTATATGCTGTAGGGTCTAGTCCTTGAGCTTTGGCTCTCTCCATCATGCTTAGAGCAATAGATTCCTTAAATCTTGCCATAGAGGCAATTCTTTCAGCTTCTGTCATATCTGATGGAGAGGGTGGTCTGTCAGTATCAGCTTGAGCTGCAATCTCCATGTTCCTTTGAAGAGCTGTGGCTAACTTGCTTGAGTCAAGAGGAATCTATGCAGCCTTCTTAGGATCAGTTTTAGCATATAGAGATCTTGGAGGGGCAAGTTCAATGAACTTCTTGTGGGATTTCTCTGAATATACCACTCTTTTTCCTTTTGTTTCAACTGTCTCAGAAGCAGCAGGTTTCCTTGATGTGGAGGATGGACCTCTCCTGGGAGGAGAAGGTTTCCATTCTGGAACTTTCTTTTTAGGAGCAGGAGGAGGAGAGAAAGTAGGTTGATGAAATGTCATCTCCTTTATTTGTTCCATGGAAACATTTTCATTTCTTTTCCTTCCTTGTCCTGATACATCTTGGCCTCCCTGGCTTTGGTTACTCCTTCTCTGGTAAGACTTAAAGGTGTTGGAACTTGCTGATTTTGCAGATGGGGCAGAAGAGAGACTTCCAGAGGCTCCAGCACCAGGAGGTGGAGGAGGACCTCTGGGGGGGAATTTCTGAATTGGAGTGTCATATCTTTTTGTTCTCTTCTTCTCTCTTGTCTGATTCTTTGAGAGTCTCATCCATGGTTGAAATTCTTTGCTCTTGGGATCAATTCCCTTCAGAATGAAATAGGGAACATCCTTGTCTGGATTAGCAGTAGGAGGAGCAGATGTTTTTCTTTTCTTGGATACAACCTTTTTCTTCTTCTGGGTACTATCAGAGTCCTCAGAGTCATCATCATCAGAGGAGTGGGATGAGGTTCTGCCAGCATAATCATCAAAGTCTTGTTCTGAGATATCCTTGGCAGCTATAGCATGTTCAGCCTTTTCTTTCTCCTACTTCTCTCTATCTTCTTTTTCTCTTGCTTCCTCAATGGCATCTTGCACAAGGAGGGCATCAAGATCAACATTTGGAGATCTCTTCCAGAGTTCTGATTCAGGATACAAGTCAGGAGCTATCCTGGGGACCAGTTATGCAATAGAAGGAATGGATAGAGGATAGGTAAGGATAGGTGGAGAAAAGATGACTATATCTGCAGGGGCAGATGCTTTTCCTAGAGAGATGGCTAGGGAAACCAAATGAGATTTATCCAACTCTTCAATGTACTCAGAGGCAATATTCTCAGCCACAAAGGCTATATATTGTTCAAGGTTTAGAGTACCTGAGCTTGATTCCTTTTCAGTCATCTTGGAGGCATTTTCTGGTAAGTCTTGCACAGCTTCAACTTCTTCATCAGCAGCAGCAGCAGGGATGTTGATTGTGCCTGCATACAAAGAAAGATAAATTAATAACCAAGTGGGAATAGAGTATTCCCCCAAGGTGAACAACAGCAGGTAATTGATAGAGTTACATGCAGATCTACACAGGAAACCACTTTACATCTAGGAAGGAGGTTATAATTCCTTCTAGATGTTCAGTGACATCAGGGATAGACACCTCTGCAAGGCATAAGAGAAGTGCCATACAGGAAAAGAAGAGAGAGTCCTTGACCAAGGGGTCATCAAGGTACTCAGGTCTATAAGGGACCGTTTTCTCTTGAGAAGGAGGAACATAAGGAGTAGATGTGAGTGTGAACTCACAGTCTGAATTGAGAAAGGATTCCAAAGCATTATCAGAATCAATGGAATTAGCAGCATCAACTTGCAACACTGATGCAAGATCATCAGCAGCTGTGATGGGAAGAAAGGAATAAGAGATTAACTCAAAGTTGGAGTTTGAATTAATTAGAATCTTAAATAAAACTATACCATCTAGTTGAGCAGCATCATTCTCAGGTTTTTGAACCACTACTTCTGAGTCAGTAGTGTTCATTGGAGCTTTTTCACATAAGTCCATGAGGACTTCCTCATTATTTTTCTCTGGGACTTCTTCATCAGAAGCTAGATTCACTAGGGAGTGAATGTCTTTGTTAGATAAAGATATCAATTTAAAGTCCTGATTATAACCTTTAGAGGAAGTGTTTTACCTTCTGGTTGCTCTGGAAGCTCTTGAGGTTCTTCTACAATTTATGTAAGAGGAAGGGAAGAATTGTCCTGAAGGGTCAAGGCATCACCTGAGACCACTTCAACAGACATCTCCCCCTGCATGACTTCAGTGGGGACTGGAGTCATGCATCTTACTGAAGAGGGCTCAGTAGAGGGTGGAAGTGAGTTGATGGCTTTAGTAAGGGCATTGATGGATGCAATGAGAGGGGCATTGGCAGCCTCAATCATTTTTTATATGGATGGAGTGATGAGCTCTACAATATGTGCAAGCAATTCAGGAGTTATCTGAAATGCTGAGGGTGTGGAGGTGGATGGATGGCTGTGGGATGCAACCTGAGGTGGTGATGGAATGGAAGCAGTATGATCTGCCACATGATCAAATGAATCATGTGGAGATGGGTGAACATCAACATGAGTGTGGGATTCATGTTGAGAGAGGTGTGTGAGGATGGTAGTAGTTACCATGTCAACACTGGCTGAGGCTGCCAGATGTTGTGGTGTGGGTGACTGGGATGGAGATGCATGTAAGATGGGAGATGCATGTAGGGATTCATGTTGTGGTGGCACTGCAGATTGTGTGGAGGGTAATGCAGGAGATGAGGATGCAGGGGTAAAGAGAGAGGATGGAGGGATTGCTGAGCCTTCCCCAGCAAGCTGGAGAGTGGCTGAATCAGCCCTTGTGTCTGATGGAGGGTTAGGATCAACCCTGGCTGACTTCTTGATGACTCTCTGGGATTTCTTGAACAGAGAGGGGTCCAACCTCTTGCTGGCGTTGACTGCGGAGGGTGCAGAAACAAGCAGCAGGGGTGCTTTCACATACAGAAACACACCCAACACCCTGGCAAGGTTTACTTCTTTCTGGTTGTTCTTTCTCCTTATCAGTTCAAACAGAACTTTTCCCCAGGCTATCTGCGTCTTATTCACCAAAGCTGACATTAAGGCAAATTGTTGCCTGTTGATGTTGTCGTGAGCAGAGTGTTTTCCCAAAACGACCTTGCCCACCAGGTCTGCCAGAAACTTATACTCTGGAGGCAGATTTATCTTTAGCAGCTTAGCACAAGAAACTATACAAGCCGCATAAGCCGCACAAGCCGCACGGTTAGACTAACCGCACAGCCACTATAAAGAGGAAGACAGCCGGCCAATATCCCCAGACCGCTCAGACCGCCATACAAACCGCCAGACTGCCCGGTCTCCAACCCGGCTACCAAACTGCTGGGACAAGCCGCCAGACCGCCAGATCACCCGGTCTCAACCGACAGACCGCTCGATCTCAACACTCCCCCTCAAGCTGGAGCATAAATATCAATCATGCCCAGCTTGTCGCAAATATGAAACAAAGAAGCGGACACCGGCTTGGTGAAGACATCTGCCAACTCGTTGTCAGAAGTGACGAACGGAGTACAAATTTGTTTCTTCAAAATCTCTTCTTGAATAAAGTGGCAATCGACCTCTATGTGTTTTGTTCTCTCATGAAAGGCCGGATTTTTGGAAATGTATATCGCAGCCTTGTTGCCGTAGAACATAGGAAGAGGATAGTTGTAGACCTCTTCTAGGTCAAGCATGAGAGCCCGTAACCATTTTAACTCACATGTGGTTGATGCCATACTATGATATTCTGCTTCTGCACTAGACTCGGAGACCACAGAGTGTTTCTTGCTCTTCCAGCTCACAAGATTTCCTCCAACAAATATACAAAAACCCGATGTTGACTTGCGGTCTCCTTTATCATCAACATAGCTTGAATCTGAGTACGCTTCAACCCTCAAATGACCATTCTTCTGAAAAAGCAGTCCTTTCCCTGGAGCTGCTTTAACATACTCCAATATCTTCAGGGCAGACTGTAGATGACACTCCCTAGAAGCTTGCATGAATTGGCTAACCTTGCATACACCATAGGAGATATCGGGTCTGGTCATTGTGAGATAAATGAGTTTGCCCACCAGACACCGGTACCTCGAAGAATCAGGTAGAGGAGGCGAGTCATCTGTCCAAGTTTTGTCTTCCCCAATAGCCATGGGACATCTGGCAGGTTTAACATAAGTCAACCCTGCCTCTTTTAGCAAATCAAGAGCATACTTTCGTTGGGAAAGAACTAAAGAGTTGGGTTTCCGAGAAATCTCAATCTCCAGAAAGTATTTGGGAGAGCCCATATCCTTAGTGACCAGGTGTTGCCGGAGCTGTTTCTTTGTCAAAGCAACCTCAGCCTGGTCATCGCCAGTCAAAAGAATATCATCCACATATACATCAAGAACCACCATACTAGAGGAGGTTTTGCGAATAAATAAGGAGTGATCGGCTGAACTTCGTACAAAACCAATGGTTGCAACAATGCCGCTGAACTTGTCAAACCAAGCCCGAGGGCTTTGCTTTAGGCCATAGATGGCCTTCTTCAGATGACATACTCGTGTCTCCCCCTGAGCAACATACGCAGAAGGTTTCTCCATGTAAACCACTTCCTGAAGGTCACCATAAGGAAAGCCATTCTTGATATCCAGCTGAGAAATGGGCAAATCCCTGTTGACAGCCACAGAGAGAAGAACCCGAATTGTGCTGAGACGAGCAACTGGAGAGAATGTGTCGAAGTAATCAACCCCATAAGTCTGAGTGAAGCCTTTGGCGACTAAGCGTGCCTTGTATCGATCCACACTGTCGTCCAGACGGAACTTCACAATGAATACCCATCGACAGCCAACCATATCAGTACTCAAAGGGGGAGGAACAAGAGTCCAGGTACGCCGCTCAGTTAGGGTCGCCATTTCCTCATCCATGGCCATCTTCCAATGAAGAATAGCAAGGGTCTCCTGGTAGGAGTGAGGTGTGGCAGTGACAGAGATAGCCAGGGCAAAGGTCCTGCGAGAAGGGGTAAGACGATCATATGAAACAACAGCAGCAAGGGGGTGTATGGTACACGTCTGCACCCCTTTGCAAAGAGCTATAGGAAGATCCAAGTCAGCGGGTCCCTCAGCATCCGGAGCATCCATGGCAGAGAGAGCTGGCCCGGGAGTAGAGAGCGATGACAACGGAGATGAGGGAGACGGTGGCAGAGAAGAGGGAGATAGAGGCGGAGATGGAGTACGGGTGGAGATCGTAGTAGGATACGAGGGAACGAAGGGAACAACAGGAGAATCAGAAGCTGGGGGAAGAGGAGAGGAGTCATCTGAGAAGTAGGAGGTATTCTCGAAGAAGGTGACATCAGCAGAGACGAACTTCTTACGAAGAACAGGATCAAAGCAACAATAGCCTTTCTGAGTGGTGGAGTACCCTAGAAAGACACATTTGGTGGAGCGAGGGGAGAGCTTCTCACGGGTGGCAGATGGAGCATGCACAAAGGCAGTGCACCCAAAGATTTGGAGAGGGAGAGGAAAAGGCTCCTTGCCCGGATACAGAATGGAGAATGGGGTTTTACCGTGGAGAACCGTGGAGGGAATGCGATTGATAAGGTAGCAGGCAAGGAGAATAACATAGCCCCAATAGGAGCGAGGAACATGCATATGGGTCATCAAGGAGCGAGCGACATCGAGGAGGTGACGATTTTTGTGTTCTGCCACACCATTTTGTTGTGAAGTATAGACATAACTAGTTTGATGAATAATCCCATTTTGCATGCAGAAGGTAGAAAAGTCATGACTAATATATTCTTTGGCATTATCAGATCGAAAAACCTTAATAGAAACATTAAACTGAGTTTTGATCATGAGATAGAAGGACGTCCATATAGAGAATAATTCAGAGCGATCTTTTAACAGATACACCCACGTACAGCGAGAGAAATCATCAATAAACGTGACAAAATATGAACTACCCCGACCAACGGTAAGGGTAGGAGAAGGATCCCAAACATTGGAGTGGATGAGATCAAACAGACGGGTAGATCCACGAACGTGCTTTGGAGGGAAGGAAGAGCGGTGATGCTTTCCAAGCTGACAGGCCTCACAGTTGAGGGGAGGACTTTGTGGAGGAAGTTGGGGCAAAAGTTGACGAAGAAGATGTGGGGGAGCATGACCAAGGCGGAGATTCCATTGCAGAAGATCTATGGAGGTGGAGGAGAAGGTGGACAAAGCGGAAACATTGTCAAGGAAGTATAGGCCGCCACTCTCAGTCCCAGTAGCAATCGTTTGTTGGGAGTCCGGATCCTGAAAAGAACAAGAAGTAGAAGTAAATGTGACGGAACACTGTAATTGTCTGCATAGAGAGGTAACAGATAATAAGTTGCAAGGGAACTTGGGCACGTAGAGAGTGTCCGCCAAGCAAAGAGACGGAGTGACATGAACCATTCACGTCCCATTGACCGATGATGAAGAGCCGTCAGCAAGAATAACTGGGGGCAACTTATCATGTGTTTCTAGGAGAGAAAAACACTGGAGATTGCCGGTCATATAATTGGTAGCACCGGTGTCGATCAGCCATTTTCCTTGAGTAACAACGTGGGCACTAGCAGAAGACGTGACCACCGAGGAGAACAGCTTTGAGGAGGATGTGAAAGCCATGAAGGGAGAAAATCTGCAGCGGTCACGGTGACAGCACACCAGCGGCAAGAAGGGCACGACCAAGGTGCAGAGCAAGGCAAAGGGGAAGAAGAGAGAAGAACAAGTCGCGCGACTAAATAGGAGGTCGCGGCGACTAATCAAGCAGGAGTGGCTAAAGGAGGGGCCGCATAGAGGAGGACAGGTCGCGTGACTAAATATGAGGTCGCGACGACTATTCAAGCAGGAGCGGCAAAGGAAGAAGGGCAGAGGGGCCGCCTATACAAGGAAGAAACCACGCGAGCAGGGAGAAATCGCAGCGGTGAGGAGAAAGAGATCTGCAGCGGTCACGATGATAGACACCAGTGGCCAGAAAAGCCATGACCAAGACGCAGAACCAAGCAGAGGGAAAAAAGTCGAGCAGCTAGAAATCAGCCCGCGCGAACAGAAGATGGCAAAGACCTCGCGAACAGAGAAAAGTCCGCTGGGAGGCAAACAAGGCGCACAAGGAAAACATGCCAAGGCAACTAAAGAAAAGGAGCTGCTAGAAAGGAGGGCGCGGCGACAAAGCACAGGTCGCGGCGAGAAGACGGGAGAAACGAAAAGGTCGCGCACACAAAGGACAATGACAAGAAGAGAAAGAAGTCGCGCGAACAGGGCGCAAACAGGAGGAAGAAACAAGCCGCGAGGATATGTCGCGAGAAGAAGAAGCAAGCCGCGAGGATATGTCGTGCGGTTAGAAATGGCGCACAGAATCACGAGGAGAAAAGAAACCTCCCTCTGATACCATGTGAAAGTAGCGAGCAAATGACTAAAAAAACAAGCCGGAACTTTGAATAATTGAAAGTTTTTATTATCCAAAAAGATCACTATTACAAAGGTATGACCTCCCTTTTATAGAATGGAGGAGAGAAAAGAGATTACAAATAAGCAATGTGGGACTAATAATTACAAGAACAAGAAACTATACAAACCACATAAGCCGTACAAGCCACACGGTTAGACTAACCGCACGGCCACTACAAAAAGGAAGACAGCCGGCCAATATCCCCAGACCGCTCAGGCCGCCAGACAAACCGCCAGACCGCCCGATCTCCAACCCGGCTACCAAACTATTGGGACAAGCCGCCAGACCGCCAGACCGCCCGGTCTCAACCGACAGACCGCTCAGTCTCAACACTAATGATGCTAAATTATACCTTAGTTAGTGGCGGAAGAGACGCGGTTTTCGAAATTTAAAATTTTGAAATGAAACGAAACTGACGGGTCATTTCTCGAGTGGAACTTCAGTACTCGAATGGTGGAATGGAGGTACATGAGAAGTGGTATGACGGTACTCGAGTGGTCTAAGTCTGTTTCTCGAGATGAAGTATAGTACTCGAGTGACTTACTTAGTTCTCGAGAAGTCAAAAAGGTACTCGAGTAGTCAAGTTGGAGTTCTCGAGTAGTCATTCTGTTACTCGAGAAATGAAGTCCACTTAGAGAAATTTTTAACCTTTTTGATTTAACCTTGATTTCTGAACTGTGAAAAGATTCCATCTTGTCTATCCTTCTATGTTGAGCATACCAAGCTCAGTTTTGAAGAAACTGAACTTGGTCTCGTCCAACGGCTTTGTGAAAATGTTTGCAATTTGCTTGTCTATTGGAACATACTGCAGATCTATGTCCCCATGCTCCACATGCTCCCAGATGAAATGGTATCTCAACTATATGTGCTTTGTACGGCTGTGTGAGACTGGGTTGTTTGCAAATGCTATTGCACTGGAGGAGTCGCAAAACAGTGGGATGTCCTTGACTTTCATGTTGTAATCTTCCAGTTGATTCTTGATCCAAAGTAATTGTACACAACAACTGCCGGCAGAAATGTATTCTGACTCGGCCGTTGAGATTGTGACACAATTTTGCTTTTTGCTGCTCCATGAAATGAGTCTCCTTCCAAGGAATTGACAAGTCCCGGAAGTACTCTTTCTGTCATCTACTACCTATAAAGTTAGCATCTGAAAACCCAATTAGCTCGCTGTCATTACTTCTTGGGTACCATAAGCCAAGATTCGGTGTACCTTTAAGGTATCTCAAAATCTGCTTTACAGCAGCATAGTGAGATTCCTTACAGTTCATTTGAAATCTAGCACAGACACATGTAGAGAATATTATATCTAGTCTACTGGCAGTAAGGTAGAGCAAGGATCCAATTATGCTTATGTACTTAGTTTCATCAAAAGGTTTTCCTTTTTCATCCTTGTCCAGATACATAGCTGAACCCATTAGAGTCCTCATAGAGGTTGCATTCTCCATTCCGAATTTCTTAATCAACTCCTTGGTGAACTTAGTCTATGAGATGAAAATTTCATCTTCAGACAGTTTCACTTAAAATCCTAAGAAATACTTTAGCTCACCCATACTACTCATTTCAAACATCCCTTGCATAAGTTTAGAAAACTTCTTGCAGAAGTTGTCATCTATAGAGCCAAAAATAATGTCATCGACATAGATTTGCACTAGCAAAATCTTGCCTTTAATTTCCCGAAGAAATAATGTTTTATCTATCTTTCCATTTATGAACTTGTTCTCAAGAAGAAAGTTAGACAGCGTCTCATACCAAGATTGAGGAGCTTGTTTCAAACCATATAAGACTTTAGATAAAAGATAAACATAATCAGGAAAGTTTGAGTCAACGAAACCTGGGGGTTGTTCCACATATACTTCTTCCTTGATGTCACCATTAAGGAAAGCAGACTTCACGTCCATTTGATAGAAGGTGAAGCCCTTAAGTGTAGCATATGCTAGGAACAACCTGATTGCCTCCAGCCTAGCCACTTGAGCATACATCTGGTCAAAGTCAATTCCTTTTTCTTGCATATATCCTTTAATGACGAGTCTGGCCTTGTTCTTTATGATTGTCTCATACTCGTCCATCTTATTCCTATAGACCCACTTCGTTCTGATGACGTTCTTGCCTTTGGGTCTTGGAACAAGTTTCCATACTTTGCAGTGCTTGAACTGATTCAACTCTTCTTCCATGGTCATAATCCATGATGCGTCCGAGTTTGCTTCCTCAAACTTCTTTTGTTCAACATGTGAGAGAAAACTCAAATACAAATTCTCATTAATAGTACCTCTACGAGTTATGACACCATCCTGGGGATATCCGATGATTTGATCAATTGGGTGATCCTTCAGATGTATGAGCTCTAGATTCCTTGCATCTGGAGTTTCTTCAACCATAGGAGTGACTTCATCAACTTGGGTGATTTCTTCATCTTGATCATCAACCTCTCAAATCGGGGTTAGAGTGGTAATCTTGATGAACTTTTCTCCCTTTTCTTCTGTCGACTCATCCAAGTTCAGTTCTTTCAGCTTTGAACCTGCATCTTTAATGAACACACTAGAAGAGTTGCTTTGTAGCAAGCTCGTCTCATCAAATACAACGTGTATAGATTCTTCTATCACTAGGGTTTTCTTATTAAATACCCTATATGCCTTACTATTGCTACTATAACCTACAAAAATACCTTCAAAACTCTTTTCACTAAATTTAGTAGTATGATACTTACCATTGTTAAGGACGAAGCATTTACAGCCAAAGATTCTAAAATATGAGACAGTCGGCTTTCTGCCCTTTAGAAGTACATAAGGTGTCTTATTGTGGTTCTTATTGATGAGTGCTCGATTTTGCACGTGATATGCAGTGTTGACGGCTTCAGCCCAGAAGTACTCTGGTAGTGAAGCATCACTCAACATAGTCCTGCAGGCCTCTATGAGCATTCTATTCCATCTCTCAGCTACTCCATTTTGTTGCGGAGTATGGGGAGAGGAAAACTCATGAAAGATACCTAGGCTTTCACAAAATTCTGTCATGGCCCCAGACTTGAATTCAGTTCCATTGTCAGTTCTGATTTTGACTACAGAACAATTGTATTCATTCTAGATCTGCCTAACAAAATTTGTAAAGTCATCAAAGGTATCTGACTTGTGTTTCAGAAAAAACACCCACACAAAGCGCAAGTAATCATCAACAATAACCAACGTATAATCCTTACCTCCTAAACTTCTAACTTGCAGTGGACCGAACAAGTCCATATGAAGTAGGTGTAAACACCTATTAGAATCTTTGTCTATGATGCTTTTAAAAGTAGCCCTTGTTTGCTTGACTTTTACACATGCGTGACAAGGTCTATCCTTAGCGTACTTAACATTCGGGGCATCGCGTACTAAGTTCAGAGAAAATAATTTATTAATAGTTTTGAAATTAATATGTGCTAATCTTTTGTTTCATTGGTCAACAAGAGACGCACTATCTTTTGTCAAAAGACACACTGGTGTAGATGAGTTTATACAAATAAAATTTAAGCAAAATATATTCCCACTACGAGTGCCTGATAAAATCGTTTCCAAATTATCAAAATTTTTTATTAAACACTTATATCGTGAAATTCAACTATGTATCCTTTATCACATAGTTGCCTTATGCTTATGAGATTGTGTTCCAATCCTTCAACATAAGCCACATCCAAAAAAGATACACTACCGTTAGTGATCATACCATAGCCTTTCGTAATTCCTCGATCAGAACCTCCAAAGATAACCTTTGGCCCATTCACGACTGGTGAGTAATTCTGAAGTAGGCTTCTTATCCCGGTCATGTGCCGAGAACATCCACTGTCCAAGTACCAAATTGGAGTTTTGGTGGTCTTTGGACATACCTGCAGTCAAAAATCAATTTGCCTTAGGAAACCAAACTTGCTTGGGTCCTTGGTCTCTAGTTAGCTTGCTCCACCAACATGAATTAACAATGTGAGCGGTCTTTCTTACATTGTTAACATGAGGGGTAATATGGTTTCTGGGATTAAACCAGCAATCGATGGCAAAGTGACCAACTCTGCCACAACACCAACAGTCGAACCTGTTGTATATTTGTCTAATTCTCTCCTGCTTGACCTTTAGAGATGGAGATATAGCAGGGGTTGTAGTTTTGGAGGTAGAAGCTTCATAGTGAAGGCATTCACAAGACTTCTTCTCCTTCATAGGCTTCTCAATAATAGGCTTAACTTTTGGATTCTTCCTGATGTTATGACCATGATGGAAAGGGTCATAGCTCTAAAGAGTGATCTCTTCATAAGGTGCCTTAAAGACACTTTCACCAAAGTTTCAAGGGCGTATCCATCCTTGGTACCTCGACTTGGGCTCTACATAAGTAGGTCTAGTGAAGTGACTATAGGAGGAGTCAAGATCAAACTTATTAGTAGGAAAAACTACCTTCTTAAATATAGTCTGATCTTGTGGAGCTTTCCCTTTTTCCTTAGTCAAAGCCTTCTTGACCGCCTTATTCTTCTGTTGAGCCTTATTTCTCCTAGAGGATTTACTAGGAGCCTCAACATGGCCTAGGCCAGCACCCTTGGTCATAGCAGAGAACTCAGCAACAAGAGGAAGAACTATCTTGGGCTTAGAGAAACCTTCAACAAGTTTATTTTCGGCTTCAAGTTGCTCTTCCAATCCCTTGATGATTTCTTCTTTTAGATCGAGGTGCTTGAGAGCCTTATTGTACTCTTCAACTGCAGTACTCAAGTCTTCTCTGAGTGAGTCCATCTTAACGACTTCCTCTCACAAAGAGCTCTCCACGATCTTTAGAGACTTAATCTCTTTAGCCTGAGTTTTCCAACCTTTCGATGTTTGCCGTAGGCCTTGATCAACTCCTTATACTGGGCCATGAGTTCAGACTCATCGTCAAAAGACCTTTCCTCATGATCATGATCAGAGACATTAGAATCAGAGAGAGGAGTGTGAGATTTTACCTCCCTAGTGAATTTGGGCTCTTCTTCTTCGTCAATATGTGTCATGAGCCCAAAGTAGGCTGTCTCCTCTTCACTTGACTCAGATGAGTCAGTGTAACTAAGGGTTTTTCCCTTTTTGGATACAAGGCTTCTTTCTATCTTCTTCTTATGGTAGGAAGATTTCTTCTCCTCTCTTTTGCCACCCTACTTCTTCTTATGTGGGCAATCAACAATTACATGACCTGGCTGATTACAACAGTAACAAATTATGTCAGTAGAAATATGTTTGTTCGATTTAGACTTATACCTGTTGTGGCTACTTGAGCCCTTCTGTCGTCGATCACCATCATGTTGTGATCTTCTGTATGAGGCATCCTTGCCTCTCCATTGCTTTTTCTTGTTCAAGAATTTCTTGAACTGTCTTGAGAGCAGCGAGAACTCTCCTTCAGATATCTTTGAGCCTGAAGTGCTTGGCTCAGATGATTCTTCTTCACTTTCTACTTGAGCAGGGGCAGGTGGAGCAGCTTTGCCCTTCCTTGAGCTGTCTGCCTTCAGAGCAACAGACTTCTCATTTGAAGAGAACCGACTTTTCTCTTCTTTAACTTTTCTGGAGTTAATCTGAAGTCCATAGTACATTAGCTTACCAAAGAGGTTCTGAGGATCAGTCTCAACTAACTTGCCAAATTCCTGGATGGCACAGACTTTGTTATCTCATTCCTTGGTTAGGGACCTCAGAAATTTGTCGTTCAGCTCTCCATTGGTGAAGACCCGACCATATACTCTTAGGTCGTTGACTATCTTGAAAAAGTTCTCAAAAGTGTCAGCAATGGTGTCCTTGGGTATTTGCCGGAAGGTTTCATACTTCTGGTTCAGAAGGGATCTTTTGTCATCCCTTACTTCTTCAGTGCCTTCCATCAAGATGATCAGAGACTGCCACATCTCCTTAGCAGATTGACAGTGAATCAAATTTTGCAGCATTGAATCATCGACTGCACTTGCTATAATATTTTTGGCTTTCTTGTCTAAAGAGACAAGTGCAATCTCATCTTTGTCGAGATCCATCAGATTCTTAGGAACTTGCTTTGTAGCATCTATAGTGGAGGCGGTCATGGGAACATAAGTACCTTCTTCAACAATCATGAAGATCCTTGGATCCACAGCTTCCATAAAGAATTTAATTCTTTCTTTCCATATGGAAAAATTATTCTTTGTGCACAAAGAAAGCTTGGGAAAATCCTTGGCTCTGTCCATGCTTGAATAACTCAAAGATAACTTGGGGCAGATCTGATCGAGATGTTAACCTTTTAATGATCAACCTCCCTCGGATACCAATTGAAAAAGATTTCAAGTTGCCTACGTAAATCACCTAGAGGGGGTGAATAGGTGAATTGTGCGTCTTTTTGCGGAATAAAACTTTAACGAACTAAAACACAAGAAAACAATCAAGCAATCACAGAAGACACCAAGATTTATAGTGGTTCCCCAATCTTGGGTATGTTCACTTTCCACTCACCGATCTAGCAATACGCTAAACTCGGCTACTCCACTAATCTCGGATCAAAACGATCCTACCACTCAGAACAACGTTCCTACAATCTCGATCCAAAATGGATCTACACTGGGAAGATGAAATCTTCCTACAACTCGGAGAACGAATCTCCTACACTCGGAGAATAATCTCCTACAAGATTTAAAAGAGATTTTACAATAAAAACTGAAATTTTACCAGATTTGAAAATCTTCCCTAGGTCTTCTTTCTTGGATTTGCGGCTCTTTCAGAATATGTAGAAGAAGACTCGGATCGATCTTGTTCTGAGAATCTTTGACTCACACGATCAAGGAGTAGATGGAGAATGATTAATCCCTTGATCTGCAAGTTTCTGGATTGAAAGTTGCCTTGAATATCTTGAACGAGAGCGGCGACTTTCTGTAGACGATGATGAATGGTCGGCCGATCCAGAACTTAGATAATACATGCTTAGGGTTTGTCATAATTATATGACCTTTTATAAGATCTCTCTAATGGTAATAATCGTCATTAATGAGGGTCACGTGGACCAGTCACTTCACGACATTAAAAATAATGATCAGACAGAACTTAAGAATTTTTTGAAAATTTTATCGGCATTTCTCGAGTGAAGAATAAGTTACTCGAGTACTAAAGCTGGCTCTCGAGTGCTACACTTAGACTACTCGAGAGGAGGCAATCCTGGAAAATCTTAATGCCGAAGTAAAGTACTCGAGTAGTTAATGGATCACTCGAGTGCTATACTTACTTCTCAAGAGGTAGACTGAACTTCTCGAGAGCTTGGACTTGGAGAAAATTCTGGATAAGAATCTGATCACTCGAGTGCTGAAGCTGAACTACTCGAGTGCTATTCGAACTACTCGAGTGCAAAGAAGTGCCACTCGAGTGGTCTTAGAATTTTCTCGAGAATTAAGTTCTGTTACTCGACTTGATCATCTCAACTACTCGAGCACTCAGCTAGACTACTCGAGTACTTGACTTAGAAAATTTTCTGAGACAAAAAAACATCACTCGAGAATGAGAGCAGATCTACTCGAGTGCTGGACTTGGTTTCTCGAGTGCAAGATAAGAACTACTCGAGAACTACTTCCATACTCGGATCTACTTGAGTGCTTCTAAGCCTTCTACTCGAGTACAAAAAGGACTACTCGAGTACAACACTTAGAATTTTCTCAGCTTTATGAATTTTGACTTCTTTATCCAAAACAACATCAAGTCTTCATCCATTAGTTCATGTGCTTGAAAATGAAGTGTATCCCAATAGAGAGGTTACACATAAGTCAACACCTTGGATCACACAATGAGAAATTACATTGTATGGTCCTGTGTTTGATGACCCACTGTAGACTGACATTGGTCTACACTTGACAATAAATCCTGCAAACACATAACTATAATAAGAAATCAAATATAACCTAATTCATCTTAGTTCAAGGGTGACTTCATACAAATCTAGGTTATTGTGAATACAATACCCAACAATAAATTCACCATTTGGAGAGCAAAAACACCTGCCAAGTTTGGCACTCACTGTGAAGGGGACCTACCCAACACAGAAATAGTAAAACTTCACAAGGGACCAAGGAAAGGTGGTCTTATACCTTGACACACCCAAAACCGGGGAAAAACCGGCACCTGCGGTGGAAGGGACCTACCCAACACACCAACAGTCACAAACCTACACAGGGTAAAGATGTACAAAATAGGGCACTAAAGACCCAAACATCCATAGAACCGATAAAATCTCAACCAACACTGAGTTACTTCAATGAAATAAGGAAAAAAACCCCCAAAATCACTCTAAGGCCCAAACCGGACAAATTGGACTTAATTCGGCGAAAATTAATCAAGTCTACACTGATTCGTCGATACTCGACAAATTAAATAAAAACACGACGATTCTTACTTAGAAAAACTAGGCTACCAGTAATATATGACGAATCGGCAAAATTTCCCAAGTCCACGGAAAAAGCGGCGTGTCAACTCGACGCCGCATTGAGTGCATTCAACGCACTCAATGCCAACCAGCTAAACTCAACGATTCTGCCTTCACTCAATGCCGCGTTGAGTGAACTCAATGATTTTGCCTTGGTTTCAAAACAACTAAATGCCAAAACTTCACTCAACACTGATCCACTCAACGCCGCGTTGAGTGCACTCAACACTGCATTGAGTGCACTCAGCGCCAAACTAGCATTACTCGACGAATTCATCGAGATAACTCGATGAATTTAACTTAGACTTAAATCTCACTTAATGCCAAGACTTATACTTGACGGACTCAACGCCTAATAGTCGACAAACTCAATGCCGAGCTAACCTCACTCGATGCAAAACTGATATTCGACGAATTCGTTGAGATAACTCGATGAATTGAACTTGGTCTAAAATATCACTCAACGCTAAGCATTACCAGTCAAAATTCAACGAATACTCGGTGAATTTACACTTAGGCTAATAACCTAAACTCGATGAATTACACTAGCTTAAATCCTCATGTTTGACGAATTTCTAATGGTCAACTACACCCATATTCGACGAAACTCCCTTAAGTTATATACTATACCCGACGGATTCTTGCCTAAAACTAATGCTGCTCTAAGGATTCTTTCAAGACTAAACCCAAAACTATTACTACATTCTAAGGAGAGAAAATGAACAAAATGAAAAAGAAAGAAACGGTTGTAAGAGGAAGATCACTACTTTCCTCAAAACTCTGAAGATCCGCTTCTCCGAGCGTTCCACGACAAGATTTGGCCGCAAGAAGTTCTATACCACAAATCCTGAATCTTTTCAGGGAGAAAAGAGGTCAAAACCGCAAACCCTAAAGCCTAGAAATCCAAGAAATGGGAAATACTTACCACACGCGCGTAGATCTAGGCGAGAGCTTTCCGAATCTTTAATCCACTACCAAAACCGACCACCAGATCTCACTCAACCGCCGGCCGAGTGCATGCGGCGACACCGTCGTTTCTCCTCTTTCACGAAACAAACGATGACTCGGGTAGGGAAGAAAATGAATAGGGTTTTGACGCGACGTTCTATCTTTTTATATTAATCGATATCTTAATATTTTAATCAATTAATTACACAATAAACGTCCAAACGACCCGAATCTCAAACCAACTCGGAATTTCATGATAATCACATCGTAGCTAAATACCAACGCTACGAATTCAACGGCAAATTCGAAATCAACATCCGACAAACCAACTCACGTAAAACACCTCCCGAAGATAAAATACCAAAATCCCTATAAAAGCTCCATCGAGTCACCAAAATAGACCCGACTCGTGAGGTAAGGTGCACAACCAAGCCAAACCAACCACACCGGATATCCCACTGAGTAAACCCATGCTCCAACAAACGACACCCGTTATCTACTCGTCAACGTAATGCCCTGACATCAAAAATACGACACTATGGGATTTAAAATAAACACCGAAAAATTAGGGGTGTTACAACGCCCTCCTGCTCTGTGTTTTGCACGCTGCGTTGGTGTGGAAGTGTGTTACTTTTCACGTTCCCCTTTATATGAGTGCGAGTATGATGATGCGTATTAACTTGAGCTATTGTCGTGGGGTATTAGTGCTTGTGAAGGATCCTTGGACGCGACATGGAGGGATGTTCTACCCTCATTGTCCTAGATTCGAGGAAGGACTAGTGGGCTTGTTCCTATTAAGAGATGCAGAAGGACTTGATGTTCATTCTCGCGTGGAAGCATATAAGGACTTGGTGTCCATTCTTATCAAAAGTTGAGATAAATCCTTTTTAGGTGGAGGTCGTTGATGACATTTGTGTCTCTAGATGACGAAATTATGCGAGCCTTTGAATATGCAGAGCACAGTGAGCCCGATGAGTCTGATTTATATAGGTTTTTCGGACTCATTTGAGCTCGATTTCAAGCACTTCCACTTCAATTTTAGCTCATAATTCATTATATTCCACTTTGTCTTCACTCTCACTAGAAGTGCATATTTTGCTTGATATAGTGCGCAATTGTGCTCTCTTTTGCTGGGGATAAGCATATGGCGCTCCCTGGTGATTTATTTTGTTCGTATTATGGTTTTGGACACGCTAGGGCATAGCCCAATCCTTTGGGTGAAATCTGTGTATTGCACACAGTCGTGAGTTTTTCCTCCATGTATGGGTGTTTTGCTCGTGTGTTGCCTCGTCCTGGATGAGATGTTTATTTTCATTATCACACGACCATGTGAAGGTTCCTTTGCTCACGAGTTGTTTTACCAGTGCGAGATCATTGTGTTAAAAATTGGTGCTCTACCACTGCTTGTGTGTTTTGATCACGCACAATCGATTTCAACTGTACAAGAGCAAATCAAGCAACATGTTTTGTCTAAAATTTTTATAATTTTTATTGGTAGTGTGTTTCCTTCAGGCATGATTGAATTCAACCGTACGAGAATAAAATCACACGAGTTGTCAGTTGGCCAAAGAATATAGTAGTCTGTCCTGACCCATGAGTTTTTGTTCGTGCACGGTTGTGGCAGGAATCACCCTAATTCTGTATATTCCCTCCTTTCCACCAAGTTCCTCCTAGGTTTCGCTCTCCATTGTCGCCCACCTTAGGGAGGAGCTCTGAGCTTCCTTCATCCATCTTCCTTCCATTAGGGCTTTACTTTAGGTCGCCTTCATCATCCCAAGCCTCCAAGGAGTGATTTGAAGTTTCTTCAGTTGCATCAAGAAGGCCTTTTGCTAAAGACGTGTCCAAGGATTGATCTAGTGAAGAAGATAGGTAAAGTGAGAGGAGCTGAGCGCTCTATTGTACATCGGACATCAGTTGTGGACCGAGTGAGGACATGTAGTGACGCCCCACCGATTCCTTCCCAGAATCCGCCACGAGCCTTCGGTCTTGATTGTATTTTGTGCACTTCTCTTGTTGTTGATTGTTGCTTCATTTCTTATTGTATTGGAGTATGTACGCATAAACCTTTTATTGTTAAGTTAATCTTCATGTCGTTGAGATTATTTGTAGTTTATTGTAATTGTGGTTGCACTATAATTCGTCATTCCATCATTGTGTTGTTTGGATTGACGCACTAGCAATTGCTAGTGGTGTGGTTTGCGAGGACGTGATAGTGACCCTCATTTTTGTCAATGCTTCCACCCCATCGACTTGCCTACTCGTCCATCTGCTATGTGAAACAGTGCTTATGGCCTACATAACTCCATCCACCTTGTGATGCGGTGCTTGCGACCTGTATAGTTTAGTTTATTTCTTTTTAATCTGCAAAACCTCAAACCCAACCAAATTTTCGTCTTTAAAATTTTTATAATTGATATTCTAAGCAATCAAACACGCCCTAACCTACATTCCTTCGAGATTGATACTCGGTGATCACTCCTCATTTTATATTACTTGTATGATCAGTACACTTGTCGTAATCTCATCAGAGCTCTATAACCTTGGGGCAAAATTGTAACACCTCCCCTGCAATGAACATATGATACGGGTCCGGCCAGAGCCCCACAACATATAGACGCCACATCTTTAGTATTATAAAGTGATATAAAAGAACTACCCATCTCAAAACTCAAAAATTAAAATAGCGAAAACATTCTAATACAGACCAGAAGTTATCCACATCCACAAGGAGTCCAAATGGCCTTATGGCCTTACAACAATCAAATGTTCACAGCATCAACATCATCAAACAAAACACGGGAACAGAGAAATCCCTAAGCTACCTTGGAATGCAAGCCGGAAACCAAGCAAAGGAAAGTGAAAGACTATCAAAATTGGAGGAGGGACACTTCACGAGGCTTAGGCCTTTTTGGCCGGCGAGCTAGCTCCAGCTTACGATCCTTGCCCTGTAAAATTTATTGTAACGTGCGTCAACAAAGGTTGACCTCAATTGTGTAACCAACACCCCTCCTCACAGTCTTCCCTAGCAGACCCCGGGGCACTCCATCACCCTGCGGGTCAGCACTTCGTATGCAAATGTATTAAAGTATAAATAACACAGAGTCACAAGAAATGGTGTCACAAGCATTGAAAGATAGGGTAAGCTCTGAACAACTCTATAAGGGGGGGGGGGGTGAATAGAGTTTTTAAAGTCTTTTTGTTTTTTGCAGAAATAACAAGTCTTTAATCAAATATGTTACTATGATATAAGTGTATAAGTGTACAAGTGCAGTAAGTGAATTAGAGAAAAGGTAAATAAGCTACACAACAAAATATATCACAGCACAAGCACACAGGAAAATCACAGCCACACAGACAACACAAGAATTTTATAGTGGTTCCCCAAACTTGGGTACATCAACTCTTCTACCACCCTAGGTAGGAATCCACTGCAGGTTTTGATCAGGTGACTGCCACCAATAAGCTTTTGATCAGGTGCTAAAAAACCAACCCAAGTCTTTTGGAAGGAGACTTGCAACCAGAATAATTTTGAAGGGAATTAAAACCCTGTATAGAGGTGGGGAAGAGAGGTTGATTGAAGTCTTCTTTTCTCAAATCAAAATGAGAAGACTTTGTGGATTTTGTGATGTTTTCAAAGCTCCCCTTGAGATCTTGAATGGTTCAGGAGTGGAAGCTTTGCAAAGGGTGAGTAGGCATTCTGCTGTAAGATCTACTTTCTGAGATCCTTTGACTGATTTGAATATTTTTGTCACTTGAGATCCCAGAAAACAAAGAAGGAGAAGAAAGACTCTTGATAGTGATTGTTGTTCTTTCTTCTTCTTTTGAGAGCAGTTGATTTTTCTTTAGAGTGTTGTATGCACTGCACTTCTGTATTCTGAAAAGTTTCTGTGTATCTCCCTTCTTTTTGGCTGAGAGATTATCTGCTCTATAACTGCCTCAAGGTCGAATTAAAAAACCAGCAATTAATGCTTAGCCGAAATCTCGAAAATAAAGACGGCAAGAATGCTGTCATATATTCTATTCTATGTCTGTCCCGAGATATAAGCAATTAATTCCATGGGGGATATTTGCAATCAATGCTGCCAGTAACGACTCTATTCAAATGCATTGATTATCCAGGGAATTAACGGCCTATAATAGATATGCAATAAGGAGACAGAAAAGGAAAGAATAAATAACAATATGTCTTACAGTTTTCGTTGACCAGAGAATAGCTTTTCGTCGACCTGTGATCAGCTTTCATCGACCTTGGTTCAACGAACAACTGCACTGCATAAACTGATGGATACTATGATCTAAGTTCGTCGACCTTAGAATGGCTTTCGTCAAGCTGAGAATAGCTGTTCGTCGAGCTGAGATCCAAAATCATCAAACTCTGAATGCTTCTTGATAACTTTCTTCTTCTGTGCATCAAGTTCGTCGAGCTGAAGTATGAGATCGTCGAGTTGAGTCTGCAGTCTGGACTTAGAATATTTTCTGGTGTTGAACCACTTCAATCAGAATTAGTCGATCAAAGATCAAGGTTCTTCTGGCTGTTGTTCTTAGTTCGTCGACTGAGTGTTAGACTTAGAAGGTATTACTTTGTCCAGAGTTCGTCGAGCTGAGATCTGAGTTCGTCGAGCTCAGCTCAGAGAATTATCTCTGAGTTCGTCGAGCTGAGCACAATAATCGTCGACCAGAGATCGACGAACGTAGATCTCCTTTTTCCAAAACTTGAATTCTCTAAGTCTTGAGTCTTTGGCAGTGTTGGAGGCTGGTACTTTGTACTATTGACTCTAAGGACTTGACCTAGACTCTAAGACATAGTCATGACCCTGATCTATATATATTGGGTCATATCCTAATTTAGTGAACCTAGCCCAAATCCAACTAGGGGTTCTAACAATCTCCCCCTATTTTAGTGAGGTCACTAATAACAGACTCAATACAAGAAAAAAATATACAAAGCAGGAACACAATATATATATGGTAGATAATTTAATAACAAGTGCAGTAGATATATGTACATAGTCAGCCTTGTATCTGAAAAGAAAACATAATTTTAACAAAGTATACCAAAAGTAGCAATTCCTCTTCAGGATTTTCTATTTCTACTTCTTGGATTTTGCTTCCTTCTTCTTTTCTCCAGGCTTGGTAAATATAATCTTCCTGTTAGGATTAACAGCTTCTCTTTTTGATATATACAAATCTGCTGCTCCAATCACTGTCTGGGTTGAAGTTCTTGGAATAATTGCCTCTGGATGTCTAGCCATATAATCAGCAGGGTCAAACAATTTCTTGCTCACATGAAGTCTTTCAAGTTCTTTTTCTCTATAAGTAGACATTGTAGAGAATTTAATTGGATCCTGTCCTTCTTCTCTAGCCTTTTTCATCTGTGACAAAGCAATCAATTCTTGGAGCCTGGCCATCCTGAAATTTGGATCATCATCTTGACTGACAGATGACTAATCTTCTTGAGAGGGTAGTAGGGTGACAAGCCTGAATTATGTTGACTGTTCTTGGAAGTTTGTAGCAATCTGGCTTTCACTACTTTGAGTGTACAGTGATTTTGGAGGTACAGCTTCACTGTATTTTCTTTTGGGTTTATGTGATACAGAGTGTCTTCTTCGTTCAGCCTGTGGTTGAGGAGGAGAGAATTCTGGTTTTTGATACACTATTTCTTTTATTTGTTCTGTACAGCTAGTACTTCTTTGCTGACTGCTTCCATATGATTGCTGTCTGGATGGCCTTTCTTGCCTCTGATAAGTTCTGGTGAATGAGGGATTGAAAGATGCATCTGACTTTTGAGAACTAATTCCAGAAGCACCAGCAGCTTGTGGAGGAGGAGGGGGGATCCTTCCTGTATTTGTAAGCTGGGGGAGGAGAGTACCTTCTACTTTTCTTTGTGGCCTTTTGTTCATTCTTTGAGAGCCACATCCAGGCCGGCATTCCCTTGTATGGGGTTATTTTTTGTAGGATATAATAGAGAGTATCATTGGTGTTTCCAGGTTTCGGAGCAGGAAGAGGTGGAGCCTTCCTTTTCTTAGAGATTTTCCTTTTCTTAGATTCCTCCTCCTCCTCCTCATCATCATCAGAAGATTGAGATTTGTCATACATAGCATCAATCTCTCTTAGTGCTTCATCAGAGCTTGTTTTCTTTGTTGCATGAGATGGAACTGGGGAGGGAACTGGAGAACTGTATACTTTTGTGCTCTGAGCAGCTAACTTGTTTTCTTCCTCTATATCAGCCATAATCAATGCATCCAGATATGGTACTGGAGAATCATCCATTACAAAGACTGGGGCCATAGGAGAAGATACGATTGAGGAGGCAATCTGTCTAAATGATGGAGTGGCAGGAACTACAAAACTGGCCTTTAGTTGTTTGACAACATCAGGGCTTATTGGGGAAGAATATGGAATAATAGCTAGTGATGGCTTGGTATACTCAGCTGGAGGAAGGCTGTGATGAGCTGTATCAAAAGAGCTTAACAAACTTATCAAGTCTACTGGGGGATTTATGAAAATATCACCAACAGTATTTATTTTTGGTATAACTGACTCATCAATGTCCATGTCAGTTTCAATAAAATGAATCAAATCTAATAAATCTATTTCTTCTTCTGTATCCATTTTTGTTGTATCTGATATATGTACAACTGCTGCTGCTGGTCCTGCTACTGCTGCTGGTCCTGCTGCTGCTGCTGTGACTGCTACTTCTTCATTAAGTATCTCCCCCTGCCTGGTTTTAGCAAGTGTTGAGGCCAGGCCCCAAACTGAAGATGGAGCAGTGGTGAGGGAAGATATTTGGGTAGCAAGAGATGAGATGGAGGTAGCTAGAGGAGAAATGGCCTCTGCTATAAGGGTTTTGAGTAGTTGGGTGAGAAGGGTGATGAGAGTGGTGGTAAGAGAGGGATCAAGAGTTGGAGAGGCAGAAACTGGAGCAGTAGCTGAAGGAGTAGATGTAGGTGATGGAGGTGGAGGTGGAGGTGGAGGTGGAGTTTCTAAGGGGAAGTCATTTTGTGGAGATGGAGAGTTCAGGGGAGAGGAGAGTAAGTTAAAGGAGGGGAGGGAGGAGAGGTTGATGTGGGGGATATCAACCAGGTGAGATGGTAGAGGGGATAGAGGTGGTGTAGGGATGGAAGTGTCAGGTTGAGGTGAAGGAGGAGGAGATGGTAGATGTGTAGGGGAAGAGGGAAGTGGAGATGCTGGTGGTGTTAGAGTATGGATGTGGATGGTAGTAGAGGGTGGGGTTGGTGGGACTTGTTGTTGGGATGGAACTAGAGGAGCAGGAGATGATGGAGGGGTGGAAGGGAGCCTTTCAGTGGGGTGGGAAGAGGCAGCCCTTGTACTCTTGGAAGTTTTAGTGGAGGAGGAGGTAGCCTTAGTTGGCTTGGTGATGGTCCTCTCCCACTTGCCAAAAAGAGCACAGGTGATTCTCTTTGAGGCATTTATGGATATGGTTGAGGAGACTAGGGATCCTGCAGCCTTTTCCTTTAGGAAGATCCCTAGGATCCTTCCAAAGCATACCTCTTTCTTGTTGTTCTTCTTTGTGATCAAATCGAATAGAATCTGTGCCCAGTTCACAGCTTTCTTATTTACAATGGAGCACATGACCAGGAACTGATGCATTGTGATATAATCATGCGCAGTGTGCTTCCCGAGCAACACTTTCCCAACTATATCTGCGAGAAATTTATACTCGGCAGACAGAAGTTTCTTGAGGAGCTTGTTTGGGGTGTCTCCAAAATACCCCATTGTATTCAGCATTAGATCAAACTCTTCCGAATCAATTTCTCAATCCTCCTCAGCATTTTTCAATCCAAAAATTTCAGTAAGAATATCGGGGGTAAGAGATATTTCGTTACCCGCGATTGTGTCGGTCATCTTGTTCTCATCGACAGTAGCAGTGTACACCCATTATCTGATTTTTGTGGCAGATATCTTTATTCGGGTTGAGAGCAGAGTCTTCAGTTGTTGTTCTTCTAGTAGTTGGAGAATGTTCAGGAAAACTGGATCAGAATACTGGAATGATTCAAAGTCTATGTCGAAGCCAGCATCAAATTTCATGGAAGTGAGAGAGCCAGCGGGAATCGCCATGAAAGCACCTGCAAAAGGAAAACAACGATCAAGTGCAAAGGGAACTGAAAGTGCGGGACAGAGGTCGAAGAAAACCTAAATATAAGGTTTTCCATAATATGAACTGACAAACTCCGTTCGACGAAAAATTAGAAGATCTTCGATCTGAGATCGACGAAATAATTTAGAGTCAACCAGTTCGTCGATCTCAGGCTGAAGATTTGAAAGCATTTCATCGATCTGAGGTCAACGAAAGGTTTCTGAAGTAAGTCCGTCGATCTCGGGTCAACGAAAATCACTTCACTAAGAGATTTCGTCGAGCTCAGGTCGACGAAAAATCTCAGGAACTGTTATCAGTTCGTCGATCTCAGGTCGATGAATAGAGACAATTCTTTGACCTGTGACAGAGCATTAGATTAAATCCTAACCATTTATCATACCAAGCTGATTGACAAAGAACAGATGCTTGGATAAGTTCAATGGCTTAGTGAATATATCTGCTCTTTGCAAATCAGTAGAGATAAATTCAAGTTTAATCTTTTGTTTGTCAACACAATCTCTAATGAAATGATGTATAATGTTTATATGCTTGGTTCTAGAATGCAATACTGGATTATATGCAATTGAAATAGCACTTGTATTATCACATAGAATAGTTGAATTATTTAAGTTGACACCATAATCTAGTAGTTGGTTTTGTATTCACAATATCTGTGAACAGCAACTGCCTGCAGCCACATATTCAGCTTCGGCAGTGAATGTTGAAACAAATGTTTGTTTTCTACAGAACCAAGATACAAGTCTGTCACTAAGGAACTGACAAGTTCCAGAGGTGTTTTTCCTGTCTACTCTGCATCCAGCATAATCAACATCGGAGAATCCAGTTAACACAAATGCTGATTCTGTTGAATACCAGAGGCCTATATCTGGACAACCTTTTATATATCTTAAAATCCTTTTCAAGAAAATAAGGTGAGATTCTTTAGGGTTCACCTGGAACCTAGCACAAAGACATGTGACAAACATAATGTCTGGTCTGCTTGCTGTCAAATATAGTAGGGATCAAATAATGTCCCTATACATGGCTTGATCAACTGGTTTTCCAGATTCATCAGCATCTACAACAGCATTGGCAACCATGGGAGTTTTCATGGCAGAGGCATCATTCATCCCAAACTTCTTAATAAGCTCTTTAGCATATTTAGATTAAGAGATGAAGATCCCTTCAGGAGTTTGTTTCACTTGGAGACCAAGAAAATATGATAACTCACCCATGCTACTCATCTCAAACCTTGAGTGCATTAAATCAGAAAATCTTTTACACAGATTTGGATCAGTGGAACCAAAAATGATGTCATCCACATATATTTGTACTAAGAGAATTTTATCATGATGCAACTTTGTAAAAAGGGTTCTATCTACCATGCCTCTAGAAAAATCATGCTCTAAGAGAAAGCTGGCTAAGGTCTCATACCAAGCTCTTGGAGCTTTCTTTAAACCATAGAGAGCCTTATGCAATTTAAAAACATAAGAGGGATGAGATGAAGAGATAAAACCTAGGGGTTGTTCAAGATACACCTCTTCTTTGAGTTCTCCATTTAGGAATGCACTTTTCACATCTATCTGGTAAACTTTAAACTTTTTGAATGCTGCATAAGCTAAGAAAATCCTTATAGCTTCAAGTCTGGCAATTGGAGCAAAGGTTTGATCATAATCAATTCCTTCCTCTTGCCTGTATCCTTTAGCAACAAGCCTTGCCTTGTTCCTCACTATCACACCATGGACATCAAGTTTGTTTATGAATACCCACTTAGTCCCAATTACTGGATAGCCCCTAGGCCTTAGAACTAAGTCCCAAACTCTACACCTCTCAAACTGGTTGAGTTCCTCTTGCATTGCAGTGATCCAGTTTGGATCTTGCTCTGCATAAGATATGGATTGAGCCTCAATTTGAGAGAGAAAGCAGGCAAGCATCACATCAGGGTTGAGTTGATGTCTTGTCTACACTCCTAATGATATGTCTCTAATTACTTGAGATCTAGGGTAATCCCTAAGTGTGACAAGGTCATTAGGTGGAGTTGGTTCAGCAACAGTTATTTGATTTAATTCCTCTTGTGGAATTGCATCAACTGTTGGAGGAAATTGAACTGTTTCCACAGTCTCTTCTTCACTTTCAACTTCTGATATAGCTTGTGGAGAGGGATGTGATTCATCCTTTGAAGTAAGATTTAGATCATCCAAGCTCTCACACAAATTTTGTACCTGTAGATTATTGTTGGTAGAGATGTTTCTCTCATTGTAAAACATATTAGACTCATCAAATGTTACATGCATAGATTCCTCAATTTTTAATGTTGGTTTATTAAACACCATATATGCCTTGCTGACTTGGGAATATCCTAGAAAAATTCCCATTGCAGTCTTAGCTTCAAACTTTCTAAGACGTTTCTTATCATTGTTGTGAATATAACATATACATCCAAATACTTTAAAATAGGTTATTATAGGTTTCTTTCCTTTGGGTAGTTCATAGGGAGTCTTAAGCCTTAGTTTATGTATTAGAATTCTATTCAGGACATAGTTTGTTGTGCTCACAGCCTCTGCCCAATAGGATAGGGGCATGCAAGCATCTGCAAGTAATGTACCTACAACTTCAATGAGTGTTCTATTCTTCCTTTCAACTACCCCATTTTGTTGAGGAGTTCTTGGAGCTGAGAAACAATGTCTGATACCTTCCTTCTCATAGAACTATATCATAAGAAGAGATTCAAACTCAGTACCATGATCACTTATGATCAATGCAACTTGAGTATAATACTCAATTTGTATGTTCTTGAGAAAATCTGTGAGAACCTTAAAAGTACCTGACTTAGTTCTCAAAAAGAAAACCCATGTGAATCTGGTGAAATCATCCATAATAACTAATGTATAAGACTTTCCTCCTAGACTTTGTACTGCAATAGGGCCAAAAAGGTCCATATGGAGCAAGTACAAGATTCTAGGTGAATCACTCTTATTAATGGATTTAAAACTAGATTTAATTTGCTTTCCTAGCTGACAAGCCCTGCAGAGGCCTTCCTTCTTGTAGGGACCAGAAGGTAAGCCTCTAACAAGATTGTCTTTAGATAACCTAGCTATATTTTTATGGTTTACATGTCCTAGTCTTTTGTGCCATAATCTAGTTTGAATGCTGACAGAATTAAATAAGCAAATTTCAGATTTAGCTGATTCAAAATTTACTAAGTAGATGTTGCCTTGTCTAATTTCTGTAAAAATAGTTGTGTTGTTTAAAGAAATAAGACATAAAGAGTTAGTAAAGCTTACTTGATAACCTGTATCACATAGTTGGCTTACTAATATCAGGTTATGCTTAAGACCATTTACATAAGTTACTTTCTTGAATGTGACAGCTCCACAGTTGAAATCTCCATAGCCTTCTATCAGTCCAAAGTCTGAGTCCCCAAAGATTACTTTAGGTCAAGTCTTGGCTTTATAGTTGATTAGGCATTCCTTGCAACCTGTCATATGTTTAGAGCAACCACTGTCCAGGTACCACTTGTTTTGAGTGACAGGGTTCTCTTCTACCTACAAGGAGGATTAGCAGTTTTTGACCCAGATTACCTTGGGTCCTTGTTGTTTAACATAACTGAAACTTGAAATAAATGAGCATTCAGGTTGATCCTTATAACCTAAAGGATGATACCTTCTAAGAGGTATGACCCAATGACTAAAGGGATTAAAGGGTTTATCAGTTTTTAGGTTACTCTTGTTATAAACTGAGTTTGACAAATTTGAGTATGTTCGTCGATCTGAGCTCGACGATCTGGGTTAAGTTCTTCGATCTCTGCTCGAAGAATGGAGGTTCCATTCTCAGAGCCCCAGAAACGTCGATCTCTGGTCGACCAACCATACTGATTTCATCGATCCCAGTTCGAAGAATAGTTTACATTATTATTTGCATTCAGGGTTCGTCGTTCTGAGGTCGACGAACCATACCCATTTCGTCGTTCTGCGTTCGACGAAATATGCTGAACATAGTTATGCTGTTTGTTTTTCCTTTTCTAATTGGTTTTATTAAGTTCTAACTGTTTAAGAACTTTGTTAACCTTCTCTACCTGTTCAGTATTTTTCTTACCATTTTTAGAGATGAAGTTAATAGGTTTTGACAATTGATTTTTCTGAATTAGGATTGGTTCACTAGATGAGGCTCCTAATCCTAGTTTGTTATTGTTAGATCTTGTATTAACTGTGCTAGTTATATCTAACAGTTGTAAGCTTCTACCATTCAGGGATTCTTCTAATTCCTTAGCCTTACTTAATTCAGATTTCAGAAAAACTATTTGTTGATTGGCTAAGCTTAATTCTTCAGTTAATTTTTCACTTTCAGCAATGATTTTGTTATGTTCTAAAAGTTTTTCCCTGAGAAGTTTGATTTTCTTCTCAGATCCTATTAGGTCTAAACACAAGAGTTTAAATTCAGATTGAAATTCTTTAGATTGAAATTCATAGGAAGCAATTACCTGATCCTCTTCAAAGAGGGATTCTTCATCATCTGATTCTTCTGAATCTGATCTGCTGCTTCCTACATCTATTGCCATAAGACAAATTTCCCTTGCCTTCTTTTCTTCTACATCATCTTCACTAGAGCTGGAGGAGGATGTTTCATCTTCAGTATCACTCTAAGTTTCAGCTACAAAGCCCTTCCCCTTCTTCTTGTACTTACTGGAGGAGGCCTTGCTGAGCTGATGTCTTCTTGAGTCCTTTTCTTCCCTTATGTCTTTCTTTTGGACTTCTGGGCATTCTGAGATGAAGTGTCAAGGTTTCCTACACCCAAACCTCTTTAGAAGGGGTCTTGTCATACCTAGGTTTATCTTCATTCCTTAAAGGCTTTCTCCTGAATGCCTTCCTTGCCATTTTATAGAATCTCTTAGCAAAGAGAGCCATAAGATCTTCATTGACTGGCAAGTTGGGAGATTCTTTTGCAGCTTTGAGTGCTAAGTTCTGTTCCTTTCTAGTAGGTGTTGAAGCCTTTGGTTCAACTGTAGCTTCTCTTGGCTTGATAAATTGCTTATAAGATTTGAGCTTTCCAAGCAGAGATTCTGTTGAGATTTTAGCTATGCTTCTGGCTTCTCTGATGGGCCAGATTCTAGAGTCCCATGTGCTAGGGAAGCACATACGAATCTTGTCACTGACCTCAGTCAGAGTAATTTCTTTGTCCAGTGTTCTGAGCTCACTGATGATGGAGCTCAGCCTGTTGTACATTACTTCCACAGATTCTGCTTCATATTTCCTAAAATTCTCATATTGAAATATGAGGTTGGATCTTCTATCCTTCCTCTCATCAGCAGATCCTGCTACCATTTGGTTGAGGGAATCCCAAATGGCTTTGGCAGATGTGCATTCAACAACTTTCTGAAATATGTCATCTGACATAGTTTGGGCAAGTATATTCTTAGCTCTGGCATCAGTCATCTTTGCTTTCTTATGTGCATCAGCTTGATTTGGAGGAGGCACTGCACTGAGATTTACTAGGGTTAAAGTAGAGGCCACTGGAGCTGGTGGTCCTGTCAAGATGGAATTAAAAATGTCCTCATCAATAGAGTTCATATAAAGTTTGATTCTTTCCTTCCAGATTCCAAACTTTTGCAAGCTGCAATCTGGAGGTCTGGTGCTGGCATAATCCTTGTTTTGTGCCATGATATCAGAAAATAAAATTTAAACTGAGAGACTAGTAAGACTTATTCAGAGTTTATCCTGTGGATCTTGATTAATCCAGGTGTGAGCTTGTATGATGTGATTAACCACCCTCTAATACCAATTGAAAGATAAGGTAAGCTCTGAACAACTCTAGAGGGGGGGGGGGTGAATAGAGTTTTTAAAGTCTTTTTGATTTTTGCAGAAAAAGCAAGTCTTTAATCAAATATGTTACTATGATATAAGTGCATAAGTGTACAAGTGCATAGACTGAATTAGACAAAAGGTAACTAAGCTACACAACAAAATATATCAAAGCACAAGCACACAGGAAAATCACAGCCACACAGACAACACAAGAATTTTATAGTGGTTCCCCAAACTTGGGTACATCCACTCTTATACCACCCTAGGTAGGAATCCACTACAGGTTTTGATCAAGTGACTGCCACCAATGAGCTTTTGATCAGGTGCTCAAAAACCAACCCAAGTCTTTTGGAAGGAGACTTGCAACCGGAATAATTTTGAAGGAAATTAAAACCCTGTACAGAGGTGGGGAAGAGAGGTTGATTGAAGTCTTCTTTTCTCAAATCAAAATGAGAAGACTTTGTGGATTCTGTGATGTTATCAAAGATCCCCCTGAGATCTTAAATGGTTCAAGAGTGGAAGCTTTGCAAAGGGTGAGTAGCCCTTCTGCTGTAAGATCTACTTTCTGAGATCTTTTGACTGATTTGAATATTTTTGTCACTTGAGATCTCAGAAAACAAAGAAGGAGAAGAAAGACTCTTGATAGTGATTGTTGTTCTTTCTTCTTCTTTTGAGAGTAGTTGATTTTTCTTCAGAGAGCTGTATGCACTGCACTTCTGTATTCTGAAAGGTTTCTGTGTATCTTCCTTCTTTTTGGCTGAGAGATTATCTGCTCTATAACAACCTCAAGGTCGAATTCAAAAACCAGCAATTAATGCTTAGCCGAAATCTCGGAAATGAAGACAGCAAGAATGCTGTCATATATTCTATTCTATGTCTGTCCCGAGATATAAGCAATTAATTCCATGAGGGATATTTGCAATCAATGCTGCCAGTAATGGCTCTATTCAAATGCATTGATTATCCAGGGAATTAACGGCCTATAATAGATATACAATAAGGAGACAGAAAAGGAAAGAATAAATAACAATATGTCTTACAGTTTTCGTCGACCAGAGAACAACTTTTCGTCGACCTGTGATCAACCTGGGATCAGCGAACAACTGCACTGCATAAATTGATGGATACTGTGCTCTAAGTTCGTCAACCTGAGAATGGCTTTCGTCGAGCTGAGAATAGTTGTTCGTCGAGCTGAGATCCAAAATAGTCGAACTCTGAATGCTGCTTGATAACTTTCTTCTTCTGTGCATCAAGTTCGTTGAGCTAAAGTCTGAGATCGTCGAGTTGAGTCTGCAGTCTGGACTTAGAATATTTTCTGGTGTTGAACCACTTCAATCAGAATTAGTCGATCAAAGATCAAGGTTCTTCTTGCTGTTGTTCTTAGTTCGTCTACTGAGTGTTAGACTTAGAAGGTATTACTTTGTCCAGAGTTCGTCGAGCTGAGATCTGAGTTCGTCGAGCTCAGCTCAGAGAATTGTCTCTAAGTTAGTCGAGCTGAGCACGACAATCGTCGACCGGAGATCGACGAACATAGATCTCCTTTTTCCAAAACTTGAATTCTCTTAGTCTTGAGTCTTTGGCAGTATTGGAGGCTGGTCCTTTGTACTGTTGACTCTAAGGACTTGACATAGACTCTAAGACATAGTCATGACCCTGATCTATACATGTTGGGTCATATCCTAATTTAGTGAACCTAGCCCAAATCCAACTAAGGGTTCCAACAAGCATCATTCACGTTTCTATCTTTAGCAAGTAAATAAGGGGCCTACCAAATGTTGTATGTATGCAAACCTAGATTTCACCCAAGGAACCCTATAGATTGTATGACTCCAATATATCATCACAAATCATCACGTCACATCATTCACAAGGGTACTCCCATTTCCCCCAAAGGCATACAAGCCCAAGGCTAAGAACTCTCACTGGGACCTCACCCTCACATGAATCACAGCACCATCGGGCTTGTCCATCAGCTCCACCACTCTTACTAATTTCATAAAGCACACAAAACTGATGCTAAGAACTCTTGCTTGGACCCCACCCATACGTAGATGACAACACCATCGGGCTTGTCCAAAGGCACAGACGTTCTCGTCAGTTCCACATAAGGGGACTTGTCTTGTCGGGACACTTTCTAAGCATGAATTACAACATCATGGGGTAAGCCAACGAGCCATAAAGACAAAGTTGCACCCTCACAACCTAATGGACATCACAATACAACACACACTCACAACGAACATTTTCCCGCCCTAAGACAACATTCGTTTCACATGACTCATAAGGGCATCTCAACGGAGTTTTTGTTGCAATCGGATTTCTAGCAAAAATCCCTAAAATGCACGTCAAACAACATCACCTAATCAGACCACCAGTCGCGATAATGACTTCACCCACAATGCATAATCCATTAACGGAGCGGGTTTCTAATGCAAAACATGTCAGGGACGGACCCAATCGACCTGGTTGTTCTTCCTGAACCAAAGTGACTTGGATCCCTCTCACTCAAGAGATCTAGTGCCAAATTTTGCAAGAAAGAGAAGGCATAAAGAAAAGATGTCATACTCGCATCCTAAAACCCGGAGGAAAAATGTTGTTACCTTGAGTTTCCCCTTCCTAGCCATGGAAACTTGGAATACCACAGATGAATGTGTTCGTCTACTACCCCTCTCCACCAATCTGGTCTTGGATCGGCAAATCGAGCTCTGAAGCTTTAACAATGGCAGAACTAGGTCTTCTTCCTCTTCTGCTCACTCTCTCGCTCTCACGAACTATCTGGAGATAAAACTTGGAAAAACTTAAGAGGGAACTCTGTCCTATTTAAGATTTTCGAGCATAAAATCTAGTTCATTAGATCGAGTCCTAAAAAGATCGGATGGCCAGAAAAGCCTCATTTGCGAAACCAGTTCGTGACACTTAAAGAAAAGCGCTCTGGTTCAGAGCATCGCGTGATCTCGACTCACTCAACTCCTGGCCTGAGGCATCGAGTGATCTTGACTCATTTGACTTCTGGCCTCAGACTCAAGTCACACACTTTTGCGGTATTACAACTCCACCCCTTTAAAAGAATTTCGGCCTTGAAATTAACAAAAAGATACCAACTAAAATATGCGCCTTGTGTAAATAGTTCGAGAAGTCTTCCTACATTGCTTGCTCGCGTTCCCAAGAAAATTCATCTCACCCGCAATTGTCCCAACGTACCTTCATGAGCTTGACTTATTTGTTCCGCAAGCGTCGGATTTCGGAATCCTCCATGGAAACTGGACAAATTGTCGTCCTCAAATCTGCCGCCACCGGCATTGCTATCGACCCAACCACATCATGCGGATCCACTAAAGCTTTCCTCATTACCAAGATATGGAAAGCATAATGTAATCCACTTAGTTCTTTTGACAATGCCAACCAATAGGCTGATTCACCTATGTGCTCCGTAACCTCGAACAGGCCCAAATACCTCAGACTCAACTTCTTGAGTTGCTGAATCGACAAAATGCTTTTGAACGACTTTATCTTTAAGTAGATCATGTCCCCCACTACAAACTCCATATTCCCGTGGTGCACATTAAAATACTTTGTTTTCGATCTTTGTTGGGTTTTTCTATACGTCATAATATTTGTGCGCAGCGGAAATGGAACAAGAAAACCAAAAATAGTTCAGATCTAGCGATGAACATTAATCAAGAAGTAAAGTGCGATAAATAAAATTTTACCTTTGAGGGATTGAGTCAATACTTAACCAAGGTGCTCCGATTGATTCCAACGAATGGTAACGGCTAGAATTCTGAGCGTAGAATAATGTCCACGCCTCTAAAAGTGATCCACACGAACGGGAGAACCCATGGACTCTTATCGCACAAGATCTAGGTCGGAAGATAATATTCTGCATCTTCACAGACTACTAGGTCTGCTATAGAAGAGGCGACAGGGACGAGTACAAATGACTTGGAAACACTTTCCGGCGAAGTACAAGGACGACGAATAGTCGGCGGAGAGATCGACGTAGTCGGCCTTGGCAGAGCAGTTCCGTCGGGAGGGGAGAAGAGCCGACTCGGGATTAGGCCTTCACATAACTCTCTTGCTCGGTTTACTGTATATAATGTTTATATACAAAGTACCGAACCAACCCATACCAGCAGACTGTGCCGAATCGTACTTGGAGAATATAAACTAGACGAAGCAGAATTCGTCGAGTATCATGCCGATATTCGACGAACGAACACTTGACTCGATGAATGGTTGAGTATACACATCGATATTCGACGAATCAACACTTGACTCGACAAATCGTTGAGAGCACTCAACGCCTCAATTCTAGACTCGTCGAAGCAACACTTGACTCGAAGAATCATTGAATGAACTCAACGCACTTAATGTTATCATTCGACGATTCAACATTTAACTCGACGAAGGCGTCGAATGATCTCGGCACTCTCAGTACCTAATTTGACAAGTCAACATTTGACTCTACAAAGGCGTCGAGTGGTCTCAATGCTCTTAATTCCTAATCAACAAATCAACATTTGACTCGACGAAAGCGTTGAGTGGTCGCAGCGCACTCAACACATGGCTGAGTAGACTTGATACACTCAAAGCCATCATTCGACGAATATACGATAGACTCGACGAATCGTCGAGTGGTCTCAACACTCTCAACGCTAACTCGCCGAATCAACACTTGACTCGATAAAATCTTTGAGTGGTCTCGACGCACTCAACGCACGGCTTAGTCCAGTCCTTTACTCATCTCATGCCAGTGTTATGTCCTTCACTCATCACATGAGCAAGACAAACATAATCCAATCTTCCAAATTCTCCAAACATTCTTATGTGCGACCCTGATAGGTTCATACTGCGTTGGCAGTGAGACTACATGCTTGATCACTTTCAGATCACCATGGTAGCACCAACAATCTTGAGCAACCATTATGCACTCTTGGATCGCCTTCACCAACTCACAAGAATCTGTTACTGCACTTTTGCCCAAAATCTGAGTACCTCCCGCCTCTATCCAAGACATCGGCGTTCGATACCTTCCATACAACGCTTCATAAGGAGCCATCTGAATGCTCGCTTAAAAACTATTGGTGTACGCAAAATCTATCATTAAAAGGTTGTCTTCCCATCTCCTTCCAAAATAAAGAGCACACATCCTCAGCATGTCTTCCATAGTACGATTCGTCCTGTCTTTTTGACCATCGGTCTGTGGATAAAATGATGTACTAAACTTGAGCTTGGTACCCAAACTTCGCTGCACCAACCTCCAATCTTTGAACGTGAACTGTCAATCTCGATAACTGACGATACTCTTTGGAATCCTATGCAACCACACAATATTTTGAACATAGAGCTCCACTAACTTTTCTACGCCATCATCCTTCCGGTTTGGAATGAAGTCAGCCATCTTGGTCAGGCAATCCACAATCACCCAAATCACATCGTTACCTTACGACGACCAAGGCAAACCACGCACAAAGTCCATGGAGAGGTTGTCAAATTTCCACTCAGGAATAGGAAGGGGATTCAAGAACCCGCCCGACCTCTGACACTCAGCCTTCACTAAGGCACAAGTCTGGCATCGACTCACATACAAAGCTACATCCCGCTTTATCCCAGGCCACCAAAAATATTTTTTTTGTATCCAAGTACATCTTCCTACTGTCCGGGTGAATGGATTACTTCGTAAAGTGGGCCTTAAACATCAACTCCTCATAGAGCATGCCGAACTGCGGTACACAAACCCTTCCATCCTTATTTAAGATCTCATTAACCATCTCCAAGGTACTACCCTCGCCTTTCTGAGCTTCCACGACTAATGACTAGAACTATGCATCCGCATTGGTCGCCTCCCATATACGATCGGATAAGTTGTACTGAAACTCTATCCAGTTCAACTGAGCCATACTAGACCCCCCTCTCTCTACACAAACAATCTTAAGGGACTCAAAATCCCGCATCAACCGCTCATCACGAGCTTCAATCAAGTTCCCTTTCCTAGAATATTTCCTACTAAAGGAATCAACCACCACGTTGGTCTTGCCTGGTGTGTACTAAATCTCTACATCGTAGTACCTAAAGGAACTCAATCCACCTGTGCTACCGCATGTTTAAGTCTTTTTGATCCAAAAGATACTTTAGGCTTTTGTGGTCCGTGAAGATCTCCATTTTCGCATCATACACGTAGTGCGACCAAAACTTTATCGCAAAGATTACCGCCGCCAACTCCAAGTAATGGACATGGTAATTCCTCTCATGAGGCTTCAACTGTCTAGACTCATAAGCTATTATGTTGTCGTACTGCACAAGAACACAACTTAAGTCGCATCCTGATGCATCACTGAAAATCTGAAATCCCTCAGTCCCATCAGGAAGACTTAGGATCGAAGCAGACATTAACCATTCCTTCTAGGTATCGAATGCTTGGGCGCACTCCGACGTCCACACAAACTTCTGATCCTTACGAGTAAGAGAAGTGAGGGGCAATGTTGAAACCGTAAAACCGGTCTCTGTGGAGTTCGACCCTTGGGGAAGGGGTAGTCGCGCACCTACTCTGCTCCTGCAAGAAAGACGACAAGAAAGTGAAGAACAAAGGACTAGGCCAAGGGCCCGGCACGGAGGTCCCACCACACACCCAGAAGATCTTAGAGCGCTTCCCCTCCTTAGCCAATTATCGGGCTAAGGTACCTCAGAAAGCGCTTTGAGACCTGAGAATTAATGAGCCTGCCTTTCTGAGGTACCCCTTGGGTCCTATTTATAGAGAACTGAAAATGGCCTGCAAATAACCTACCTCTGCCGGTCTTAAATTACTGAAAACCCCCTTGGGCTGGCCTGCCAACAGCCAAACTCCGCTGTCATGAGGGGCCAGGGGCAGACCACCTGGGGCGGGATGGCCACCGGATCCCCTGCTCGGCCAGGGCGGCGAGAACCCGATGGGGCTGGCACTCGCCGATTCTGCTCAGCCAATGGCGAGTGCGAGCTCGCCTGGCGAGCAGCTCCGGTTTGGTGAGTGCGGGCTCGGCTGGAAAAACTCTGAGCTCGGCCCGACGATCTCCGAGATCGGTACGAAGATCTCCGAGCTCAGTACGACGATTTGCCGAGCTCGAGCTCGGCGGTGAACCCCGCCCGACCTTGAGGCGGTCTGGACCGGCCGATCTGGCTTCCGCGGACCCACTTGGCGGATACGGGGTTGTACACAATCCCCGCTCTTTGCTAGGTTGGGACAAGCTCGGAAAGATACATCCAACCCCGCAGGATCCGGCGAGTGGGAGGCATGCGCTAAAGGAAGAATCTTCTGGTAGGCCCCACAGGCGGCTATAAATATGTACCCCTATGCATTTGACTGACCCTTGCCATTCCTGGACTCCTGCTAAGATGCCGCTTCCCATGGAAGTCCTAGAGCGGCTCGCACGCACTCGCGATGAGATCGCCGCTCAAGCTACAGGCCTGACCAACCTAGAGGCCCCTGCTCGCCGCTTCACTGATTTTGGTTTGGCTAAGCGGGCGAAACCCTTTCCTCCGGGGGCCGAGCCCATTCTAGCCGATTTTTCAGCGGCCTTGGGGAGCGGGGATGGCTCCTCCAACCAGCCGACTCTTGATTCTCCTGCCAAAGACCTTGTGGAGCTTTCTTCCAGCCGGGAGAATAGTGGCGAGGCGTCCACCCCGCGGGTCAAAAGCATTCCTGACAGCTCACCAAGACGGGAGTCCGAGGTCAAGGAGCCGGACTCGCAGAAACTAGCGTGGCCGAGTCGTCCCCCTTCTCGGCAACCGTCCCCTGGTTTTGTACTCGCGGGGGGAGGCGCCGGGCATATCCCCGTTCTCGGCTATTAACCCGTCCATCAGGAATTAATGCATGGTCGTGGCAAGGACCTGCGCCACTTCTCTCCTCGCGTCAACCTGGAGGAGCCAGGCTCGCGCGGTAAGTCTTCAGCTCTGTATTTTCCTGTTCTGGTGGTGCCTGCTCTTCAAACTGTTTCGATTCTTCATGTAGACCTTCTTGGCCGGACTGAAGACGGCGAGTCCATGGATCGACCCCCTTACTCGCCCCTCCCCTCTCCCTGCGCCCTGGACGCCTTCATGGACCCTGAACTGAGCAGCCCCGAGCGTGCAAAACGGGAGCAGAAGGTTCTCAAGAAGCTCATGCGCGAACTCCACGACCCGCGGAAGGACAACAACAGGCTGCAGTGGGAGTGCTCGCAGCTTGCGGACGGTGCTGGGGTCAGCTTGGCGTTCGAGGAGGCGTCTTCCTTGGTGCTGATGGATGAGATTGACGAGAACCTGCGGGTGATGAATAGGAATATGGGGCGGCTTCGCGAGCTCCACGCGCGGCGATCTGCGACGGCGGACCGGCGAGACCGGGGAGAATAAGACGGCTCCGCTATCGGCCGACCGGTGCTCGCGCTCGCCCTCGCGTGGTCCTCGCGCCTCTACTTTTCCCTGCTTTGAATAACTCAACTGTCTGTAATAATTTAAACAAATTTTACGGGAACTCGTATATATATATATGAAGATGTGTTTTCGATATCCTGATAAGCGTCCTTTCGAATTCCTCCTTCTTGGACCGGGCTAACTCGCGGGTCTTGGCGAGCAGGGGGCGGCGAGGCGGTGAGGCGGCGTAGAGGGGTTGGGCGGATCGATCGGCTCGCCCTCGCCCTTCCCTTCCTTACTTTTTCTTTCTATAAATATGCCCTCTCACCTACCCCCTGGATACGCCTTTATTGCTCCCGAACCCTTACCTCCCCTCCGCCACCCCGAGCTCGCGCCTTTTCCTCGTTTGCTAGAATGGTTAAAACAAACCCTGACACGGATGGCCGATCCAAGTGCGCCCGACACTTCGTCGACCACTGCTTCTTTGAGGGGCACATCACAGAGGAGGAGCTCGCCGAGTTCACGGCTGAGTTCGTCCCTCCCGGCTTCCAGGCTCGCGCGCCCGCCGAGCACGAAGCTATCAACTCTTTCCCTGAGGGTGAGCTCACCTTCCCCATCTCGCACTTCGAGGTGGGGCTGTGCCTCCCCCTCTGGCTAGAGATCCGACAAATTCTGAAGTATTATGGCGCAGTGCCCGCGCAGCTGAACTCCAACGCCATCGCCATAATGGTGGCGTTCGCCTGCTTTCTCCGCCGAGAGCGGATTGAATTCAATCTCATGGTCTTCCGTAAGCTATTCTCCTACAAGGCCACCCCTGATGGGGTCGCCTACTTCAGCGGATCCCTCGTCAAGGTTCGCGATCTCGCGAACAAGAACCACAACTGGATGCCCCGGCTCGTCTTTATCAAGGGCGAGCTCGGCAACATCCCCTTCCGGCCCCTGCAGAAAGGCGAGGACATCTACCGTCCTCCTTCCCTGTCCGGCGGCGACGCCGACCTCCACAAATTCTTCCTTCACAAAGACTTCGAGGTCGCCTACCTCCGCCGCGGCCTCGACTCGCTTCAACCTGTCCTCCCTGGTGAAGGTACACCTCGCCCTGACTTCTCGCGAGCTTTGTCAAAATGAACCTCGGTTTTTCTGATCATTTTTCTGTAGGGGAGCGACTTCTGCCGGAGCATCCGCCGTTCGCCGACCCGGGGATATTCTCTGACCCCCTGGAGCGGGCCCGGGCAGCGGCGGAGGCCTGCCGAGACGAACAAGCGCGGGGCCAACCCCTTAGTAAGAAGCGCTTGGAGCTCGCGGAGTCAAGCTCGCGCCCAGATCCCTCAGCACCGAAGAAGAAAAAGGCCAAGGTGGTCTCGCGCGGGCAGCTGCATCTCCCCTCCTCGCCCGTCAAGTTCATGAGCTCACCGGAGGCTTCCTCTGACGACCCCCCGTTGAGCCCGCTGAAGGAAGCGTCCTCCCCCCGAAGGGAGAAGAAGAAAAGGGATGGTCCTTTCCCCTCTGATTCTGCCGAGGGGGTCGTCCTTCGCGAACCCGGCCTGCCGAAGGATCACCCCCACTTCGGCAAGGGAGGAAGGAGCAAGGATGCGGCCGGCGAGCCCATCCTGAAATGGGATGAGGGGGCCCACCGGGTCTCCGTTTCCACTCGCGCCCCCTCCTGGGGGGCTCGTCGGCCTCCCACTGGTCACGCCTTCGCCTTTGGCTTCGGCCTCTACGGCCGTGACAGTGCCGAGTTGTACAAACAGCTAACCCCCTGTCAGCTTGGTCATGAGGGGTTGCAGGCCCACCTGCGGGCCTTCGAGCTTCACCATATGATGGTCCGCCGCGACTTCCAGCTCAGCAATGCCCTGCAGACTGCCGAGCAGGAGCGTGACATGGCGAAGGAGAGCGCGGCCGACGCGGAAAGGCGGTTCGGCCTTGCTGACGCTCTGCTCGCAAAATCCATCGGTGGCTTGGTAATCATTGGATATCTTTACTCATTTTACTTAGGATCATTCTTGTGCTTGTTCTGAACTCTAGTCCCGCAGGACGCCGAAGCCGCCGACGCGCTGCGAGTCGAGGTGGCTCAACTGCAAGCTCAGCTCGCCGAGCGGGAGACCCAGCTTGCCGAGGTGAGGACGCACTCTCGCGAGCAGGAGGCTGTTGCTGCTCAGCTGAGGATGGAGGCGGCGGATTTGAAGGAGAAGAACAAGGAGCTCCATGGCGAGGTCCTCCGCCAGGCTGAAGCTCTCATTCCCCCAGGCGCCAGCGAGCCACCCTTCCCCTACAAGAGGCCTCGGGTCTTTGGCGAGGCTGACGTCGCAGAGCGGCTGCGAGTCAACTCCATAAAGTCTGTCGAGTGCCTCCTGAAGGCCATGCAGGGGACGGGGATTTTGGCTGAAGGCTGCGAAGGAGTCACCATCCGAGATCTCCTGCCGACCTTGTTCCCACCCAGCCCGCTCAGCGAGAAAGAAGACAACTTCGACTCGCTCTTCGCAGGGATGGGGGAGAAGGACACTCGGCTCGGCGGCGAGGAGGATCGCCACGCAGGGAGGGAAGGCGAGAGCTGACGGCGCTCCCAAACCTTTGTTCTCTTCTTCTTTCTTCTTATTTTTGTACCTTGCCGAGGCAAGCTTGATTTTGTAATCATAATAGTAAAACAGACAATTTTCGCACAATTTTTCTAACTTCTTTTTAAGCTTGCTTGTGATTGTATCTGTGCGCGCGATACCCATTTAGGCAATCCTGCCGAGTCCGACCCTATTTGTAGGATGTCTTTGAGCTAGGGCGAGCGCTTGCGGCGAGACCCTAGGCGCCGACCGTTGCTGGACTCGCTGATGTTACCGGTGCTTGCGGCGAGGTCGGACTCGCTTGAGGAAACTATTCCCCCCTGAGTCCGAGATCGGACCATGACCTCCTGGGCGGCGAGCTGGGGGGAGGTGGAATATCCCGAACTCGCCGTCTTGGATGGAGAGCTCGCCCCTGGGGCTTTTCTCAGATCCACTCAGTCGTGCCAACTAGGTGAGAGCCTGGCAGGGGAGCGACGAGACCTAACCCCAGAGCGAGAAGACTTAGAAACCTTTGCCTATCCCGGGTGCTTCCACCGGGCCAGTCAGCTAGGTGAGAGCCTGAGGGCGGGTGTTGAACATCCTCCGGGCTCAGCCCTAGGGTCATAGCGATGTCCATCGAGACTCAGCCGCGCCAACTAGGTGGGAGCCTGGCAGGGGAGCGACGAGACCTAACCCCAGAGCGAGAAGACTTAGAAACATTTGCCTATCCCGGGTGCTACCACCGGGCCAGTCAGCTAGGTGAGAGCCTGAGGGCGGGTGTTGAACATCCTCCGGGCTCAGCCCCAGGGTCATAGCGATGTCCATCGAGACTCAGCCATACCAACTAGGTGGGAGCCTGGCAGGGGAGCGACGAGACCTAACCACAGAGCGAGAAGACTTAGAAACATTTGCCTATCCCGGGTGCTTCCACCGGGCCAGTCAGCTAGGTGAGAGCCTGAGGGCGGGTGTTGAACATCCTCCGGGCTCAGCCCCAGAGTCATAGCGATGTCCATCGAGACTCAGTCGTGCCAACTAGGTGGGAGCCTGGCAGGGGAGCGACGAGACCTAACCCCAGAGCGAGAAGACTTAGAAATATTTGCCTATCCCGGGTGCTACCACCGGGCCAGTCAGCTAAGTGAGAGCCTGAGGGCGGGTGTTTAATATCCTCCGGGCTCAGCCCCAGGGTCATAGCGATGTCCATCGAGACTCAGCCATGCCAACTAGGTGGGAGCCTGGCAGGGGAGCGACGAGACCTAACCCCAGAGCGAGAAGACTTAGAAACATTTGCCTATCCCGGGTGCTACCACCGGGCCAGTCAGCTAGGTGAGAGCCTGAGGGCGGGTGTTGAACATCCTCCGGGCTCAGCCCCAGGGTCATAGTGATGTCCATCGAGACTCAGCCGTGCCAACTAGGTGGGAGCCTTGCAGGGGAGAGACGAGACCTAACCCCAGAGCGAGAAGACTTAGAAACATTTGTCTATCCCGGGTGCTACCACCGGGCCAATCAGCTAGGTGAGAGCCTAAGGGCGGGTGTTGAACATCCTCCGGGCTCAGCCCCAGGGTCATAGCGATGTCCATCGTGACTCAGCCATGCCAATTAGGTGGGAGCCTGGCAGGGGAGCGACGAGACCTAACCCTAGAGCGAGAAGACTTAGAAACATTTGTCTATTGGGGCTTTGAATCGCGAGCCTTCCAGTCATCATAATTTTACGAAAGCACAAGATATGATAATGAGATTCATTTTCACTCATAGAATAAGAGTACCTATAATATCTTCAAGGGTAAAAACGTTTCAGATCATCGCCATTCCAAGTGTGGCTGAGGGTATCCCCTTTTACATCCTGGAGGCGGTACCCCCCCTGATTTTAAGGTCTCCTATACAATGTAGGGGCCCTCCCAATTGGGATGGAGTTTTCCCACAGCGGTTGATCTTCCTGCCGCATCCACTTTTTTCAGGATAAGGTCCCCTTTCGCGAACTGCTTGACCCGGACGTGCTTGTAGAAGTACTTGGCCATCCTCCGCTTGACCTCCTCCTGCCTGACGGTGGACAAGTCGCGTAACTCCTCGACCATATCAAGGGAGAGTCGGAGCTCCTCCTCATTTTCTGATCTCCACTCCTCCTTTCCAGCCTCCGCCTCGGCAACCCGGGGTGTTCGGACCTCGAACTCGACGGGCAGAACGGCTTCGCAGCCATGAGAAAGTTTAAAGGGCGTCTCTCCAGTGGCCGTATTGGGGGTGGTCCTAAGGGCCCAAAGGACTGAAGGGAGTTGCTCCACCCAGCTCCCCCTCAAATTTTCCACTTTCTTTTTCAAAAGGTTCACGATTATTTTGTTGGCCGCCTCCACCTGCCCGTTGCTCCTGGGGTGGTGGACAGAGGCGAACCGAAGGTCAATTCCCAGTTGTTCGCAAAAGCGAATGAACTCCGTGCTGGCGAACTGAGGTCCGTTGTCCATGACGATTGCCTGTGGTAGCCCGTGCCGGCAGATGATCTCCCCCCAGATAAAATTCCTGATCACTTGGGAGGTGACCTTGGCTAGAGCCTTCACCTCTAGCCACTTAGAGAAATAATCGATCATGACTAGCAAAAACCTCCTCTGCCCGCTGGCCTGAGGGAAAGGCCCTACGAGATCCAAACCCCATATGGCGAAGGGCCATGGTGCCATGATGCTCCTTAGTCTCTGAGCCGGTTGTAACTGGAGTGGAGCATAGAGCTGGCACTTATGATATTTTTTTACGAATTCGGCTGTGTCTTGACCGAGGGTAGGCCAGAAATACCCTTGCCTGATGATCCTCCCTTCCAAGGTCCGGCTCCCCGAGTGACTCCCGCACTCGCCGGAATGGACCTCCTCCAAAATTTTATGCACCTCCCTTTCGGCTACGCAACGAGCCAGCATCCCCGAGAGGGTCTTGCGGTATAACTCCCCCTCGCGCAGGAGGTAGTAAGGTGACGAAGGGGTCGATCCATCCCCTCTGGGTACTCTCCTGTGGACAGAAAGGTGACGAAGGGGTCCATCCATGAGGGATGCTGCTCCACCTCCATTAGTTCCCCCTCCTCAATGGAAGGTCGGAAGAGATCTGTGATGGTACCCCCCACCCTGGGGCCGTGTTTTGCCAGCTGGTCTGCCGCTCATTTTCCTCTCGGGACACGTGCTTGATGGAGAAAGTTTGGAAGGTCCCTATAATTCTCTTTGCCTTTGCCAGATAGAGCTGCAGGGTGGGCTCCCTTACCTCAAACTCCCCATTGATCTGGGAAGCCACCACCATGGAGTCCGTGAGGACCTCCACGTCGTGCACCCCTAACTTCCTTGCTAGGCGCAGACCTGCGATTACAGCTTCGTATTCGGCCTGATTATTGGTGATAGGGAAATGCACTACCACGGTTTGTTTGATTCTTGTCCCCTGGGGGCTTTCCAAGATGACCCCAACCCCCAAAGAATGTCTCCCCGAGGCACCATCCACCACGACTTTCCAAGGGACCGGACGAGTGAGTTGCTCCTCCGCCACCTCAACCACATAATCTGCTAAGAAATCCACCATAGCTTGGGCCTTGATCGAGAGGCGGGGAACGAAGGAGATGTCGAACTCACTCAGTTCCACCGACCATTTGGCCAACCGGCCTGAATGCTCCACCCCTTCAAAGATGTTGCGGAGGGGGTGGTCAGTCACCACCCGGATCGAGTGTGCCTGAAAGTAGGGTCGGAGCCTCCGGGCCGAGATGATCAGGGCGAAGGCCAACTTTTCCAAGATGGGATACCGAAGCTCGGCCTTCCTCAATACCCAACTCACATAATAAATGGGGAGTTGCTTCTTCCCCTCTTCCTGAACTAAAACCGAGCTCAAGGCCTCCGCCCCGACCCCTAAGTACAAAAATAGGTCCTCCCCCCCTTTGGGCCCTTGGAGCAGGGGAGCCTGAGTCAGCTGTTTCTTTAAGGCTTGGAACGCCTCCTCGTACTCTGAGGTCCATTCAAACTTCCGATCCCCTCTCAAGGTTTTGAAAAACGAGGAGTACCTTTCCCCGGCCCGGGAGAGGAACCTGCTCAACCCTGCCAACTTCCCTGTCAACCGCTGTACCTCCTTAGTATTTCGCGGTGACCTTAGTTCCACGATTGCCCTTACCTTATCCGGATTAGGCTCTACACCGGCTGGGGTGGGGTGATGCCCCAGGAACTTTCTCCTGCTTGCCACGAAGGTGCATTTCAAGGGGTTCAACCTCATCTTATATTTGCGGAGGGTAGCGAAAGTCTCCTCCAAGTCCCGGAGGTGGGAGTCGACGTCCAGACTTTTGATCATGAGGTCATCCACGTACACCTCCAAATTTCTTCCCCTCTGGTCCCGGACGACCATGTCCATCATTTTCTGGTAGGTAGCCCCCGCATTCTTTAGCCCGAAGGGCATCATTTTATAACAATAGCATCCTTCCCCTGTGATGAACGAGACATCTTTGACGTAGGGGGGGTGCATTCTAATTTGGTGATAACCTGAAAAAGCATCCAGAAAACTCATTACAGGGAAACCGATGGCTGAGTCAACCAGCGCGTCGATCCGAGGCAAGGGATAATAATATTTCGGGCATGATTTATTAAGAAGGGAAAAGTCAATACACATCCTCCACCGGCCGTCTCCTTTTTTTACCATTACAACATTGGAGACCCAGCCAGGGTATTGGATTTCGGATACAAAGCCAGCCTGGAGGAGCTTGGCGACTTCCTCCCTGATGGGCTCGACGGGCTTGTCCGCGATGGACCTTTTCTTCTACTGGATGGGGCGAACCTCCGGTCCAGGTTGAGGTGGTGGCATGCCACGTTGGGATCGATCCCTGGCATCTCCGCGGCATTCCAGGCGAAGACGTCCACATTATTCTGGATGCACTCCAGCATCCTGCCCTGAGCCTCCGGGGTCAATCCTTCCCTGACGCGGAACTTCTCCACACTGCCCCCGATGGTGAGAACCTCCATCTCCACAACCTCTTCTACTGCCTCCAGACGAGACTGCTCCCCCCATTCCTCGATACCTCCCCCTCTGAGGGCGAGGATTTCTTCCTCAGCTTCCTCTATGGCCATTGCCTCGACCGGCTCTCGGGCCTCTTCCGCGACCCCTGCCTGGGTACGGCACTCCTGCACCTTCATTTCTTCCCTGCCAGCTTCCTGCTCCACCTCCTCTAACCTATGCCCCATCTCCTCGGCCCCCTCCCGGCAAGAGATGGAGTTCACTGCAGAGACGTAGCACTCCCTTGCCTCCTTAGGGTCTCCTCGGATCCGGATCTGGACCCCCTCGACGTTGAACTTTAAGCACTAGTGGAAGGACGAGGGGACACAGCGGAAGGCGCTGATGAGGGACCTTCCGAAGATGGCGCTGTAACTGCTGGGGGAGTCTACGATGATGAACTTGCAGTTACGGGACTGCCCCCCCCCAGAGTGACGTGGAGTCCTACTCCTCCCTCGACCTCTTTCCTTTCTCCCGAGAAGCCGAACAGGGGTTCGTCCGAGGCCAACACCCTTCTGGCCTCTACTTTCATCGCATCGAATGCCCTCTTGAAGATGACATTGACTGAGCTCCTGTTGTCGACGAGGATCCGGGAGACAGTAAAATCCTCGATGGCTGTCTGGATGACCAGTGCATCGCAAAAGGGGTCCTCGTGACCTGGCATATCCTCCCTAGAGAAGATGATTTTCTCGTCCGGAGGCGGAGACTGGGACGTGGAGCCAACGCTCCTACGGTACATGGTGTGGAGGCTTGACTTACGGGAAGCCTCGATCCTAGCTCCACCGTGGATATCTCCAATCCTACCCCGGGTGCATAAATCAATCCGGTCCTCACACCGATCCTCCTCCGCCCGAGGCCGGATTTCCTCTATCCGAACTTCCTGGTGGTTTCGCGGTTCTTGCTCCATGTTCCCTCTCATCTCGAGGAACTCCGGGCATGTGGACGTGAGGTTCCCTTCTTCTTGATGGAAATCGTAATAGGGCAGGTCCACCCTGACCTCCCTCCTTCTCCTTAACTGCCCTCTCCTCCTTCCTCTCATGGCGATTGCCATTGCTTCCTCTTGGTCGGGGAGAGGGGGCCTCTGGCCCTGCCTACCTCCCTGGGGGTTGAACTGCCCCCGCCCCCCTAGTGGTTATCCCCTCCCTGATAACCTCTCCGGGGTGCCTGGTCCTGCCACTCCGGTCTCCATCCCAAATGGTGGGTCTGTTCCGGATGCCCCCACCTGGGTTGTGGCTGCTGCTGTGGCTGCTCCCTCTGCCGGGGCTCATCCCTCCTCTCCTCCCGAGCTCGACCACCCCTCGGCCTTTCCTCCTCCACGACCCACTTGACCAACCTCCGCACAAACTCCGGATGCGCTGCCTCCATATCAGCCTCTCTGGCCGCCCTCTCTAGGAGTGCCTCAAAAGATACTTGAGGTGATCTCTTCAGTTCCATCGCGAAGAACTCGGACTGGAGACCCAGGGTAAAGTCCACCATCATGGTGTGTCCCGGCATCTCCTGTACTTGGGACAGTTCCTCCTGGAACCTGTCCAGATAACTTCCCAAAGTTTCCCCCACCCTCTACTTGATGCGGAACAAAGACTCCGCCTCCTTCTTCCTCTTCTTGGAAGTGGTGAATCTCAACATGAACCCCCGTCGCAGGTCCTCGAAGCAGTAGACGGACCCGGTCGGGAGTTGATGAAACCACTCTCTCGCCTTCTTCCTGAGGGTGATGGCGAAGAGTCGGCACTTAAAGCCATCCGACATCTGTCGGATAGAGACCATGTCCTCAAACCACTGGATGTGGTGGACTGGGTCCCCCCTTCCGGAATAGTAGGACATCTCCGGCTCACGGAACCCCTCTGGAACTGGGGCTGAAGAGACGAACTCGCTGAAGGGGCTCCCCCCTCAGCCGGGCGAGATGGTAACTCCCTCCCTGCTGTCTCGCCAAAGTGGTACTCGGCAGCCGAGCCAGGGAAAAGGACTCGCCCCTGGTACTCGCGTCCGCCTCTCTCGGCGGGCTCCTTCCCTGGTCGCCTGATCGGCGCGTCATCGCCGAGCACGGGGGCGGCGACCACCGGGACTGCCAGCGTCGCGCTCTCGGCTCGCATGCCGAGTGCCGTCCTGACGAGTCCGAGGATCTCCTCCCTGAGCTCCGCTGGCACACCTGGCGCTGGGGGCGGAGGAGGGGGTGGCGAGTTGCCCCTGCCTGATCTTTGTCCTTCTTCTCCGGCCATCAAACCTGTAGAAGATTTTCTCTGCTGACCACTCTCCACGCTTACCGCACCAAAATGTTGAAACCGTAAAACCAGTCTCTGTGGAGTTCGACCCTTGGGGAAGGGGTGGTCGCGCACCTACTCTGCTCCTGCAAGAAAGACGACAAGAAAGTGAAGAACAAAGGACTAGGCCAAGGGCCCGGCGCGGAGGTCCCACCACACACCCGGAAGATCTTAGAGCGCTTCCCCTCCTTAGCCAATTGCCGGGCTAAGGTACCTCAGAAAGCGCTTTGAGACCTGAGAATTAATGAGCCTGCCTTTCTGAGGTACCCCTTGGGTCCTATTTATAGAGAACTGAAAATGGCCTGCAAATAACCTACTTCTGCCGGTCTTAAATTACTGAAAACCCCCTTGGGCTGGCCTGCCAACAGCCAAACTCCGCTGTCATGAGGGGCCAGGGGCAGACCACCTGAGGCGGGATGGCCACCGGATCCCCTGCTCAGCCAGGGCGGCGAGAACTCGATGGGGCTGGCACTCGCCGATTCTGCTCGGCCAACGGCGAGTGCGAGCTCTCCTGGCGAGCAGCTCTGGTTTGGCGAGTGCGGGCTCGGCTGGAAAAACTCTGAGCTCGGCCCGACGATATCCGAGCTCGGTACGACGATCTCCGAGCTCGGTATGACGATTTGCCGAGCTCGAGCTCGGCGGTGAACCCCGCCCGGCCGTGAGGCGGTCTGTGTTGGGTATTGTATCCACAATGTACCTGATTTGAAGAAGCCCCTGAGCAAGCCAAGGTAAATAGACAGTGTGTTTGATGAAATCTTTTAAGTTGTGCTTGCAGTTATTCCACGCTAAGTACACACCAATGTCAGGGTGTAGTGGGTCAATATACACGGGTCTGTTTAACATAATCCCTCGTTGAGCAGATCAGTGTGTTGGCCTACGTGTACTCTCTCTATTGGGGTGTACTTAATTTCAAGTACAGGGCTATGATAAAGCAAGAGCAGACAAGGAGCAAGGATGGGCTAAAGACCAGCTCTCGGGTTGAAAGACGAGAATCGTCTAAGTGTAAATCGTCGAGAATCACTAAGTGATTCTCGCCAATTCGTCGAGAATCACTAGTGATTCTCGACGAGTCGACGAGGATCACTAGATAATTCTCGCCAGGTTGGGTCGGCTGTCTCGACGCAGTCCGAAATTTCTCTAAGGCAGAATCGTCGAGAATCACTAAGTGATTCTCGCCGATTCGTCGAGAATGTCTTTGCATTCTCGACGATTCGGCGAGAATCAAATGTGATTCCCGCCGATTCTCCCCGGCCTGTATAACCTGTGATGCCAAAATTCGCCAAGTAGAATTCGGCGAGAATCGTAAGTGATTCTCGCCGATTCGTCGAGAATCACATACGATTCTCGCCGAATTTGACTTGGGCAAATTTCTGACATTTCCTGGACCGGTCCAGGTTTCCAGCGGTATTTCGAACCGGACTTAGGTCTTTGCTTTGGTGGGGCCCACAACGGTCATCTTTATGACCTAGTGTATAAATACACAAGTATTGGTGTACAGTGTTGGACGAATACAGAATACGAAAGCGAGCCGCCGACTAACCCTAATATCGCGAACTTGCTCCGTCTCCGTCGCCGCCGCTCGAACAGTGATCACCGTTGCTGATCTCGATCTCCTCCGGATCCCCGGTGATAGAAGCCAAGTCTTGCACAACGTCTCACGCGTCTAACCATAGATCTTTTGTCTCTTGATTTGAGATAGGGAAATTCATCCCCGTCCGAATTGATCGAGACGATCGATCCTAGTGTGACCGTTGGAAGACCTTGCCGACTTCGCTAAGAAGATTGAATCTCCAGTGCTTTGCTGCTGTTTTCAGTTGCCGCCGCCAACACCGAGAGCCTTGCCGCCGCTCGTCGCCGCCGCCGGTCTCGGGGAGATTCTCTCCAAGAAAGATCTAGGGTTGTGGACTTTTCGTTGCCTACAAGAACAAGTAGTCTAACGAAAAGGGACACCTAGATCTTCAAGTTGTTTGTATTTCTTATACACTCTAATTTTGTTTTCATTATAAAGGAACATTTGGTTCCTAGTTGTAGGGTTGGGTGCAACCCGTGTTGTGGGAGTGTTGACTCCTACGTGTGGAAGGGCTCCTTCCGATAGTGCAAGGATTGGATTTCAATCCTGTTGGTGAAGTGACCGAGTCGTCCCTGGATTGGGAGATAGGTCGAAGGGGGAAAATGGACGTACCCAAATCGGGGAACCACTATAAATTGCCTGTGTTATTGTCTGTGCTGTGTGTTTTGTTTTGATTCTGCAGGTACACTTTTAATTCCGCAAATACGCTGCAAGTCACCTATTCCCCCCCCCCCCCCCATAGGTGAAGGGAGTTGACACTAGGTGAACTTTCAAGTGGTATCAGAGGGAGGTTGCTCATCAAAAAGGTTCACACCTTGAGTAGAATCCTGCCATCAGTATCAAGAAGAAGACCGATATCTTCCATGGACGGACTCAAGCACTCCGGCAAAATCCCAGTATGCACCAGACTGAACTTTCCTATCTGGAAGGAAAGAATCAGATTCTACATGGAAGCAGTCGACCCCCGGCTCTTCATGATAGTGGAGGAGGGACCTTACATTCGCACTAAGGCCTCCACCATTGATCCAACCAAGAAAGTGCCCAAGAAACTTTTGGGAATGGACAAGGACGAAATGGTGCTGTTCGGACTCGACAAGAAAGCTCAGAACATCCTGGTAAGCGCAGTTGACGACTCTATGATGCAGAACTTCTGCAACTGCAGGACAACCAAGGATCTTTGGAGCTGTCTGATTGTCCTAATGGAGGGCACAGATGAAGTGAGGGACGATCGGAGATCCCTCCTCAATCAGAAATATGAGGCCTTCAGGCAAGGGCCAAAGGAGGAGATCGGAGTTACCTTCGAAAACTTCCTCAAGATCGTCAATGCACTCAAAGGATATGGAAGAGTGTTCACTGACAGTGAACTCAATGATAAGTTCCTTAGGTCCCTCACTAAGGAATGGGACACAAAGATCTGCGCCATCCGCGAGTTTGGCAGACTTGCGGAAACTGACCCACAGATTCTGTTCGGGAAGCTCATGTCCTATGAGCTTCAGTTGAACACAAGGAAGGCTGAAGAGGAAGCAGAGAAAGACCCGGCCAAGGAAAAGACGGTGGACCTGAAAGCCATTCAATCCAGAAAGGGCAAGGGTGCCGCTTCTTCCCGTGCGTGGAAGAGGGATGAAGAGGAAGACTCTGAGCCAAGCTCCTCCGGCTCAGAATTATCAGAGGAAGATTTATCCCTTATCACACGGGAATTCAAGAAGTTCCTCAAGCTGAGGAATCAGAGAAAGAGAAACGGCTCCTCCTCAAGGGATCAGAAGAAGAACTATTCTTCTGACAGGTATGTTTTCAAACCGAACAAACACCGCTCTTCTGACATTATATGCTTTGGTTGCAACAAGCCAGGACACGTCGTGGCCGACTGCCATCAAGGCAAGAGGGAAAAGGGAAAGGGAGAGGAGCACAGGTCCTCAAAAGACAAGAAGAAGGAGAGGAGTTACATCGCAAAGAAGCCAAAGACGCTGAGTGAATCTGACACGTCAAACACCAGCGATGATGAGGAAGCCTACTTTGGGCTAATGGGTCGCTCTGACTCAAAAGGAGAATGCCCCCCATTTACTGGGAAGGTAAAAGCTCACACCCCTCTCTCCGACTCTAACTCTGATCCTGAGTCTCAGGATGATGACCCTGAGGATAACCCTTCTGCCCTTGAAGCTGAGCTCCTCGATAACTATGAGCTTCTGCTCAATACTTTTCTAAAATGTCGAAAGAGACTGAAGGCTGAGAAAAAGGAAGTTAAATTCCTTAAAGGTGAGAGTGTATCCTTGAGGGAAGAGATCACCAGTTTGATCTCCCTCCGACAGGAGCACTTGGACCTGACTTCAAAGCATTCAGAATCTCTTAAGCTCCTTGATCTTAAGCAGGAGGAAGTTGACAAGTTGGAAGAACTACTTGCGGCAGAAAGGAAGATCGTCAAGAGCTTCTCTATGCTAAAAACTGTTCTTCCATTAGTTGATACCTTCTCTGCTCAAGCCAAAGGAGCTGGCTTGGGGCATGTAGGGGTATCTAGCTCCTCATCTAGGAGAAACAGGAATAAGAGGAAGAATAAGGCTGCCAAGAAAGCCTCTGCTGATGAGAAAGGAAAGGCCCCACTCAGCCCTGTTGAGTTCAGAAAGCCTAGCTTTCCCTATAACCAACATGACTTTGAGTCAACATATGGTTATCACTTCAGGCCCTCGGTTGCAAAGCCGAAGAGCCGGTATGATGGGTGGACCTTTTCCCATAACTTCAGTGAGAGTGTCTTCAAGGCACCTTATGAGGAAATCCACTTGGGAAATTATGGTCAATTCTCAAGCGACCATAATAGGAAGCAGGCACCTAAGGCCAAGCCTGTTACACTGAAAAGCCAAGAGGTGAAGAAGTCATGTGACTGTGGTCATCATGTTGTCTCCACCTCCAGGTCTTCGGCCCCGGCTGAACCTCACGTTTCAAGGGTGAAGCAGGCGCCCAAGAGGAAGTATAACAGGTTTGACTGCTGGTGCTGTGGAAAAATTGGTCACTTTGCCATGGATTGTTGGTTTAATCCGAGGAATATCGAGACTCCTCATGTTGGCAATGCGAGACCGACCTCTCGTAGAGCTAACCAACCGAGGGGGAGTTTGCTAACGATAAATCTAGGACCCAAGTACGATTGGGTTCCTAAGGCAAATTAATTTTGTTTTGCAGGAATGTCCAAAGGCCAACAAAACTCCTATTTGGTATTTGGACAGTGGATGCTTCCGTCACATGACCGGGACAAGAAGCCTGCTGAGGGAGTACTCTCCAGTCGAGAATGGACCCAAAGTCATATTTGGGGGATCTGATCGGGGAGTCACCAGAGGTTACGGTACGATTTCCAACGGTATACTCTCTATCACTAACGTAGCTTATGTTGAAGGATTAAATCATAACCTGATCAGCGTAAGCCAATTATGTGATAAAGGGTATGACGTTAAGTTCTGCAAGGATAAATGCCTAATAATATCATGTGATTCTTCGGAAACTGTATTAACTGGCATTAGGAGCAGAAATATTTTCTGTTTAGATTTTCTTAGTTTAGATTCTTCTACCCCAGTATGCCTCGTTGCAAAAGGCAGTGCATCTCTTTGTGAGCAATGGCACAAGAGATTGGCACACATTAATTACAAGACAATTAATATACTGTTTTCCAAAGACTTAGTAAGGGATGCTCCCATTATTAAGTGCATTAAAGATAGTCCATGTCCTGCATGTCAGATGGGCAAGCAGACTCGGGCTACCTTTAAGGGCATCCCAGACAAAGACTCCTCCAGATGTCTTTATCTTCTGCATATGGACCTATTTGGTCCAATGCAAGTTCATAGCTTAGGAGGGAAGTCGTATACGCTAGTAATTGTAGATGATCACTCTCGGTTTTCGTGGGTATTCTTTTTAAAGCGCAAGTCTGATACGTTTGACATCTTCACCAGTTTTGTCAAACAGATACAGAACGAACTTAACTGCTCAGTGGTCAAAATCAGAAGTGACCACGGAACAGAGTTTGAGTCTGGGGCTATGACAGAGTTCTGTGAAGAGCTTGGTATCTTTCATGAGTTCTCCTCCCCTCGCACTCCTCAACAAAATGGAGTGGCGGTGAGGAGGAATAGAACACTCATTGAGGCGTGCACAATAATGTTGAATGACGCTTCTCTTCCAGAATACTTCTGGGCCGAGGCTGTCAATACGGCTTGTCATGTACAAAACCGGGCGTTGATCAACAAGAGCCATCGTAAGACTCCTTATGAGCTACTGAAAGGCAAGAAACCAACCATGTCCTATCTGAGGATCTTTGGCTGCAAATGTTATGTACTGAATAATGGGAAGTACCCTCATACTAAGTTTGGTGAAAAATGCTTCGAAGGCATATTCATGGGCTATAGTAGCCACAGCCGGGCTTATAGAGTTTTCAACAAGAAAACCCTAGTGGTAGAGGAATCAATAAATGTTGTATTTGATGAAGGAAGCTTGCTTAATTGCAAGACTTCTAGTTGTCTTCCTGAAGCTGCAGGCGCCAGACTCGAAAAGTTACAACTGGATGATCCCGAGAAAGATGCAACTCCAAAATACGTCAAGGTCTCCACATCAACGCCGATCGGAGAAGTTGAAGATAAAAATGAAGCAAATCCTTTAGAAGAAGGAGATGCCCAAGAATTAGTCGAAGCTCCTGATGCAAGACTTCTAGAGCTCAGACACATGAGGGATCATCCCAGAAATCAAATCATTAGAGATCCCCGAGACGGTGTCAGAACTCGCTGAGGTACTCTTAACGAGATCTTGCATCTTAGCTTTCTGTCGCAGGTTGAGCCAAAGAAGTTCGACGAAGCGAGCAAAGATGCATCATGGATTTTGGCCATGCAAGATGAGCTGCATCAATTCGAAAGATGCAAAGTCTGGACGCTGGTTCCCAGACCAAAGACGCAAAATGTGATTGGCACCAAGTGGATCTTTAGAAACAAGTTGGATGAACATGGAGTCATCATCAAAAACAAAGCCAGACTGGTGGCTCAAGGATACAAACAGGAGGAGGGGATTGACTTTGACCAGACGTTTGCACCAGTTGCACGGCTCGAGGCAATCCGGCTATTCCTAGCCTATGCCTCTCACAAAGGATTCACAGTCTATCAGATGGACGTGAAATCGGCTTTCTTGAATGGAGATTTGAAAGAGGAAGTATACGTTGCTCAACCTCCAGGTTTTGTCAATCCTACTTATCCTAATCATGTATATTTTCTTAATAAAGCGTTATATGGCCTAAAACAAGCTCCTCGAGCTTGGTATGAGACTTTGTCTAGTTTTCTTCTTGAGAACAAGTTCTCTAGAGGAAAAATAGATAAGATATTGTTTCTCAGGGAAGTCAAAGGCAAGATTTTGCTGGTGCAAATCTATGTTGATGACATTATATTCGGCTCAACGGACAACAATCTTTGCAAAAAGTTTTCCATACTTATGCAAGGAAAGTTTGAAATGAGCAGTATGGGAGAGCTGAAGTATTTCTTGGGACTTCAAGTGAAACAGTCTGAGGAAGGAATCTTCATTTCTCAGACGAAGTTCACAAATGAACTCCTCAAGAAATTCGGAATGGAGAATGCAACCTCTATGAGGACTCCAATGGGATCCACCATGTCTCTGGATAAGGATGAGAAAGGGAAACCTTTTGATGAAACCAAATACAGAAGCATCATTGGATCTCTGCTCTATCTTACTACGAGTAGACCAGATATCATGTTCTCCACATGTGTTTGTGCCAGATATCAGGTGAACACTAAGGAATCTCATTATGTCGCTGCAAAGCAAATTCTTAGATACCTTAAAGGTACCCCTAATCTTGGCTTATGGTACCCGAGAAGCAATGATGTCGAGCTAATGGGGTTTTCAGAAGCTGATTTTGCAGGAAGTAGGGATGACAGGAAAAGCACCTCCGGGACGTGTCAATTCCTCGGAAGAAGGCTTATTTCATGGAACAACAAGAAGCAGAATTGTGTAGCAACCTCCACTGCAGAGTCTGAGTACATCTCGGCTGGCAGCTGTTGCACACAACTCCTATGGATAAGAAACCAGTTAGCCGATTATGACCTCCAGTTCAAGGAAGTACCAATGTACTGCGACTCCTCGAGTGCAATTGCTATTGCCAACAATCGGGTATCGCATAACAGAACGAAGCATATTGAAGTGCGCTACCACTTCATTCGGGAGCACGTGGAGAACAAGGACATCTCTCTCTGCTATGTCCCCACGGACAAGCAGATTGCAGATATTTTCACAAAGCCCTTAGACGAGGCCAAGTTCAGTCTCTTCAAAACTGAATTGGGAATGCTCAACTATGAGGAATGAAGACTCCAGAAGCTCCTGGGTCGTGCATCTAGGGGGAGCATCTGTCAGGAACTCAAGTGTAAGCATAGGTGCAAGAACTGAGGGGGAGCATGGTGTCAAATGCACCAGACCCAGATTTGCAGAAGCCGAAAAGGGGGAGATTACCCTCTCGGCTAAGGCTAAGGTGGCTGGTATCTCTCAAGTAATTGGTAATGAATATCTCTCAACTCAATTTTAAGTTTATGATTTTCATTCCTATATGCTCTATTCACCTTAGCTTGTAGGGTTTAGGCTTCTTCAAATAGGGGGAGATTGTTGGGTATTGTATCCACAATGTACCTGATTTGAAGAAGCCCCTGAGCAAGCCAAGGTAAATAGACAGTGTGTTTGATGAAATCTTTTAAGTTGTGCTTGAAGTTATTCCACGCTAAGTACACACCAATGTCAGGGTGCAGTGGGTCAATATACACGGGTCTGTGCAACGTAATCCCTTGTTGAGCAGATCAGTGTGTTGGCCTACGTGTACTCTCTCTATTGGGGTGTACTTAATTTCAAGTACATGGCTATGATAAAGCAAGAGCAGACAAGGAGCAAGGATGGGCTAAAGACCAGCTCTCGGGTTGAAAGACGAGAATCGTCTAAGTGTAAATCGTCGAGAATCACTAAGTGATTCTCGCTAATTCGTCGAGAATCACTAGTGATTCTCGACGAGTCGACGAGGATCACTAGATAATTCTCGCCAGGTTGGGTCGGCTGTCTCAACGCAGACCGAAATTTCTCTAAGGCAGAATCGTCGAGAATCACTAAGTGATTCTCGCCGATTCGTCGAGAAAGTCTTTGCATTCTCGACGATTCGGCGAGAATCAAATGTGATTCCCGCCGATTCTCCCCAGCCTGTATAACCTGTGATGCCAAAATTCGCCAAGTAGAATTCGGCGAGAATCGTAAGTGATTCTCGCCGATTCGTCGAGAATCACATACGATTCTCACCGAATTTGACTTGGGCAAATTTCCGACATTTCCTGGTCCGGTCCAGGTTTCCAGCGGTATTTCGAACCGGACTTAGGTCTTTGCTTTGGTGGGTCCCACAACGGTCATCTTTATGACCTAGTGTATAAATACACAAGTATTTGTGTACAGTGTTGGACGAATACAGAATACGAAAGCGAGCCGCCGACTAACCCTAATATCGCGAACTTGCTCCGTCTCCGTCGCCGCCGCTCGAACAGTGATCACCATTGCTGATCTCGATCTCCTCCGGATCCCCGGTGATAGAAGCCAAGTCTTGCACAGCGTCTCACGCGTCTAACCAGAGATCTTTTGTCTCTTGATTTGAGATAGGGAAATTCATCCCCGTCCGAATCGATCGAGACGATCGATCCTAGTGTGACCGTTGGAAGACCTTGCCGACTTCGCTAAGAAGATTGAATCTCCAGTGCTTTGCTGCTGTTTTCAATTGCCGCCGCCAACACCGAGAGCCTTGCCGCCGCTCGTCGCCGCCGCCGGTCTCGGGGAGATTCTCTCCAAGAAAGATCTAGGGTTGTGGACTTTTCGTTGCCTACAAGATCAAGTAGTCTAACGAAAAGGGACACCTAGATCTTCAAGTTGTTTGTATTTCTTATACACTCTAATTTTGTTTTCATTGTAAAGGAACATTTGGTTCCTAGTTGTAGGGTTGGGTGCAACCCGTATTGTGGGAGTGTTGACTCCTACGTGTGGAAGGGCTCCTTCCGATAGTGCAAGGATTGGATTTCAATCCTGTTGGTGAAGTGACCGAGTCGTCCCTGGATTGGGAGATAGGTCGAAGGGGGAAAGTGGACGTACCCAAATCGAGGAACCACTATAAATTGCCTGTGTTATTGTCTATGCTGTGTGTTTTGTTTTGATTCTGCAGGTATACTTTTAATTCCGCAAATACGCTGCAAGTCACCTATTCCCCCCCCCCCATAGGTGAAGGGAGTTGACACTAGGTGAACTTTCAGTCTGGACCGGCCGGTCTGGCTTCTGCGGACCCACTCGGCGGATACGGGGTTGTACAGGCAAAGCTATCTGCAAAAAGTTTTCCACAAACCTTCTGTAGTACCCATCTAGTCTAAGGAAACTCCTAACTTCTGCCACGATTCTCAGAACTGGCCAATCCCTGATAACCTCTGTTGGGTCCATTGATCACAATGTCCCAGATTTGAAGAATGCCTATAAGACAATAGTATACACAGTATTGTATTTGATGCATGCTTTAAGTTCTATATTTGCAAGTTGCTCTTTGTTCACTATTCAAACAGGTTGTCTAAGCACAAATGACAGGTGAACATGTTGCTGTATAGACCTGGGCGGACAGGCGGCTAGGACTGGCGGTCTGGTAGCCGGGCGGTCAGCCCGGCTAATCTGGCGGTTTGGTAGCCGGGCAGTCTGGCGGTCTGGCGGTTTGGTAGCCGGGCGGTCTGCCGGCTAATCTCTGGGATCTCGGTGGTCGGCTGCGTGTTCTCTGGTAGAGACCGGGCGGTTAGTTCCTACTAACCGCACGGTTAGGCGGTCTCCTTGGCGGTTTGGCGGTTAACATTGTAGATGATGTCTTTTGTATTTTAGTCCCACATTGGGTATTTGTATTCTCTCCCATCTCCTCCATTCTATATAAGGGAGGCCATACCTTTGTAATACATACCTTTTTCTGATAATAAAATTTCAGTTATACCCGTTCCGGCTTGTTTCTAGTTCATTTCTTACATGGTATCAGAGGACCCGATCTTGTCCTCCTGATTCTGTTTTCTTCTGTCCGTGCGACCTCTGCCTCTCTTCGCGGCCTGTCTTTCAGCTCGCGCGAGCTCTCTTCTGTTCGCGCGGCTACCTTCTTTCTCCAGTGGATTCTTCTATCCTCCTCTTCTGTTCGCGCGGTCTGTCTGCTAGCCGCCCGACTTCTCTCCCTCTGTTTGGTTCTGCGGCTTGGTCGTGGCTTCTCTGGCCGCTGGTGTCTGCCATCGTGACCGCTGCAGATCTTTTTCTTCCTGTCCGCGCGATTTCTCTCTGTTCGCGCGAGTTCTCCCTTGTTTAGGCGGCCTCTCTGCCCGCCGCGGTTTGCCCTTTGTTCGCGCGGTCTTCTCGCTCTCTCTATCCGCGCGGCTTCTTCTTCTTCTTCCCGCCCGGTTTTCCTTGTTACCCGTGCGGCTTCTCTTCTTGTGCTTCGCAGCTTGGTCGTGGCATTGCTTGCCGCTGGTCTTCTTGTGACCGCTGCGACCTCTTCTCTTCCCTCTCTGACCGCTGCGGTCTATCTTCTTAACCGCGCGACCTCTCTTCCAGGATGACCACTGATGATGGCTCCACCTCGTCTACTGTCGTTGTTCCACCGCCTCCTCCTCCTCCTCCTGCTTCCGGGAATCTTGGCACCGTCTCCAAGCTATTGGGGCCCAATTATCCCGACTGGAGTGTTTCATTCACTTTTCTTCTCCGCTCTCAGCGCAAGCGTCATCATCTTACCGATGACCCTCCGCCTGCGGACTCTGCCCAGTTTCCTGACTGGGATGCGAATGATGCGCTGGTTCGTACTTGGCTGGCGAACAGCTTGTCTGATGAATGTCTTCCTGTCATCCGTCACGATGAGACGGTCAAACAAGCTTGGAATCACTTGGCCGCTCTCTACTCCAAGGGGGGCCAAATATCTCGCATCTATACCCTTTATGCGGATCTCTTTGCTCGCCAGTCCATGTCCCCTCCTGCAGCTTACCAACAAGTCCAAGCCCTTGGAGCTGAGATTCTACAAAATCGTCCTCTCTCGGCAGATGTGGCCACTCAGCTGAAGCACTTCCAGGAACTCCTAGTGGTCTGTTACCTTCTGCGGCTTCCGGACTCATACGATATGATCCGGCAGCAAATTCTTGGAGAGGCTGAGTCTCCTACCCTGGATGCTACTGCTGCCCGCATTGCCGCTGTTACCTCTCTGCTCCAACGCCCCGTGCTTGCCGCTCCTCCGGCTCCGGATGCCTATGCCCACCAGGCTCATCGTGGTGGATTTAGTGGTCGTGGTACTCACTCTGGCGGGCGTGGCCCTTCTCGCTACCTCTGTACTCATTGTGGCCGCCCAGGACACTTGGTTGACCGCTGCTGGACAAAGCATCCGCATCTTCGTCCCGCTGGTGATACTCCTCCTTCCAAGCCATCTGCCTCCGTGGCCACGACTTCAGGTAGTGCCCACGTGGTTACCCAAGGTAAATGGCTAATCGACTCTGGCGCCACTAATCATATGACGGGCAATCCTCAGTGCTTTTCTCTCCTAGAAACACATGATCGGTTGCCCCCTGTTCTCGTTGCAGATGGTTCTCCCTCTCCGGTGCATGGAACGGGCATGGTTCAAGTTACTCCGACCCTTCGCCTGGCGGATACTCTTTATGTGCCCAAGTTTCCGTGCAATTTATTGTCGGTTACTTCTCTTTGCAAGCAACTTCAGTGTTCGGTAACATTTACTCCTTCTTCTTGTTCGTTTCAGGACCCGGACTCCAAGCGGACGTTTGCTACTGGGACTGAGAGGGGCGGTCTCTACTTCCTTGATGATGTATCTGCTCTTACCGTCTTCTCTCCCGCTTCTACAGATCTTCTTCAGTGGCACCTTCGCCTGGGGCATCCTCCCTCGCGTCTCATCCACCAGCTGTTTCCTCACCTCCCTCAGCAGGACTCTCCTCTCAGCTGTGATGCCTGTCAACTGGGCAAGCATCACCGTTCCCCCTTTCCTCCTAAGCAAGGTCGTGGCTCTTCCAAGCCCTTCGACCTTATTCACTCGGATGTTTGGGGACCTTCCCCTACCCTCACCATCGGGCGTGGAAGTTCCTATTTTGTAACCTTTATTGATGATTATTCTCGCTGTACGTGGGTGTATCTATTAAAGGATCGCTCCGAACTTTTTTCTGTATGGACTTCATTTTATTATATGATTAGAAATCAATTTGATGTCTCTGTCAAAATTTTTCGCTCTGATAATGCAAAAGAGTATCTGAGTAGTGATTTCGCTTCTTTCTGTACGCAACATGGCATCATTCATCAAACTAGCTGCGTCTATACCTCCCAGCAAAATGGGGTGGCGGAACGTAAAAACCGTCACCTCCTCGATGTCGCTCGCACTCTCATGACGCAGATGCAGGTTCCACGTAGCTATTGGGGCTACGCGGTCCTCATCTCCTGCTACCTCATCAATCGCATTCCCTCTACCGTCCTCAAAGGCAAAACCCCTTTTTCCATCCTCTATCCCTCCAAGGACCCCTTTCCCTTACCACTCCGCATTTTTGGGTGCACTGCCTTTGTTCATAGCCCTGCCGCAACTCGCGACAAATTGTCCCCTCGTGCTACGAAGTGTATCTTTTTAGGTTACTCCACAACTCAAAAAGGTTACTGCTGCTTTGACCCTGTTCATCGCAAGCAGTTCGTCTCGGCGGATGTGACATTCTTTGAGAATGCCGCCTACTTCTCTTCTGCTCTCCCACAGGTCGATGGATCGAACCTCCCTCTTTCTCCTACCGACTCGACCTCTCCACCCATTCTCTCCACCATATCCACTCCTCTTGAGATTCCTCCATCCTCACCTCCTCCAGCCGCTCCTTCCCTTGATCATGCTCCTTCTCCCTCGTCCCCTCGGCCGTCTCTCTCTTCTCCCGGGCCAGCTATCTCCGCCACGGATGCACCGGCGACTGAGGCAATCGAGGACCTGGAGCTGCCCATTGCGCTTCGCAAAGGGGTTCGGACGTGCACCCAGCACTCGCTGGCAGCTGTTATTTCTTATGATCGGCTAACACCTTCTCGCAGGGACTTCGCCCTAGCCATCTCCGCGACTACCACACCTCGCACCTACCAGGAAGCCCTTGATATTCCTCACTGGAAGGCTGCCATGGATGACGAGATTGCTACTCTCTCTGACCGGGGCACTTGGACCCTTGTGCCTCCTCCCTTTGGCACGGATGTGGTTGGTTGTCGCTGGGTGTTTGTTGTCAAGTTTCGTCCTGATGGCAGTGTGGACCGGTACAAAGCCCGTCTTGTTGCAAAAGGGTTTACTCAGACCTATGGTGTTGATTACTTCGACACGTTCTCGCCAGTTGCTCGCCTCAGCACCATTCGGGTCCTGTTATCGGTGGCGGTCAACAAGGATTGGCCTATTTCGCAGTTGGACGTCAAGAATGCCTTCCTTTATGGTGACCTTCACGAGGACGTCTACATGGAGCAACCTCCTGGGTATGTTGCTCAGGGGGAGACTCACGTATGCCGGTTGAACAAGGCCATCTATGGCCTAAAGCAAAGTCCCAGGGCGTGGTTCGATAAGTTCAGTAGCATCGTTGGGGCTATCGGTTTCACCAGGAGTTCAGCTGATCACTCCTTGTTCATTCGCAAGACATCTTCGGGTCTGGTTGTGCTAGCTGTTTACGTGGACGATATTCTTCTTACTGGCGACGATCAACCTGGTGTAGCCTTGACGAAGGTCCATCTCCGCCAACACCTAGTCACGAAGGATATGGGCTCTCCAAAATACTTCTTGGGAATTGAAATCTCTCGGAAACCGGGTTCCTTGGTTCTCTCCCAACGGAAGTATGCTCTTGATTTGTTGAAAGAGGCAGGGTTGACGGGTGCTAAACCTGCCCGGTGTCCCATGGCTCCTGGAGAAGACAAGACATGGACAGACGAATCACCTCCTCTATTGGATACTACGAGGTATCGGCGTCTTGTTGGCAAACTCATCTACCTTACGGTGACCAGACCAGACATCTCCTATGCAGTGGGAAAGGTCAGCCAGTTTATGCAGTCGCCTAGGGAATGTCATCTTCAATCTGCTCTAAGGATATTGGAGTATGTGAAGTCCGCACCTGGGAAAGGTCTTCTCTTTCAGAAAAACGGTCATCTAAGAGTCGAAGCGTACTCCGACGCTAGCTATGCGGACGACAAAGGAGATCGCCAGTCGACTTCCGGATTTTGCACGTTTGTTGGAGGAAACTTGGTTAGCTGGAAGAGCAAGAAGCAGTCAGTCGTCTCCAGGTCTAGTGCGGAAGCAGAATATCGTAGCATGGCATCAACCACGTGTGAGTTAAAATGGTTGCGGGCTCTCATGCTGGATCTAGGAGAGGTCTATAACTATCCTCTTCCCATGTTCTGCGACAACAAGGCTGCAATCTACATTTCCAAAAATCCGGTATTCCATGAGCGAACAAAGCACATAGAGGTTGATTGTCACTTCATTCGAGAAGAAGTGTTGAAGAACCAGATTTGCACTCCGTTTGTTACCTCGGAGAAAGAGCTGGCAGATATATTCACAAAACCTGTGTCCGCCTCTTTCTTCCACATTTGCAGCAAGCTAGGCATGATTGACATCTATGCTCCAGCTTGAGGGGGAGTGTTGTTGTATAGACCTGGGCGGACAGGCGGCTAGGACTGGCGGTCTGGTAGCCGGGCGGTCAGCCCGGCTAATCTGGCGGTTTGGTAGCCGGGCAGTCTGGCGGTCTGGCGGTTTGGTAGCCGGGCGGTCTGCCGGCTAATCTCTGGGATCTCGGTGGTCGGCTGCGTGTTCTCTGGTAGAGACCGGGCGGTTAGTTCCTACTAACCGCACGGTTAGGCGGTCTCCTTGGCGGTTTGGCGGTTAACATTGTAGATGATGTCTTTTGTATTTTAGTCCCACATTGGGTATTTGTATTCTCTCCCATCTCCTCCATTCTATATAAGGGAGGCCATACCTTTGTAATACATACCTTTTTCTGATAATAAAATTTCAGTTATACCCGTTCCGGCTTGTTTCTAGTTCATTTCTTACAGAACATAAGACAGGATGCAGATAAGGCAGAAATCTTCCTAAATCTAGATGCATTGAGTGAAGGCAGTTCACTCAACACCAGATGGCTTTAAGCATTGAGTAAAGTCTAGGCAGTCAAAGCCTCAGCATTGCCAAAGCAGAAATCTGGTTAAGTCGCGAAGTGTTTGGTGAAGGCGGTTCATTTAATTCCTAGAAGCTAGAAGCATGAGTAAAACTCAAATAGTCAAAGCCAGAGAAAATCTGACAAGAATTTTGGCTAAGTCCAGAAGCGTTGAGTGAATGCAGTTCACTCAACGACCTGAAGAGAAAGCATTGACAAAACACAGTTCAGTCATAACCACAATGTTATTTGACTTGGAAATCTGTCTAAGGACAGATGCATTGAGTGAAGATAACTTACTTAGCGCCTATTCACCAAAAATCTGTCTAAGGACAGAAGCATTGAGTGAAAGAAGTTCACTCAATGCCTATTCAATAAAACAGGCAAAGACAGAAAGCGTTGAGTGAAGACAACTCACTCAGCACCTTAATACAGAGAAAATCGATTAAGTCCATATGCGTTGAGTGATGAAGGCTCACTTAACGCCTAGTCAGTTAGACAACAATTGTCGATAATCGTTGAGTGATGAATGATCACTTAATGCCTGGTAGTATAGAATTCTGCCTAAGTATTTTGGCGCTGAGTGACAAGTCTTCACTCAGCGCCTATGCAGAATTGTCTGAATTTGGCTATGTCTATAAGTGCTGAGTCATGTTGAAATCAGCAGGAATTTAAATGTTGCAGGAACGGAACAGTAGACAACAAATGGCATAGCTTGCCTCCTATACATCAATTAATGCTAAAGAAAAGTTGCAGCTACCAACTCTAGGAGGTCCCACTGATCAAAGAGTCGTTGGACAGCGGGATAGAAAAAAACGATCGAGGAAGAAGAAATAAACTTTCTAGATTATTAACCTTTGAAATACAGAGCTTCACCTTCTTCCTCTCGATCGAGTTGCAGAGTTTGAAGATTTTGCTCCATCTGGTGATCTAGAAGTTCAAGCAAGTTGACTGTTGACATTTTCATCTTCAACAACAAGTTTGGAAAGTAATCTCTCTGAGGTAGAAGAAGGGACAGAGCAAGCCCTCTACAACAAACTGCACCTGTCGTAAGCACTAAAATATAACTAAAACACAATTTGTTACTAATAACTATATTTAGTAACGAATTTTTTCTGTTCTTTCCAAAATGTACTTTTTTGTAACAAATATTTTATATTTTGTTACAATAATGATTAATTTGTTACTATACATATAAGTATTTGTAACAACACTAATGTTACAAATAGTAAATTTTCCTCACAATATGTATCAATTGTAACCACATCATGGAAGTTTTTTGTGACAAAGAGATTTTCCTTACTAGGGTGTACCATCTCTATTTATAAGCAATCATCTGTTTTTTTAAATAAAATTATTTAATTTCAATTTTCCGAGAATCGATAAAATGCTAGATGATTCTATATTATTTATTACAAAAATTTATAACAAATTCTCTATAAATTATTGAATTTATGTATGTATTTATATATAACAGAGATATATTTATCTCACGCTCCACCCTTAAGTCTGCTCCAATCGCACGTCCGCGTGCATCGCTTCAAGAATTGCTATAAAATGCAAGAATTTTTTTGGGGAGGTCCGTCGTTCACGAACGATGGTTCATGACCACCGCATTCACGACCGTCACAATCCCGCCAAATTAAGTCTAAATTTGCTAAATTACAAGTTACAACTATTTTACTTTTGAAAACACCTTGATGACATAGTTGGATGTTTGTTATTATTTTATTATTATTATATCTTTCTAAGTCCAAAATTTAGTGCACCATTTTATAAGAATAATTTCTATAAATTATTAAACTTTATGTTTGTGTATTAAATAAAGATATCTTTACCCTTACTCTATATCTTTATTATTGTATAAGTAAAGACAATATTGCTGATGGTGTAACATTTTCATGTCTAAAATATCCTCACACGTTTCCTCGGTACTTTATAAACAAAGAGGAAAAATACCTTTTCTGATCAAGATCAAGCCTGCGGCCTCCCCTTTCTTCTCAAGCCTGCTGCCTCCCCTTTCTTCTCAAGCCTGCTTCCTCCCTTTTCTTCTCAAGCCTGCTGCCTCCCCTCACATGTTTCCTCGGTACCTCGACTGCCACGCCTAGCATGCCTCCAGCCGAAAGCCCGCTCCTTCTCTTTGACGGTGCCTCAACACTCCCCCTCCACGTTCTCTTTACTATTTTGCAAACTTCATCTAGAAGCAGTTGCTACTTCTCAAGCTTCATTGCTTCAGTACCTGAAGGCTCCTCGCTTCAAGTTTGCTTTGGATTTCTTACAGCATTCTCTTCTTCTGTACTGCTTTTGTTTGTTAAATTCTTTCCTCTTTGCTATTAATTCTTTTCTTGCATTCTCTTCTTCCTACAGTCAACAGTAGTACTCCATGCAGGAAATCCATAGGGTAAGCGAGGCTGAGAAGAGCAGGTGGGCCCTCTCCCTCAAGACAAATACCTGAAACCCCTCATCTTTCAGACGGCCGTCTTGTAACACTTCTATCCGTCAAGAAGAATATAATAGAGGGTCCGGCCGGGACCTCACACCATATTCCACAAACAGTCGGAGACGCTACTAAATAATATCAAAACCAACGCATCCTAACATAGAGCATTCTAGCGGAAGCTTCACGGTTGAAACCTTGAACTCAAGCAAAACAAGAACTGTCCACTAAATCCATAGGAATGTATACAACCAAAGTATTTGACCTTAAAGCCTTACAAATTTATGTTAACAAAGGTGTGATTTACAGACATCGGCACGCAGGTCGGCCACACATGAACAAGAAGAAACAAAACAAAGCCTTCGAGAGCAGCAACGCAGCTTGGGCTTCAACCCGCTAAGTCCCGCTCGGACCAGCACCTCCTACACCTGCAAGAACCAATCCACCAAGCGGTGACAAACAAGGCAACGGTCAGCATTCAGCTGACCAATTATAACGACCCTGCCCCTATCACGGGGCAGCGGAATTCCATCCCTACATAGCATTTTTCCAACAGTATGTATAGCAAACCACGCAAGACGTGCACGACCGCAAAGTCAATACATATCACAAACGTCGGCACGACGGCCCGACGCTCCGTGCACTCAGGGCACATTCGGGTGTACCGGAAACACCGGATCCCACCAATGAGCATTCTAGTCTGATCGGCACGCAAGCCGTCGACTCTCGCTATGTGATCCTAACAAGGCCTTAAGCACCCAAGGTTAGACAACCATAACGCAGGTACAGATCCACCTTTCTCGTTGCTCAAATCGTCAGACTCAAGCCTGGACTGACGCGGGTACAGCTTCACCTTGCCCGTCCGCCACAAGAGTTGAACCCAACTCTCACAATTTCCTGGACTTCCTCCAGTCCTTCCTGCTGCACCAAGCGACAGGTATCCACCACAGATTGCACACAAACAATCAAATACTCGGAGGCTCCTCCGAAATGCAAACAAAGCATCACCAATCCAGACCAACACGTCCAGATGGGCTTCACACAGTATGCCTAGGTTTGTACTCCGATTCCGGACGCTAACAAGGGGGACTTCACATATCTACCCCAAGAAACACGGCAATCCACCACACACTCGCGGGGAAGGGTTTTCCCTATGGATATGCAGGAAAGTAGGACTTCGCATGTCCAAGAAGGAAATCGTTACCCTAGGAATTCGCTTTGGAGCCATGGAGAGAAAAGTAAACGGATGAAAGTCTTCGCAGAAGCCTTGCCTTCGCAAATCCTAACTCAGCTCACGCTTTGGACCACCGTAGCACCACCGGCAGCCGGATTCCCCTTCTTCTTCCTTCTCTTGCTCTCCTCTCTCTCTTAGCTTTAGAAAGAGAAAGATGAAACTCAAATGAGCTTTCTCTTCTTCAATCCCGGCCTTATTAACCCAGGGAAGAGCCCAGAACATTGGATCTTGGTTAAAGAAAATGAACGGCTTTGATCAGCCCTGAAATTGATTTTCTGGGCCGAACACGGGTAGTGACACACCCGTGTCACAGGCCGTGTTCCTGAAGCGGTCAATAACTGACTTAAGCCAAACCAGAACACGGTTGTCGACACGCCCGGGACACGCCCGTGTCGGCACCTGACACGTCCATGTCGAGGGGCGTGTTCCCCCATCGAGACGGAAATCGTCATTTTCCCGAGAAACACACGGGCACTGGACACGCCCGTGTGACACTTTGACACGCCCGTGACACGGCTGGGCCTCCAGGCCGTGCCCTTCGCGGGACATTCTGGCTAATATTTGGGCATGACACACACTGGGACACGCCCGTGTCCCCCGCCCGTGTCACCACTCAACGCCACTCAACGCCACTTCACTCAGCGTCACTCAACGCCATTCGAACAGGACACGCCCTGGGACACGCCCGTGTCCCAGGCCGTGTTGCCACTCAACGATCGTTGACTCAACGATCATCGACAGAGAAGAACACGCCCTGGGACACGCCCGTGTCCCAGGCCGTGTACCCTAGACACGCCTTAGGACACGCCCGTGTCCCAGGCCGTGTTAGCCAGCCTGAACCTCAATTTGACCTGAGATTTGGGGTGTTACAACCCTCCCCTCCTTACAATAAATTTCGTCCCGAAATTTGGATACAGTAAGGAAATGTAAGTGTATGACACAAAATGTGATAACTTTACATATAAGTTGTAACAAAATACACACGAGCCAACAGTTACACAAATAACTCGGGAAACTCGGCCCGCATGTTATGCTATCGCTCCCATGTTAGCTCTTCTCGGCCACAATTGTCCCACCGGACTTTGACCATCCCGATCGTTTTGTTCCGCAACTGTTTCTCGGCTCGATCCTCGATTCGAATGAGCCTAATCTTTGTCGTTAGCCCATACTCAACCGGCACCCGATCATTCTCAATCACTTGAGCTGGATCCTTGATTGCTTTCCGCAGTACCGAGATGTGGAACACATCATACAGTCCACTCAACTCCGACGAAAGAGCTAGCCGATAAGCAGTTTCCCCAACTCGCTCCACCACTTCAAACGGACCAAGGTATCACGGACTTAGCTTTTTCAGCCGCCGAATCCGAGATACGTCTTTGAAGGGTTTAATCTTCAAGTAGACCCAGTCGCCCACCGCGAACTCCACGTTCTGGTGCTTAGCATTGTAATACTTGGCTTTACGATCTTGGGCTATCAGTAGCCTCTCTCGAATAGAGCGTATTGTTGAGTTAGCGCTTTCGACTTTCTTCTGCCCCAAAAGTTTGGATTCGCCAGTTTCTGCCCAAGTTAACGGCGTACGACACTTGCGACCATACAGAGCTTCAAACGGTGCCATACCAATGCTCGCTTGGTAGCTATTATTATAGGCAAACTCCACCATCACAAGATGATCTTCCCATCTCTTACTAAAGTCCAGGGCGCACATACGGAGCATATCCTCCATCGTCCTGTTGGTCTGCTCAGTTTGACCATCCGTTTGAGGATGAAAAGCCGTACTGAATGCTAACTTCGTGTCCAATAGCTGATGGATTAGCCTCCAATCCTTTGAAGTAAATCGCCCATTACGGTCACTGACGATGCTTCGGGGAATACCGTGCAATCGAACAATCTGATCCACGTAGAGCTTTGCCAACGTTTCCACTGAATCGTCCCGCTTGTTCGGTAGGAAGTGAGCCACCTTTGTTAATCGGTCTACAATCACCCAGATTGAGTCATTTCCGCGTTGCGATCTCGGCAATCCGTGCACGAAATCCATAGAAATATCCTCAAACTTCCACTGCGGAACCAGCAACGATTTCAGGAAACCACTAGGCCGTTGACACTCTGCCTTCACCAAAGCACAAGTACGACACTTAGCCACATACTCGGCTATGTCCGTCTTTAAACCGGGCCACTAGACCAATTTCTTCATGTCCTTATACATTTTTGTGCTCCCAGGGTGAATTGAGTACTTTGTAAAGTGCGCTTCGTATAACAATTCTTCTAGCAATTTACCCGCACAAGGGACGCACAATCAGCCATCCTTCCGCAATAAACCGTCATCCCAGGAGAATTTGTCACCAGACCCTTCCTTTGCATAGCGCTGGAGACTTTCATCCAACTCCGTTGCCCGCCGAACTCTGTCCGCAAGGTCATATTGAACCTCCATCCAGTTCAAGCGTGCATCGGCCGAAGAATCCCTCTCAACACAAGATATCTCCAACGCTTCCAACTCCTGGATTAGACGCTCGTCATGTATCCGCAACCAACTTTCCCGCACCGGAGTTCGACGACTCAAGGCATCAGCGACCACATTTCCCTTTCCGGGAACATAGTAAATGTCGAAGGTATAATCCCCTAGGAATTTCATCCACCTCCTTTGTCGCATATTCAAATTCTTTTGATCGAGCAGATACTTTAGGCTTTTATGATTTGTATAAATATCTACCCTCACACCATAAATATAGTGCCGCCACAACTTTAGCGAAAAGAACACCGCCGCCAACTCCAAGTCGTGAACGGGGTAATTACGCTCATGCACCTTCAATTGACGTGAGCCATATGCGATCACCTTGCCAAACTGCAGGAGAACGCAGCCTAAGCCGCTCCCTGACGCATCACTGTATATCTCAAAACCGTCTGTACCACATGGCGACGTCAAAACGGCCGCCGTGGTCAAACAGCTTTTTAGCTCCTCAAAAGCTCGCGCGCACTCCGGCGTCCAAACGAACTTCTGATCTTTTCTCGTCAACGTAGTCAAAGGCAAAGCAATCCAGGAGAAGTTCTCCACAAATCGTCTATAGTAGCCTGTCAGTCCAAGAAAACTCCTGACTTCGACCACCGAAGACATCACTGGCTAATCACAAATGACACTTATCTTTGTCGGATCCACCGCTATGCCCTCTCCACTTACCACTTGGCCCAGAAAAGCCACCGACGAGAGCCAGAACTCACACTTAGAGAACTTGGCATACAACTTATTCCTCCGCAAGGTATGCAATACCAATCGCAAATGGTTTGCATGATCTTCCTCCGATTGTGAATGCACAAGGATATCATCAATGAACACGATCACAAACAGATCCAAGTATTCGCGGAACGTTCGATGCATGAGATCCATGAATACCGAAGGCGTATTACATAAGCCGAACGACATCACTGTGAACTCATAATGACCATAGCGTGTGCCAAACGCTGTCTTGGGAATGTCACTTTCCCGAATCCGCAATTGATAATACCCAGATTTCAAATCCAACTTCGAATAGACGGTTGAGCCCGCTAGCTGATCGAACAAGTCATCGATCCGTGGAATCAGATACTTGTTTTTCTCCATCAGCTTATTCAGTTTGCGGTAATCAATACATAGCCGTAAACCACCGTCTTTCTTTTTTACAAAAAGAACAGGCGCGATCCAAGGTGATATACTTGGGCGTATGTATCCCTGCTCCAACAGCTCTTGCAACTGAACTTTCAGTTCGGCCATCTCTTTTGGCGCTACCCGATACGGCGAACGGGCCACAGGTTTCGCACGTGGCACCAGCTCGATAGCGAAGTCGATTTCCCTTTGGGGAGGTAACCCCGGAAGGTCCTTTGGAAACACATCAGCATACTCCGACACAATCGACACTTCACTCACACTGGCCTTCGGCGCCACCGCCTCTACAAGTGTGAAGAATAACTCCGCACCCTTCCGAACGGCCTTAATGACTTGGAGAGCAGATAACAACATCTCACTCATCCCTTGTATACCAATGAACTTGGTCTCTTGTTCGGTATTCTGCCCGAGTGTCTTTTGAAGTGCAATCTATACAGGCACGCTGCTCTGAAAGCTAGTCCATACCAAAGATTATATCAAACTCCGTAATTGGCAGTACTAATGTTTCCACCTTGAACTCCCGACTCCCTATCTTGACCTCAAGACCGCAAGATTTATCCGCGCACATCAAACATCCGTTCGGTAACAACACCTTTACACTGTCTGTCATGGTCCAGATAGGTACCCCGATACGAAAGACGAAATCTTCAGACAAAAACGAATGGGAAGCACCTGTATCAAACAGTGCTCGAGCCGGATACTCTCATATAAGGACAAAACCTAAAACACCACAATTAAACAAGCACAACACACAATATAAAATAACATTAAAAACTGCGTGCACTTGTGACGACATCGACCTGCTTAATGGCCTCCTGTTGTCCAAGATTGAAGACCCGGGGCTGCGCGTGCGAGGTAGAAGACTCCACCACAATCTTCCCTTTCTCCGCATAAGACGCTCCCGTCTTCTTGTCACCCTTTTGAGGGCCAGCTCGGCATTCACATGTGAAGTGCCCCAACTTCCCACACGTAAAACAAGCGCGAGATCCATACCCAGATGTCTCTGTCACGGTCGCAGAAGGAGCTTGTCCAGTAGACTTAGACTTCTTTCCCCATCTCTTACGGTACCCAAACTTCTCCGGACGCTGCGGCTTGAACTCTGGCTTTGTAACAGCCAAGGTTCCCTTTGCTTGCCCCCTTTTCATGTTCGTCTCCAAAGACCGAGCCGTACAGACTAAGGCTTGAAATCCCTGATTTATAGAACTCGAGAGCAAATACCGTAGCTCATCTCGCAATCCCGCATAAAACCTACTAGTCTTACGCTCCTCTTCGGCAAAGATCGTCCCCGCATATCTTCCCAAACGAGTGAACTCATGCAGGTAATCATCCACACTACAATCTCCTTGTGACAACCGTTGAAACGCCATTTCCATCGATATTCTCTGCTGCATAGGCAGATGCTTTGCCAAAAACAACCGAGAGAACTCTTCCATTGAAACTTCTGCCAATTGTCGCCGGCCAAGTGATGCAGTTCAATCTCATCCCACCATAAACGAGCCTCTCCTTCCAGTAGGAAAGTGACCAACATAACCTTCTATGCCTCCTCAACCTTGATCGCTCTAATGATCCTCTTGATCCTTGCAAGCCAATCCTCTGTTTGGGCCGGCGAACCAGCCTCAGTAAATTGCGGAGGATTGAAGCTCAGGAATTCCTTCAATTGTTGATCTGCTACCCGCGGATCAACTGCAGGTTCTGCCGGTTCTTGCCGTACCCCAGCATGCGTTGACACCACTGTAGGACATGCCTGCCCAGCCTGTTGAGCATTCATCACAGTAAGTACCGTTTTCGTGATGAAACGTACCGTTTCAGCAGATGGAGGAGGTGTGGGCACCTCAGCTGGTGCCGCACTTTCTACAGAATATTGAGGTTCGGATTGACCCGCAACACTTCTAGTCACCTATATGTATAAAACACACATTTTAGCGACCAAGTAAAATGACAAACATACAAAAAGAATACACAGGTTCAACAAACAAGTGTATCTGCATTCCTAAGTGGACATTCTTGAGTTCAAGTTAATTGTTATAACGGCAGCACTGACACGTGTCCGCCACCCCTCAAAAGAATTCGTCCGCAAATTCGGAAGAGATCGACCAACAAGCTGATACCAAATTGTAAAACCTCTACCAATCAAGAAGAATATAATAGAGGGTCCGGCCGTGGCCCCACACCATATTCCACAAACAGGCGGAGATGCTACTAAATAAAATCAAAACCAACGCATCCAAACACAGGGCATTCTAGCGGAAGCTTCACGGTTGAAACCTTGAACTCAAGCAAAACAAGAACTGTCCACTAAAACCATAGGAATGTATACAACCAAAGTATTTGGCCTTAAGACCTTACAAATTTCTCTTAACAAAGGTGTGATTTACAGACATCGGCACGCAGGCCGACCACACATGAACAATAAGAAACAAAACAAAGCCTTCGAGGGCAGCAACGCAGCTTGGGCTTCAACCCGCTAAGTCCCGCTCGGACCAGCACCTCCTGCACCTGCAAGAACCAATCCACCAAGCGGTGACAAACAGGGCAACGGTCAGCATTCAGTTGACCAATTATAACGACCCTGCCCCTGGCACGGGGCAGCGGAATTCCATCACTGCATAGCATTTTTACAACAGTATGTATAGCAAACCACGCAAGACGTGCACGATCGCACAGTCAATATATATCACAAATGCCGGCCCAACGCCCGACGCTCCGTGCACTCAGGGCACATTCGGGTGTACCGGAAACACCGGATCCCACCAATGAGCATTCTAGTCTTATCGGCACGCAAGACATCGACTCTCGCTATGTGATCCTAACAGGGCCTTAAGCACCCAAGGTTAGAAAACCATAACGCGGGTACAGATCCACCTTTCCCGTTGCTCAAATCGTCAAACTCAAGCCTGGACTGACGCGGGTACAGCTTCACCTTGCCCGTCCGCCACAAGAGTTGAACCCAACTCTCACAATTTCCTGGACTTCCTCCAGTCCTTCCTGCTGCACCAAGCGACAGGTATCCACCACAGATTGCATACAAACAATCAAATACTCGGTGGCTCCTCCGAAATGCAAACAAAGCATCACCAATCCAGACCAACACGTCCAGATGGGCTTCACACAGCATGCCTAGGTCCGTACTCCGATTCCGCACACTAACAAGGGGGACTTCACATATCTACCCCAAGGGACACCGCAATCCACCGCACACTCGCGGGGAAGGGTTTTCCCTATGCATATGCAGGAAAGTAGGACTTCACATGTCCAAGAAGGAAATCGTTACCCTAGGAATTCACTTTGGAGCCATGGAGAGAAAAGTAAACAGATGAAAGTCTTCGCAGCAGCCTTGCCTTCGCAAATCCTAACTCGGCTCGCGCTTTAGACCACCGTAGCACCACCGGATGCCGGATTCCCCTTCTTCTTCCTTCTCCTTCTCTCCTCTCTCTTAGCTTTAGAAAGAGAAAGATGAAACTCAAATGAGCTTTCCCCTCTTCAATCCCGGCCTTATCAACCCAGGGAAAAGCCCAGACCATTGGATCTTGGTCAAAGAAAATGAACGGCTTTGATCAGCCCTGAAATTGATTTTCTGGGCCGAACACGGGTAGTGACACGCCCGTGTCACAGGCCGTGTTCCTGAAGCGGTCAACAACCGACTTAAGCCAAACCAGAACACGGGTGTCGACACGCCCGGGAAACGCCCGTGTCGGCACCTGACACGCCCGTGTCGAGGGGCGTGTTCCCTTATCGAGACGGAAATCGCCGTTTTCCCGAGAAACACACGGGCACTGGACACGCCCGTGTGACACTTTGACACGCCCGTGTCAAGATCGACACGGCTGGGCCTCCAGGCCGTGTCCTTTACGGGACATTCTGGCTAATATTTGGGCATGACACGCCCTGGGACACGCCCGTGTTCCCCGGCCGTGTCCACTCAACGCCACTCAGCGCCACTTCACTCAGCGCCACTCAACGCCATTCGAGCAGGACACGCCCGTGTCCCAGGCCGTGTCGCCACTCAACGATCGTCGACTCAACGATCGTCGACAGAGAAGAACACGCCCTGGGACACGCCCGTGTCCCAGGCCGTGTACCCTAGACACGCCCTGGGACACGCCCGTGTCCCAGGCCGTGTCAGCCAGCCTGAACCTCAATTTGACCTGAGAGCTTTTTGGGGTGTTACACGTCTCGCTTTCCGGGCAACTCCAACGACGATGATCGTCATGTTCATGTGGATTCCGTTAGGCATCACTCTCTCCGTCTACTACACAATCATCTCCATGTTCTTCCCCACCTGCTTCTCAGTTGCCATTTGCGCTCTCACCGGATTGGTCAACCGTATCGTCACCACTCCCACCGCCCAAATCCGACCGTTCGACTCCGTCCAAACTCATCTAACCCGTCCATCAAAAAAGCCCACGACTTCTTCCAGACATCTATACATCTGCAAACCGTCTACTTCTCGGAGTCGCTCAACAAGCCGATGATCGCCGTCGTTTATAGCCTCAGCCGCATTTTCGAGCTCATCTCGACCCCGTCTACATCTCGGCCGATGAGAGGAGGAAGATGGAGTTGCTGCAGAAGGAGGGAGATGTCAACAAATTTTTTGCTGCATTCTCTTCTTCTTTAAAGCTTTTGTTTGCTGCATTCTCTCCTCTTTGTTGTTCATTTGTTTACAGATCTTTTGTTTGCTGCATTCTTTCCTCTTTGCTGTTCATTTTTTTACAGAATGTCCACTCGCTTCTGGATTGTTTGCGGCATTCTTTACTCTTGGCTGCTATTTATTCTAAACCGCGGAAACCGCGACCATTTTTTATTATTTTTAGGGTGTTCTATTTTGTTCGTTTTTTGTTTTGTTTTGTTCGTTTTTTGCTGTTCTGTTTGTTCAATTTTTTACAGAATGTTTTGTTTTTCTTCTTCTACCGTAGAATCCTTGCAGCTCTCTTGCTCGCTGCTCTCGATTCTCCTTCGAGGTAAATACTCCTAATTCTTTCCTCTGTTTTGTTCATTTTTTTGTTGTTCTACATTTTTTTGCTGCTCTCGATTTTTTTGCTGCTTTCTGTTCTAAACCGCAGAAACCACATAATGATCATTTTTGTTTATTTGAGTTCAGGGTAACATATGTTCTACATTTTTTTCTCTTCTTCTGCTGCATAATGTTTTGTTCATTTTTTTTACAGAATGTCATTCTTTCCACTGAGTTTTTTACACTACGTTTTTTAATATAATGTTTTGTTTACATATTCTTTCCACAAAATGACATAAAGTTCTTTACACTCAGTTTTTTTTCACTCAGTTTTTGGATAAAATGACATAATGTTTATTCTGCATAATTTTCAAATTCTTTCGCACCCAATTTTTTGAACACTAGGTTATTTACACAACCGCAGAAAATGAACATAAACTGAACATAATGTGAACATAAAGTGACATAAAGTGACATAATGTGACATAATGTTCTGCTGCTATAACATTCCATGTAGTATAGAGATAACATACTACAAGAACTCTTGGTCTGCACTTTTCTGACAGGAAGGGTTTAGTTATGTTAATAGGAATTTTCTGTATGGAGATAACATAACATATAACAAGGAATGTTCTGTATGGCAGCAAACAATCCTATTTTTTACTTGCAGTGACTATATTTAAGCAAAAAAACATGATTAACTATTAAGCCAAACACATGATTAACAGTTAAACCAAAAACATGATTTAGCTTTTCAGACTAATGTCATCCCCACGATGAATATCGTCCCCGTCGAACGTTTCACATGAATCACATCTGCCTTCTCACTACTCCTCTAGGTTAAGTTGTCCTCTACTCGTTGCTTGTTGGCGAAACTAAAAGCCTCCTTCACCGGCATTCAAAGTGTTTTTGACAAAGGTGCAAAGTCAGCGGCTCACACAACTCCTCTCTTAGCTGCTTCGTCTCTGGTTTACTACAAAAATCCACATCTGAAGCCCCGAAGGTTCGTTTTAATCCCCCCATTCTCTTTGTCCTCTTCCACCATTTTAGGGCATTCAGAATGATCATTTCTTTCTAATGTTTCCCCATTCAGCATTGTCTTCCTCCATGACTTTGATGTATTACCTCGCCATAATTTCTCATACATCTCCATTTTCGTACTGTTCCTCTGACGCATTTTTTTCATGTCTTCATTTTTGTCATGAGTTCCTTTTCTCCATTTTTTATCCGCTTCAATTTTACGACGATAAAGCTTCTCAAAGCCGTGCAGCCCCGTCAAATCTTCCAATGGAAATCCCTCCTTTCTCCTCTATGCCGGTGAACCTTCTTACCCGGATGTTCTGATTTCTTGAATAGAGAATCTGCTCTTTACCGCTTGAGCTCACTCACTTGGCATGGTATGGGTTTCGACCAATAAAAGGATTCTTGAATAGAGAATCTGCTTTTTGCCGCTGGACGCTAAATCAACATTCTGAATGCTTAAAAAATGAAATCAAAGCATCCGGGAAATAAATTTACATTGTCACAACAGTAATGCAGTTTTCATTTCCCATTTCCAAATTAAATCTTCATTCTTAAGTGAATTTTGTTTGTCTGACAATAGTTTCAACTATAACATCTCATTTTCTACTAGGCCCCTAAAACTTAGATTAGGTTAGGACATGTGGTGGGGGCATGGGTTTTGGCTCGGTTTGACCCAGGGAATTAGGGTGTAGACACATAAGACCAGTATAGGACCCAAGTTAACTAAAGTCAAACTAGCCCAAATCTAGATCTTAGCTATACATTGGCCCCACCACTATACCCCTAACCCTAACAACAATCTAAGTGAACTAAAAGACACGTCATTGGGTCACCCATTGACCCAAGTCAACCCAAACCCTAAATTGGTCAAACCCACACCTATAGACCCAATTAGTCCAAGTGGGACACCACCATGACCCAAGACAAGTTGGGTGGTGTCATTGGGTCCATGACCATCAAGTGGGGTCAGCCCACTCATCAAGTTGACCAAGTCAAACCTAAAAGTCAACAAAGTCAACATGAAGGCCTAAAAAAAGGAAAGGAGTCAAGCCCATTCCTAATGGACTAGGCCCATGACTCAAGGCCCATGTCCAACCCAAGAGGTCAATGACAACCCCTAACCCCCCAAAATAGGAGAGAGCGTACATGCATGTGGGTAGTTTAGGAATTTTGGAGAAAAGAGGAGAGAGAAGAGAGGGAAAGAGGGGATGGAAGCCATGTGGCCCTCCTTCCCTCTGTCCAAGCTCATGGCTGAGCTCCCAAGACTCATTTCAGCTGAAATGAGGGATCGATGGACACTTGACAGCTAGGAGGAGCATCTTATGCTCATGGACGACCACCCCCTTAATCAAAACTCCCCCTTCAGCCACTCCCAGCCAAATCCAAGCCCACCATCACTCTTAGAGAGCTTAGACGAGTGGACTTCGATAACTGGAGCAAAGCTTTTGCTGGAGAAACGAAGAATTGGGCTAGATCGCAAGAGAGATCGTCGACCATGGCGCACCACCATTGCACACGCCGCCAAGCTCGGCTATAGGTTCGTTTTGCCTCACCTCACCCCGTGCTAGCTTTCTAGCACACTTAGGCGAGACATCGGTCTCAATTGAGCCCGATACCATGAGAGCTTGTGCACAATTTTCTGAGTTTTTATTCTAGCTCGGGATCGCCGGAGGAGCCGCCTCCGACAGCCTCACCGTCGGGAAATGCTAGCCACCACCTCAACGAAGGTGGTGGCGATAATCGCCGGCAGTGGCGCCGGTCTAGGTGGCCAGAATCAGTCAGCAAACTTGGCCCAGAATAGCTCTATCTCAGCCGTTGGCTGATTGGGGATGATGGCCAGGAGCCGTCCGATTTGTGTATTAAATGATATTCCATTATTTTATGAACAGTGTTATTATTGTCACACTTTTACAGTGTTCTTGCATGTTAATTTTAGGCCTGTTAGATGATCATTCAGAGGTAGCTATCAACATGAAAAATGTAGTCCTTGACCTTACCTTTAAAATGACACCCTAAAGTCAGGATTTGGTATAGTAGAACTCCCTGTAGGACCACTCTACCAAGACTGGTCCTAGGCTATGGCTAATCTTAAAAAAATGCCCAAGCCAAACCATAAGTCCCCATGACCTAAGATTTTGGTCATGCTTGAGATAAGCTTAAACCTACGCTCTGACCAAATATGAGAATTTTTGGTCAGATTTTTGCTATAGTATTTGGTGAAATACTAATATTTAAATTAAGTGCATTTTTGGGGATATATGACTCCAAATGCTCCCAAATTTTGGTGGCATGTCCATTAGGTCAATATAAAACCATGGTAGAAATTTCAGGTCCTTTTGACCTCTACATGTTTGGGAAATCCACATGCATGAGATATGTATGTTCAAATTTGGGGGGACTATAGTAAAAATATAAAAATGTGAATTTAGCCCATTTGGACCATTGCATGTCCATGAAACTCCGGACAGAGGCTTATAGGGATGAAATATAACTCCCATAGGAAGGTTGGGATTTTTGGGATTATTGGAGAATATGCCTAGATAGGAAATAAATTTGAAACTAGGATAAATGAATTTATTAAATTCTGAAATTTTGTCACAAACTTTAGTATGACATAATTCACCTCTGGAAAAATTTATGGGACTGATAAATAATGTTAACTTGGATTTTAAGTAGAATTTACCATTTTTCCATTATGGAAATTAATTAAAAATAAGGGAAATTACTGTTTAAATATTATGGAAAAATTTACAGTAGTTTATTTCTGTGATTAAATCCCTATTTAATTATTTGAGAAATTTTGGATGTCTCTATATGCTGAAAACCCTAATAATGATATTTTGGTAATATTGTTCATATGGATATATGTTAGGTCAAATCACTGTTTAGAATTTTGAAATTCTGTATTTAGCTTTACTATATCAACATGGATCTTCAGTAATTTTCTTAGAATTTTTGGTTGTGTAGTTGATGTACTTTATTTGGAAAGTGGTCAAATTGGGATTTTAATATTAAATGGGAATGAAATAAAAATATGCATGGGAAAATTATGAAACCTGATAGACAGTAATATTTAACAACATGAAACACCTATTAAATTCCTTAGGTAGGTTGAACCTTTACATGTAGTACATCATGTGCAAGGTGACCCAGGTCACTCAATTAAAAGAATTAATTTAGACCCTTAAATCCTTTGAAAAATAGTGAAACCTGGGATGGTCAACATCATACATCATAGCAACCCATGATAAATAATTAGGGGCAGTTGGCCCAAGAGTTTGGAAGTCACGTCATATGGGTCAACATTAGTTCAGGGATGCGCTTAACATAAATAACATATAATACTAGGACCCACAGGGGATAAGGTTGACTATTGAGATGAGATCTATGTTGGGAAGATAAACCTTGGTTGGTGTCCAATAGGTCACTTCTTGATAACGAGTGGTAGAGTGTAAAATCCCAAGGATAATAGCTAGAATGGAGACTGGCGGAAGACCGCCGATTCCCAAATAATATCCTAAGTCATTAGGTTCATTCCAGAGTAACAACGAGAGCTGGGTATAAATAATGGGTAAACACTAATAAGAGTAAGTATCCTTGAGAAAGGGAGCTTTGGGCTTCAGCCCATCGTAGTTCCTAGTGCCCCCGAGAGCCCTTCACCGGGCATACCCTGGGCAGTCCTGGAATTAACCCTAAATTGCTAGGTATAACAAACATTAGACAAGAGCATTCTAATAGGCTAAAAGAACATGGTAACATTCTCACACGTGAAGGGTTGGAGGGATTCAAAACTAAGGCATTGATGTGTAATCTCACCCGTGAAGGGCTGGAGGGTTTCAGGACAGTTTGGTCCTGCGAGCTGGAGGCTCGAAAATTTGATATCAGGACAAGTTTGGTCATGCGAGCTAGAGGCTCGGGTTGGAATATCTTGTATGTGCATAGAAATAAACTAGCGGCGGGTCATGCGGTACTGGTCTAATCGTCACACCGATGGTAGTATGGTGACTCTGGTGAGGTGTGAAGGTTTGAGGGGCCAGTAGGTTGTTTATACTGCGGTCTGGAGGACAATCCCCAAAAACGCACACCCGACCAAGAAAGTCTGGCAGTTGGTCAACATTAGTACGCACAGACTCTAGAGTGCACCTAGGACGTGTACAAAGGCGTACGAAGGGTCTGGGCTTGGTAGTGTGTATACCCGCCTAGGAAGCGGAAGCGCCCGTTCCGCTACTGTCGTAGCCACAAAGGTGGTACCAGAGAGTGATGCTAGCTCCAAAAAGCGGGAACTAAAGGTCTGTGATCACAGAGTCATGTGTGTGAGTTGCACTTGCATGAATCATAACCTGCATACATACATATTTAGGTCATACACACCAAAGATCCTTATCATATAAATTAGTATGAACTCTTTTATATAAGTTACATTTGGAAACCTTAACTTAAAAGTTTGTATGAGCATTCATATAATTTAAGGTACTTTTGTGATGGTAGTTTAGTAGTAGTAGCATATTTTACTTGTCATTTTTTATTCTGTTTTACTTACAGTACCTTGTTTACTTACAACTCCTTACTTACTTTTTGTACAGCTCTTCATACCTTACTTGTGATATATACATAGAACTGCTAGAGTAGAAATAGATTGATATTATATATACCTTGTAGTATAGCTCCACTGTCACCTGCTTCTTTTTATACCCCTTGTCCTCCGCTTCATCCTCCCGCACGGTTCTTAGGAGCCGCGGGGGCGAGGTGTGGAGGAAATGACTTAGTCTTTATGACTAACAGTTAGTTATGACTGTATCATTTTAGGAGCTCGAGGAGATGGAGCACCAACATAGCCAGCAGGACGAGGTGGCAGGACATGAGGAGCTGGTACCACCTACTACCACTACTACTGCAGCCCAGCGTCAGGTGATGATGCGTGTACCGTTGATAGATTAGCTTCCGCTTGGTTGTATTTGTGAGAGAGAGATTTGATATTCATGTACATGACATAAGCCTTCTTCTGTTTTGTGTACTCATTGTGGATTGTTGTTGTACTTTTTATTTTCAAATATTTGTTAAGTACTGTTATTTAGTGGACTAGTTAGTGTTACACACTACTTATTTTACTTCTACTCTCGATTGGCCGAACAGGTTAAATGATCGTGTTAGCCGGCAGAATCAGCGTCTTGCGGTGTCAACTAACCTGTGAGTTAGTGTCACCGTAAGGCGGCGGTTCTAGGCATAAGTCCAGGTTACCTCCTTGGTAAGGGGAGAGGGGTCTTACAAACTGGTATCACTTGAACAAAACGATCAGAAGAGAAGAAGTCCACAACACTGAGTCACCCCGCTCGAGCATTAGTTTGTGGACAAACTCTGCAGCGGAAGCAATGGTGTGCCCATGTCTAAAAAGTGACATAAAACTGTCCACCTGAGCAATGAGTTAGGCCAATCCTAATCTAAACCTTACCATTATGCAGCCTCCACAGGTCACCGTACCGCAGAATGTGGTTCCTCCCCCTCCGGCTGCCATTCCTTTTCAGTAGACGGAGATGGGGCAGACCCTGACGACCATCCTTGAGGCCTTCAGAGCCCAGTAGGTCCCGACACAGTTGCCAATTCTGGGATCGAATTGGTTGAGTGCATTCATGAGCTTGTCTCCGCCTATGTACCACGGGATGGAGAATGCGGTAAAGACCGAGGAATGGCTCGAGGCCATACAGTAAATGCTGGCAGGCATCAACTGCCTTGTCAGCCAGGCAGTGCCTTTGGCATCTTCTGCACTAGATGCCCACACAATGAGGTGGTGGAGGGCCATGCTGGACTCCATATATACAGATAGGGCATTGTCCGATATTTCCTGGGAGGAGTTCAGCGAGGCATTTTTTGAGCATTTTGTGTCCACCACGGACCGGGACAAGCTAGAGGGGAGGTTTTTGAACCTCAAGTAGGGGACTAGGTCAGTGGTCGAGTACCAGAGGGATTTCTCCCATCTAGCCAGGTTTGCAGGGATCTATGACTTGGATGACAGAAGGTATGCTAAGAGATTCTACCGAGGGCTTAGGGACTACTTGAGGCAGTTTCTCTTGTTCATTTCTCATGGCACCTCGACACAGTTCATAGAGATGGCTAAGAAGTTGGAAGCAGACCAACTGATGGTGCAGAGCAGTAGAAAGAGGCCACTAGATTGGTCATTATCTGGGGAGAGCAGTAGGGGCTCCCGGAGAGGCAGAGTGATTGGTTATAAGAGGGGTGGGGGACGTGATCGTCCCAACTTTAGGCAGGAGCAGAGGCCTCCTACAGTAATAACTCCCTCACCGCTACAGGTGCATGGCCCGATGAGGCAAGATGATCGTGGCCAGCGACAGGTAGTTTGTTATGAGTGCCACCAGTCGGGGCACTATAGATCTGAGTGCCCATATCAGTTTCTTCCACCCCTACTCCTCCACCTCCAGTGGCCCCTTCAGCACAGCAGGGCCGAGGCCGAAGATGATGTTGAGGCCGAGGCCATGGACCTTATGGCCGAGGCAGAGGGCAAGAGCAGATGCACACATTAAACCTCGCCGAGCCGAGGAATCCTGAGGAGGTCATCACAGGTACTTAAATTGTATTATGAATTTAAGATTTTTCAATATATAGGATTTGACCTTGTAGAATAAACAACCAATTTAAAACTCAAATCAACCTCAGGCATAGTATTTATCAGCGGCAAGCCCGTTCATACACTGTTCGATACGGGTGCTTCACACTCGTTCGTATCAGAAGCCTTTGTGTAAGGAATAGATGGCGTGGAACGATTCACAAGCTTGATGATGAGGGTGCAGCTACTTGACGGATCAGAGCTATTATCATCTGCCAAGTGCAACATGGAGGAATAAATTGGCAGAAAGGCATTTGAAGCACCGACGACGATCCTAAAGATACCAGACTTCGACCTGATCCTGGGCATGATATGGTTGCATTGGAACCATGCCCAGATCGATTGCCTGTCGAAGAGGATCACATTGAGGCACGAAGACTCCTACGTCATCATCTAAGGTATTATACCTATCTCCCACCTTTTACTATCATCTGTACAGGCTATCAAAGCCCACAAATAGGGAGAGGAGGTATACATTATCTGCTTTGAGATGGAGGGAGCGGAAGCTTCTATTATTAACATCCCGGTGGTTCGGGATTTCTCTGACGTATTCCCGGAGAAATTCCTCGGATTGCCACCGGCCTGGGACATGGACTTCCAGATTCAGTTGGTGCCAGGAGCGAGGCCCGTATCTCGGGCACCGTACAGGATGGCCCCAAAGGAGCTAGCAGAGTTCAGGACGCAGCTACAGGAGATGGTGGAGTCAGGATTTGTCCGATCGAGCTCATCACCGTGGAGAGCACCAGTGTTATTCGTCAAGATGAAGGATGAGTCATTGCAGCTCTGCATCGACTATCGGGATTTAAACCGGTTGACGGTCCGGAACACATACTCGCTGCCTCAGATCCATGAGCTTTTTGATCAGCTTCAGGGAGCCTTCTCGTTCTCAAAGCTGGATTTGAGATCCGGATACTATCAACTGTGGTTACAGGAGGAGGATATTCCGAAGACAGCTTTCAGTTCCCGCCATGGATTATACGAGTTCACGATGATGCCCTTCAGGCTTACGAATGCGCCTTCCGCATTCATGAGTCTGATGAGCCATGACTTCGAGCCCTACCTGGACAGATTTATCATAGTCTTCATTGATGACATTCTGATCTACTCCTGGACACAGGAGGACCACACTTAGCATTTGGCATTGGTTTTGGGGAAGCTGAGAGAGCTCCAGATGTACATCAAGTTCTCCATGTGCCAATTCTGGCTGCAAGAGGTGGCATTCTTGGGGCATACTATCAGTGGGGCCGGTTTGGCCGTGGACCCGGCCAAGGTGCAGACAGTTAGAGATTCGCCGTGGCCAAAGTCAGCTTCAAATTTACGCAGTTTTTTGGGACTCGCGGGATATTATCTCATGTTCGTGGATGGGTTCTCGAGGATAACACTCCCCCTCACGTCCTTGATGAAGGAGACAACTTTTACTTGGACGGAGAAGTGCGAGGCAGCATTTCAGGAGCTAAAGGACAAGCTCACCTCTTCCCCAATCCTTGCACTTCTATCTGGAAAGGAAGGATTTCACATTTATACTGACGCCTCATATCAGGGGATGGGTGCGGTCCTGATGCAGCACGAACATGCCATTGCTTACGCTTCGAGACAGTTGAAGAAGAACGATCAGAACTACCCCATACATGATTTAGATCTCGGGGCAGTGGTATTTGCATTGATGATTTGACGACATTACCTATATGGGGTTCATTGTGACATCTTCTCAGATCACAAGAACCTCAAGTATATCGATACGCAAAATGATTTGAACCTTCTCCAGAGGAGATGGCTGGAGTTCTTATGCGACTATGACTACCCGATGCATTATCACCCGGGGAAGGCGAACACCGTGGCTGATGCCTTGAGCAGGAGAGCCGACACTACTGGTCTGGAGCCCCGGGTGATGGCTATGGAGCTGTACATATGCTGGATGATATACATATAACTATGGTTTCCGAGTCTGAGCCAGAGATACATCGGGAGTACTTGAGATCCTTGATCATTGAGTGTGATATATTAGAGCGCATCAGGACACATAAGGGGCTAGATGCTGCTTTGGAGCCAGTATTTAGGGCCCTAGAAGGGGGCAAGTAAGAGGATTATTCATTGCATGATGACCTCGTTCACTTCCGTGGTTGTGTTTATATACCCGCAGGAGGTGGTATCCGGGAGGATATACTCAGAGAGGCACACAGTTCTTAGTACTCAGTGCACCCCGGTATCACTAAGATGACAACGGATTTGCGGAGGAGCATGTATTGGCCGGGAATGAAGAGGGAGATCATCTATTATGTGACACATTGCGAGACATGCCAGCGGGTAAAGGAAGAGTGCAAAAGCCCAGGAGGACTGCTACAGTCACTGCCAGTGCCAGAGTTGAAGTTCGAAGATGGAATTCTATGTGGGGGACAAAGTGTTCTTGAAGATACGTCCGGTGCATGGTGTTTCTCGGGTGCACAGGAACATGAAGCTCAGCCCTCGATATATGGGGCCATATTTGATCATGGAGCGGATCGATCCCTTGGCTTAAAGGCTGGAGCTGCCGCAAGAGTTAAGGACCTTGCACGACGTCTTCCACGTCTCTTCGCTACGGAGAGCTCTCCTTCGGCTGGAGAAGCATATTACCATTACATTAGACCCGATAGCACCTGATAGATCAGTTCGTTTAGAGCCGATCCGGATCAATGATACCGTGGTCCAAGTGCTGCGGAAGAAGAAGGTTCCCATAGTGAAGGTGTTGTGGTCCAACCATGGATGGGATGAGCACACCTAGGAGCCCAGGGATCTGATGCTAGAGCGGCACCCGGAGCTTTTTACCTCAGGTAATACTTAAATTTTGTTTAAGGTTCTTAAATTCTTGTGTATAGAAACCCCGTAGACCCGAACTTAAATTTCGGGGACAAAATTGTTTCTTTTGTTTATTGGGATATGTAACATCCCATTTTCTACTAGGCCCTTAAAACTTAGATTAGGTTAGGACATGTTGTGGGGGCATGGGTTTAGGCTAGGTTTGACCCAGGGAATTAGGGTGTAGACACATAGGACCCACTATAGGACCCAAGTTAAGTCAAGTCAAACTAGTCCAAATTGGGATCTTAGATACACATTGGCCCCACCACTATACCCCTAACCCTAACAACAATATAAGTGAACTAAAAACACATCATTGGGTCACCCATTGACCTAAGTTTACCCAAGTCAACCCAAACCCTAAGTTGGTCAAACCCACACCTATAGGCCCAATTAGTCCAAGTGGGGCACCACCATGGCCCAACCCAAATTGGGTGGTGTCATTGGGTCCATGACCATCAAGTGGGGTCAGCCCACTCATCAAGTTTACCAAGTCAACCCTAAAAGTCAACATGAAGGCCTAAAAGAAGGAAAGGAGCCAAGCCCATTCCTAATGGACTAGGCCCATGACTCAAGGCCCATGACCAGCCCAAGAGGTCAATGACAGCCCTTAACCCCCAAAAATAGAAGAGAGGGTACATGCATGGGATAGTTTAGGAATTTTGGAGAAAAGAGGAGAGAGAAGAGAGGGAAAGAGCGGATGGAAGCCATACGACCCTCCTTCCCTATGTCCAAGCTCATGGTTGAGCTCACAAGACTCATTTCAGCAGAAATGAGGGACTGGTGGACACTTGGCAGCTAGGAGGAGCATCCTATGCTCATGGCCGGCTACCCCCTTAATCAAAACTCCCCCTCCAGCCACTCCCAGCCAAATCCAAGCCCACCATCACTCTCAGAGAGCTCTGGCGAGTGGAGTTCGATACCTAGAGAAAAGCTTTTGCTTGAGAAATGAAGAATCGGGCTAGATCGCCGGAGAGATCGTCGACCATGACGCACCACAACCGCACACGCCGCCAAGACCAGGTACAGGTTCATTTCGCCTCACCTCACCCCATTGTTGAAACCAAAAATTGGTCTCTTGTGAAGTTCACCCTTGGGGAAGGGGTGATCACACATCTACTTCTCTCCCGCGAGCTGGGAGACTGGGAAGAAAGAACTGAGGATGGAACCAAGGGCTCGGCGAGGAGGACCCACTACACACCCGGAAGATCACTGAGCGCTTCCCCTCCTTTACCAAATGTCGAGCTAAGGTACCTCAGAAATCGCTATAAGGCTGGGAGACAAGTGAGCATGCCCTCTGAGGTACCCCCTTGGATCCTATTTATAGATTTCTGAAAACGGCCTGCAAAGAGCCAACCTCCGCTGTTCTGAACAGCTATGTGCAACCCACTCGGGTCTGCCAACAGCGAGACTCCACTGTTCTACCTGGCTAAAGGCAGGACTGTAGGGGCAAAATGGTAAAAACATGCCAAAGCAGATTGGGCGAGTTGCCACACGACGGCCCCTACTCGGCAAGGGCGGCGAGAACCTGATGGAGCTGGCACTCACCGCCACAGCTCGGCACTAGGCGAGTACGGGCTCGGCCCGCCCTACTCGCTTGCCGCGAGCCCGACGAACGACCCAAATTTCGCCGAACTGGGCTCGATGAACCACTGCGATCTGTCCGGGTGCCGAGGCGAGCAGGCCGGGGAAGGTGGCGTGGAGTGAACTCGGCGCCAGGGTTGGGGCGCCGTCTGAACTCGACGCCAGGACTGGGGCGCCATTTGAACTCGATGGCAGGGCTGGGCCGCCGACTGAACTCAGCGCCAGGGCTGGGGAGCCGACTGAACATGGCGCCAAGGTATAGATGGCCCAGGGCCTAGGCGGGGCTATACCGACCTGCCCCCTGCAGCCCTACTCGCCGGATACGAGGTTGTACCCAATCCTCGCTCTTTACGAGGTTGGCACAAACTTAGAAAGAAACATCCAACCCCACGGGATTCGGCGAGTGCGATAGGTCCCGAGGGAATCTCTCGGTGGGGTCCATCGGCGGCTATATATACATGAGTCTGCGTACTTGGCTAACCTTTGCCCTTCCTTTTACTGTAACCTTGTCAAGATGCCGCTTCCCAAAGAGGTCCTAGAGCGAGTGGCGCGATCCCGGGAAGAGACTGCAGCTCACGTCGCGGGCCTGACAGACCTTAGTGCCCCGCCTCGCGACCTTGCCGAGTTTAGCTCGGCCAAAAAGGCAAAGCCCCTTCCAAAGGATGCCGAGCCCATCTACAATGATCTCAAGATAGCCCTTAATAATGCGACCGGTTCCTCCACTCAGCCGACTCCGCAGCCCCGGGACAAGGATGCGAACGTTCCTCCCGCCGACCAGACCAGCGGGGGGCATAGCGTGGAAAAATCCGCATCGTGGGCTAAGAGCCCTCTCAACAGCCACCGAAATAAGGCGTCCGACGCGTTTTTGCCAGCCTTGCTCCCCAGCTTCGGCACCATGGGGCTGGACTCCAAAAAGCCGAGGTCGCCGACTCGCCTTCCCTCTCAGCAGCATCTCGCCTCTGCATGGGGGGGGGGGGGAGGAACCGAGATCATCCCCACCCCTGGCTTTGCTCGCCTCTCTCCAGAGGTCCCCCTCCATGGCCGTGGCAAGGTTCTGGGTAGTCCCCCTCCTCTCGTCGGCTTGGAGGAGTGGGTGTTCACAGTAGGCTTTTAACTCTCCCGAATTCTGTCCAATCCAGGCGATACTCCCCCCTATTTCTTAATCTTGTAATTGTTCGCGCAGACCTCATTGTGGATTCTGAGGCCGATGAGTCCGTGAGCCAGATTCGGTACTCGCCTCTCCCTTCACGGCGTACCTTGGACGCCTTCCTGAATTCCGAGTTGGAGGGCCTTTAACGGTCAAGGCGAGAACACCTGGTTCTCAAGAAGCTGGTGCGCGAGTTCCATGAGTTGCGGAGGGACAACCTCAGGCTGCAGCGGGAGTGCGCGGTTGGCGGACATGGCGAGATTCAGCTCGGCGTTGGAGGAGGTGTCTTCTTCCATGCTTTTGGATGAATTCGATGAGAGCTTACAAACCGTCCACTGGAATCTGGGATGGCTCTGCGAGCTCCGCGCGCGGCGACCTGCGGAGACAGGGTCGCGAGACCGGGGTAGCTAGAAACAGCCCCCCTGATTGGCCTACCGGTACTCGTCCCTTCTCCCCCTGGACCACGCGCGCTGGGGGATTTTTCACTTTATTCTCTGGACATTTTTGAACCCTATTTGTAATAATCTGGACAATTTTTCTATTATTGTTAATATGCTCAAGACAACCGTCAGCGTCTCGTCAGTCCCGTCTCGCCACAGTGAAGGGTTGGTCCGCGACAGTCGGCGAGCTGGGGTATGCGAGCTGGTGTTGTCCCAAATTTCCCCCTCTATAAATAGGCCTCCCCAACAACCCCCGTCACGTCTTTATTGCCTCCGTACTTTCTCTTTGCTAACGCTCTCTGTTGCTTGCATTCTCGATCTCGGCAGGCATGGGCAAGGGGAATCCTGACTCTGATGGGAGGGCCAAATATGCTCGGCACTTTGCCGAGCACTGCTTTTCTGAGGGGAAAACCACGGTGGAGGAGCTCGCCGAATGTGTGGTCGATTTTGTCCCCTCCGGCTTCACGGCTTGCCTTCCGACCGAACACGAGGCCATCAATTCTTTCTACCCGGATGAGCTCACCTTCCCCATCTCGCATTTCGTGATGGGGTTGCGCTAACCTCTCTGGCTAGAAATCTGCCGGATGCTGAAATATTATAGCGCGGTGCCCGCGCAATTGAACCCGAACGCCATCGCTATGGTGGTCACATTCATATGCTACCTCCGCCGCGAGCGAATAGAGTTCAACTTGACGGTCTTCCGGAAGTTGTTCTCCTACAAGGCTACTACCGACAGGGTCACCTTCTTTGGCGTCTCCTTGATAAAAGTACACGAGGTCGTGAACAAGCACTACAACTGGATGAACAAGATCGTCTTCCTCAAGGGCGATCTCGGCAACATCCCATTCTCGCCTCAGCAGAAGGCCGAGGATGTATACCGACCCCCCGCCGTCACTAGCAACGACGCCGAGCTCCACAAGTTCTTCCACCACAAGGACTTCGAGGTCGTCTTCCTCCTAAGGGGCCTCGACTCGCTCCTCCCCGTCCATCCCGGCGAAGGTATGCCCAGATTCCCCTCCGCTTTTGCTAGTCTCGGCAGAGATAATATCAAAAATTTGACTAAGTTTTCTCGCAGGGGAGCGGCTCATCCTCGAGAACCCGCCCTTTACGGACTTTGGGCTCTACTCCGACCGACTCCAACTCGCGCGGGCGGCTGCGCTGGCCTGCCGAGACGACGCGGCGACGTCCCAGCCTTCCTCCAGCAAGAGGCGGATGGGCATTGGGGGGTCGGATTCATCTCGGCGGCCTCTGGACCGCAAGAGAAAGAAGGCCAAGGTCATCTCCCTAGGGGAGAGGCAATCCCCCAAATATATAGACTTGCCCGAGACCCCCCCAACGCCTCGCCGGAGAGCCTGCTGAAGGAGAAATCGGGGAAGGATCGCCGAGAGCGCGAGTCTCCTTCCCCCAAGGATGCAGGAGGACTGGTGCCCTGCGAGTGGGGCCTGCTAAAGGAACACTCCCTATTCGGCATGGGGGAGAAGTGCAAAGACTCGGCTGGCGAGCCGATGATAAAGTGGGATGGGACAACCCACCGGGTCTCCATTTCTACTCGCCACCCTTCTTGGGGTGCTCACCAGCCTCCCGCCGGCCACGCCTTCGCACTCGGCTTTGGCCTCTACGGCCGAGACAGCGCCGAGGCCTTCAAGACTATGACCCCTCGCCAGCTGGGTCATGAGGGCCTGCGGGCCCACCTACAGTCTTTTGAGCTGCAACATATGATGTTGCGCCGCGACTTCAACCTCGACCGACTCCTATTGAAGGCCGAGCAGGACCGCGACCTTGCGAAAGACAAGGCCGCCGACGCAGAAAGGCGCTGCGGGATTGCCGAGGGTCTACTCGTAAGAGCTGCCGACGGGTTGGTAAGTGCCGACCGTCTCTTCCCTTTTTACTTAGAAGATTTTTCCATTTTGGTACTTAGTCTTCGATCCACAGGATGCCGAGGCCGCGCGCGAGTTGCAGTACCGCGCCTCTGAGTTGAAGGAGGTCACCCAGCTGTAGGCTCACCTTGCCGAGTAAGAAACTCACTCAGGCGAGCAGGGGATGCGCGTTGCTGAGAAGGAGGCTTGTGCCACCCAGCTGGAGGCCGAGGTGGGGCAGCTAAAGGAGCAGAACCGGGGGCTTCTCAGCGAAATCCTCCGACAGGCAGAGCTTCTCTTCCCCGTGGGTGGTGGTGAGCCCCCTACCCCTTTTGGAGGCCGCGGATCTTCAGTGAGAAAGAGGTCACGGAGTGGGTGCGAGTCAACTCGATTGAGTCCGCCGAGTGCCTTCTGGACGCCATGAGGGGTACGGGGATACTGGCTGAGGGTTGCGAAGAAGTCGCGGTCCGAGACCTGATGCCAGGCCTGTTCCCGCCGAGCCCGCCCGACGAGAAGGAGGATAGCTTCGCCTCGCTCTTCGGGGGGATGGGTAAGAGCCAAGAAACGGGGGCGAGGAAGGCCGCACATCCGGGGAGGATGGCGAGAGCTGAGCAAGACATTTAATTTCTTATCCCCCCCTTTTTGTAACCTCGCGAAGGCGAGTTCTGATCATGTAAAAGAATGAAAATTGTAAAAAATTTTGCTATCTTCTTTTCTCTTGTACTTGACTGCTGTGATGCGTAGGTTGTAAATAATTTTTCTATCTTCTTTTCACCCTGGGTGATCTTTTCGAGTTCATTTCTACTGAGAGTACGCCGAGCTAGGACGCTTGTTTCTGTTGGCCCCGGAGCTCCGATAGTCGTTAGGTTTTTGAGTGCTCGACTCGCCTGCGGGTACTCGCCTCGCCTGCGAGTGCTCGACTCGCCTACTAGCGCTCGGCTCGCCCGCGAGCGCTCGACTCGCCTACTAGCGCTCGACTCGCCTACTAGCGCTCGCCTCGCTTGTGAGCGCCTGACTCGCCTGCGAGCACCTGACTCACCTGCGATCTCTCGCCTCGCCCGCGAGCTCTTAAATCGCCTGCTAGCGCTCCCCTCGCCCGCCCGCGAGCGCTCGACTCGCCTACTAGAGCTCGCCTTGCCCGCGAGCGCTCGACTCGCCTACTAGCGCTCGCCTCGCTTGCGAGCGCCTGACTCGCCTGCGAGCACCTGACTCGCCTGCGAGCGCCTGACTCGCCTGCGATCTCTCGCATCGCCCGCAAGGGCTCAACTCGCCTGCTAGCGCTCGCCTCGCCTGCGAGTGCTCGACTCGCCTGTTTGCACTCGCCTCGCCTGCGAGTGCCTGACTCGTCTGCGAGTTGGATCCCTCCCTCTTTCTTTGGGGATCCTGGGTGTTCTCACTCACGGGTCCTACCACTTAACCAATTAGCTAGGTGAGAGCCTGACGACGGGCGTTGATCACCTTCCGGGCTCATCCCCCAAGTCATAAAAATGCTCGACTTGATTCTCGGGGTCCGGGTAGACTCCTCCGAGTGACAACCAGCCCTGCAAGCTTGAACGGAGCCTGGCAGCGGGATCTGCTCGGGGTCTGGGTAGACTCCTCTGAGTGACTTCCATCCCTGCCAGCTTGACGGAAGCCTGACAGCGGGATCTGCTCGGGGTCTGGGTAGACTCCTCCAAGTGACATCCAGCCCTACCAGCTTGATGGGACCCTGACAGCAGAATCTGTTTGGGGTCTAGGTAGACTCCTCCGAGTGACATCCAGCCTTGCCAGCTTTATGGGAGCCTGACAACGGGATCTGATCAGGGTCTGGGTAGACTCCTCCGAGTGACATCCAGTCCTGCCAGCTTGATGGGAGCCTGACAGCGAGATCTGCTCGGGGTCTGGGTTGACTCCTCCGAGTGACATCCAGCCCTGCTAGCTTGATGGGAGCCTGATAGTGGGATCTGATCGGGGTCTGGATAGACTCCTCCAAATGAAATCCAGCTCTACCAGCTTGATGGGAGCCTGACAGCGGGATCTGCTCGAAGTCTGGGTAGACTCCTCCGAGTGACATGCAACACTGCCAACTTGATGGGAGCCTGGCAGCGGGATCTGCTCTGGGTCTGGGTAGACTCCTCTGAGTGACATCCAACCCTGCCAGCTTGATGGGAGCCTGACAGTAGGATCTGCTCGCTGTCTGGATATACTCCTCTGAGTGACATCCATCCCTACTAGCTTGATGGGAGCCTGGCAGCGGGATCTGCTCGGGGTCTGGGTAGACACCTCCGAGTGACATCCAGCCCTACCAGCTTGATGGGAGCCTGACAGCAGAATCTGTTTGGGGTCTAGGTAGACTCCTCTGAGTGACATCCAGCCTTGCCAGCTTGATGGAAGCCTGACAGCAGGATCTGATCGGGGTCTGGGTAGACTCCTCCGAGTGACATCCAGCCCTGCCAGCTTGACGGGAGCCTGGCAGCGGGATCTGCTCGGGGTCTGGGTAAACTCCTCTGAGTGATATCTAGCCCTGCCTGTAAGACCCCAACCTCGGAGTTGATCGCGGGGCGATCAATCAGCGCTTTTGGAGGTCTGAACAGGGGCACACGGCCAGGCACACGGCCGTGTGCCTACCCGTGTTCAGTGGTTTTGTGCAGTCTCGAGTCAGAGAAGTACACGACCTGAGACACACGGCCGTGTCTCAAGCCGTGTGTGGGGCACACGGCCTCGAACACGGCCATGTTCGAAGCCGTGTTCTGGAAGCCCGACGATCGTCTTGAAGCTCCAGGTAACACGGCCCGTGGCACACGGCCGTGTCAGGACCCGTGTCGATCGGCGAATGAACTACACGGCCAGGCACACGGCCGTGTGCCAACCCGTGTTCGGCCCAGATTTTGTTATTTTGGATCTAATCTCGGCCGTTCATTCCCTTGGATCTGTATCCGACGGTGGGGGCTGCTCCTGGGGGGTTATTAGCCGGGAAATGGGGGGAGAAACCCTCATTTTCATCTTGAGTTCTCTTTCTACATCCTAGAGAGAGAGGAGAGCTCCATTGGTGGTGTGAGGCCAAAATCCGGCCGCCGGAGGAGGTTCGAAGCTCCAAATCGCGATCCGAGCCCAGATCCGCGGAGGCGACGACGTTGCGAAGCTTTCTAGCCGCGTAGTTTGCGATGGCGCCGCGGAAAAACGCAAGGTAACGATTCTTTATCTTGGGCATGTGAAGCCTTCTTTTCCTTGCATAGGAAGCCCGCTCTCGCGAGTGAGCGAAGAGTTGGAGCGCTCCTTGGGGTAGATATGTGAAGTCCCCCTTGTGTAGAGTCCGTATGCGTAAACGGACATAGGCATTGTGTGTGAAGCCTATTCGGACGTGTTGGTCCGAATCGGTGATGTTGCATTGCATTTGAACCGGGCAAGACTCCGGATGTTTGGGTGTTTTCGGGTTTTTCTACGTGGTAGATTGCATCAGGGAATCTTAGAGATTAACTCTAAGGTGCACCCGGAAAACTGGGCAAAAGCGGGTTTTGCCAACACGGAGGCCGGGGAGCCAACGTGAACATAACTGGGTTATGCGATTTTGTAGCGGAAACAGGACTCGGCGAGTCTTGACCTGCGCATATGGCTTAAATTGTCGTTGCGGTATGAGCACGGGTCAAGCGGAACCGTACCCGGTCTATGTCGTTCGGTAGGACCGTTGGCATGGAAGAGGGTCTTCGGCGGTCTATGGCTTAAATTGTCGTGACCAAGGCTAAGGAGACAAATTGCTCATATGGATGACCGTCCTAGAGGCGGTGGTGGAGCGGGAACGTCTATGGCTTGAATTGACGTGACGTTGGCCGGTTCGCCGAGAATGTGCCCTGAGTGCACGGGGTGTGTGGCCGTGCGAGCCTATGCCTGTGGTGATGTGCAATTACCTTTTATAAATGCCTATACTAATAAAGTGCAGGGAAAAGAGCATCCCCGCCCCGATTGTGGGGGCGGGATCGTTATAATTTGGTCAGCGTTGCTGACCGTTGCTATTGTTTGCCAACGGGCGGTGGTTTGTTGCTTGCAGGTGCTGCGGAGCCGAGCGGGAAATAGCGGGCTAAAGCCCTTGTTGCTGTGCCGGCCCTCGAAGGCCTAATTTATTATGTTTTTCCCGTTCATTCATGTATGGCCGGCCTGCGAGCCGAGGTCTGAAAACACTATTTTTGTTAAGTGAACAATGTAAGGCCTTAAGGCCAGTTCTCTTTTGTGTATGTACTCATTCCTGGGTTGTAGTGGACATTCATGCTTTGTGGCAGGGTTCTTATCTTTTTGCAACTTAATTAAATTGCTTCCGCTAGGTGTTGTGTAGGACGCTCTGATTGGTTGTATGGTCTCAACGCGTAACCAACCGGTCTGTCCGTAGTATATGGCGTCGGGCCCCGGCCGGACCTACTGCTATATGCTATGTGACGGATAGGGGTGTTATAAATTGGTATCAGACTTCTGGTTTCGGTCGAGCTTAAATGAATTCGTGGACGAATTCACTTTAAGGGGTGGTGAGCACATGTGTGCGTCATCGTTATAACATGAAAAAAACCCATGAATGTCCACTTAGGAATGAAAATACACATGTTTGAGGAACCTGCGTGTTCCTATAATTGCTATTTGTAGTAGTGTTTGGTCGCTTATCGGTGTTTTGCACGATTATAGGTGACCAAAAGTGGCGCTGGGCCGTCCGAACGGCCAGGTTCTGAGGCGAGCAGTGCGCCAAGCGATACGCCTGCAACACCTTTGTCTGCCGAGACCATTAGGTTGGTGGCAGAAGCGGTCATGGAAATGATTAATGCGCAGCCTGCAAGGCAGGTGCAGCAGCCTGCTCCTGCTGTAGAGCAAGTACCGCTTCAGACGGCAGAGCAAAGGAGGGTTGAGCAAGTTGTGGTGGAACCAGAGTTGCCGCGGAGAGCAACTGAAAGACAACTGAAGCATGTGATGGGCTTTCATCCACCGGTGTTCACGGGGGCAGAAACCCCGACCCAAGCAGAGGATTGGCTCTCAAGGGTCAACAGGGTGATGACTGCGATGGAAACTGAAGAGTGGCAGAAGACCACTATAACGACGTTCCTTTTGGATGGGGACGCAAGACTGTGGTGGGATGGCCTAGAGCTGCATCAATTGAGGGGAAGGACATTGGCCGAAGTCCCGATGGAGGAGTTTGTGAGACTATTTATGGCTCGATACCTCCCCTCGGCGCAGAGGATCGCGCTAGAGAGCGAATTCCAGAAGTTGGTGCAGGGTGATAGCACCGTTGACGAATACCTCCACGAGTTTACTCGGTTGGGGAGATATGCCGGCGCTACCTTCGCAGACGAGGAGCGCAAGACGAGCCGCTTTTATGAAGGGCTAAGGGATGATTTGAGGTTGCTGTTATCGGGGCCCAAGGCGCAGGGTTTCATGACCCTGGTCAGTTCGGCCCGGTCCTTGGAGAAGGATATGAGAAACGTGCAAGCGAAGAAGGAGAGGGAATCTGGTGGCAAGAGATCAGAGTTCAAGGCGCCGACTACGTCGAAGTCGGGCTACCGCAGATTCTCCAAGAAGTCTAGGACGTCGGGTCCAGCTCCTTCTGCAGGTGCCTCGGGGGCAACTACCAATCGAACCCCGGGCGCTTGTTTCACGTGTGGAAAGCCGGGGCACTTTGCCCGTGACTGCTGGAGTGGACGCTCAAAGTCCGAAAGGAAACAAGGAGCTACCTACGAGGAAAAGGGCAAAGCGGTGGAGTCGACCGCGTCCCACTATGCTCCGACTCAGCCTAGAGTCTACAACTTGGGCCAGCAGGAGGCCATCAAGCAAGCGGATGTGGTGACAGGTATGAGTTAATTTATGCAAGTTGACTTGAGAATACTATTACCTATTGCTTGTTAAGCTAATGTCTTTTGCTTAGGCTTTGTGGTGATTAGCGATAGTCCGGCACGAGCACTGTTCGACACTGGTGCTTCGCATTCTTTCTTGTCCGAACAGTTTATATCGCGCATCGGAGTCCCTTCTTCGATGGCGAAGGACAAGCTAGATGTGTTGCTACCGAATGGGTGCTCGATGCGTGCGGACAGAGTGTGCGCCGTGAAGGTTCACATAGGGAGCCAAGAGTTCGACTTGCTAGCGTCATTATTGCCGTTAGTAGAGTTCGATGTTATCTTTGGAATGGATTGGCTGTCAGAGCAGAAGGCTTGGATCGATTGCGACCGTAAGGAGGTCAAGCTGGGTGTAGGGCGGGAGACTACTTTCGAGGGGCTTAAGGGGTCGAGCAAGACACTAATGTCTGCTCTTCAGGTGGTGAAGGCAGTTCGTGCTGGTGCAGAGCTGTTCTTTGCGATAGTGGGGGCTGTGGAGCCAAAGTCCCCGTTGGATAGCATCCCCGTGGTTTGTGAATACCCCGATGTGTTCCCGGATAGCCTTCCCGGAGCCCCACCGCAGTGAGAGATTGATTTTACGATCGAGCTCGTGCCGGGTGCCAAACCCGTGTCACGTACTCCTTATAGGTTGGCGCCAAAGGAGATGGCGGAGTTGAAGGTTCAGTTGGAGGAACTGATGGAGCAAGGATATGTGCGTCCAAGTTCGTCGCCTTGGAGCGCACCGGTCCTCTTCGTTAAAAAGAAGGACGGTAGTATGCGGCTGTGCATCGACTACAGAGAATTGAACAAGTTGACGGAAAAGAATAAGTACCCGATCCCGAGGATTGATGATCTCTTTGATCAGTTAGTCGGATCGTCGGTATACTCCAAGTTGGACTTGAAGTCGGGGTACTATCAGCTGAGGATCAGGGAGTGTGATATCCCGAAGACGGCGTTCAGTACGAGGTATGGGCATTTCGAGTTCACGGTCATGCCGTTTGGACTGACAAATGCGCCATCGGTGTTTATGGATCTGATGAACAGGACGTTCAGAGATTTCCTGGATCGCTTTGTGATCGTCTTTATTGACGATATTTTGGTATACTCGCAGTGCGAAGAAGACCACTTCAAGCATTTGCATTTGGTGTTGGAGACTCTGAGGAGGAATGAGCTTTACGCAAAGTTCTCCAAGTGCGAATTCTGGCTACCCTCGGTAGCGTTCCTTGGTCATATAGTGAGTGGGGAAGGTATAGCGGTGGATCCGGCGAAGATTGTTGCGATACGGGAGTGGCCTGCGTTATCTTCTGTCGCGGAAGTCCGTAGTTTTCTCGGGCTTGCCGGATATTACAGGCGCTTCGTAGAGAACTTCTCGCGGGTAGCGTTACCTCTCACGAAGTTGACAAGGAAGGACCAGAAATTCTTGTGGACGCAAGAGTGCGTGCAAGCTTTTGAGGAGCTAAAGAGGCGGTTGACCACGCCGCCAGTGCTTAGTTCGCCGAGTGGGACCGAGGGCTTTGAGGTGTATAGCGACGCTTCGGGTAGTGGCTTGGGCTGCGTGTTGTTGCAGCATGGTAGCGTGATAGCGTATGGATCGCGTCAGCTAAAGGTGCATGAAAGAAATTATCTGGTGTACGACTTGGAGTTGGCGGCCGTGATTTTTGCACTAAAGTTGTGGAGGCACTACCTATACGGAGTAAGGGTCGACATATACACCGATCACAAGAGCCTAAAATACTTGTTGGATCAAAAGGATCTCAATATGAGACAGAGGAGGTGGATGGAGTTCCTGGGGGACTACACTTTCAAGATACATTATGTACCCGGGAAGGGCAACGCAGTTGCGGATGCGCTGAGCCGCAGGGCTCCCGCCCGAGCCAACTGGTTGTCGGTGCATGATGAGCGGCTAGTGCGGGAGTTGGAGGAGCTTGAGATCTGTTGCGTTGACAAGCAGACAAGCGCCAAAGCAATGTTAAACTGGACGGAGGTGCAGTATGACCTGGCTGACCGGGTTCGGCAGGCATTGGAGTTAGATGACTCCATGAAAGAGCTTATGGAGGCCGCTCTGGATGGGTCAAATTCCCAGTTCTCGGTGGATGATGGTTTGTTAAGAAAGGATCATCGGTTGTGCGTCCCGAGTGGGGGTAACCTCCGGGCAGAGTTGATGTACGAGGCTCATCTTACCAAGTACTCAATCCACCCAGGGAGCACGAAGATGTATCGCGATCTCAAGAAGTTGTTTTGGTGGCCGGGGCTTAAGAAAGATGTGGCGTTGTACGTGGCTAAATGCCAAACGTGCGCCTTGGTGAAGGCGGAGTGCCAAAAGCCAGGATGATTTCTGAAATCCTTGCCTATACTGGAGTGGAAATTCGACGACATATCCATGGACTTTGTGCACGGGTTGCCAAGGTCGCAGAAGAGGAACGACGCCATCTGGGTGATCGTAGATCGACTAACCAAAGTGTCGCATTTCATTCCGCATAGGAAGGATGATTCTGTGGAGAGATTGGCAAAATTGTATGTCGACAATATTGTTAGGCTGCATGGTGTGCCCCGTAGCATTGTGAGTGATCGCGATGGGCGGTTCACGTCAAATGATTGGAGGTTGGTGCAGCAGATGTTGGGAACAAAGTTAAAGTTCAGCACAGCTTTCCATCCGCAGACGGATGGGCAGACCGAGAGGGTCAATAGAACGATGGAGGACATGCTCCGCATGTGTGTTCTAGACTTCGGGAAGCATTGGGAAGACCACCTTTATTTGGTGGAGTTCGCGTACAACAACAGCTACCAAGCGAGTATGCAAATGGCGCCCTTCGAGGCCCTGTATGGTAGGAAGTGTCGCACGCCGTTATCGTGGCTTGAAGCGGGTGAGGCAAGGCTGTACAAGAAGCAGGAGGTGGAGATTGCTACCTCGTTAGTGCGGATCATTCGGGAGCGCTTGTTGATCGCTCAGGACCGGCAGGCGAAGTATTACAATGCCAAGCACCGGAACATGGAGTTCGCGGTAGGCGATTGGGTATACCTGAAAGTGAAGCCGTTCAAGGGGGTTTCGCGGGTGAGACGCTTGAAGAAGCTGAGCCCAAGATACCTTGGACCTTTTGAGGTCCTGGAGCGAGTCGGCAAAGCTGCATACCGTTTGAAGCTATCAGTGGAGTTGAGTGGATTACATGATGTGTTCCACATTTCTGTGTTGCGGAAGGCGGTGCAAGAGCCTTCGCAGGTGATCGTGGCTGATCAAGTACCGGTTGAGGAAGGGTTGACAACGAAAGTCAAGCCCATATCTATTGAGGATTTCGAAGTCAAGCGGCTTCGGAACAAGGAAATCAGAATGGTGAAGGTCCGTTGGGATAACTGCAGACGCGAGGAGCTCTCTTGGGAGCGAGAGCAGACAATGCGCGAGGAGTACCCCGAGTTGTTCCCCTCAGGTACTCGTTATGTTTATGTTTTTGTGTAGTCTCTGTTCTTAATTTCGGGACGAAATTCTCTTAAGGGGGAGGGAGTTGTAAGACCCCAACCTCGGAGTTGATCGCGGGGCGATCAATCAGCGCTTTTGGAGGTCTGAACAGGGGCACACGGCCAGGCACACGGCCGTGTGCCTACCCGTGTTCAGTGGTTTTGTGCAGTCTCGAGTCAGAGAAGTACACGGCCTGAGACACACGGCCGTGTCTCAAGCCGTGTGTGGGGCACACGGCCTCGAACACGGCCGTGTTCGAAGCCGTGTTCTGGAAGCCCGACGATCGTCTTGAAGCTCCAGGTAACACGGCCCGTGGCACACGACCGTGTCAGGACCCGTGTCGATCGGCGAATGAACTACACGGCCAGGCACACGGCCGTGTGCCAACCCGTGTTCGGCCCAGATTTTGTTATTTTGGATCTAATCTCGGCCGTTCATTCCCTTGGATCTGGATCCGACGGTGGGGGCTGCTCCTGGGGGGTTATTAGCCGGGAAATGGGGGGAGAAACCCTCATTTTCATCTTGAGTTCTCTTTCCACATCCTAGAGAGAGGGGAGAGCTCCATTGGTGGTGTGAGGCCAAAATCCGGCCGCCGGAGGAGGTTCGAAGCTCCAAATCGCGATCCGAGCCCAGATCCGCGGAGGCGACGACGTTGCGAAGCTTTCTAGCCGCGTAGTTTGCGATGGCGCCGCGGAAAAACGCAAGGGTAACGATTCTTTATCTTGGGCATGTGAAGCCTTCTTTTCCTTGCATAGGAAGCCCGCTCTCGCGAGTGAGCGAAGAGTTGGAGCGCTCCTTGGGGTAGATATGTGAAGTCCCCCTTGTGTAGAGTCCGTATGCGTAAACGGACATAGGCATTGTGTGTGAAGCCTATTCAGACGTGTTGGTCCGAATCGGTGATGTTGCATTGCATTTGAACCGGGCAAGACTCCGGATGTTTGGGTGTTTTCGGGTTTTTCTACGTGGTAGATTGCATCAGGGAATCTTAGAGATTAACTCTAAGGTGCACCCGGAAAACCGGGCAAAAGCGGGTTTTGCCAATACGGAGGCCGGGGAGCCAACGTGAACATAACTGGGTTATGTGATTTTGTAGCGGAAACGGGACTCGGCGAGTTTTGACCTGCGCATATGGCTTAAATTGTCGTTGCGGTATGAGCACGGGTCAAGCGGAACCGTACCCGGTCTATGTCGTTCGGTAGGACCGTTGGCATGGACGAGGGTCTTCGGCGGTCTATGGCTTAAATTGTCGTGACCAAGGCTAAGGAGACAAATTGCTCATATGGATGACCGTCCTAGAGGCGGTGGTGGAGCGGGAACGTCTATGGCTTGAATTGACGTGACGTTGGCCGGTTCGCCGAGAATGTGCCCTGAGTGCACGGGGTGTGTGGCCGTGCGAGCCTACGCCTGTGGTGATGTGCAATTACCTTTTATAAATGCCTATACTAATAAAGTGCAGGGAAAAGAGCATCCCCGCCCCGATTGTGGGGGCGGGATCGTTATAATTTGGTCAGCGTTGCTGACCGTTGCTATTGTTTGCCACCGGGCGGTGGTTTGTTGCTTGCAGGTGCTGCGGAGCCGAGCGGGAAATAGCGGGCTAAAGCCCTTGTTGCTGTGCCGGCCCTCGAAGGCCTAATTTGTTATGTTTTTCCCGTTCATTCATGTATGGCCGGCCTGCGAGCCGAGGTCTGAAAACACTATTTTTGTTAAGTGAACAATGTAAGGCCTTAAGGCCAGTTCTCTTTTGTGTATGTACTCATTCCTGGGTTGTAGTGGACATTCATGCTTTGTGGCATGGTTCTTATCTTTTTGCAACTTAATTAAATTGCTTCCGCTAGGTGTTGTGTAGGACGCTCTGATTGGTTGTATGGTCTCAACGCGTAACCAACCGGTCTGTCCGTAGTATATGGCGTCGGGCCCCGGCCGGACCTACTGCTATATGCTATGTGACGGATAGGGGTGTTACACTGCCAGCTTGATGGGAGCCTGACAGTGGGATCTGCTCGGGGTCTAGATAGACTCCTCCAAGTGAAATCCAGCCCTGCCAGCTTGATGGGAGCCTGGCAGCGGGATCTGCTTGGGGTCTGGGTAAACTCCTCCGAGTGACATGCAGCCCTGCCAGCTTGATGGGAGCCTGACAGAGGGATCTGCTCGGGGTCTGGGTAGAGTCCTTCCGAGTGACATCCAGCCCTGCCAGCTTGATGGGAGCCTGACAGTGGGATCTGCTTGGGGTCTGGGTGGACTCCTCCAAGTGACATCCAGCCCTGCCAGCTTGATGAGATCCTGACAGCGGGATCTGCTTGGGGTCTGGGTAGACTCCTTTGAGTGACATCCAGCCCTGCCAGCTTAATGGGAGCCTGGCAGTGGGATCTGCTCTGGGTCTGGGTGGACTCCTCCGAGTGACATCAAGCCCTGTCAGTTTGATGGGAGCATGACAGCGGGATCTGATCGAGGTCTGGGTAGACTCCTCCGAGTGACATCCAGCCCTGCCAGCTTGATGGGAGCCTGGCAGCGGGATCTGCTCGGGGTCTGGGTGGACTCCTCCGAGTGACATCCAGCCCTGCCAGCTTGATGTGAGCCTGACAGCGGGATCTGCTCGGGGTCTGGGTAGACTCCTTCGAGTGACATCCAGCCCTACCAGCTTGATGGGAGCCTGGCAGTGGGATCTGCTTAGGGTCTGGGTAGACTCCTTCCGAGTGACATCTAGCCCTGCCAACTTGATTGGAGCCTGGCAGCGGGATTTGCTTGGGGTCTGGGTAGACTCCTCCGAGTGACATCCAGCTCTGCCAGCTTGATGGGAGCCTGACAGTGGGATCTGCTCGGGGTCTGAGACTCCTTCCGCACAAAACATGCTATGATCGCAAGCACCTTAAGAAGATTTTATTCCAAAAAACAAAACACTTACAGGACTCAAGGGTAAAAATGCTTCAGGTCGTCACCACTCCATGTGAGACCTAGGGTCTCGCCTTCAACATTCTGAAGGCGATACCCTCCATAATTCAAAGTCTCTTGCACTATGTATGGACCTTCCCAGTTGGGGTTGAGTTTTCCTACTGCGGCTGGTCTCTTGCGTCACCACTCCATGTTGGAACCCCAAGTCGAAGATTGATGCCCTAGGGATTGTGCACCTAGCTAGGCCGGATATAACATGGTAATATCAAAGATACTTAGCCCAAGGTAGGTAAAGGCTTATCTTTTATTTATTGGGGGCTTATCATTTGTTTATTGGGGGCTTGTCTTTTGTTTATTGGACAAATTAGTTATTGACTTGGGTTTCCCTTAGACCTCATCTACAAAACTTTGCGTCGTGAATATAGTGAAATTGGAGTAAACCGTATTCGATGCTACTCGGGCATATTCGTAGGGATAAGAATCTTATTGTGAAGTGGATATTTTTTACGGACGTTGTCTTCCCATACAAATGAGAGATTTAATCACCAGAAGTTTGGTGTATCTCGGAACATGTATCTCCCCAAAGTGAAGAAGGACGTCATGGATTTTGTGACGCACGGTGAGGTCCGCCTGCCGAAGAAGGTTAAGTGCAAGAATTTTTAGGGAACTATTACAGTCACTGCCCGAGTTAGAGTGGAAGTTCGAGGATATAATTAGTGATTTTCATACACAGGATTCCTCATCCCCACTCCGGGCATAATTATAATTGGAACATCAATGATAGACTGGCCGAGATAGATGGGGTCACCCAGACCAAGAAGAAAACTCCTGTGGGTGTTTCATGAAATTTGAGAGTAGTTGTCCATTATCACAGTGTGCTCAAGATGATCGTGTCGAATCAGGATGGATAGTGTACGTCCAAGGAGAGAACATCAGTCAAGGATTATCTGGGCTCTCGGCCGACATTCAACACAGCTCTCCACCCTCGTACGGAGGTGCATGATTCCACTATCATGGATCTAGGGCGAGGATCCAAAGGCACTCGGCTCAGAATTTGTGGAGAACACAGATACCTGGGTGTCACTGATTTGAGATAGGATGCTGGAGGTCTGGGTCAGACTGGCCAAATATTACGATGCGCGACATTGCCAAGTAGAGTTTCAGGATGGAGACTGTATATTACTGAAGATATGTCTGGTGCATGGAGTCTCGCGGATACGCGGGCGGAAGAAGCTCAGTCCAAGGAATATGGGGCGTTACAGGATCCTGGAGCGGATCTTCCCATTAGCTTACAGACTGTAGCTACCGCCGGAGTTAGCAGTTTTGCACGACGCCTTCCATTTCTCCTCTCTTAGGAAGGCTCCACTACCGCCTGAACAACAAGTTCTTGGTATAGATGGCTCGACAGCTTTTGATCAATCGGTCTGCTATGAGCCGGTCATGATAGATGATACAGCGGTGTGGGTCTTGCGGTGCAAGAAGGTCCTGCTGGTCAAGGTCCTGTAGTGGAACCATGGGCAGGAGGAGCATACCTGGGAGCCACCGGATCTGATGCCGCAGAGGTACCCGAATCTCTCTGGGTAAAGTATACATTCAACTTCCTATGTGATGTTACATTCAGTTACTCTTAGTAAAAACCCCACAACCTAACCTGAATTTCGAGGACGAAATTTTTATTTTTATTTATTGAGATTTGTAACATCCCATTTCCAACTAGATCTCTAAGAGTGATTTTGTCATGACTAGGTCATGACAAAACCCTAGGAAGTCCAAGAAGACCAAGTGAGCTTTGACATGAAGTTGGAAATCACCATGGTCTACAAATAGTAGAATTCTAAACAATAGTTTTGGATGACCATAGGGCTTCACCATGACTCCATGACCCCACCACAACATCCCTAACCTATTAGAGGGTCCATTAGAGCAATATGGATCCATTGGGGTCAACCCAAATTAGTCAAATTGACCTAAAACCACCATAGGCCTATATTGGGCAAGGTGCCCTAACTAAGGGAAATTGACCTCTAATGTGACCAACCAACCATACCCAAGTCTTCCTATTCCTTAGGAGAGGCCATTGAGTCACTAAGGACCCATTGGAGTCAACCCAAAAGGTCAAATTGATCTAGGTCAACTCTACCCTAAGATTTGGTCAAACTAGCTCAAATGGGTAGCCCACGCTCAAGACCATTTCCCCCACTTAGGCTAACCTCATTTCCATTAATAATATGAGTTAGTGGGGTGCCAATAGGCTAGAGTAGAGATCAAAATCGGCATTGATGATAAGGAGAGAGAACACTTCATTTCTCTTTAATGGAGGAGAGAGAGAATGAGGGAGTAAAGGCTATTCATGGCATAGGGAGGCCAAGAGCTCCTCTCTTCACGCTGGATTCATTCCCCCTTCAGTTTTGAGAAGATCAATAGCCATAACAAGCCACATACATGCTAAATCTAGAGGTTATACCATGGCCGAAATTTTAGCTTTCATGGCCATTAATGGCTTTGAAGCTATGCCCCTTCCCCTCGCCCATTTGCCAACCTTAAAAGCATCCCTAGACCACCAGTAGTCGTTTCCACACTTTACCTGAAGGAGCCGAGCGAGTTGGTAGTGTTGTTGCAGAACACCGATCGACGCCACCACCGTCTATGGCAATCCGGCGATTGGCCCGACTCCGGCTCGCCCAACTGGTCCTCCTCTACTCCTCTCATTGTGGGATAGATTCTTAGATCTTTTAGGAGAGAAATCGTGCTCAATTGAGCCCGATTGGGAGAGGAAAAATTCAAAAAATTCCATGTTTTTCCACCTTATGGGTTCGCCGAAAACCGCCCCTCCGGTGGCCGTGCCGCCCTCCAGCAATAGCCCCCACCTCAACGGAGGTGGTGGCGGTGGTGGCCGGCTTGGGAGGTAGCCGGATGGCCGACAAAATGTTTGAAAGTTGCTCCATGTCAGTGAAATCACAACGGTCGGCTGGAGGTTGAAGACAATCCGATCACCGTCGGATTAGATTTGTACAGTAGGTTTTAAAGATTATTAAGGATTTACATTTTTAACCATTTATTGTGCCCCCATTTAATTAGATAAATGAGACCATTAGGAGAAGAAACAAGAAAAGTGGCCAACATGAAAATTGTAGCCTATGAAGTCTACTTTAATTGAAAATTTATTTCAACTCATTTGGGTAAGTGGTTTGACCACAACACTCAAAATGGTGCAACCTATACATAGGCTTGACCATAGACTAAATTGAGTGCCCCCTTCAATCCATCCATCCAAATGACTTGATATTTTGGTAAGAGCCACTCTTATCTATGCCCATAATATATCCAAAAATGGAAAATTTTGGAAAACAGTTTCCTAAAGTTTTTGTAGAAATTTAATAAACCTTGCATGAATTATTTTAGGGGTCTAATGACATCTAAATCCACCAAAATTTTGGTGAATGTATTTTAGTGTCATATTATGACTATGCTAAAACTTTTAGCCCATTTGAGGTTGATTTGAATAGGTGTTGGTGTGACCAAAGTTTGGTCCCTCAAAGGTAATTTAGGGCAAAGAGTGTTTGGGGAATGGAGGGGCTAATTCTCACCCAAAGGGGGTGGTACTTGGGCCAGAGCTCTATGGTCAATTAAAACACCCTCTCATGGAGTTGGAGGTGATTTGGGGTGGATTTGCCCTAGGACCCTAGATCAAACCCTAAGGTTGAACTTTGGGGGTTTGTGAAGGACGTAGGGTGATATGTCCTTGTATGGACTTGGTGTTTAGCCCATGTAATTCTAGGCTGGTGAAATGCCCTATAGAGGAATTTTGTGACATTTAGACTTAGGCACATAACTTAAACAAATTAGGGTTAGTTTAAGCTTATACCTTTTAGGAAAATATTAAAGGGTCATATGACCTTGGATTCTTAGGAAATTTTGGCAGGAAGGTTTTTATAACATTATGAGTCTATATATGGTAAGGTCACAATACCTACGTCTGTCGTCGTTAGGGGATAACCCCTTTGGCGATTGGCTCCCGCCAAATAGGTAAGGTAGTAAGACCTATGCCTATTGTCGTCGGGGTCCACCCCCCTTAGCGGTCGACGCCCTCTAAATAGATAGGGTCATAAGACCTACCCCTGCCTTCGCTAGGGTCCAACCCCCGTGGCAGTCGGTGCCCACCAAATAGGTAAGGTAGTAAGACCTATGCCTGCCGTTGTCGGGGGGTCAACCACACTTGGCATTCAGCGCCATCCAAATAAGTATAGGCGTAAGACCTACGCCTGCCATCTCTAGGGTTCAACCCCCCTTGGTGTTCGACGCCCTCCAAATAGGAAAGGTCGTAAAACCTACGCCTACCTTCACCATGGGACAACCCCCTTTGGCTGTTGGTGCCCTCCAAATAGGTAAGGTCATAAGACCTACACCTTCAGTCGCAAGGGGAGTACCCCCTTTGGCAGCCCGTGCCTGCCAACAACAAATACAAAGACAAATCTCTACCCACCATCACCAAAGTAGTGCACAGAGCAACGATGTCAGCACCACACAATCTTAATCAACATGGAAACGAGACTCCATGTCAAAGAAACCTACAATCAAAGATGTGATACAAAGAGGGCATCCAAAGTACCACCAGTAATATACAAAGCCACTACAAAGTGATGGAATACAAAGTACAAAAGTACCTGATTCAAACACAGTTACACAACACAAGTGCGCAAAGGTTAACCAAGTTTGAAGCAATAACTCGCCAACAACATCAATAACCACGAGCGGGGCTTGATCCAACAATATCATACAAATTCTCTAAAAAGAGAAGTCGCTACATCACAACAATGCATATGTACCTCTATAACCTTCACCTGCAGTCTTGCAGATATCTCATACTTTTTCCTTCAAAAGTCGACCCGCTCCATGGTAAGGTAAGAGTGTTGCACACATTACACATCGTGCATATTACACCTTGCACACACACCGCGCAATGAGCCCCGCTCGCACATAATATATGTTGTGTATATTATGCGATGCACGCATAATGTCTTTTATACATCTCGCACGCACCCCTCCAGGCACACAATACGCCCCTTATACGTTCAACTCACCACACCTACCATACTTTTTTCCATGCATAAACACCACAAAAACTGAGCACTTCACTTGATGGGTAGTCCACCTTCCGTACCTCTATTGTGCCAATCACCTCCACTATGATCACCACTAATTATCACGAGCGCAATCCCTTTGCTCCGGCTCACGACTCCGGGGACTTGGGGGGGACTCTGATGAGGTCCTCAAAAAACTAACGAAGGAACTCCCCACTAATGATAACTAGCCGCTAGTGCGGAGCCGGTCGAGGCATAATCTCTGCGGACCGGCGGACCCTCATCCTCGTAAGTCGCCCGCCTCCGTCGATGCTCCCAGTGAGGGTGCAGACTCCCCGCTTCCCTATTAGGGTGGCAGCCTCTCCGCCCGGTTCCGTCGGCGCCCCAAATCGGGCTGTCCCTTGGTCACCCGTTTGGTGCGAACTGCTCGTTGTCCAAAATTGGCTGTGATTTTTCCATGCCTGGGGCAGGGCCACCCCAAATCGGGCGACTCCTTGGTCGCCTGTTTGGGGCAAACTGCTTGCTGCCCAAAATGGGAGGCGATTTCGTTCATCCTAGGCATTGTCATCCCTAATCAGGCGCCCTTTGACCGCTTAGTAGGGGGGACCAGCTCGCCGCCAAAAAGTGGCAGAGATTTCACCTCAGTCGTCGGCCCCTCCTTGTCGCCGGCCTCACTGGAACGCTCCTCCCCTCATAGGAGGAGCGGTTTAATTTTTTTGATTAGTTTAAGCCGCCCGGGTGCGGTCTCATCATTTTCATAAATGGGTAATCTGCGTATTCTAAACCAAGCATTTCTATTCGTCTGTCTGGTAGTTATTGGGAGAAATTACCGTGTTGCCCCTCTTGAAATTTATAAATAGGCTCATATCCTCTTTCATTTTAACAATTTCTCTCCTCGAAATTTCTCTTACGATTTTCTCTCTCTCGACTATTCCTCCTACGATTTTATCTCTCCTCCTTGGGTTTTCTCCAACACTTGAACCTCTCTCGCTTCTCCTCTAACGTGGGCATGTCCCTCCATGCATGCCTTCCTCTTTGCGCGTGCTCCCCCTTGCACATGTATCTCCTCCAACGTGCATGTATTCCACCTAGTGTGCGCTCCCCATTGCGCACGTCTCTCCTCAAACGTGCGCACGTTCCTCCTTACGCGTGCTCCCCCTTGCGGGTGTCTCTCCTACAACGTGCACATGTCCCTCCGTGTGTGTGTTTCCTCCTTGTGTGGGCTCCCCCTTGATAGTGACTCTCCTCTAACGTGCGTGCATCCCTCCGTGCGAGCGTTCCTCGTTGTGCGCACTCCCCCTTGCGCTCATCTCTCCTCTAATGTGTGTACGTCCCTCTGTGCGTGCACTCCTTGTGCGTATCTCTCCTATAACGTGCACACGTTCATCCCGGCGCACGTCCCATCGTGCGCATATTCATCCTGACGAACTTATCATCGTGCGCGTATTCCACCTTGTGTGCGTCCCTTAGTGTGCACATTGCTCCAAGTGCGCCATTGTGCGCTCCGTTCTCAAGATTGCTCCAAGTGCGTCGTTGTGTGCTCCACCCTCAAGAACACTCCATGCGCGCCTCCACGCGCATCGCTCCAAGGATTGCTATAAGTGCTCAATGCTCTCAACTCTGGAACAAGCATACCAGCAACTGACGAGACCAACACTCCAGACTCCTCCAAACAAAATAGGAGACAATCCGTAGAGGATAAGGCGCGTTGAAAGCGCCGCTCAAGCTTCATAGCAGCCAGTATCAGGATAAGCAAAGTAAGCTGCTCCCGCCTTTAAGCAATAGTCAAAGGCTACAATGCATCTAGAGCGAGAAGTTTCTTACTGCAGCAAGTGAAAGACTTAGCACCATGTGTGGTGGCATGTCACCCTCCGAGCCCAATACTCTTTCTCTATCTCCTAATTGTAATGAGAAGCGGTCTGTCTCCTTCGCATTCTTTAAAAAAACTCTGTATCACTACTCAAGGCTAGTGGAAGTTTGGTCGGCAACGATCTAGCCACGTGATTTTTCACCCATCTTCGTGGTTTTCCACTTTAAAATTTTTTGCATTGTCATTACTTTCTGTGACTGTTTGTGAGCTTGACCGCTTAACGTGCTAAGGCGGACTAGTTTAATCTGGTCTACTAGGAGCATTGAGTTGGTCACAACAAGAGCGGTTAGAGAAATGATGGTAGAAAAAATTGTAGGGAGCAGAGAAGGAGGATGTGGATCTATGAGAGGAAAAACATAAAAATATGGAGAACTCCTCTTAACTATTTGGAAGAAGAAGGGTTCGCAGATTTTCAAAATGCGCCGAAAAGACCTTTTTTGGCGCAAGCACTTTCCTACCACCGGAAAATCAAAAGCCTTTAAACAACGATGAGAGTGAAAATAGAACTTTTTCTGCCGCCACAAGAAACATACACATAATTTGTTTGAAATCACTTTCTATAATTAGAATCGAGTACTAAGCATAATCTACAAAAGCCCAACAGATTATCTGAACTAGCACCACACTAAAATCATGTAGGAAACATGGCGCCAACAATTGAACCCTAACCATGAGGTCAACATTATGAGAACCAAAGCTACAGAATTTATAAAAAACTCTTTTTATTTTTTTAAATAAGTTGTGACATGCGCACCCGCGACACAAACAATCATATGTTTCTATCTTTCAAAGATAGAGCAACAAAATCATTTGATAACGGCTCCGAATTTGATTCAATTACATGACTCGTGATAAAAGAATGACTTAACAAACTTATCAAGCATAACCACTCAAAGAATCAACAACAGGTATGCACAAATGTTATCCGTTCCTCCAGCCTCTTCCATAGAACAATATCCTCTAGTCAAAACTTCCGCAATTTTTCTCCTAAAATCGAGCAAATTAACTCGTTGAAACCCCAACTTACAATAATCAGCTCGAGAATGGCTCGCCCGGCATTTGATCTCACTCTATTGGCCAAGAAAGTTCAAGAAAGGCGATATGGTAGACACTTGTCATCCCACAGAGAGAGCAGATGTGAAGTTATTTCCTTTGACTTCGTTTGGCGGGGCTTATTTGTTCTAGTGAGTATGGTCAAAAAGGCATTATCATAAAACGTATGTTTGGCCAAACAGCCACAAAGGGTATTACTGCTATCAAGAAAATAAACTAGTTTTGAGCATAAAATGCATGAATTTTTTCAGGGAGGTCGGGCGTTCACAAACGACGGTTCATGACCACCGTGTTCACGACCGCCATCGCCGCGTCAAACTAAGCCTATGTTTGCTAAATTATAGGTTGCACATATCTTACTTTTGAAAACACCTTGATGGCATAGCGGGTGATTATTACTATTTTTTTAAATTATATTTCATTCAGTTCAAAATTGTGAACAAAATTGTATGAGCACATTTTCTATAAATTTATTAAATGTTGCAGGAGATGCTACCGTTTGAGTGAAAGAGTTACAGGTGCTGAAAGTTTATGCTAAGGAGTCGCCTATGGGATTGAATGAGATGCGGATGCGGTACAGAGCAGAATGGGGGAATGAAATGTGCCTTTTGAAAATGGGGTGCGATTAAAACCGTTGAAATGAATTAAAAATAGGCTTTTGTTTCGCTGCTTTGACGATTGTTTTCCCTTTTGAGGTTTAAATTGATAGTCAAAATTTTGAGTTTGTCATGCTGTTTTCCACTGAATGGGGGGAGGAATTTTTTGCTACGGGAAACACAGCATGGGATGCTGCGGAAATAAATAGACCCATCCATGGGGCCCACTCCTTTTACTTTCCAAAATTTCTATTTTTCCCTAACCTTCCGCCGCTCCTGCTCCCGACTCTCCCTCGACCTTTCGCCGCCCCTGCTCCCGTCCGCAAAAGCGGAAGCCGTCGCCTAGTCATTAACTCGAGCTCCCGCAGATCGCTCGAGTTTTGCTCTGGAACAGTCTTCCCGCCAGAACCCTGAGTATCGGAAGCTTTGGAGTACCGCCAAGTTCCGCAAGTTTTCCCAGCATTGAAGCCCTAACCTGAAGAAGAAGATCCAGGAAAAGTAGTGTAATATGTATAAAATTTTACATTTTGCTCCCGACTCTCCCTCGACCTTTCCCCTGAGAATTAGTGTACAATTTGTATGTCATTTTTGTTGATTGCAGTCGCATTTTTAGGGTAAATATGTTTGCAGTTGTATTTATCCGTTTTGCAAGTGCTTGTTACGGGTAATGCAGTTGCAAACTATGCTGATATTACAAAAATGCAGTTACAATCATCAAAGAAATGCAGTTGCAAACTGTGCTGATATTACAAAAATGTAGTTACAATCATCAAAGAAATGCAGTTGCAAACTGTGCTAATATTACAAAAATGCAGTTACAATTATTAAAGAAATGCAGTTGCAAACTGTGCTGATATTACAAAAATGTGGTTACAATCATCAAAGAAATGCAGTTGCAAACTGTGCTGATATTACAAAAATGCAGTTACAATCATCAAAGAAATGCAGTTGCATTAACTTACAGTTACCTCTTCTGCAACAACACTACCGAAACCCTGAGTAGTTGTTGCTCCCACTTCAGACATTTTTTCCTACAACTTTCCTGAAAAATACAGAGACCGACGTTGCCGGAGAAGGAGAAGGAGCGGCGAGTTACACGAGGGAGCAAGAACGTTGCCAGAGAAGGAGAAGGAGCGGCGAGTTACACGAGGACAAGGGGCGGAGAGTGGCGAGAGAGCTGAGACACCTTTATTCTGCCGAAAATCACTGCTCCGGGTAGGCGGTTTTTGCTCCCGTAGCTGCTGAGAAGCGGGGAAGGGGAAGGTGGAGGGAAAAAGAGAAATTTTTGAAAGTAAAAGAAGTGGGCCCCATGGATGGGGCTATTTATTTCCGCATCATCCCATGCTGCGTAAATCTCCTCGGGGGGGGGGGGGAGTGTCACTTCCTTTTAAATAGACATTTTTGGGGGGTCTTTGAAATGAAACATTGTTGGGGAAAAAACAAAAAAAACAAAAAACAAAAAAACCAAACGAAAATAGGGCACCGCCCCAAAAAAAAACCAAAAAAACAAAACAAATCAAAATTGGACGGACCCCTCACAATGGCAAGATATATATAACAGTGCGTGAACATATTAATTATTTCTTGTATGTTTATAATTGGGAATTTATATACGCAATCCTTAAACGGCTATTCACAGCCCAGTTATATTAGCAGCCCCAAAAGCGATATGTGCAGCCCAGCGGTTATTTGCAGCCCAAATTTTTTTTCCTAAGCAAACAAATAAAAGTCTATTGTTTATCAAAATAAAAGATAACAACACAAACTGAAATATGTTAATATAAAAAAAGCAAAATAAAATGAAAGATAACCGTCCATTGTTTTTTACAATAATTAACAGTTCACAATAACCCAACCCTTTCTACTTTGACTTTCCCTTACGAATCCGGATCGATCACAACCTAGCATAACTCTAGGTTTTGCCATTGAGTCAATTTTGTCGGCCTTCGTGATAATCACAACAAACCCCAATTCTTTCTCAACATTTCTTGCCCATTCAACCATTTTCTCCTTACTATGGAAAGATCTAATTATAATGAAATGTGCTCCGACATCAACTGAATTTTCTTCCGGACAATCTCAATACGCCAATATTTTCATACTTTCATCAGAACTCATTTTAATTTATATTAGAAAATACTTTTATATCACCATTACGCAATGAACAAAAACTAATAAATGCAAGTGAAAAAATTTCCATAAAAACAAGAGCTAATACATTCAAAAAGCTATAATAATATTTTGCAAATGTTGACAAAGCTTAAACAAAATCAATAGAGAACCCTAAATATGGAGAAACACAAACAAATTTTTTTTAGAACCCTACATATGGACAAACACAAATTTTTTTTAAAACTAAAAAAATTTCTCTCTAAATCGGTTGAGAACAACTAAAATATTGATTAATAGGAAGAGATTTGAAAACAATAGAGAAATCATACCAGATTTTACGGATTTGGGCGAAAAATCCGGCGGAACTCGGAAGGGGCTGCGGCGGAGGAACTCGAGAATGGCGCCGGCGGCGGTCCGACGAGGGTGGCGGCGGTCCGACGACGGTGGCGGCGGTACGACGAGAGTGGCGGCACGATCGTGATAGAGAAGGCGCGGCTGGGCGACGGAATGGCTGAAGGAGCGGGAGGAATTTAGGGGCTGCGCTTAGGGTTAGAAAAAAGAAGCGGATTGTTTTTTTTAAGTTCAGTTGGGCTGCGAATAGCCATTTAAGGACTGCATTTATAAATTCCCTTATAATTTCAAGCGTATTAAAGAACCTCTTATTATTTATACAACATATAATATATTTATCTCACGATGTGAGACTGATCAAAAACAACAACAACAACAACAACAACAACAAAAACCCAAAAAAACAGCCGCAAAAGCTAGCATACAGCGACATGTGGAACCGAATACGGGCCCACCTAAAGATCAGAAGTTATATAATCGTGCTGTCCTATTATTTGTTTCTTGTATGCTCATAATTTCAACACGCTTAACATCACTTTTTATTTACACCATAGCATCAATTTTCCCACGATTTGGAACTAATCAGATTCCTCGTTCTCCCACACCTGTTACGGTTAAGCACTTGATGCCACCGACAGCGTGACCGGAGCCAATGGAAGGGTTTGTTAGATGTTACATCCCAATTCGGCTTCTAGACACCTCCGTATTATTTGACCCACTAGGATTCCGCGGGCTTGTTCAGAACACAGATAATAGGTTAATTACCTATTGGGTGTGGTTGACCTAATAAGTCACTCAACCCACCCATCGTGTTTTTTGAGCACTTTTCGACTTAAACGTATACTAGACTTGTATATGTGTGTGAGTGATTCATTAGGTCCTAGTTAGCCCAATTAAGATCGGAAAAGTGCACTAATACTCTAAACAAGTCAAATTATCTACTAAGAAACACACTTGTCTCACTGATCAACTTAAACTTGTGTAAACTCGAGATTGTTATAATTTGGCTAAAGGTACATCAAGCCACCCGACTCGATCAACATATCAACGTGAGGTGCCCTTCAGCCAGCAACGTTTTAAGGTAGCTGCATTAGGCCACATGACTAAAGGGATGACCACAAAGTTATTTAAAATATTTAGATAAATTATTTTTTAAATAATTATTAAATTAAACGATTAAGGAGAAATAGTAAAAAAAGCAAAACATATCCGAAAAATCTCAAATTTTTACCAAAAGACCATAAAAATAGTATGATTGGTTTTATAAATTAAAATATATTACTTAATCTAAATTTATTTTAATCATGCTAGACACACTAATACAATTAAAAAACATACAAAAATACGTCCAAAAATTATGAGATAATTTTTGAAGCTTTTTGAGGGTACCAGAATCCTATGTTTAAAATTTGAATTCAAATTTATTTGTATTTAATTAGATATTATGTTTTTGGTGCCTAAATTGGTAATAAACCCTCCCTAAATTAATTCTCTTCATCACCTTGTTAAGGGCTAGCTGGGGGAATTAAATTTCTTACCTTTAGAAGTCTAGGAAAGGATTATGGAGGCAGAAATAAGGGGGAAGTGTTTCTCCCCAAGGAAGGGGGAGTTATTGCCTTCGTAAAATCCTAAATCAACCCCTACCCTTATATAAATCCCAAGTGATGTTGGATTTCATTTCCCTACCACCTTACACTCCTAACCAGCAAGAACTGGAGCCCGAACCACCACCCGACGAGACCTCTTCCCCAACTCCGGTAATCTCCACCACTTATGTCCACCCGTCGATCCCCTCGCCTAAACAGCACGCTTGTAAGTTCCAACAACTCCTCTCTTCCCTAGATCTATTTCTCATCGATCTTCGCCATATCCGATCACCGGAGACGGCGATCCCGGCCTCCGATAGCTTCAGACCACCCACACCAACCTCCGCCATCATCGTGGTTTTTGACCTTGCATGGGGCATGTGAAGGGGAGAGAGGGACTCCACAACCCTCTCTCATGGCCCTTGAGGCAGAGAAAACCGTTGGAATCTGCTATGAAGGCCTCGACCATCCAAACACATACAAAAAAAAATGCAATTTTATTTTTTCGGCAATCGCCGGCGGTGGCCGACCGCCCGCAGTCTCCTTACCATAGCCCCCTCCTCGAGCGCTCCCACTGGGAGTGGTGGACAGAGCTAATTCCCCACCGGTGGCGGTGGGAAGGTTCCGCAAGGGCCCAGGTCGGGGTGGCCAATATCCGTGCGCAGAGTACTTATTTCCTAGGGCTGAAAGTTGGCAAAATTTTTTTGGGAAATTTTTATCATTCTTAAAATGAATTTTTACTTAACTTAGAGCAAGATTTGAAAACTTTTTATGAGATACAATATTTTATATTATTTGATGTTCTACAACTTTTATGTTAAAAGTTTTCTGATCTGAAACCTCTATCCAATTTAATTTTGTACCCGAAATGTATATTTAATCGTTTTGGAAGCCCAGAATACTGATTAGTCTTGAAATAAATATTTTTGGCAAACTTCTGAGTCCTTTTTAGAGGCCTTAGTGGGCAAATTGGAAAAAGCATGTTAGAGACGTTTTTGTAGACCAATATTTTCCCCACAACTAATGTTTTGCGGATTTTGGGACTGTCATCAAAGTGGATAAGATTCATGACAGGCGTGAAAAACTTGATATAAATTATCATTATATATGCTTGTTGAAGTATGGCAGACATCTTATCGGGAGATTAGTTGTTTGGGCGGTCTGGCGATTTGTCCAGGCGGTCTGGTTATTATCATTGCAGATGCGGTCTGAGTGCTTCTAGCATCTGCGATTTGGTGGCTTGCCGCAGCAACGGCCTGGTGGCTTGCCGCAGCAACAACCTAGTGGCTTGCCGCAGTAGTGGCCTGGTGGCTTGCCGCAACAGCGACATGGTAGGCTTGCCGCAACAATGGATTGGTGGATAGAAGCAGTGGTGGACAGATGGTCATTTGTAGTCCTTTGTGCAGTGTTGCGGTTTGACCTTTTCAAACCGCCTAACCGGGCGAATACATATTTAGTCACACATCTCTTAGTGTATTCTCTCATCCCCCATTTTCTATAAATATGGGGACATACTTATGTATTGTTTATTTTTTTTAAGCAATAAAATTTGCGGTTTATTTACCTCTTGGTATTTTTTCGCTCATTTCTCACATGACATCAAAGCGAATCGATCCTTTGCTCCAATCAAATTGCTTCCCGCGTGGTCTCTTCTAGTTTGCTTCTCTTGCCGAGTTCTTTTGTCTGCTTCCCGCCATTCCCTCCCTTGCTTGTCACACTCTGCGATTTATTCTTTGCCCGCATTCTATTCGCGCGACTTTCTTTTCTTGTCACGGTTTGCTGCTACCTCTCTTCTCGGTTGCGAGTCCCGCATTTTGGTCGCGGCATCTTGTCGCTTGTACAACCTCGGACTCACAGGAACAGTTCAGGCACATGGAAAAGGGGAGAGAAGGCGAGATGCGCTCTTTGATAGAGGCTACTGGAATTAAGCGAGGGGGGCCCAAAGCGAGAGCCTACTCGCTGGGCGAGTGGGTCCCAGGGAAAGGGCCACTGGCCGTGTAAGGGTCAGCTTGCTAGGCGAGAGGGGCCCAACGGCCCAGGCAAGAGCCATTCTAAGTGAGACGGACTCAGAGGGGAGACCATTCGCGAGGTGAGGGCCAACTCGCTAGGCGAGCCGAGCCCATGGAAGGGAGCTCTCGCCCGCGAGACGGTGCTCTCATCGAGCGCCGGTCCGGCAAGGGGCCAGGCACCGGTTCAGTTGTTGGTCAAGGACCGGTATAGTTGGAAGGTGGTTTACCTTTTTAGCCCCAGGTGATTATACGCTTTTGCCCTTGGTGGTTTGCATATAATCCTTCAGAACAGTGGAGTTTGGCTGTTGGCAGACCCGACCAAGGGTATTTTGGTAATTTCAGGTCAGTTAAGTTTTGTTATTGGCAGTTCAAACTCAGAGGCCTATAAATAGACCCATAGGGGTTCTTTAGAAGGCAGGCTTTTTCATAATTTCAAGAGAGTTTCCTGTGCTTTCTGAGGAGCTCCAAGCCCAGCTTTTGGATTTGGAGGGGAAGCTCTCAAAGATCTTCCGGGTAAGAGGTGGGACCTTCCTGCTGAGGCTTTGGGTCAGTTTTTAGTCCTTTAGAACCAGTTAGAAACGGAGCTTGGGAGATGTAGGTAATGGCTGCGCCCCTATTTTCGAACTTTCGTTGAGGTCAAGTTTTCGCTTCAACAGTTCTGGTGCGGTGAGCGTGGAAGGTAGCCAATACATGAAAGCCTTGAGTTTAGTCCCATGGCTGGAGGTGAAGGTGAAGGATCTGGTTCCGGAGGTTCCCCCTCCCGGGAGAAGAGGCGACAAGGAAGATGTTGGATGACTTAAGGCTAGAGGTCCTACAGACCATCAGCCTGGCCTTCTCGGCAAGGAGCGAGTGGGAAACCCCCCCAGGTTCCGGTAGAGGCGGTCCCGCTCTTGGGCGAGAACGCTCTCGGGCAGCGCCCCGGGAAGAAGGTCTCGACGGAGGTTGGCGAGAGGGAGGCGGCTGTGCGAGAGCTCTTCCCTATGCAAGGTCTCGCGGATCGGGCCAGCCAGCCGAGGCCGCAAGACGTGCCTTCTCGGCAAGCAGGTAGCGAGAGCCCATTCAGCGAGCTCATCATTTCGGCTCCGGTGCCGGAGGGGTTCTGGGAGCCCGACATGTCCTACTACTCAGGGAAGGATGACCCTGTGCAGCACGTGTAGTGGTTCAAGAATGTTTTTTCGATAATGCAAATGACGGATGCCTTCACGTGTTGGATTTTTGCCATCACATTGAAGGAAAAGGCCCGGGACTTGTTTCACTAGTTGCCGGCAAGTTCGATCTACAGCTTTGAGGATCTGCGTCGAGGGTTCCTGCTGAGGTTCTTGACATTGAAGAAGCGAAAGGAGGCAGAATGCCTGTTTGCGGTGAGGCAGAAGCAAGATGAGACGCTGGGTCATTATGTTGATCGGTTTTAGGAGGAGATCCTCCTGGTCCAGGAGGTCCCATGGTATACACTAATGCTCGCTTTTACCCTGGGGCTGAGGCCGAGATTCTTTAGCATGGAGCTGAAGAGAGTGCCCCCCTCTCTTTTGAGGAGCTCATGGAGAGGGAAGGAAAGGTGATAGACTTCGAAAGGACCAATCCGGCTTTTTTCAGGAAGCTGGCCAGGTTGGAGGAGGATGATGTAAAGGAGCCGAGAGTAGGAAGGCAGAGGGAGCAGAGGGAGCAGAGAGAAGAGAGAAGAAGGGAGGAGCCACGAGGGCAGGGGCAGCAGGGACAACATCAAGGATAGGGGCCCCGGGAGCTGAACAATCGGTTGGGTTGGAGGCCTCAGGAGGGTCGCCCCTAGGGACAAGGAGGAGGATTTCAGGGAAGAGACAACCTCCACGAGCCGAGGAGGTTTGATCAGCCGGCGTGGAGGCAGGGGCCGAGTGGTCACTTCCCGCCGCAGCAAGAGGCAATGGAGGTCGACCGAGGTAGAGGAGGAAGGAGAGGAGTTCGAGGAGGAGACGAAAGATGAGGAGGTGGAGAAGGAAGAGGGGGTAGGGTGACGTTGATTTTTTTGTGATTTCCACCAGAAGGAGGGTCTCGCGACGACCACTTACCGAGAGTTCTTGGAGATTAGAAAAGCTAGGGGGCTGGGGAGGCAGGATCCGCCGATAAGGATCGCAGAGTTGCAACAGGGAGAGGGGGAAGACAGGTGAGAGGACCGGGCAGATGCGGGAACCAAGGGAGGGATCGGGGTGATCCATAGAGGAGTTGGGATTGAGGCAACTCGCTAGGGGAGCCTTCAGACCAAGTTCGGAAGGGGGTTCGCCTCAACCTCCCGGGCTCCCCCTCTAGAGGAAAAAAAACTTTTTCGTCAGCAAATATGCCAGACTACGAGGATCCGTTTTGTGACACCTTGGTGATCTAGACAGTGGTAAAGAACTTCACAGTCTCCAGGATCCTAGTTGACAATGGGAGCTCCGTGAATGTAATCTTCAAGAAGGCCTTCAACGAGATGAAGGTCGAGGCCAAGAGGGTCTTAGCTTCGGACAGATCGCTGTTTGGGTTTTCAGGAGAGAGGATGTAAGACCCCCCCCCAAGAACACAACACGTGGCAAGAAGGGAGTCTTATGACCAGAACAGCCGCCTTGCGGTAGCGTTAGCACTCGGGCTAACCTGTACTACAAGACTCCTATTCTGTCGGCCTTAACAATATCAATCAATGCCAACCCAACCATGATATAGAATTAGAAGTCAATCAACACATAAGCATATTTGTCCATAAAAATACAACAGATAAAGAAGCTACAATAAGCTTCTACAATATCAGAGTACGAGTAGTCTGCCCTAAAGGGATAAATAAAATCTCTCTCACACTCACATCAGTAACCGACAGTAACAACAACACTGTCCCTTCAGGCCCCATCATCCTGGCCTGGCTGTCCTGCTGCATTACCTGTTGTTGCTCCACCTGCGGGGTTTCCTCCTAAAAAGGAAGATGTAGCAACCATTAGTCATAAAGACTAAGTGGTTTCACATACGCTCCCCCAGCGACTCCTCGGCACCGGGTGGAGAAAGGATCAGGGAAAAATATATTTAATGAAGCAGTAGTACAAACAGGTGGAGTAATATATATAACATGAGTAGCACTAAAGAAAAGTATAACGATATCATCAACATTCTAAGCTAGCAATTCTACATCTACAACAGAGTATGAGAGTGCAAGCTACAAATGAAAGTAACTCAACTTATATGAATGCCCATACAGACATATAAGTTGAGGATCGGCTCAACAGAAAGGTAACTCATCGTATAAGAGTGCCAATACAAACCTATACGATGAGGATCTTGTTTATGCAATGTAATGTGATGCAATGTATTGGGTATTGTATCCACAATGTACCTGATTTGAAGAAGCCCCTGAACAAGCTAAGTTGAATAGATAATGTATTTGATGATTTTCTTCAAGATGTGCTTGCAGTTATTCCACACTAAGTACACACCAATGTCAGGGTACAGTGAGTCAATATACACGGGTCTGCGCAACGTAATCCCTCGTTGAGCAGATCAGTGTATTGGCTTACGTGTACTCTCTCTATTGGAGTGTACTTATTTTCAAGTACAGGGCTGAGACAGATCAAGAGCAGACAAGGAGCAAGGATGGTTCAAAGCAACTCACAGGAAGAAAGATGAAAAATCGTCTAAGTCAGATTCGACGAGAATCACTAAGTGATTCTCGCCGATTCGAGATTCTCGCCGAATCGTCGAGAATCACTCGCCGATTCCCGCCGACTGCATCCGGCTGACTCAACACTTGCAAAATTCACACTAAGTCAGAATCATCGAGAGTCATTAAGTGATTCTCGACGAATCGTCGAGAATGACTCTGAATTCTTGCCGATTCGTCAAGAATGGATTGTGACTCTCGTCGATTCACTCCGGATGGCAAGCTCCTCAGCTAAAATTCTTCTAAGGAGAATTCAACGGGAATCATAAGTGATTCTCGCCGATTCGTCGAGAATCACCAATGATTCCCTCCGAATTTGCCTTAGGCGAATTCCGTTGGCTCGCTGGACCGGACCAAGTGTTCAGGCGCTGTTTGAACCGAAATTTGGGTTTCGTCTGGTAGGGCCCACAACGGTCATAAAGGATGATCTACAGTATAAATACTCGTTTATTTTGAACATTACAGACAATCCCGAACACACGAAAAAGAAAGATCCGCTGATTTGACCTAGCAGATCGCGGATTTCCTTCCGCCGCCGTCGCCGCTCGAAAGGTTGTCGCCGCCGCTGATTGGATTCTTCTTGATCTCTCGGCGATTGAAACTTAGCCAAGCAATGCATCTCACGTTTCTTTCTTGAAATCCCTTGTCTCTTGGTTTGTTGAATGTGAATACTTTCCCCTTCCGAATCGATTGAGACGATCGATCCAAGTAAGATTGTTGGTAGACCTTGCTAGCTTTGTTACGAAGTTTGGATCTACAAAGCATCGCCGCCGCAATCCTTTGCCGCCGCCGATCTCGGGAAGATCTTCTCCAAGAGAGTGCTTAGGTCGTGGACTCTTCATCTTCTTCAAGAACGCTTCATCGAACGAAGAGGGACACCGAGCACTCCATACGTAGTTTGTATTTTGTACATTCTATTTTTACTTTTGCTGTAAAGGAACTTTGGTTCCTCATTGTAAGGGTTGGGTGCAACCCGTGGTGGAGGAGTAGTGACTCCTTCAGGTGGAAGGGTTTCTTCCATAGTGAAAGGATTGGATTTCAATCATGTTGGTGAAGTGACCGAGTAGTCCCTTGTTGGGAGATAAGTCGAAGGGGGAGAGGTGACGTACCCAAATTGGGGAACCACTATAACTGCCTGTGTGTTTCTGTGTTTTGCTTGTTTTGTTTTATTGTGCAGGTAAATTTTTAATTCCGCAAAACGACTGCAAATCACCTATCCCCCCATAGGTGAAGGTAGTTGACACTAGAGTGCTTTTCAAGTGGTATCAGAGCGAGGTTACTCATCAAAAAGGTTAACACCTTGAGTAAGTTCCACTAGTGTCAAGAAGAAGGCATATATCTACTATGGACGGACTCAAGTACTCAGGCAAGATCCCAGTGTACACCAGGCTAAACTTTCCTATCTGGAAGGAAAGGATTAAATTTTACATGGAAGCAGTCGACCCCCAAATCTTCATGATCGTGGAGGAGGGACCTTATATTCCCACTAAGGCCTCCACCATTGATCCTACCAAAATGGTGCCTAAGAAGTTTTCTGAAATTGACAAGGACAAGATGGTGCTGGTCGGACTTGACAAGAAGGCACAGAACATTCTAGTCAGCGCAGTCGATGACTCCATAATGCAGAACTTCTGCAACTGCAGGACAGCCAAGGATATCTTGCACTGCCTGATTATTCTGATGGAGGGCACAAATGAAGTGAGGGATGATCAGAGATCCCTCCTGAACCAGAAATATGAGGCCTTCAGGCAAGGGCCCAAGGAAGAGATCGGAGTTACCTTCGAGAATTTCCTCAAGATCGTCAATGCCCTAAAGGGATATCGAAGAGTGTTCACTGATGGTGAACTGAATGATAAATTCCTTAGGTACCTTACTAAGGAATGAGATACGAAGATCTGCGCCATCCGAGAGTTTTGCAAATTAGCAGAAACTGATCCTCAGATACTATTTGGGAAGCTTATGTCCTATGAGCTTCAGTTGAACACGAGGAAAGCAGAAGAAGCCGAGAAAGCCGCAGCAAAAGAAAAGACTGTGGCCCTGAAAGCCATTCACTCTAGGAAAGGCAAGGGGGCTGGCCTGTCCCGTTCGTGGAAAAAGGATGAGGAGGAAGACTCCGAGCCATGCTCCTCCAACTCAGAGCTGTCTGAAGAAGACTTCTCCCTCATCACTCGAGAATTCAAGAAGTTCCTCAAGATGAGGTATCAAAGAAAGAGAGACGGCTCCTCCAGAAATCAGAAGAAGAATTATTCTTCTGACAGGTATGAATCAAAACCGAACAAACATCGTCATGCTGACATCATTTGTTTTTGGTGCAATAAGCCAGAACACGTCGTGGCTGACTGCCATCAAGGCAAGAGAGAGAAGGGGAAGGGAGAGGAGCACAGAGCCTCTAGAGATAAAAAGAAGGAGAGAAGCTACATCGCTAAGAAGCCAAAGACACTGAGTGAATCTGACACTTCATACACCAGTGATGATGAGGAAGCATACTTCGGGCTAATGGGTCGCTCTGACTCAGAAGGAGAATGCCCCCCATTTACTGGGAAGGTAAAAGATCGCACCCCCCTCTCTGACTCTGACTCTGAGTCTCATGATGATGATCTCGAGGACAGCCCTTCTGCCCGAGAAGCCGAGCTCCTCAAAAAGTATGAGCTTCTGCTCAACACCTTCGAGGAATGCCGTAAGCGATTGAGGGCTCAGAAAAAGGAAGTCAAATTCCTTAAGGTCGAGGGTGTCTCCCTAAGGGAAGAGATCACTAGCTTGATTTCTCTCCGACAGGAGCACCTGGACCTGGTCTCTAAGCACTCTCAGTCTCTAAGTCTCCTTGACCTTAAACAGGAAGAAATCAATAAGTTGGAAGAACAACTTGCGGCAGAAAGGAAGATTGTCAAAAGCTTCTCTATGCCAAAGACTATTCTTCCATTGGTTGATACCTTCTTTGCTCAGGCAAAGGGGGCTGGCTTGGGGCATGTGGGTGTGCCTGGTAAATCATCAAGGAGAAACAAAAAGCAGAGGAAAAATAAGGCTGCTAAGAAGGCCTCTGCTGCAGAAAAGGGAAAGGCCCCACTCAACCCTGTTGCATTCAGAAAGCCTGGCTTTCCCTGTAATGAGCAGGACTTTGATTCAACCTATGGACACTTCTTCCGGCCCTCGGTTGAAAAGCCGAAGAGCTGGTATGATGGTTGGGCCTTCCCCCGCAACTACGGTGAGAGTGTCTTTAAGGCACCTTATGAGGAAATCCAAGTGGAGGATTATGACCACTTCTCTTGCGGCTATAATAGGAAGCAGGCACCAAAAGCCAAGCCTGTTATACTGAAGGAACAGGAGGTGAAGAAATCATGTGACTGCTATCATCATGATGGTTCCACCTCCAGATCCAAGGCCCCGGCTGGTCCCACCGTTCCAAGGGTGAAGCAGGAGCCTAGGAAAAGGTACAACAGATTTGACTGTTGGTACTGTGGCAAAGTTGGTCACTTTGCCGTGAATTGCTGGTTTAATCCGAGATATAACGAGACTAATCTTGTTAGCAATGCGAGACCGACCACTCGTAGGGTTAACCATCCGAGGGGGAGTGTGCTAACAAGGAATCTAGGACCCAAGTTCGATTGGGTTCCTAAGGGAAATTAATTCTGTTTTGCAGGAATGTCCAAAGGCCACCAAAACTCCAATATGGTACTTTGACAGTGGATGTTCCCGGCATATGACTGGGACTAGAAGCCTGCTGCGTGATTACTCTCCAGTCGAAAATGGACCCAAAGTCATCTTTGGGGGATCAGATCGAGGTGTCACCAGAGGTTATGGTATGATTTCCAACGGAATAATCTCTATCACCGACGTGGCTTATGTTGAAGGTTTAAATCATAACCTGATCAGTGTAAGTCAATTATGTGATAAAGGATATGACGTTAAGTTCTGCAAGGATAAATGCTTGATAATATCGTGTGCCTCTTCGGAGACGGTATTAACCGACATTAGGAGCAGAAATATCTTTTGTTTAGATTTTCTTAGTTTAGATTCTTCTACCCCCGTGTGCCTTGTAGCAAAAGGTAATGCATCTCTTTGTGAACAATGGCATAAGAGATTGACACATATTCATTTCAAGACGATTAATATGTTATTTTCAAAAAATTTAGTAAGGGATGCTCCCATTATTAAGTGCATCAAAGATAGCCCCTTTCCTGCGTGCCATAAGGGCAAACAGACTCGGGCTACCTTTAAGGGCATTGCCGACAAAGACTCTTCCAGATGTCTTTATCTTCTGCATATGGACTTGTTTGGTCCAGTGCAAGTTCATAGTTTGGGAGGCAAGTCCTATACGCTAGTGATTGTTGATGATCACTCTCGGTTTACATGGGTGTTCTTCTTAAAACGAAAGTCAGATACGTTTGACATCTTCACGAGTTTTGTCAAGCAAATTCAGAACGAACTTAACTGCTCAGTGGTCAAAATTAGAAGTGACCATGGAACAGAATTTGAGTCTGGGGCTATGACAGAATTTGTGAAGAACATGGTATCTTTCATGAGTTTTCCTCCCCGCGCACTCCTCAGCAAAATGGAGTTGCGGAGAGGAGAAATAGAACTCTCATTGAAGCTTGCACGACAATGTTGAATGACGCTTCTCTCCGAGAATACTTCTGGGCAGAGGCTGTCAATACGGCTTGTCATGTACAAAACCGGGCCTTGATCAACAAGAGTCATCGTAAGACGCCTTATGAGCTACTGAAAGGCAGGAAACCAACCATGTACTATTTAAGGATCTTTGGCTACAGATGCTATGTACTCAATAACAGGAAGTACCCGCGTACTAAATTTGGTGAAAAATGCTTCGAAGGTATATTCATGGGATATAGTAGGCATAGTCGGGCATATAGGGTTTTCAATAAGAAAACCCTAGTGTGGAAGAGTCCATTAATGTTGTTTTTGATGAAGGAAGCTTGCTTCATAACACTTCTTCCAGTGGCATTCTTGAAGATGCAGGTGCACGGCTTGAATAACTAAGTCTTGATGAGACTACTAAAGGTGCAACTCCCAAGTACGTCAAGGTTTCCACCTCAACGTCAGCTGGAGAAGTTGACGAGCAGGATGGAGAAAATTTTCCGGAAGAAGGAGAAGCCCGAGAAGACGTCAGAGCTCTAGATGCAAGACTCCTAGAGCTCTGACACGTGAGGGATCATCCTAGAGATCAGATCATCGGAGATCCTCGTGACGGTGTCAGAACTCGAAGAGGTACAATTAACGAGATTTTGCACCTAGTTTCCTGTCACAGGTTGAGCCAAAGAAGTTCGACGAGGCTAACAAAGATGCGGCATGGATATTGGCCATGCAAGATGAACTGCATCAATTTGAAAGATGCAACGTCTGGACGCTTATTCCCAGACCAAAGAACCAGAATGTGATCGACACCAAGTGGATCTTCAGAAACAAACTGGATGAACATGGTGTCATCATAAAGAACAAGATAAGGCTGGTGGCTCAAGGTTACAGACAGGAGGAGGGGATTGACTTCGACCAGACCTTTGCACCAGTGGCAAGGCTCGAGGCAATCAGATTGTTCCTGGCGTATACTTCGCACAAAGGATTCACTGTCTATCAGATGGACGTGAAATCTGCTTTCCTCAATGGAAATCTGAAAGAGGACGTATATGTCGCACAACCCCCAGGTTTTGTTAATCCTACATTTCCCAATCATGTTTACTTTCTTAATAAAGCATTATATGGCTTAAAACAAGCTCCTCGAGCTTGGTATGAGACTCTGTCTAGTTTTCTTCTTGAGAACAAGTTCTCTAGAGGAAAAATAGATAAGACATTGTTTCTTAGGAAAGTCAAAGGCAAGATTTTGCTGGTGCAAATCTATGTCGATGACATAATATTCGGGTCAACGGATAACAACCTTTGCAAGAAGTTTTCCAAACTTATGCAAGAGAAGTTTGAAATGAGTAGTATGGGAGAGCTGAAGTATTTCTTAGGACTTCAAGTGAAACAGTCTGAGGATGGGATTTTCATCTCTCAGACGAAGTTCACAAATGAACTCCTCAAGAAATTTGGAATGGAGAGTGCAACCTCAATGAGGACTCCAATGGGATCCACTGTGTCTCTGGACAAGGATGAGAAAGGGAAACCTTTTGATGAAATCAAGTACAGAAGCATAATTGGATCCCTGCTCTATCTTACTGCTAGTAGACCGGATATTATGTTTTCCACATGCGTTTGTGCCAGATATCAGGTGAACACTAAGGAATCTCATTATATCGCTGCAAATCGGATTCTTAGATACCTTAAAGGTACACCAAATCTTGGCTTGTGGTACCCAAGAAACAATGATGTCGAGCTGATAGGCTTTTCAGATGTTGACTTTGAAGGAAGCAGGGATGATAGGAAAAGCACTTCCGGGACGTGTCAATTCCTCGGAAGAAGGCTTATTTCATGGAATAGTAAGAAGCAGAATTGTGTCGCAACCTCCACAGATGAATCTGAGTACATCTCAGCAGGCAGCTGTTGCGCATAACTTCTATGGATCAGAAATCAGCTCAAAGATTATGACTTGCAGTTCAGCGAAGTTCCGATGTATTGCGACTCCTCAAGCGCAATAGCAATTGCGAACAATCCTGTGTCGCACAACAGAACGAAGCATATTGAAGTGCGCTATCACTTTATTCGGGAGCATGTGGAAAACAAAGATATATCTCTCTGCTATGTCCCCACGGATAAGCAGGTTACAGATATCTTCACAAAGCCCCTAGACGAGGACAAGTTCAGTCTCTTCAAAACTGAACTCGGCATGCTGAACTATGAAGAGTGAAGACTGTCCGGCTCAGGGATCTTGGTTAAAGGGGGAGCATCAGCAAGGAACTCAAGCTAGAGCATGGATGCAAGATCTAGGGGGGAGCATGTGGCTCCAAGTAAAGTCCCAGATTTGCAGAAGCCGAAAAGGGGGAGATTACCCTCTCGGCTAAAGCTAAGGTGGCTCCAAGTATGCTCTCAGGAAAGTGGTAATGAATTTCTCTCTCAAATGTATTAGTAGTTTATGATTTTTATATGCTCCATTCACCTTAGCTTGTAGGGTTTAGGCTTCTTCAAATAGGGGGAGATTGTTGGGTATTGTATCCACAATGTACCTGATTTGAAAAAGCCCCTGAACAAGCTAAGTTGAATAGATAATGTATTTGATGATTTTCTTCAAGATGTGCTTGCAGTTATTCCACGCTAAGTACACACCAATGTCAGGGTGCAGTGGGTCAATATACACGGGTCTGCGCAACGTAATCCCTCGTTGAGCAGATCAGTGTGTTGGCTTACGTGTACTCTCTCTATTAGAGTGTACTTATTTACAAGTACAGGGCTGAGACAGATCAAGAGCAGACAAGGAGCAAGGATGGGTCAAAGCAACTCACGGGAAGAAAGATGAAAAATTGTCTAAGTCAGATTCGACGAGAATCACTAAGTGATTCTCGCCGATTTGACGAGAATCACTAGTGATTCTCGCTGAATCGTCGAGAATCACTCGCCGATTCCCGCCGACTGCATCCGGCTGACTCAACGCTTGAAAAATTCATGCTAAGTCAGAATCGTCGAGAGTCATTAAGTGATTCTCGACGAATCGTCGAGAATGACTCTGTATTCTCGCTGATTCGTCGAGAATGGATGGTGACTCTCGCCGATTCACTCCGGATGGCAAGCTCCTCAGCTAAAATTCTTCTAAGGAGAATTCGACCGGAATCATAAGTGATTCTCGCCGATTCGTCGAGAATCACCAATGATTTCCGCCGAATTTTCCTTAGGCGAATTCCGTTGGCTCGCTGGACCGGACCAAGTGTTCAGGCACTGTTTGAACCGAAATTAGGGTTTCGTCTGGTGGGGCCCACAACGGTCATAAAGGATGATCTACAGTATAATACTCGTTTATTTTGAACATTACAGACAATCCCGAACACACGAAAAAGAAAGAGCCGCCCACTTGACCTAGCAGATCGCGAATTTCCTTTCGCCGCCGTCTCCGCTCGAAAGGTTGTCACCGCCACTGATCGGATTCTTCTTGATCTCTCGGTGATAGAAACTTATCCAAGAAACGCGTCTCACGTTTCTTTCTTGAGATCCCTTGTCTCTTGGTTTGTTGAACGGGAATACTTTCCCCTTCCGAATTGATTGAGACGATCGATCCAAGTAAGATCGTTGGTAGACCTTGCTAGCTTTGTTACGAAATTTGGATCTACATAGCATTGCCGCCGCAATCCTTTGCCGCCACCGATCTCGGGAAGATCTTCTCCAAGAGAGTGCTTAGGTCGTGGACTCTTCGTCTTCTTCAAGAACGCTTCATCGAACGAAGAGGGACACCGAGCGCTCCATACGTAGTTTTTATTTTGTACATTCTATTTTTACTTTTGCTGTAAAGGAACTTTGGTTCCTCATTGTAAGGGTTGGGTGCAACCCGTGGTGGAGGAGTAGTGACTCCTTCGGGTGGAAGGGTTTCTTCCATAGTGAAAGGATTAGATTTCAATCCTGTTGGTGAAGTGACCGAGTCGTCCCTTGTTGGGAGATAGGTCGAAGGGGGAGAGTGGACGTACCCAAATCGGGGAACCACTATAACTGCCTGTATGTTTTTGTGTTGTGCTTGTTTTGTTTTATTGTGCAGGTAAATTTTTAATTCCGCAAAACGACTGCAAATCACCTATCCCCTCCATAGGTGAAGGTAGTTGACACTAGAGTGATTTTCAATGAAATGCGATGCAATGTAATGTGATGCAATGAATCCTATGCTATGACTCAACATGCACACGCACAAGCAATTGTTGTGTTGATACAGACTCTGAAGTTCCTTGTTTTCGAGCAGGTAGCTAACCTCTCAGGCGTTAACTGTCGTGGTCAGACGGTGAAAGTAGAGCGGACATCTCCACTACTAGACTGGTCTCCACACTACCTGACCTTGGCCTCCGTACGCCTCAACACTAAGAACACACAGCGAAGCTCACACGCGTACTACGGCCCAGCGGGTGTATCAGGTAGATGTGCACCGAGAACCTAGCCCCGAACTGGCCTATGATGTGACCCGGAAGGAGCCTCGGAAATGAGCACGAGGACCAAGCCCAACCGTTCACTTGGTATGGAAGGAGCCCCAGGAATAAGCACCGGGGACCAAGCCCAATCGCACAAGGTTTAACCGTCAACTCCTGTAGGTGTGACGATTGACGAGCCCGTAGACCTGCCACATTATCCTTAACTAAGGATTATGACACCACGTGTCAGCTCACACCACATGCTATTTCATATCTCGAGCTTAACAACTCACAAGGGTTCCTTACCAATCTCTTATCAACACAAACATTCAAGTGCGGCAAACATTCACGTACTATCAACCCTTCCAGATATCCATGCACTAACCATATTCAATCCTCTTCCAACATTTCGAGCTCACATTACCAATTCACATATCTAGTTGTTTATTCAATCCAACTTGTCTACTCACTAGTGAACCTAGGGATCTATCAACCACCCATTTCATTCAAGTAGCTTTTATTTCATCATTTGATTACAAAGGATCAACCAACAACTCACAATAATCTTTCAAGCTATCTACCCTCAATCTCGCCACTAATCCTAGTAGGAATTACATAAACAAAAGAACAAGGTATGCATTAATCATATATTATACAGAACTTCAACCGGGTATTCCTGAAGCTACAGGAATCTAGTTAAAATGTGTAACCCATCGTTGGAAAGGTATTAATAAGGGCTACCACTTTCGTGTTTACGGAAACCCAGATTTGGCCGTATTATACTTGAAATTGGCTTCTAAGACGGCTACATCCAAATTACCGTTTTAGCACGTTTACATTATCAGTCATCAATTTCGACCAGGCTTTCCCGTGGCTACAAACCTCACCTATGGATGTGTAACCACTCGTTGGAAATATCTCTCCAAGGCCTATGACTTTCGTGTTTAGTCGAAAACCCGAATCTGGCCACATCTCATCTGAAAATAGCTACTAAGATCGCTGCGCCCAGAAAGCAGATTTTTGCGCGCATCCTAAGGCGGAACGAACGACATCGGTCCGTCTTCCTCCTCTAGCTGATCTTCCCAAATCACACCAGAAATCCTCCTCCCTTATTCACCCTCATCAGGCCAATCCTCTTCACGAGACCATCTCCATCATAACATTGAAAGAAGGAGAGGTTGAAGATGACTAAACCCTAGAACATAAGTCCTAGTATGGCCTCATCCTACAAGTCTCCATCTCACACATCAAGACTCTTTTGAGTCAATATCTAGCCTAGGATTAACTACAGATTTAGCACCAAGGGAGAGGGGAGGAAACTCACATCATTTCCGGCGTTTCCGCTGTTTCCGGCCATGGATTGCGTGAATCTTCGCGGCGGCATCCTCTTCTCCTCGGCGGTGTTGGCTCTCCACGGAGTATAGTTGATTCCAGCAACTCGTTCCCTCCTCGAGTAGTTTCTCCACAGAAAAAGAAGGCTTGGGAAGAGGAAGAAAAACGGCCCAATCCTATATAAATAAGACCAACATGGGTAGGAACACGCCCGTGTTCCTACCAGTGTCACGCTCGGGTGAAGTGGCGGCGATGGTTATAGCGTCGTATGGACACAAACACGGGTAGGGACACGCCCGTGTCCACTACCCGTATAACATGACACGCCCGTGTTCATGCCTATGTTCTTACCCGTGCCCTGCTTGGGTCCCATTTCGTTGATCTTCACTCAACGCACACGGGTAGGGACACACCTGTGTCTCTACCCATGTCCTGCTCGGAACAGGCCCTGTCGAATTCCACTCAATTCCTCTTGACACGGGTAGGGACATGCCCGTGTCTCTACTCGTGTACTTCTCGGGACAGGCCCTGTCGTGTTCCACTCAACGCCTCTCGACACGGGTAGGGACATGCACGTGTCTCTACCTGTGTCCTTCTCGGGACAGGCCCTGTCGAGTTCCACTCAACGCCTCTCCAGTTCTACTCAATGCATATGGGTAGGGACACGCCCGTGCCTCTACCCGTGTCCTATTCTGGACCAATTTATCTTTTCCGTACTAGTGTAAGCCTAGTCGCCTGCACTCCCTGGGCCCAAGTTAGCTCTCTTGACTCTGAAGCACTCACGAGGGCCTAGCGCGAATCGAGACGTTACAAATCCTATAAACAAAATAAAAGATTTTATCCCCAAAATTAGGCTAAGGCTATGGGTAGAGAAAAGCATTAAATAAAATATACTTTTAAAGATTACCTGATGAAACAGCTCCGGGTAGCGCCTTTGCATCAAGTCCACCGGCTCCCATGTAAACTCTTCCTTCCCATGATTAGACCACATTACTTTTATCAAAGGAACACTTTTGCGGCGCAAAATCTTTGTCTCGTTGTCTACTATCCGCACAAGCTCTAGTCGCACCGACCTATTAGTCGCAACTGCTCCGTCAGTGGTGGGAACATATTGATCGGGCCGCAACAATGCCTTTCGAAGTGACGACACTTGGAATACGTCATGAAGATTCCCTAGCTCTAGCGGTAACTCCAACCGATAGGCCAACGGGCCAATCCTTTCCAATAAAATGTAGGGCCCAACATACCTTGGGCTGAGCTTCTTCACACCACATACTCGTGATACTCCGTGTGTCGGCCTGATCTTTAGAAACCCTTGGTCGCCCACTTGAAATTCCACCATCTGGTGCTTTGCATTATAATATTTTGCCTGCCGACTTTGAGCCTCAAGCATGCGGTTCCAAATTAGTCTCACAACCGCATCAGTATCGTCAATGAATTCATTTCCCAAGGTCTTCGGGTCCTCATCCTGCACACAAGACAAAGGTGTTCTGTACCTTCTTTCGTAAAGGGCTTCATGGGGAGCCATCCCAATACTGGCCTGGTAACTGTTGTTATATGAAAATTCCACCAGGGGTAAGAGTCTTTCCCATGGCTCACCTCTATCCAATACACACAACCTCAGTAGATCCTCCAATGTCTTGATAGTCATCTTAGACTGCCCGTCTATCTGAGGATGAAATGCCGTGCTAAAGGTGAGACGTGGTCCCAAATACGTCTGTACCGCATCCATTACTTAGAGGTGAACCGACCATCCTGGTCAGAAACAATCGTCTTTGGCACACCATGAAAACGTACGAACTGCTCCATAAAGAGGAGTTCCAAAATGTCCACATGAGCTTCTTTCTTCATAGGAATAAACCGGGCTACCTTTGTCAGGCGGTCAACGATCACCCATATTGAATCATTCCCTGAGCGTGAGCGGGGTAAACTGTGGAGGAAGTCCATGGAGACATCCTCAAACTTCCACTCAGGGATGGGTAATGGCTGTAATAAAACAACGGGACTCCTGCACTCTGCCTTCACCCTTTCACATGCCTCACAGTGCATAATAAAATGTCCGACATCCCTCTTCATTCCCGGCCAACACATGGTCTTTTGCAAGTCGGCGTAAATCTTGGAAATCCCAGAATGCACAGAATATTAAGAGCATTGTGCCTCCCTCAAGATATCTTCCCGAATTTTACCACCTATGGGAATGTAAAGCCGACCATGGAGGAGGACGAGGCCGTCCTTTAGAGAATACTCGTCAGTATTCCCATCTTCGATTGACTTGATTGCAAGGGCTAGTTCCGCATCCTTTCCATGCCTTGCACAGATTCGGTCTTGAATATCACAAACTTTGCTCAATGCGGTCAAGTACTCCGTATACCCTACTGATTGGTCTTTATACACTAGAGTAATCTCCATCTCCTCAAGCATCTGGGCTAACTCCATATGCATCAACCGGTACTCGGGGCTTGTTTCTGGTTCCTTCCTGCTTAAAGCATCAAGTACAACATTTACTTTTCTGGGGTGGTAGTTCAGGTTGAATTCATAATTGCACAAAAACTCTAACCACCGCCGCAGTCTCAAATTCAGTTCCTTCTAGGTATGGACGTACTCAAGATTCTTGTGATCTAAAAAGATTTCGCAGTGGATGCCAAATAGATAGTGCATCCAAATCTTTAGGGCGAACACCACCGCTCCTAATTTAAGATCATGTATTGGATAGTTGACTTCATTCTTCTTCAGCTATCTCGAAGCATATGCAATCACATGCCCGTGCTGCATCAATATCGCTCCCATCCCTTGATATGATGCATCAGTGTAAACTTGAAATCCTTCCTTCCCATACGGAATGGCTAGGATGGGTGCGAATGTAAGTCTGTCCTTCAGTTCCTGAAACGCAGCTTCACACTGGAGTGTCCATTCATACAACACACCCTTCTTTGTCAGCGTAGTAAGAGGAAGGGCAATTTTTGAGAACCCTTTTACAAACTTGCGATAATACCCGACAAGTCCTAGGAAGCTCCACACATCGGCCAATGAATTCAAGGGCGACCACTCTTTCACTGCACGCACCTTGGCCGGATCCACTGCTAACCCAGTACAACTGATCACATGAACCAAGGCAACCTCCTTAAGCCAAAATTCGCACTTGCTGAACTTGGAAAACAAGGTGTGCTCCTTAAGCTTCCTCTATACTAAGGTCAGGTGTTCTGCGTGCTCCTCCTCTGTCTTAGAGTAGACTAGGATATCATCGATGAAAACGATGACGAAGACGTCCAGATAAGGCTCAAACACCTTGTTCATCAAGCTCATGAAGGCTGAAGGGGCATTGGTGAGCCCAGACGAAATTACGGTGAACTCGTACAAGCCATACCTTGAGCTAAAGGTCGTTTTCTGAATGTCCTCCTCCTGAATTTTCAATTGATAATACCCCAAGCGCAAATCCAATTTGGAAAACCAATGCGCTCCTACCAATTGGTCAAACAACTCATCGATCCGAGGTAGCGGATAGGTGTTTCGTACCGTCAGTCGGTTGAGCTCCCGATAGTCTATGCATAAATGCAGGGTTCCATCCTTCTTTTTAACGAACAGAACAGCGGCTCACCAAGGTGATGAGATGGGGCAAACAAACCCTGATTCTACCAACTCTTGCAACTGAACTCTAAACTCCGCGAGTTCCTTCGGGGCCATCCGATAAGGGGCCATAGAGACGGGCTTGACACCCGGTACTAACTTAATTTGAAAATCCACCTCTCGATGCGGTGGTAATCCTGGCAATTTCTCAAGAAATACCTCAGGAAAGTCCCGCACTACTCGCATATATTGGACGTCCAACGTCACCTCCTTCAACTCGAACCAAATCATGAAGACTTCATCCCCATTCATATGGGCTTTTACGGCCTGGATTGAAGGTAACGACATACAGGGTGCGAATCTAATACCATGAAAAATGACTTCTGAGTCTCCATGCCTCAAGGTGATACACTTTTCTGCACAATCAATTCTGGCGTGATGCCAGTCCAGCCACGCCATGCCCAGTATGAGGTCGAATCCTGGCATTATCAGCACTGTGGCGGGGGTTTCAAAGAACTTTCCCCTAAGGAGAACATCAAAATCACACTTTGCCGTGGCAGTCATCTCAGAGCCGTTTGGGAGGGGTACTCTTCGAGCAATACCAGTGAAGTATTGCACTCCATATATATCTTTAATGAAGTCCTCAGACACAAAAGAGTGAGAGGCACCGGTATCGAATAACGTATAGGCAGGTTTCCCGCCGACCATCACGGTGCCTAAGTAGCAATAGCAATAGTAATACTACAACTATGTATCTAGTACATCTTAAACAATTTAAGAATAATGATGAAAGTTTGATAACTAACTGCAACGTACCTGCAATCACCTCCCAAGGGTTCCGCTCCTGTATCATATCCAACGCATACACCTTATTCCGAGCGGGTCCTGGGTTTCCTCCTTGTGGTCCTCGTCCTCGACCACGCATGTGCCCCCGTCCTCGAGGAGCTGCCGGAGGGAGAGCAAGAGGCGCATTTCCAAACAATTGTGGGTAGAAGCGTCGAATGTGGCCCGGTTGGTTGCATTCGAAGCACACTCGCTCCTGCCACCCATCGGGTTGCTGAAACTGTTGAGGCTTTGGTGGTGGAGGCTATGCTGGCGGCTGCGAAGCCGGGTGCTCCACTCTATAATTCCGGTGGAAACGTCTTCCACCTCTTTGCTGCCCTCTTCCTCTTCCGTAATCGTGTCTCCTTCTATTGTTAGGGCCGGCTTCCATCACTCCCTCAGCAGGTCTCTTACCACTTCCCAAGTGGTCTACTTCTAACCTCTTCGCCATGTCAATTATTTTGGCTAGACTGGAGTTCGCTATAAACAAAAGGGTTTGCCTCAGGGGGTCTTGTAAGCCATTGTAGAACCTTTTTTTGTATATCCTCTATCATCCAAATCATATGAGTCAGCAAATCTTGCCAAATGCTGAAACTCCTGTTGGTATTCCGTCACCAACTTGGACCCTTGCTTCAGTTTCAAAAACCTCTCCTCGAGTTCATCCCGAGCAGACGAGGGGATGAAGTGCTCTAAGAAGACTCCCGAGAACTCATTCCAGCCGATATCCGTGTACACTCGCCCTTGAAAGGTAGAGCCTATGAGGGACTTCCACCACCTCTTGGTGTGCAGTTCTAGGAGTGACACTTCCAGGGTCACAGCCATATATTTCGGGCATCTGATTCCCGCCAGCAATTCTTTCACAGTGTCGAGCCATTCTTCCGTACGTAATGTCGTCTCTGTCCCAAGGTAAGCGAGAGGGGAGAGAGCTCGGAAAGTGCTCAACCAATTGGAGCCCGGAGCTTGTTATTGCACGGGGGCCTATTGGGACCTGAAGGCATCCAGGATCGCTGTCAGCGCCTTCCCAAGCTCCGATTGTTAAAAATGTGTGGGTACGGATGGGGCAGGGGTGCCCCCACTGGCTCAACGTGCACCGAGATCTACACGTAGAATATAAACCTAAGGTCAGGTTGGCTAATCTTAAGTTCGAAGCTGGACATACTTAATGTGAATTATATATGGGCACACCACTGCTTCCGCTAAGTCAGTTTGTCCCCAAACTGACTAATCGAACGGAGGTGGCACCATTGTTAAATGACTTCTTTAACTCAGGATCATAGCAAACTGATACCATTTGTAAGACCCCCCGGAGCACAACACACGGTACGAAGGGAGTCTTATGCCCAGAACAGCCGCCTTGCGGTAGCGCTAGCACTCAGGCTAACCATTACTACAAGACGCCTATTCTGCCAGCCTTAACAATATCAATCAATGCCAACCCAACCATGATATAGAATTAGAAGTCAATCCACACATAAGCATATTTGTCCATAAAAATACAACAGATAAATAAGCTACAACAAGCTTCTAAAATATCAGAGTACGAGTAGTCTGCCATAAAGGGCTAAATCAAGTCTCTCTCCCACTCACATCAGTAACCGATGGTAGCAACGACGCCGTCCCTTCAGGCCCCGTCGTCCTGGCCTGGTTGCCCTGCTACATTACCTGTTGCTGCTCCACCTGCGGGGTTTACTCCTAAAAAGGAAGACGTAGCAACCGTTAGTTATAAAGACTAAGTGGTTTCACATCCGCTCCCTCGACGACTTCTCGGCACCGGGCGGAGAAAGGATCAGGGTACAATATATTTAATGAAGCAGTAGTACAAACAGGTGGAGTAATATATATAAGATGAGTAGCACTATAGAAAAGTATAACGGTATCATCAACATTCTAAGCTAGCAGTTCTACATCCACAGCAAAGTATGAGAGTGCATGCTACAAATGAAAGTAACTCAACTTATATGAATGCCCATACAAACATATAAGTTGAGGATTGACTCAATAGAAAGGTAACTCATCGTATAAGAGTCCCCATACAAACCTATACGATGAGGATCTTGTTTATGCAATGTAATGTGATTCAATGAATGCCATGCTATGACTCAACACGCACACGCACAAGCAATTGTTATGTCGACACAAACTCTGAACTTCCCAGTTTTCGAGCAGGTAGTTAACCTCTCAAGCGTCAACCGTCGTGGCCAGATGGTGATAGTAGAGTGGGTATCTCCACTACTAGGCTGGTCTCCACACTACCTAGCCTAGGACTTCGTATGCCTTAATGCTAAGAACACACAGCGGAGCTCACACGCATACTACGGCTCATCGGGTGTCTCGGGTAGATGTGAACCGAGAACCTAGCCCCGAAATGGCCTATGATGTGACCCGGAAGGAGCCTCGGAAATGAGCACGAGGACCAAGCCCAACCGTTTACTTGGCACGGAAGGAGCCCCAGGAATGAGCACCGAGGACCAAGCCCAACCGCCCAAGGTTTAACCGTAAACTCCCGTCGGTGTGACGACTGGCGAGCCCGTAGACCTGCCATACTATTCTTAAATAAGGATTACGATACCACGTGTCGGCTCACACCGCATGCTATTTCACATCTCGAGCTCAACAGCTCACAAGAGTTCCTTAGCAAATCTCTTATCAACACAAACGTTCAAGTGCGACAAATATTCACGCATAATTAACCCTTCCAGATATCCATACACTAACCATATTCAATCCTCATCCAACATTTCGAGCTCACATTACCGATTCAGATACCTAGTTGTTTATTCAATCCAACTTGTCTACTCACTAGTGAACCTAGGGATCTATCAACCATCCATTTCGTTCAAGTTGGTTTTATTTCATCATTTGATTACAAAGGATCAACCAACAACTCACAATAATCTTTCAAGTTATCTACCCTCAATCTCGCCACTAATCCTAGTAGGGATTACATAAATAAAAGAACAAGGTATGCATTAATCATATAGAATACATAACTTCAACCGAGTATTCCTGAAGCTACGGGAATCCGGTGAAAATGTGTAACCCATCGTTGTAAAGGTATTAATAAGGGCTACGACTTCGTGTTTAGACGGAAACCCAGATTTGGCTGAATCATACTTGAAATCGGCTTCTAAGACGGCTACATCCAAATTACAATTTCAGCACATTTACATTATCAGTCATCAATTTCGATCAGGCTTTCCTGTGGCTACAAACATTGCCTGTAGATGTGTAACCACTCGTTGGAAAGATCTCTCCAAAGCCTACGAATTTCATGTTTAGTCGGAAGCCCGGATCTGGCCACGCCTCATCTTAAAATAGCCACAAAGATCGCTGCGCGTAGAAAGCAGATTTCTGCGTGCATCCTAAGGCGGAACGAACGACATCGGTCCGTCTTCCTCCTCTAGCCGATCTTCCAAAATCACACCAGAAATCATCCTCCCTTATTCACCCTCATCAGGACAATCCTCTTCACGAGACCATCTCCATCATCACATTGAAAGAAGGAGAGGTTGAAGATGACTAAACACTAGAACACAAGTCCTAGTATGGCCTCATCCTAGAAGTCTCCATCTCACACATCAAGACTCTTTTGAGTCGATATCTCCCCTAGGATTAACTACAGATCTAGCACAAAGAGAGAGGGGAGGAAACTCACATCATTTCTGGCATTTCCGCTGCTTCCAGCCATGGATCACGTGACTCTTCGCGGCGGCATCCTCTTCTCCTCGGCGGCATTGGCTCTCAATGGAGTATAGTTGATTAAAGCAACTCCTTCCCTCCTCCAGCAGTTTCTCTATAGAAAAATAAGGCTTGGGAAGTGGAAGAAAAATGGCCCAATCCTATATAAATAGGACCAACACGAGTAGGAACACGCCTGTGTTCCTACCCGTGTCATGCTCGGGTGAAGCGGCGACGACGGTTATAGTGTCGTATGAACACAAACATGGGTAGGGACATGCCCGTGTCCACTACCCGTGTCACACGACACAGCCGTGTTCATGCTTATATTCTTACCCGTGTCCTGCTTGGGTCCCATTTCATTGATCTTCACTCAACGCACACGGGTAGGGACATGCCCGTGTCTCTACCCGTGTCCTTCTCGGGACAGGCCCTGTCGAATTCCACTCAGCGCCTCTTGACATGGGTAGGGACACGCCCGTGTCTCTACCCGTGTCCTTCTCGGGACAGGCCCTGTCGAGTTCCACTCATTGACTCTCGACACGGGTAGGGACACGCCCATGTTTCTACCCGTGTCCTTCTCGGGACAGACCCTGTCGAGTTCCACTCAATGCCTCTCCAGTTCTACTCAATGCACACAGGTAGGTACACGCCCGTGTCTCTACCCGTGTCCTATTCTGGACCAATTTCTATTTTCCGCATGAGTGTAAGCCTAGTCACCTGTACTCCCTGGGCCCAAGTCAGCTCTCCTGACTCTAAGCACTCACGAGGGGCCTATCGCGAATTGGGATGTTACAGAGGAAGGAGGTAGAAGGAGGAGTCGGGCTGCATGTGAAGTTAGGGGGCGTGTTATGGAACTGTAGGTTCGTGAAAGTGGATGCCCCGAGTAGTTATAATGCCATATTTTGGCGCCCCCTCATCAGTGCATTTCGCTGCATCCCCTCCTCATTCCACCAATGCCTCAAATTCAACAACGGAGGGGTACATGTTAGGTTTAGGGGGGACCCAAAGGTGGCAAGGCAGTGTTACGTGACGGCGGTCAACACCATATCTTGGATGGCGGAGGTGGAAGAGCTGGAGAGGGATATGGCAGAGCAAGAAAAGGTTGTCGGAGAGGAGGAGGTGAGCTTGGAGGAGGTAAGGGAGGAGATTGCGGAGGAGCAAAGAGGAGGAGATGCGCATGAGGTTCAGAGGGACGAAGAGTTAGACCCGCAAGAGGGTCGGCAGGTGGATGGAGTAGGAGAAGGAGTCGAGAGGGAGGCCCTGAGGCGTGTGGAGGTCGAGCAAAAGCAGCGTGAGAGCCTGGGGGAGGCGATGGAAGTAGAGTAAGGACGAGGTGGAGAAGGAGTTGAGAAGGAGGCCCTGAGGGGCGTGGAGTTTGAGCAACAACATGAGAGCCTGGGGGAGGTAATGGAAGTTGAGGAAGCAGGAGGGGAGGAAGAGTTTGGGCAGGAAGAGGAGGCAAGGGCCGACTAGGAGCAGTCGCGACTGGAGCCGGCTAAAGAAGTGGTGGAGATGGAAGTCTTTACCAACGCTGGCCAGGTGCAAGGGGTGCGGATCAGCGGGGGATTAGGTCTCGAGGACCAGGAGCGGGTGCGTGCTTGCATCCAGAGCAATGTCGACATCTTTGCTTGGAGCGCGGCTGACATGCCGGGCATCGATGCAGATATAGCATGCCATCGCCTGAACTTGGACCCCCGGACGATCCCCATTCGCTAGAAGATGAGGTCCATCGCCACCAAGCTGTAGGAGCCCATCCGCGAGGAGGTCAAGAAGCTTCTGGAGGCTTGCTTTATTTCAGAGATCAAGTATTCATGCTGGATCTCCAACGTTGTAATGGTAAAAAAAGGGGGAGAGAAGTAGCGCATGTGTATCGATTTTTCCTTATTAAAGAAATCATGCCCCAAGGATTGCTACCCCTGCCTCGGATCGATACACTGGTTGATTCAGCTGTTGGTTTTTCTATTATGAGTTTCTTAGATGCTTTTCAGGTTATCACTAGATCCGAATGCACCCTCTGATGTCAAGGATGTCTCCTTCATCACGAGAGAGGGATGCTTCAAATATAAGATGATGCCCTTTGGGTTGAAGAATGCAGGGGATACATACCAGTGCATGATAGATCGGGTCTTCTAGGGTCAAAGGGGGAGGAACCTGCAGGTCTATGTTGACGATCTGATGGTTAAGATCAAGTGTGTGGACTCACACCTACGGGACCTGGAGGATACTTTTGGAACACCCTTTTTATATTTGGGTCAGGATAACTATGCTAAGGATTCATGACCTCATTGTATAGCATAGGTCATTGAGTGTGAGTTTAGAACTTAGGATATTTGAGAATTTAGTTCTGCTCAGCTCGACGGATAGTCGACCCCAGCTCGACGGATAGTCGACCCCAGCTCGACGTGTCGTCGTCCTCAGCTCGATGCGTAGTCGACCGCTGCTCGACGCATAGTCGATCGCAGCTCAACGCAGCGTCGTCCTCAGTTCGACGTAACGTCGACTTCAGCTCGACGTTTTGGCGTGATTCTCTGCATCCTTAATCACTCTCTGATCGACGGATAGTCGAGCTCAGATCGACGATTTATGATGAGTTCGATGTTTTGAGTTCTCCCGTCTGTTGACATTTGAAATTCAAATTAAAGATCATCAAAACAGTTATTGCAAGAGATCCCCTGGCCGTTTCAAGACTTAATTGGTCCATATCTCAAGGAATTTTCGTTGGAAATAAATTAAGGCACTTCCTTCCAAGGCATGGACAGTTAAGGAATGCATTGAATGCCCTGCCAACGGCTATCTATCAGACAGTAGTAATTCTATTACTCAGAGATTTTTCGAGAGAGACAGTAACACAGTTATTCAGATTTGTTACAGAGAACATTCTTCATCATCTCTCTCTCACAAAATCTGCTGCAGAGAATTCAAAGAGAAGAACATCACTCAGAGAAATATCATCATCAATACTCTCTGATTCTCTTCTACTCTGCAATCAACTCTTCAACAGACTGCCTTCTACCTTCAGACATCAAACACTCAGTTTCTGAGTTATCTATTGCTGAAGAAGGATAAGCAGTGAAGAGCCTGTCACCCTTGTGCAAAGCTTCTTCTACCTGAACTCATCTACATCTCAGGGGGAGCTCTGACAACATCAAAATCCACAAGCTTCTCTCTGATAGCTGACAGAGAAGCATACTCATCCTTTCTTTACCTTATTCCATCTGTACAGGGTTTTAACTCCCTTCAAAAGTTACCCTTTTGGTTAGCTGAGACCTTGTCAAAATCAGTGGTGGCAAGACACCTTATCAAAAAATCTGGTGGTGCCCAGGACACCTGATCAACCATCCTGCAGTGGATTCCTATCAAAGGGTGATAGAAGAGTGGACTACCCAAGTTTGGGGAACCACTATAATTTCCTTGTGTCTTCTGTGGTTTATATTTACTTCTTGCTGTGTGCTGTTTGCTTTATCATATATTTAACCATTGCATAACTCACTTTCTACACTAAGTAAATCAAAAGTTTTAAATACATCAATCTATTTGAACTTACTCTATTCACCCCCCCTCTAGAGGTAGATAGATCTTATCACCTAACTTTCAATTGGTATCAGAGCCAGGTTGGTCTTTCCTTCAGGCTAACACCTGGACCACAAAGATCTTTGATAAGATCAAACTCTACAGAGGGTTTATTTTGTTTTGATAAAAATTATTTTTATAAAAACTCATGGCACAAAACAAGGATTATGCAAGCACAAGACCTCCAGTGTGCAATCTATCTAAGTTTGGACTCTGGAAGGCAAGGATAAAATTATATATGAACTCTTTTGATGAAGACATTTTTAACTGTGTCTTAACAGATTGTCCAAGGCCTCCTACTACAACAAGTACCTCAGCTGTTCCACCACCTGCAGGAACAGACACTGATATAAAGAAATGGAAAGTTGCTGATGCAAAGGCCATGAACATCTTGGCCCAAACAATGTCAGATGACATATTTTAGAAGGTTGCTGAATGCAACTCTGCCAAAGAAATCTGGGACAAACTAACTGAGATAGTCTCAGGTTCAGCTGATGAAAGAAAAGATAGAAGAGCTCAGCTGATAACACAGTATGAGAATTTCAAAATGGCTCAAGCTGAATCTGTGGCTGACATGTACAACCGATTTAGTCTGATTGTTAGTGAACTGAAAACTTTGGACAAGGATATATCTCTCACAGAGATAAATGATAAAATTCTCATGTGCTTACCTAGCACTTAGGATTCAAGAATCTGGCCAATTAAAGATGGCAGAAGTCAAACTGAGATGTCCACTGAAGCTCTCTTAGGCAAACTCAAGTCCTATGAGCTATTTGTCAAAAATAGAGAAGGGGAGCAAAACATAACTTCTTCTACACCCAAAGTGGAGAAGACAATAGCTCTCAAAGCTTCAGAGGAAGTACCTAAAGAGAAGGAGATAGGCAATGAAGAACTATTAAGCCTACTAGCCAAAAGATTCAACAAGATGGCTAGAAAGAACTTCAGAAGATGGTCTTCTAAAGACCAAGATAAGCCAAGGTATGACAGATCCAATAATAAAGATATTATATGCTATGGCTGCAGGAAACCAGGACACATTGCACCAGACTGTCCTGAAAATCAAGGCAAAGACAAGAAAGACAAGAAAGACAAGAGAGAAAGAAGAGACAAGAAAAGAGATAAAGACTCCAAGAAATACTATGATAAATCCTCCTCCAGCAACACCAAACATACAAGGAAAGGATTTGTTGCTGAAACATGGAGTGATACTGAAGAGTCTGAAGAATCATCCAGCACAAGTGATGATGAGGATGATGCCACTGAGAAAGGATTCTGCATGATGGCAATCAATGCATCACAAAGCAGCTCAGATTCAGAGCATGAATCTGAATATGTGACAGATCAGGAATTAAGTGAAGATCAGGTACTTGACTCCTTTGATTTTTCTTCTGATGATTTCAAATTTAGATTTAAATCTATGTGCATAGACTTGCTGACTGCTGAGAAAACAATTGATTCTCTTAGAAGTCAGTTGTCTGATTACAGCACATTAAGTGCAAATAATCTCAAGCTTTCTGATGAGTTAGAATGCTGTAGGGAGGAGATTGCTTCACTAAAGAGTGAGCTATCCAAGGCTAAACAGCTTGAGGAAACTCTCAATGGGAGGAGTCTCAAGTTAATAGACATCACAAGCACAGTGAATTCAAGAATGAATGGTTCACTAGGTTTGGGTGCCTCTTCAAGCCAACCTATAGTGCTAACAACTCCCATAAAGTTTACCAGTAATAAGGGAAAAGAAATTATGGTGGTAGCCAGAAAAAATTCCGATCTACCTAAGCCATTTCAAGTACAACAGAAAACGTCGAACAGAGCTCGACGATCTTCGACCAGAGCTCGACGCCATTCTAACAAGAATCAGCAACACCATGCTAAAGCGTCGTGTAACACCTCTACCCGTCAAGAAGAATATAATAGAGGGTCCGGCCGGGGCCCCACACCATATTCCACAAACAGGCGGAGACGCTACTAAATAATATCATAACCAACGCATCCTAACACAGAGCATTCTAGCGGAAGCTTCACGGTTGAATTACTGAACTCAAGATAAACAACATTGTCCACTAACATAGGAATATATATATACATCAAAAGAGTCTGGCCTTAAGGCCTTACAACAGTTTCTCTTAACAAGAGTGTGGTTTACATACATCGGCACGCAGGCCGGCCACACATGAACAAAAGAAACAAAACAATGCCTTCAAGGGCAGCAACGCAGCTTTGGGCTTCAGCCCGCTAAGTCCCGCTCGGACCAGCTCCTCCAGCACCTGTAAGAACCAATCCACCAAACGGTGGCAAAACAGGGCAACGGTCAGCATTCAGCTGACCAATTATAACGACCCTGCCCCTGGCACGGGGCAGCGGAATTCCATCCCTGCAAAGCATTCATCCAACATGATATATATATCCATTCAAGCAAGACGTGCACGCCCGCACCGTCATATATCACAAACGTCGGCTCGACGGCCCGACGCTCCGTGCACTCAGGGCACATTCACACCGTTCAGAGGTCCCAGACATAACGGCGCACTATGAGCATTCTAGTCTGATCGGCTCACCGGCCGTCGACTCTCGCTATGTGATCCTAACAGGGTCTTAAGCACCCAAGGTTAGACAACCATAACGCGGGTACAGATCCACCTTTCCCGTTGCTCACATCGTCAGACTCACGCCTGGACTGACGCGGGTACAGTTTCACCTTGCCCGTTCCACCGTTTCCTAGTTGCAGCCTCACAGCTCAACTTTCCACCAGTAGCACTCACGGCCACAAGAGAGTCCAACTCTCATAATTTCCTGGACTTCCTCCAGTACTTTTATCCATCATGCATACAAGCAATCATCACGGAGTCTTCTCCGATATGCAACCAAGCATCACCAATCCAGACCATGTCCAGATGGGCTTCACACAGCATGCCTAGATCCGTACTCCAATTCCGGACTCTAACAAGGGGGACTTCACATATCTACCCCAAGGGACGCCACAACCCACCGCACACTCGCGGGGAAGGGTTTTCCCTATGCAATGCAGGAATTAAGGACTTCACATGTCCAAGCAGGAAATCGTTACCCTAGGAATTCGCTTCGGAGCCATGGAGAGAAAATTGAGACGGATGAAAGCCTTCGCAGCAGCGTTGCCTTCGCAAATCCGATCTCGGCTCGCGATTTGGACCACCGTAGCACCACCGGCAGCCAGACTCCACTTCCTCTTCTTCCTCCTTGCTCTCACCTCTCTCTTACTTTAGAAAGAGAAGATGAAAAAGAAGAATGAGCTTCTCCCCCCCTTTTCCCGGCCTTATCAGCCCAGGAATGAACTCCAGCCATAGGATTTAATTTAAAGAAAATGAAGGGCCACGATCTACTGAAAATTCCCTTGAAATTTGGCCGACACGGCCTGTGACACGCCCGTGTCACAGGCCGTGTACCCTTAAGCGGCACACGCGGCAGCCGCACCGCCTGAAATATTCGAGAACACGGGCATCGACACGCCCGTGTCGAACCTGACACGCCCGTGTCAGTCATGAGACACGCCCGTGTCTCCTGTTACACGGTACTCACCGATTTCCAAAACCAGTACACGGGTCGGAACACGGCAGCTGACACGCCCGTGTCCAGCCTCACACGCCCGTGTTCCCGGCCGTGTTCAAGGCCGTGTCCGGCTCTGACTTGAATAGGTCATTTTTGAAAATTAAATCGAACACGCCCTGGGACACGCCCGTGTCGAAGGCCGTGTCCCAGGCTCGACGATCGTCGACTCGCAAACGTCGACCAGCCTGAACACGCCCTGGGACACGCCCGTGTCCCAGGCCGTGTACACCCGACACGCCCTGGGACACGCCCGTGTCCCAGGCCGTGTCTAACAGCCTCCAACCCAAAATGTGTACAAACATATTTTGAGATTTTTGGGGTGTTACAATCCTCCCCCCCTTAATAAAATTTCGTCCCGAAATTTGAAGATAATAGGGAGAAAATAACAAAACACATATATGTTTCTATTACATATACAACGAGTGAACAAGCTACGAAAATAATTCGGGAAACTCGGCTCGCATGGTCTGCTCGCGCTCCCATGTTAGCTCTTCTCGGCCACAATTGTCCCACCGGACTTTGACCATCCCGATCACCTTGTTCCGCAACTGTTTCTCGGCTCGATCCTCTATCCGTATAGGCTTCACCTTTGTCGTTAGCCCATACTCAACTGGTACTCGATCATGTTCAACTATATGAGCTGGATCCTTGACTGCTTTACGTAACACCGAGATGTGAAACACGTCATGCAATCCACTCAATTCTGATGAAAGAGCTAACCGATAGGCAGCTTCCCCAATTCGCTCCACCACTTCAAACGGACCAAGGTATCGCGGACTTAGCTTTTTCAACCGCCGGATCCGAGATACGCCTTTGAAGGGCTTAATCTTTAAATAGACCCATTCACCCACCGCGAACTCCACGTTCCGGTGCTTAGCATTGTAATACTTGGCCTGCCGATCTTGGGCTATTAGGAGCTTCTCTCTAATAGAGCGTATTGTTGAGGTAGCATCCTCGACTTCCTTTTTGCCTAAAAGTTTAGTCTCGCCAGTTTCTGCCCAAGCTAGCGGTGTACGACACTTACGACCATACAGCGCTTCAAATGGGGCCATGCCTATACTCGCTTGATAGCTATTATTATAGGCAAACTCCACCATAACAAGATGTTCTTCCCACTTCTTACCGAAGTCCAGGGCGCACATACGGAGCATATCCTCCATCGTTCTGTTGGTTCTTTCAGTTTGGCCATCCGTTTGCGGATGAAAGGCCGTACTGAATGCTAACTTCGTGCCCAACATCTGATGAACTAATCTCCAATCCTTTGAAGTAAAGCGCCCATCTCGGTCACTTACGATGCTCCGGGGAACACCATGCAATCGAACTATCTGCTCCACATAGAGCTTTGCCAACGTTTCCACTGAATCGTCCCGCTTGTTTGGTATAAAATGAGCCACCTTTGTCAACCGGTCTACAATCACCCAGATTGAGTCATGGCCACGTTGAGATCTCGGCAATCCGTGCACGAAATCCATAGAAATATCCTCAAATTTCCATTGCGGAACCGGCAACGACTTCAGGAAACCACTCGGCCGTTGACATTCTGCCTTTACCAAAGCACAAGTACGACATTTAGCCACATACGCAGCTATGTCCTTCTTTAAACCAGGCCACCAAAACAATTTCTTCATGTCTTTGTACATTTTTGTGCTCCCAGGGTGAATTGAATACTTTGTAAAGTGCGCTTCATATAGCAGCCCTTCACGCAATTTACCCGCACTAGGGACGCACAACCGGCCATCCTTCCGTAATAAGCCATCATCCCAGGAGAACTGATCACCCGATCCCTCCTTTGCATAGCGTTGAAGACTTTCATCCAACTCCGTTGCCCGCCGAACCCTGTCAGCAAGGTCATATTGAACTTCCAACCAGTTCATGCTTGCTTTAGATGAAGAATTTCTTTCCACACAAGATATCTCCAAGGCTTCCAACTCTTGGACTAACCGCTCATCATGTATCCGCAACCAATTTGCCTGTACCGGAGCCCGACGACTCAAGGCATCAGCGACCACATTTCCCTTTCCGGGAACATAGTGAATGTCGAAGGTATAATCCCCAAGGAATTCCATCCACCTTCTCTGTCGCATATTCAACTCTTTTTGATCGAGCAGATACTTTAAACTTTTATGATCGGTATAAATGTCTACTTTCACGCCATAAAGATAATGCCGCCATAACTTTAGCGAAAAGATCACCGCCGCCAACTCCAAATCATGGACGGGGTAATTACGCTCATGCACTTTCAATTGACGTGAACCATAAGCGATCACCTTGCCAAATTGCAGGAGAACGCAGCCTAAGCCGCTTCCTGACGCATCGCTGTATATTTCAAATCCATCTGTACCACATGGCGACGTCAACACGGGCGCCGTGGTCAAACGACTTTTCAGCTCCTCAAAAGCTCGTGCGCACTCCGGCGTCCAAACGAACTTCTGATCCTTTCTCGTCAACGTAGTCAGAGGCAAAGTAATCCGGGAGAAGTTTCCCACGAACCTCCTATAGTAGCCTGCCAGTCCAAGGAAACTCCTGACTTCGGCCACTGAAGATAACACTGGCCAATCCCGAATGGCACTTATCTTAGCCGGATCCACCGCTATGCCCTCTCCACTTACCACATGGCCTAGAAAAGCCACCGACGAGAGCCAGAACTCACACTTTGAGAACTTGGCATACAGCTTATTCCTTCGCAAGGTATGCAATACTAACCGCAAATGGTTTGCATGATCTTCCTCTGATTGTGAATATACCAAAATATCATCAATAAACACAATCACAAACAGATCCAGGTATTCGCGGAACGTACGATGCATGAGATCCATGAATACCGAAGGCGCATTACACAAGCCGAACGGCATCACTGTGAACTCATAATGACCATAGCGTGTGCCAAACGCTGTCTTGGGAATGTCACCTTCCCTAATCCGCAACTGGTAATACCCGGACTTCAAATCCAGCTTCGAATAGACGGTTGAGCCTGCTAGCTGATCGAACAAGTCATCGATCCGAGGAATTGGATACTTGTTTTTCTCCGTCAGTTTATTCAGTTCGCGATAATCAATACATAGTCGCAAACCACCGTCTTTCTTTTTCACAAAAAGAACAGGCGCGCTCCAAGGTGACATACTTGGGCGTATATATCCCTGCTCCAACAACTCTTGCAACTGAACTTTCAGTTCGGCCATTTCTTTTGGCGCTACCCGATACGGCGAACGGGCCACGGGTTTTGCACCCGGCACCAGCTCGATAGCGAAGTCAATTTCCCTTTGGGGAGGTAACCCCGGAAGGTCCTTTGGAAACACATCCGCATATTCCGACACAATCGGCACTTCACTCACACTGGCCTTCGGCGCCACCGCCTCTATGAGTGTGAAGAACAACTCCGCACCCTTCCGAATTGCCTTAACAACTTGGAGAGCGGATAACAACATCCCACTCATCCCTTGCATACCAATGAACTTGGTCTCTTGTTCGGTATTTTGCCCAAGTGTGACCTCTTTTGAAGTGCAATCAATACAGGCACGCTGCTCTGAAAGCCAGTCCATACCAAAGATTATATCAAACTCTTTGATCGGCAATACTAGTGTTTCCACCTTGAACTCCCGACTTCCTATCTTGACCTCAAGACCGCAAGATCGATCCGCGCACATCAAACATCCGTTAGGCAACAACACCTTTACACTGTCTGTCTTGGTCCGGATAGGCACCCCGACACGCAAGACAAAATCCTCAGACAGAAACGAATGTGAAGCACCTGTGTCGAACAGTGCTCGCGCCGGATACTCTCGTATAAGGACAAACCCTATAACATGACAATTAAAACAAGCACAGCACATCAAAAGTACAAACATTAAAACTTAAGCGCACCTGTGACGACATCAGCCTGCTTAATGGCCTCCTGTTGTCCAAGGTTGAAGACCCTGGGCTGCGCGTGCGAGGCAGAAGACTCCACCACAGCCTTCCCCTTCTCCGCATAAGACGCTCCCGTCTTCTTATCACCCTTTGGAGGACCAAATCGGCATTCACGTGCGAAGTGTCCAACCTTCCCGCACGTAAAACAAGCACGAGCTCCATTCCCAGATGTGTCCGTCACAGTCGCAGATGGAGCTTGTCCAGAAGAATTAGACTTCTTATTCCATTTCCTTCGGTAGCCAAACTTGTCCGGACGCGGCGGCTTAAACTCCGGCTTCACAACCGCCAAGTTTCCCTTTGCTTGCCCCCGTTTCATATCCGTCTCCAAAGAACGAGCCGTACAGACTAAGGCTTGGAATCCCTGACTCACAGAACTCGAGAGCAAATACCTTAGCTCATCTCGCAGTCCCGCATAAAACCGACTAGTCTTACGCTCTTCTTCGGCGAAGATCGAGCCCGCATATCTTCCCAACCGGGTGAACTCATGCAGGTAGTCATCCACACTTCGATCTCCCTGTGCTAACCGTTGGAACTCCATTTCCATTGACATCCTTTGCTGCATCGGCAGATGTTGTGCTAAGAACAACCGAGAGAATTCTTCCATTGTAATCTCTGCCAATTGCCTGCCGGCCAAGTGATGCAGTTCAATCTCATCCCACCACAATCGCGCCTCTCCTTCCAGTAGGAAAGTGGCTAACATCACTTTCTGTTCCTCCTCAACCCTGATAGCCCTCATAATCCTCTTAATTCTTGCAAGCCAATCCTCTGCTTGGGCCGGTGTACCCGCCCCATGAAACTGCGGAGGGTTAAAGCTCAAGAATTGCTTCCATTGTTGATCTGCTACCCGCGGATCAACTTCGGCTTCTACCGGTTCTTGCCGTACCCCAGCTTGCGTTGGCACCACTGCAGGACGTGCTTGCCCCGCTTGCTGAGCATTCATCACAGCAAGTACCGTTTCCGTAATGAGACGGACTGTTTCAGCGGATGGAGGAGTTGTGGGCACCTCGGCTGGTGCCGCACTCGCAACAGAACGTTGTGGTTCGGACTGACCCGCAACACTTCTGGTCACCTATATGTGTAAAACACACAGGTTAACGACCAATATAAACGGCAATCATACAAAGAGAATACACAAGTGCAACAAACAAGTGTATTTGCATTCCTAAGTGGACAATCTTGAGTTCAAATTAAGTGTTATAACGACGGCACTAACACGTGCTCGCCCCCTCTCAAAAGAATTCGTCCGCGAATTCGGAAGAGATCGACCAACAAGCTGATACCAAATTGTAACACCTCTACCCGTCAAGAAGAATATAATAGAGGGTCCGGCCGGGGCCCCACACCATATTCCACAAACAGGCGGAGACGCTACTAAATAATATCATAACCAACGCATCCTAACACAGAGCATTCTAGCGGAAGCTTCACGGTTGAATTACTGAACTCAAGATAAACAACATTGTCCACTAACATAGGAATATATATATACATCAAAAGAGTCTGGCCTTAAGGCCTTACAACAGTTTCTCTTAACAAGAGTGTGGTTTACATACATCGGCACGCAGGCCGGCCACACATGAACAAAAGAAACAAAACAATGCCTTCAAGGGCAGCAACGCAGCTTTGGGCTTCAGCCCGCTAAGTCCCGCTCGGACCAGCTCCTCCAGCACCTGTAAGAACCAATCCACCAAACGGTGGCAAAACAGGGCAACGGTCAGCATTCAGCTGACCAATTATAACGACCCTGCCCCTGGCACGGGGCAGCGGAATTCCATCCCTGCAAAGCATTCATCCAACATGATATATATATCCATTCAAGCAAGACGTGCACGCCCGCACCGTCATATATCACAAACGTCGGCTCGACGGCCCGACGCTCCGTGCACTCAGGGCACATTCACACCGTTCAGAGGTCCCAGACATAACGGCGCACTATGAGCATTCTAGTCTGATCGGCTCACCGGCCGTCGACTCTCGCTATGTGATCCTAACAGGGTCTTAAGCACCCAAGGTTAGACAACCATAACGCGGGTACAGATCCACCTTTCCCGTTGCTCACATCGTCAGACTCACGCCTGGACTGACGCGGGTACAGTTTCACCTTGCCCGTTCCACCGTTTCCTAGTTGCAGCCTCACAGCTCAACTTTCCACCAGTAGCACTCACGGCCACAAGAGAGTCCAACTCTCATAATTTCCTGGACTTCCTCCAGTACTTTTATCCATCATGCATACAAGCAATCATCACGGAGTCTTCTCCGATATGCAACCAAGCATCACCAATCCAGACCATGTCCAGATGGGCTTCACACAGCATGCCTAGATCCGTACTCCAATTCCGGACTCTAACAAGGGGGACTTCACATATCTACCCCAAGGGACGCCACAACCCACCGCACACTCGCGGGGAAGGGTTTTCCCTATGCAATGCAGGAATTAAGGACTTCACATGTCCAAGCAGGAAATCGTTACCCTAGGAATTCGCTTCGGAGCCATGGAGAGAAAATTGAGACGGATGAAAGCCTTCGCAGCAGCGTTGCCTTCGCAAATCCGATCTCGGCTCGCGATTTGGACCACCGTAGCACCACCAGCAGCCAGACTCCACTTCCTCTTCTTCCTCCTTGCTCTCACCTCTCTCTTACTTTAGAAAGAGAAGATGAAAAAGAAGAATGAGCTTCTCCCCCCCTTTTCCCGGCCTTATCAGCCCAGGAATGAACTCCAGCCATAGGATTTAATTTAAAGAAAATGAAGGGCCACGATCTACTGAAAATTCCCTTGAAATTTGGCCGACACGGCCTGTGACACGCCCGTGTCACAGGCCGTGTACCCTTAAGCGGCACACGCGGCAGCCGCACCGCCTGAAATATTCAAGAACACGGGCATCGACACGCCCGTGTCGAACCTGACACGCCCGTGTCAGTCATGAGACACGCCCGTGTCTCCTGTTACACGGTACTCACCGATTTCCAAAACCAGTACACGGGTCGGAACACGGCAGCTGACACGCCCGTGTCCAGCCTCACACGCCCGTGTTCCCGGCCGTGTTCAAGGCCGTGTCCGGCTCTGACTTGAATAGGTCATTTTTGAAAATTAAATCGAACACGCCCTGGGACACGCCCGTGTCGAAGGCCGTGTCCCAGGCTCGACGATCGTCGACTCGCAAACGTCGACCAGCCTGAACACGCCCTGGGACACGCCCGTGTCCCAGGCCGTGTACACCCTACACGCCCTGGGACACGCCCGTGTCCCAGGCCGTGTCTAACAGCCTCCAACCCAAAATGTGTACAAACATATTTTGAGATTTTTGGGGTGTTACACGTCGAACTCAGGTCGACACACGTCGAACTCAGGTCGACTGGCTGTTGTCCCTGAAGGTAGGCTTGTTCGAACGTCGAATGGAGCTCTACGTCCTGAAACATCAGCGTCGAACTTAGATCGACGACCGTCGAACAGAGCTCAGAGCCTTGTTTTATTTACACAGGATAAATCTAAATCAAATCATAAATATCCTACATCTCAGCCTAACCCTTTATACTGAATGGGTGATTCCTCCCAGGAGATATCATCCTGAAGGCTATAAGAGTCAGCCTAAAATGTCTTCCATCTCTGATTTCATTGGTTATCAACCTCAACCCAAGGTGAACTGGGTGAAAAACAATTAAGCTGTTACGTGTGCAGATGAAGAGCTATCCAGTGGTGAACCAGCATTGGTACCTGGATAGTGGTTGCTCCAAACATATGACAGGGACCAAAAGCAACCTTACATCCTTCAAAGCAAAGCTTGGACCAAGAGTAATCTTTGGTGATTCCAACTTTGGACAAACCAAAGGATATGGTCAAGTCAAAATTGGATCAATCACCTTCAAGAAGGTAGCTTATGTGGAAGGACTAAAGCACAACTTAATCAGCATCAGTCAACTTTGTGATGCTGGTTATCAGGTTTGGTTCACTGATTTGGTTTGTAATATTGCTTTAGATAACAATATTGTGTTGATTGGAAATAGACAAGATAATATATATTTAGTTGATTTCAATTCTTCTAAAGTAGATATATGCCTTTTCAATTCTCTTAGTAAGTCAAATGAGCTTTGGCATAAAAGATTAGGTCATGTTAACCTTAGAACTATTGCTAGGCTATCTAAACTCAACCTTGTTAGAGGACTACCTTCTGGTTCCTACAAGAAGGAAGGACTCTGCAAGGCTTGTCAACTAGGAAAGCAAACCAAAAACAGTTTCAAATCACTTAATAAGAGTGATTCACCTAGAATTTTGTATCTGTTGCACATGGATCTTTTTGGACCCACTACAGTACAAAGCCTAGGGGGAAATCTTATGCCTTAGTGATTGTAGATGACTTCTCAAGATTCACTTGGGTGTTCTTCCTGAGAAAGAAGTCTGATAACTTCAAAATTTTGACAGATTTTCTCAAGAGCATACAGATTGAGTTCAATACTCATATAGCCCTGATCAGAAGTGATCATGGGACAGAGTTTGATTCTCTTCTTATGCAAGAGTTCTGTCAGAATGAAGGGATCAGACACACTTTCTCAGCTCCTAGAACTCCTCAACAAAATGGGGTAGTTGAAAGGAAAAATAGAACCTTAATTGAATCTGCCACAACATTATTGACAGATGCTCATCTTCCTCTAACCTTTTGGGCAGAGGGTGTGAACACCTCCAATTATGTTTTGAATAGAAGCCTGATACATAAATTAAAGGATAAGACTCCCTATGAATTGCTCAAAGGGAAGAAACCTAAAGTTAGCTTTTTCAAGATTTTTGGTTGCATTTGCTTCATTCATAATAATGACAAGAGATATTTAGCAAAATTTGAAGCTAAGGCTGATGAAGGAGTGTTTCTGGGATACTCTTTGAACAGCAAAGCTTATAGGGTTTATAACAAGTCATCCCATAAAATTGAAGAATCCATGCATATTACCTTTGATGAGTCTAATATGTCTTATAAGGAGAAGAATTCTTCTACCATAGACCACTTGCAGGTACAATCTCTAGCTGAAAATATAAATCAGTTAACCATCATGGATAATGGTTCTTTATCTTCCACTACACAACAAGAACCAAATGTTAGTAGCAATGAAGATACTGATCAGATTTTGGAAGGAAACAATGAAGAACTTGAAGAACTAGTTGTTGTTCCACAAGAGGAAACAACAACACAGGTTGGTGAACAATCAACACCCATTGTTGATTTAGTAACAATAAGAGATCATCCAATCTCTCAAGTGATTGGAGAAATCTCAGAGGTGTGCAAACCAGAAATCAGATAAATCAACATCTGATGCACACTTGTTTTCTCTCCCAAATAGAGCCTCAAACAATTCAAGATGCAGAGCAAGATCCAAACTGGATCATTGCAATGCAAGAGGAGCTAAACCAGTTTGAAAGAAACAAAGTATGGGAATTGGTTCCAAAACCAAGAAACCAGCAAATTGTTGGAACTAAATGGGTATTCAGGAACAAGTTAGATGATCAAGGGATCATTGTGAGAAACAAGGCAAGGCTTGTTGCTCAAGGCTATTGTCAAGAAGAAGGGATTGATTATGACCAAACCTTTGCACCAGTTGCAAGGTTGGAGGCCATAAGAATTTTCCTTGCTTATGCTGCACACAAGAAATTCAAGGTATTCCAAATGGATGTTAAAAGTGCATTTCTCAATGGAGACATCAAGGAAGAAGTCTATGTCAAGCAACCTCCAGGTTTTATCTCTCCAACCTTTCCTGAACATGTTTTCAAATTACATAAGGCTTTATATGGTCTCAAGCAAGCTCCAAGAGCATGGTATGAGACCTTAGCCTCCTTTCTGCTTGAAAATGATTTTAAAAGGGGTAGAGTTGACCAAACTCTCTTTATTAGAACCCATAAGTCCCATATCCTACTAGTACAAATATATGTAGATGACATAATTTTTGGGTCTACTGATTCAAGCTTGTGCAAAAAGTTCTCACAACTAATGCACTCAAAGTTTGAAATGAGTAGCATGGGTGAGCTTTCCTTCTTCTTGGGATTGCAAATCAAACAACATGCTGATGGCATATTTATCTCTCAAACCAAGTATGCAAAAGAATTGGTTAAGAAATTTGGTATGTCAGATGCATCTTCTATGAAAACACCCATGCCTACTAATGTTGTTTTAGATACTGATGAATCTGGTAAACCAGTTGATCAGACTAACTATAGAGCAATCATTGGCTCTCTTTTATATCTTACAGCTAGCAGACCAGATATTATGTTTGCTACATGTGTATGCGCTAGGTTCCAAGTGAGCCCTAGAGAGTCACACCTCACATTAGTTAAGAGAATTCTTAGGTATGTAAAAAGCTGTCCAAATCTAGGTCTCTGGTATCCACATGACTCAGGATTTGATCTCACTGGATTTTCAGATGCTGACTATGCTGGATGTAGAGTAGACAGGAAAAGCACCAGTGGAACTTGTCAATTCCTTGGTGATAGACTTGTCTCCTGGTTTTGCAAAAAGCAAACATCTGTGTCTACATCAACTGCTGAAGCTGAATACATGGCTGCAGGTAGTTGCTGCTCACAGATATTGTGGATCCAAAACCAGCTCCTAGACTATGGCTACAACTTAGAGAAGTCAAAAATTCTTTGTGATAACACTAGTGCAATTTGCATTGCTCAAAATCCAGTTCTCCATAGTAGGACAAAGCACATAGAGATCAGACATCACTTCTTAAGGGATAATGTAGAAAAGAATAAAATAGCACTAGAGTACATTTCTACTGATTTACAAAGGGGAGATATTTTCACCAAACCTTTGGATGAAAAGAAGCACTTCTTCTTCCTTAATCAGTTGGGAATGATAGATGGAGATAGCATAAGTTAATCTACAAGATTTTGAAACCATAAAAATGACAAAGTCTAGGCAAATGTATCTCTTTCTTAAGTGTCTAGAGGTTCTGTCTGAACTCTGCTCGACGCTCGACGTTTTTCATTTGAAAACGTCGACTGGAGATCGACTGATCGTCGACCGCTAAAAAGCGTCGACCGTCGACCTCATCTTTACGTCGACCAGAGATCGACCCTATCTAGAGTCTGTTAAGTTTCTGTCTCGGTCGACGACGTTAATTGACGTCGACCAGAGCTCGACGTTCAGCATCCCAAATAGCGTCGACCGTCGACCTTCAAAACGTCGAACGTCGATCTAAGCTGAACACCACCGAGTCTCTTCGTTTCCCCTAGAGCTTCTTAGCGTCGATCTAAGCTCGACGTTATTTCCTTTTCTGCGTCGAACCCTAGTATAAAATCATCTTCTCGGCGTCGATGTCATTTGCGCTTTCATATTTTCTGCAAGTATTTTCTCCCTCCAAAGATTTTACACTTGTTTTCGAGAGGTATTCTACAGGAAATGGCGATTCCAGTAGCAATCTTGGCGGCAATGAAATTTGATTGCGGTTTCGACATTGATTTGGATTCCTTTGAAGGATCATCTCAGAACTTTCTGGAAATTCTGGAGCTGTTCAAGGAACAGAAATTGGAGAAGTTCATGACAACCAGAATGCCAATAGTAGAAACAGAAATCAAAGAATGGATTTATACAGCAGTCACTCAAGATGAAAGCACCATTACTGGTTCAATCTCAGGGACTCAGGTATCCTTAACCTCTGCTATATTTACTGAGGTGTTTGAATTGGAGAATGGCAATGACAGTATGGAGCTGTCCAATGAGGAATATGCTGTAATGTTAGACAGGATGGGTCATTCCTCTGAGAATGCCTCCAAATTGTTGAAAGTAGACCTTGCCATAGAATTCAGACTTCTAGCTGATGTGGTAGGCAAGGTTATCTGTGCTAAGAGAACATCACATGATGCCATTTCCAGGCATCAATTTTGCATCATGGCTGCTCTCCTGGACAAAAAGCACTTGAATTGGGGAGAAATTCTGTTTGATTTAGTGAAGAAGAAGGTCAACAAGACCTATGTCCATTTTGGAAGAGTGTTGGGTTTGCTGCTTCATCATATCTGCCCTCAGCTTCTGGTATCCTCTAAGCATATCAATGCCTCTAAGAGACTGACCTGTGCCCTCATTGGTAAGTGGGACAGGAAAATCACCAATCCCAGAGCTGCTGCAGCTATGAAAACTTCTACAGAAACAAGGACTGTTGTGGTCACTTCACCTCAGCCTTCTGATCTAGTAGAAGAAGCCATGCCATCCTTCACCATTTCATCTTCCTTCAGCTTTCCAACCACCTTCACTCCATCCACATCTCAATTTTCATCCCCTATGCCAGCAACATCATCAATTGCTACAATTGCTTCTTCCATTCCTCCATCCATTACCACATCTGAAGATTTTCATCCCCTTCACTTCTTCCCTCCAATGGATATTGAGATCAACAATCCAGATGATTCTTTCTTGGATGGTTCTCCTGATGACATATCTGAGACACCATCATTTTCTGACCTCATCATGTCATCCATCATTGAACCTACCATCCCCATTTCATCTATCCCAACATCATCTCCTGTTGCATCTGTTTCTCATCCCTCTACCTCTGCTCAACATCCCCTTGAGCAAGTAGATTTGCTTCCCTTGGCCAACAAGCTCTATGAGCTCTTGGCTCCAAGGCTTTCTTCTCTATTGGATGCTTCCCTAGCTCCAATAATCCTCTCTTTGAACTTCATCTCATCTAAACTCTCTCCCCTTACTCCTATTGTGGCTGGCCCTTCTTCTAGGGGCCTAGAGTCAGTTCTAACTGATTCTAGGCAGGGGGAGATTTTTGTAGAAGAAGAGCTGCCTCCTTTTGATAGAGAAGAGCTGTTAGTTTCAGAAATTCAGCCTACAGATAGAGAGTTTGTTCAGCCTCCAGTTGAAGACTTTACAGTGGCAGTGCCAGCATGCTTTTTCCAAAGGTCTTTCAGCCCATACAGATTATTGCTTCCTGAAGATCTGTCCAGGGCTATTGTTCCCTTTTCTGCTGCTGCTACTGTTATTTTTGATGAAATGATCCTTGATGATGATGCAGTGGTAGCTGATGCTCCTGCAAATGATTCTCTTGATCATAGTGCTGTTGCTGCTCCTGCTTGTTCTAATGTTGATATTAGTACTGTTGATCATTCTGTTGATGATATGACTGTTGATAAGTTGCCCAACACTTCTGATGCAGTGGAAGCCCTTGCTCCTGCGATTGCTCCTGGTAGTTCTGTTGTTCCAGAGGCAGTGGTAGCTGTTGCTCCTGCCAGTTCTATTGTTTCTCAAGTTTCTGATGCAGTGGTAGCTTCTGCTCCTGCTAATAAGATCTATCCAGCCAGTTCAGTTGAGGCTGTAATATCTGAAGTTATCAGTGACTTAGCTGCTCCTATGTCAGTTGCACCTGAAGCCATTTCTTTTCCTGCAGTGTTAGATACATCATCTACACTGACAGCTGCTTCTGTTCCTGTTTCAGGAATTGCCTCCAAGAAGGATTTTTATGATCCTTATGATCATGTGCAAAGCAGCTCCTCTGATGAGTTTGCCACTAGCTCAGATGATTCATCTGCCACCATTGCTAAAAAGAGAAAAGCTAGAAGCAAAGATCTAAAGAGAGTTCCAATGGAAAGGGCCACTGACCATGATACTCCCTATCACATTCTTCACAACTGTGAGATTACAGAGCCCTGGATGCAATATTCCAAGAACCAACTCAAGGCTATGAAACAGAAGAAGAAGTATTTCAAAGGCCCCTGTAAATCTATTCTTCCTCCTCCTCCTCCTCCATCTTCTCCAGGTGCAGGAGGCAGTGCTAACCCTGTCAGCAAACCTCCCTCATCCTCCTTCCAAGGCAAGACATATCAATCCAGGAGAGGACAAAGAGGTAGCCAACCAAGAGGTTATCAACAAAGAGGATCTCCAAGAGGAAACCAATCAAGAGGTCAAGCTAGGCACCAGCCATATCAAAGGGGAGGAAAGACTATTGCTTCAGCCTCTGGTCCTTTTCCCTTCAAGCTCAATGATGGTGTAAGGCAAAAACCTCCTCCTTCAGATCAAAGCAACAAATATGAACCTCCTGTCCCTTATGATGATCCAGTCAACAATCCTACTGCTTGGAAAGCTAGAATGGCTGAGCTTGCTGCTCTAGACCTGATTAAGAAGAATAAAGAAAGAGGACTGGACACATCAAATATCAGTACTATGTCTGAGCAGAGAAGACAAGAATTGGACAAATACAACTCCAGTAAATTCTTTGAATTTGATAGGTACATGGAATTGCATCCTGCTGCTGTTCCTCCCAGTGGAAAAAGCATAACTTCCTTGGGTACTTCTGAGGATTACAGATCCAGGAAAGATATTGCCAATCCTCAAAGAGAAATCAAGTTCAAGAAAAGCCTTGAAGAAGAACCAAAGAAGAAGTAATGTAAGATGGCTCCACCTCTCTACAACTGCCATAAACACTTTTGATATTTATATATCTGCTCCTACTTCTATCTGTGGTTTATGGTTTTGTCTGTGTTTTAATCTTCTGTATGCATTTTATTTCCTTATAATCATGTGAATAGTAATCCTAATCCAAATAGGGGGAGATTGTTGGAACACCCTTTTTATATTTGGGTCAGGATAACTATGCTAAGGATTCATGACCTCATTATATAGCATAGGTCATTGAGTGTGAGTTTAGAACTTAGGATATTTGAGAATTTAGTTCTGCTCAGCTCGACGGATAGTCGACCCCAGCTCGACGTGTCGTCGTCCTCAGCTCGACGCGTAGTCGACCGCTGCTCGACGCATAGTCGATCGCAGCTCGACGCAGCGTTGTCCTCAGTTCGACGTAACGTCGACTTCAGCTCGACGTTTTGGCGTGATTCTCTGCATCCTTAATCACTCTCTGATCGACGGATAGTCGAGCTCAGATCGACGATTTATGATGAGTTCGATGTTTTGAGTTCTCCCGTCTGTTGACATTTGAAATTCAAATTAAAGATCATCAAAGCAGTTATTGCAAGAGATCCCCTGGCCGTTTCAAGACTTAATTGGTCCATATCTCAAGGAATTTTTGTTGGAAATAAATTAAGGCACTTCCTTCCAAGGCATGGACAGTTAAGGAATGCATTGAATGCCCTGCCAACGGCTATCTATCAGACAGTAGTAATTCTATTACTCAGAGATTTTTCGAGAGAGACAGTAACACAGTTATTCAGATTTGTTACAGAGAACATTCTTCATCAACTCTCTCTCACAAAATCTGCTGCAGAGAATTCAAAGAGAAGAACATCACTCAGAGAAATATCATCATCAATACTCTCTGATTCTCTTCTGCTCTGCAATCAACTCTTCTACAGACTGTCTTCTACCTTCAGACATCAAACACTCAGTTTCTGAGTTATCTATTGCTGAAGAAGGACAAGCAGTGAAGAGCCTGTCACCCTTGTGCAAAGCTTCTTCTACCTGAACTCATCTACATCTCGGGGGGAGCTCTGATAACATCAAAATCCACAAGCTTCTCTCTGATAGCTGATAGAGAAGCATACTCATCCTTTCTTTACCTTATTCCATCTGTACAGGGTTTTAACTCCCTTCAAAAGTTACCCTTTTGGTTAGCTGAGACCTTGTCAAAATCAGTGGTGGCAAGACACCTTATCAAAAAATCTGGTGGTGCCCAGGACACCTGATCAACCATCCTGCAGTGGATTCCTATCAAAGGGTGATAGAAGAGTGGACTACCCAAGTTTGGGGAACCACTATAATTTCCTTGTGTCTTCTGTGGTTTATGTTTACTTCTTGCTGTGTGCTGTGTGCTGTTTGCTTTATCATATATTTAACCATTGCATAACTCACTTTCTACACTAAGTAAATCAAAAGTTTTAAATACATCAATCTATTTGAACTTACTCTATTCACCCCCCCTCTAGAGGTAGATAGATCTTATCACCTAACTTTCAGATACGTTTGCCACTTTGCGGAAGTTCAAGATGAGGCTGAACCAATTGAAGTGTGTCTTTAGGGCAAGCCGCGGGAAGTTCCTTGGACATCTTCTGACCCTGGCAGGGGTAGAACCTAACCCAGATAAGGTGAAGGCCATCCTAGAGCTGGAGTCACCACGTAGCGCTAAGGAGGTCCAGCGCTTGACAAGTAAGCTAACCGAACTAAGCACATTCCTCTCTAGGTCGGGAGAAAAATGCTCATCATTCTTCAATGTGCTGCGGGGTAATCAAAGGTTTGAATGGACCGCTGAATGTGAAGAGGGTTTCTAAATGCTGACGAGGCAGCTCTCCCAGGCTTCGATACTTCAAATACCAAAGGAGAGGGAGGATCTAGCCTTGTACCTCGGAGTAGGAGCAGAGGTCATGAGCTCTATCCTAGTCAGGGAAGAGGGGAAGAAGCAATTGCCTATCTACTACGTTAGCAAGATCTTGAAGAAGGCGGTGCTCCGCTACCCCATTTTAGAAAAGCTAGCGTATGCTTTGATCATCTTGGCTAGGAATCTCTGACCGTACTTCCAAGCGCATTCGTTCATGGTGGTGACGGAGCATCCCCTTCGCAAGATTTTTGAAGGAGTGGAGCACTCAGGCAGGTTGGCCAAGTGCTCTATCGAATTGAGAGAGTTTGATATCTTGTGCAAAGGATCTCCATTAAGGCATATGTGGTGGCTGAATTCTTGGCAGACTACCTTGTTGAGGTCGGGGCTGAGGAGCCGCGGTCATAGGGGGCGTGGAAGATAATGGTTAACGGGGTCCCGGAAAGCATTGCCTCGGGGGTGGGGTGGTGTTGATAAGCCCTCAGGGGGTCACTATAGAACAAGAAGTGGTCTTGCACTTTCCAGTGACTAATCACCAGGCGGAGTACGAGGCCGTGATAGTCGTCCTTCATTTGGAAAAGGAGCTTGAGATCCAGGATGTGGAGGCTTTTACGGACTTGTTAGTGGCGGCATCACAGATTTGAGGAGAGTTCGAAGCTCGGTATCCCACCCATGTAAAGTATTTATCCAAGGTAAGGGTGATCATCGAAGGGTTCCAGACATTCACAATCCAACATATTCACAGGGAGGAGAGTGTAGCTGCCGATCAGTTTGCTAAGTTTAGACCTCAGGGAGGAGGGACCCTTACCGAGCTATTTCGTCCGGCAATTGAGGAAGGAGAGTTGATGGAGGTGGATCGGCGACCCTCAGTATTGTGGGCCTTGCGGACAACCCCGAACACGGCCACTGGTGAGACCCCCTTCAAACTTTCCCATGGGTGCGAGCTGGTCCTACCCGTGGAGTTTGAGGTTCAATCCCCACGGGTCGCGGCCACAGGTGAAGGAGATGAGGCTTAGAGGATAGAGAATGAAGGGGGGTTATGCCTCTCGTTTGACATGGTAGAAGAGGTGCGTGATGTCGCAGCTATCAGGCAGGAAGAGATCAAACGGCGAATGTAAAAAATACTTTGACAAGCATATTAGGATCAAGCAGTTCGCGGAAGGAGATTTGGTGCTGATGAAAGTTGATGCCGCGGGGAGATCAGCCCCCGAGGGTAAGCTCAACTCAAATTGGGAAGGGACTTATATTGTCGAGAGGGTCCTGAGAATGGGAGGTTACCACCTCTAGGACATGGAGGGTAGGTTCATGAGCCACACCTGGAGCGGCGACGACTTAAAGAGCTTATACCTTTGAGAGGGGGGAAGGTGAAATTGTATATTCAAAGTAAAGTTTATTGTACTATTTTCATCAATTTACTTTTGTTTTTACCTACTGTGAAATTCTGATGGCAAGGAGATGGGATGGTTGCACTACCCCGAGCTTGGCTCGGCACCAGGTAGACCCGCTGCGTAGCCTCTCATTAGCTGGCAGGTCCGAAGGCTCGCCTGTGGGGGGTAAGGGACCCCGAGTGCAGCTCGGCCACGGGTAGACTCGCTGCTCAGGCTCTCATTAGCTGGGTAGGACGGTAAGCACACCTAGGGGAAAGGATTAGTTCTTGGAGACTTGGTTCATGGAGACTTTTGCACTACCCCGAGCCTGGCTTGGCCCTAGGTAAACCCGCTGCGCAGGATCTCATTAGCTGGCAGATCCGAAGGCTCGCCTGTGGGGGTAAGGGACCCCGAGTGCTGCTCGGTAGACTCGCTGCTCAGGCTCTTATTAGCTGGGCAGGGCGGTAGGCACACCTGGGGGAAAAGGATTGGTTCTTGGGGATTTGGTTCTAGGAGACTTTTGCACCACCCCGATCCTGACTCGGCCCTAGGTAGACCCGCTGCGCAGGCTCTCATTAGCTGGCAGGTTCGAAGGCTCGCCTATGGAGGTAAGGGACCCAAGTGCTGCTCGGCCCCGAGTATACTCACTGCTAAGGCTCTCATTAGCTGGGCAAGGCTGTAGGCAAACCCAGGTGGAAAGAAGTGGTTCTTGGAGACTTGGTTCTTGGAGACTTTTGCACTACCCAGAGCCTAGCTCGGGCCTAGGTAGACCCGCTATGCGGGCTCTTATTAGCTAGCAGGTCCAAAGGCTCGCCTGTGAGGGTAAGAGACCCCGAGTGCTACTCGGCCCCGTGTAGACTCGCGGCTTAGGCTCTCATTAGTTGGGCAGGGCGGTAGGCAGACCTGGGGGGAAAGGATTGGTTCTTGCAGACTTGGTTCTTGGAGACTTAGTTCTTGGATACTTTTGCACTACCCCGAGCCTGGCTCGGCCCCAGGTAAACCCGATGTGCAGGCTCTCATTAACTGGCAGGTCCGAAGGCTCGCCTGTGGGAGTAAGAGACCCCGAGTGCTGCTCGGCCCCGGGTAGGCTCGCTGCTTAGGCTCTCATTAGTTGGGCAGGACGGTAGGCACACCTGTGGGGGAAAGGACTTGGTCTTGGACGTGTTCTTTGAGATACTTTGGTTTGGGAACTTTGGCACTACCCGAGTCTGGATCGGTCCCCGGTAGACCCGCTGCCCAGGCTCTCATCAAGCTGGCAGAGCTGTAAGTTCACTCGATAGCAGAGTGGTTGGGGAGACCTCCTTAAGAGCATCCCTACTTAAATCTCATGAAAAAAAATTATGGGAGGCAAGGGCTGGAGCAGTGCGATTGGAGGCACTCCCAATTGGCGGCCTCGGGGATGGTCTCGCCTATGGCGAGTGGGCACTCGCACGGGATAGAAGGCTCGACCTAATAATATGGGAGCGAGTTAAATCACTAAAAGCCACTCGCGCCGGAAGTACCTTGAGGCGAGGTGAGAGGGTTATATCAGTTGGTCTCATGCATGAATGAGATGGGGGAAGTGACGACTTGAGATCTGAAAAAAGTCAACTCTTCAGCGAAGTGGCGAGACGAGGTGTAGCCCCATCTCGCGGGCGTGAGCGCATCAAAGGGTCGTCTTGCAGTAAACAAAATAAAGCAACGTGAAGAGGAAAAGCGAGGCAGCGAGACGGGTGGGTAGCACTGTCTCGCAAGTAGAGGCAAGCCAGAGATTCATTTCACAATATATAAAATAAAGTAACAAGACAAAAGTTGATGCATCTGATCAATATCTATTCATCACAGTGTTATGAGTACATTTTCAAACTGACCACAAAAATAAACTAAGTAAAATTACACAGAAGAAAAAAAAAGAGGAGAGGGGTTCTAGATCTCGCAAGCAATGTGTCATTCCTCTTGCTGGAAGAAGAATCTTTGCTCTCCTCGCCATAGAGCTGGGGGACCAGATCGCGAGCGGTCACCGTCTCGGAGTCTTCCTTCACGACCCCCAACTCCATCATCTTTAGAACCAACTCCGTTGTCTTGATACCGGCGTCTCGGCACTGTTCCTCAACTTCATCTAGCGAATAGTGGGGTGGAGGGGCTTGGAGGGGTTCGCGGCGAGACGATGACGGGGCACTATCCCGTAGGCGAGCGATCTGAGCTTTTAAATCCTTATATTCCTCCTCCAGGGTCGCAATGCACAGGTGCATCCGCTACGCCGTCTCGGCATCCTGCGAGACGATCTTTAGTTAGCAAAGGATGTGCTGAAAAGAGGCTAATCAAGGGTAAAGGTTATAACTTACCACACCGCCCCGGCTTTTGGCGAGAAGAGCCTCGGATACCGCCAGCCACTTTTCAATGTCCCCCGCCCTCTCGCGCTCTGCCGCCAGCCCCGCCTCAAGGTCTTTCCACTTTTTGTTACTGAAAATTAGGCGGCGCGAGTGGCGGTGCAAGAGCTCCAAGGCGCGGAGCTGGGCATGGGAAGTCTTCAACACAAGGTCACGCGAAGACTCCTTCTCCACGGGGTCAACCTCTGGGCCCCAGTACACGTCATAGCTGAGAGAGAAGGCTTGGCTGGTAGGGGAATCATGCTCCTTCAATGAGGGGAGGAGAGTGGAGACGGACACCCTATTCACGTCCTTCAGCAAGGTGAGGACTGGATCTCCAATGACGTCTTGAACCGTGGGGCCCAGGTTATAGTTTTCGTGTGAGGAAGGGTCTGGGAGGCTAGATGAGCCAGCTTCGTGAGACTGCGAGGGGGTCGGTCGGTCCGAAGATGTAGCAGGCTGGGAGGATAGGGATGTCTCACGGGCAGGCGAGACGGCATGCCTAGAGGGCAAGCGGGGTGACTGGGACTCCCCTAAGGAGATAGGGCTCAGGGACCCAGACATCTCCTTTCTCTCCGTCGGGGCCTTCTCCCTTTTTCCCTTAGGTAAGGTCACGACTTTCTTCAACTTCTTTTTTGGCGGGCTGGAGCAAGACGGAGCGGCCTCTTCTGCAGACCTCTTCTAAAGGGCTGGAGCCAGGGACTCCTTTGCTTCCTCCGCTGCCAAAATGGCGAGAGCGAGGGCCTTGGACGACACGACGTTGCTCCTATATGGAGGATGGACAAGGATTTTGTGCCCCCCCTTAAAGCAAGAAATAAGGTGATGAGATGGTGAGATGAAAAATAATAAAACGCGAGATGAGAGAAAGCGAGAGTATCTTCACCGGGGAGCACGGGAAGTAGCAAGTCGAGGCCTCGCTGCAAGAAGTGTACCTCGAAGTTTTTGCTGACGAAGAAGTCGTACATCAACTTGTCAGTGCCGCCCACCTGCGGGGACACATAAAAGACCTCGGGGCAGCGACACAGGCGCGAGCGGGACGCCCCCAAAGTTGTCGTGGATGAACACGAACCTGGTGAGCCAATGATGGTTTTTATTGGGCGTCTCGCACACCTTGAGCCCTTGCCCAGTAAAGTACGAGACGCTGTCAGCATTGGCGTGGTAGATGAAGAGCTTGCGGAAGACCGTCAAGCTAAACTCGATGCACTCCCGGTGCGTGTAGCTGGCGAAAGCGATTAACAACGAAATGACATTTGGGTTAAGCTGTGCGGGGACGACGCCGAAGTACTTTAGGACCTGTTTTACCTCCGGCCAAATGGCCAATCTCAACCCCGCCTCAAAGTGCGAGACAAGGAAGGCGAGCACTCCCGGGTAGTAGGTGTTGATCGCCTCGCCGACCTTGGGGGGCCGTGACTCGAACCCCTCCCTCATGAACTCGCAGACAAAGTTGCGGTAGTCTTCTTCAGGAAGCTTGTCAGGAGGGAAGTCGTGATCGGTAAACCGTTTCCCACAGCGGCTGTGCCCCATGCCTTCATCTACTTTCTTCTTCTCCATTCTATGCGGGACGGATGGAGGCGAGATGATTGAAAACGGAAATAGTTAGAAGGAGAATCGGCGAGACGGTTGTAGGAGGAAGGAGCGAGAGGAATAAAGAGTGAGAGTGATGGGCGAGATGGAAGAAGTAGGGGGGCAAGGGATGGGACGCAGCAAGGGGTGAAGGCGCAGATATCCATCTGATTCGGGGGCAGGGGTATTTATAGCGGATATGGTCAATGGAGAAGACGGGCGGGAAAAAAATAAGTAGGAAGGGGGAGAGTCGGCCAACGTTTCACTCTCTCTCCTAACCTCGATTCGTGTGGCCCATCACGGGCTTCCTCAGCAAGGCATAATAAAAAGTAAATAAATAAAGAATAAAAAAAATTAAGCTAGCATTAAGATAAACCAGAAGCAATAAATATTTAATTGTCCTATCCCGCACAAGTCGAGCACCATGTTCGCAGACTCTAGGCTACTGGCGAGACGGTAGCATAATATGTTACAAAATTATTACAGCATTAAGGGGTAAAAGAGCGAGACAGATTAATTAGCGAGACAGATAAATAAAGCGAGACGAGCAGGGCAGTATTTAATGCGAGTGCCATTTCCAGCGGCCACCGCGAGCCCCCGCACAAGGGGCCTGCTGGGCATGTGGATGGCACGAACATCGTCAAGTCCACGGCGCACGAGACAGAGGTGCATGTCGACCTCGCTGATAATTGCCTGAGGGTCGGTCCCATCAACCTCGATCCTGGCGTCAACCTCGAATGACAGCAAGTGCACTCAATCTCCAGCCATTCAATTTGCCTATCAGCCGTCTGTTTGTCCTACTCCAGCTCGCGGATAATATGCACGTACTTCCGGAAAATCTCGGCTATCCTGCGCTTCATCTCCAACGGGTCCATGGGGTCGCCCAGGTAGTCTTCAATCTCATCTATGGGAGGAGGGGGCGAGACAACGAGTTGCCTAGAGAACTCCTTAGCAGGGCAGTCGACCTGGGTGCCTACGTAAGGAGTCAAGGGGCAGAGTAAGGGAGGCTCTCGCAGGAGGGCATGGGAGTAGCGAGCGGGATAGAGGAGCGAGAGGGAAGGTTTTTTACCAGGATAGCGAGAGGTCTTGGTGACCTGAGAAGGGTCCTCCTTCCTCGTGTTTGGAGGAGTAGATGGAGGAGTGGAAGGCTGTGGCGAGTCAGACTCTTGGCGATGGACGACAGTGTCATCCCTCGAACTTTCTGGTCGGCGTTGAGGTGTGAGGTCTCCCTTAGGAAGCAAATAGTAAATAAGAAGGTGCAGATGAAGGGGTAATAGGGAAAAAAGCGAGAACTCACTTCTTTCTCTCTAGGAGATGCAGGAGGAGGAGGGCATGGGTTTCCAGGGCGGTGCGAGATGGCTCCTCGGCCGAGGAGGAGGGGCCACCTGTTTTTATCTTCTTTGGGCGAGACGATGATGATGGTAAGGATGGTGGGGCGCGAACTAGAGCCGGGCTCAGAGCGGCCACGTTGGCCTTATTCTGCTTGCGCACCATCGCAAGGCGCTCACGGAAGCTCTGGCTGTGAGACATGATTGCAGTAGAGCCAAGGAAGGAGGAAGTGTGAAAGGGGATATTCTCAACGCGGGGTGGGAATCCTATATTTATAGGCTCCGCTGGAGGGCCCCACATAAGATTCCCTCATAAATAAGCTCATAAATATGCTTTAATGACACGAGCCTCAGTTGGACTCTCTTTCCGAGCTTGAAACAACCTCAAAAAGAGCAGGGATTGTGTACAACCTCGAGCTCGCAGGAACAGTTTAGGCTCAAGGAAAAGGGGAGAGAAGGCAAGATGGGCTCTTTGATAGAGGCTACTGGCATTCAGCGAGTGGGGACTTAAGCGAGAGCTTACTCGCTGGGCGAGTGGGTCCCAGGTAAAGGGCCACATGCTGGGCAAGGGTCGGCTCGCTAGGCGAGAGGGGCCCGGCTGCTCAGGCGTGAGCCATTCTAGGAGAAACGAACCCAGAGGGGAGACCATTCACGAGGCAATGGCCAACTCTCTAGGCGAGCTGAGTCCATGGGAGGGAGCTCTCGCCCGCAAGACGTTCTCTTGCCGAGCGCTAGTTCGGAAAGGGGCCAGGCACCAGTTCAATGGTTGGTCAAGGACCGGTTCAGTTTGAAGGTGGTTTACCTTTTTAGCCCTAGGTGATTTTACGCTTTTGCCCTTGGTGGTCTACATATAACCCTTCAGAACATCGGAGTTTGGCTGTTGGCAGACCCGACCAAGGGTATTTTGGTAATTTCAGGTCGGTTCAGTTTGGTTTTTGGCAGTTCAAACTCAGATTCCTATAAATAGACCCATAGGGGTTCTTCAGAAGGTAGGCTTTTTCATAATTTCAAGAGAGTTTCCTGTGCTTTCTGAGGAGCTCCAAGCCTAGCTTTTTGCTTTGGAGCGGAATCACTCAGAGATCTTCCGGGTAAGAGGTGGGACCTCCCTGCTGAGGCTTTGGGTCGGTTCTTAGTCCTTTACAACCAGTCAGAGGTCGGAGCTCAGGAGAAGTAGGTGTTGGCTGCGCCCCTATTTTCGAACATTCGTTGAGGTCAAGTTTTGGCTTCAACATCGCTGGTGTGTTGTCACCTTGATGATGTGGGCACTTTCTCTCTTTCTTCTTTTTCTTTGCGGCTTCTTTGCTGGTCGCGCATCTATGCGCCTTGTTCTATTAGTGCGACATCTTGCCAGATCGCGCTCTCTTCTCTTTTTCCCGTGTGTTGTCTTCCTGCGGCTTGTTTCTTCTTGAGCGGGTTCTGTTCTCTACTCACGCTGCTTCTCTTCCCTGCTTAGAGTTCTGCATTTCAGTCGCGACATCTTCTTGGCCGATGGCGTGTTATCACTGTGACCGTGCAGACTCTTTTGTCTCTTTCCTTTGCGGTTTCTTTCCTTCTTCGTGCGACTTCTTCCTTAGTCGCGGCAGCTTCCAGTGCAAGTTCAGCATTTGGTTCATGACATCTTCCTTGCCACTGGTGTTTTTTTACCTGGCCATGTAGTCTCTTCCTCTTTCTTCTCACTGGCCTCCTCTAGTCGCTTCAACTTCTCAAACTGCCGCGAACTCCACATCTAGGTCGCGACTTCTTTTCTTGCCGCTGGTGTGTTGACACCGTGACCGTGTGGTATTTTCATGCACTTTCATCGCTTCTTGTTTGCTTCTCCTTCACTTCTCACTGAGTATTTGTCCTTGTCCGACTTGATTCAAACCGTGCGGTTAGAATTCTTCTTGTCATTTTCTTCCCCCTTGAAGATGGTTTCTCTTCTCTCCTCTACATCTCGTACTCTTGTGGCCCCATCTAACAAGTGGCTTATTTATTCTGGTGCCACTTGTCACATGACTGGCAACTCTCATTTGTTCTCTTCTTTAACAGACCAGCACAGGCTGCCTCCTGTTGTTATTGAAGATGGGACTACTGCCCCTTTTCGTGGTGTTGGCACTATGCATCTCTCTCCCTCATTGTTGCTTGAATACACCCTCTATGTCCCATCTTTCCCGTGCAATTTACTCTCTATTTATGCTCTTTGTACTAAGTTACATTGCACGGTTACTTTTACCGACACCACTTGTTCTTTCTCTGATTCTGTCTCCAAAGATACGATTGCTACTGGGACTACAATGGGTGGCATCTTCTTTCTTGACCAAGACGTTGCTTTTTTTTTTTTGCTTCTTCATCTCTTCAACAATGACATCATCATCTTTGTCATCCTCCTTCTCGCCTCATTCATCAACTTTTCCCAGAACTTCCTTCAGAGGATTTTCCTTTGAATTGTGAAGCATGTGAGTTGGGTAAACATCATCGCTCCTCTTTCCCAGCTCGAACATGACGAAATTCTTCACGTCCTTTTGAGCTTGTTCACTCTGACATCTGGTGTCCTTCTTCTACTGTCACTATTGGTCGAGAAAGCTGGTATTTTGTTACATTCATTGATGATCTCTCCAGGTGTACTTGGTTCTATCTCTTGAAGGAATGCTTTGAGTTGTACTTTGTATTTGTTGCCTTTTATAATAAGATTTCCACACAATTATGTGTGCCTATTCAAGTTCTTCATACTGATAATACCGAAGAATATGTCAGCCGTCAATTCTCTAATTTTTGTGTTAGCAAAGGTTTGATTCATCAAACAAGTTGTCCTTATATCTCTCAACAGAATGACATTGCTGAATGCGAGAATCGTCATCTTCTGCATATTGCTCGCAGTCTTTCATTACAAATGAATGTCCCTCGGTCTTATTGGGGTCATGCGGTTCTCCTCTCCTGCTATCTTATGAACCGTATTCCCTCGTCTATTGTTCAGAGAACAACTCCATTTTTTGTTGTGTATCCCGAGGCCAAACCATTTCCTTTACCACTTAAATTTTTTGGCTGTACGGCGTTTGTTCACATACCTACTCCTGGATGTGACAAACTTTCTCCCCATTTCGTTAGATCCATATTTCTTGATTATTGTCCTACTCAAAAAGGATATCGATTCATTGATCCACTTATGCGCAAACAGTACGTTTCGGCAGATGTTACCTTCTTTGAAGATACACCGTATTTCTCTCATGTACCTTCTCTCTTGCCTTCTGATACTTCTTCTTCCCAGCTTATTATCTCGACACCTATGCCTGAGCCAATTCTTCCGACATATGCTCCTATTGGCTCGTCTCTTTCTTTGGAGATTGATGTGTTGCCATTGGAGCTTTCTGTGTATATTCCAGGACCTCTTCTTTCTTCTGACAATGCATTGCCTACTCTGGCTAGCAGTGACCTTGATCTTCCCATTTCCCTGCAGAAGGGCTTTCAACAATGTTCTAAGCATCCTATTGATTCGATTGTTTTATATGCACAGCTTTCCCCTAATGGCAGGAGTTTTGCTCTTGCTATTTCTTCTACTGTCATCCCAGTAATATATTGAGAGTTTCTTTCTATTCCTCAGTGGAAAGATGCTATGGATGAAGAAATGAACACATTAACTGAGCGATGGACATGGACTCTTGTCCCCCCACAGTTAGGCATTGATATGGTTGGCTGTAGGTGGGTCTTCGTGGTTAAATATCTCCCCGATGGCTCTGTTGATCTCTATAAGGCAAGGCTAGTTTCAAAAGGGTTTACTCAGACATATTGGTAGAATTGTTTGATACATTTTATCCTATAGCTCGCATCAACACTATACGTGTTCTCTTCTCTGTTACTGTTAATCAAGACTGGGAGATGTCTCAGGTAGATGTGAAGAATACATTCCTCTATGGAGATTTACAAGAGGTAGTTTATTTGGAGCAACCTCCAAGGTATATTGCTCAGGGAAGTCTAAGGTATACAAGCTTTGGAAGGCGATTTATGGGTTAAAGTAGAGTCCACGAGCGTGGTTTGACAAATTTAGTGGAGTTGTTTCTCTTATTAGGTTCAAGCAAAGTCCTTGTGGTTCTTGCAATCTATGTTGATGATATCCTTCTGACTGGTGATGATAAAGAAGACATTGATCTAGCCAAACAACATCTTCCACATCATTTTTTTTACTAAGGATATAGGAAATCCGAAGTATTTTCTGGGAATTGAGATTTCACGAAAGGGAAATTCGGTGGTTCTTTCACAACGAAAGTATGCGTTAGATCTCTTAAAAGAAACTTGTCTTCTTGGCACGAAACCTGCTCATTGCCCGATGGCGGTTGGAGATGTTAAATGATGGACTGAAGATTCTCCTTTTCTTCCAAATTTAACTGTGTACAGAAGACTTATAGGCAAACTCATATATCTGACTGTAATTAGACTAGATATTTGTTATGCAGTTGGGAAGATCAGTCAAGTTATGCAGAATCCTAGAGAGTGTCATCTTCGGTCTGCCATGAAGGTTCTGAATTATGTGAAAGGGTCTCCGGGGAAAGTGTTGTTGTTTCAGAAGAATAGTCATCTGAAGATTGAAGCTTATTCTGATGCCAGCTATGATGATAACAAGAAAGATATAAAGTCTACATCAGGCTTTTACACTTTAGGAGGAAACCTTGTTAGCTGGAAAAGCAAGAAGCACGTAGTGGTTTCAAGATAAAGTGTTGAAACAGAGTATAGGAGAATGGCCTCAACTACCTGTGAGTTGAAATGATTACGGGCGCTTATGCTTGACTTGGGAGAAGTCTATGACCATCCTCCTCCTATGTTATGTGACAACAAATCCACCATTTACATATAAAAGAATCCTGTCTTTCATGAGAGGACAAAACACATTGAGGTTGATTGCCACTTTATCATAGAGGAGATTTTGAAAAATCGAATTTATACTCCATTTTCCACTTCAGATAAAGAACTGGCTGACTTCTTCACAAGACCAGTTTCTACCGTAGATGTTTATAGCAAGCTAGACATGATTGACATATACGCTCCAGCTTGAGGGGAAGTGTTGAAGTATGGCGGTTAGACATCTTGTCGGGAAGTTAGCTGTTCGGGCTGTCTGGCAGTTTGCCCAGGCGGTCTGGTTATTATCCTTGCAGATGCGGTCTAAGGGCTTCCAGCATCTGCGGTTTGGTGGCTTGCCGCAGCAGTGTCCTAGTGGCTTGCCGCAGCAGCGGCTTAGTGGCTTGCCGCAGCAGCGGCATGGTAGGCTTGCCGCAACAACAGATTGTTGGATAGCAGCAGCGACGGACATGCGGTCATCTGTAGTCCTTTGTGTAGTGTTGTGGTTTGACCTTGTCAAACCGCCTAATTGGATGGATACATATTTAGTCCCACATCTCTTATTACATTCTCTCATTCCCTCTTCATTTCTTATAAAAATAGGGGCATACTTATGTATTGTTTATCTTTTTGGAGCAATAAAAATTGTGGTTTATTTACCTGTTGTCGTTTGTTCGCTCATTTCTCACAATGCTCAATAAAGGCTTCTAAAAGAGTCTATGAGCTTGTTATCTAGCTTGTTGAAATAGAGAAATACCAAATGTCGAATGTCAAACAGTTTATAATGTGTTTTTTTCTAAAAAGCTATACAAAAGGATTTCATTCAAACAAATCTTCATTTGTAATAGACTTTTTCCAATAGCTCATTTTCCTACTTTTTTTGTGATCAGTCATTTTCCTACCACCACCTCTCTCCCAAACAGACCCTAAGACTCATGAATCAAATGGTATTGTTTATTATTTGTAAATAAACAAGTGGTTTAAATGTTTTATGAATGTCTTCTATTAATATTTTTTCATTTAGTTAAAAAAGGAACCGCTGTCTATAAAACAAACGGTATTGAAAAGCATGAATCAAGTTGTATTGTCAATCGGAGCAATCCAGCTCATAAAATTCCTCTTATTGGCTATTTATTGATGGAAGCCTTCAATTAGCTTGAAACAAATACGAGATGTACAAATTAAGATCTCTGATTGATTAACAATTGGCATTCAACTTTGTTATGCAGTGTTCTTATTTGACTTTATATTACTTTCCATTCATGTCTGTTTTTTTACTTCTATAAAGCAATATTGCGATGATGAACAAATATTAACTTAATTAATTAACTTAATTTACTCTTGTAGCCTCCTCAAAGCAATTATTTTTACTTTTATAAAATTGCATAGTTCAAATTTTTTCCAGTTGTGGCGGGGCAAATCTGCTAAAGGGCACGATCTGCGAGAAATTCAATCGGCGTGTGGGTCTATTATTTGCATGAAATAAGTTGGTGGAAATTCAGTCGGCATTATCTGTGAGAAATACGTTGGTGGATATTCAATCGAAGTGCGAGAAATCTGCCACAGGGTTTATTATTTGTGTTGGAAGGGGTTGATCCAGGGGGACACTAACTGTTGCAAACTAACTGTTGTTCATAATTTAGCTATTTACACAACAAAATCTACTATTTGCAAACTAACTGTTGGTACATTAAGAATTGTGTATCTAATTTGAAGTCTTTCAACTCAATGGTTTACACAAATTTATATTTGATGTATGTTGAGTTTACTCGTGCAGGTTTTATATTGAAGGAAAATAATCTAAGCACAAATGTGTCGAGAAACTAGACAAGTGTCGACACATTTATAAAAGTTGTGCTGAGACAAGAAGTTAAGTTGTGTCGACACTCAGGACTACTGTCGACACCTTTATTCAAGTAGTGCTGAGGCAGGAAGAAAGCTGTGTTGACACGCAGGACTCGGGTCGACACTATTAGTCAAGAAACAGGCTGTGTCGACACTCAGGACTAGTGATGACACATTTTCTACAAGTTGTGTCGAGACAAGAAACCAGCTGTGTCGACACTCAGGACTAGTGTCGACACATTTTACAGAAGTGTTGAAATGAAGAAGGTAGCTATGTCGACACCACTATAAGAGAAAGTGTCGACACCCAGGACTGGTGTCGACAGAATCTAAGTACAGATGTCTCAACACCTTTATGTAGAAGCTATCAAGACAAAAATTCTTCTAAGTCTAGAATTTGAATCCTGAAGTTCTGACAACTATCAGAACTATCAGATGTTAGTGAATTAACCAGAGCAGCCGGTCACTCTTATCAAAGTCTATATAAGGAGACCAACACAACAGAAAGAAAATGAATAACAGACATAGTTTTTCTCATTCTTCTCTTCACAGTCTGACAGATCAAAAACAGAATTCTAAAGGTGAAAAGGAGGCAGATCGTGGATCAACTTCAATCTTCTCTAGTCAAATTCAACCCTACTTTCTCCTTCAAGAAGCTTTTAAAAAGCTAAGAATGATTGAACCATTTTCTTCTCAGTAAAATATTAAGGGAGAAGATTTCACATCAAGATATGATCAAGAAGTTGTCACCAGTCTCTTTCTTCATGGGTGACATTTTAAAACTCAAATTCTTTCTGTAACATTACTTTTGTAAGATCTGTTAGTAGATCTGAGGTGTAGGAGATTGATTTCTCTGAGTTGTAAGCCTATATTATAAAGGCTGAAGTAGAGCTGTGAGCCTGAGGTAGAAGAAAGAGTTATTTATCTGAGTTGTAGGAACTGGAAGGTTATGAGATTGTAGGGCAAGGGTTTGCCTGAGGTGTAGGAGTGAAGGTGCACTCTGAGGTAGGATTCTTGAAGGGAATCTGAGCTGTAGGAGCCAGCTGGGCTCCGAGGTGTAAGATCAGAGGATCTAAGAAAAAGAAAAGAGGAGTTTGGCAAAATCTAGTTCATTACTAGATATGCGAATGAGGAAAGTGGATGTACCCAAAATTTGGGGAACCACTTTAAGACTACTGTGCTGTGGTGTGATTGGTGCTGTGATTATTAAATTAGTTTTGTGTTGTGTTAAGTAGATCAACTGTGTTCTTGAATACTGTGGCTGTGTTAATAAACACTAAGAAATTTCTCCAATTTAAAGTAGCTAATATTTGAATTGGACCTATTCACCCCCCCCCCCACTATTAGAAATATGACTTTTAGCCACGATTTTTTTTGCTACGGGGGAAACCGTGGCTAATATTGAAGTATTAGCCACGGTTTCTATTCCGTGGCTAATACTGAAGTATTAGCCACGGTTTCTATTCCGTGCCTAATAAGCTAGTATTAGCAACAGATGAATAATCCGTGGCAAATAACCTGACTTTTTGCCACGGTTTGCCTGCTTCGTGGCTAATAATCTAGTATTAGCCACGGAAGTCAAATCCGTGGCAAAAAGTCAGGTTTTTTTAGTCCCACACCGCCAACAAAAAGATCAATGTGGGGTTTATATTGCTTATTCTCAATTAATGTTTGAAATAAAATCGGCTCGCAAGCGGCGGTGGCGGCCGGGCGGCGGCGGGTGGCCGAATTTTTTTTATGTTAAAGAATATCGTTTGTTATAGGCCCTTTGGCAACGACAATTGAACCGTGACAAATAAGGAACTTTTAGCTACGGCAATTGAACCGTGACTAATTACTTATTTGCCACGGATTCAGCGTGACTAATACTATTAGCCACGCTCGCATTGCCCACGCCCATTTGTCGTGGGTAGGCTGTGGCTAAAAGGTATTAGCCACGGTTTTGGACTTTTAGCCACGACAATCTGCTGTGACCTAGAGGCCTCTAGGTCACTCTCTATCCTAAACAAACACCTTACATAGACCATATTCATTATTTGTACTCAAACCAATATAACTTAATTCGGAATTCACAATTTAACAATATGAAAATATGTATTTTTGAAGAAATAATCTAAGGGAGACACGCCTCCGTATCACATATAAAAATATCTGATAATTGAGGCCCAAATTTTCTTTTCTTTAAACATGCCACAAGGAATCAAATACATATAATTTTAATATTCAAGACTAATATGCTTATAATTCATAATAAAACAATTAATTGATTCAATATGAACAATAAGCCAAAAGAAAAATCATAATTTTTTTTATATTTTTCTTCTTATACAGAGATGCGGGCAAAAGCATAAGTTTTCTTTGAAATTGCATGAAGCAGGAAACATTTTGATGCATGCACTTTTATAATGTTTAGTACATATGCGACATAAAATTATGAAATAATTTAAATTAAGAAAATGAAAATTCCCTTGTCATTTATTAATAGAAGGTTAACAACATTTCAGTGTTTAAAACTAACATAAATAGGGAGTTTAACAATTAGAAACAACAGTAGATATATAATAATAATAAATTTGTAACAATATCATATCAATTAAAAATCATGCTCCAATATGAATACTTTATTAAGAATATTTGGCCAATATGACCCCGAGGCTAAATGATTTTGTAGCATATTAAAAACAAATTTACCCCAATGCTAAATGATTTTGTAGCATATTAAAAAGAATTGACCCCAATGACTAAGGCTCCATTTGGGGGGACTTATTTTCACTGATCAAACTTTAGTCCCCCGATTCCCATAAAATGCATGAATTTTTTTAGGTGAGGCTGTGCATTCACAAACAATAGTTCAAAACCACCACATTCAGAACTACCACCACCACGCCAAACGAAGCCAGAGAGAGCATTGGAAGATTAGCAGAGTAAAATTTATCTAATTTAGTAAGAAATTTACACATCGAGGTTGTAGCAAACATTATAAAAATGAAAATAAAAATAAAGAAGAACAAATAGATGACAATGTCACCGCCTATTTGAACTTAATTATTCAAAAAGGGAGAAACTGAGAGGGATACCCCTACACATATGCAAACGCTATCAATGTACTTCATAAATAGTTAAAGGGAAGCGTTTTCCTTAAACACATGTGCTTGTCAATGTCTTCATACTCCACTGCCGTATTACATCTATCCTCGTCACACCGCCGACATGCATAGTATATACTCTGCTTTCCTGGTGCAGAACATCGACACAAGATTAATAAATGATTTTACTATATTATACTTACTAAATGTAGCATTAAAACAATTTTAAAGCAACAAAAAATGGTTTTAACTGAACATCCACAACAGCAGAACAAATGACATAGTTGTCCAAACACCTCCGGTTAACATTAGGATTATCTCAATCAATTAAAAGTCACAATCATAAATCCTACTCTACATTTATATATTCCTGCTAAATGTTTGTGTTAATTCTAATGAAGGTAAAATATTCTTCAAAATTAAAGGTAAAATAATCTTTGATAAATATCATATGGTATGGTTGAATATACATTTAACTATTTATGTGTAACCAATCAAACATTTGTTCCCCTTAGACTGTTGTTCTATAACAAGATCAAAAGAAAGACATGCTAAAAAAAGTGTAAAGCAGATATTATCAATCATATTTTGAAGCAGTCGGCGTGAAAAAAATGTAAAATGAAGGTTCATAAAGTCAATCTCAAATAGTGGTGTGGCCGGGAAAAATCGTAAACCAAAATATCATCAAAAAATATAAAGGCAAACTTGCACAAATATGCAAAAAATCATTTATATTTGCTAGAAATGTAGAGAGAGTATTTATCAAAAAAATGGATGACATGACCAAGTACTCAGTATCATAATGAGTTTGAAAAATAATCTTTTTGATATCCTCCAATTGGACATAAGATTTATGGTGCCCGGAACAAAGGTCTGCCTTAAATAAGCTGTAGGAACCTTGTAACTCATTTAGTAGCTCTTTTGATCATTATGTTGTCGCGATCAAGTGCACATTATTTTATACAAAATCACCACAGGAGTACTGGGCTAGATAATGTGCTTGAACTTGGTTGGACGATGTAAGTCGAAGCACTTCAGAGACAACACTTGATCTCTTCTCTTTGTGAGTGACTAAAGGTGTGGTCGTAGATTTGATTGATGTCTGTGGCAATTGGATACAATGACCGAATACATTGGTTGGTGATGAGCATATTGGTGAACCCATATTGGGAACCAATCTAGAACATTTTGAAGCTTGGTGTGGAGGAGAAATGGAAAGTGTTGGGACTGAAAGTCTTTGTTTTCAAGGTAGCTTGTAACCTTGAGGGGGTGGGGGTAAAGAGGTTTTCTATTTTATTTATATCTTTTAATCTTGTGTGTAGTTAGTTACCAGTTTAAAGCTTTCAAAAAAACCACAAAAGTACACACAAAATTTGTAGTGGTTCCCCAAATTATGGGTACATCCAATCTCCTCCCACATCTCCAACTTCTTATTAGACAAGTCACTTCTCCAAAAACTCAGCTCTTGAGAGCTTACACCTCGACCCCTCAGTATCACTCAGTCTCCTCCAAGACTTAATTCTCAGGCACAAGGCCCTACCACTCAGTGATCAAAAGATCACCTACCTCAGGCCATTAGCCCTACAACTCAGGCTTTGGAGGATAGCCCTGCCTCATATCTAAATCTGGATCCTACAATAAGACCCAAAGGTCCTACACTCAAAGAGTATGACTCTCCTACAGCTCAGGCTCAAAATCCATACAACTTAGATCGAAAAGGATCCTACCTCAGACCCTAAGGTCCTACAATTCAGATCTAGAACCTGGATCCTACACTCAGGAAAATCTGCCCTACCTCAGGCTTAAAAAGCCCTACAGCTCAGATCCACAAAAAGGATCCTACCTCAAACCCAACGGTCCTATAACTCATATCCAGAGCCTACATCCTACACTCAGGCAAATCTACCCTACCTTAGGCTTAAAAAGCCCTACAGCTCAGATCCAGAATGGATCCTACAGAAATTAGATATATTGATTTAATTTGACATAGAGAAATTTCTCTGTGTCTTCCCCTTGAACTGAGTTATCTCAGCTCTAACTTTCTTCACAGCAGTAAGAACAAAGTCTTCAGTTAATGGCTACCTCTGCTGGAAGTAACTCAGAAATATTTTCTGACCTTAGTTAAAGAAGACTGAAGATTTGCTAGGTCTCGAGTTCTTCAAACAACTAACCAGAACCTGCAAAAACCTGATTTCCCTGCTCTCTTTCTTTCTCAGAACTTGATCTGAACTTGCTGTAGCAGAATGGAAATGCTACAACTAATTGGAATGAGCTTTTTAACTCAGCTGGATTAGCTTCAAGCTTTCAACTTGACAGACATGGCGAAGAAGGTGAAGTCCAACCACAACCTTTTTGAAATAAATAAAACCCGAAAAGTTTGAGTTCATCCTCTAGAAGCTGACTCTAATAACTAGTGGGGACCACCTACAGTCGACATCTGCACCATTCTTTAACAAAAGAAGACATACAGTAGGTCTTCGACGCCATTTGTCGTGTTCTGTAGCTTTTCCACAAGTAATTTGAACTTGGTTGACTTATGTTGACTTTGGCTGACGTCATCAGTTATGGAATTAGCTAAATTCATAGAATCACTTCAGGAATTGAGTGCGTTGAGTGAATGACCTTCACTCATCTCTTCTGTATTTATAAGACTTTCCTCTTCATGAAGGCATTGAGTGTGTTGACATCACTCAACACCTTTTGCTTTAGCCTCAACTTTCAACTAGGCATTGAGTGAACTGACTTCACTCAACGATTCTAGACTCAGTCAAATTCTGCCCAGCCTTCTAGCTTTAACTGCTTGAGCTTGTCTCAATGCTGTCTGCATATGGAGTTGAGTGAACTGGATTCACACAACGCCTGTGGACTTAGACAAATTTTTCTGTCCAACTTCTTTGGCTTTGACTGAGGCAGCATGGCATTGAGTGTTGAAAGTATCTAGTGTCTACCTAAATCACCTAAAGGGGGGTGAATAAGTGATGTATGTGTATTTTTACGGAATAAAAAATTACTTAAAAATTAAGCACACAAACACCGAGATTTATAGTGGTTCGCTGAGTTGCGTACGCCCACATTCCCGCCTCGCCTATCTACCACGAAGGGTTAGATTCGGCTACTTCACCTTTATCAGATTATTAATAATCTTATAACTCGGAGCCGCAAATCCTACAACTCAGAGATGATGCTCCTACCACTCGATCCACAACCAGATCTACAAACTCGATCAACAAACGGATCTACAAACTCGATGCACAAATAGATATATAAACTCGGAGACAAGTCTCTTACAAGTGTAAAGAAATAATATTACAATACAAATGATTACAAGTCTTTGCTCCGACATTCTTCGTAGAAATTGATCTTGAAACTTGGAGAACTCGGAAACTTGAAATCTTTAAGATCTTGAATCTTGAACCTCCGATCTTTGAACAACTGCGAATTTAGTAGTATAGATCTTGAGAGAAGAAGCGATCCAGTCGAGTAAGTCGTCGAAGAAGATGAATCATGTGCTGCAAGTCGGACGGCCGATCGGAAAAATTGCGAGCGTGAAGACTCGGCCGACGGATTCTCTTTTTGGAAAGTTCTTCTCTATTCAAATTAAAGATAATAGTATTATTAGAATGGAAGAAAAATATCCCTAGGTATTTATAGAGATCTTCCTTCCAACAGTATAAAGAAAGTTTCCAAAAACAAAACCCCAAAATTACTGCGCATGGCCGACCGAACCCTTGACTGGATTTTGAAAATATCCGAAAATGACCTAAGTCAAATTCATCGAGTTTCATAAGTTTACTCGTCGAATATATCTTGATATACGACTAAAGGACTTAGCAAAATCAACACAGGCCAGCTGGTCACTCAACTTTATAGTGAAGAGTCATACTTGACGAATTTGTCAAGTATCACTAGGCATACTCGACGAATTTGTCGAGTATAGGCTATCTTACTCAACGCTGTCAACTCCGTAACACTCAACGCTTTTATATTCAACGAATAATACTTGGAAATATCCTGCATGGCCAACTAGTCACTCAACGCCAAGGCTTAAGTCATACTCGATGAATTCGACGAGTATCGACTAGAATACTCGACGAATTTGTCGAGTACCGACTGATTGACTCAACGCACTCAACGCTTGACTAGTTGAAATATGGCGAATTATACTTAATGAAATTTCAATTCTACAGTGAATTTACCCGAAGTATAGAAGATGGATTCGATGGGTATGGGTAGGTATTCACGATGTATTTGACAAGTATAAAGCTGATACTCGACGAATTCGATGAGTATTCCAAACCATACTCGACGAATTATACTTGGGAGAAATTCCTGTCTTTCTGAATCTAAGCCTTGACCATCCTTGAGCCTTCTCTTGTACATGGGATATAAGTACACCCCAATAGAGAGATTACACGCGAGTCAACATATTGACCTACACAATGAGGAATTACATTGTATAGTCCTGTGTTTACTTACCTACTGTAACTGACATTGGTGTGTACTTGGCATTGTAGACCTGCAAATAAATAACTAAATAGTAGCATCAAATACAATTTCAATTCATCTTAGCTTGACTGGACCCTTCTTCAAATCAGGATTATTGTGGATAGAATACCCAACAATCTCCCTCTATTTGAAGAATCCAAAATCCTTCAAGCTAAGGTGAATTGCACATAATGAATAATAAAACTTTAAAACTTGAAAAGATTATTAAAATTAGAAGTTCTCTACCAAGAAAGTTCCCACATCATCCACCTTAGCTATATGGGCAACCTCCCCCTTTTTGGCTTCTACAACTATAACATTGGCATTAGAACTTCTTGAGCTGGGACATCAGACACTGTCAAAAGAGACACTCAAGGGCCCTCTCTAAGTAGCTACTTGTGTATCAGCTTGCTCCCTCTCAATTTCTGCACTCAATCTCACAGAGGATAACACTTCCTTCTCCAAAGGCAACACTTGGGCTCCCCTGGCTTCAAGATCCTTCTATCCCACCTGACATTCAGTTGTTCTTCGGATCCAATATAGTAGAAATAAATTTCTTTATATGTAAAATTCTGCTAGATTCACCGAATGCAGAATTAGATTCGGCGAGTATCCATTTATATCCGACAAATCGACGAGATTCCCGTCCAACATTTGCCGAGTTTTCCTTTGGAGAAATTTCGTCTTTTCTGAAGTAGTTCCAGAGAGATCTTTTGCTTGCATGGACTTCTTCAGGAGTCAAAATTTAGCCTACCTAGTTTCGTTTTGAAAAATGAGAACTTGGTCTCGTCTAGCGACTTTGTGAAAATATTTGCGACCTGATTTTCCATCGGGACATAGCTGAGGGATATGTCCTTGTTCTCCATATGCTCCCAGATAAAATGATAGCCCACCTCAATGTGCTTTATCCGGCAGTGGGAGACTGGATTATTTGCAATTGTAATTCCACTAGATGAGTCACACTACATTGGAATCTCCCCGAACTTCAAATTATAGTCTTCTAATTGATTCTGGATCCATAGAAGCACTGCGCAATAACTACTCACAGAGATATACTCAGACAAAGCTGTAGAAGTTGCCACACAATTCTGCTTCTTACTACTTCATGAGATAAGTCGTCTTCTGAGGAATTGACATGTCCCAGAAGTGCTTTTCCTATCATCCCTGCTTCCTACAAAATTGGCATCTGAAAAACCAATTAGCTCGATATCATTATTTCTCGGGTACAATAAACTAAGATTTGGTGTACCCTTAAGGTATCTTAAAATCCGCTTTGCAGTGACGTAATGAGATTCCTTAGAGTTCACCTGATATCTAGTGTAGACACATGTTTAAAACATTATATCTAGTCTACTGGCAGTCTGGTAGAGAAATGATCTAATTATGCTTATGTACTTGGTTTAATCAAAAGGTTTCCCTTTCTCATCCTTGTCCAAAGATACATTTGAACCAATTGGAGTCCTCATTCAGGTTGCGTTCTCCATTCCAAATTTGTTAAGAAGCTCCTTGGTGAACTTCGTCTGAGAGATGAAAATTCCATCTTCGGATTACTTCACCTGAAGTCCTAAGAAGTACTTTAGCTCTCCCATGCTGATCATTTCGTACTTCCCATGCATAAGTTTAGAAAACTTTTTGCAAAGGTTGTCTTCCGTAGAGCCAAATATGTTGTCGTCGATATAGATTTGCACTAGCAAAATATTGCCTTTCACTTCCCTAAGAAATAATGTCTTGTCTATCTTTCCTCTTGTGAACTTGTTATCAAGAAGAAAGCTATACAACGTCTCATACCAAGCTCGAGGAGCTTGATTTAATCCGTTTAATGCTTTATTCAAAAAGTAAACGTAATCGTGAAATTTAGAGTTTGTAAAACCCGGGGATTGCACTATGTATACTTCCTCTTTCAGATTCCCATTGAGGAATGCTGACTTCACGTCCATTTGGTAGACAGTGAAATCTTTGAGGGCAGCATATGCAAGAAACAACCTGATCGCCTCGAGCATGGCCACTGGAGCAAAGGTTTGGTCGAACTCGATCCCCTTTTCTTGTCGGTATCCTTGAGCTACATGCCTGGCTTTATTCTTGATAATTACTGCGTTTTTTTCTAGCTTGTTTCTGAATATCCACTTGGGGTCGATCACATTTTATCTCTTGGGCCTGGGTACTAACTCACAGACTTTGTATCATTCAAATTGATTGAGCCCACTTGCATAGCCAAAATTCAAGAAGCATCCTTATTTGCCTCTTCGAATTTCTTTGGCTCAACTTGTGATAGAAATCTGAGATGCATAATCTCATTAGTTGTACCTCTTCTGGTTCTAACACTATCGCTTAGCTCTCCAATAATTTGATTAGCTGGGTGATCTCTTAGGTGTCTGAACACTTGATTCATTTCCCTCCCTTCAGCAGGTCCTGCATCATCTTGTGCAACCTCTATAGGTTGAGGCAATTCTTCCTCTAGCGATTCTTCATCCACCAAGCCTGGATCGATTATCTTGACTAAGCTTGGAGAGCCATCTTTGACGGCTTCATCCAAGCTTAGCTCTTCGAACCTGGTACCTACATCTGCACAAATAACACTAGACGAGCTGCTTTGGAGCAGACTTGTCTCATCAAATACAACATTAATAGTCTCTTCTACCACCAGAGTTTTCTTATTAAAAATCCTATATTCCTTACTATGACTACTATAGCCTACAAAAATACCTTCAAAACATTTCACTAAACTTGGTGCGGTAATACTTCCCATTATTATGTACGAAGTATTTAATTCCAAAGATCCTAAAGTAAGAAACAGTCAGTTTGCTGCCTTTCAACAGTTCGTAGGGGGTATTACGAAAGCTTTTGTTGATAAGAGCTCCGTTCTGCACGTGACCGGCGGTGTTGACTACTTCAGCCCAGAAATACTCGGGAAGTGAAGCGTCGTTAAACATCATTGTATATGCTTTAATGAGGGTTCTATTCCTTTCTCCGCTACTCAATTTTGTTATGGAGTGCGCAGGGAGGAAAACTCATGAAAGATACCTTGGCTTACACAGAATTCTGCCATAACACCAGATTCAAACTCTATTCTATGGTCACTTTTAATTTTGACCACTGAGCAGTTTAATTCATTCTAAATTTGCCGGACATAATTGGTGAAAGACTAGAAGGTGTCTGACTTGTGTTTCAGAAAGAACACCCAAGTAAAACGTGAGTAGTCATAAACAATTACTAACGTGTAGACCTTACCTCCAAAAATATGAATTGGCATAAGATCGAATAAGTCCATATGAAGTAAATATAAACTTATTGCAGAATCTTTCTCAGCAATACCCTTGAAGGTAGCCCTTGTCTGCTTACCCATTTGGCATGCGTGTCACAGACTCTCTTTAAGACATTTAATGCTTGGGGCATCGCGCACTAAGTTGTGAGAAAATAACAAGTTTATTATTTTGAAATTAATATGTGCTAATCTCCTGTGTCATTGGTCATAGAGAGACGCATTATCATTTGCAAGAAAACATACTAGTGTAGAATTATCTAAGCAAAAAAATTAAACAAAGAATATTTCTTCTCCGAGTGCCTGTTAAGACTGTCTCCAAATTTACAAATGACTTTATCAGACACTTGTTCTTGAAGAACTCAATAATATAGCCTTTGTCACATAGTTGACTTATGCTTATAAGATTATGGTGCAATCCTTCAACATAAGCAACGTTTGTGAAAGAGACTACACAGTTGGAGATCATACCATAGCCTTTTGTAGTTCCACAGTGCCCTTCAAAGATGACTTTTGGTCCGTCTTTGACTGGGGTGTAATCAAGCAATAGGCTTCTTGTCCCGATCATATGCCGAGAGCAACCACTGTCCAAGTACCAGATAGGAATTTTGGTGGCCTTTCGACATACCTGCAATGACAAATCACTTTAACTTAGGAACCCAAAGGGATTTGGGTCCTTGGTTCTTGGTCAGCTTACCACCACTAGGAACTTTAACCTTACTAGTGGTCTATCTCACATTACTAACACGTGGAGTTACAGAGTTAGCGGGGTTGTACTAGCAATCTTCTCCAAAGTGACCAAATTTGCCACAACACCAACAGTCGAACTTGTTGTACCTTCTCAGATACTCCTGCTTTACCTTTTGAAACTTAAGTCTATCAAGGGCACTGTACTTTGAGGTGGAGGCCTCATGATTGCAGCATACAAAAGGTTTCTCCATCTCCTTTTTCATAGGTACAAAGGGTTTGACATTAGGTGCCTTCTAATTATTATGACCATGAACATATGGATCATAATTCTTCATCTAAATTTCTTCATAAGGTGCTTTGAACATGCTGGCACCAAAGTCATGGGGACGGGTCCATCCCTGGTATCTATTCTTGGACTCTACAAAATTAGGCCTAACATAGTGACCATAAGATGACTCCACGCCAAACTTGTTCGTCGGGAAGATTACCTTCCTAAATGAGATTTTACCCATGGGTGCCTTCCCATTTTCGTAGGAGCTAGCCTTCCTGGAAGCCTTACCCTTTCCAGCTATGTGGCCAAGAACACTACCCTTTTTCTGAGTGAAGAACTCATCAATGAGAGGGTGAATAGTCTTAGGCTTGGAGTAGCTATCAACGAGTTTCCTCTCTACCATGAGTTTTTCTTCCAAATCATCAAGATATATCTCTTTCAGACTTAATATCTCAGCCGAGTCCTTTAGTTCCTCTTTCAAGGAGTGGACTTCATCTCTGAACGAAAGTAATTTTGTAATTTCCTCCTTCAGATTTGTTTCCACTGCCTTGAGGGAGGCAATCTCTTTTAACTGCATCTTGACAACCTTACGGTATTTATCAAATGCTTTTAAAAGGTTCTCATGCTGAACCATCAACTCTGACTCGCCCTCCTCTTCAAAAGAATAGCCTTTATGATTATTTGTGGATGTTTCAGACTTAGAAAGGATTCTGTGCGAATTTACCTTCCCATGGTACTCGGAGTCGCTCACTCCCTTGTCTGATTAAGCCATAAGCCCAAAGTAGGCTTCTTCATTTTCAGAGCTCGACTCACTTGAGTCACTATCGCTGAGAGTCTTCGACTTCTTGGCGACGAAGCTCTTTTCTTCTTTCCTCTTGCCCTTGAAGGATTTATTCTCCTCTTTCTTGGAGTCTTCCTTCTTCTTGTATGGGCACTCAGTATTCATATGACCTGGCTTGTTATAACAGTAACACACAATGTCAGAGTAAGAATATTTATTCGGTTTCGATTTATACATGTCCTCCTTATTGTATCTTTTCTTTGAGAAATCGACATCACGATATGATCTCCTATAGTCAGAGGAGGATGACGGATTTCTCATCTGCCTCCTTTTGCTAAGTTGTTTCTTGAACTATTTTGAGATGAGGGAGAACTCTCTGTCAGATAGCTCAGATCTTGATGTGCTGGGATTGGAGTCTTCAGGAGTGTCTAGAGATCGTGTCCTTATGGGTGACACAGATTTAGACTTTCTCAAACCTTCAGCCTTCAGGGCCACTGACTTGTCTCTGCTATAAGTTCTGTTCCTTTGCTCCTCCTTCTTCCAAGTATTTATTGGGAGTTTTTAGGAGAGCAATTTACCTAACATGTTCTGAGGGTCTATCTCTGGCAACTTACCGAACTCTCTAATGGCAACAACCTTTGTGACATAGTCCTTTGTCAGGGATCTGAGGAATTTGTCATTCAGGACACCATTAGTGAAGACTCAGCCGTAGTTTCTCAGACCATTCACTATCTTAAAGAACTTCTCGAAGCTATCAACTATGGAATCATTGACACCTTGCTTGAAGGCTTCGTACTCTTGGTTCATTAATGATCTTTGGTCGTATCTCACTTCTTTTGTACCTTCCATGAGAACAACCAGACAGTCCCACATCTCCTATGCAGATTTGTAATGGAATTGGTTCTGAAGCATTGAATCATCCACTACACTTGCTATAATATTTTTGGCCTTCTTGTCTAGGGAGACTAGGTCAATCTCATCCTTAGTGAGATCCATCATCTTCTTAGGAATCATAATCTCTAGATTTAGAGCGGAGGCTTGAGTCGGAATATACGGTCATTCTACCACAATCTGGAATATCCTGGGATCATCAGCTTCCATGAAGAACTGTACTCGTTCTTTCCACATGGGAAAGTTAACCTTGGTGCACACCGGTAGCTTCATGGATGACATGTCTTTGCTTCTGTCTATGGTGATAATTTGGAATCTCTTAATGCTAGATCAGGGATCTTGATCAAGGTGTTAACCTTAACAACCAAAACACCCCTCTGATATCAATTGAAAGTATCTAGTGTCTACCTAAATCACCTAGAGGGGCGTGAATAGGTGATGTATGTGTCTTTTTGCAGAATAAAAAATTACTTAAAATCAAACACACAAACACCGAGATTTTTAGTGGTTCCCTGAGTTGGGTACACCCACTTTCCCGCCTCACCTATCTACCACGAAGGGCAAGATTCGGCTACCTCACCTTTCTCAGATTATCAAAACAATCTTATAAATCGGAGTCGCAACTCCTACAAATCAGAGACGAGGCTCCTACCACTCAATCCATAACTAGATCTACAAACTCGATCGACAAACGAATCTTCAAACTCGATCCAGAAACGGATCTACAAACTCGGAGACAAGTCTCCTACAAGTGTAAAGGAATAATATTACAATACAAATGATTACAAGTCTTTGCTCCGACGTTCTTCATAGAAATAGATCTTAAAACTTGGAGAACTCGGAAACTTGAAATATTGAAGATCTTGAATCTTGAACCTCCGATCTTCGAACAACTAGGATTGGAGTAGTATAGATCTTGAGAGAAGAAGCGATCCAGTCGAGGAAGTCATCGAAGAAGATGAATTGTGTGCTGCAAGTCGGATGACCGATCGGAAAAATCACGAGCGTGAAGAGTCGGCCGATGGATTCTGTTTTTGGAAAGTTCTTCTCGATTCAAATTAGAGACAATAATATGATTAGAATGGAAGAAAAATATCCCTAGGTATTTATAAAGATCTTCCTTCCAACGGTATAAAGAAAGTTTCCAAAAATGAAACCCTAAAATCACTCTGCATGGCCGGCCGAACCCGTGACTGGATTTTGAAAATATCGGAAATTGATCTAAGTCAAATTCTTTGAGTATCGACGAGTATCATAAGTATACTCGTTGAATATATCTTGATATATGATGAAAAGGACTTAGCAAAATCATCACAGGCCGGCTGGTCACTCAAAGCCATTGCGAAGAGTAATTTCGACAAATTCGTTGAGTATCACCAGGCATACTCGACGAATTCGTAGAGTATAGGCTATGCTGTTGATGTCGTAACACTCAATGCTTTTATATTCGACAAATAATACTTGGATATATTCTGCATGGCCAACTAGTCACTCAATGCCAAGGCTGAAGCCATACTCGACGAATTCGACTAGAATACTTGACAAATTCATCGAGTATCGGCCGATTGACTCAACACACTCAACGCTTGACTAGTTGAAATACAGAGAATCATACTTAATGAAATTTCAATTCTACAACGAATTTACCCTAAGTATAGAAGATGGATTCGACGGGTATGGGTAGGTATACACGATGAATTCGACGAGTATCAAGATAATACTCGACGAATTCAATGAGTATTTAAAACCATACTCTACAAATTATACTTGGGAGAAATTCCTGTCTTTTTGAATCTAATCCTTGACCATCCTTGAGCCTTCTCTTGTACTTGGGATAGAAGTACACCCCAATATAGAGATTACACGTGATTCAACACATTGGACTACACAATGAGGAATTACATTGTATCGTCCTGTGCTTACTAACCCACTGTAACCTGATATTGGTGTGTACTTGGCATTGTAGACCTGCAAGTACTTAACTAAATAGTAGAATCAAAAACAATCTCAATTCATCTTAATTAGCTTGACTGGACCCTTCTTCAAATAAGGGTTATTGTGGATATAATATACAACAAGTGTATTGGCCTCACTCAATGTTTCTGGACTTAGCTAAATTTTCTTTGCCAGAAACTCTAAATATTTCACTGAGGCAGCTATACTCAATGAATTATGCTTCATGGCATTGAGAGAGTTGACACCACTCAACGTTTTTTTCCTTGGTCAAATTTATGCAATATTCCTTCTTAGGCTTTGACTCCACAACCTTTTTTAAGTGCTTTTATTGCTATGGCGTTTAGTGAGTGAGTTGGCTTCACTCAATGCCTGTGGACTTAGCAAAATTTCAGCTTTTCTGGCTTACTACCTTGAGTCCACATATCCAATCAATATGATAAGGACAAACCTGCGTGCATGAACTTATGCATACATCAAATACAACTTTCCGTATATCATTGACATGCTTGACTTCTTCAAATATGGGACATTGCGGGCAATGGACCCGACAATCTCCCGCTATTTAAAGAAGTCAAAATCCTCAATCAAAGGCTTGAGTCAATGACATACACTAACAAATGCAGCAGTAAACCATTACCTTGGAAAACATATAATAAGAGAAAAAATTATAGTTACCACACTTGCTTGCCTGCAGGGTGAACATCATCACACCTGCTCCCCCTGAATTTTTGCTATCTTGCCTTGATCATTTTGATTCCATTTATATCCTTCTCACAAATCTGATACCACTTGTATCTATACTTGTATCTGATACCACTTGTATCCTTCTCCCCCTTTTTGACTCTTGTAAATAGTCAAGAAGGCCTAATGTATCCTTCTTCTCCTCAATTATCTGCACCCCTTTATTGAATAAAGAGAATCAACCCTTGCAACATTTGAACCACTGAAGAGTGCTAGAGGAGTGATACTATTTCTCTATAAGATACCATTGGATTCTACCTCTGCAAGTGCTTGACTTGCTCCCCTCAACTGAAGTATCCTTTATCATGTTTCCTGGTTTACATTCACTTTGAAAGGTCTCCAATATCCTGAAGGTCTTTTCCACCTATAAGAAATAGTATAACCTGCAACAAAAAACCAACATGAGTAGCAACTGAAGTTATACTAGGTTCAATATACCCAATTCAAATTTGAAGGTGTTGAACTTAGCTTCATCTAGTGGCTTAGTGAAGATGTTGGACACTTGCTTATATATAAGGACAAATTCAAGGTTGATATCTTCACATTCCACATGCTCTCTAATGAAATGATATCTAATCTCAATGTGCTTGGTCCTGCTGTGAGAGATAGGATTTCTAGCAATTGAGATTGCACTAGTAGAATCACAATATAATGGACTTCTACTTATCTGAATGCTATAGTCCTAGTGCTGATACTGAATCCACAACAAATGAGCACAGTAGCTACCTAATGAGATGTACTCTGACTCTGTAGTTGATATAGCAATACTTATTTACTTCTTGCTCCTCCATGACACTAGTCTTCCTCCTAGGAATTGACAGGTGCTAGAAGTGCTCTTCCTATCCTCTTTGTAGCCTGCAAAATCTGCATCTGAATAGCTTATTAGTTCAAACTCCCCATTTCTAGGGTACCATAGGCCAAGATCTAGTATGCCCTTAAGATATCTCAAAATCCTTTTAGCAGCTGAGTAGTGAGATTATTTAGGGTAAGCCTGATACCTAGTACAAACAAATGTAGTATACATAATGTCTAGCCTACTTGCTGTAAGATATTGAAGGGAGCCAATTATCCCTCTATGCAAGTTTCATCAACAGGCTTCCCTAATTATTGGTGAACTTATGCAAGGAAAGTTTGATGATGGCTTGATCAGCTCCATGGTGAACTTAGAATGAGATATGAACAAGCCAACATCAGTCTGTCTTAATTGGAAGCCCAAGAAGAACTAAAGTTCACCCATACAGCTCATCTCAAACTTTTCTTGCATAAGTTTGGCAAATTTTCTGCAAAGGTTGTCATCATTAGATCCAAAGATTATGTCATCTACATAAATCTGGACTACGATGATCTTTCCCTTAGATTCCCTTAGGAATATGTTCTTGTCTATCTTCCCCCTTGAGAATTTATTCTCAATGAGAAAGCTAGACAAAGTCTCATACCCTTATCTAGGGGCTTTCTTTAGCCCATATAGAGCTTTTCTAAGTCTATAAACAGAAGCAGGAGAGTTAGGAACAAAAAAACATGGAGGCTGTTCAACATAGACTTCTTTCTTTAAGCCACCATTTAGGTAGGCTGACATCACATCCATTTGGTAGAATTTGAATCCCTTGTGTGCAACATATGCAAGGAACAGTCTGATGACTTCCAATCTTGCTATATGAGAAAAGGTTTAATCAAAGTCAATACCTTCATCTTGCCTATAATCCTTAGCTACAAGTCTAGCCTTATTTTTTATTATAATCCCATTTTCATGAAGTTTATTCCTATAAATCCACTTTACTCCAATGACATTATGTCCTCGGGTCTAGGAACCAGCTTCCAGACCTTACACTTTTTAAACTGGTTCAGTTCTTCTTACATAGCAACAATCTAGAACTGATCTATGTTGGCCTCTTCAAATTTCTTTGGCTCAACCTGTGACAGGAAACCTGCATACATTTTTGTATTAAGGCTCTTGCTTTTTGTCACCACTCCATAGTTTGCATCACCAATAATCTAGTGGCTTGGATGATCTCTTTGATGTCTCATTGCTGGAGGCAATCTTCTTTTAGCAATAGCTTCAAGAGTAGCTTCTTGCTGATCTTCATCTGCTCTAAGTGTATCTGTTAGTTCTTCTGGAGTATCCACTTCATTTTAGATAATTGGAGATGCTTCCTTGATGGTCAGCTTGTCCATCATCTATTATGTACCTACAATACTAAAAAGGAGCTTGGCAGCTTACTATTAATCATGCTAGACTCATCAAATAAAACATGCACAGACTCTTCTACAACTTTACTTTTCAAATTGTTGATCATATAGGATTTACTATGATTGTTGTACCCAACAAAAATCCTATCAAAGGATTTGGCAGCAAACTTAGTCACATATGACTTCCCATTATGAAGCACATAACATTTACTAACAAAGATTCTGAGATAGCCCAGATTTGGTATTCTGCCCTTCAAGATCTCATAGGGAGTCTTCTAGTGGCTTTTGGTGATAGAGGCTCTGTTGAGGACATGACACGCAGTATTCATTGCCTCGGCCCAAAAATATTCTAGGAGAGAGGTGTCACTCAACAAAGTTCTTCCAGCCTCTATGAGAGTTCTATTTTTCCTCTCAACAATCTTATTTTGCTGAGGAGTTCTTTGAGATGAAAATTATTGATGAATCCCTTGCTCTTCACAGAACTCTGTCATGCTTCCAGATTGGAATTCATTCCCATGGTCACTTCTGATAATGACCAAAGTACTATTAAACTCATTCTGAATTTGCTTGACAAACTTAATGAAGATATCAAGGGTTTCATCCTTTTTATTGAGGAAGAACCTAAGCAAACCTTGAAAAATCATCAACCACCACAAGGGTGTAGACTATCATACCAAGACTATGAACTGGCATAGGACCAAACAAGTCCATATGCAAGAAGTATAAACACCTCACAGAGTCTTTGGTCCTAATGCCCTTGAAGGAAGCTTTGGTATGCTTGCCATTTTGGCAAGCTGAGCAAATGCTCACCTTAGTGCATTTCTCATTAGGACATTTCCTTACTAGCTCTTGACTGAAGAGCTTGCCAATAGTCTTGTAATTCAAATGAGCTAGCCTCTTGTGACATTTGATATAATATTAGACTTTCTCATTAGCCACTAGACAAATAGGAGAGTCTGAATCTTGACATAGAAAGTTTAAGTAATAAACATTTTCACCCTTAGTGTCTGTCAAGATGACCTCTTGGTCACTTGACTTCTTAATCAGACACTCGTCCTTATATAAGACAATAATATAGCCAAGATGAGAGAGTTGTCTTATGCTTATAAGGTTGTGTTGTAACCCTTTAATATAAGCCACCTTTGTGATGGTGACTATGCCATTGGTAATCTTACCATAGCCTCTTGTCACTCCTCTATCTGAACCACCAAAGATAACCTTGGGTCCATCTTTTACTGGAGTGAACTCCTTTAGCTTGCTCCTAGTCCCAGTCATGTGCCTGGAACAACCACTATCCAAGTACCATACAGTGGTATAGGCACTTGAACTAACCTGCATCACACAATTTATCTTACCTTAGGACACAAATTTCTATTGGGTCCTAGGTGCATGTTATGGTGAAAGTGAACTTGTCTACCATCAGTATTTCAGACTAGTGGACAAACAGCTGCTCTTGGCATTCTAGGATTGTGCCAATAGTCTATAGCATAGTGGGCCACTTTTCCACAACACCAAAATTCATGAATGTTGTATCTTCTTTTCTGTATAGGCTCTGTAGTTTGGTTAACTGCTGTCTGAATAGAAGGAAGAGGTGCATCAGCCATTTTCTGATTCCTCTCAGCATGGATTTGACTGAAGGTAAGTCTTCTTGTTGGAATATTTGGCTTGCTCTGAGTGGCATCAACAACACTTTTCTTCTCAGAAAGCATGCTCTTGGTAGCATCAGAGACATGTATATTAGACTTACAAACAAACAAACCCTTAGTCTGATTCTTTGCTGACAGATTCTGAAATTTAGCTGCAGCCACATCCTTGAGAGTGGGGAAAAAATGGTCCATGATGGGCACTTTGAATTTCTTCATGGAAAGCCTTAAAGGCACTCATCCTGCTATACCTTCCACCAATGCTATGAACATCTTTGTTCACACCAAAGGAACTACTAATCTACAAGTGACCACATATGCTTTCTTGGTCATACTTGTTAGATGGTAACAAAACTTTCCTAAAAGGAATGAAAGGCTTGGAAGCAAGAGGCTGAGCTGGAGCTAGAGCTTCATCCTTTATTTTATAAGGAGCTACTCTTGTGCTTCCCTTATACCCCAACCCTTTCTTACCTTTCTGAGAGGAGAAAGAGTCTATCAGAGGCAATACAGTGTTGGGCATAGAGAAACTAGCCACAATTTTATTCTCCTTTTGGAGCTTATCATCAAGATCTCTAATGAGACTATTCTTGGACTTGATGGCCTCCATCTGAATGCCTGAGAAGGTTTTCAGTTTGCTGAGTTCCCTCATTTTTTGATTCAGTACAAATGCTGTCTCAGCAAGCTGGGAAGCAGCTGGTTGAAGAGATAAAATCTCCTTAGCCTGCTTCTTAATCAACTTCTTGCACTTCTTAGAGGCATCCAGAAGTTCACCATACCTGCCAATCAGTTGATTGACATCACCTTCTGAACCAGAATCATCTTCACCACTGGATGAAGAGGCTTCTATACAGGAACAAGTCTCATACCCAGACTCAGAACTAGATAGGGAATGTACCTTACTTTGACAAGGATAATATGGGAAGGATTCATAATCAGTCATTACCATCAGCCCATAGTTATTATAGACATCATCATCCTCCTTTGAGTCACTGTCTGACAGTGTCAGAGGGGCCCTAATGCCTATCCTTCTTAGAGGATAGTCTTCATCTGCTGCTACAGCTTCCTTTTCAGCAACAATAGCAACCAGCCCAATATAGGCTTCCTCTTCTTCAAAATCTAATGAATATGAGTCTGTCCTGCTCTTCTCCTTCTTAGCAATGAAGGAATTCTCCTTTCTCCCCTTATACTGGTATTGTTTCTTCTCACCAGCCTCTTTCCTCTTTACTGGGTAGTCAGCTATCACATGTCCTGGTTTACTGCAACAGTAGCAGACAACTTTAGAGGAATTATATTTACTAGATTTAGAATCATACATGTCAGTCTTAGAGTGATTCTTCCTGTGATGAGAATAGGTGGAAGGTCTGCTCTTCCACTATTTCTTCTTCATCAGCTTCTGAAACTAGCTTGAAAAGGCAACAAAGTCCTCATCAGACATGCTACTGTCTGATGCATCTAACTATGAGCTGTCTGAATCAGCTGGTCTTTTTGGAGGAGAGGGAATCCTCTTCTTACTCTTCCTGATGTTGTCTGCCCTGAAGGCCAAAGACTTTTCCTTGGCTTGGGATTTGCTGGTGGCCTCCTCCTCCTTCCTAGCAGTCGGATGCATGCATCTCATAAGAGTACAGCTTTCCAAACAATATTTGGGGAGGAGTATCAGCAAGCTTGTCCACCTCTTTTATGACACAAATATTAGTATCCCAGTCTCAAGTGAGATATCTTTGGAACTTGTCATTTATTTCATAATGACTGAAGAACCTTCTATAGGTCCTCAGCTCATTTATGATCTTGCAAAATCTTTCATAATAAGTAGCTATGTTCTCTTTCTAGATTTGCCTGAAATTCTCATACTCTTGGTTGATCATAGACTTCATATCATCCCTTATCTCTTCAGTACCCTCCATGTTGACCACAAGAGTGTCCCATATCTTTTTGGAGGTCTGGCAGTGGACCAGGTTCTGAAAGGTTGAATCATCTATGGAATTGGCAATGATATTCTGTGCCCTCTTGTCCATTGTAGCAAAGATGACTTCATCCTTAGTCATCTCTGAATATATCTTAGGTTTCTTGACATTGGCATCAAAAACTAAGACCTCCATAGGGATGAAGGGTCCCTCCTTGACTGTCACAAAGATCCTTGGGTCATAGGCTTCCATAAATAGCATGACCCTCTCTTTCTATATTCCAAAATTCTCCTTCCTGCAGATGGGGAGTTTCATGGAACCTAGTTCCTCGTGGCTCTCTCCAGAACCCATAAGTATTGAACCATAGCTACCTTTGGAGATCACTTTGATTGTTAAATCCATTTTGAGAAACCTCCCTCTGATACCACTTGAAAGTCTTTATCTTCAAGGTAGCTTGCAACCTAAAGGGGGGGGGGTTATAGGTTTTCTATTTTTTTATATCTTTTAATCTTGTGCGTAGTTTGTTACAAGTTTAAAGCTTTCAAGAAAAGAAACCACAAAAGCACATACAGAATTTATAGTGGTTCCCTAAATGATGGAACATCCACTCTCCTCCCATATCTCTAACTTCTTATTAGACAGGACACTTCACCAAAAACTCAGCACTTGAGAGCTTACACCTCGATCCCTCAGTATCACCCAATCTCCTCCAAGACTTACTTCTCAGGAACATGGCCCTACTACTCAACGATCAAAAGATCACCTACCTCAGGCTGTTAAGTCCTACAACTAAGGCTATTGAGGATATCCCTACTGCAGATCCAAATATGGATCCTATACTCAGACCCAAAGGTCCTACACTTCTCCTACAACTCAGGCTCAAAAGCCCTACAACTTAGATCCAAAAGGGATCCTACCTCAGGCCCAAAGGTCCTACAACTTATATCCAGAACCTGGATCCTACATTTAGGCAAATTTGCCCTACCTCAGGCTTAAAAAGCCATACAGCTCAGATTACAAAAAGGATCCTACCTTAGACCCAAAGGTCCTATAACTCAGATCTAGAACCTGGATCCTACACTCAGGCAAATCTGCCCTACCTTCGGCTTAAAAAGCCCTACAGCTCAGATCCACAATGGATCTTATAGAAATTAAATAGATTGATTTAATTTGACACAGAGAAATTTCTTTGTGTCTTTCTCTTGAACTGAGTTATCTCAGCTCTAACTTTCTTCACATCAGCAAGAACAAAGTCTTCAGTTAATGGTTGCCTCTGTTGGAAGTAACTTAGAAAAGTTTTCTGACCTTAGCTGAAGAAAACTAAAGATTTGATAGGTCCCGAGTTCTTCAAACAGCTAACCTGAACCTGCAAAAACCTGAAGGTCCTGCTCTCTTTCTTTCTCAGAACTTGATCTGAACTTGTTGTAGAAAAATGGAAATGCTACAACTAACTGGAATGAGCTTTTTAACTCAACTAAATTAGCTTCAAGCTTTCAACTCGATAATAATGGCGAAGAAGATGAAGTCCAGCCACAACCTTTTTGAAATGAATAAAACCCTAAAAGTTCAAGTTCATCCTCCAAAAGCTGTCCCTTTTATCTTCCACCAATTAACGGCTCCAAGAAGCAGTGGGGACCACCTGCAATTGACATCTGCAGCATGCTTTAATGTAAGAAGACGTATAGCAGGTCTTCGACGCAATTTGTCGTATTCTATAGCTTTCCCGCAAGTAATTTGAACCTGGTTGACTTTTGTTGACTTTGACTGACGTCATCAGTTATGGACTTAGCCAAATTCACAAAATCACTCAAGGCATTGAGTGAATGACCTTCACTCAATGCTTCTATATTTAAAAGACTTTCCTTTTCATGATGGCATTGAGTGTGTTGACATCACTCAATGCTTTCTGCTTTAGCCTCAACTTTTGACTAGGCGTTGAGTGAATTGGCTTCACTCAATGCTTTTGGACTTAATAAAATTCTGTCTAGCCATCTAGCTTTGACTACTTGAGCTCGTGTCAATGCTGTCTGCATATGGTGTTGAGTGAACTGGCTTCACTCAATGCTTGTGGACTTAGATGTATTTTTTGTCTAACTTCTTTGGCTTTTACTAAGGCAACATAGCGATGTGTGAATTGGCCTCATTCAACACTTCTGGACTTAGCTAAATTTTCTTTGCCAGAAACTCTGAATCTTTGACTGAGGCAGCTATACTCAACGAATTATGCTCTATGGCATTGAGTGAGTTGACACCACTCAATGCTTTTTGCCTTGGTCGAATTTTTACAATACTCCTTCTAAGCCTTTGAATCGACCACCTTTTCTCAGCGCTTTTAGTACTATGACGTTGAGTGAGTTGACTTCACTCAATGTCTGTGGACTTAGCAAAATTTCATCTTTTCTAGCTTACTACCTTGAGTACACCTGCCCAATCAATAGATAAGGACAAACCTGTATGCATGAACTTAAGCATGCATTAAATATAACTTTGTTTATATCATTGAAATGCTTGACTTCTTCAAATCTGGGACATTGTGGGTAATGGACCCAACAATCTCCCCCTATTTAAAGAAGTCAAAATCCTCAATCAATGGCTTGAGTCAATGACATACACTAACGGATGCAGTAGTAAACCATTACCTTGGAAAAAATATAACAAGAGAAAAAATTATAGTTACCACACTTCCTTGCCTGCAGGGTGAACATCATCACACCTGCTCCCCCTGAATTTCTTATATTTGGCCTTGATTATTCTGATACAATTTATATCCTTCTCACAAATCTGATACCACTTACATCTATATTTGTATCTGATACCACTTATTGTATCTGATACCACTTGTATCCTTCTTGATAGTTTAACTTTCAAGACAGCCTAAACACCTAGAGGGGGGGGGGGTGAATAGGTTCTACTTCTTTATAAAAACTTCTAGGCAGAATTCAATTTAATGGCTAACACAATAATCACAGCAATCACAGAAAATAAAACATCACAGATTACACAATGTTTTATAGTGGTTCCCTAAGGTCTGGGTACATCCACTTTCCCCCTTCACCTATCTAGCAGTATGCTGGATTCGGCCAAACTTCCACTAATCTCAGATCAACAGATCCTACAACTCAGAACCCAACTGGTTCCTACAACTCAGGCACAACAGCCCTACCTCAGCCTTGCCCCAAGGCCTACAACTCAGAGAAGACCCTTCTCCTACACTCAGGCAAACAGCCCTACCACTCAGAGTTCAACACTCCTACACTCAGCCTTTATAACATAGGCTTATAACTCAGATCTGTGTAAACAGATCCTACAGAAATATAGAAAAGATTATTTAACTGTCTTGCCTGAATTGAGAGAGAAAAGGCCAAGACAATTCTTGATCAGCTGATGAAATCAACTGTATCTGAGCTTTCTTCAAAGCTTCTTGAATATGAACTTAGCTGAGTTGATTTCCAAACAGCTTCTTGAGAATCCACTGGTGGTTTCTTTCTTCTTCTTCAAATTCTGGCTTGATCTCTCTCTATCCAGCACTTTTGAATGATTCTTCTGAATTCTGATTAGAACTCTTCTTTGATCTATCCTTAGATAGTCTTCTTAGATCTTCCGGAGGAGATCTTCTTAAGTGCCAAGCACTTTCTTGAAATGAATTGGATTGTAATGCTTCTCAACTTTTTGATTCTTATCAATGTTTTCAAAAGTTACTTTCTCCTTCTGAATCTGTCTATTTATAGACTTTCTTCATGGTAACCGGCTGATCCGGTTTCTAACCGTTTACTGACAAGTCTGACAGCTTCAGTTAACCGGTGGCAACCCACAACTGTCAAGTCTTCAAACAAGTCCTGTGCCTTAGTCTTGAACCATAAGTTGTCGAGACAGTCTGTCAGAAAGTGTCGAGACCATCTGTCTATCTGTGTTGACACAATTGACTTTGGTTTCGACACATCCTTCAGTGATGTCGACTAAGTTGCCTTTGAGTCGACACAGCTTCTTCTGAAAATAACTTGGTCTTGACTCTTCAGTGTGTCGACACAAGTCCTGTGTGTCGACACAGTTGTTTGTAGAATCATAACTTAGTAAATGTCAACTTAGCCTTCAGGTGTCGACACAGTCTTCTTTTAACTCTGCTGTAATGTGTCGACTTAATCACAATGTGTCGACACATTCTGCTGGTGTAGATAAACTTGAGGTCGACTATATTCTTCTGAGTCGACACATCCTGCTGGTGTCGACAAACCTGAGGTCGATTATATTCTTCTGTGTCGACACAAATTCCCAGTGTTATGTCGACTTACTTCTTCTGTGTCAACACACTTTTCCAGTATTGTTGTAGACTAACTGCTATGTGTCGACATACTTCCTCTGTGTCGACACTTTTTCCCAGTGTAGTTGTAGACTAACTGCTATGTGTCGACACTGCTTCCCAGTGTTGTGTCGACTAATTTCTTCTATGTGTCGACACATCCTTCTCTGTGTCGACACTTGGACTTAGAATTTTTTCTGCATACTTTATCAATTCTTCACCTGCACATGTCAACTCAAAACAACATCAAATACACCTTGATGTATATCATTGAGCTAGTTTGGGCTTCTTCAAATCAGGTACACATTTTCCAATGTACCCAACACTTCTCCTTCCCCTTTTTGACTTCTGTAAATAATCAGGGAGGCCGCATGTATCCTTATTCTCCTCAATTATCTGCACCCCCTTGTTCAGTACAGAGAATCAACCCTTGCAACATTTGAACCACTGGTGAGCGTTGGAGGAGTGATGATATTTCTCTATATGATACCATTGGAATCTACCTCTGCAAGTGCTTGACTTGCTTCCCCTCAACTGAAGCAATCTTTATTTAAAAGGTCTCTAATATCCTGCAGGACTTTTCCACCTACAAGAAATAGTATAACCTGTAACAAAGAACCAACATGAGGAGAAACTGAAGCTATACAAGGTTCAACATACCCAATTAAAATTTGAAGGTGTTAAACTTAGTTTCATCTAGTGGTTTAGTGAAGATGTCAGTCACTTGATTGTCTGTAGGGACAAATTCAAGGTTGATATCTTCACATTCCACATGCTCTATAATGAAATGATATCTAATCTCAATGTGCTTGATTTTGCTGTGAGAGACAGGATTTTTAGCAATTGAGATTGCACTAGTTGAATCACAATATCAGGACTTCTACTTATCTGAATGTTATAGTCCTGAACTTGATGCTGAATCCATAGCAACTGAGCACAACAGCTACCTGATGAGATGTACTCTGACTCTGCAGTTGATATAGCAACACTTGTTTGCTTCTTGCTCCTCCAAGGCACTAATCTTCCTCCCAAGAATTGATAGGTGCCAGAAGTGCTCTTCATGTCCTCTTTGCAGCCTACAAAATCTGAATTTGAATAGCCTGTTAGTTCAAACTCCCCATTTCTATGGTACCATACACCAAGATTTGGTGTGCCCTTAAGATATCTCAAAATCCTTTTAACAACAGAGTCATGAGATTCTTTAGGGCAAGTCTGATATCTAGCACAAACACATGTATCATACATGATGTCTGACCTACTTGCAGTAAGATATAGAAGTGAGCCAGTTATCCCTCTATACCAAGTTTCAAAGACACATCGCACCTACACTATGCAGTGCGGTTTAAAATTCGGTGCAATTTTTGCGGTGCGGGTGGTTTGCGGTTTTTTTGGATGACTGGTAAAAATCCCAAATAAAAAAACAAAACAAGATATAACGTACTTAGGATTGAGTGTGATCTTTTGAACTTCTCTGATGCCAAACTGGCAGCATATAAGGTCATCTTCTCCACCTACAATAATGTTTATGATGTTCAAGTTCATTAAATTAAAAAACAGACTAATAACTTCCATATTTAAATTTTTAGAAGCGAGAAACATGCATGTTTTCCCCATACATGTAATTCTGTGGGGTTATGTTTTGATTTCTTCAAAGCTCAAGAGTTCTTCTACACCTTTTGATAATGATAGACCACATATGTGACTGTATATTCCACGCTATCATAGTGAATATCAACCAAAATGTGGCGAACAATCTTCCAACAAAAGACTTGAAAGATATATCTCCATGTCCAACCAAGGTAATATCCTTAATCAATGGGTATAGTAAATCTTCAAAAATTAATTTTGCAGTGAAAAATATCAACACACCCCCTAACACAAAAGTAAAGAATACCACCAAGGCGATCTTCCAAAGACGAATCCTCAAACAATCAAAGAAATCAGAGACGATTGATGAAATTAAGAGGTTAAGGGCAGTTACCCCCAAATGGACAATTATGTAAGAGACAATCTTAATGGAAGGGGTGAGTATGACAATATCAACATATCCCACCGTGGTGAATGAGACGAATTGAAAGTACATAGCAAAAAATGTATGTTTACGAGGGATAGGGTTTTTTTCCACGTCAAAATACAATCCCTTAAAATTATCATGAGGAAATGCCCAAATAATTAAAACTATGAGCATGATAGCTAGGTAGAAACAGACTAAAAAAATCTAAGCATTTAAAAATCAACAGTTTGCAAATATGACCCAACTTATGTGGATGATCTATATTCCAACTAAAGATGGTGGAGAATAAACAAAAGAAGAAACACATGAATTTAAGGATGAGTGTATAAATATCACCGTTTGGGTGTCTCAGGGTAGGGGTAGTATATTTTACCATGCAGTAGTATTATTTTCTAGAACCTCAAAAGGAAGTTGCATGTTTTGCCCTATAAAAGTATCAATATCATCTCGTGGTGGATCATCATCATGCATGTTTTGCCCATTATTAACATCCCCTGGATTCTCAACACAGAGTTGCCTGCTTTGCCCAGTGCTAGTATCCCCCTGATTCTCCACATTATTAGCATTCATTAATTCTTAACACGAATTTGCATGTTTTGCCCATTATTAGCATCCCCTATTTCTCAACATTATTAATATCCCCTGGATTATCAACACATAGTTGCCTGTTTTGCCCATTATTAGCATCCCCTAGTTTCTCAATAAGGACTTGCATATTTTGCCCATTATTAGCATCCTTTGGATTCTCAACAAGTTGCCAGTTTTACCTTGTAACATCTTTTGGAATTTCAACACGGGTTTATGATGATTATGGTGTAGTAGTAGGAATTGGTGGATCTTCAATATTGGGTAGCCTGGATTTAACTTTACCAGCAAAAGTTATTTGGTCTCCATGAGATCTGGTTGGTGGGGGTGGTGAGGATTTAGCTGTAGAAGCTTACTCCACTGTAGTCATTTTGGGAATGAGAGTGAGAGTAGTAGAGTCGGTGGAGAATATTTCTATCATTTATATCTCTTGGTTCAAGAGAAGCTAAAGAGAAATACCATCTGGTTCTTGCAGGAATTCACCTGCAAGTGCACCGTGAGATGAGTAGTCCGTGGATGTATCTTCTCTAGTCTCTGTCTCCATGTTGTCGGACACATTCGCCATTGCCAAACAGAACCCTAAATGGAGCTGGAAAATTGGAATGTAGAGGAGCTAGCTGCTCGAAATTCAAAGCCCTTGGAAAATGAAAAAAGGAGTGCAAAGCTTGAAAATGGGAATGTCAGCCGAAAAGTTGGGTGGAAAATGATATCGAACTCGCTCGTAGAAGAGTGAGAAGAATGTCGCGAGGAAGAAGAAGAGGAGTTGTTGGGAAAAAGTGAGAAGTGTGTACGGGGAGTGGTGGTTGTCTTGGGAAATGAACAAACTGTAATTTTAAAATAAAATTATTTAATTTAAAATCTCTACAGATAAAATTGAAGATGACTCTTTATTTTTTATTACAAAAGTTTATAACAAATTCTCTATAAATTACTGAATTTATATATGTATTTATATATGTATTTATATATAATAGAGATATATTTATCTCTCTCTCCACCCTCAATTCTTCTCCATTCGCGCCTTCGCGCGCATCGCTCACAAGATTGCTATAAAATGCCTGAATTTTTTCTTGGAGGTTGGGCATTTACGAATGATGGTTCATGACCACCGCGTTCACGACCGCCACCACCCGCTAAACGAAGCCTAAGTTTGCTAAATTACAGGTTGCAGATTTCTTACATTTGAAAACCCCCAAACGCAAAAGTACAGAGTACCATCAAGGCAATCTTCCAAAGATGAATCCTCATGGAATCAAAGAAATCGAAGACGACTGAGAAAAAGAAGTGGTTAAGGGCAGTTACCCCTAAAAGGACAATGATGTAAAAGATAATCTTAGCGGTAGGGGTGAGTAGGACAATGTAACCATATCCCACGGTGGTGAACAAGAGAACTTGAAAGTACATATCAAAAATGAATGTATGTTTACGAGGGATATGATCTTTTTTCCTTGTAAAAATACAATCCCTTAAAATTATCATGAGGAAATGCCCTAATATCTAAAACTATGAGCATGATAGCTAGGTAGAAACATACTAAAAAATCAAAGCATTTAAAGAGTAACAGTTTACAAATATGAACCGAGTTATATTGATGATTTACATTTCAATTAGAGATGGGAGAGAATAAACAAAAGAAGAAACACATGTATTTAAGGTTGAGTGTATAAATATCATTGTTAGGGGGTCTCGGGGGTAGGGGTGGCATGTTTTGACCGGTAGTAGTATTATTTTCTAGAACCTTGATAGGGAGTTGCCCGTTTTGCTCTATAGCAGTAGCAGTATCATCTCTGGTTGGATTGTCATCATGCTTGTTTTGCCCATTATTAGCTTCCCCTGGATTCTCAACACGGAGTTGCATGTTTTGCCCATTATTAGCATTCCCCTAATTCTCAACATTATTAGCATCCCCTAATTCTCAACACGAAGTTGCCTGTTTTTCCCATTATTAGCATCCCCTAATTCTCAACATTATTAACATCCCCTTGATTCTCATCTCGAATTTTCCTGCTTTGCCCATTATTAGCATCCCCTGGTTTCTCAACAGGGAGTTGCATGCTTTGCCCATTATTAACATCCTTTGGATTCTCAACAAGTTGCCAGTTTTACCTTGTAACATCTTTTGAAATTTCAACACAGGTTGTTGAAGATTGTTTTGTAGTAGTAGGAATTGATGGATCTTCAACATTGGGTAGCCCGAATTTCCCTTTAGCAGTAGCAGTTGTTTGGTCTCCATAAGATCCGGTTGGTGGGGGTGGTGAGGATTTAGCTGTATAACCTTCCTCCACTGTAGTCATTTTGGGAATGAGAGTGAGAGCAGTAGAGTCAGTGGAGAATATTTTTGTCATCTCTATCTCCTAGTTCAAGAGAAGCTGAAGAGAAATGATTTCAGGTTCTTACAGGAATTCCCCTACAAGTGCGTCATGAGATGAGTCGGTCGTGGATGTATCTTCTCTATTCTCTATCTCCTTGTTGTCGACCATATTCTCCATTGCCAAAGAGAACCCTAAATGGAGCTGGAAAATGAGAATGCAGAGGAGCTAGTAGCTCGGAATACAGAGCCGCTGGAAAATTAGAAATGGAGTGCAGGGCTTGAGAAAAGAGGAATGTCGGCCAGAAAGTTTAGTGGAAAATGAGATCGAGCTCTCCCGTAAAGGAGTGCCAAGAATGCCGTGAGGAAGAAGAAGAGAAGTTGTTGGGAAAAAGTGAGAAGTGTGTACGGGGCAGTGGTGGTTGTCTTGAGCAATGAGCAAGTTGTTTTTTTTCAATAAAATTATTTAATTTCAATTTTTATAGAAAAAATCAAAGATGACTCTTTATTTTTTATTGCAAAGTTTATAACAAATTCTCTATATATTACTGAATTTATGTATGTATTTATATATAACAGAGATATATTTATCGCGCGCTCTACCTTCAAGTCCACTCCAATCGCGCCTATGTGTACATTGCTTCTAGGATTGCTATAAAATGCATGAATTTTTTCGGGGAGGTCGGGCGTTCACGAACGATGGTTCATGACCATCGCGTTCACGACTGCCACACACTCTCCAAATGAAGCCAAAGTTTGCTAAATTATAGATTGCACATCTCTTACTTTTGAAAACCTCATGATGGCAGAGCGGGATGTTCGTTATTATAATTTTTTTATTAAATTTCATTCAGTCCAATATTTTGTACAAAATTTTATAAGAACATTTTCTGTAAATTATTAAACTATATGTACTTGTATTAAAGAGAGATATATTTATACATAAAAACTATAATGTTATTATAAAGCCATTGGAGTAGATGCAATCGTTTGAGTGAAAGCAATGTTTTGAAATTTGGATCGGACAGGCTGGTTCAAACTGTCGAACCGCCGACCGGAAACTCAGGAGGACCGGTCTAGCCCAAAGACCCGCTCCTGCTAAAAACCGGCTAAAAACCTAGGACTGGGCAGGCGGGCCGCAGAACTATATGTACGTGTATTAGATAGATATAATAAAAATTATAATTTTATTTTTTATTAAATTTTATTCAGTTCAAAATTTCGTACAAAATTTTATAAGAACATTTTCTATAAATTATTAAACTATATGCACGTGTATTAAATAGAGATATATTTATATAAAAAAACTATAATGTTATTATAAAGCTGATGGAGGAGATGCAATTGTTTGAGTGAAAGCAATGTTTTAAAATCCGGGTCGGACCAGCAGGTTCAAACGGTCGAACTGCTGATTGGGAACTCAGGTGGTTCGGTCCTGCCCAAAGGCCCGCTACCGCTATGAAATAGCTAAGGCTCTGTTTGGCGCGGCGTTTTTAGAGCGGCACGCCGCAGATTCTGCCAACGCCGCGCCAAACTAAAATATATGTGGCAGCGGTGGCTGACGCCACCGCTAAATTCAGCGGGCCACCGTTATTTCCGAGTCGCGGAAAGTTTCCGCGACTCGGAAATAGCAGCAGCGCTGCAGCCAATGGCTGCAGCGCTGCTACTGTTTTTTATTAAAAAAAATATTTTTTAATATTAAAAAAAGTTATATTAGTATATTATAAGTTATTATATTAATATATTATAAATTATTATATTATATTAATATATTATAACTTATTATATTATATTAAATTAATATTAAATTATATTATAAGTTATATTATAACTTAATTATAAGTTATTAAATTAATATAATTATATAAGTTATATATTATTAATAAATATAATATTATTTATAAAATAAAATTATTAACTGCAAACGCTATTCTTCCAAACAGATTTACAGATTCTGCCACCACTCTGCAAAACAGCTGATTATTCGACCACTGCTTCCCACCACTGCTTCTCCAGTCGCTGCAGCCGCGCCAAACAGAGCCTAAAAACTTGGGAACCGGGCAGGCGGGCCGCAAAACCGGTGACCGTTCCCAATGAACCGCCAGGGTCAATTAACATTTTAAAAAGTAATTAAATTTTAATATCGAATGCCAAGGATTCGAACCCTCAACCTGCTATAAGTATTAGAAAGTGCTAACCATCTGAGGAGCCAACAGATGTTGAACCAATTTAGCGTAAAATATATAAATATAAATAACATATTTCTACTATAAGAGTTAAAAACATTGGATATTTTTTATTTAAGAATTAAAAATATAATAATATGTATTTATACGTGTATAGTGTATACATTTGAGCCAACTTTAAAACTATTTTTAGAAATTAGAGATATTTTATATTGTTTTAATGAATGCCTAATTATAATATTTAGGTAAATTTGAATTCTATATTTCATAATAGAGACGTTTTGTATGTTACAATCGAATATATTTTATTTTATGTGTGATGTTAAAAATATATAATAATACTACAAAATGTTTTATATAATTAGGTTATTACGGTCCAACTCGGTCGGACCGGTTCGACCTTGAACCTCTTCTTCTTCTGGTTCAATCTCTGATCTAGTTCTCAAAACCTTGAGTGAAAGAGTTACAGGGGCTAGAAGTTTATGCTAAGGAGTCAGTTGTGGGAGCGAACGAGATGCGGATGCGGGACAGAGTGAAATGGTGGAATCGAATGTGCCTTTTGAAAATAGGGTGCACTTAAAACCAGCGAAATGAATTAAAAAAGGACTTTCGTTTGCGATGCTTTGACAATTCGATTTACATTTGAGGTTTTGATTGATAATCAAAATTTGACTTCGTCACGATATATTTTCGACCAAAAACCGGGACCGTTCTCACTTCCTTCAAAATTTGTTATGCCTCAAAATATATCTTGTGCGGTTTTGAGAATAGACGAGTTCCTCACTCTTCTACGATTTCGCGGCGGTGAGCTGTAACATCCCATTTCCTATTAGACACCTAAACCTAGATTAGGTTAGGACATGTGGTTGGGGTATGAGTTTAGAGTTTGACCATGGAGTTAGGGTGAACTCACATAGGGCCACTATAGGGCTCAAGTCAACTCTAGTCAAACTAGCCCAATTTGGAATCATAGCCACACATTGGCCCCACCACCATGCCCCTAACCCTAAAAGCAATCTATGTGAACCAAAAGACACATCATTGGGTCACCCATTGACCCAAGTTGACCCAAGTCAACCTAACCCTAATTTGGTCAAACCCACACCAATAGGCCCAATTAGCCCAAGTGGGGCACCACCATGGCCCAACCCATGTTGGGTGGTTCCATAGGGTCCATGATCATCAAGTGGGGCCAACCCACTCATCATGTTGACCAAATTAACCAGAAAAGTCAACAAAGTCAACATTTAGCCTAAAGAAGGAAAAAGAAGGCCAAGCCCATTCCCAATGGGTTAGGCCCATGAGCCAAGGCCCATGACCAACCCCAAGGACACATTTATAGCCCATACCCTCTGAAATTGGATGGCAGTGACACGCAAGGGGGTATAATGGGAAATTATACAAAAGGAGGAGAGAGAAGAGAGGGAAAGAGGGGATGGAGGCCATGTGGCCCTCCTTCCCTCTGCCCAAGCCCTTTGGCTGAGCTCCCAAGCTCTTTTCAGCAGAAAATAGGGGCTGGTGGCCACTTAGAAGCAGTGTTGAAGAATCCAAAGAAGAGGCCGGCCACCCCCTTGGACAAAACCCCGCTAGCAGCCAACATCACCCCCATTCCACCCCTCCATCACCTTCAATGAGCCCTAAGGAGTAGAATTCGACTGCTGGAGCAGAGGATTAGCCGGAGAATCCAGGAAACAAGCCAACTCGCCGGAGCAAAGATTGGCCACGTCTCATCGCCACCACACTCGCCTCCATGCAAGGCTGCAAGTCCATTTCTCCTCCCCTCCCTCTGTGCTAGCATTCTATATTGATTAGGGAGAGATATCATGCTCAATTGAGCCCGATACCATGTGAGTAGTGGGATTAATTCCCGTGTTTTTCTTCTTGCTCGGGTTCGCCGGAGGAGCCGCCTCCAGCGGCCACATCACAGGGAAACGAAAGCCCCCACCTCAACGGAGGTGGTGGCGATAATAGTTGGTGGTGGAGGCGGTCCAAGTGGCTGGGAATGGAAGATCCAATATTACAGGATGGCTCAATCTCAGCCGTCGGCTGTCGTGGACGATGAAGCGATGCCGTCAAAATGATGGAATTAATTTAATGTTTTTAATATTTGAATAATGTATATTATTGTCACACTGTTACAGTTAACATGCATACGATTGTTAGGCCTTCTAGCAGCATTTCCTGAAATTATGTTCAATATGAGAAAGGTAGATCTAGGTCTTACCTTTAAATTGACACCCTAAAGTTGTAATTTAAAGCACTACAAATCCCTGTAGTGCCATTCTACCGAGACAGGTCCTAGGCTAGGGCAGAATGTTAAATGAGTTCCCAAGCCAAACCCTAAGTCCACATGTCATGAAATTTTGGCCATGCATGTGATTATGTTAGAATTAGGTACTGCTAAAAAATCAGAATTTTTGGAAATTATTTTTCTATAGTTTTTGGAGAAATTTCAATTATTAAATGATTTAAATTTTGGGCGATTCCCCACTCCAAATACCCACAAATTTGGGTGGAATGACCATTGGGTCATTTTATGACCATGGTAGAAATTTCAGATCATTTGGACCTCTGTATGTTGGGGAAATAGAACATGCTTGATGGAGGTAGATTTGTAATTGGTGTGCCTATAGTAGAGAAATGGGAAATTTGCCCATTTGGCCGGATGCATGTCCATGCAACCTTGGAAAGAGGCTTATAGGGATGAAATACACCTCCCATAGGACGGTTGGGATTTTTGATATCAAAAATCCCATTATTTTGAATTATTGGAAAATTGGGTTATTTAGAAATAAATTTTGAAATTAGGGCTACTGATTTATTAAATTCTAAAATTTTGTTACAAATACTAATAGGACATTATACATCTTTGGAAAAATTTATGAGCTTGTTTGAGAATTTTATCTTGTGTATTGAGTAGATTTACCATTTTGCCCTTTTTGGAAATTAATTAAAAGTAATGGAAAATACTGTTGAAAAGTTATGAAAAAATGCATAGTTTCTTATTTCTATGTTTCAAAACTTATATAATTATTGTAGAATTTTTGGATGATTATTTATGTTGAAATCCTTAGTAGTGACATTTTGGTAATAATATCCAAAAGCAATTATGTTAGGTCAAATCACTGACTAGGATCATGAATTTCTGTTTTGAGTATTATTGTATCAATTTTGTTCACTAGTAGTTTTTCAGGAATTTTGGGTTGTATATTTTAGCTACTTTATTTGGAAAATGGATTAATTGTGGATTTAATCATAAATAGAAAATGTATGGTTATTCAAAGGTAAAAATTAAGATCCTTGGTAGACAGTCATATTTAACTTCGATGAACTCTAGATAAAATATTTAGGCATGTTGGACTATTGGATAAGGTAGTTCAAATGAAAGTGACCTAGCTCACTTAATCAAATGATTTAATTTAAGGCCCTATATACTTAGAAAAATGGTGAAATCATACATGGTCAACTTCACATATAAGATAAACTCATGATAAATATTTAGGAGCATTTGGCCCAAGGAATTGAGAGTCATATCACATGAGTTAATGTTAGGTCATGGGATGCGTATAGTAAAAGTTGTATATACCACTAGGACCCACATGGGGATATGAAAAGTGGTTAGAAAAAGAATTATATTGGGAAGCTGAAAGACTGGATGGTGTCCAGTGGGTCATTACTTAGTAACGAGTGTTAGAGTGCAAAACCCCAAGGGTATAGCTAGAACGGAGATCGGCAAAAGACTACCGCTTTCCTGATAATACCTTAAGTCATTAGGTTCACACCAGAGTAACCTTGTAGAGTGGGTATAATAATGGGTAAATACTAATAAAAGTAAGTGTCCATGAGAAAGGGAACTTTCGATTTCATACCCATCTTGGTTCCTAGTGCCCCCGAGACCCCTTCATCGGGCATGCCCTGGGCAGTCCAAGGACTAACCATAAGTTGCTAAGTGTAGTTAGCTTTAGACAAGAGTAGTCTAATAGGTTAGGAAAACACTATGACAATCTTACCCGTGAAGTGTTGGAGGGATTCAGAACTAAGAGAATGATGTGAAAATCTCACCCGTGAAGGGTTAGAGGGATTCATGATAGGTTGGTCCTGCGAGCTGAAGGCTCGAGAGTTTTATTTCAGGACGGGTTAGTCCTGCGTGCTAGAGGCTCGAGTTAGGATAATTTGCATGTGTATAGAAACAAAACTAGTGGCAGGTCATGTGGTACTGGGCCAATCGTCACACCGATGACAGTACGGTGACTCTGGTGAGGTGTGAGGGTTTGAGGGGCCAGTAGGTTATTTATACTGCGGTCTGGAGGACAATCCCCGATAACGCACACCCAACCTAGAAAGTCTGGAAGGTAGCCAACGTTAGTATGCAGGGACTCTAGAGTGCACCTAAGACATGTATAGAGGCGTACGAAGGGTCTGGGCTTGGTAGTGTGTATACCCGTATAGGAAGCGGAAGTGCCTGTTCTGCTGCTGTCGTAGCCACAACAGTGGTACCAGAGAGTTAAGCTAACTCCAAAAGGTAGGAACTAAAGGTCTGTGATCATAAAGTCATGTGTGCAAGTTTCACTTGTATGAATCATAACCCGTATACATAACATACATACATACTTAGGTCATACATACCATAGATCCCTATCATATAAAATAATATGAGCTCTTTTATATGATAAGTTACATTTGTAAAACCTTAACTTATAATTTTGTATGGGCATTCATATAAGTTAAGGTACTTCTGTGATGATAGCTTAGTAGTAGTTTAGTTTATTTACTGCTCTACTCTTTACTTTATTACCACACTTTTTTTCAGTATAGTTCTTTCTTACTTTACTTGCACTATATAGAACCGCTAGAGTAGTAATATACTTGAGATTATATATCTATGGTAATATAGATTCATTGTCACATGCTTTTCTTTTCAAACCCCTTGTTGTCCTCCGCTTTGTCCTTCCACTCGATACTTAGGAATCACAGGGGAGAGGCGAGGATGAAATGGATTAGTCTTTATGACTAACGGTCGGTTATGACCGTATCATTTTAGGAGATCGAGGAGTTGGAGCACCAACACGACTAACAGGACAAGCTGGCAGGACTTGAGGAGCTGGAACATACTACTACTACTACTACAGCTTGGCGTCAGGTGATGATGCATGTACCAATGATAGATTAGCTTCCACTTAGTTTGATTTTTTGTGAGAGAGATTTGATTACTATGTACAGGGCATACACCCTTTTTCTCTTTCATTTGTACTCATTGTGGACTACTTTTGTACCTTTCATTTTCATATATATATATATATATATATATATATATATATGATTTGTACTGTGACCTTTGTGGACTTGTTAGTTCTATTACTACATGCTTTGCTTATATTCTCGATTAGGAAATGGGTTGAATGATCGTACTAGCTGGCAGGATCGCCGTCTTGTGTTGTCGACTAACCAAGGTGTTAGTGTCACCGTAAGACGGCAGTTCTGGGAATAAGGCCGGGTGACCTCCTTAGTACGGGGGAGGGGTCTTACAAACTGGTATCACTCAATCAAACGATCATATGAGAAGAATTCCACAACACTAGATCACCCCACTCGAGCATTAGTTTGCGGACAAACTATGCAGCGTAAGCCATGGTATGCCCATGTGTAAAAATTCACATAAAATAGTCCACTTAAGTAATGAGTTAGGCCAATCCTAATATAAACCTTACTTTTATGCAGCCTCCATAGGTCGGTGTACCACAAGATGTAGTTCCTCCCCTTCTAGCTTCCACTCCTTTTTAGCAGACGGAGATGGGGCAGACCTTGATGACCATTTTTGATGCCTTCAAGTCCCAGCAGGCCCTGGCCCAGCAGCCAAATCCGGGATCAAACTTGCTGAGTGCCTTCAGGAGACTGTCCCCGCCTATATACTAAGGGTCAGAAAATATGGTGAGGACCGAGGAGTGGCTCGAGGCCATATAGGAGATGCTGGCAGACATCAGCAGCCCTATCAAGCAGGCAGTTCCTTTGGTGACTTCTACACTGGATTTTCACGCAAAGAGGTGGTGGAAGTTCATGCTAGACTTAAGATATACTGATAGAGAGCTGTCAGATATTTCATGGGAGGAGTTCAGCGAGGTGGTTTTGGATCACTTCGTGTCCACCACAGATAGGGACGAGCTAGAGGATAGGTTCTTGAACCTTTGACAGGGGACCAGATCTATTATTGAGTATAAGAGGGAGTTCTCCCATCTGGCCAGGTTTGCATGGATCCATGATTTGGATGACTGGAGGTATGCCAAAAGGATCTATCGAGGGCTTAGAGATTCTACGAGGCAGGCACTACAATTTATTTCCCATGGCACAACGACACAGATCATAGAGATGGCCAAGAAGCTGGAGGCAGACCAGAAGATAGTACAGAGTAGAGGAAAGAGGCAAGTAGATGGGTCATTCCCCGGGGAGAGCAGTTGGGTCCCCCAGAGAGGCAAGGTGATGAGTTATAAGAGGGGTGGGGGACATTATCGTCCCAACTTCAGGTAGGAGTAGAAGCCTCCTGCTGTAATAGATCCCCCACCTCTACAGGTGCATGGACCGATGCGGTAAGATGAATGTGGTCACCGACAAGTAGTTTTTTGTGTGCGCCACCAGCCAGGGCATTATAGATCAGAGTGTCTGCACCAATTTTGTCAACTTCCTCCTCCTCCTCCACCTCCAGTGCCCCCTCCAACATAGTAGGACCGAGGTCGAGGATGAGGTCGAGGCCGAGGAACTTACGGCCGAGGCCAAGGACAAGAGCAGATATACACACCGGACCTTGCCGAGCCAAGGAATCCTGAGGGTGTCACTACAAGTATTTGAAATTTATTATGAATTTAAAAATTCCAATTATATAATACCTTGACATCGTAGAATAAAAACTGATATAACTCAAACAAAACCTCAGGAATAGTCTTTATAAGGGGCAAGCCCGCTCATACCTTATTTAATACGGGTGCTTTGGGTTGGAGAATGCGTTCCACGCTTCTTGGTTTGCAAATAACGAATCTTGTTTGTATTTGATCACATGGTATTTATGGTGTGCAGATATTACAGGCCTAACCAAAATGACATTTTGGCTTTGATTCGGGTCAGAATAGGAGCTAAGGAATTGTTGCCCGGTGATATCCAGTATCGCCACCTGGCAATAGTGAAATGGACATATGGCCCACTACTCCACACGACTGCCAGTTTTTGTCACTATCGACCGGCGACATCGATATCGCGAGGCGACAATGCACGATTGGAGAAGTTTGATATGAAGTGCCAAAATGGCGAGTACGTGGGACACGTGTCAGCAGAATGCATTATCGACACTCGGCCACAACCATTGTCGCCAGGCGATATCCCCAAAATATAAAAACGATGTATTTTTTTGTGGGGATCACCAATTTGATTTTCCTAGAGTATCTCTTCCTGTTCATTCGATCCAGAGAGCTCCAACATCCAGAATTACTCCATACTCTTAGGAAGTCAAGGCGCGAAAGATCGATGACATGTACATGACATTCGAAGCAGCCCTAACAAGGATTTGTCGGCATCTTCAACGCGTCGTTTAGAGGGATTTTTTAATTATGAAGTTTTCTTTTCATTTTGTTCCTTATTTTACATTACAATCGAGAGAGAAAATAGCCATCTTGTACGTGGCATCTAAGTTGTTGCGTGGCTTAGGAGAGAATCGCCGCCTTATGCATGGCGTCCAAGTCCTTGTGCAGCTTTGGGAGAAATCGTTGCCTTGTGTGCAACATTTAGATCTTGGTTAGATCTAGGAGAGGCTAGTAGCAAGATCTAGGGAGAGATATGCTTTAGCCTACCGGTTCTTGGTAGAAGGACCAGCGAAAACAAAAGTAATTTGTATTTTTTTCATAAGCCTTTGTTTCTTGCTCTATAGAGATTAATTGTATTCAGATTTAACATTTTTGAAAAAAAATATTGTTGTTTCTGATTCTTTAAATTCTTAAGTGTTCAGTTCTGTTTATGAAAAATTAGTCTTGTGTTTTCTTTGATTTGCATTAAGTAACACCTATTTAATCAAGAAAATTTATTAACCCTTATTCACCCTCCCCTCTAAGGGCACCTCACGATCCAACAATTGGTATCAGAGCAAGATTACTCTGAAATCAGTTTTGCCACCGGGAGTAATGGTGCAAAACACTCACGCATTTTCCGAGGAGCAAGGGATCAGTAGACCTCCCTTACTCACGGGCACAAATTATAACTATTAGAAAGCATGAATGCGATGCTTTCTAATAGCATTAGATATCGAAGTTTGGGGCATGATTAAAACATGTTACACTCCACCTATAACTGTAGTTGGAAGTGTAAGCATGTAAAAACCCAAAGATAAGTGGAATGACGTCGATTAACATCGATGTAAAAATAACGTTAAGGCAATGAATGCCTTATTCTGCGCATTAGATAAAATATAATTTAATCGTGTGTGTGCTTGTGAAACTACATATGATATTTGGAACCTCCTTGAAGTTACTCACGAAGGTATATCACAGGTGAAGGGCTTAAAGCTTTTTCAGGTAGAGTCAGAGTTTCAGAAGTTCAAGATTGAGGTTGATAAGGATGTAGACTACTTATACACGAGGTTCAACAAGATTGTGAACGACTCAAAGATACTTGGAAAGAGTTTCTCAAATGGAGATTTTGTGTGAAAGATACTTAGATCGCTTCCCCCAAAGTTCAATCCAAAAGTGACTGCCATCTCGGAGTCACACGATCTAACGTATCTCCAAATAGAGAATCTAATAGGAAATCTGAAAACCCATGAAGTGGAACTGAGGATTCAACAACAGGAGTATATCTTGGAGCCAAGAAAGAAAGCATTGGTGTTGATGTCGAACAAGGAAGTGGAAACTGAGTCCGATGAAGATGAAAATGAAGATGAAGAAAGCCTGTTCGTGAAGAAGTTCAGGAAGTTCATGGGGAATCCAGATAGAAGAAATGCCTTCAGGAAGGTGTTCAATAAATGGGAATCTGGATACAGGAAGAGCAAAACCAAAGACGATGGAGAGGATGATGAAGAGCAACCTCCACCCGAGTGCTATCACTGTATGAGAGTTGGCCATATAAAGAGCAAGTGTCTAAAGTATCTGAAAGAGCTGAAGGAAAAGAGGCACAAGAAGAAGGACAAGAAGAAGGTTTTAAAGGCTGAAACCTGGGATGATGTCACATCTTCAGAATCAAGCGGTTCGAGCCAAGAGAATGAAGAGGAGCCCAACATGTGCCTAATGGGGAAGGACGTCTCATCATCTGATGAGGAAAGCAGTGTCCAGAGCGACACTGAGATAAATCCTCCTACTTATGAAGATCTTTATCATGAATTTTTAAAAACGTGCAAGTATTTCTATAAAAGTCTAAATGAGATTAAAATTCTTAAATCTGAAAATAAAGAAATATTAAAAGAAATTACAAAGTTAACAAATGAGTTAAAAGTACTTGGGAATGAGACAACAACTTGTCAAGAGGATTGTCCCTCTTCAACAAGAATACTAGAACTTGAGAAAGATCTCTCTAAGTCTCAATCTCGTATTAATTCTCTTACAAGAGAAAAAGAGACCTTAGAGAGATCTCTAAAGCTTTCTTAATGTTCGTGATTTAGAAACGACCACTAACAAGTTTGGAATGGGCCGAAAATCACTAAATATGATTTTGGCAAGCCAATGCTATGGTTCAGCAAAATTTGGAATCAGATACTCTTCAGGACACTATCGCTCAGCGACATCCACTATCGCCGACGATAAGAAAAAATTCAAAAATTTACCTGTTAAATATAAAAATGATAAATCTACTTCCACTGTTTCCCCCAACAAAAATTCAAAACCTATTTTGAAAACCCGACATCTTCTTTTATCATGTGTGCCAAATGTAATAAGTTTGGTCACATAACTCATACGTGTAAGAAGACGGGATATTGTTCTGTTAAACAAGTCTGGGTACTTAAGGCTTCCACCTACACTATGGGAGGAACCACTTGGGTAACCAGATCTTTACTCTCATCCTCTTTCTTGGTGTGTTGGTAGGCTAAAGACAAAGAAGATGTGTGGTACTTGGACTCAGGGTGTTCCAAGCACATGATGGGAAACAAGTCAAAGTTCCTTAGCCTAGAGATGAAGAAAGGAAGTGTAGTCACATTTGTCAATAACGGTAATGGAAAGATCATCAACATTGGAGTAGTAGGTAACAATTCTTTTACTATCTCAAATGTCTTGTATGTTAAAGTTTTGAAGCATAATCTAATTTCTATAAGTCAATTATGCGATATTGGCCAAAATGTTTTATTTGATTCAACTTCAAACTAGTGCAAAATTTTTGATTCCAAAACAAACGACATTTTACTTACTTCTCCTAGATTTCAAAATGTTTACATGATTAAGTTTAATGATTTATCACATTCTTCATTAAAATGCTTTATGTCGAAAAATGATGAATTAGAGTTGTAGCATAGACATCTTGGACATTCTAGTTCCAAGCTTATTGTAAAATTGTCTCAAAATAAACTGATTAAAGGTTTATCTATTTTACATGGAAATCTATCTTCTTTATGTTCACCATGTCAAAATAGAAAATTTTATAAATCTTCTTTAAGAACAAAAATGTTATTTCTACTACTAGGCCTTTACAGTTGATTTATATGGGTTAGTTTGGTCCAATTACTACACAAAGTCTTGGAGATAGAAAGTACACTTTTATTTTGATTGATGATTGTTCTCGTTTATGTTGGACAATCTTCTTTATGTCAAAATCTGATGCATTCTTAAAATTTTCCAAATTATGTATGCGTGTTCAAAATGAACATGATTTAAAACTAAAATGCATTCGTTCAGATCATGGAGGTGAATTTTGATAATGAAAAATTTGTATCTTTTTGTAACGAGTTAGGGATTAAGCATGAATTTTCAGCTCATCGCACACCGCAATAAAATGGTGTGGTAGAGAGGAAAAATAGAACACTTCAAGAACTAGCTCGTACTATGTTATCAGAATACAAATTACCTAGATCATTTTGGGCTGAAGCTATAGCACTGCATGTTATATTATTAATCGTGTTATGCTTTGACCCATCTTAAATTAACACCTTATGAATTGTATTTTCAAAATAAACCAAACGTATCATATTTTAGAGTTCTTGGATGTAAATGTTTCATTTTGAACACTAATGATAATTTAGGTAAGTTTGATGAAAAGTCTTATGAAGGCAAAGTTATTGGGTAATCTTCAACTGATAAAGCTTATAGGATTTATAATAAAAGGACAAAAATTGTTGAAAAATCTATTCATGTTAAATTTGATGAGTTTTTCCCGTGTGTAGATACTAACCCAATAGGTAATGATGAAGAGCCCTTCCCTCAACTAAGGTCGGATGATGATGAAATCATTGGAGACAAAGAAAAAGAAAAAGAAGAAGGTCAAGAATATGTGCCTCCAAGCGAACTGAGATATTCAAAAGATCATCCACAAGATTTGGGTATTGGAGAACCATCAAGAGGGGTAAGTACTCGTTCATTGTTACATGATTTATTTTCAAATATATGCTTAATTTCTGATATAGAACCTAAGAATATTAAAACCGCTTTAAATGATGATTCTTGGTTTTTAGCTTTGAATGAAGAGCTTAGTCAGTTTGAACGTAATAAAGTTTGGATGTTAGTAGAAAGACACCTAATCATCCTGATGTAAGCATTAAGTGGATATTCAAAAATAAAATGGATAGTGAATCTAGGGTCACTAGAAACAAAGTTAGACTTATAACAAAAGATTATTCACAAATTGAAGGAATAGATTTTGATGAAACCTTTGCACCCGTAGCACGTTTAGAAGCAGTTAGAATATTTCTTGCATTTGCTAGATTTAAAAGATTTAAACTATTTCAAATGGAAGTAAAAACTGCTTTTCGTAATGGGTATATTAAAGAAGAGTTTTATGTAGAACAACCTCCTGGCTTTGTTGATGTTAAATTTCCTGATCATGTTTTTAAATTAGAAAAAGCCCTTTATGGTTTAAAGAAAGCACCCCAAGCATGGTATGATAGATTGACTGTCTATTTATTACAAAATGATTATAAAATGGGTAGTGTTGATTGTACTCTTTTTATTAAACATGTTGATGACGACCTTATAGTTTTGCAAATATATGTTGATGATATTATTTTTGGATCCACTGATGAGAAATTATGTGATAATGTAGTTGAAATTATGAAAAATGAAATTGAAATGAGCATGGTAGGCGAACTCACTTATTTTCTTGGTTTTCAAATTTCTCAAAAACATGATGGTATTTTTATTTGCCAATCAAAATATATTCATGATGTTTTAAAAAGATTGGGATTTGAAAATCTAAAACAAGATAATACCCCCCATGAGTGTCTCATTAAAATTAGGAAATGATGAAAGTGGTATTTCTATAGATCAAACACTATATAGGGGGATGATAGTATCTCTATTATATTTGACTGCTTCTAGATCTGATATTATGTTCGCCATATGTTTATGTGCTAGATTTCAGGCTAATCCCAAACAATCTCATTTAAAAGTGGTTAACCATATTTTAGATATCTTATTGGCATAACTCGGATAGGTTTGTGGTATCCACACAATGATACCTTTATTTTATATGGTTTTTCTGATTCTGATTATGCTGGCTGTTCGTTAGACCATAAGAGCACTAGTGGCACTTATCACTTTATTGGCCCTTCACTAATTTCGTAATTGAGTAGGAAACAAAATTCTGGTTCCCTATCCACCACCAAGGCAGAATACATTGCACTAGGTAGTTATTGTGCACAAGCTTTTTGGATGAAGCAAACTTTAGAAAACTTTGGAGTTTTTTATGACACAATTGAATTAAAATGTGATAATCAGAGTGCAATTGACTTAACATATAATCCTGTTCATCATTCTAGGTCCAAACACATTGATTTTCACCATCACTTTATTAGAGACCACATTAAGAAAGATACGATTAAGGTTAATTTTATAGGCACCGATTCATAGCTTGCAGATATTTTCACAAAACCACTTCTAGATTCTCGTTTCTCATTACTAAGACTAGAACTAGGAATCTTATACTTATCAAGCTAATGAATTATAATAATAACTAAATAAAAAATTAACTTTAATTAACAAGAAAATGATAACTAGCATTAATAAAACCATAACATTATGAGTAAATAATTGCACTTCAACAGAATTAAAATCACATAATAGTTCACCGAATATTACAACATAAAACTCAAAACAAAAAACCTGAAAAACAAGATAATTGCACTGTCGCCTGGCGATAACCACTTTCACCGGGCGATATCATCAAATCTTTAGATCAGTCTGATTTCTTCAAAATTTTTGCTATCCATTGCACTAGTATCCTCTTGGACTTTTGTTGAGCTTTGACCACTGCTTCTAGTTCAGCGAGGTCGACGAGTAGACGTTCAATACGGCTCCATGACCGGATTCTCCCATTCATTCGCCTCTGCTGGAGTTGGCTTCTACTTGAGGCTCTTGGTTAGGAATTAAAAAAACTTTTGAATTCCAAAAAAACTCTTTTTCGCCACCCTCTTATGCTCTTTAAACGACTGCCGTAAGTCGTCCACACTTTCGTGTAGTGATCCACCCCTTGGAATAGGTGGGTTTTGGACAACGGTCACTGGTTCACTTCTCCTTGTAGACCCCCCTCATGTTGATTGGTCGATGGTGGGTGCACCACTCGTAGAGAAGACAGCGGGCACACAGTCATTCATATAAAACTCTAGATCTATCCAACAGTATTTCTTGTACAAAATGCGTTGAATGACTACCACCATTTATAGTGTATTCAATTTCTTCCACATCGGGCTCTTCATTCAGTATGTGTATTATATGATAGATAAGATAAATTCAGCCAAATCAAAAGGCTCTCATTCCAATATCATGTACGTCACATAGCTCAATTGACCTGTGATCGTCCTCATGTCCCCAGATTTGAGCAAAATGGTATTCCTAAAGATCTCTTGCACTATTCGTGCATCTGGAGTGAGAGTGTTCATGGAGTGGTTTAAGGTTTTCATGGAATTCACATGTAAAGTCATGTTCAGTAAGGTCCAATCCCTATCTTTCCTATGCTTCTCCACTACATCCAACACATTTTCTTGCTTTATCAAACCAAATTCATTCCTCAGATCATAAAGTGTTATTTAGACTATTTTTCCTTGGATTTGTGAATGCACTCCACCATTCAATTCTGTAAAATTAGGGTCCATCAAATAATTATAAAATTCCCTAATCAAAATAGAAGAGAATGTGTCTGGTATTATGATCGACATTATACCTACCATAGCTAGCAGATCATGGATATGTACATGACGGATGGGATCAAATTCGATCACTTTCCTAACTCCTACATTCATGTTCTCTATCCCCAGAATTTTTTGATTGGATGAATATGAGTCACTTCCTGTACTTCTTCATGCTTAAGAACTGGATGTCATTTCTGCAAAGACAATAAAAACACAAAAAAATTAAATTCCAAAACTTACCACTATCGCCGGGTGACACCCACTTGTCGCCGGTTGACATTGAAACTCGAGATCTGGAAATTTTCAATGTGCAATTTTCTTCCTATAACAGTCATAGATGAAAGATCTACAAAAAATTCAAGTTATACCCGATCTACATAATCACACTCAAACAAAATTTCCAAACCACTATTCATCATCTTCTTCACTTACAACATGAAAGTTTTGGTTTGAAATCTAACTTGAAAACCCTAGATCTAAGTTTAAAAATATAAACACAAGTAAATCTAAGCAAACACTTCTCTAAACTCATAGATCTATGATCTTATCTCTTATAAATACAAGTTTTCAAAACATACACAAAATCCATAACCGTGGCAAAAATTCTTACAAAAACTGAAAAGTTTTCCTTCAACATTCCAAACATCTACTCTATAAATGTTTAGATCTAAAAATCCAAAGGAAGAAAGAGAAATTTCATAAGAAAACCTTGGATTTAGGTTTTTGCGTTGTTCCGGATCGTTTTTCGCCTCGATTCTTCAGGAGAAAGTGATCAAGATGATGCCTTTGACCTAAAATAACCGGCTTTTATATTTACACATTGTCGCCGATCGACAATATTCGCTGTTGCCCAACAACAGTGATAATTTGCTCACATGCCTTTTTCTCTTCATTTTTCTGCTTTAGGCATGGTACATTGTATATTCAATAATTTGGGGTTACCTATAAAATTGTTAAAGTGTTCAACCATCAAATATCATTTTCTATATACATCTCTTCTAGTGTATTCTCTTTGTGTAATTGTTTTTGCATGCCTCTAAGTATGATAAATGTTTTAGTTATGATAATGTTCTCTCACTCACATTTGTGAAAATCTACATATGGTTTCACCTTGCTGCATATGTGAATTGTGAATGTTTTACCAAAACCACTAGAATTTCATGCTATCGCTAACACTTAATCCTTATTTTCTTTACACAAATTATATTTGCTTAACCTATATGGTCACACAAGTGAATTCGGGCTCCTTTGTCATGTCAAACAAAAAAAACACAAAATGATCGTTTTAAAGAATTCAAAAATTCAACATACTTGTTGATGTTTTTCAAAAATAAAATAATAGGGCTGACAAGGAACCTCCACCAAGCACTACTTACCCTCCTGATAAGTTTTAATAAGCATTATGAGATTGAGCACCTTGGAAAGAATGTAAAGTGTCTTGTGCAACTCTATATATGGCTATTCTTCTTACATGTGCTCTAAATTCTTAGGTTCAATCATAGCTAGTTATGAATACATCTATATTACGTTGTTTTTCCACATTCCACGTGTCCATATATTTGTAAGGCCTCTATTTATGTTTTCATCAAACTCACACCTGCGCACCACATATCTTCTCTAAAATTTCTTCTTATGAGAATTGGACTGAAAATGCTTCACACATAGTCGTCACTAGAGTATGTCTCTATGATATAACTGGATGAAAGTTGCCAATGTTAGTGTTGACTCACATTCTTCATTACTATACATTGCTTCTCATGTTCTGTACTTGTTGTGTACTTTGTGTTTTTTCCTTTATTGTTTTTGCACCACCATGCTATCTCTTTTGACAATACTAAAGGGAGAGAATTTCAATTAAACTTTAGAAATCATTCATCATCCAGGTTTCTTCATAATCCGAATACCAATTCTAAATCTAAATTTACCATTCAGATTGATGAGTACAATTATGATAGTCTTTTTACTATCATAATTGTAATCATGTCCAATATTTTCTACCTCCCTTTGTAGCAATTGCGTGAGATTAGTTAAGAATTTGTATTATCATGAATAGAAGAGCACAGTATAGAGTTTCTATTATTTCCTGTATTAAGCTATTAATTTATTCCTTCATTTTCTAAATGCAGGTATTGCAAACCAGTGGAACTAAAAGTCTTGGAGCAAACAGAGGAGTTCACGGATCCAACATGGCTGATGATAGGACTGGAATTGGGCACACACGGGTAGGAACACGCCTGTGTCACTACCCGTGTCCTATTCGGGAAAGAGCAGAAGAGTTGGAAGAAAAAGGCAGAGCACCATACGGGTGGGAACACGTGATGATTCCGATATTTATAGTGTTTTTCGGACTCATCTGGGCTAGTTTTAACGCACTTGCACTTCACTTTTAGTATGCTATCGCTGATATTTCATTTATTCTTCTTTTCAAGATAAGTGCACTATTTCAGCCCATGGGTGTTCAATTGCGCATTCTATTGTCGGGGGTATATACATGGTGCTCCTCGTTATCTTTCTGTTTAGTTTTGTTTGCATTTTTGGTGCTGGAAGCCTGTGTTCCAACCTAGTTTGATTATTGTGCAGGTAGTCGGGATGTCCCGAAGTCCATTTTCAGTTCTGTGTAAAATGCATGATCATGCACATTTCTTCGTGCACGGTTCCAGTTCAATTGTGCGTTTCACACAGCTTTCCTAGGGCATCTGTTTCTACCCATGCGATTTGTTCCCGCACGGTTTCGGCCAAACCGTGCGAGAAGGAATCGCACGGCCTACACCTTTTGCCTATCTTTCCTGCATGCTAGGGTAAATCGTGTATTTCCTTCTCGCATGGGCAAACGCGCCCGTGCGCGAGTAAAACGCACGTTTCCCCTGTTGCCCTTGTTTTCCTGTGTTCTGTGTTTACCCATGCGATTTCCTTCACGCACGGGCGAGTAAATTGCACGGGTCAACGCTTCTTCTTCCCAGGCATTTTCTATGCGCGAATATCGCACAGTTCATGCATGGTCGTGCGCCACACCATGGGTGATCAATTTTCTGACTTTTTCTTTTTAAGCCGCAGATTTCTCTCCATTAAAAAACCTTCGGGGAGTTCGGGAACAACTCCTTCTCCCCCGATTTAGGGAGAAAGTCTGTCGTTTCGCCTTCTCCCTTCATCTTTCACCAAGGAGAGAAGCTCCGGCCAAGCTCACGAAGCCTACATCATGCCGGCGCTTGCTCTCGGCCTTCTCCTTCATCTACTAGCTTTACATCAATCTTTGATGCCATAGACTTCAAGCAAAGGGAAGCTTGCAACCTTCTTTTGGATCGTAACACGAAGAAGATGGGTCCATTGGAGGGTAGTGACAACCTTCTCTACCCCGAACACAGTTGAGGATCGGGCTTGGATGCAGATTGATAACCCTGCGATCCCTTCCGCGAATCCTCATCAAGACTTCAAATTCGGTCGATCTCTTGCCTTGTTCTTCCTTTATTATTGTATATGTGCTGTTAAATATTTCTATGTAGATGATTTGCACTTTGGTTGTATATATTATGTGTTTCATGTGTATGTGATTCCTATTTCATTTTACAGCTTAAGTTGCTTGAGTTGCGCCATCCTTCCATCCACCATCCATCCGTTCTTGCCTTTCTAGCAATTGCTAGAAGTGTGCGTAGCGAAGAGGTGCTTACGAACCTAAAATTCTGGTTCTTATGCTTGCCTACTCGTCCATCCGCCGTGCGATTCTGTGCATAGCGGCCCGTGTAGTCTTCTATCCCGCCTGGCGAAGCGAGGCATAACGACATTACATAGGATTAGTTGTTAGTGTTTTTCTTTATTTTATCACAACCATAAAAACCCCCATAGTTAACCCCGACCTAAGGACTTCAATCTCAAGTCCTCCTCGATATTAACTCCCCCTTACTTGTTCCTGGAAGAGATCGATACTTGGAAAAGCTACCCATTTTATATTACTTGTGTGACCGGTACACTTGCCATTCAACGCACCAAGTTTTTGGCGCCGTTGCCGGGGAACACAGTCGTGTGAGTTATTGGAGAGGGAGATAGGAGATCAAAGGCCTTCTTCCATTTGTGTATTTCATGTTTCTTCTTTGCTTTAGTTTTAAATTTTGTTGTTAATTTTTCTTTATTCCTTTTTTGGTTTTAATTTTTCAGCAGTATGCATTCATTTTCTTTTATCTGTTGGTGTGTAGTTAATTTTTGCTTAGAATATTTCTGTTTGTGAATTCTTTCTTGCTGCACCATGTATTCTTATACGAATATCCATTGCCGATTGTGCGGGGATTATAGGCATGGTAGTGATGAGTGCCCCACTGAAGATTGGGAGGACAATTCTAGTGGTTCAGTGTATGGAGCACCGTCCTCTTATAGTACTTCATACACTATACCCAGGTCTTATGGTGACTTCTCTTCTATGCCTTCACCTTTTTATTATTCCTCTCCGGTCCCACCTAGACCGAGGAGTAATGGAAAACGATGTTTGTGTTGTTGTAGCACCGATCACGTGTTGAAAGATTACGCAGAATTTCAGCACCAGTTGTAGGAGGATGATGAACCGGGTATCTGATTCACTCTATCACCCTCTCAAATTATTGCCCCTTCTAATTCTGATGATATTTGCAGCACCACCTTGTCTATGGGGGACTGCTGCAGATATGCCCATCAAACTTTCTGCTGATCGGTGTGATGACATTGCGGTGCTGTCTCTCCCTATGCATTCTTCCCCTCTTCTATTTTCACCCCCGAAGGAACCCACACATATTTTCTTTGATGTTGTTGTTCCTCCGCATTCTTCACAAGAATTATCTATCCAAATGTTTAGTGAGCCGGTTGATGATGTTAGGCCGGATTGTGATTCTGAGCCTGAGGATGTGCCCATGTGTGACGAGGATATTATTTTCATCAATGGAGAGTATTACATCTTGGAACATGTGGACGCACCAAGGTGTGTTGATGAGGAGATCCTCTCTGATGAGGAAGTTTCCACTTCCTTATTGGATGAGGAGGTCCAAAACACCACCGAGGACCTCGAGCTCTTGGATCCCCCTCTCCATGATTCATATGACACCGACGATGACCTATTCTTGGATCCTACTGGGAGTGAGACCGGGACCACTCCCCCTATTTCTGATTATTTTAGTTTTTCATCTCTTTTATTTCTTGATCCCTTTTCTATATCTGAGCCCGTGCGGGTTGAGTCTTTGCAGGTGCTTCAGGAGGACTTGGAGCTTTAAGCTCGAGTCGTAGATGATAGCATCCTCTTTCATGAGGAGGTTTATTACTCCTCTATTGAGGAAGCTCCATTCATCGCTTTCTCCTCCTACAGTCTCCCTGTAGACGATGCCTTGCTAGGCAAGGATATTTTTGTGGTGAGATGAGTGAGGACCAGCACTCCTCATTTTACTTCCTATTTCCTCTTCCTGTGAGGAGCAGGTATGATTATTTAGTCAGAGGGGTAACTGTTTTATCACCGTATCGGTACCCATTACCGTAACGGATAATGGAACAGTTACCTGTGGATTTTTCTTTTCATAGGCCCATTAGCTAGAAGTGTTTAGAATTTAATAAGTAGTGCTGGGATGACAATAACCCTAGTAGTTATCTTTCATTTTCTGTACTTTTATTTTCATGTCTATTTTAGTTTTAGCATTTCTTTTTGTATATATTTCTTTTGTTTTGCGAAGCTCACCCCTGCAGGTATTCTTGACAACTTTGTGTTAGCGGGGTTGTGATTCTTCGTATGGCGGGCCTGCCTCAGTTTTTCATGCGTCTTCTAGTATGCTCACTGGCTGAGCATGAGGTAACCTCTTCCCTTAGCTCTATCTGATTTAAATTTCAATATAACATGATGCGTAGCTTAGTTAAGTCTGGGGAGAGCAGTATTGTTACCTTTTGCACGCGCACATTTCTTGTGCATACTAGAGGCTTTTAAATTATTATTTTGATTAGTTCATTGCTTCGCACACCACTACACCCACATGAGCACGTGCTTAGCTGTTAGCGTGTCGCGAGTTAAACTCGTATTGTACAACCCCGTATCCCGCGAGTGGTCGACAGGAGTTGAACCGGCCGGCTCAGACCAACTTGGACCCAGCATGCCGAGCCCGAGCTCGGCAATAGTCGAGCCGAGCTCGACGATGGCCGAACGAAGCCCGGCACGCCGAGACCGAGCTCGGGTGCGGGAACAGGGCTCGACGGTGGTCGAGCCAAGCTCGACGATCCTTGTGCCGTTTTCAGTCCCTGTTGGAGCTCGGCGATCGCCGTGCCGAGTCCGAGCTCGACGATCGCCGTGCCGAGTCCGAGCTCGGCGGTAGTCAAGCCGAGCTCAGCGCTAGCCGAGCACAGTCCGCCGAGTACGTGCCCGCCTAGGCCCAGGGCGAGGCGAGTCGGGCCCCTTGCCGAGCGAGTGCCTCCTCAGGTCCAGCTCGCATCTTGGCCATGGCATACTTTTACTATGTGGCCCCTTTTGGTTTGCCTGTAGTCCTCAAAAACAGTGAAGGTTGTATATTGGCAGGCCATCTTTTCCTATAAATAGGACCCAATGGATACCTCAGAAGACACGCTTGCTAATTCTCCGGCCTACTAGCGCTTTCTGAGGTACCTTAGCCCGGCATTTGGCTAAGGAGGGGAAGCGCTCTAAGATCTTCCGGGTGTGTGGTGGGACCTCCCCGCCGGGCCCTTGGTCTAGTCCTTGTTTCTTCTCTTTTCTTTGTCATTTTCTTGCAGGAGTGAAGTAGGTGCGCGGCCACCCCTTCCCCAAGGGTCGAACTCCACAAGAGACCGGTTTTCCGGTTTCAACATTTTGGTGCGGTGAGCGTGGAGAGTGGTCAGCAGAGAAAACCTCCTACAGGCTCGATGACTGGAGATGAAGGACAAGGATCAGGCAGGGGCAACTCGCCACCCCCTCCCCCACCCCCAGCGGCGAGCGTGCCGGCGGAGCTTAGGGAGGAGATCCTCGGGCTCGTCAGGACCGCCCTCGACATGCGAGCTGAGAGTGCGACACCGGCTGTCCCGGTGGTCGCCGTTCCTGCACTCGGCGACGACGCACCGCTCAGGCGACCAGGGAAGGAACCCGCCGAGAGGGACGAGCGCGAGTTCCAGGGGCGAGTTCTGTTCCCGGGCTCGGCCGCCGAGTACCACTTCGGCGAGACTGTAGGGAGGGAGTTCCCGACTCGCCCGGCTGAGGGGGGGAGCCCCTTCAGCGAGTTCGTTTCTTCAGCCCCAGTTCCCGAGGGGTTTCGCGAGCCGGAGATGACTTACTACTCTGGGAGAGGAGACCCGGTCCACCACATCCAGTGGTTCGAGGACATGGTCTCCATTCGACAGATGTCAGACGGCTTCAAGTGCCGACTCTTCGCCATCACCCTCAGAGAAAAGGCGAGAGAGTGGTTCCACCAGCTCCCGACCGGGTCTATTTACTGCTTTGAGGATCTGCGACGGGGTTTCATGCTGAGGTTCACCACTTCTAAGAAGAGGAAGAGGGAGGCGGAGTCTTTGTTCCGCATCAAGCAGAGGGTGGGAGAGACCCTGGGAAGCTATCTGGACAGGTTCCAGGAGGAACTGTCCCAAGTTCAGGTGATGCCAGGGCACACCATGATGGTGGCCTTCACCCTGGGTCTCCAATCCGGGTTCTTCGCGATGGAACTAAAGAGGTCACCTCCAGTGTCTTTTGAGGCACTTCTGGAGAGGGCGGCCAGGGAGGCCGAAATGGAGGCAGCACATCCAGAGTTTGCGCGAAGGTTGGCCAAGTGGGCCGTAGAAGAGGAAAGGCCAAGGGGTGGCCGAATTCAGGAGGAGAGGAGGGCTGAACCTCGGCAAAGGGAGCAGCCGCAGCAGCAGCCGCAACCCAGGTGGGTGCGTCTGGAACAGACCCACCGTTTGGGATGGAGGCCCGAGTGGCAAGACCAGGCACCACGAAGAGGTTATCAGGGAGGAGATAACCGCCAGGGTGGCCGAGGGCAGTACAACCCCCAGGGGGGTAGGCAGGGTCAGAGACCCCCTCTCCCCGACCAGGAGGAGGCAATGGCGATTGCCATGAGGGGGAGGAGGAGAGGACAGCCGAGGAGGAGAAGGGAGGTCAGGGTGGACCTGCCCTATTGTGACTTTCATCAGGAAGAGGGGCACCTCACATCCACGTGTCCGGAGTTCCTCGAGATGAGAGGGAGAAGGGAACAACAACAACAAGGCCATCAGGAAGTTCGGATAGAGGAGATCCGGCCTCGGGAGGAGGGGGATCGGTGTGAAGACCGGGTCGATGTGGGCACCCGGGGAAGGATCGGAGCGATCCACGGGGGGGCCGGGATCGAGGCCTCCCGTAAGTCAAGCCTCCATACTATGTACCGGAGGAGCGTTGGCTCCACATCCCAATCCCCTCCCCCGGAGGAGAAAATCACCTTCTCCAGAGAGGACTTGCCGGGTCACGAGGACCCCTTCTGCGATGCGCTGGTTATCCAGACAGCCATCGAGGATTTCACTGTCTCCCGAATCCTTGTGGACAATGGGAGTTCGGTCAACGTCATCTTCAAGAAGGCGTTCGATGCGATGAAGGTAGAGGCCAGGAGGGTGTTAGCCTCGGACGGGCCTCTGTTCGGCTTTTCAGGGGAGAGGAAAGAAGTCGAGGGGGGAGTGGGACTCCATGTCACTCTAGGGGGGCAGTCACGCAACTGCAAGTTTGTTATCGTGGATGCCCCTAGCAGTTACAGCGCCATCTTCGGGAGACCCCTCATCAGCGCCTTCCGCTGCGTCCCCTCGTCCTTCCACCAGTGTCTAAAGCTTAACGTCGAGGGAGTTCAGATCCGGGTCCGAGGAGACCCTAAGGAGGCAAGGGAGTGCTACGTCTCGGCGGTAAACTCCATCTCTTGGCTGGAGGGGGCCGAGGAGATGGGGCGGAGGTTGGAGGAGGAGAAGCAGGAAGCTGACAAAGAAATGGAGGTGGAGTGCCACGCTCGCGAGGAGGTCGCGGAAGAGACTCGGGAGTCGGCCGAGGCCATGGCCGTCAAGGAGGCTGAGGAAGAGGTCCTCGCCCCCGGAAGGGGAGGTATCGAGGAATGGGAGGAGCAGTCCCGTCTGGAGGCAGCGGAAGAGGTGGAGGAGATGGAGGTCCTCACCATCGGAGGCAGGGTGGAGAAGGTCCGCGTCAGCGGAGGCCTGACCCCAGAAGCTCAAGGCAGGATGCTGGAGTGCATCCAGAGGAACGTAGACATCTTCGCCTGGAGCGCCGCGGAGATGCCGGGGATCGACCCCGACGTGGCCTGCCATCGCCTCAACCTGGACCCGGAGGCTCCCCCCATCCAGCAGAAAAAGAGATCCATCACGGACAAGCTCGCCGAGCCAATCAGAGAGGAAGTCGCCAAGCTCCTCGAGGCTGGCTTCATATCTGAAATCCAATACCCCGGCTGGGTCTCCAACGTTGTAATGGTTAAAAAAGGAGACGGCCGGTGGAGGATGTGTATCGACTTTTCTCTTCTTAATAAATCATGCCCGAAAGATTGTTATCCTTTGCCTCGGATCGACGCGCTGGTCGACTCAGCCGTCGGTTTCCCTATAATGAGTTTTCTGGATGCTTTTTCAGGTTATCACCAAATCAGGATGCACCCCCCTGACGTCAAAGACGTCTCGTTCATCACGGGAGGCGGATGTTACTGTTACAAAATGATGCCCTTCGGGCTAAAGAATGCAGGGGCTACCTATCAAAAAATGATGGATAGGGTCTTCCGAGAGCAGAAGGGGAGGAACCTCGAAGTATACGTGGATGATCTCATGGTCAAGAGCTTGGATGTCGACTCCCACATCCATGACTTGGAAGAGACTTTCGCCACTCTCCGCAAGTTTAAGATGAGGCTGAACCCCTTGAAGTGTGTCTTCGGGGCGAGCCGGGGAAAGTTCCTAGGGCATCTTCTCACCCCCGCTGGGGTAGAACCTAACCCAGATAAGGTGAGGGCAATCCTGGAACTAAGGTCGCCACGAAATACCAAGGAAGTACAGCAACTGACAGGGAAGTTGGCAGGGTTGAGTAGATTCCTCTCCCGGGCCGGGGAGAGGTGCTCCTCATTCTTCAAAACCTTGAGAGGGGGTCGAAGGTTTGAATGGACCTCAGAGTGCGAGGAGGTATTCCAGGCTTTAAAGAAACAGCTGACTCAGGCCCCCCTGCTCCAAGGGCCCAAGGAGGGGGAAGACTTATTCCTATATCTAGGGGTCGGGGCTGAAGCCTTGAGTTCGGTTTTGGTTCGGGAAGAAGGGAAGAGGCAACTCCCCGTCTATTATGTGAGTCGGATATTGAAGAGGGCCGAGCTCCGTTACCCCATCCTGGAAAAACTGGCCTTCGCCTTAATCATCTCAGCCCGGAGGCTTCGGCCTTATTTCCAGGCACACTCAATCCGAGTAGTGACTGACCACCCCCTGCGCAACATCTTCAAGGGGGTAGAGCATTCAGGTAGGTTGGCCAAATGGTCAGTGGAGCTGAGCGAGTTCGACATCTCCTTCGTCCCCCGCCTCTCAATCAAGGCCCAAGCCATGGCTGACTTCCTGGCGGAGTACGTGGTCGAGGTGGCGGAGGAGAGACTCACTCGCCCTCTCCCCTGGAAAGTCAGGGTGGACGGTGCCTCGGGGAAGCACTCTTTAGGGATTGGGGTCATCTTGGAAAGCCCCCAAGGGATAAAGATCGAGCAGACTGTGGTAGTGCACTTTCCTATCACCAACAACCAAGCCGAATACGAAGCCGTAATCGCGGGTCTGCGCCTGGCAAGAGACTTGGGAGTGCATGACGTGGAGGTCCTCACCGACTCCATGGTGGTGGCTTCCCAGGTTAAGGGAGAGTTTGAGGCGAGGGAGCCCACCCTGCAGCTCTATTTGATGAAGGTGAGGGGAGTCATTGGGACCTTCCAGACCTTCTCAATCAAGCACGTGCCGCGAGGGGAAAACGAGCCAGTCGACCAGCTAGCAAAGCACGGCCCCCGGATGGGAGGCACCATCACGGATCTCTTCCGACCTTCCATCGAGGAAGGGGAACTAATGGAAGTAGAACAGCACCCCTCATGGATGGACCCCTTCGTCACCTTCTTGTCCACTGGAGAATATCCGGAGGGAATGGACCGAAGAGGGCTCAAGCACAAGGCGGCATACTACCTCCTACGTGAGGGACAGTTGTACCGCAAGACCCTCTCAGGGATGTTGGCCCGTTGCGTGGCCGAAAGAGAGGTGCACAAAATTTTGGAGGAAGTCCATTCCGGTGAATGTGGGAGTCATTCGGGGAGTCGGACCCTGGAAGGGAGAATCGTCAGGCAAGGGTACTTCTGGCCCACCCTCGGTCAGGATGCAGCCGAATTCGCGAAAAAATGTCATAAGTGTCAACTATATGCCCCGCTCCAGCTCCAGCCGGCTCAGAGGTTAAGAAGCATCATGGCGCCATGGCCCTTCGCCATATGGGGGCTGGACCTCGTAGGACCTTTCCCTCAGGCCAGTGGGCAGAGGAGGTTTTTGTTGGTCATGATTGATTATTTTTCTAAGTGGATGGAGGTGAAGGCTCTAGCCAAGGTGACCTCTCAGGTAGTCAGGAACTTTATCTGGGGAGAGATTATCTGCAGGCATGGGCTGCCACAGGCTATCGTCACGGACAACGGACCTCAGTTCGCCAGCACGGAGTTCATTCGTTTCTGCGAGCAGCTAGGGATTGACCTTCGGTTTGCTTCTGTCCATCACCCCAGGAGCAACGGGCAGGTGGAAGCGGCCAACAAAATCATCGTGAACCTCTTAAAGAAGAAAGTGGAAAATTTGAGGGGAAGCTGGGTGGAACAGCTCCCATCAGTCCTCTGGGCCTTGAGGACCACCCCCAATACGGCCACAGGGGAGACGCCTTTCAAACTCTCTCACGGCTGCGAGGCCGTTCTACCTGTCGAATTCGAGGTCCAGACGCCTCGGGTCGTCGAGGCAGGAGTCGGAAGGGAAGAATGGAGGTCAGAAAATGAGGAGGAGCTTCGACTCTCCCTGGATATGGTGGAAGAACTACGCGACTTGTCCATCGTCAGGCAGGAAGAGGCCAAGCGAAGGATGGCCAAGTATTTCGACAAACACGTCCGTGTCAAGCAGTTCGTGGAGGGGGACCTTGTTTTGAAAAAAGTGGACGCGGCAGGGAGATCAGCCGCTGTGGGAAAACTCCACCCCAATTGGGAGGGCCCCTACATTGTGCAGGAGGTCTTGAAATCGGGGGGGTATCGCCTCCAAGATGTAAGAGGGGACACCCTCAGCCACACTTGGAGTGGCGACGATCTGAAACGTTTCTATCCTTGAAAATATTGTAGATATCTTGGCCTCATGAATAAAAACGAATCTCATTATCTCATCTTATGCTTTGGCAGAATAGTGAGGGTAGAGGGGCTCGCAGTTTAAACCCCCGAGAGGCAAAAGTTTCTAAGTCTTCTCGCTCTGGGGTTAGGTCTCGTCGCTCCCCTGCCAGGCTCCCACCTAGCAGGTACGGCCGAGCCTCGATGGACATCGCTATGACCCTGGGGCAGAGCCCGGAGGATGTTCAACACCCGCCCTCAGGCTCTCACCAAGCTGACTGGCCCGGTGGTAGCACCCGGGAGAGGCAAAAGTTTCTAAGTCTTCTCGCTCTGGGGTTAGGTCTCGTCGCTCCCCTGCCAGGCTCCCACCTAGCTGGTATGGCCGAGCCTCGATGGACATCGCTATGACCCTGGGGCTGAGCCCGGAGGATGTTCAACACCCGCCCTCAGGCTCTCACCTAGCTGACTGGCCCGGTGGTAGCACCCGAGAGAGGCAAAAGTTTCTAAGTCTTCTCACTCTGGGGTTAGGTCTCGTCACTCCCCTGCCAGGCTCCCACCTAGCTTGTACGGCCGAGTCTCGATGGACATCGCTATGACCCTGGGGTTGAGCCCGGAGGATGTTCAACACCCGCCCTCAGGCTCTCACCTAGCTGACTGGCCCGGTGGTAGCACCCGGGAGAGGCAAAAGTTTCTAAGTCTTCTCGCTCTGGGGTTAGGTCTCGTCGCTCCCCTGCCAGGCTCCCACCTAGCTGGTATGGCCGAGCCTCGATGGACATCGCTATGACCCTGGGGCTGAGCCCGGAGGATGTTCAACACCTGCCCTCAGGCTCTCACCTAGCTGACTGGCCCGGTGGTAGCACCCGGGAGAGGCAAAAGTTTCTAAGTCTTCTCGCTCTGGGGTTAGGTCTCGTCGCTCCCCTGCCAGGCTCCCACCTAGCTGGTATGGCCGAGCCTCGATGGACATCGCTATGACCCTGGGGCTGAGCCCGGAGGATGTTCAACACCCGCCCTCAGGCTCTCACCTAGCTGACTGGCCCGGTGGTAGCACCCGGGAGAGGCAAAAGTTTCTAAGTCTTCTCGCTCTGGGGTTAGGTCTCGTCACTCCCCTGCCAGGCTCCCACCTAGCTGGTACGGCCGAGTCTCGATGGACATCGCTATGACCCTAGGGCTGAGCTCGGAGGATGTTCAACACCCGCCCTCAGGCTCTCACCTAGCTGACTGGCCCGGTGGTAGCACCCGGGAGAGGCAAAAGTTTCAGTCTTCTCGCTCTGGGGTTAGGTCTCGTCGCTCCCCTGCCAGGCTCCCACCTAGCTGGTATGGCCGAGCCTCGATGGACATCGCTATGACCCTGGGGCTGAGCCCGGAGGATGTTCAACACCCGCCCTCAGGCTCTCACCTAGCTGACTGGCCCGGTGGTAGCACCAGGGAGAGGCAAAAGTTTCTAAGTCTTCTCGCTCTGGGGTTAGGTCTCATCACTCCCCTGCCAGGCTCCCACCTAGCTGGTATGGCCGAGTCTCGATGGACATCGCTATGACCCTGGGGCTGAGCCCGGAGGATGTTCAACACCCGCCCTCAGGCTCTCACCTAGCTGACTGGCCCGGTGGTAGCACCCGGGAGAGGCAAAAGTTTCTAAGTCTTCTCGCTCTGGGGTTAGGTCTCGTCACTCCCCTGCCAGGCTCCCACCTAGCTGGTACGGCCGTGTCTCGATGGACATCGCTATGACCCTGGGGCTGAGCCCGGAGGATGTTCAACACCCGCCCTCAGGCTCTCACCTAGCTGACTGGCCCGGTGGTAGCACCTGGGAGAGGCAAAAGTTTCTAAGTCTTCTCGCTCTGGGGTTAGGTCTCGTCGCTCCCCTGCCAGGCTCCCACCTAGCTGGTATGGCCGAGCCTCGATGGACATCGCTATGACCCTGGGGCTGAGCCCGGAGGATGTTCAACACCCGCCCTCAGGCTCTCACCTAGCTGACTGGCCCGGTGATAGCACCCGGGAGAGGCAAAAGTTTCTAGGTCTTCTCGCTCTGGGGTTAGGTCTCGTCACTCCCCTGCCAGGCTCCCACCTAGCTGGTACGACCGAGTCTCGATGGACATCGCTATGACCCTGGTGCTGATCCCGGAGGATGTTCAACACCCGCCCTCAGGCTCTTACCTAGCTGACTGGCCCGGTGGTAGCATCCGGGAGAGGCAAAAGTTTCTAAGTCTTCTCGCTCTGGGGTTAGGTCTCGTCGCTCCCCTGCCAGGCTCCCACCTAGCTGGTACGGCCGAGCCTCGATGGACATCGCTATGACCCTGGGGCTGAGCCCGGAGGATGTTCAACACCCGCCCTCAGGCTCTCACCTAGCTGACTGGCCCGGTGGTAGCACCCGGGAGAGGCAAAAGTTTCTAAGTCTTCTCGCTCTGGGGTTAGGTCTCGTCGCTCCCCTGCCAGGCTCCCACCTAGCTGGTATGGCCGAGCCTCGATGGACATTGCTATGACCCTGGGGCTGAGCCCGGAGGATGTTCAACACCCGCCCTCAGGCTCTCTCCTAGCTGACTGGCCCGGTGGTAGCACCCGGGAGAGGCAAAAGTTTCAGTCTTCTCGCTCTGGGGCCAGGTCTCGTCGCTCCCCTGCCAGGCTCCCACCTAGCTAGTACGGCCGAGCCTCGATGGACATCGCTATGACCCTGGGGCTGAGCCCGGAGGATGTTCAACACCCGCCCTCAGGCTCTCACCTAGCTGACTGGCCCGGTGGTAGCACCCGGGAGAGGCAAAAGTTTCTAAGTCTTCTCGCTCTGAGGTTAGGTCTCGTCACTCCCCTGCCAGGCTCCCACCTAGCTGGCACGGCCGAGTCTCGGTGGACATCGCTACGACCCTGGAGTCGAGACTGGGAGTTGGCCCGAGGAAAACACTGGGGTGCGAGCTGTCCAGTCAAGACGGCGAGCTCGGAATATCCTACCCCCCTTCTCTCTTCAGCTCGCTACTAAGGAAGCCCAGGTCCCGTCCCAGACCCAGGGGAAGGAAAGCGGCTCTCTCCAGCGAGCCTAGCCTCGCTCCAGCTAACTCGGCGAAAGACACGCCCTGATGTCTAAGGCGGATGCCAGCAGCATCTTGACCCAAACGTATTTTCACTTGTCTGAATTATCGAAAAACTGAGGCGAGACATGGCGGGGGAAGGTGAGGCGCGAGTAGGATATGGCGCGAGCACGTGCCCTAGGGATTCGCCGCGAGCACCGCGGGGGCTGGTCCTAACTCAAGACATTCTACGGGCGAGGTCGCTCTACCAGGCGCGCGGGTATAATATCGCAAGTGAGCTTAAAAAGAAGATAGCAAAATTGTGCAAAATATCTTTGATTCATCATTACAAGTTTACAAGGCCCGCCTCGGCAGGGTACAAAAAAAAACAGAAAGAAGAAAACAAAAGTTAACTCTCGCCCTCCCCCCTCGAGTTACGGTCCTCCTCGTCACCAAGCCGAGCGTCCTTCTCCCTCACCCCCGCAAAGAGCGAGTCGAAGCTATCTTCCTTCTCGCTGAGCGGGCTGGGCGGGAACAGGGTTGGTAGGAGCTCCCGGACGGTGACCTCCTCGCAGCCTTCCGCCAAAATCCCCGTCCCCCTCATGGCTTGTAGAAGACACTCGGCAGCCTCGACGGAGTTGACTCGCAGCCGCTCCGCGACATCAGACTCGCCGAATACCCGGGGCCTCTTGAAGGGGAAGGCCGGCTCGCTGGCGTCCGGGGGAAGGAGAGCGTCGGCTTGGCGGAGGACCTCTCCCAGGAGCCCCTTGTTCTTTTCCTTCAATTCCTCCACCTCCGCCCCCAGCCGGGCGGCAACAGCCTCCTGCTCCCGGGAATATGTCTTTTGCTCGGCGAGCTGGGCTTCCCGCTCAGCGAGCTGATCCCGCAACTGAGCTACCTCGTCTCGCATCGCGTTAGCGGCTTCGGCGTCCTGTAAGATTAAAAGTTCAGAACACGCGCAGGAATAATCTTAAGCAAGGTAAATAGAGGTATCCAGTGATTACCAGGCCACCAACAGACTTCGCGAGTAGAGCGTCCGCGAGGCCGAACCGCCTTTCCGCGTCGACCGCGCTCTCCTTCGCCAGGTCGCGCTCCTGCTCGGCAGTCAGCAGGGCGTTGCTGAGCTGGAAGCCGCGGCGGACCATCATGTGATGGAGCTCGAAGGCCCGCAGGTGAGCCTGCATCCCCTCGTAGCCGAGCTGACTGGGGGTCAGTTTCTTGTACGACTCGGCGCTGTCGCGGCTGTAGAGGCCGAAGCCGAAAGCGAAGGCGTGGGCGGTGGGCGGCCGGCGAGCTCCCCAGGAGGGGGCGCGAGTAGAGACGGAAACTCGGTGAGCCCCCTCGTCCCACTTCAGGATGGGCTCGCCAGCCGCATCCTTGCTCTTGCACCCCTTGCCGAAGTTGGGGTGATCCTTCGACAGACTGGGCTCGCGGAGGGTGTCCTCCCCGGTAGAATCGGAGGACGGCCCGCTCTTCTTCTTCCCCTTTCGGGGGGAGGAGGCTTCTTTCAGCGGACTCAAGGGCGGCTCGTCGGACAGAGCCTCCGGCGAGCTCATGAACTTGGTAGGCGACGAAGGATGGTGCAGCCGTCCGCGCGAGACCACCCTCGCCCTCTTCTTCTTGGGGAGCGAAGGCTCGTGGCGCGAGCTTGACCCCCCGGACTCCAAGCGCTTCCTGCCGGGGAGTTGGTCTCGCACTTGCTCCTCGCGACAAGCCAGTGCCGCCGCCCGGGCCAGCTCCAGAGGATCTGAGAATATCCCCGAGTCGGCGAACGGTGGGTGCTCCGGCAGAACCCTTTCCCCTGCAGAGAAAGACTTAGTCAAAAAAAAGAGAAATGGAAAAATGATATAAGATCCACCTTGATAAAGTTCGCGAGAGGGCTGAGCGAGATGTACCTTCGCCGGGGAGAACGGGCTGAAGCGAATCAAGGCCGCGACGGAGGAAGGCGACCTCGAAGTCCTTGTGGAGAAAAAACTTGTGGAGGTCGGCGTCGCTACCAGACAGGGAAGGAGGACGATATATGTCCTCGCTCTTCTGTAGGGGGCGAAAGGGGATGTTGCCGAGCTCGCCCTTGATGAAGACGAGCCGGGTCATCCAATTGTGATTCTTGTTCGCTAGCTCGCGAACCTTGATGAAGGACCCGCCGAAGTAGGCGACCCCGTCGGGGGTAGCCTTGTAAGAGAACAACTTGCGGAACACCGCGAGGTTGAACTCAATTCGCTCCCGGCGGAGGAAGCAGGCGAACGCCACCATCATAGCGATGGCGTTGGAATTCAGCTGCGCGGGCACCGCGCCGTAGTACTTCAGGATCTGGCGGATTTCTGGCCAGAGGGGGAGGCGCAGTCCCACCTCGAAGTGCGAGATGGGGAAGGCGAGCTCACCCTCCGGGAAAGAATTGATGGCTTCATGCTCGGCGGGCCTGCGAGCCTGGAAGCCGGGGGGGACGAACGCCGCCGTGAACTCGACGAGCTCCTCCTCTGCAATGTGCCCCTCAAAAAAGCAATGGTCAACAAAGTGCTGAGCGCACTTAGACCGACCGTCCGCGTCAGGGTTGGTCTTGACCATGGTCGCAGAGAAAAGGAAAACCGCGAGCTCGGGAAGACAGAGACGAAGCAAGGATTCGAAAGCAATAAAAGCGTGCCTCGGGGGTAGGTGAGAAGGTCTATTTATAGAGGAAGGTAAAGAAGGGCGAGAGGGAGGGCGAGTCGGCCGATCGGTCCGGTCTCGCCGCGCCACCTCGCCATCCTCTCCTCGCAAGTCCTGCGAGCTGGCCAGGCCCCCGAAGGGGGAATTCGAAAAGACTCACCAAAATATTGAAAAAGCATTTACATATACAAAGTGGTTGAAAAGTTGTTCCAAGTTATTACAAGCAGACCATTCAGAGCAAATAAAAGAAAAAATATAAATAAGGGCGCGAGGACCATGCGAGGGCGGGGGCGAGTACCGGCCGACTGACAGAGGAGCCGTTTCATTCTCCCCGGTCTCGCCGGCCCGCCGTCGCAGGCCGCCACGCATGAAGTTCGCGAAGCCGCCCCATGTTCCTATTTATCACCCGCAGGTTCTCGTCAATTTTGTCCATCAGCACCAGGGAAGACGCCTCCTCGAACGCCAGGCTGACTCCAGCACCGTCCGCGAGACGCGAGCACTCCCACTGCAGCCTGTTGTTGTCCTTCCGCAGGTCGTGGAGCTCGCGCACCAGCTTCTTGAGAACCTTCCGCTCCCGTCTTGCGCGTTCAGGGCTGCCCACCTCGGAGTCCAGGAAGGCGTCCAGGGCGCTTGGAGAAGGGAGGGGCGAGTAAGGAGGTCGATCCACGGACTCGCCGTCCTCCGTCCGCCCGGGAAATTCTGGGTGAAGAACTGAAAGACGGTCAGAAAAGCAAATGTCCACGGAACAGAAGAGCGATGCCGGAAACTTACCGCGCGAGCCTGGCTCCTCCGGGTTGGCGCGAGGAGAGAAGTGGCGCAGGTCCTTGCCACGCCCCAGCAGTTCTTGAGGAGCGAGTTGGTATCCGGGAACAGGGATAATCCCGGCGCCTCTCCCCACGACCAGGGATCCAGGGGAGGGTTGCCGGGAAGGGAGGCGACTCGGCGACGCCAGTTCTCGCGAGCCCGGCTCCTTAACCTCGGGATCCTGCCGTGGCGAGTTGACAGGAATACTTTTGGCCCGAGGGGTGGACGCTTCGCCGCTGTTCTCCCGGTCGGAAGACAATTCCACGAGATTTTTAGTGGCAGAGCCAAGAACCGGCTGGTTGGAGGAACCGGCCCCGTTCCCCAAGGCGGCAGTGAAGTCGGCCAGAATGGGTACGGCCCCCAGAGGAAGGGGCTTCGCCCGCTTGGCCGAGCCAAAATCGGCAAAACGGCGAGCAGGGGCCTCAAGGTTGGTCAGCCCCGCGGCCTGGGCAGCGATCTCATCGCGGGAACGTGCGAGTCGCTCTAAGACTTCCTTGGGGAGCGGCATCTTGACAGAATTTGGGGAAGGGCAAAGGTCAGCCAGATGCGCAGGGGTACATATATATAGCTACCTGTGGGGCCTACCAGAAGATTCCTTTTTGCCCCTGTCGCACTCGCCGGATCCTATGGGGTTGGATATTTCTTTCCGAGCTTGTCCCAACCTCGCAAAGAGCGGGGATTATGTACAACCCCGTATCCCGCGAGTGGTCGACAGGAGTTGAACCGGCCGGCTCAGACCAACTTGGACCCAGCATGCCGAGCCCGAGCTCGGCAATAGTCGAGCTGAGCTCGACGATGGCCGAACGAAGCCCGGCACGCCGAGACCGAGCTCGGGTGCGGGAACAGGGCTCGACGGTGGTCGAGCCAAGCTCGACGATCCTTGTGCCGTTTTCAGTCCCTGTTGGAGCTCGGCGATCGCCGTGCCGAGTCCGAGCTCGACGATCGCCGTGCCGAGTCCGAGCTCGGCGGTAGTCAAGCCGAGCTCAGCGCTAGCCGAGCACAGTCCGCCGAGTACGTGCCCGCCTAGGCCCAGGCGAGGCGAGTCGGGCCCCTTGCCGAGCGAGTGCCTCCTCAGGTCCAGCTCGCATCTTGGCCATGGCATACTTTTACTATGTGGCCCCTTTTGGTTTGCCTGTAGTCCTCGAAAACAGTGAAGGTTGTATATTGGCAGACCATCTTTTCCTATAAATAGGACCCAAGGGGTACCTCAGAAGACACGCTTGCTAATTCTCCGGCCTACTAGCGCTTTCTGAGGTACCTTAGCCCGGCATTTGGCTAAGGAGGGGAAGCGCTCTAAGATCTTCCGGGTGTGTGGTGGGACCTCCCCGCTGGGCCCTTGGTCTAGTCCTTGTTTCTTCTCTTTTCTTTGTCATTTTCTTGCAGGAGTGAAGTAGGTGCGCGGCCACCCCTTCCCCAAGGGTCGAACTCCACAAGAGACCGGTTTTCCGGTTTCAACACGTATCTTTTGTATGATTTGGGAAAATTATTGTGCTGCATAGGATTGTGAGACAGAGTAAAATGTTGACTCTTGTAGTGCTCCTAGTCGAGTGATCTCGTCTCGTGTAGAAATTTGAATAGAATTGATTTTTCTGTATGCTTATAGTTTTATATTTTTCTATTTGCGTACATACTTTTTATTCTACTCAAAAGTTGGTGAATTCGGTGTGAATTGAATGGTAGTGTAGGAATGTGTGTAGCCATCACTAGACTCGTTTATCTCAAGTTGGAAGGAAGGGTCATCTTTCTTGGTGGCTAAGAACTTGCCCCAAGCTACTCTCGAAGCATTGGTGCATGGTTAGTCAAGCGTGAGTGTGATGTATGCCATCATTTTGGCCCGGTTGAGCTTTGTACCGTTCCTAACGTCATATCCTCGCTAGCCCCGTTGTGCCTACCCATTCCTTTATTTCAGCTCCACCATTCTTTCACCAAAGCCTAATAGCCAATCCTAGTCGCACACCCAAGTCGAGCTTTAGTGTTTTATATTTTCATGTTGGGGTGTGATGCGGTGATATTCATTGTGAATATGTGGATGTGCTCCAAAGCTTCCATTTGTTGATATTGTTAAAAGAAAAGAAAATGATATAAAAAAATATGTGAAAATGAAAAGTGAAAAGAAAAAGTATAATTGAAAATCCTATTTGAGATGAGATTGTATTTGGAGTAGGCGGTGCACACACCCATAAGTTAAAAGTTAAGTCTGGGGGTGTGGTGTACGCGCATGTATTGCGGTTAGCATTGGATTTTGTTTATGCTAGCTCATTTGGGTTAGGTGCGTAGCCTTCTTTTTATCTTTGTTTACCTCACCAAAACCCAAGCCCCATAATTATCCTAAAGTCCTAGGGATTCACGCTTGAGTATGAAACCTAGTGTCAACTATCTTCACCTATGGGGGGGGGGGATAGGTGTCTTTGCAGAGTATTTGCGGAATTAAGATTTTACCTGCACACGAAAACAGAACAACCAAGCACAGAAAATACACAGGCAATTTATAGTGGTTCCCCAATTTGGGTACGTCCACTTTCCCCCTTCGACCTATCTCCCAACCAGGGACGACTCGGTCACTTCACCAATAGGATTGAAATCCAATCCTTGCACTAACGGAAGGAACCCTTCCACACGTAGGAGTCAACACTCCCACAACCCGGGTTGCACCCAACCCTTACAACTAGAGACCAATCGGTCCGTTACAAAGAAATTGAAAATAGCTTGTAAGAAATACAAACGACGTTTGAAGACTAAGGTGTCCCTCTTCGTTCGACGACGTGTTCTTGAAGTCAACGAAGAGTCCACAACCCTAGATCTCACTTGGATTGAATCTTCCCGAAACCGGCGGCGGCTTGGAGCGGCGGCAAGGTTCTCGGAATAAGCGGCGGCGACGGAGAGCTGCTGCAGTGCTATCTTGATTCAACCTTCGTAGCAAAGGAAGCAAGGTCTTCCAACGGTCACACTAGGATCGGTCGTCTCGATCGATTCAGAAGGGGAAGCATTTTCCCGATCAACGAATCAAGAGACAAGGGATCTCTAGTTAGACTCGTGAGACACTATGCTAGCCTAAGCTTCTGTCGCCGGAGATCTGGAAGAACTTGAGATCAACAACAACGACAACTGCTCGAACGGCGGAGACGATCGGCGGAGCAAGATCGGGGATCTAGGGCTCGACGGCGGCTCGTCCTTTTTGAATTCGCATTTTTCGTATGTGTCCCTGTTCATACATACGGGGTATATATATATTAGGTCAAGTATATGACCGTTGTGGGTCCCACCAAAGTAAAGACCAAAGACCGGTTCAAACAGCTGCAGGTAACGTGGACCGGTCAAGAATTTTCTGAAAATTTGCCAAGTCAAAATCGGCAAGAATCGAAGGTGATTCTCGACGAATCGGCGAGAATCACCTACGATTCTCGCCGAATTCTACTTAGTGAATTCAGGCAACACAGGTTGTAGGGGCCGGGGAGAATCGGTGGGAATCACTTTTGATTCTCACCGAATCGTCGAGAATGCAAGGTCATTCTCGACGAATCGGCGAGAATCATAATGATTCACGACGATTCTGCCTTAGATAATTTTCCTGTCTGTATCAAGACAGCCGACCCAACCTGGCGAGAATCAACTAGTGATTCTCGACGACTCGTAGAGAATCAACGAGTCGGCGAGAATCACCTAGTGATTCTCGACGAATTACACTTAGACGATTTTCGTCTTTCGTCCCGTGAGCTGGTCTTTGGCCCATCCTTGCTCCTTGTCTGCTCTTGCTTTATCATAGCCCTGTACTTGAAATTAAGTACACCCCAATAGAGAGAGTACACGTAGGCCAACACACTGATCTGCTCAACGAGGGATTACGTTGCACAGACCCGTGTATATTGACCCACTGCACCTGACATTGGTGTGTACTTAGCGTGGAATGACTGGAAGCACAACTAAAAAATATTTCATCAAATACATTGTCTATTTACCTTGGCTTGCACAGGGGCTTCTTCAAATCAGGTACATTGAGGATGCAATACCGAACAATCTCCCCCTATTTGAAGAAGCCTAAACCCTACAAGCTAAGGTGAATAGAGCATATAGGAATGAAAAACCGAAACTTAAAAGTGAGGTGATAGGGATATGCATTACCAGTTACTTGAGAGCAAACTAAAACATTGAGCTACCTTAGCCTTAGCCGAGAGGGTAATCTCCCCCTTTTCGGCTTCTATAAATCTGGGTCTGGTGCACCTGACACCATGCTCCCCCTCAGTTCGTGCACTTATGTTTTCACTTGAGTTTCTGGGAGATGCTCCCCTAGATGCACGAGCCAGGAGCGTCTGGAGTCTTCATTCCTCATAGTTGAGCATCCCCAATTCAGTTTTGAAGAGACTGAACTTGGCCTCGTCTAGGGGCTTTGTGAAAATATCTGCAATCTGCTTGTGCGTGGGGACATAGCAGAGAGAGATGTCCTTGTTCTCCACGTGCTCCCGAATGAAGTGGTAGCGCACTTCAATATGCTTCGTTCTGCTATGCGATACTGGATTGTTTGCGATAGCAATTGCACTTGAGGAGTCGCAGTACATTGGTACTTCCTTGAACTGGAGATCATAGTCTGCTAACTGGTTCCGTATCCATAGGAGTTGTGCGCAACAGCTTCCTGCCGAGATGTACTCAGACTCTGCTGTGGAGGTTGCGACACAATTTTGCTTCTTGCTGTTCCAGGAGATAAGCCTTCTTCCGAGGAATTGGCACGTCCCAGAGGTGCTTTTCCTGTCATCCCTACTCCCTGCAAAATCAGCATCTGAAAACCTATTAGCTCGACATCATTGTTTCTCGGGTACCACAAGCCAAGATTGGGAGTACCTTTAAGGTATCTAAGAATTCGCTTTGCAGCGACATAATGAGATTCCTTAGTGTTCACCTGATATCTGGCACAAACACATGTGGAGAACATGATATCCGGTCTACTGGCAGTAAGGTAGAGCAGGGATCCAATGATGCTTCTGTATTTGGTTTCATCGAAAGGTTTACCTTTCTCATCCTTATCCAGAGACATAGTGGATCCCATTGGAGTCCTCATAGAGGTTGCATTCTCCATTCCGAATTTCTTGAGGAGTTCATTTGTGAACTTCATCTGAGAGATGAAGATTCCTTCCTCAGACTGTTTCACTTGAAGTCCCAAGAAATACTTCAGCTCCCCCATACTGCTCATTTCAAACTTTCCTTGCATAAGTTTGGAAAACTTTTTGCAAAGATTGTTGTCAGTTGAGCCGAATATAATGTCGTCAACATAGATTTGCACCAGCAAAATCTTGCCTTTGACTTCCCTGAGAAACAATGTCTTGTCTATTTTTCCTCTAGAGAACTTGTTCTCAAGAAGAAAACTAGACAATGTCTCATACCAAGCTCGAGGAGCTTGTTTTAAGCCATATAGCGCTTTATTAAGAAAATATACATGATTAGGATAAGTAGGATTGACAAAACCTGGAGGTTGAGCGACGTATACTTCCTCTTTCAAATCTCCATTCAAGAAAGCCGATTTCACGTCCATCTGATAAACTGTGAATCCTTTGTGGGAGGCATAGGCTAGGAATAGCCGGATTGCTTCGAGCCGTGCAACTGGTGCAAACGTCTGGTCAAAATCAATCCCCTCCTCCTGTCGGTAACCTTGAGCCACTAGTCTGGCCGTGTTCTTTATGATGACACCATGTTCATCCAGTTTGTTTCTGAAGATCCACTTGGTGCCAATCACATTCTGCTTTTGTGGTCTGGGCACAAGCGTCCAAACGTTGCATCTTTCGAACTGATGCAATTCATCTTGCATGGCCAAAATCCATGCAGCATCTTTGTTCGCCTCGTCGAACTTCTTTGGCTCAACCTGTGATAGGAAGCTAAGATGCAAAATCTCGTTAATAGTACCTCGACAAGTTCTGACCCCGTCACGAGGATCTCCGATGATCTGATCTCTGGGATGATCCCTCACGTGTCTGAGCTGTAGAAGTCTGGCGTCAGGAGGTTCGACTACTTCTTGGGCATCTCCTTCTTCTAAAGGATTTGCTCCATTTTGATTTTCAACTTCTCCGATCTACGTAGAAGTGGACACCTTGACGTATGTTGGAGTTGCATCTTTCTCGGGCTCATCCAGTTGCAACCTTTCGAGTCTAGCACCTGCATCTTCAGGAAGACGACTAGAAGTCTTGCAATTAAGCAAACTTCCTTCATCAAATACAACATTTATTGACTCCTCTACCACTAGGGTTTTCTTGTTGAAAACTCTATAAGCCCGGCTGCGGCTACTATAGCCCATGAATATGCCTTCGAAGCATTTTTCACCAAACTTAGTACGCGGGTACTTCCCATTATTCAGTACATAACATTTGCAGCCAAAGATCCTCAGGTAAGACATGGTTGGTTTCTTGCCTTTCAGTAGCTCATAGGGAGTCTTACGATGGCTCTTGTTAATCAACGCCCGGTTTTGTACATGACAAGCCGTATTGACAGCCTCGGCCCAGAAGTATTCTGGGAGAGAAGCGTCATTCAACATTGCCGTGCATGCCTCAATGAGTGTTCTATTTCTCCTCTCCGCCACTCCGTTCTGTTGAGGAGTGCGAGGGGAGGAGAACTCATGAAAGATACCAAGTTCTTCACAGAACTCTGTCATAGCCCCAGACTCAAACTCTGTTCCGTGGTCACTTCTGATTTTGACCACAGAGCAGTTAAGTTCGTTCTGTATCTGCTTGACAAAATTAGTGAAGATGTCAAACGTATCTGACTTGCATTTTAAAAAGAACACCCACGTAAACCGAGAGTGATCGTCTACAATTACTAGCGTATACGACTTCCCTCCTAAGCTATGAACTTGCATAGGACCAAACAAGTCCATGTACAGAAGATAAAGACATCTGGAGGAATCTTTGTCTGGGATGCCCTTAAAGGTAGCCCGAGTCTGCTTGCCCATCTGACATGCAGGACATGGACTATCTTTAATGCACTTAATAATGGGAGCATCCCTTACTAAGTCTTTGGAAAATAGCATATTAATTGTCTTGTAATTAATGTGTGCCAATCTCTTGTGCCATTGTTCGCAAAGGGATGCACTGCCTTTTGCTACTAGGCATACAAGGGTAGAAGAGTCTAAACTAAGGAAATCTAAACAGAAAATATTTCTGCTCCTAATGCTAGTTAAAACTGTCTCCGAAGAGGCACATGATATTATCAGGCATTTATCCTTGCAGAACTTAACGTCATACCCTTTATCACATAACTGGCTTACGCTGATCAGGTTATGATTTAACCCTTCAACATAAGCTATGTCAGAGATAGAGAGGATACCGTTGGAAATCATACCCTAACCTCTGGTGACTCCCCGATCAGATCTCCCAAAGATGACTTTGGGTACATTCTCGACTGGAGAGTACTCCCGCAGCAGGCTTCTAGTCCCAGTCATATGACGGGAGCATCCACTGTCCAAATACCAAATGGGAGTTTTGTTGGCCTTCGGACATTCCTGCAAAACAGAATTAATTTGCCTTAGGAACCCAATCGAACTTGGGTCCTAGATTCCTTGTTAGCATACTCCCCCTCGATTGGTTAGCCCCACGAGCGGTCGGCCTCGCACTGCTAACATAAAGAGTCTCGTTATACCTTGGATTAAACCAACAATCCACGGCAAAGTGACCAATTTTGCCACAGCACCAGCAGTCAAACCTGTTATACTTCCTCTTGGGCACCTGCTTTACCCTTGAAACGTGGGGTTCAGCTGGGGCCGAAGACCTGGAGGTGGAGGCAACATGATGACCACAGTCACATGACTTCTTCACCTCTTGGCTTTTCAGTGTAACAGGCTTGGCCTTAGGTGCCTGCTTCCTATTATGGCCGCTAGAGAATTGACCATAATTTCCTAAGTGGATTTCCTCATAAGGTGCCTTGAAGACACTCTCACTGAAGTTACGGGGAAAGGTCCACCCATCATATCGGCTCTTCGACTTTGCAACCGAGGGCCTGAAGTGATGCCCATATGTTGACTCAAAGTCATGTTGGTTACAGGGAAAGCTAGGCTTTCTGAACTCAACAGGGCTGAGTGGGGCCTTTCCTTTCTCATCAGCAGAGGCTTTCTTGGCAGCCTTATTCTTCCTCCTGTTCCTGTTTCTCCTGGATGAGGAGCTAGATACCCCTACATGCCCCAAGCCAGCTCCTTTGGCTTGAGCAGAGAAGGTATCAACTAATGGAAGAACAATTTTCGGCATAGAGAAGCTCTTGACGATCTTCCTTTTTGCCGCAAGTAGTTCTTCCAACTTGTCGACTTCCTCCTGCTTAAGATCAAGGAGCTTAAGAGACTCCGAATGCTTTGAAGATAGTTCCAAGTGCCCCTGTCGGAGGGAGATCAAACTGGTGATCTCTTCCCTCAGGGATACACTTTCACCTTTAAGGAATTTTACTTCCTTCTTCGCAGCCTTCATTCTCTTTCGACATTCCAGGAAAGTATTGAGCAGAAGCTCATACTTATCGAGGAGCTCAGCTTCACGGGCAGAAGAGCTATCCTCAGGGTCATCATCCTGAGACTCAGGATCAGAGTCAGAGTCAGAGAGAGAGGTGTGAGCTTTTACCTTCCCCGTAAATGGGGGACAGTCTCCTTTTGAGTCACAGTGACCCATTAGCCCAAAGTAGGCTTCCTCGTCATCGCTGGTATCTGATGAGTCCGATTCACTCAGCGTCTTTGACTTCTTCGCGATGTAGCTCCTCTCCTTCTTCTTGTCTTTTGAGGACCTGTGCTCCTCTCCCTTTCCCTTTTCCCTCTTGCCTTGATGGCAGTCGGCCACGACGTGTCCTGGCTTGTTGCAGCCAAAGCAAATAATGTCAGATGAGCGGTGTTTGTTCGGTTTGGATACATACCTGTCAGAAGAATAGTTCTTCTTCTGATCCCTCGAAGAGGAGCCGTTTCTCTTTCTCTGATTCCTCAGCTTGAGGAACTTCTTGAATTCCCTTGTGATAAGGGATAAATCTTCCTCAGACAATTCTGAGTCGGAGGAGCTTGGCTTCGAGTCTTCCTCTTCATCTTTCTTCCACGCACGGGAAGAGACAACACCCTTGCCCTTTCTGGAATGAATGGCTTTTAGGGCCACCGTCTTTTCCTTGGCCGCGGCTTTCTCTGCTTCCTCTTCAGCCTCCCTTGTGTTCAACTGAAGCTCATAGGACATGAGCTTCCCGAACAGAATCTGAGGGTCGGTTTCCGCAAGTCTGCCAAACTCGCGGATGGCGCAGATCTTTGTGTCCCATTCCTTAGTGAGGGACCTAAGGAACTTATCATTGAGTTCACCGTCAGTGAACACTCTTCCATATCCTTTGAGTGCATTGACGATCTTGAGGAAGTTTTCGAAGGTGACTCCGATCTCCTCCTTTGGCCCTTGTCTGAAGGCCTCATATTTCTGATTGAGGAGGGATCTCCGATCGTCCCTCACTTCATCTGTGCCCTCCATTAAGACAATCAAGCAGCTCCAAAGATCCTTGGCTGTCCTGCAGTTGCTGAAGTTCTGCATCATAGAGTCGTCAACTGCACTCACCAGGATGTTCTGAGCTTTCTTGTCGAGTCCGAACAGCACTATTTCGTCCTTGTCCATTTCCGAAAGTTTCTTGGGTACTTTCTTGGTAGGATCAATGGTGGAGGCCTTAGTGGGAATGTAAGGTCCCTCCTCCACTATCATGAAGAGCCGGGGGTCGACTGCTTCCATGTAGAATCTGATTCTTTCCTTCCAGATAGGAAAGTTCAGTCTGGTGCATACTGGGATTTTGCCGGAGTGCTTGAGTCCGTCCATGGAAGATATCTGACTACTTCTTGACACTGGTGGCAGGATTCTACTCAAGGTGTGAACCTTTTTGATGATCAACCTGGCTCTGATACCACTTGAAAGTCCACCTAGTGTCAACTATCTTCACCTATGAGGGGGGGGGGGGGATAGGTGTCTTTGCAGCATATTTGCGGAATTAAGATTTTACCTGCACACGAAAACAGAACAACCAAGCACAGAAAATACACAGGCAATTTATAGTGGTTCCCCAATTTGGGTACGTCCACTTTCCCCCTTCGACCTATCTCCCAACCAGGGACGACTCGGTCACTTCACCAACAGGATTGAAATCCAATCCTTGCACTAACGGAAGGAACCCTTCCACACGTAGGAGTCAACACTCCCACAACCCGGGTTGCACCCAACCCTTACAACTAGAGACCAATCGGTCCGTTACAAAGAAATTGAAAATAGCTTGTAAGAAATACAAACGACGTTTGGAGACTAAGGTGTCCCTCTTCGTTCGACGACGTGTTCTTGAAGTCAACGAAGAGTCCACAACCCTAGATCTCACTTGGATTGAATCTTCCCGAAACCGGCGGCGGCTTGGAGCGGCGGCAAGGTTCTCGGAATAAGCGGCGGCGACGGAGAGCTCCTGCAGTGCTATCTTGATTCAACCTTCGTAGCAAAGGAAGCAAGGTCTTCCAACGGTCACACTAGGATCGGTCATCTCGATCGATTCGGAAGGGGAAGGATTTTCCCGATAAACGAATCAAGAGACAAGGGATCTCTGGTTAGACTCGTGAGACGCTATGCTAGCCTAAGCTTCTGTCGCCGGAGATCTGGAAGAACTTGAGATCAATAGCGACGACAACTGCTCGAACGGCGGAGACGATCGGCGGAGCAAGATCGGGGATCTAGGGCTCGACGGCGGCTCGTCCTTTTTGAATTCGCGTTTTTCGTATGTGTCCCTGTTCATACATACGGGGTATATATATATTAGGTCAAGTATATGACCGTTGTGGGTCCCACCAAAGTAAAGACCAAAGACCGGTTCAAATAGCTGCAGGTAACGTGGACCGGTCCAGAATTTTCTGAAAATTTGCCAAGTCAAAATCAGCAAGAATCGAAGGTGATTCTCGACGAATCGGCGAGAATCACCTACGATTCTCGCCGAATTCTACTTAGTGAATTCAGGCAACACAGGTTGTAGGGGCCGGGGAGAATCGGTGGGAATCACTTTTGATTCTCACCGAATCGTCGAGAATGCAAGGTCATTCTCGACGAATCGGCAAGAATCATAATGATTCACGACGATTCTGCCTTAGATAATTTTCCTGTCTGTATCAAGACAGCCGACCCAACCCGGCGAGAATCAACTAGTGATTCTCGACGACTCGTAGAGAATCAACGAGTCGGCGAGAATCACCTAGTGATTCTCGACGAATTACACTTAGACGATTTTCGTCTTTCGTCCCGTGAGCTGGTCTTTGGCCCATCCTTGCTCCTTGTCTGCTCTTGCTTTATCATAGCCCTGTACTTGAAATTAAGTACACCCCAATAGAGAGAGTACACGTAGGCCAACACACTGATCTACTCAACGAGGGATTACGTTGCACAGACCCGTATATATTGACCCACTGCAGCCTGACATTGGTGTGTACTTAGCGTGGAATAACTGCAAGCACAACTAAAAAATATTTCATCAAATACATTGTCTATTTACCTTGGCTTGCACAGGGGCTTCTTCAAATCAGGTACATTGAGGATGCAATACCCAACAGAGTAGAACTAGTACCATGGAGAGAGTGTGAACGGGCAAGCGTATGGTCCCCATCATTGGTGGATTCCTTTGGAGGTGGTCCTGAGCCCCAGTCTTTGGCAAAGCTCACCTTAGTGGCCTGCCTACTTTCTTCCTACACGTGATCAGAAGATTCACCGTGATTCCATTTTTGAGTAGTAATAAACTTTTGATACGCATTGTGAAAAGTATAAACTATATTGTATACTTAGAAATTTCCTCTATTATATTTTTATGCGTGCGAGCATGCGGCTTTGCATGGTACTGTTGGAACCAACAAAGTCGGCTCCACCTAAAGCTCGGAACTACAGGGGCAGCTCGTGCTTACTCCCTTGGGATCACGCTCAAGGCGAAGAACTAGACCGGGAGCTTCAGTGAGGAGGTCCCACCTCTTACCCGGAAGAGACTAAAACTAAAGCTCTTCCCCTCCCTAGCCAATACTGAGCTAAGTGCCTTAGAAGAGAGAGGAGTCAAGAATGCTTGCTTTTCTAAGGCACCTTACCGGTCTATTTATAGGCCTTTGCACTGGGACTGCAAATAACTAAACTAATCCATCCTAAAATTACCGGAATGCCCCCGGCTAGGTCTGCCAACAGCCGAACTCCGCTGTCCTAAAAGGCTAATTGCAGACCACCCAGGGTAAAAGAGTAAAAATACCCCTGGGACCCAAAAGGTGGGCCTGGCCCTACCTGAAATGGCCCTGAACCAAGATGGCCCTTATCTCCGGGTACCTCTCGCTAGGGTCCACTCGCCAGGGCCCTCTCACTCGTCTAGGCCCTAAACCCTGGGTCCTCTCGCTTGGCTGGGGCCTCTCGCCTGGACCCACTCGCGCGCCTGGAGCCTCTCGATTGAGCCCTCTTGCCAAGGCCCTTTCTCTCGCCTGGGCCCTCTCGCCAGGACCCTCTCGCCAGGCTGCGAGCCAGAGGTTGTACACAATCCCCGCTCTTTTCGAGGTTGGCACAAGCTCGGAAAGATTGTTCAACCGAGGCTCGCGATGGCACAGTTAATTTATTGAGGGAATCTTTTGGTGGGCCCCTTGCCCAGTTTATAAATATGGAAAATTCCTCCCCCTAAGGGGGCGTTTCCTCTCTTTCCTCCCTTCTTAGCATCTGCCTATATGTCTCTCAGCCAAAGTGTCCGGGACCGCATCGCGGCCGTGCGCCAGCGGAACAAGGCGACGGCGGCGGGTCTGAACAAGATCCCCGCACGCGCTCCTCCTTTGCCACCGCCATCCATGTCTCCTCCTAAAAAGATGAAAACTCCCGACCCTCACCTCCTAGCCGCGGAACCTTCTCGCACTTCTCTAAGGGAACCGACGTCCCCTGCCCCCGTTAGTCTCAAAGGGAAAGAGGTACGCCCTTCCATCCCGCTGTGATTTTCTGTCCCCACATACTCTTTATTTGCTGTTTCTTCCCAGAAAGCTTCGGAGGCTCCTCAGCGCCCGGAGACCATTCGCATCAACATTTCGGAGCTTCCTTCCCGGAGCCTCTCACCCCAGGACTCCACTCCCCTCTCTACCCCGGTAACGAGGAGGGATGATCCTTCTACCGCCTCGGACCACACTCGCCGATTCGGTAAGAGGTTCTACCTCTGACCTGCTCCATGCTTCTTGTCGCTTCTCCCCGTCGCTCTTAGCCTTTTTGGCCTTCCCTTAGGTGCGGGTGGAGAACTTGTCGAGGACGTCCTGGCCGTAGACTCGCCGGCCGAGGGTTATTCTGGACGACTAGCCTCCTCACCTCCCCCGCCAATAGATGAGATTGACGATTATCTAGGCGACCCCATGGACCCCGTAGAGATGAAGCGAAAGGTGGTCGAGATGCTGCGAAAACACGCGCGGATCATCCAGGCACTGGAAAAAGGGAAACAAGCCACAGACCACCGGATTGACTGGCTAGAGATGGAGTGTGCTCGCTTGTCCTCTGAGGTTGATGTCGACATGGAGGGGAACCAGACTGACCCTTTGTCGATTCTGAACGACGTCGACCGACAGCTTCGTCTCGCCCGGCATGGTGTTGAGGCTGCTCGCGCCTTCCACCTCCCCCGTCGCCCCCCCCTGTGTGAGAGGCCACGGAGGACGATGGAGGTGGGACAAGAATTGATGGGAGCTCGAACCTTCTCGCTTCTCGCTCTTTTACCCTTTATCTGTAATAAAATATTAACCTGTATAGCTCCAGCTGTGCGCTCTTCGAACTTGCCACCCGCTTTATGCGGGATTATTTTGCTAATTTCATAATTTGCTTGCATAATTGATGTGACTGCTTCTTATTTTATGTTAACTTTTATTCGCCCTCATCAATCCCAATCATTAGTTCTATCCGTCCGCCTCACTGTCTTTTCGCTGTTTTCTTGAGATGACAGCCCACTTGGGGTTCCGTCGCCCGAGGTATAGAAGAGCGAAGAGTCGGCCGACTTTTAGATTCACCTGACACACCTTCTCTTGCCCGTACCTCCCTACTTAGGAAGGCTATAAATACCCCCCTGCCAGGGCAGGAAGTGTGCTTCCTTAGACCTCCGCCCGCGACTCCCCCTCTTACTGCAGCTCGTCTCGCGCTCTAGCTCCTTGCGCTATCTCGCTGGTCCATCACTCGCCCACCTCCCCCCTCTTTGACTCGCGCATACCATGGTGAAAAAGAGGTCAGAGGAGAGTGAGGGGCGCAGCCGTTGCGGGAAGAGGTTTACTGACCATGACTTCCCCCCCGGTCGTCTATCCGCCGATGACTACGAGGCCTTCCGGAGCGACTATCTGCCGGAAGGTTATGAGTCACGCCCTCCTCGGGTTGGCGAGAGCGTGAATACTTTTTACCCGGGAGAGCTCTCCATCCCTATCTCTCGTTTTGAGGTGGGGCTCCGACTCCCCTTCTGGCCGGAGGTGAAGCAGGTTCTGAAATACTTCGGCGTCGTGCCCGCCCAGTTGAACCCGAACACTATCTCGGTCATTATCGTGTTCGCGTGCTACATGCGGAGGGAGAGGATAGAGTTCAGTCTCACCATCTTCCGCAAGATGTTCGTATACCACGCCAACCAGGACGGGGTGTCCTTCTTCACTGGGCTAAACCTGAAGGTGTGCGAGACACCCAATAAAAATCACCACTGGCTGACTCGCTTTGTATTCGTCCGTGGAAATCTGGGTGGTGTCCCTCTTGCGCCTGTCTCGCCCGCGGAAACCTTCTACACTTCTCTGCAGGTTGGCGGTACGGACATGCTCCTTTGTGAATACCTCGTAGGGAAGAACTTCGAGGTCCGATATTTGAGATGGGGGCTCGCCTCTTTGCCCCCTGTGCTCCCTGGAGAAGGTATGTTTGACCTCTCATCTTTTCCCTACCTCTAACCCTTTCCTCTCGCGGGGGCTCTTCTTCTGACACGCGCTTTTTTCCAGGAGAGAGTAATGTGCCGGTGCACCCTCCTTATCGAAGCAATATCAAGCCCTCCCCGGACGTGGCTCTCGTCAGCATGGCGGCCGAGGCGGCCAGAGATTCGCTGGCCCCTCCTCCCCAAAAGAGGAGGGCCGAGGACCCGGCTCCCTCTTGCCTCAGCCCTTCGAAGAAAATGAAAATGAAGCTGAAGAAGTCTGTCTCCTTTCCCTTCGGGAAGGGCAAGGCTCCTGCGGATACTGCGGCGACATCGGGATCGTTGAGTCCCATATCTGTGGGATCTCAGTCTCCCCACTCGCCTCCCCTGACCTCTCCGCACAGGGCTGTCTCCCTCCCCAAGGAGGCGGCCCCTTTTGCAGCCCCAGTGAGCTCTTCTCACCCCGCTCCCCGATCCCCCTCTTGCGAGGGGGCTTCTCACTTTCCTCCGCCGTCTGCCCACCTCAACTTCAATATGGGGCCGTACGTTCCCGACGGCTCCAATGACCCCTCTCTCATCTGGGACAAAGGGTCATATAGGGTCTCTGTCTCCACCCTCCTCCCATCCTGGAGAGAGCAAGCCGAACCCACCGCTCACGCCTTCTCCTTAGGCTTCGGACTCTATGAAGGTCCCACCCCCGACGCGCTCGATACAACCACTACGCGAGACCTGGTCCTGAGGACGGCACACTCGCAACTGCGTACTTTGGAGCTGTCACACCGCCTCTCGCGCCGCCTCATCCATAACACTCGGAGTTGGAAGGAGATAGACGCCAAACTGGCGGCCGAGTGCGAGAAGTCTGGGGATCTTACCAAACGGCTAGAGGTGTCTGAGAGTCTTGTCGCAAAGGCCAGCGGTGGAGTGGTGAGTTGGTACCCAGCCCGCATTTTCAAGCATTTTCTCTGTCACTTTTTAACACCCTTTTCCTTTCTTTGCAGGATGCCGGGACGGCTGAGAGATTACGCTCGCGGGTGGAGGGGCTGGAGACAGAAGTGAAAGAGTTGAAGGCGGAGAATGCCCGGCTCAAAGAAGCTCCCATTTCTCATCCGCAGGTCCCTCCACCTCCTCCCGCACATTACACTCACGATAACGTTGAAGAGTTCTGCAAGGATGCCAACATAAGGACCGCCGAGCTCATCCTGAAGATGATGCGAGAACTGGGCGTTGTAAAGGATGATTGTGAGGACATCACTGCCCGAGACCTCGTGCCCGAGATTTACGGCAAGGACGAGGATCCTTCGTCGAGTGAGAGGGGCTAGGACCCCCCTTTTTCTTTTTTTTCTTTTCGCTATGATTGTAGTGTACTTTCTGCTTCGTAGATGTACTATATTTAAACTCTGATGTGATCTATATTTATATTTTTTGCTCGTGCCTAGCCTCTTTCCTCTTCTTTTCTTTTTCTTCTCATTTGGATTGCTTGGGAGGTCCTTAAGATCGTCGGCGGCGAGAGGGAGTTGCCTTTTCTCTCGCCCAACTATTATCGGTGGACCTGGCCCATGGGGTGAGCTGGTGAGCCTTCACCGTTTCTGCAAGTGGGGGGACTCCTTTCCCCCCTCTTGCCTCTCTGGATGGCCCCTCTCGGCGCGAGTGGGCCGGGAAGGTTGACCATCCCCCCCCGCCTCTTTCTCTTTTCGTTTTTATGCAATGAATCTTCTTGAAGCACCCCTTCTTTTTCAAGGGGAATAGGCTTTTCTGATTAATCGACCTCTGCTGCCCCTAGCCGGTACTAAAACGAAAACAAAAACCCTTGTCTGCGAAGGACCATAGAATGCCAAGTCCCCTTTCCTCTTTCTCCTCCAACCACCGAGTGAGCCTACAGCCCTGCCAGCTTGATGGGAGCCTGGTCAGCGGGTCTGCTCGGGGTCTCCTATCCTCTTTCTCCTCCAACCACCGAGTGAGCCTACATCCCTGCCAGCTTGATGGGAGCCTGGTCAGCGGGTCTGCTCGGGGTCTCCTCTCCTCTTTCTCCTCCAACCACCGAGTGAGCCTACAGCCCTGCCAGCTTGATGGGAGCCTAGTCAGCGGGTCTGCTCGGGGTCTCCTCTCCTATTTCTCCTCTAACCACCGAGTGAGCCTACAGCCCTGCCAGCTTGATGGGAGCCTGGTCAACGGGTCTGCTCGGGGTCTCCTCTCCTCTTTCTCCTCCAACCACCGAGTGAGCTACAGCCCTGCCAGCTTGATGGGAGCCTGGTCAGCGGGTCTGCTCGGGGTCTCCTCTCCTCTTTCTCCTCCAACCACCGAGTGAGCCTACAGCCCTGCCAGCTTGATGGGAGCCTGGTCAGCGGGTCTGCTCGGGGTCTCCTCTCCTCTTTCTCCTCCAACAACCGAGTGAGCCTACAACCCTGCCAGCTTGATGGGAGCCTGGTCAGTGGGTCTGCTCGGGGTCTCCTCTCCTCTTTCTCCTCTAACCACCGAGTGAGCCTACAACCCTGCCAGCTTGATGGGAGCTTGGTCAGCGGGTCTGCTCGGGGTCTCCTCTCCTCTTTCTCCTCCAACCACCGAGTGAGCCTACAACCCTGCCAGCTTGATGGGAGCCTGGTCAACGGGTTTGCTCGGGGTCTCCTCTCCTCTTTCTCCTCCAACCACCGAGTGAGCCTACAGCCTTGCCAGCTTGATGGGTGCCTGGTCAGCGGGTCTGCTCGGGGTCTCCTCTCCTCTTTCTCCTCTCCTTGATTCTGAAGAAGAATGCCCTGAGGTGTAGTATTAGGAAATCATGGCACATTCAAAAAGGAGGATCATTAACAATATGCTCAAGTAAATTCCTAAGAAATTTATCATTACGGATAAAAATGTTTCAGATCATCGCCACTGCGGGCGCGATCTAGGGGTATCCCGTCCACATCTTGGAGGTGATACCCCCCTGACTTCAAGACTTCTTTTATTATGAAAGGACCCTCCCAATTGGGGTTTAGCTTCCCCACTGAAGCTCCCCTTCCTGCGGCATCTACCTTCTTGAGGACCAAATCTTCCTTTTGAAACTGCTTGATTCGGATGTGTTTATCAAAATACCGGGACATCCGGCGCTTGACCTCCTCCTGCCGGACCGCTGCTAGCTCCCTGAGCTCTTCCACGAGGTCAAGAGAAAGCCTCTGCTCCTCTCCATTACCGGTCTACCACCTTTCATCCCCCTCTCCTGCTGCTGTGATCCTGGAAGATTCAACCTCAAATTCCACAGGTATGACGGCTTCCCGAGTGGCACTTTCTACATAGGGTAGGCCAAAAATAACCTTGCCTCAGTACCCTCTCTTCCAAGGTTCGGCTTCCCGAGTGGCTCCTGCACTCCCCCGAATGGATCTCTTCCAGCACCCTCGGTGCTTCTTTCTCGGATACACACCGGGCTAACAATCCGGACAACGTTTTTCGGTAGAGTACTCCCTCTTTCAACAAATAGTAAGCCGACTTGTATCTAATCCGCTTTCTCTCGAGATCCCCCTCGGGTAGTCGCCCTGATGCTAAGAAGGTCACAAAAGGATCCATCCAAGACACCTCCTGGTCAATCTCCATTACCTCCCCCTCTTCTATGGAGGGCCTGAAGAGCTTGGTCATGGTCCCCCCGGCCTGAGGACCATGCTTCGCGAGCAGATCTGCCCGGGCACTCTCTTCTCGAGGAACATGCTGGATGGAGAAGCTATGGAACTGTCCAACAATACTTTTTATCTTTACCAGGTATAACTGGAGGGTTGGCTCCCTCACCTCGAACTCCCCGCTGATATGTCTTGCCACCACCAAGGAATCCGTGAAGACCCTAATATCCTGTATACCCAACTCTCTAGCCAGCCGAAGCCCGACGATGATTGCTTCGTACTCTGCTTGATTGTTTGTGAGGGCAAAGTGTATCTTCAAAGCTTGCTCAATCCTAGTCCCCTCGGTACTCATTAAGATGACCCCTCCCCCGAAAGAATTGCTACCAGAAGCTCCATCTACAAGCATCTACCAAGCTACTACGGGAGATCCCTCCATCTCTTCGGCCTCCAACGCATAGTCCGCCAAGAAATCTTCCACCACCTGCGCTTTAATAGCTTCTCGAGGAACGTAGGAGAGGTCAAATTCACTGAGCTCTATCGACCACTTGGCCAATCTCCCCGAGTGCTCGACCCCCTCGAGGATGCGGCGAAGGGGGTGATCCGCCACAACCTGAATGGCATGAGCTTGGAAATATGGTCTGAGCTTCCGGGCCGACACAATGAGAGCGAAAGCCAGCTTTTCTAGGATGGGATACTTCAACTCTGCCTTTTTGAGGACCCGGCTTACATAATAAACTGGGAACTGTTTCTTCCCCTCCTCGCGGACGAGGACCGAGCTAACCGCCCCCGTCCCTACCCCCAAATAGAGGAACAAGCTCTCTCCTTCTCTCGGCCCCTGAAGTAGCGGCGTCTGGGTAAGCTGCTGCTTTAGAGCCGCGAAGGCCTTCTCACACTCGAGGGTCCATTTAAACTCCTTCACACCCCTTAGAGTTCCAAAGAAAGAAGAGCATCTCTCTCCCGCTCTAGAGAGGAACCTGCTCAATCCTGCCAGCTTGCCAGTAAGACGCTTGACCTCTTTGACATTCCTAGGAGATCCCAGCTCTAGTATTGCCCTCACCTTGTCAGGATTGGGCTCCACCCCTTCAGGGGTAAGGAGATGTCCCAAAAACTTCCCCCGGCTGGCCCCGAACACACACTTTAGGGGGTTATGCCTCATCTTATACTTCCTTATGGTTGCAAAAGTCTCCTGTAGGTCTAGGACATGAGACCCAAGATCCCGACTCTTCACCATCAAGTCATCCACATAGACCTCGAGGTTCCGCCCCTTCTGCTCCCGAAAAATCCGGTCCATCATCCTTTGATAGGTCGCTCCAGAATTTTTTAGCCCAAAGGGCATCATGTTATAGCTGAAGCACCCATCCTCCATGACGAAGGTGACATCCTTGACGTTCGGAGGGTGCATGCGTATCTGATGGTACCCTGAAAAAGCATCTAAAAAACTCATTAGTGAGAAACCGACGGTTGAGTCAACCAGCGCGTCGATCCGAGGCAGGGGGTAACAATCCTTAGGGCAAGCTTTATTTAAGAGAGAGAAATTGATACACATCCTCCACTTCCCTTCCCCCCTTTTTACCATTACAACATTGCTCACCCATCCCGGATACCTATTGGCCGATATGAATCCCGCCCGGAGCAGCTTCTCTACCTCCTCTCTGATAGGTCCGACCATCTTGGAGGCGATGGCTCTCTTCTTCTACTGAATGGGGCGGACCTTGGGGTCGAGGTTGAGACGATGGCACGCCACGTCCGTGTCGATCCCTGGCATGTCCGCTGTGCTCCAGGCGAAGACATCAATGTTCTCTTGTACACACCTCCGGATCTTTTCCTGGTCCTGGGGAGTGAGTTCTCCGCTGATCTTTACCTTTTCTTTTCTTCCGTCTCTGGTGAGGATCTCGACCTCCAGAACTTCCACATCCACCCTCAACCTTGAGGGTTCTTCTTCCTCCTGCTCTCTCAGCTCTTCCTCCAGATCCTTTGACCCGTACCCAACTCCCGAGCCTTCCACAGCCGCCACCCTCACCTGGGCCCTTCCTCCCTCTCCTCTCTCCAACTCTTCTCCTTCAGCCATTTCCTCCTCCACTACAAGACTTCCCTCCACTCCTGCTCCTACTCTCCCCAACTCTTCTTCTCCAGCCACTTGCTCTCCCGCCATTGCTGGCTCCACCGCAATGCCTCTCTCCATTCCTCCTCCTCTCTCCAACTTCTCTCCTTCAGCCATCTCCTCCTCCGCTACAAGACTTCCCTCCACTCCTGCTCCTACTCTCCCCAACTCTTCTTCTCCAGCCACTTGCTCTCCCGCCATTGCTGGCTCCATCGCAATGCCTCTCTCCACTCCTCCTCCTCTCTCCAACTCCTCTCCATCAGCCATCCCCTCCTCCGCTACAAGACTTCCCTCCACTCCTGCTCCTACTCTCCCCAACTCCTCTCACTCCATCCTTGCTCCCAGCTCCTCTGCATCCCCCATCCAGGAGATGGTGTTGACCGCCGTTACATAGCACTCCCGAGTCGCCTTCGGATCCCCTCTCACCCTGATCTGGATTCCCCCCGAATTGAGCTTCAAGCACTGATGGAAAGAGGATGGAATGCATCTAAAGGCACTGATAAGAGGGCACCCAAAGATCGCATTGTAACTGCTGGGGGCGTCCACTATCATGAAATGACAATTCCTGGACAGTCCTCCCAGGGTCACTTGAAGTCCTACTCCTCCCTCAACCTCTTTTCTCTCTCCCAAGAAACCAAACAACGGCCCATCCGCCGCCAACACCCTTCGAGCCTCCACCCTCATCTCATTAAAATCCTTCTTGAAGATTACATTGACAGAACTCCCGTTGTCCACCAAAATACGGGATACCGTGAAGTTCTCAATGGCAATCCTGATCACCAACGCATCGCAGAAAGGGTCCTCGTGATCAGGTAGGTCCCTTCTGGAAAACGTGATTTTCTCATCCGGGGGTGGGGTTTGCGACGTCGAGGCGACGCTCCGACGATACATAGTGTGAAGACTGGCCTTACGGGTGGCCTCGATCCCCACCCCCCCCATGAATCACTCCAATCCCCCCTCGATCTCTTGTATCTGACCGGTCCACACACCGATCTTCCTCCACCGCTCCCGGCACCTCCACTATCCACACTGCCTGTTATCGGTCTTCTCCTCCTCTCCCTCTCTTCAACTCCAAGAACTCGGGACATGTTGCCGTCGCGTGACCCTCCTCCTCATGGAAGTCACAATAGGGCAAAACTCCCTCTCCTCGCCTCTCTTCTGGGGGATTCCTCCTCCTCCCCACTCCTGCTCTCCCACGATCTCTTCCTCTTCCTCTCCCTCTGCCTATGGCCATAGCTTGTTGATGTGGGGGTGGGAGCGGCCTCGGACCATGCCCCCATCCTAGCGGATGAAACCTTCCTGGTCCTGGATAAAAGTTTCTTCCCCCCTGCGGAGGACCCCTTCCAGGCCCCTGAACCGGGCCTCCCGGCTGCCTCCATCCCGAATCCGGGTGCGCGGGCCCTCTTAGTTCCCCCCTTCTCCTTCCTTCTGGCTGTCTTGCCCCTTCTGGCTCCCTCTACTCTACTTCCGTCAACCTTGCCAGCTTCCTTAGGAATGCTGGGTCGATGGCTATTTCTTTTGCGGCCTTCTCCATCAACCCCTCGAAGGACAACGACTCCTTCCTGGTGAGGCTCATCTTGAAGAAACCTTCCCTCAGCCCCACGATGAAGGCCATCTAGAGGGCGAAACCAGGCACCTCCTGGATGCCTAGCATCTCCTCCTGGAAACGATCCACGTACTGAGCTAAGGACTCGTCCGCCTTTTGCTTGATCAGGAAGATGGACTCCGGGTTCCTCTTCCTCTTCTTAGAGGTCGAGAAACGCAGCTGGAAACTCCTCAGGTCTTCGAAGCAATAAATAGAACCAGTAGGGAGTTGATGGAACCAATCCCTAGCCTTGTCCTTCAAAGTGATAGCGAAGAGGCGGCACTTGAAGGCGTCCGTCATAGGTCTGATGGACACTGCATCTTCAAACCACTGCAAGTGTTGGAGGGGATCATCCTTCCCCACGTAGTAGTTCATCTCCGGCTCGCAGAACCCTTCTGGAACGGGTGCCGAGAGGACCAACTCGCAGAAAGGAGATCCTCTCGCCGGTGGTCTCGCCAGGTCCACTCGCGCCACTAGCTCTGCAGGCGCGACGGCACACGCCGGACTGGGGAAGAGCTCCTTTCCTTACACCTCTCGCCAACTTCCTTCCGCCACTATTTCTTTTCCCGGCCGCCTCCCGGGTGCATCTTCACCTACCCTTGCCGAGTCGACCCCTACCCTGGGCGAGAGGTCCGGCACCTGAGGTGGTGGAGTCTCGCACTCGCCTCTCTGTGTGAGCTGCTTCAACATGTCCATGATCCCTTCGATGGATGACATGAACTCTGCCCTCCCTACATATCCCTCCAGCCTTGGGGACCCTTCGTCTTCTCCTCCCGCATCTCCCGTCATGAGGTAACCCTTCGCTCTTCCGCACAAGCTGCGGTTCCACGCTCACCACACCAAAAATGTTGGAACCAACAAAGTCGGCTCCACCTAAAGCTCGGAACTATAGGGGCATCTCGTGCTTACTCCCTTGGGATCACGCTCAAGGCGAAGAACTAGACCGGGAGCTTCAGTGAGGAGGTCCCACCTCTTACCCGGAAGAGACTAAAACTAAAGCTCTTCCCCTCCCTAGCCAATACTGAGCTAGGTGCCTTAGAAGAGAGAGGAGTCAAGAATGCTTGCTTTTCTAAGGCACCTTATCGGTCTATTTATAGGACTTTGAACTGGGACTGCAAATAACTAAACTAATCCATCCTGAAATTACCGGAATGCCCCCGGCTAGGTCTGCCAACAGCCGAACTCCACTGTCCTAAAAGGCTAATTGTAGACCACCCAGGGTAAAAGAGTAAAAATACCCCTGGGACCCAAAAGGTGGGCCTGGCCCTACCTGAAATGGCCCTGAACCAAGATGGCCCTTCTCTCCGGGTACCTCTCGCTAGGGTCCACTCTCCAGGGCCCTCTCGCTCGTCTAGGCCCTAAACCCTGGGTCCTCTCGCCTGGATGGGGCCTCTCGCCTGGGCCCACTCGCTCGCCTGGAGCCTCTCGATTGAGCCCTCTTGCCAGGGCCCTTTCTCTCGCCTGGGCCCTCTCGCCAGGACCCTCTCGCCAGGCTGTGAGCCCGAGGTTGTACAGGTACTCCGTATCATAATTTCCGTGTTAGCTAAATCATTTTCCCAATCTGCATTGATTTTTGTTTGCTCGGGACGTGCAAACAGGTAAGTCTGGGGGTGTGATGAGTCCGATATTTATAGTGTTTTTCAGACTCATCTAGGCTAGTTTTAACGCATTTGCACTTCACTTTTAGTATGCTATCGCTTATATTTTATTTATTCTGCTTTTCACGATAAGTGCACTGTTTCGGCCCATGGGTGTGAAATTGCGCATTCTATTGTCGGTGGTATGCACATGGTGCTCCTCGTTATCTTTCTATTTAGTTTTGTTTGCATTTTTGGTGCTGGAAGATTGTGGTCCAGCCTGGTTTAGTTGTTGTGCAGGTAGTCGGAATGTCCCGATGTGCATTTTCAGTTCTGTGTAAAACGCACGGTCATGCATATTTCTTTGAGCACAGTTCCAGTTCAATCGTGCATTTCACACAGCTTTCCTGGGGCATCTGTTTCTACCCATGTGATTTGTTCCCGCATGGTTTCGGCCAAACTATGTGAGAAAGAATCGCACGGCCTGCACCTTTTGCCTAGCTTTCCTGTATTCTGGGGTAAATCGTGCGTTTCCTTCTCCCACGGGTAAACGCGCCCGTGCGCCAGTAAAACGCACGGTTCCCATGTTGCCCTTGTTTTCCTGCATTCTGTGTTTACCCATGCGATTTCCTTCATGCACGGGCGGAATTGCCCATGTGCGAGTAAAACGTACGGGTCAACGCTTCTTCTTTCCAGGCATTTTCTGCGTGCGAATATCGCACTGTTCACGCACGGTCGTGCGCCAGACCGTGCGTGACCAATATTTTGACTTTTTCTATTTAAGCCGCATATTTCTCTCCATTAAAAAAACTTTGGGGAGTTCGGGAACAACTCCTTCTCCTCCATTTCTCTGCCGATTAAGCGTGAAACTCCGCTGTTTCGCCTCCACCCTTCTTCTTCCACGAAGGAGAGAAGATCCGGCTATGCTCACGAAGCCTAAATCTTGCCGGTGCTTGCTCTCAGCCTTCTCCTTCATCTACTAGCTTTGCATCAAGCTTTGAAGCCATAACCTTCAAGCAAAGGGAAGCTTGCAACCTTCTTACGGATCATAACATGAAGAAGACGGGTCCATTGGAGGGTAGTGACAGCCTTCTCTACTCCGAACATAGTTGAGGACTGGGCTTGGACGCGGATTTACAACCCAGCGATTCCTTCCGTGAATCCTCAGCAAGACTTCAGATTCAGTCGATCTCTTACCTTGTTCTTCCTTTATTGGTGTATGTGTTGTTAAATATTTCTATATAGATGATTTGCACATTGGTTGTATATGTTATGTGTTTCATGTCTATGTGATTCCTATTTCATTTTACCGCTTAAGTTGCTCGAGTTGCGCCATCTTTCCATCCACCATCCATCCATTCTTGCCGTTCTAGCAATTGTTAGAAACGTGCGTAGCGAAGAGGTGCTTACGACCCTCAAATTCTGGTTCTTACACTTGCCTACTCGTCCATCCACCTAACGATTCGGTGCATAGCGGCCTGTGTAGTCTTCTATCCCGCCTGGCGAAGTGATGCATAACGACATTGTATAGGAGTAGTTGTTAGTGTTTTGCTTTATTTTATCGCAACCATCAAAACCCCCATAGTTAACTCCAACTTAAGGAATGTAATCTCAAGTCCTCCTTAATATTAACTCCCCCCTTACTGTGTTGCTGGAATAGATCGATACTTGGGAAAGCCTCCAATTTTATATTACTTGTGCGACCGACACACTTGCCGTTCAATGCACCAACACGCCTGTGTGCTAACCCGTGTACTCTTCGGTATGAATTCAAGATCTGCTGCCAACCAACCCGTGTGCGAAGAACACGAATAACAACACGGTCGTGTCATTAGCCGTGCCAGATGACACGACCCACGACCGTACACATCTTTTAGTGTTAAACCGCCTTTGAACCGTCCACACGGCCTGTGACACGACCGTGTTTGAACCCGTGTTCGACCCTATTTGCAAGGAGATTATAAAAATCTGTAGGAAAAATAGAATAGGGACTTTTGGATCAGAACATTTGGAGAACTTCTAGAGAACGAATGTGGAGCATCCAAGGAAAGGAGGAATTGAAGGAGATTTTTTGTATGGTTTTAATCTTTCATGTATCTCTTTTAATCTTTCCTTTCTCTTGGTGGATCTAACTTTATTTTTTTTATATTTCACATGAAATTTATCTTTGAACAATTCGATAATCATGTATGTTATTTTTTCATCAAATTTATGGTATTTTATTCGTATGTATGCTTTCAAACAAAGAGATTCATCCTAGATTTGAATTTATTATTTGTTTTAAATGAATTCCAAATTTCTAGATTAAGAAATTGGATGTTTGTGATAATGTTTATATGTTCATATTTAGGTGTTATTTCTCTTTGTATTTCAATTTGCATGATCGAGAGATATGTTGTTTGGATAATTGTAATACAGATAAATGGATTCGTGGTATTTTAGAGATAGGATTTCATGAATTTATGAAGTAGGTAAGGTACTCTATTTTAATTCAAATTTGAGTGTTGTAAATTGTTTGAGAGAAAATTTACTCAACTTAGGTTAGATTTTGAATTGCTCGAGAGAGAATTCGACAGAGAGAGTTCGTGGATTAGGACGATCGATGCTGGAAGCTCGAAGATGAATTTCTACCACGATGTTTCTTTGCCAACGCCGCCGCCGCTACATGTTTTGCTCGATATACGCCGCCGCCATTAAATATAATATATAATTATAAATAAAATAATTATAATTTTATATTTTATCAAATTATTATTTTAGCAATTTTTTATTTTTGAGTTTTTATTTCATTTCATGTATGATGGGTGCCTGTAACCATCAAGAGTGTTTTAATTTCATGCATTTAAATTTTGTATTGTTTTTATTTCATGATGGGTGCATATAATCATCGTAGTTTCATTTTGAATTTTGAATGAAGAAGATGGAGTGGTGTAGGCTATATATAGCCATGGTTATGAAGGATTTGGTAGAGAATGTGAAAAGAATTTGAAATCCCTAAATCTTCCTTAAGATCTTTTTCCCTCTCCTTCTCCTCTCAAATTTCGGCCCCTCCTCTAGCCTACTTCCTCCTGGCCGCCGACCACCACCTTCATCCTTCTCCTCCTTCTCCTCTACCCTTCCTCCTCCACCTCCACCACCCAAAAACCGAGCTTACTACTCCTTGCCAACCCTAGCTGGCTTAGCCCAAGCCGTCATCTCTCTCCCTCCTTTACTCTCTCTCTCCCATAGCCGCCACACTCTCATCATCTTGAGTAACTATTCCACCACCTTTTCTCCCTCCTCTTTCCTTATATACTTTGGGATTCAATATTCTCCCTCTTCTAAGGTTTGGCAAATGAGAAAATAGCGAGCATCTTCATCGTCCGGTGCAGATCTGAGGAATCGTGTGGAAAATAGAAAATCATCCCTCGTCATGAGTGCTTCCTCCACTCAATATTGTGGACGGACTTCTTGGGATTGGGTAACGATTCTTAAACATCTCTTGTGTGATTTTTTCTAAAATTATTTGTGAGATTTTGGTGGAATTAGAAGGCTAGTAATTAGTCCTGATTTATATTGAATGTTGTGCATAATGAAATCTGATTTTTAAGCATTGTTATTTCAAATATTTTTGTATAAATTGGAGCGGGTAAATTTCATGAATGCTTGTAGAAATTGGTTTCCTTATCCTTGATTTCTTTGGTGTTCAAGTGATTTGGCAACCCTCATATTAATTAATTTTGGGATTAATTTGGACTTAATTTTTGTTGGGTCTATTGATCCCAATATCCCAGATTTATAAGAAGTCAAACGGGTAAATGAAACACACTCATAATGTATTTGATGTGTGCCTTAGCACTTGAATGCAGGTTGTCCATGATTGGACAGGTGAAGAAAAATGAGTAAGGAAGTAAACTCAAAATTTGTCGAGCTCAGCTCGAAGTTCGTCGATCTCAGCTTACAGATCGTCGAGCTCAGCTCAATACTTGTCGAGCTAAAGCCAGAAAAATTAACTAAGGCAAAAATCGCTGAGACAGCTAAGAACACTGAGAAGAATCCACTGAGATAGAAGACAGTCATAGCTGAGAAGAAGAAAGCGTCGAGACCGTTGAGAAGAAAGCGCTGAGACAGAAGCTTATCTCAGTTGTTAAGAAGAAACCGCTGAGACTGCTAAGAAAGAACCGCTGAGATAAAGCCAGCAGAATTTGTCCAAGTCCAGAGAAGTGAAGTTTCGTAGAGCTTAGCTCACATTTCTTTGAGCTCAGCACATAGTTCATCGAACTCAGATCGACGATTATCAAGCTCAAGTTAATGTGTGAAGATATAGAGGTCATCAACCTGAGCTTATATTTCGTCGAGCTCAGGTTGAAGTTTGTAGACTCAGATCGTTGAGCTCAGCACAGAGCTCGTCAATCTCAAATCGACGATAGTCAAGCCCAGTTAAAGCATTTCAGGAAGTTGTAGGAAAGCTACAATATCACTGAACGCCACTGTTTGTCCTCTTCTTAGGTAGGCGGTGCTCACCATACTTTATTGGGCCCATATTTGAATTGTGGCATTGATTCAAATCAACAGATAAAAAAAGAAAAGAGGAGATGTAATTAGGGTAACGAACGAAATCAAGAACGAAAAGAGAAAAAGGAAGAAAGGCTGTTGGACTTGATCTTCCCCATCAAGCTTGAAAGCCCATGTCCAGCAGTGATTGCAAGAGGGCAAAGGAAGATAGCTGAAGCTCTTAAAGTTCAGCAAGATAATTCTCTCCAAAACAAAGAAGTTGATTCATCCATTCAGCAAGCTGACAGCTGCTCACCTGTGCACTTAAGAAGAAGAAAGCTGTAGAAGAAGACTCATCCCTTCTACAGCAAGATAGCTAGACTGGTATTTGCTCCGTCCAGCAAAGTTGACTCAGAGATCTTTCTCTGAGTCAGTTGTTTTTCTTTTCTTAACATCTTGTATTAATAACCTGTTGGATTCAGTTTATCTAAATCTGAGTGTAGGGAACTTTGTGCATGAGGTAGGTGACTAGTTAGTCACTGAGGTAGGTGTCACAACCCGCATTTTCTCAACAATTATATAATATCTAAGCAAGGGAAAATACGTGTCGTGATGCCACGTCGTGCATGGGATAACTGCACACACTCAGGCCAAACCCCAGACTTTATCCCTTTGGAGAAATTAGAGTTTAATATGAAAGAAAATCATTTAGGTTTGCTGGTCGTATCCCTCGATACAGTGGATCAGCTAGTCCACATTTAAACGTATATGTATACGCAGCGGAAAATACTTAAGTTAGCTTGATTTGACATCCTACATGAGTATAAATGTCCCCAAAGGACAACTCATGAAATGCAGGACTCTAGATTTATTCTCGTATAAGAAAATAGTTTTTACGTTCTTTGGAAGTAATACTTTAGGTTTTATAAATATGAGATGCATAAGGTACATATAGTAATACTTTTAGGTGTCATAATACCTAACTGCAACCTATCATAAACCATTCCCAACAGTAAGTAAACAACCTCCAAAACAGGCAAAATAGTAGTTATTAGTTCAAATATAGCATCACAAGTAAACCACCAGTGGGCCTCAACAACCTGACACGAACCTACTAGTGAGTATGTATGTCTATCCAGAAAGAAGCAAACTACCTTACAAGGTCGAAGAACAAAGATCTCAGCAACCCAGGAGGTCACAAGCAAGCTCCACCAATATACTAGCCGCTCAACCGGCTACAACCTGAACCTAAGACATTCAAAGAAAGAACAACTCAGCAAGTAAATAGTCAAATGAAACTGGAGTAGTAAAAAGAAGGGCTTACCAACCCAACAACAAGTGTTATTAAAAGAACAAAAAAAGAACTGAACAATACAGTAAGGGTAAAAGACTACCCAAGACATCCACCGAGCGCACTAAGTGCGAGAACTAAACAACAGACCCTGCTATAAAAACTGCAGAAGCACAAGGCGAGCATATGCCAAAATAACCACTGTAATGACCCAGACCATAAATACTCAAGGGTACAACGGTGGCAGCCTAAAGGTCCAACACACCCACAAAACAACCCAAACCAGGGCCAAAATGGTACTAACACACCAACAAAACCAGCCCAAACCAGGGCTAAAATGGTACCAACACACCAACAAAACTAGCCCAAACTAGGGCCAAAATGGGGGGACCACGACTCTACACCCAAACCACCCCTTATAAAGTCAACAAGAAAACCACTTGCTGTAATTCACGACTCGGCCTGCATAACCAACCAAAAATATCAACAAATTGACCTAAACCCACCCTAACCATACTCGGGAGAAACACCAGCTTAAGGTAAAAGCATTGAGTCCACTCATCGCCAAAAGATAGCTGCAAAAGATGATGGCGTTGAGTGAGTTCAGCTCACTCAACGCCAAAATACTTAGAGAAAAGTCTTCTGGATGGATGGCATTGAGTTAGTTCAGCTCACTCAATGCCAAAAAACTTGGAAAATTTGACTGGACAGTTGCGTTGAGTGAGTGCAACTCACTCAACGCCAAAAGCAGACGGCATTGAGTGAGCTCCACTCACTCAACGCCAAAGGACTTAGAGAAAAACTTTGGTGAGATGGCGTTGAGTGAGTTCAGCTCACTCAACGCCAACTGACTGGACAATGGCGTTGAGTGAGTGCAGCTCACTCAACAACAAAGGCAGACGACGTTTAGTGGGCTCCACTCACTCAACGCCAAAGGACTTGGACAAAACCATCTTTGGACCATGGCGTTGAGTGAGTGCAACTCACTCAACGCCAAAAGCAGATGGCATTGAGTGAGCAACACTAACTCGATGATAAAAGCAGACGACGTTGAGTGAGAACCACTAACTCAACGCCAAAATACTTGGCAAAACTTTTCTGGGACAGGGCGTTGAGTGAGTGCACCTCACTCAACGCCAAAAGGCTGACGACATTGAGTGAGCTCCACTCACTCAACGCCAAAAGACTTAGATAAAACCTCTAGCAAGATGGCATTGAGTGAGTGCAGCTCACTCAACGCCAAAAGGCTGACGGTGTTGAGTGAGCTCCACTCACTCAATGCCAAAAGACTAAGATAAAACCTCTGTCAAGATGGCGTTGAGTGAGTGCAGCTCACTCAATGCCAAAAGGCTGATGGCATTGAGTGAGCTCCACTCACTCAATGCCAAAAGGCTGACGGCTTTGAGTGAGCTCCACTCACTCAATGCCAAAAGACTGACGGCATTGAGTCAGCTATACTCACTCAACGCTTTTGGACTTAACTTCCAGAGCAAATAGCCAGGCGTTGAGTGAGCTCCACTCACTCAACGCTTTTGGACTTGGAAGCAAAACCACATCAGCCAGGCGTTGAGTGTGTGCACCACACTCAACGCTTTTGGACTTAGCTAAAAATCCACTCAAAGCCTACAACCCGAGAACTTTTCCTTAGCTTCAAAAAAATTCTTTCTTACCCTTCTACCTGGCTACAGTTATCCTCCAAGCTGTAATACACTTAGTAAACTCCATCCCTACCCCTAACAACTATATGGACACAAAAGCATCAACTAGGAGAGAGAAAAATTTATAAATTTGAGCAAGCTTGGCTCAGGAGAAAGCTAGCAGCAGCCCTAACTTTTAGGAAAGCTACCTACACTGCTGGACATGGACAATCAGGAAATTATAAGCATGAAAAAAGAAGAGCTTGGCAAGGGTAAAGGGTACCACGTTCCTCAACCTTTAGGACATAGCAGTTGCCCTTCCAAGGTCTAACCCAGCTGGGCAATATCGGCCACAAACAAAAACCTAAAGCTAGGATGGAAGATGAGCCCAAATCTGCCTATTCCCGAGGAAACCGAGCTTGAACTCAGCTAGAAATCACCGACCAAAAGCTCCAAAAGTCTGCTACCCGAAACCTAGAGCTGGAAGCTCACCATCGCTCTTTTAGGAGGAGAAGAAGAAGAATACAATAGAATAAACTTTCTTCTCTCTTATCCATCCACCAGCTAATAAATGCAGGCTAATATAATATTATTATCCAAGCAAGGGTCGACCACTAGCTCTTACCAACACCAACTATTGCCGCCCCCCAAGACAATATCATATAATCTGTATAAGATATTACAACCACCTTGCTAAGATAAAATAAAATACTAGTCAGCCAATTAACAAATGTTATATTATTAAAGCTATCACAGCCTGCTGCCACAATTAATAAAAAAAACGACAAAACGATGCGAAAATTTCAACTATCTCGGAATTTAACGAAATTCACACTGTAGCTAAATACCCACGCTACGAATCTAGTGGCGAAGTCAAAATTGTCATCCGACAAACAAAACTAGGGCTAAAATTTCCCGAAGCAAAAACACAAGCATTCCTGAAGAGGCCCACCGAGTCACCAAACCAGACTCTGGCTTGCTAGGGAATCTTGCAAACAGGCTACAAAACAAGCCACTCGATGGCCTAAAGAGCTAAGACCATGCTCTAACAATGGCAAAGGCCAAATATCTGCCAACATAATGCCAAACAAAGATTAAACAGTCGCAGAAAAACCGGGGGCGTTTCAGTCACTCCCCATAAAAGAAAGTTTCGCCCCGAAACTTTACGCACGACACTTCTACCAAAGAAAGAAAATAACAAACTAAGAGGTAAACAGAAGAAACATACCAGGAAACTCAAGGAAACAGATGAGGGTGAGCCTCCCTCATAACCGACTCTAACTCCTAAGTCGCGCTTTCCACGTCTTGGTTCCTCCATAAAACTTTTACCATAGGAATTCTCTTCTTCCGCAACACGCGATCTTGTGAATCCAAAATACGGACAGACATCTCCACATAAGAAAGATTTGGCTCCAACTGTGGTACAGAATCCAACACCTGCCTGTCGCTTAGCACACACTTTCGCAGTTGGCTTACATGAAAAATGTCGTGAACACCAGGGAAGTTTGCGGGCAACTCCAGCTTATAAGCTGACACACCAATCCGCTCAACAATCTTGAATGGTCCCACAAACCTTGTGATGTAGGGAATATCCTTGAGAATCGTCACGGAGGCCACGACGACGCTTATGACACGATCTACGCCCTCTAACCCGCACATTAACGTAAACGCAGCCACAATAATTATTTTATTTATCGTTCGAGCTAACAATACGGATCGCCGTTCCGCAAATAGATCGAATGTTGGCTATAGGCCAAATTCTTTCCGGCTAAATGAGATAATATTGATCCCGAGCGAGCTTTGGGGTTGTACCAAAATAGATCTACCAAGAACAAAATGATTCAAAAGATGGTAGGATCTATCCCAACAAAAGAAAAGCGAGGATCGCCAATCCTCTTACGAATCTTTCGAAAATCCAAACGAAAAATACCGATCTATTATTTGATTAACCGCGAAGAAAAACAAATCAGAAAAATAACGCAAAATCCGTCCACCACAAGAACTATCTAGAGAAAGAAAACTCTTGGTAGAAATTTTCGTTACCCCTCTCGGATTTGTAGATCCGTGGTGTGTGGATCTACCAAGTTTGATCGCTCCTCCTTTGAACGTCCACGGGAAACACGCTACGGATGATGAACGTGCTAATCCCCTTCACTTCACGCCGTGGAGGAATTCACCTATCTTCTTCCTTGCAAGCAAACAACTCTCTCATGCATGGGCCGGAAACACCTTTCAAGAGTGGATCTCGGTTGGCCGAGAGCAAGAAAGGATGAGGGCAACCGAGCACTAAGAGGAAGTGGCGGCCGAGAGCAAGAGGGGGAAAGGTGGAGGCCGAGCACTTAGGGAAGAGGAGGGCCTTGGGGCCGGCGGCTTGGAGGAAGAAAAGGAAGAGAGGGGGGCGGCGGTTTTGAGAAGAAAGAGGGGGAAATTAGGGAGAAAGAGGGGGAAATTAAGTTAGGCAAATTCAAAATTTGATTTCAATAATATTCTACCCAAAATGAAGAGTTTAAGGCCCTTATATAGGCTTACATCTCAAAGCAACAATCATGTGGCTAAAGGCACACCACATAAATAAAAAATGCAGAAATTAAATAATATAATGTTTTTAATGAGCCATCATGAAACGGCTATTAGCACACCAAAACAAAAAAATATCAGAGATGATTCTTGTTGCGAGGGCGAAGCCTGTAGCCATGACCGCTACGACGACGCACGTCCTTTGCCGGTACATCTTCAACATAGTCATGCTCCATTTGGCCGTCCTGGTGGCCGTCGCCATCACCATCGCCATCACCGTCGCCATCAATCCTCCGCCGCTCAAAACGACTCATCTCCGATGAGCGGGCAGACATATAACGGCGTACGAGGTCCGTGTCAAGAAGATCCATCTGTGCAGCAGAGAGCCAAGAGTCGTCCGAAGCCGGACAACCACGCCAACGAACCAAAAACCTGTGAATGTCGCCGTCGGGGGTGGAAAACATATCATCCTCCAAAATCCTGTCAGGCAAGAAATCTGTCCGGGGAAACCTCGGAAAAACGTTAGGTGAAGCAGAAAAACAAGTGTCATCATCAATAGACGGCATACCTCCCGTAGAATTCGAAGGAGAGAACGATCCAGAATTGAGCTCACCCCCCACCCCATTAGATTGTACAGTGGAATTATTAAACGGAGAGACAGACAGTTCAGGTGGTGGAGCAACAAAAAGCGTTAAATCCGAAATGTTAAACACAGGGGAGATTCCCCAATCAACGGGTAATTCTAATAAATAAGCATTTTCGCCTAATTTCTTTAAAATTCGAAAAGGACCGGCTTTCTTGTTTGCTAATTTTTTTATGGTGCCCGAAGGCATCCGTTCAGGGATAAGACAAACCATAACCAAATCGCCAATGTTCAAGGAGACTGCTCGCCTATGTACGTTAGCATTCGATTGATAGATAGAATATTGCTTAGCTAACGTCTTGCCAATGTGCTCATGGAGAGTGTGAACGTGTGAAGCGAAATCCTGTGCAAATTGACTTGACTTAAAAGAAGGCGGTAACGGAACCAAGTCAAGAGGCACTGGCGCCTTATAACCATGCACTATCTCATTCGGCGACAACCCAGTGGACCTATTCTTAGAATTATTGTACGCTAGTTGAGCATGCAGAAGAATAAGATCCCACGTATCTTTATGTTCGCCCACTAAACAACGAAGTAACCCGCCCAAGCTACGGTTGACAACTTCCGTTTGCCCCTCCGTTTGGGGATGATAGGCCGATGAAAACATTAGTTTAGTGCCCATGAGTTTCCAAAGTGTCTTCCAAAAATAACTTGTAAATTTGACATCCCTATCACTCACGATTGTTTTGGGAACACCCCGATGTGCCATGACCTCCTTGAAATATAATTTTGCGACATTTGAGGCATCGTAGGTATTATTACTAGCGATGAAATATGCCATTTTAGAAAAACGGTCTACGACAACAAGAATAGAATCGTGATGCCTAAATGTCATGGGTAACCCCAAAATAAAATCCATGCTTGTTGGGATTTGTCTCCACAATACCTCAGATTTGTAGGAGGTCAGACCTTGAACTAAGATGAATTAAGGTGTGGTTGATGCTGTGTTTAAGTTGTATGTGTGCAGGTCCTTAATGCCAAGTGTAGACCAATATCAGTCTATAATGGGTCACCAAACACAGGACCATACAATGTAATCCCTCATTGTGTGATCCAAAGTGTTGGCCCATGTATAGACTCTCTATTGGGATACACTTCCTACATGCACATGGAATGGTGGACTCAAGTATTGAAGTATGTCTTTTAGAAGAAATTTTTCTAAGTCCACATACTCGAGTAGTGCCCTTCATATACTCGAGTAAGTGACTTAGTACTCGAGTAGATCCTTGGACATACTCGTGTAGACTCTATATACTCGTGTAGATAAGTTTATACTCGAGTAGATAGTCAGTCACTCGAGTAGATCATTTCTTATACTCGAGTAAATCCTTCTGTTCTTAATCCAGAAATTTTCTAAGTCCACATACTCGAGTACTTCTCTAGTATACTCGAGTAAGTGGGTCTGTACTCGAGTAAGTTGGTTTACATACTCGAGTAGACTGTATTCACTCGAGTAAGTGATAACTTGTACTCGAGTGGTTGGTTAGTTACTCGAGTAAGTGCCTTGTTTATACTCGAGTAGTTCTGTTCTTCCCATTTCAGAAATATTCTAAGTCCACATACTCGAGTAGTTCCCTATATACTCGAGTAAGTGACTCTGTACTCGAGTAGTTATTTTTCATACTCGAGTAAGTCAATGTTTACTCGAGTAGTTGTTCTAAGATACTCGAGTAGTTCATTTTCCCCTCACTCGAGTAGTTCTCCTAATATACTCGAGTAGTTCTTTTTCTCTCACTCGAGTATCTGCAACTCTTGTACTCGAGTATTTATTCACACTTTATCTGAAATTTTTCTAAGTGTTTTCACTCGAGTATCTACTCTCATACTCGAGTAGTTCGTACATCACTCGAGTATTGATCTCTGGATCACTCGAGTAGTTTTCTCTTCTCTTACTCGAGTAAGCCAATCCTTTCCACTCGAGTATATAACTTCTCTTACTCGAGTATGCCAATCCTTTCCACTCGAGTATATAACTTCTCTTACTCGAGTATGCCAATTCTTGTCCACTCGAGTATATACCATCTGATACTCGAGTATGTATCTTCTATGACTCGAGTATGTCGGTTCAAATCTTTCCTGAAATTCTCTACGTCAATATCGCTGGTCATCTCGAATTGATCCGATAGGTCCACGTGTCATCTTTAATTACTCTTATGACCGTTGGAGTCTACCTATAAATAGGTCACTTCAGATTTGACTATTATGAATTCCTTCAGAGATTATTATTTTAAGAAAGAGAAAGAGAACAATCCCGTGAACCCTAATTCTTCATGTCGCCGCCGCCGCCATTAACGTTCACGGAAGAAGCTCTGGATCGACGATCTCCGATCTCTGTTTGCAACCCTAATTCTTCAGCGATCCAGACGCAAGTCAATCACTCGATCTCGGCGCGCTTTAAAGATTCCAGATCTACTCTCTCGATCGAGGTGATTCAGTTTTTCAGATTTGTGGATCTCTCTCAAGTCGTCTTCAACTTCTCTGATCAAGCCTAAGTTCTTAAGGAAGAAGACCGTCAAGATCCAGATCTGAGATCATTATTGTTTGCATTTCTTTTTAAAACAAATTATTGTGTAGGAGCTTTTTCTCCGAGACTTGTAGGAAGTTTTATCTTCCGAGTGTAGATCCGGTTTGGATCGAGTTTTTGTAGGACCGTTGTTCCGAGGTGTAGGATCGTTTTGATCCGAGATAGTGGAGTAGCCAAGTCTAGTGGTTTACTAGATTGGTGAGGAAAGTGGACGTACCCAAGGTTGGGGAACCACTATAAATCTTTTGTCGTCTGTGATTGCTTGGTATTGTGCTGTGCTAGTTCCTTACTTTTTTATTCCGCAAATAGACGCACATCTCACCTATTCACCCCCCTCTAGGTGATTTAGGTAGACAACTTCCTCTCTCAATTGGTATCAGAGGGAGGTTGATCGTTAAGAGGTTAACACCTTGATCTGATCCTACCCGAGTTGTCTTTTGAGAAATATCAAGCATGAGTAAGACTAAAGATTTTGCCAAGCTTCCCATTTGCACCAAGAATAATTTTCCTATGTGGAAGGAAAGAGTTAGGTTCTTCATGGAAGCTGTGGATCCTCGGATCTTCATGATTGTTGAAGAAGGTCCGCATGTTCCTATGGTTGCCTCTACTATAGACTCATCCAAACAAGTTCCTAAGAAGCTGATGGACTTGGATAAAGACGAGATTGCACTTGTATCCCTCGATAAGAAAGCCAAAAATATAATAGCAAGTGCAGTCGATGACTCAATGCTGCAGAATCTCATCCATTGCAAATCTGCCAAGGAGATGTGGCAATCCCTAGTGACTCTGATGGAAGGCACTGAAGAAGTGAGGGATGATCGGAGATCCCTTCTGAATCAAAAGTATGAAGCCTTCCGGCAAGGTCACAAGGAAGCCATAGCTGACACGTTCGAGAACTTTTTCAAGATAGTGAACGGCCTAAGAGTTTATGGCCGAGTCTTCACCAACGGAGAACTGAATGACAAATTCCTAAGATCCCTAACCAAGGAATGGGATAACAAGGTATGCGCCATTCGGGAGTTCGGAAGGTTAGCCGAGACGGACCCGCAAAATCTATTCGGAAAGCTAATATCCTATGAGCTTCAAATCAATTCTAGAAAAGCTGAAGAAGAAATGAGCAGGTCCGGATCCAAAGAGAAGTTTGTTGCTCTGAAGGCAGACAGCTCAAGGAAGATTAAGGCTAGCTCTCCTGCCCCAGCTCCTGAAGCTGATGATGAAGATTCATCTGAACCAAGCTCTTCTGGCTCGGAGCTATCTGAAGGAGAGTTTTCTCTACTCTCAAGGCAGTTCAAGAAATTCTTGAACAAAAAGAAGCAATGGAAAGGCAAGGATGCCTCATATAGAAGATCACGCAATGATGGTGATCGTCAGAAAAAGAGCTCAAGCAGCCACGACAGGTATGGCTCGAAACCGAATAAACATTATTCCACTGATATTGTTTGTTATTGCTGCAACAAGCCAGGTCACGTCATTGCGGATTGCCCCCATAAGAAGAAAGAGGGCGGCAAGAAAGAAGACAAGAAGTCCTACAACAGGAAGAGGACAGAAAAGAGTTTGTTAGCTAAGAAGAGCAAAACTCTCAGTGACTCCGACTCATCCGAGTCAAGTGCAGAAGAGGAAGAAGCTTACTTTGGGCTAATGGCTCTAACAGACGATGAGCAAGTCCCCCAGTTCACTGGGGAGGTAAAATCTCACACCCCTCTTTCGAACTCTGATGATGACAATGAACCAGAGGGCTATCCCTCTGAGGATGAATCAGAACTCATGATACAATATCAGGAGTTACTCAAGGCTTACGACAAATGTCGCCAAGTCGTGAAAACTCAAGCTAGGGAGATAAAATCTCTAAAAGCTTCAGAGAGCAACCTTAGAGAAGAAGTCTCTAAGACTGACTCTCTCAAGGAAGACTTCGATAAATCTATCGAAGAATACAACAAGGCTCTCGGGCACCTTGACCTTAAAGAGAAAATCATCAAGGAATTGGAAGAACAACTCTTGGCTGAGAAGAAGCTTGTAGAAAGCTTCTCGAAGCCTAAGACTGTGCTTCCTATGATTGCTGAATTCTCAGCTAAGGCAAGCGGTGCCGGTCTAGGCCACAAAGGAGCTCCTAGTAAATCTTCTAGGAGAAACAAGGCCAAGAGGAGAAATAAGGCGGCCAAGAAGGCCTCTGCCGAAGAGAAAGGGAAAGCTCCCTTGGAGCTAGTCGCGTTCAAGAAAGTCATCTTTCCTACGAACGATCTTGACTACGAATCCACCTATGGTCACTTTAGCAGGCCTATCCTTGAGAAGCCTAAGACAAGATACCAAGGGTGGACTCGCCTTCGCAACTTTGGTGAGAGAGTTTTCAAGGAACCTTATGAGGAGATTCAACTTCAGAGCTATGGACCTTATGTTCATGGTCATAATATTAAGAAGGCACCCAAAGTGAAAGTTGTTGTAGAAAAGCCGAAGATGGAAAAGACTTCATGCACGTGCCATCATCATGAAGCCTCCACATCTAAAAATGCTGCCCCTGTTGGACCTCCTCTCGAGGTAGTCAAGCAGGAGAAGATGAGGCAAAGATACAACAAATTTGACTGTTGGTGCTGTGGTAGAGTTGGTCACTTTGCCATCGATTGCTGGTTCAATCCCAAATATGCTGCAACTCCTCAAGTTAGCAACATGAGAATGACCACTCATGAGGCTAATCCTCGTAGGGGGAGTATTCTAACTCGAGACCAAGGACCCAAACTCGTTTGGGTTCCTAAGGCTAAGTGATTATGATTGCAGGTATGTCCAAAGATCGCTAAAATGCCAATCTGGTACTTGGACAGTGGATGCTCTCGGCATATGACCGGGACTAGAAGCCTACTTCAAAACTACTCACCAGTATTGAATGGACCAAAGGTCATCTTTGGAGGTTCAGACCGTGGAATCACTAAAGGCTATGGTATGATTTCTAACGGTAGCGTATCCTTTTCGGATGTAGCCTATGTTGAAGGATTGGAACACAATCTCATTAGCATAAGCCAACTATGCGACAAAGGATACGTAGTTGAATTTCATGCTGACAAATGTTTGATAAAATCGGTTAACAATATGAAAACTATTTTATCAGGCACTCGAAGCAGAAATATTTTCTGTTTAAATTTTATTTGTATAGACTCCTCGACAGCAGTGTGTCTTTTGGCAAAAAGTAGTGCATCTCTTGCTGACCAATGGCACAAGAGACTAGCACATATTAATTTCAAAACTATTAATAAATTATTCTCTCAAAACTTAGTGCGTGATGCACCTAATGTAAAGTGCGGTACGGACAGTCCTTGTCACGCTTGTATCAAAGGCAAGCAAACAAGAAGTTCGTTTAAAAGCATAATAAGCAAGGATTCCAATAGAAGTTTGCAGCTTCTCCATATGGACTTGTTTGGTCCACTGCAGGTTAGAAGTTTGGGAGGTAAGGTATATACGTTGGTTATTGTGGATGATTACTCGTGCTTTGCGTGGGTGTTCTTTCTGAAACACAAGTTAGATACCTTCGGTATTTTCACTAATTTTGTGAGGCAGATCCAGAATGAATACAACTGTTCCGTAGTCAAAATCAGAAGTGACAATGGAACGGAATTCAAATCTGGAGCCATGACAGAATTTTGTGAAAGTCAAGGTATCTTTCATGAGTTTTCCTCCCCTCGCACTCCACAGCAAAATGGAGTAGCTGAGAGAAGGAACAGAACTCTCATAGAGGCTTGCCGGACCATGTTGAGTGATGCCTCACTTCCAGAGTATTTCTGGGCTGAAGCCGTCAACACCGCTTGTCACGTGCAGAATCGAGCACTCATCAACAAGAATCATGATAAGACCCCTTACGAACTTCTAAAAGGCAGGCAACCAACCATTTCATACTTTAGAATCTTTGGCTGTAAGTGCTTCGTACTTAACAATGGCAAGTATCACACTACAAAGTTTAGCGAGAAAAGCTTTGAAGGTATTTTCGTAGGTTATAGTAGCCATAGTAAGGCCTATAGAGTATTCAATAGAAAAACTCTGGTGGTGGAAGAGTCGATACATCTTGTATTTGATGAGACGAGTCTGTTGCAAAGCAACTCGTCTAGTGTGCCTATTGTAGATGCAGGTACAAAGTTGAAAGAACTTAGCTTGAATGAACCTAGTGAAGATAAAGATGAGACGTTCATCAAGATCCCCTCTACAACCACTATTGGAGAGGTAGATGATCAAGATGAAGAAGACATCCCAGCTGAAGATGCAACTCCAGTGGCTGAAGAGATCCCAGATGCAAGGACTTTAGAGTTCAGACACTTTAAGGATCATCCTGTTGACCAAATCATAGGAGATAAGCGAGATGGCGTCAGAACTCGTCGAGGTACAACTAACGAGAATTTACACTTAAGTTTTCTCTCACAGGTTGAACCAAAGAAATTTGAGGAAGCCAACTCCGACGCATCCTGGATTCTAGCCATGGAAGAAGAATTGAATCAGTTCAAACGATGCAAAGTCTGGACACTTGTTCCTAGACCCAAGCATAAGAACGTCATCGGGACAAAATGGGTCTACCGGAACAAGATGGACGAAGATGGAACAATTATAAAGAATAAAGCCAGACTTGTCGCCAAGGGATATCGTCAAGAAGAGGGAATCGACTTCGATCAGACATATGCTCCAGTAGCAAGACTGGAGGCTATCAGGTTATTCCTTGCGTATGCTGCACTTAAGGGCTTTACCGTCTATCAGATGGACGTCAAGTCCGCCTTCCTAAATGGTGACATAAAGGAAGAGGTGTATGTAGAGCAACCGCCAGGTTTTGTTGATTCAACCTTTCCTAATTACGTTTATTTACTGCAAAAAGCACTATATGGTCTTAAACAAGCTCCTCGAGCTTGGTATGAGACGCTGTCTACCTTTCTTCTTGAGAACAAGTTCACGAGAGGAAAGATAGACAAGACATTATTTCTTAGGGAAATAAAAGGCAAGATTTTGCTAGTGCAAATCTATGTCTATGACATTATTTTCGGCTTTACAGACAACAACCTCTGCAAGAAGTTTTCTAAACTTATGCAAGGGAAGTTTGAAATGAGCAGTATGGGAGAGCTGAAGTATTTCTTAGGGCTTCAAGTGAAACAATCTGAGGATGGAATTTTCATCTCACAGACCAAGTTTACCAAAGAGCTTCTTAAGAAATTCGGAATGGAGAATGCAACCTCCATGAGGACTCCAATGGCCTCAGCTATGTCTCTGGACAAGGACGAGAAAGGGAAACCTTTTGATGAAACCAAGTACAGAAGCATAATTGGGTCCTTGCTCTACCTTACTGCAAGCAGACCAGATATAATGTTCTCAACATGTGTATGTGCTAGATTTCAGGTGAACTCTAAGGAATCTCACTACATCGCTGCAAAGCGAATCTTGAGATACCTCAAAGGCACACCAAATCTTGGCTTATGGTACCCAAGAAGTAATGATAGTGAACTAATTGGTTACTCAGATGCAGATTTTGCAGGTAGTAAAGATGACAGGAAAAGCAACTCCGGGACTTGCCAATTTCTCGGAAGGAGACTTATCTCCTGGAGCAGCAAGAAGCAGAACTGTGTAGCCATCTCAACGGCTGAATCAGAATACATCTCTGCAGGCAGCTGTTGTGCACAGCTCTTATGGATCAAGAATCAATTTGAAGACTACAACATGAAGTTCCAGAACATTCCTTTGTTTTGCGACTCATCCAGCGCTATAGCAATAGCTAAGAACCCAGTCTCCCACAGCTGGACCAAGCACATAGAGCTTCGTTATCATTCCATCCGGGAGCATGTGGAGAATGGAGACATAGATCTACAATATGTCTCCACAGACAGGCAAGTGGCAGATATATTCACGAAGCCGCTGGACGAGTCCAAGTTCTCGTTCTTCAAAACGGAACTCGGACTGCTCAACAAAGAGGAATAGTGATGGTGGATTCACAGACAGGCTCAGAGTTGAAGATATCGGTGGCAGTAAATCTCTCCCAAGAAAATTATATTTCAAAGTGATATACTCGAGTACATAGAGATATATACACGAGTAAACGGAAATACTCGAGTGCCAAAATTGACATACTCGAGTAGTTGGTAACCTACTCGTGTATGTTACTTGATCTACTCGTGTATACTCCATCTCATACTCGTGTATGGCGAAACCTACTCGAGTATACGGGAATCAGAAATTTGAAAATCTCCTTTTTTCTTCTATTCGCACCAAAGTTTTGGCGCTCCATATCAGGTATGATTTTATTTTCAGTACTCCTCCTTAAACCTAATTAGGGTCATATATATATTCCGAAAAATCGGAAATCCTTTCCACTTCTCATTTCACTCGAGTAGCCGCCGTCCCTTCGTCTTCCAGAACAGTTGCAGAGTTTTGTCTTCCTCCTCTCGTTTTTCTCTTCGTACTACAGAATCGCTGATGGCTCCCTCCTCCAAGATTGGAATCGGCTCCGAACTCGTGACAGATGGTATTACAGATATTTCGGATGACTTAAAAAATTTACTGATTCTTTTGGACACCGCCGGATTGTCCTTCGTTCTTCAAGAACCCTGCCGTCTCCTGCTTCCTGATGTTGAAGAATTTTACAGAAATCTGAAGGTTAGACGTAATGGCACAATTCTGAAATCAAAGGTAAAAGGACTTGAGATTCGGTTGGATAAAACTTCAGTCGCCACTCTGCTTCGGATGCCCGTGGTTGACGAAGAAGACGACCTAGAAAAGGAAGATGCCGACCGTACTTCCCTATTCTGTGGTCGAGATCCTGAAGGTGGAGGTGAAACCTTGAATCGGTCTTTGTTCAATTCAGAAGGCAAATTTCTAGTTGATGTCATCGCCAAAGTCCTGTGGTGCAAGACATACTCCATAAGAGATATATCCCAAAATTTATTCGACGTTATGCAAGCCATAGTCTGCAGGAAGAAATTCCAGTTCGGAATGATGATACTGGATAAGATCCGAGAGAGCGTGGAACATCCAAGTTATGCTAGGATTATTCACTCCTCCTCCATGAGATTGATCCTACAGTGTTTGACTTATCCAAAGGGACTCCTCTTCACCACATGAAGAAAGTTTCCATCTCTTCCATACAGAGGTATGACATCAAGATCCTGAATTCTGCCCAAGCTTCAAAGGCTGATGCCATCTCAGAAACTCACCAAGAAACCAGTTTACCTGAAGACAAGATTCCATCTCCTCCTCTACATCAAACTACTACTACCTCTAGTGCAATAGTTGAGGGGGAGCCTGCCTCTTCTCTTCCTCAGCATCAAGTTTCTTCAGAATCAGTGATTCCAGAACTAGCAGAGGTAAGAGTTTCTACTCCTCCAGTCTCTCCTCCTCTAGCAGATCCTCAATCAGCAATTCCTGACTCAGAGATTCCAGATACAACAGCTTTACTGTCTACAGCTGAAGATATAAACAGATTCATTGATGAGCTCAGCTCAGATGCTCCTCTTTTTCAGAGTGGATCAGCTGCCAAGTCTCCCATTCAGACTCCAGTTCAGACTCCAGCTCAGACTCCAGTCCAGTCTCCTGCCAAGTCTCCTGATAGTGAGCCCAGCAAATTTGATCATATTCTCTTGTCTGATGATGAGGAAATGTCTCCAGATCCTGTGGAGGCACCTCTGAGGACTTTGGATTTCTCCATGCCATCTTTCCTAAATACAGAAGAAACTGTTGAAATAGAATCTTTCAAGAGAGCTGCAAGCTCAATAGTTCTTACAGAAATTCCTCCTTGGACTGCTCCTGCTCCTGCTCCTTCAGTTCCTGCACCAACCTCAGCCCCTTCTCCCTCAGTTGTGGTAAGTCAAATTGAACAGTTGCTCCTTGCATAGAGAAAGTACTTTGATGACTCTCTAGCATCAGTCACTAACAAAGTCACTACTCTTGAACAAGAGATGAGTAGAGGCTTTGCAGAAATCCAGGCCAATACTGATGAGCTAAAAAGATTGTTCCAGCTAGGTGGCAAGGCCATAGATCACACTATCACAAGCATAGGTGAACTGAGAAATCAACAAGAAACTGTTGCCTATAATCAGATCCAGTTGGACAAGAATGCTGATGCCAATCTTATGAAAATCTGTGAAGAAGTTGGCAAGTTCAGGAATGAAGCTATAGCTCAGCTATCTGTAGATATCACCAAGGGGGAGATGATAGTAAAAGAACAAGTGGAAAAACTATCTGAGCAAGCTCAAGCAGTTGTAAAAGAACAAGTTGAAACATTATCTAACCAAGCTCAAGCTACTGTGGATGGTCTTGTAAAAGAAATGAAAGCAGATATTCTCTCCCAGCTCCAGTCTGTGAAATTCTATACCTATGACACTGCTGTTTGGCTGCACAACATGAATTTCCCTAATACCCAGCTCAACCCTGCCATCATTCCACACTTCTTGAATCCTCTTGAAGCACAACCTCCTGCAGATGCTCCAGCCTTCTCACCTAGACCTGAGGGTGATGTGACCGAGCCCCCTCTCACCTATTTTGATATGTGGCAAGATGAAATTCCAGCTCCAAGGAAGAAGAGAAAATATGGTGAAGGTGCTTCTGCCAGTCGTTCTGCACCCAAAAGAGATCCTGCCCTAGCTTCTGAAAGCAGACCACCAATTATTCATTCTGAAGTTTGGAGTCCAACCTCCAAATCCCTAATCCTTGATACCCTGAAATTGGTTACAGATCTTGGTGAGAACAGAGACCAGTTTTACAGTCATTCAGAATGGAAAGCCTATGAAGTGTCCCAAATCAAGATCAGACTTCATGACAGGAATTGGGGACACAATAATCCAGCTGCTCCTCCTAGGCCCAGAACTTATTTTCCCAAGCCATTCAGTTACCTAGAGAGGCAAGAGCTGAAGAGAGAAAGGATGCATAAGGAAGGACCCTCTTGAGTAAAGAGAATGTGGAAATGGATTCTTTTTGTTAAAAACAATTCTATATATAATTGATTCTGATTATGGCTATTTCATTAGTTATCCTGCTTTAGCTTATTTTTTTAAGTATATGTGTATTGTTCTTTTTACTCTGAATAATTCACCTTAGTATAGAGAATGCTGACATCTACAAATAGGGGGAGATTGTTGGGATTTGTCTCCACAATACCTCAGATTTGTAGGAGGTCAGACCTTGAACTAAGATGAATTAAGGTGTATTTGATGCTGTGTTTAAGTTGTATGTGTGCAGGTCCTTAATGCCAAGTGTAGACCAATATCAGTCTATAATGGGTCACCAAACACAGGACCATACAATGTAATCCCTCATTGTATGATCCAAAGTGTTGGCCCATGTATAGCCTCTCTATTGGGATACACTTCCTACATGCACTTGGAATGGTGGACTCAAGTATTGAAGTATGTCTTTTAGAAGAAATTTTTCTAAGTCCACATACTCGAGTAGTACCCTTCATATACTCGAGTAAGTGACTTAGTACTCGAGTAGATCCTTGGACATACTCGTGTAGACTCTATATACTCATGTAGATAAGTTTATACTCGAGTAGATAGTCAGTCACTCGAGTAGATCATTTCTTATACTCGAGTAAATCCTTCTGTTCTTAATCCAGAAATTTTCTAAGTCCACATACTCGAGTACTTCTCTAGTATACTCGAGTAAGTGGGTCTGTACTCGAGTAAGTTGGTTTACATACTCGAGTAGACTGTATTCACTCGAGTAAGTGATAACTTGTACTCAAGTGGTTGGTTAGTTACTCGAGTAAGTGCCTTGTTTATACTCGAGTAGTTCTATTCTTCCCATTTCAGAAATATTCTAAGTCCACATACTCGAGTAGTTCCCTATATACTCGAGTAAGTGACTCTGTACTCGAGTAGTTATTTTTCATACTCGAGTAAGTCAATGTTTACTCGAGTAGTTGTTCTAAGATACTCGAGTAGTTCATTTTCCCCTCACTCGAGTAGTTCTCCTAATATACTCGAGTAGTTCTTTTTCTCTCACTCGAGTATCTGCAACTCTTGTACTCGAGTATTTATTCATACTTTATCTGAAATTTTTCTAAGTGTTTTCACTCGAGTATCTACTCTCATACTCGAGTAGTTCGTACATCACTCGAGTATTGATCTCTGGATCACTCGAGTAGTTTTCTCTTCTCTTACTCGAGTAAGCCAATCCTTTCCACTCGAGTATATAACTTCTCTTACTCGAGTATGCCAATCCTTTCCACTCGAGTATATAACTTCTCTTACTCGAGTATGCCAATTCTTGCCCACTCGAGTATATACCATCTGATACTCGAGTATGTATCTTCTATGACTCGAGTATGTCGGTTCAAATCTTTCCTGAAATTCTCTACGTCAATATCGCTGGTCATCTCGAATTGATCCGATAGGTCCACGTGTCATCTTTAATTACTCTTATGACCGTTGGAGTCTACCTATAAATAGGTCACTTCAGATTTGACTATTATGAATTCCTTCAGAGATTATTATTTTAAGAAAGAGAAAGAGAACAATCCCGTGAACCCTAATTCTTCAAGTCGCCGCCGCCGCCATTAATGTTCACGGAAGAAGCTCTGGATCGACGATCTCCGATCTCTGTTTGCAACCCTAATTCTTCAGCGATCCAGACGCAAGTCAATCACTCGATCTCGGCGCGCTTTAAAGATTCCAGATCTACTCTCTCGATCGAGGTGATTCAGTTTTTCAGATTTGTGGATCTCTCTCAAGTCGTCTTCAACTTCTCTGATCAAGCCTAAGTTCTTAAGGAAGAAGACCGTCAAGATCCAGATCTGAGATCATTATTGTTTGCATTTCTTTTTAAAACAAATTATTGTGTAGGAGCTTTTTCTCCGAGACTTGTAGGAAGTTTTATCTTCCGAGTGTAGATCCGGTTTGGATCGAGTTTTTGTAGGAACATTGTTCCGAGGTGTAGGATCGTTTTGATCCGAGATAGTGGAGTAGCCAAGTCTAGTGGTTTACTAGATTGGTGAGGAAAGTGGACGTACCCAAGGTTGGGGAACCACTATAAATCTTTTGTCGTCTGTGATTGCTTGGTATTGTGCTGTGCTAGTTCCTTAATTTTTTATTCCGCAAATAGACGCACATCTCACCTATTCACCCCCCTCTAGGTGATTTAGGTAGACAACTTCCTCTCTCAATAAGGATGACTATATTTGGATCAGGATGACTATATTCCCATGGTACCGATGCAATCGGAAGTGGAGTGTAAAGACCCGTGTTGGTCTTGTTCCCATTGGCTAGTTGACAAACACGACAACTTCCTACGACTTTGTTAACCATGGGTCTGAGGCCCGGCCAAAAGAATTTATCCTCGACGAGTGTTATCGTTTTGTCTCTACCAAAATGTCCGCCTAGCCCTCCGCTATGCAACTCCCATATGATAAAATGTCGTAATGACGAGCAGAGAATATGTTGGTACCCTAGTTTTGATTTGAGTTTAGTCCTCTCCTTTGTGCCCCTTGACCCAAGAAATATCTATGGTCAATGGTTAGGAGTCTAGCTGTAGAGTCCTCACTTTTCCAGATGGAGAATTTGGTTAAGTAGTTTTTTCGTTCGACTATAGTCGAACGCCACTCGACTATCGTCTATCGGCTGATCGACGATCGTCTATCAGTTGGTCGACGCTTTGTCTGCGTTGATAGTTCGACTATCTGTTGATAGGTCGACTATCTGTTTTGCGTTGATAGTTCGACTATCTGTTGATAGTTCGACTATCTGCTTGGCGAGGTAGTTCGACTATCTGTTCTGATAGATCGACTATCTGATAGTTCGACTATCTGTTGATAGATCGACTATCTGTTCCGCTTTGATAGTTCGACTATTTATTGATAGATCGACTATCTGTTTCGTCTTGATAGTTCGACTATCTGTTGATAGTTCGACTATCTGTTGTCTTTGATAGTTCGACTATCTGTCCTGATAGTTCGACTATCTGATAGTTCGACTATCTGCTGATAGATCGACTATCTGGTTTGTTTTGATAGTTCGACTATCTGTTGATAGATCGACTATCTGTTTTCTGAGGTAGGTCGACTATCTGCTTGATAGGTCGACTATCTCTGTGCGCTTGGTAGTTCGATTATCTGTCCATGATAGATCGACTATCTGATAGTTCGACTATCTGCTCTGATAGTTCGACTATCTGCCGGGGTAGTTCGACTATCTTCTTCGATAGGTCGACTATCTGGATCGTTCGACTATCTGCCCGATAGTTCGACGATCTCCGTGCGTCATTCGACGATCTTCGAGGGTCGTTCGACGCTTTCTGTCTGCCTTTGTATTTTGTATTTATTTATTATATTTAATTAATTAATACATTTTCTGGCACATTATTTTAAGCTGTATGATAAAATTACCAGGCAATATTTGCTCCATCTCTTTTGCCTGAGTCAAATCTTTTTAAGATAAAGTTGTTTGTCTTATTAGCTGTCATTATAAATTACTTTATCTATTGTCAGCCCTTTATAGCCGTTAGACTGAAAAGTCTTCTTTTTGCTATAAAGAGATTATTTCTGATGTGACTTTATTTAGTCCTTCTGTTATTTGATTTAAGCCTGCAGCTTCTTAGAAAGAGGTTTATTCCTTTTATAGAATGTTTTGCTGCAGAGATGTTTCTGTCTTCTTGATATTTACAGCCCAGGTCTCAAGGCTCAGAAGAAGACAAATAATTCAAATGGAAGAGAGCCGTTGCTTGCTGATGATTATAAAAAGGACCTTTTGAAGAAGGATTCAAGCTAGCTAATAGCTAACCAGTTGTTCATTCAAGCTCTCAAGCCTTCATCAAGAAAAAGCTTTCTGCTCTCAGCAATTTCCATCTAACTGAGAAGTGTTAAGATCTTCATCTCTTCTTCACCTGAGTTCTCCTGCTTTCAGGAAGTTCGACTCAGAGTTCCTTTGAAGAAGAAGAAGAAGATAGCTGCTTGAAGATCTTTGATTTTATTATTTATTTTCTTCCTGTAGCTTTTCCTTCAGAACTTTCTGAAGAGTTTTCTGCACTGAAGCAAGACTTCACCTGGACATCCTTGAGCCAGGGGGAGCCTTGATTCTTTAGAGCATTCTAGCTCAGTGCAAGTTTTTGTGCTTCTCTAATCTTTGTAAAATAGAGAAGACATCTTAACCTTCTTCCCCCTCCTGTACAGGGTTATTACTCCCTTCAAAAGTATCCCTTGGTGGCAGGGCACCTGATCAAAAACCTGTGCTTGGTTTTTTAGACACCTGATCAAAAGTCTAAAGGGTTTCTGGATCTACCTGAAGCAGATCCTGTTGGTGGCAGGGCACCTGATCAAAAACCTGAGTGGATTCCTACCGTGTGGGTAGAAGAGTGGACGTACCCAAGTTATTTGGGGAACCACTATAAATTTCCTTGTGTCGTCTGGATTCCATTGTTTAATTCCTGTATTGTGGCTGTGATTAGATATAACTAGGTTGCTAGTTGCTGATTAGGGTTTTCCAAGCTTAACTGTAATTACAGTTAACTTGAGTTTGTACACATCACTTGTGTTAGGCTTTAAGGTTAAATCAATATCTATAATCTCTTCATTCCGCACTTCACTCCAAGGGAGTTGGGTAGACTATTAAGTTTTGTCTGTGCAAAATTTGATAACTCTATTCACCCCCCCTCTAGAGTAGTATCTATCCCTTCACTTTCAATTGGTATCAGAGGGAGGTTGACTGACTGTATAGGCTAACACCTAAGTCACAAGATCCTGATAGATACCAAGAGCTTATAGATATTCACTATCATGGCCCAGTCCAAGGATTATTCTAGCACCAGACCTCCAGCATGCAACTTAGCTAAGTTTGGCATCTGGAAGGCAAGGATCAAATTATATATGAATTCCATTGATGAAAGTATTTTTGCTTCTATTTTGTCAGGTCCCCCAAGAGCACCTGCTGCTGCCACTGCCTCATCATCTGATATGAGTGCAGTGCCTCCTCCAGATTACAATGATGAATACAAGAAGGCCAAAATTGTAGATGCCAAGGCAATGAACATACTGGCTCAGACAATGTCTGATGAGGTGTTCCAGAAGGTGGCTGACTGCTCCTCAGCAAAGGCCATGTGGGACACACTGAACCAGATTGTAGCTGGTTCAGCTGATGAAAGGAAGGACAGAAGGTCCAACCTGATCTCACAGTATGAGAACTTCAAGAAAACTGATGCTGAATTAGTTGAAGCTATGTACACCAGGCTCAGCTCAATCATCAATGAGCTGAGGACCCTGGACAAGGACATATCATTGACAGAGGTCAATGATAAGATTCTTATGTGCTTCCCTAGCACATGGGATCTAAGAATCTGACCCATCAAGGAAGCCAGAAGTACTAATGAGATCTCAACTGAAGCTCTCCTCGGCAAGCTCAAGTCTTTTGAGCAAGTGCTGAAGACCAGAGAAGCAGAAGCTGAAGCCAAGACCCCCACTCCAACAAGAAAAGAGCAATCTCTAGCTCTTAAGGCTGCAGATGTGTCTGAAGGCAGCCAATCTAATGAGGAACTTATGGCATTGTTTGCCAAAAGATTTCTCAAGATGGGGAGAAAGGAGTTCAGAAAGAAGTCTTCACGCTATGAAGACAAACCAAGGTATGATCGCTCTCCTGCTAAAGAAATTATTTGTTATGGTTGCAGGAAGCCTGGACACATCTTGCCAGAGTGTCCAGAGGAGAAGAACAAAGAAAAGAGAAAAGAAAAAGAACAACACAGGAAGCACTCCAAGCCATCCTCCCACAAAAACAAGAAGAAGGAGAGAGGTTTCATTGCTGAAACCTGGAGTGATTCTGATGAAGAATCCTCCTCATCAAGCTCCAGTGAAGATGAGGAAGAGAAGAAGGCAAAAGAAGTCTGCCTAATGGCAATAGATGCCTGCAGCAACCACTCTGCTGCAGAGAGTTCTGATTCTGATGAAGAGATGCATACAGAAGATGAGGTACTTTCTTCTTATGATTTTACTTCAGAAGAATTTAAGTTAGAATTTAAATCTTTATGTTTAGATTTAATTAGCTCAGAAAAGGAAATAAAAGAACTTAGAAATAGGTTAGCTGACTCAGAATCAATAGCCTCTGAAAATGTTAGGTTAAAGGAAGAACTCACTACTTGTAGTGAAGAAATTAAATTTCTTAAAATAGAGTTAGCTAAGTCTAAGAGATTAGAAGAATCCCTTAATGGTAGAAGCCTTAAGTTGTTAGAAATTACCAGCATGACTAACACTAGGTCAGGTAATGATAAACTAGGCTTAGGAGCTTCTCCCAGTGAACCCCCAGTCCTTCTTAAAAATAATCTTTCAACTCCAGTGAACTTCATTTCAGCTAGTGGAAAGAAGAACACTGAGCAAGTAAATCTGGTAAATAAAACCTTAAATAAAGCTAAGAGAGAAAAGAGAAAGAAGTTTTTCAAAGAAATGCAAAGAGCGTCGAACGCCGCTCGACGATCGAAAGCTCCATGGTCGAACGAAGCTCGACGATCTGAGCGCCCATCGTCGAACGTCGATCGACGATTTCAATATGATTTTCAAAATCACAATCAATTCCATAGAAACCTGAATGAGAATAGAAACCCTAGGTTTGTTGACCCATCATCAGCATGGAGAATCCCACCTAGGAGATCTCACCCACTAGGTTATCACCCTCAGCCTGCATTTTCATATATTTCCTGTTTTTCTTATGTGAAAAACAAGGGACCCAAGGTTACCTGGGTCCACTCTGTCTAAATAATTGTCTTGCAGGTGAAGGCCTATCCAATCACTCAAAAAAAGTGGTATTTGGATAGTGGATGCTCTAAGCATATGACAGGAAATAAAGATCTACTGTCAAAGTTCAAAGCTAAGCTCGGCCCAAAGGTTATCTTTGGAGACTCCAGCTGTGGTCAGACAGAAGGCTATGACAAGATCACAATTGGAGCAGTTACTTTCAAGAGAGTTGCTTATGTCAATGGACTGAAGCATAATCTGATTTCAGTCAGCCAGCTATGTGATGCTGGCTACCAGGTTTCATTTTCTAATTTCTCTTGCAATATTACTTTGAATAATAATGTTGTTTTAGTAGGTATTAGAATAGGTAATATTTACTTAGTAGATTTCAATTCATCTCATTCTGAAATCTGCCTGTTTAATGAAGTAACCCTTAATAATAATTCCCTATGGCATAAAAGGCTTAGTCATGTAAACCTTAAAAATATATCTAGGTTATCTAAGCACAACCTTGTTAGAGGCTTACCTTCTTGCCCCTACAAGAAGGAGAGCCTATGCAAGGCTTGTCAGCTAGGCAAGCAAACCAAGAATTCTTTTAAATCTGTAAATAAAAGTGATTCTCCTAGAATCCTATATTTATTACATTTGGACCTTTTTGGCCCAATAAATGTACAGAGTTTAGGAGGGAAGTATTACACTTTAGTAATTGTAGATGACTTCTCTAGGTTTAGTTGGGTTTTCTTTTTGAGAACTAAGTCTGATAACTTCAAAGCCCTTACAGACTTTCTATTATGTGTGCAGACTGAGTACTCTACTCATATGGCCTTGATCAGAAGTGATCATGGTACTGAGTTTGACTCTCTTCTCATGCAAGAATTCTGTGAGAGAGAAGGTATCAAACATAGCTTCTCAGCTCCTAGAACTCCCCAACAAAATGGGGTAGTTGAAAGGAAGAATAAAACACTAATTGAAGCTGCTAGTACATTGTTGGCAGATGCTAACATGCCTCTATCCTATTGGGCAGAAGCTGTTAGTACAGCCAACTATGTCTTGAATAGAAGTTTGATACACAAACTTAAGTGTAAAACTCCTTATGAGTTGCTTAAAGGAAAGAAACCAAAAATTAATTACTTTAGAGTTTTTGGCTGTATTGTTTATATTCATAATAATAATAAAGAATATATTAGAAAATTTGAAGCAAAAGCTTCAATGGGAATCATGCTTGGATATTCCCAAGTAAGCAAAGCTTATAGGGTTTATAACAAGTCTACCTGTAAGATAGAAGAATCTGTGCATGTGACTTTTGATGAGTCTCAAATGTTTTACAAGGAGAAAGAAAATTCTCCTTCCTCCAGTTCTTTGCAGGTACCTGATGCCCCTCAAGAAATTCTTCAACTATCAACTCTTCAGATCACTGAATCAGACAGTGATGAAGACATTGCTGAAGCTGTTGAAGCTGTTGTTGTACCACCAACAGTAGATCAAATTCCTCCTGAGGAATTAATCCCAACTGTTGCTGAAGATCACATCCCACCTGCTGATATTGTCACACTTAGAGATCACCCCACATCTCAAGTGATTGGAGACATATCAGCTGGTGTACAAACAAGACACCAATTAAGACAGGATGTGATGCATGCTTGTTTCCTCTCACAGGTTGAGCCCCTCACCTTTAAAGATGCAGAGCTAGATCCCCACTGGATCATTGCAATGCAAGAGGAGCTCAATCAGTTTGAGAGATGTAAAGTTTGGACTTTGGTTCCAAGACCTAAAGGCCAATTGATCATAGGCACCAAGTGGGTGTATAGAAACAAGTTAGATGCAAATGGAATTATAATAAGGAATAAAGCTAGGCTTGTAGCTCAGGGCTACAGACAGGAGGAAGGTATAGACTATGACCAAACCTTTGCTCCTGTTGTAAGGCTAGAAGCAATAAGGATCTTCTTGGCCTATGTAGCCTTCATGAAGTTTAAGGTGTTCCAAATGGATGTCAAAAGTGCATTCCTAAATGGTGAGCTTAAGGAAGAGGTGTTTGTTGAACAACCACCAGGGTTTGTTTCTTCAACTCAGCTTTCTCATGTTTTTAAGTTGCAGAAAGCTCTTTATGGACTAAAGCAAGCTCCTAGGGCCTGGTATGAGACCTTAGCTAGTTTCCTGTTAGAGCACAACTTTACTAGGGGAGTAGTTGATAGAACCCTTTTCGTCAAGCATCATAAGGACACAATCCTGTTAGTTCAGGTGTATGTAGATGATATTATTTTTGGCTCCACTGATCCCAAACTTTGCAAAAGGTTCTCTGACCTGATGCACTCTAAGTTTGAGATGAGTAGCATGGGTGTGCTGTCTTACTTTCTTGGTCTCCAAGTTAAGCAAGATGCTGATGGTATCTTCATCTCCCAATCCAAATATGCCAAGGAATTGGTAAAGAAATTTGGGATGGTTGATGCTTCAGCAATGCCTACACCCATGGCTACTAATGTAGTTATTGATTCTGATGATCACGGCAAGCCAGTTGATCAAAAGAATTATAGGGCCATTGTTGGTTCCCTATTATATCTAACTGCAAGTAGGCCAGATATAATGTTTGCTACATGCCTTTGTGCTAGATTCCAGGTCAACCCCAAGGAATCTCATCTGATTCTTCTAAAGAGAATCCTGAGATACCTGAAGGGATGTCCAGATCTAGGACTTTGGTACCCAGCTGAGTCAGAGTTTGAATTAATTGGATATTCTGATTCTGATTATGCTGGCTGCATAGTTGACAGGAAGAGCACCTCAGGAACTTGCCAGTTCCTGGGAGAGAGATTGGTCTCTTGGTTCTGTAAGAAGCAGGCTTCTGTCTCAACTTCAACTGCAGAGGCTGAATATATAGCAGCTGCCAGTTGTTGTTCACAGATCCTGTGGATTCAAAACCAGCTTGTGGATTATGGTTACTCACACAAGAACACCAAGATCATGTGTGATAGTACCAGTGCTATTTCAATTGCACAAAATCCAGTGCACCACTCTAGAACGAAGCACATTGAGATTAGGCACCATTTCCTGAGAGATTGTGTGGAAAAGAACAAGATCTGTCTTGAGTTCATATCCACTGAGTTTCAGAGAGGTGATATATTCACCAAGCCTTTAGATGAACAGAAGCATCTGTTCTTTTTAGTTCAACTAGGCATGATTAATGGACGAGACTAAGTGTGACAATATCTGCCTATGTTGAAATCTGCTTGAAGATCGTTGAACGATGATCGAAGATCGTCGAACGGATTAAGCCTATCGTCGACCTCTGGTTAATGATAGCTTATCTGTTTGAAGATCGTCGATCGACGTTCGACCATCATCGAACAGGTTGAGCTCATCGTCGATCTCTGAACGACGACAGCTTGTTGCTTGTGAAGCCAGAAATAGCCGAACGATGGTTCGACTACTCTGCTTCTGAGCCGATCGTCGAACGGCCGTTCGACTATCGGGTCAAGTATCTTTTTAATAGATCGACTATTCCCGGTCTAATATAAAGCCGATAGTCGACCTAGGTTAAAAGATCTTGTGTTTTATCGTCGACGGAGCGTGCCCTTTCGCATTCTGCTTTCCCGCTTGCGATTTCCGGGCGTTTCGTCTTCTTCGTTCTCTGCAGCTTTCTCGTGCTTTCTCCAGTGAATCCATGGCGGTCTCTCCAGCAGTTCTAGCCATCGTGAAGTTTGATGCAGGATTTAGCGTGGATTTCGACGCATTCAGCAGCTGTGATGCAGGAATCGTAGAAGTTCTACAGCTATGCAGGGATCAGGGATTAGAGAAGTTAATGTCTGCAAGGATTAAGATAAACATTCCAGAAATCAAAGAATGGGCTTTCACGTCGTCTTCCACAGACGAATCGATGACTGGTACCATCGGCGGAGAAGAGGTAATCCTGACTCCGGCCGTTTTATCTGATGTTTTTGGATTAGTTAATGGTGACGAGGATTATGAGCAAGATGCTCAGGAATTCGGAAGAATGCTAGTTGAGCTGGGACATGCTGAGGGCATTCCCACGAAGCTGCTAAAAGTGAATTTTCCTTTCAAGATCAAGTTTTTGGCTGAGTTAGTAGGAAAAGTGCTCCTGGGTAAGCACTCTGCTCACGATAATATAACAAGGCAGCAATTCGCACTCATGTGTGCGATTGTTAATCGAAAAAGGATCGATTGGGCAGCAGTTGTGTTTGATTTAATCAGGAAAAAGACTGGTAAGAAGGAAGTCACCCTAGGAAGGGTCATTGGAATCTTCCTTAAAGAAAAATACCCCCAGCTGCTAAGTTCAACTGCAACAACAATCAATGCGAGCAAGAAGATGGATCCCAACTTGTTCTCTAAGTGGAAGAGAACGTTTGTGAAACCTGCTCCAGCAACATCTGAGGACACAAGGACTGAATCAGTCACTCCTCACCATATTGAAGCTGGCCCAGCTCTTCCTTCCTCCTCCTCTGCATTGCTGTCTGCCTCAGTTGAAGTTCCATCAACTTCAGCTGAAGTACGACCTTCTTCCTCTGCTGCTCCAGAAACAACTACGGTTGTTCCTCTTTCCCCTCCAGCTTCTCCTCTACCTGCTCATCTGGCTAGGATATCTGCTCCTAGCTTTGATTTGTTAGGATCAGAGAGAATTCCTACTCCTCCTGTATCTCCCGTTCATTCCCCAGTTCATTCCCCAATTAACTCACCTGCTCCATCTCCTGCTCGATCCCCTGTCCACACCATTTCTCATCCCAGCACCACTACCATATCTGCTGCAGCTCCATCCACTTCACATCCTTCATCTATTGAGATCTCTCCTGAGCTTATTTCCCACATTGTGGAGTTGATTACCCCCTCAATCAAAACCATGATTGAAGAGGCAATCGCTCCCCTTGTAGCCTCCATTGATATCTTATCTGCCTCCATCAAATCCCTTTCAAAATCTGCTGAGCCATCTTCCTCAAGGGGCCTGGTTTCAGTATCCACTGAAATCAGGCAGGGGGAGATGTTCCATGAAGATGCCTCAGACCATCCTGCCTCCCCTCCAGCTATAAAAGATACAGTCATGTCTGCCCAGGAAGAATCTGCTCAAGCTGAGATAGAAATAGTTCCAGATGTTGTAATGACTGCCCAGGAAGAATCTGCTCCTGCTGAGAAAGAAATAGCTCCAGTTTTGTCTGATAAGGAAATAGCAGATGGAATCTTGCTATCTGAAATTGCAGTTAAAGTCTGCTTAGAAGATCTTACCTCTCCTGTGATTGCTAGATTCCTAGAAGGAATTATAACTTCATATCTGAATGAATCATGGGAGATGGTTAAGTATGAAGGTAACTCTTTCATTCGTTTTGTTGATGAGTCGATTAATTTGATAGTTTGTGAATACCTTGAGGGAATGATTATCGCTTATTTAGCAGATATGTATTCATAATTCTACAGATGTTATTAGAGAAGATCTAGCTACTCAGATCGTAGCAGTTGTTTCTGAAGCTGATCCAAGTGCTCCTGATACTCAAGTAGATCCTGAATTGGAATCCTTTTTAGATGATAGAGAGGATGAATCTGAGAATCAAGATAAAGTCAAGGATGACTCTCCTGTTCTGAATTTGGAAGAAGCTCAAGCAAGAGCTGCCTGGGATTTAAGAGTACAATCTTTAAAAGAGAAAGAAAAAGATCTGCAAATTGAAAAGTCAACCATCTGGGATGACTCTCCAGGGTTGGACTTAGATTCCCTTCTGGCTCTGGATGCCATGGAAGAGGAAAGAGAAAAATCTGCTCTTAAGCTTAAAGAAAAGGCTGTTTCAGAAGCCTATGATCCTTATGAAAATCCTCCCTCATCTCATTCTGATGATGATGATGATTCTGATGTTTCTGAGAAGTCAAAGAGAAAGAAAGCTGCTTCAAAGAAAAGAAAAGCTGCTCCTCCTCCTCCTCCCAGTAAGGATAATGATACTCCCTATTATATTTTGAAGGGCATTGACCCTAAATCCAAGGAATTTCAGCACTGGATGAGGTTTTCAAAGAATCAGCAGAAAGAAAGAAAAAGAACTAAGAGGTATGATAGTCCTGTCTCAAGATGGACTCCCAGAGGTCCTCCTCCTCCTCCAGGTGCAGGAGCCTCTGGGAACCTATCAGCTAATCCTGCTGCCTCTTCTGGAAGATCTGCTTCTTTTCAGCCCCAGCCAAGACAAAGTTATCAAAGCTCGCAAGGCAAATCGTTTTCTGGTTCTCAAAGACAAATGAAGGAGACTGTGGTTCAAAGACCAACCTTTTCCCCACCTCCTTCTCCAAAGAAGAGAATTCCATCTCCAACACCAGTTTAGTCTGAGGAAACTGTTTCAAAAGGTAAATAGTTCACTTTTTGTTAAAAATATCTAGCAAGAACCTCTCTGCTAAGTTTGCTTCTAATGTCTTATCTAGTTATTCAAGATAAAATAGCTGATGCTGCTTCTCCTGAGCCTGTGTATGAAAATCCTGAGCTCGATCCTAACTTTAGGATGGCTCGCTTTCAAGAACTAGTTGGAGCAGCTCAAATAAGAAAAGCTAGAGCAGAAGGAAAAGATACGACTGGTCTAACTACCATGTCTGCTTACAGAAAGAAAGAATTTGAAAAGTTCCAGGTTAATCCTGAGATTTTTGATCCATCAAAATATATGGAAAAACATCCTGAAGCAGTAGTCCCAAGAGCTGCAGAGCTGAAGATCATTGGTGCGCAGGACCTGAAAATGTCAAAGAAAGAATCTGATGATCGCTTAAGGAAAATCTCTTTTGTTTCTAGCTCTTCTGTTTCTAAGCCTGACTCTGTTGTTCCATAGTTTGATTAACTACTGTGCTATATTTGTTTATCTGTTTGATAATCTGCTAGTTAATTGTTAACTATTTTCTGTATTATTTTATTGCTCTTTAGCTAGTTGTATGTTTTAGATGTTGAGAGACTTAACTCAAATAGGGGGAGATTGTTGGTACCCTAGTTTTGATTTGAGTTTAGTCCTCTCCTTTGTGCCCCTTGACCCAAGAAATATCTATGGTCAATGGTTAGGAGTCTAGCTGTAGAGTCCTCACTTTTCCAGATGGAGAATTTGGTTAAGTAGTTTTTTCGTTCGACTATAGTCGAACGCCGCTCGACTATCGTCTATCGGCTGATCGACGATCGTCTATCAGTTGGTCGACGCTTTGTCTGCGTTGATAGTTCGACTATCTGTTGATAGGTCGACTATCTGTTTTGCGTTGATAGTTCGACTATCTGTTGATAGTTCGACTATCTGCTTGGCGAGGTAGTTCGACTATCTGTTCTGATAGATCGACTATCTGATAGTTCGACTATCTGTTGATAGATCGACTATCTGTTCCGCTTTGATAGTTCGACTATTTGTTGATAGATCGACTATCTGTTTCGTCTTGATAGTTCGACTATCTGTTGATAGTTCGACTATCTGTTGTCTTTGATAGTTCGACTATCTGTCCTGATAGTTCGACTATCTGATAGTTCGACTATCTGCTGATAGATCGACTATCTGGTTTGTTTTGATAGTTCGACTATCTGTTGATAGATCGACTATCTGTTTTCTGAGGTAGGTCGACTATCTGCTTGATAGGTCGACTATCTCTGTGCGCTTGGTAGTTCGACTATCTGTCCATGATAGATCGACTATCTGATAGTTCGACTATCTGCTCTGATAGTTCGACTATCTGCCGGGGTAGTTCGACTATCTTCTTCGATAGGTCGACTATCTGGATCGTTCGACTATCTGCCCGATAGTTCGACGATCTCCGTGCGTCGTTCGACGATCTTCGAGGGTCGTTCGACGCTTTCTGTCTGCCTTTATATTTTGTATTTATTTATTATATTTAATTAATTAATACATTTTCTGGCACATTATTTTAAGCTGTATGATAAAATTACCAGGCAATATTTGCTCCATCTCTTTTGCCTGAGTCAAATCTTTTTAAGATAAAGTTGTTTGTCTTATTAGCTGTCATTATAAATTACTTTATCTATTGTCAGCCCTTTATAGCCGTTAGACTGAAAAGTCTTCTTTTTGCTATAAAGAGATTATTTCTGATGTGACTTTATTTAGTCCTTCTGTTATTTGATTTAAGCCTGCAGCTTCTTAGAAAGAGGTTTATTCCTTTTATAGAATGTTTTGCTGCAGAGATGTTTCTGTCTTCTTGATATTTACAGCCCAGGTCTCAAGGCTCAGAAGAAGACAAATAATTCAAATGGAAGAGAGCCGTTGCTTGCTGATGATTATAAAAAGGACCCTTTGAAGAAGGATTCAAGCTAGCTAATAGCTAACCAGTTGTTCATTCAAGCTCTCAAGCCTTCATCAAGAAAAAGCTTTCTGCTCTCAGCAATTTCCATCTAACTGAGAAGTGTTAAGATCTTCATCTCTTCTTCACCTGAGTTCTCCTGCTTTCAGGAAGTTCGACTCAGAGTTCCTTTGAAGAAGAAGAAGAAGAAGATAGCTGCTTGAAGATCTTTGATTTTATTATTTATTTTCTTCCTGTAGCTTTTCCTTCAGAACTTTCTGAAGAGTTTTCTGCACTGAAGCAAGACTTCACCTGGACATCCTTGAGCCAGGGGGAGCCTTGATTCTTTAGAGCATTCTAGCTCAGTGCAAGTTTTTGTGCTTCTCTAATCTTTGTAAAATAGAGAAGACATCTTAACCTTCTTCCCCCTCCTGTATAGGGTTATTACTCCCTTCAAAAGTATCCCTTGGTGGCAGGGCACCTGATCAAAAACCTGTGCTTGGTTTTTTAGACACCTGATCAAAAGTCTAAAGGGTTTCTGGATCTACCTGAAGCAGATCCTGTTGGTGGCAGGGCACCTGATCAAAAACCTGAGTGGATTCCTACCGTGTGGGTAGAAGAGTGGACGTACCCAAGTTGTTTGGGGAACCACTATAAATTTCCTTGTGTCGTCTGGATTCCATTGTTTAATTCCTGTATTGTGGCTATGATTAGATATAACTAGGTTGCTAGTTGCTGATTAGGGTTTTCCAAGCTTAACTGTAATTACAGTTAACTTGAGTTTGTACACATCACTTGTGTTAGGCTTTAAGGTTAAATCAATATCTATAATCTCTTCATTCCGCACTTCACTCCAAGGGAGTTGGGTAGACTATTAAGTTTTGTCTGTGCAAAATTTGATAACTCTATTCACCCCCCCTCTAGAGTATTATCTATCCCTTCACTTTCAGAATACATAGTTGCAAATGTTTAAATAAGTATCCGTCACGGATATAGTACGCCGAAATGGTGTAGGAGAACTGTCCTGAGTGGCGAGATAAATTTCCTTAAAGTCTGGGCATTGGACATATTCATCTTTAATCCTCTCAAATCCTATAACTGATACTTCCATGGTAGTTAGTAATAAGTTGACCCTACTCAACGCGTCCGCCACACGATTTAATGTACCCTTCAGATGCTTGATAATGAAGGCGTACTCCTGTAGGTAGGAAATCCATTTAGCGTGTCGTGGGCTAATCTTATTTTGAGAGTTAACAAATTTGAGGGCCTCATGGTCCGATAGTATCATGAATTCTTTTGATATAAGGTAATGTCGCCAATGTTGGAGACAACGAATCACATCATAGAATTCGCGATCATAATTCGAATAGTTTAATTTTGGGCCGGATAGTTTCTCACTAAAATATCCTAGCGGATGTCCCTCTTGACTTAATACTCCTCCGATTCCTATCCCCGATGCGTCGCATGATAGTTCAAACACTTTACTAAAATCCGGTAATCGTAGTAAGGGGGCTTCAGACATCCGTTCCTTAATCGTTTGGAAAGCGCTAGTGGCCGCTTTAGTCCAACTAAATTCTCCTTTCTTCATACATTCAGTGATGGGTGCCATAATACTACTAAAATTCCGAATAAATCTTCGGTAAAACGTGGCCAACCCGTGGATACTTTGAACTTCCCTTATATTCTTGGGTTCCGGCCACTCTTTAATCGCTTGAACCTTCTTTGGGTCCACATGAATGCCATCTGAGCTCACGATGTATCCTAAGAACTCTACAGAAGACACACCGAATGCGCATTTTTTTAGATTAATAAATAAATTCTCTTTGCGCAATGTGGTAAGGATTGTTCTTAGGTGATTTTCATGATCCCCCGTAGAGATACTAAACACCAAAATGTCGTCGAAATAGACCACTACAAATTTTCCCATGTAGGGTTTAAAGACTTGGGTCATCAATCGCGAAAACGTACTCGGTCCATTGGTAAGTCCCTCTCCAAGCACTAGCCATTCATATAGTCCATCCTTAGACTTGAATGCCGTCTTCCATTCGTCCCCCTCCCGTATTCGTATTTGATGATAATCGCTCTTAAGATCCAATTTAGAGAACACGGCGGCTCCTGATAACATGTCTAGTAAATCATCCAAGCGGGGAATGGGGAACCGATACTTGATAGTTATTTTATTTATAGTCCGATAATCGACACACAATCGCCACGTTTTATCTTTCTTCGGGACTAGTAAGGCAGGGACGGCACAAGGACTTTTACTGTGACGTATAAACCCTTTCGCTAACAAATCTGAAATTAATTTTTGCAACTCCTCATGTGAGGAGGGGTTGAGGCGGTAATGGGGCTGATTCGGCAACGTGGAACCCGGGAAAAAATCTATCTCATGCTGGATATCACGCATAGGTGGCAACTGAGGTGGTAAGTCCACCGGGTATACATCCTTATACTCTTCTAAGAGAGTTCGAAGGGATAACGGGAGGCTTGCTAATGAGGGTGCATCCTCCTTAGCTTGTAGACAAACTAGCGCGTAGATAACGCCATCCATGAAAGTCTCACGCTCTAATTCTTTCCTACCTATCAGACTTATCATTTTCTTTTCTACCGGCACAATGGTATCTTTGGACGCAGGTGACGGATCCTTGGGCGGTGATGGTTTCAAAACAATGGTCTTACCATTGAATTTGAACTCATAAGTGTTGGCTCGTCCAAAATGAGTCACGTCATAATCATAAAGCCAAGGTCGTCCTAATAAGACATGACACACGTCCATGGGAATTACGTCGCACCACACTTTATCAACGTAGTTTTTTAAAGTTAGTGGCACCAAGCATCGCTTAGAAACCGCTATTGACGTCTTGTTTACCCACGCGATTTTATAAGGATATGGGTGCGGCTCGGTGACTAAATGCATGCGCGCGATGGCATTTTCCGAAACGACGTTCATGCAACTACCGCTATCAATAATTAGTTTGCACCACTTTTCACCGCACTTAAAATTTAAGGTAAATATATTTGTCCGGTTATACTCGTCCAATACTCGCGGAGTGGCCAAAATACACCTCATCACCATCATGTAAGAATCGTCCTCCATGTCACTCGGTTCGCGATCAGATTCTGCTCCATAGTCGATGTCGGCAGGCTCAGTCGTGGAGTCTAATCGGGCTAACGGTTTGCTCTTTGTGGGACACTCACTAGAATAGTGCCCTTGGATTCCGCAAGAATAACATGTGGCGTTAGTCTTGCTAATCCGTCCTATCGGCACTCGCTCGCCGGTGGGATTTCTATTATTCCTAGCAGTAATGATAATGGACTCCGAATCCGTGGATCGATACTTTCCCTTGTCTCGCGCGGAGGAAGATGGATGCGGTCCTAAGAGGGTGATGAGTATAAAAATATACAATTTTGTTTCATATTAAATATACATATTTATAAATAAAAACTTTAGTTTTGATATATAAAACTAACTATTTTTATTATATTGTATTTTTTTGTTTTAAAATTAATTTTTAAGTTTTTCTGAAATTTTGTAATTTTTTCTTAGGTCACGCCCCTAGGTCACGCACGTGACCTAGGGCGTGACGCCTCTTTTTAATTCCTTTTTCCTGTTGTTTTGCTGGACAGATAAAAATCGGGAGATCGATGGACACGCCTGCTGAACACGCCCGTGCCAAAGCCAACACGCCCGTGACCTTTTGAAGTGCTATCCAATTGTCGCGCTGTCGCCATGCCCGCTACCAGCCGGATGAATCAGCAAGCTAACACGCCCATGACGTCATCGACACGCCCGTGACCTAATGAAATTCTATCCAGAAGTCCAGCAAGCTGCCGCGCTGTCGCCACGCCCCGTGCCGCCTGTTGAATCACATGCATGACACGCCCATGACCTATTCAGACACGCCCGTGACCGGCCCAAATTCTATCCAAATTTCCAACCCGCTTGACACCTGTCCCGACAGGCTGTAAGTCACGCCCGTGACCCTGTCACGCCCTACCCGACACGCCCGTGTCAGGGGGCGTGTCACATGAAATTTTTTTCTATAAATAGGCCGGCAGGGATTTGTAAAATCATTGGAACTCCAGCAGATTCCTTAAGAACTGTTAGGACTCCCCAGCTCTCTGACAAGGAACTGGTAGTAGCTTTCAAGTAAACTAAAGTTCTGTAAGTTGTAATTTTTCAGCTTTATTTTCAGCTTTTTAGAAAGTTGTAATATTTTCGGACTTTATAAAATAGACTCTTTCAATTTCAATTCTGAGTACTTTACTGGTTTCTTTTACTTTATTTTTTTTATACTATCCCGAATGAAAGACGAAGCTCTGCTTATGTCCTGGATTAAGATAGTGTAAAACTGCTTTCAAATCTATTTTCAAAACCCTATTCTTTCATACTATCCTGAATGAAAGGCGAGGCGAAAGCCTATGACCTGGATTAAGATAGTGCGGAAGCTCTGCAAAATTTTACTACCCTATCTCAAAAACAAAGGTGAAGCGAAAACTTAAATCCTGGATTGAGATAGATAGGTAGATATTATTTTCTGTACTTTATACCGCCCCCATCCTGAGAAGAGGCTAAGAACCCTTAGCACTTGGTCAAGATGAGCTCTGGACTGGATACTATTTTCAACTATTTCAACTCTACTTTCTAGTTATTCTAACTAGGGTTTTCTGTTAATTGATCATATACCAGGTGACGAGACACTACGTTTACTTTAACCCGTTTAAACGCAAGCCTTCCCGGTCGTACTTTCGAGTCAGTGATGCTACCAAAGGAACCCTTTCGTTAAGTTAGATAATTAAGAAATAAAGTTGTTCTTTAATAGGCGAATTAATATCCGCTCAAAGTAATTCTGAAATCGAGGACTAAACTCTAAGTCCCTCTCTTAATAAAATCACGTATATAATTTTTTTTGTATCTTTTAATTTTAAAATAAACCCCACTCCGTTCTTTCGATAAAATAATAGTCAGTTCTAAAAAGTAGAATAATTAACACCGATCCCAGGAAAAATACGACCTTGATATTTTCTATAAAATACTATACTCCTATGCGATAGGTACTCTTGCCTTAATCCACAGGATATAAGTAACTAAACAAAGAGATAGACTTATATACGTAAAAGATTATATAAAACCAAATCTATCTTCTTTAAAACAAACTTTACTTATCAAGTTTTTTGGCGCCGTTGCCGGGGACTAGTTTATTTGTGTTAATATTTGAAACTAAAAGAACGTTATTAATTTTATCTTTTCTTTTTCTTGGTATTTAAAAACCTTAGTTTTTATAAAAATAAAACAAACATAAAATTCTCTGAATTAAAAACTTTATTTTTATCAAAACTAACTTTTTATTCACAAGTTTATTAACTACTAACAAATATAAAAAAAAACAAAAAAAAACAAAAAAACCTAACCTACTATTTTAACGTATTTTATATAAAACTAAAAAACAATAAAAAGTAGTTTATAATAAAAAACCTGCTTTTATTATAAAACTTCTTTTAAAAAAAAAACTTGTTTTATATAAAATAAAAACAACCTGTTTTTAGTTATTTTCCGTTTTAAGTCTTTTTGTGTGTTTGTATTTGTGTGTTTTTGTAACTTAGTTTTTTTTATTGTATACAAAAGTCTTTTTTAGTGTATGACCCGCAGAACTCCATCTGATTTAACTCTTGGACTTGATCCTGAAATCGAACGCACCTTTCGCAGGCGCCTCCGATCTCTGAATCAAGAGCTCGTATTAAATCTGGAAGAGTCTGTAGGCACCACACACGTTCAAGAAATGGCAGCAGAGCAACAACAAATGCCAGAGGTGGTCCCCCAAAGGACCATGTCTTATTATGCATGACCTAATTTAGATGACACCGGGTCTAGTATCGTTCGTCCACCAATTGCTAATAATAACTTTGAGATTAAATCGAGTATAATCCAAATGATTCAAAATTCCGTTCAATTCGATGGATTGCCCGACGAAGATCCAAACACGCACTTGTCAAACTTCTTAGAAATATGCGACACATTTAAGATAAATGGCGTCACTGATGATGTCATCCATCTTCATTTATTTCCTTTTTCGCTACGAACGAAAGCCAAACAGTGGCTAGGTTCTCTCCCCAGAGGATCTATTACCACTTGGGCTGAAATGACCGAAAAATTCCTAACAAAGTATTTTCCACCTGCAAAAACCGCATGTTTGCGTGCGGATATTTCTTCCTTTGTGCAAGGCGAGTCCGAGTCTCTTTATGAGACTTGGGAACGTTTTAAGGAATATCTACGTCGGTGTCCACATCACGCACTGCCAACTTGGCTCCAGGTACAAATATTTTATAATGGTTTGAATATTCAAACCAGACAAGCCATTGATGCTGCCGCTGGGGGCACGCTCAATAACAAAACCCCCGAGGCCGCTCAAACCCTCTTTGAGGAAATGGCCATGAACGCGTACCAGTGGAACGTGCCAAGGTCACACCCTAAACAAGCTGGGATTTATGAGCTCGACACTTCTTCTACTTTAGCACTCCAAGTAGAAAATTTAACTAAACAATTGGCAGGAATATCTGCTTCCTCCGCCACTACTTGGAATCCGAATAATAATATAATTGAAGAAATCGATTATATGGGGAACTCTTATAGACCTTCCTATAATCCTAATATTAACTTAAATAATAATTCTTATAATCCAGGATATAGGAACCATCCTAATTTTTCGTGGAGCAACCCCAATAATGCTCAACGCCCTCCGATTGCAAATCCAAATAGATTTGCACCGCAACCCCCACAACCACAAACACCACCACCACCACCGAACCAATTTAGGCCAACCCCGATAGAAGACATATTTACGAAATATGTCAGTATTAATGAGTCCAATATCCGGAACCTGACCGGATCAATTAAAAACTTAGAAACACAAATTGGACAAATTTCAAAAATGCTATCGGAACGCCAACCTGGTAATTTGCCAGGAAATACGGAACAAAATCCGCGGGATACTGGCCATTCCAGTAACCCACCAAGTTGACAAGCCGTCCAACTACGAAGTGGCAGGAAGCTACCACCACCCGTTAGGGTAGAAAAAGAAGCTAAGGTTAGCCTTCCTACACCACTTCCCGTTACGACTCTGCCTCCTCAACCCCCGCGAATTTCTTCCCCACATGTTGTTTTACCTTATCCATCTAAATTAAAAGATGAGCGAGAAGATGAACAGTATAAAAATTTTCTAAAAATGCTAAAACAAATTCAAATCAATATACCTTTCTGCGAGACAATTGCACAAATGCCTAAATACGCAAAATATTTAAAAGCGTTATTTTCAAATAAAAAGAAACTCGAAGATATTTCGAGAGTTTTTCTTAACGCCGAATGTTCAGCCGTTTTATTACATAAATTACCCCCAAAATTAAATGATCCGGGACGATTTTCTATCCCGTGTCTTTTCGGTAATCTATTAATAAAAGATGCGTTAGCAGATTTAGGTGCTAGCATAAATTTAATGCCCTACTCGCTCTTTCAAAAACTAGGATTAGGTAACCCCAGCCCAACTAAAATGAGCATCCAGTTAGCAGATCGTTCTATTAAATATCCAATAGGGATAGTAGAGGATGTTCTGGTCAAAATAGACAAGTTTATCTTCCCGGTAGACTTTGTTATACTTGACATAGAGGAAGACGCCGATGTTCCCATAATTCTCGGACGTCCTTTCCTCGCAACCTCTCGCGCGATAATAGACGTAAGTAACGGTAGAATTCTCTTACAAGTAAGAGATGACGAGGTTACTATCGATATAGATCCCTCTATGAAAAATTCTTTAATAAATGACGATTCCTGCTATCTTACGGAAGCCTCTTTTGATGAAAATGGTTTTCCCTATTCTGATTTGCTTTCAATAACTGTAGAAGAATCGGACTTGGCAGACTTACCCATTTCAAATGAAATGCCTACCGATGACCCTTTAGAACCTTTTATATCTATAACTTCTACAACTTTAAAAACTCCAACTTCATATGAAAAACCACCAACCCTCGAGCTGAAAACACTTCCTGCACATTTAAAATACGTTTTCCTTGAAGCTGAATCTAAACTCCCTGTTATCATTTCTGCCGAATTAAATGATAAGAAAACGTCTGAATTAATAGAAGTGTTAAAACAACATCGTCATGCATTAGCATGGCAAATTTCTGATATCCAAGGACTCAACCCATCTTTTTGTACGCATAAAATATTTTTGGAAGATAACCCTCGTAAATCTATCCAGCCCCAACGACGTTTAAATCCTAATATGAAGGATGTCGTAAAAGCTGAAGTAATGAAATTATTAGACGCAGGAATTATCTATCCAATCTCAGATAGCACATGGGTTAGTCCCGTACAAGTCGTCCCTAAGAAGGGCGGTATAACGGTAGTACCAAACGCTAATAATGAATTAATTCCAACACGTATTCTTACGGGTTGGAGGATGTGCATCGATTATCGAAAATTAAATGATGCCACCCGTAAAGATCACTTTCCACTACCGTTTATAGATCAAATATTAGAGCGACTCTCGGGTCACTCATATTATTGTTTTCTCGATGGTTATTCAGGGTATTTACAAATTCCTATAGCCCCTGAAGATCAAGAGAAAACTACGTTCACTTGCTCCTTTGGTACTTTCGCCTATAGGCAAATGCCATTTGGACTTTGTAATGCGCCAGCTACATTTCAAAGATGTATGCTAGCTATTTTTGGCAAGTTAGTAGAGGACGTTATGGAAGTATTTATGGATGATTTCTCCGTATTTGGAGACTCATTCCATACGTGTTTAGACAACCTCGCTCGTGTTCTTCAACGCTGTGAAGACACGAATTTAGTGTTGAACTGGGAGAAATGCCATTTTATGGTCCGCGAAGGTTTAGTTCTCGGTCATAAAATTTCTTCCCAGGGAATCGAGGTCGATAAGGCCAAAATAGAAATAATTGAAAAACTTCCTCCTCCAACAAATGTAAAAGCTATTCGAAGTTTCTTAGGCCATGCAGGTTTCTATAGACGGTTCATTCAAAATTTCTCTAAAATAACAAAACCATTAACTCATTTATTAGAAAAAGAAGCCCCATTTATATTCGATAGTGAATGCTTAGTAGCATTCAATATTATTAAGGACAAACTTATCAACTCTCCTATTTTAGTAGCCCCAGACTGGTCCTTTCCTTTTGAGATCATGTGTGATGCGAGTGATTATGCGGTAGGAGCTATCTTAGGACAACGAGTAGACAAATATTTTCATCCTATCTATTATGCAAGTAAAACTCTCACATCTACACAAACCAATTACACGACCACGGAAAAGGAACTACTGGCGATTGTATTTGCATTTGATAAGTTTAGATCTTATATTACACTATCGAAAGTTATAGTTTTTACGGATCATTCTGCTTTAAAATATTTACTAACAAAGGCAGATGCAAAACCCCGTTTATTACGTTGGATTCTCTTATTACAAGAATTTGATTTAGAGATCCGAGATAAGAAAGGCGCAGAGAATTTAGCAGCCGATCATCTTTCTCGACTAGAGAATGCTGCAACAGATACACTCGTGGAAGCCGACATCGAAGATAAATTCCCTGAAGAAAGCCTCCTCGCACTCGAAAAGGTAAACAACTCTTCTACTCCTTGGTTCGCAGACTTGGCAAACTATTTAGTAGCCCGAGTCCTTCCAAAAGCTTTTTCATTTCAAGAAAAGAAGAAATTCTTTTCTAACTTGAAAAACTACTTTTGGGAAGACCCGTATTTATTCTGAGTCTGTGCCGACCAAGTAATTCGAAGATGTATTTCGAACGAGGAAGGACTAAAAATACTATGGCACTGCCACGAAGGACCAACCGGCGGACACTATCAATCCAACCGGACTGCACGTAAAGCCCTTGAAGCAGGATTCTTTTGGCCTACTTTATTCAAGGACGCTCAAAAATTGGTAAGCGTTTGCAACCGCTGCCAACGGTCAGGTAACATTTCCCGTCGGGACGAAATACCCCAAAACTTTTACTTAGAATGTGAAATTTTTGATTTGTGGGGCATAGATTTTGTAGGCCCTTTACCTCCTTCTTTTAAAAATCGTTATATTTTAGTAGCAGTTGATTACGTTTCACGATGGGCTGAAGCGCAAGCTTTGCCCACCGCTGACTCGAGAGTCGTCGTTAAATTTCTGAAAACCTTATTTTCACGTTTTGGCACGCCTAGGGCTATAGTTAGTGACCGAGGTACTCATTTTTGTAACACCCAGATGGCTAAAGTGTTAGCCAAATATAGAGTTACTCATAAACTCGCTACCGCTTATCACCCCCAAACAAGCGGCCAAGTGGAGGTAGTCAATAGAGAACTAAAGCGCATATTAGAAAAGACTGTAGATACCAATGGAAAAGATTGGTCCCTCAAATTAGATGATGCACTTTGGGCCTACCGTACAACATTCAAAACTGCGATCGGTGGTACACCTTATCGTCTAGTATATGGAAAGGCATGTCACCTACCTGTAGAATTAGAACATCGCGCATATTGGGTGCTAAAATTTCTTAACTTAGATACAAACTTAGCCGCCGAACAACGTAAATTTCAACTCAATGAACTTGAGGAATGACATGCAAACGCCAATGAAAATAATAAATTTTATAAAGAGCGATCTAAGTTTTAACATGATAGGAAAATTAAATTTCCAAAATCTTTTTCACCAGGTGATCTTGTCCTACTATATAACTCACGCCTTAAATTATTTCCAGGAAAATTAAAATCCCGATGGACCGGACCCTATACTGTTAAACAAACCTGGCCATATGGGACTGTTCTTATTTCTCACCCTGAACTAGGAACTTTCAAAGTAAACGGGCACCGTTTAAAACTATATTTTACTGGGGACCCTTTTCAAAAAGAACCTGAAACCCTAACACTACTCCATAACCTCGAAATATAAATTCCTTTGTATATTTCCATCTTTTATGCTTTTGTATATTCTGTACATATTTTTCACTTCATACATATGCCTAACATAAGTATGGGGGTGCTTTTAGCTACAATTTATTTTCACTTTTATGATATCTCTTATGTTTTCAATAAAAGTATTGTTTATTTTAGTACTCATCCAAAACAAGTCAAATTTTTTTTTTCAAAACCATACTATGTAAATATATTCCAAAAATCTGAGTTGATCAAAAATGCAAATTATTCAATTTTCAAATTTACTACTCCTTCTCATAACTAGATAGATATAAATATCCGGAATAAATTTGTAAAATCCTATCTTATAAATTTCATTACAATCAGAGTTATTATTTTAGCAAGCCTGCTTTCAATATCAAAAGAAATACATATATATACGATAGAAGCAAACATATTATGTTCACCAAACAATTGTAGACTGTAATTATCCTTACTCCATTCTTAACGAAATATAAGAAATACAAACTATTATAGTTGCTCTCAAAATTTTTTATCCAACTCTTGAATATTTATTTATTTCTACTTGGCATGTTTTCTTAAGCAAGCAAGTATCTAGGAGTATGTGCTCCTAGTAAAAGAAAAGATCTTATGTCAATGGGAATAAGATTTCATTCCGTACACATAGGCATCCAATAAATATGAAAAAATTATATGGAAAGGAGTATTTGCTCCTCTAAATATACATTGGATTCAAATAAAAACTCAAGTATGCTTTGTAAATTTTTTGCCACTTTGGAATTGCATTCCTTAGTAGTTATAACAACGCATAACTTAGATAAAAAGATGATAGAATACAAAAATCTATCACTTCTACAAAAGCCTATTATATAGGTAAAATTCCACCCTTCCAAAGTTGATATTCTATTTTTGTTAAAAATTTTGAGAGAGCATAAATAATAGAATGCACATTTTCCAATATATCTCGTATAAAGATATAGTAATCATAAAGCCAATCTATCCTTGTTATATCTGATTTTAATATATGCTTACTATTTGTTTTCAAACACTTTTATGGCTATAAATTCTAACTCTGGTATCAATGATATGTACGATAACATTCAAATCTCTATTCATCGGATGTTTATACCTGTTTTATCTTGAAGAATTAAATTGATAGTAAATAGAAAATTTATTAACCTTATAAATATACTTAACTCTATAATTGCTCTGGAATAGCAAAAATCTAAGTATGGGGGTATTTGATGAGTATAAAAATATACAATTTTGTTTCATATTAAATATACATATTTATAAATAAAAACTTTAGTTTTGATATATAAAACTAACTATTTTTATTATATTGTATTTTTTTGTTTTAAAATTAATTTTTAAGTTTTTCTGAAATTTTGTAATTTTTTCTTAGGTCACGCCCCTAGGTCACGCCCGTGACCTAGGGCGTGACGCCTCTTTTTAATTCCTTTTTCCTGCTGTTTTGCTGGACAGATAAAAATCGGGAGATCGATGGACACGCCTGCTGAACACGCCCGTGCCAAAGCCAATACGCCCGTGACCTTTTGAAGTGCTATCCAATTGTCGCGCTGTCGCCATGCCCGCTACCAGCCGGATGAATCAGCAAGCTAACACGCCCATGACATCATCGACACGCCCGTGACCTAATGAAATTCTATCCAGAAGTCCAGCAAGCTGCCGCGCTGTCGCCACGCCCCGTGCCGCCTATTGAATCACATGCATGACACGCCCGTGACCTATTCAGACACGCCCGTGACCGGCCCAAATTCTATCCAAATTTCCAACCCGCTTGACACCTGTCCCGACAGGCTGGAAGTCACGCCCGTGACCCTGTCACGCCCTACCCGACACGCCCGTTTCAGAGGGCATGTCACCTGAATTTTTTTCTATAAATAGGCCGGCAGGGATTTGTAAAATCATTGGAACTCCAGCAGATTCCTTAAGAACTGTTAGGACTCCCCAGCTCTCTGACAAGGAACTGGTAGTAGCTTTCAAGTAAACTAAAGTTCTGTAAGTTGTAATTTTTCAGCTTTATTTTCAGCTTTTTAGAAAGTTGTAATATTTTCGGACTTTATAAAATAGACTCTTTCAATTTCAATTCTGAGTACTTTACTGGTTTCTTTTACTTTATTTTTTTTTATACTATCCCGAATGAAAGGCGAAGCTCTGCTTATGTCCTGGATTAAGATAGTGTAAAACTGCTTTCAAATCTATTTTCAAAACCCTATTCTTTCATACTATCCTGAATGAAAGGCGAGGCGAAAGCCTATGACCTGGATTAAGATAGTGCGGAAGCTCTGCAAAATTTTACTACCCTATCTCAAAAACAAAGGTGAAGTGAAAGCTTAAATCCTGGATTGAGATAGATAGGTAGATATCATTTTCTATACTTTATACCGCCCCCATCCTGAGAAGAGGCTAAGAACCCTTAGCACTTGGTCAAGATGAGCTCTGGGCTGGATACTATTTTCAACTATTTCAACTCTACTTTCTAGTTATTTTAACTAGGGTTTTCTGTTAATTGATCATATACCAGGTGACGAGACACTACGTTTACGTTAACCCGTTTAAACGCAAGCCTTCCCGGTCGTACTTTCGAGTCAGTGATGCTACCAAAGGAACCCTCTCGTTAAGTTAGATAATTAAGAAATAAAGTTGTTCTTTAATAGGCGAATTAATATCCGCTCAAAGTAATTCTGAAATCGAGGACTAAACTCTAAGTCCATCTCTTAATAAAATCACGTATATAATTTTTTTTGTATCTTTTAATTTTAAAATAAACCCCACTCCGTTCTTTCGATAAAATAATAGTCAGTTCTAAAAAGTAGAATAATTAACACCGATCCCAGGAAAAATACGACCTTGATATTTTCTATAAAATACTATACTCCTATGCGATATGTACTCTTGCCTTAATCCATAGGATATAAGTAAGTAAACAAAGAGATAGACTTATATACGTAAAAGATTATATAAAACCAAATCTATCTTCTTTAAAACAAACTTTACTTATCAGAGGGACTTTCCCTTCTGAAAGTTTCGCCCTTTGACTTTGTAGGCGTTGTGTTTTTCAATATCCAAAGCGGCATTGAAAGTGGTGTTAAGGTCCGTGTGACCATAACGCAAGAGCTTTCCTTGAATGTCCGAGTTGAGTCCCTTACGAAATCGGGAGAGTGTGACTTCGGGCATCTCACGAACATCACAACGCACCAACATATCCTTAAGTTGTCCCATGTATTCTGCTACCGAAGAGCTATCTTGACGGAGAGAGGCTAAGTCGTCGAACATTTGTGTCCGGTGATACGTGGGAACATATTGGTCGTGGATAAGTGCTTTCATGGCAGCCCACCCAATTGGGGGTGGTCCATTAACCGTACCTAATCGTCTCTCTTCGTTCAACCAGTACGTCTTAGCCCTTCCTAGAAGTTTCATCCGCGCAACCTTCACTTTCTCAACGTCTGTCAGGTCGTGCCATTCAAAATAGCACTCGATTCCCATAATCCAGTCTAGGAATAGCTGGGGCTCTCCCATACCATCATATGATGGTGAGTCTATTTTTACGGCCCTAGTTACGTCGAACTCATAATGACCTCGAGGTGGGTACTCATCCTCCAGATCACGTGGGTGATTTTGTCTTTCCTCTTGCTGGTTGGCTGCCGGGGGTTGGGGACCCGGTCGGTTTCTGCCAACGCCGTTGTTTCGGGGCGCCGCTTGGTTTACAACGAGCCCTTCAATTAACTGTGTCAGTGTGTCAAACCTAGCGTTAAACTCTTCTCATAGCTCGGCGATCGTGGCCGGAGCATGCTCATCACCTTGGTTGTTGGCCATGTGTGAGGGGGAGGGAAGATATTCCGTGCCCAGCCTAGTGCGCATGAACGAACGGTACAAACAACAATTTTGACCTGATTTAAATTACGCGTTTGAATTTTTTGACGCAAAACTATTGATCAACAGGAAAAAATTTTCAGACTTGTTTTCTTAGAAAAATGAGGAGAAAATTCAGAATTTTTTTTTGTAATTTTCTGCAGATTTTTTTTTTTGTGTTTTTACTAATTGCAGCCCAACTATGTAAAATTCAGATTTGACGTGATTCGTAACGGAAGTGCGCACCCTAGTGAACGAGGATATCCCTAGGTAAAATGAAAGGATGGTCTCGATTGGGAAATCAACACAACCTCCCTCTGATACCAAATTGATGTAGGGAATATCCTTGAGAATCGTCACGGAGGCCACGACGACGCTTATGACACGATCTACGCCCTCTAACCCGCACACTAACGTAAACGCAGCCACAACAATTATTTTATTTATCGTTCGCGCTAACAATACGGATCGCCGTTCCGCAAATAGATCGAATGTTGGCTATAGGCCAAATTCTTTCCGGCTAAATGAGATAATATTGATCCCGAGCGAGCTTTGGGGTTGTACCAAAATAGATCCACCAAGAACAAAATGATTCGAAAGATGGTAGGATCTATCCCAACAAAAGAAAAGCGAGGATCGTCAATCCTCTTACGAATCTTTCGAAAATCCAAACGAAAAATACCGATCTATTATTTGATTAACCGCGAAGAAAAACAAATCGGAAAAATAACGCAAAATCCGTCCACCACAAGAACTATCTAGAGAAAGAAAACTCTTGGTAGAAATTTTCGTTACCCCTCTCGGATTTGTAGATCCGTGGTGCGTGGATCTACCAAGTTTGATCGCTCCTCCTTTGAACGTCCACGGGAAACGCGCTACGGATGATGAACGTGCTAATCCCCTTCACTTCACGCCGTGGAGGAATTCACCTATCTTCTTCCTTGCAAGCAAACAACTCTCTCATGCATGGGTCGGAAACACCTTTCAAGAGTGGATCTCGGTTGGCCGAGAGCAAGAAAGGATGAGGGCAACCGAGCACTAAGAGGAAGTGGCGGCCGAGAGCAAGAGGGGGAAAGGTGGAGGCCGAGCACTTAGGGAAGAGGAGGGCCTTGGGGCCGGCGGCTTAGAGGAAGAAAAGGAAGAGAGGGGGGCGGCGGTTTTGAGAAGAAAGAGGGGGAAATTAGGGAGAAAGAGGGGGAAATTAAGTTAGGCAAATTCAAAATTTGATTTCAATAATATTCTACCCAAAATGAAGAGTTTAAATAAATGCACACCACATAAATAAAAAAATGCAGAAATTAAATAATATAATGTTTTTAAAGAGCCATCATGAAACGGCTATTAGCACACCAAAACAAAAAAAATATCAGAGATGATTCTTGTTGCGAGGGCGAAGCCTGTAGCCATGACCGCTACGACGTCGCACGTCCTTTGCCGGTACATCTTCAACATAGTCATGCTCCATTTGGCCGTCCTGGTGGCCGTCGCCATCACCGTCGCCATCACCTTGGGTCGAACTTCCGATCCTTTCAAAAACTCTTGATGCCCGCCATTGGGGAAACTTTAAGAATACCAAGTCCCCCACAACAAACTCCAAATCCGATCTACGCCGGTTGGCGTTCTTCTCATAACATTCTTGAGCTATCCGAAGCTTATCTCGAATAAGCTTTACATCAACTTCCATTTATTCCAGCGCATCCGGACCCAACAAAACTTTCTCGCAACCTCAGTAAAAAAGAGGGGAGTTCTGCAGTGTCTCCCATACAGAGCTTCAAAAGGAGCCATTTGCAGGCTTTCTTGATAACTATTTGTATACGCAAACTCCATAAGCCACAAACGCTAATCCCACGCTCCTCCGTGGTCTAAAATGTAGCATCGAATCATATCCTCCACTATTTGATTCACTCGCTCTGTCTGACCATTGGTCTGTGGGTGGTATGCGGTAGAATATCTCAAATCCGTACCCAAACCCTCTTGCAAACTCTTCCAGAAACGAGATGTGAACCGGGAGTCTCGGTCTGAAATGATGCTGACTGGCACACCATGCAATCAGATAACCTCATTCACATACAGCTCAACTATCTTTTTCATCGGATAGTCGATCTTATAGGGGACGAAGTTAGCACACTTTGTTAATCTATCCACAATCACCCAAACTGAATCATATTCCCTCGGACATCGCGGTAGACCCGTGATGAAATCCATCGAAATGCTTTCCCATTTCCAAGTCGGAATATCCAACGGTGTCAACTTGCCACCAGGCCTTCCATGATCGCACTTCACACGCTTGCAAATATAACACTCTGAAACAAATCTAGCTATATCACTCTTCATCCTATTCCACCAGGCAATCGGCTTCAAGTCATGATACATCTTGGTAGATCCTTGGTGATAGGAAATGCTCGAACCATGAGCTTCTATGCATAACGTATCTCGAATGTCCATAACAGCGGGAATACAAAATCTACCGTGCTACTTCAACGTACCCGCATCATTGATCGCAAAATCAGGTAACTCCCCTTTCTTAGCTCGAAAATATAAATGCAGTAGATCTGGATCATCTTTCTTGTGTAATCTCATCAGCGCAATCCAAAAAGGCTCTGCTGCCACCAAACTGCTCTATAAATCGAAGCACCCCACAGAAATGTCCATCAAAAGAAATTCTTCCACCAACTTCTCGACAGAGAGATTAAAAATCTTCCATGTCTTTCGACTTAGGGCATCAACCACTACATTAGCCTTGTCCGGGTGGTACTGGATTTCAACATCGTAGTCAGCAACATACTCCAACCACCGCCGCTGGTGCAGGTTTAATTTATTTTGGGTGAACACATACTTTAAACTCTTATGATCAGTAAAATTCTTACACTGAGCGCCATAAAGTAGATGTCTCCACAACTTTGGAGCAAAAATTACAACTGCAAACTCCAAGTCATGCGTAAGGTAGTTCTTCTCATGAGTCTTCAATTGTCTGGACCCATACGCAATCACTTTCCCATCTTGCATCAATACGCACCCAAGTCCAACATGCGATGCATCCACAAAAACATCATAACCCATGCCCTCAGTAGGTAGAGTCAAAATAGGAGTAGTGCACAATCTGCTCTTGAGCTCAAGGAAAGCCTCCTCATACTTATCATTCCAAACAAAAGCCACATTTTTTTGAGTCAATTGAGTCAACGGTGCAGCTAAGGTGGAGAAACCTTCCAAAAATCTTCTGTAATAGCCGGCCAACCCTAAGAAGCTCCGAATCTCCTTGGGTGTGTCAGGTTTCCTCCATTCCAACACTGCAGCTATCTTCTCTGGGTCAACTGAAATCCCATGCCTATTGATCACATGGCCCAGAAATGAAACCTGAGGCAACCAAAACTCGCACTTACTCAACTTGGCAAATAACTCATGGTCCCTCAAGGCAGATAAAACCAAACACAAATGCTGGTCATGCTCCTCAGCATTGCGAGAATATATCAGAGAATCGTTGATAAATACGACTACAAACTTATCCAAGAAGTCTTTGAACACCCGGTTCATCATATCCATAAAGGCTGAGGGTGCGTTGGTCAAACCAAATGACATAACCAGGAATTCAAAATGCCCATGCCTCGATTGAAAAGCAGTCCGTGGAATATCTGACTCACGGACCCTGAGCTGATGATAACCAGAACGAAGATCAATCTTTGAAAACACTGCGCTACCGTGCAACTGATCGAACAAATCATCGATCCTTGGAAGGGGATACTTGTTCTTAATCGTGACTTTATTTAGCTCTCTATAATCGATGCAGAGCCGCATCGATCCATCCTTCTTCTTAACAAACAAAACAGAAGCACCCCAAGGTGACGAACTTGGCCTGATAAAACCCTTTTCTAATAACCTATCCAGCTGGATACGCAACTCTGCCAGCTCTCGCGGGGCCATCCGGTACGACGTCTTCACAATAGGATGCATACCCAGCTCCAAATCGATCACAAACTCAACATCTCGATCAGGTGGAAGACCAGGAAGATCATCAGGAAACACATCAGCAAACTCGCGCACAATAGGAATTTCTTCAAGACGCAGCGGAATACCAACGGTCCCCACAACTGAGACCAAATAGGCAAAACAGCCAGAAACTAACAACGTCTGAGCACATACCGCAGAAATGACTGGAGACTCCTGGCACGAATCACCATAAACACTCCCAGGCTGACCGTTGTCCTTCTTAAAGTCCAAGCGCTTGCCCTTGCACTAGATCACAGCATCATACATGGACAACCAGTCCATGCCCAAGATAACGTCAAAATCTTCCAAGGCAATCACCTTCAGATCTGCCCTTGCTAGAAAATCCCCTAACATAATCGGACAGTCCTGAATGCCCTGATCTAAAACCACAGAATCACCAACAGGGAAGTTGACGCAAAAGGCATCCCCAACTCGGTCTAGATCCAACCGATATCGATCCACGAAGGCTCTAGCCACAAACGAGTGGGTAGCGCCAGAGTCGAAAAGAACACGTGCCCAACGGTTCTTTTCCTTAAAGCTTCCTAAAAGTTGCACACGCATCTAAGGAAACAATAACTATAAGGACAAACAAAAACATTTAAAATTAGGGAAAAATTCTAACCTGAAATAACCTGAGTCGAAGTCTGCGTTTCTTCTGAGGAAATCACGTTTAGCTTTCCCTTACCTTTATCCAATTTCTGAGGCGGTGGCAATGCCTGGAGTGGCACTGGCTGCATCACAGGCTGGAGGTGTGGGAACTGAGCCTTGATGTGTCCTTCCTGACCACAATGAAAATAGCTTCTTGTCTTCATCTTGTCTTTTCCCCAGAAATGGGCAGCATCATGCCCTGGCCGCTTACATGCCGAACAGAATAACTCTTTCCTAGGAGTACCTTGAATTGCATGCACCGGTTCCTTCTTCTGAGCTCCAAACCTTTTGAAACATTTCTCAAAGGGGTGACCTGACCGGCCACAGAAGCTACAAACCTCCTTGCTCTTCTTCTTTGAAGAGACACCAAGTACCTGAAGGCTCTTTCCTTCACCCAACTTCCTCTTATACTTTTTCATCAACTGCCCTCTTTGCTTGGCATTCTCAATTGCCTCAACTCTCAAAGAAACTTCCACCACTCCAACATAGGTTGCTGATCCATAATCACTTGCTAATTTCTGGGCATCACTTTTTAGGACACCAAGAAAATGCTTAACTCATTCCGCCTCAGAACCTACCATTCCAGGGGCAAACTGACTCAATTTGCTGAACTCGATCTCATACTCACTAACTGTGAGCTGTCTCTGCTTCAAATGTAAGAACTCATTTCTCAGGCGGTCCCACTCGATCGAGCGTAGAAACTTTCCCAATAGCATTTCCTTAAAGGACTCCCACAAACATCCTGCCTTCAAGCTCTCCATTTCTCGCAACCACCAAATCTTTGCTAGCCCCTTAAGATGATATGTGGCGATCATCACTCTTTGATCATCCGTGACTGCAGAATAAGAAAACATCTCCTCAATTGCTATCAACCAATCATCCAAGACCATAAAGTCTGCTTTTCCATCATAAGTAGGTAGTCCAAGTCGCTGAAACTGAGAGATAAACATCATCTCTGGTGGAACCACTACTGGAGGCACCAGAGGAGCAGGAGGGGCAGGAACTGCTAGACCCACAGCCAGGTTCTGCACTCTCAGAGCTATCCCAGACACGACTGATACCAAAGACTGAATCTGGGACTGCACATCCACCAATTGCCTGGACAAGGCCTCATTGCTCTGTCACAGACCTTCTATCATAGCATTATTCTGAGCCCCTGAGGACTCGCCCTCAGATAAGGAAGTCTGCCTCATCGCAGGACACTTCGACATCCTATAATCGAATTAGCATGAATCAATACATAGCCCAACAACTAGCACAAACTACCCGGTACAGACAAATATACTGTAATAGGAACATCAACTGCTAACTTGCTCTGGGAGTTTTCAATGATGATGTTATGCCTAACCTTAGATGACTCACCATCATCGCACTAACTCATGTGCCTAGACCATGAATGCATGAATTTATCTTCCTTTTGACTCAAAACCCATGTGTGTACATGTTTCATCATGTAAATCTTTAACGTGGCATGTTGTGCTTACACTATGTTATGCTATGCATGTTGTGCTATGCAGTCTACAAAGGCCTTAATGCATGTTATGAGCGGCGTACACATGCATTGTTATACATCCCATACTACATAACATTACATGCAACGAAAAGGGAAAACGTGCTAATGGGCATTCATGTGGTGAGGTTATGCATCCCATACTACATAACTCTCACATGTTACCACCTATGGTGGATCAATATACAAACACATATTATGTAGCCCATACTACATAATATGCCCCGTATACTTCTTGGCATGCTAATGAGTGTAGTGCTCACGCTTCCGCCAAGACGTACTGATGACACATCGGTGTATGTATGATATGGCACTAAACAACCAATACTAAAAAGGAAAGGTTGCCTGACCAATTGTTAAGCAACCTCCCTCTGATACCAACTGTCACAACCCGCATTTTCTCAACAATTATATAATATTAGAGCAAGGGAAAATACGTGTCGTGATGCCACGTCGTGCAGGGGATAACTGCACATGCTCAGGCCAAACCCCAGACTCTATCCCTTTGGAGAAATTAGGGTTTTATATGAAAGAAAATTGTTTAGTTTTGCTGGCCATATCCCTCGGCACAGTGGATCAGCTAGTCCACATTTAAACGTATATGTATACGCAGCGGAAAAATACTTTAGTTAGCTTGATTTGACATCCTACATGAGTATAAATGTCCCCAAAGGACAAATCATGAAATGCGGGACTCTAGATTTATTCTCGTATAAGAAAATAGCTTTTACGTTCTTTGGAAAGTAATACTTTAGGTTTTATAAATATGAGATGCATGAGGTATATATAGTAATACTTTTAGGTGTCAAAATACCTAACATACAACCTAGCATAAACCATTCCCAGCAGTAAGTAAACAACCTCCAAAACAGGAAAAATAGCAGTTTTTAGTTCAAATATAGCATCACAATTAAACCACCAGTGGGCATCAACAACCTGACATGAACCCACTAGTGAGTATGTATGTCTATCCAGAAAGAAGCAAACTACCTCACAAGGTCAAAGAACAACGATCTCAGCAACCCAGGAGGTCATAAGCAAGCTCCACCAATATATTATCCGCTCAATCAGCTACAACCTGAACCTAAGGCATTCAAAGAAAGAACACCTCATCAAGTAAATAGTCAAATGAAATTGGAGTAGTAAAAAGAAGGGCTTACCAACCCAACAACAAGTGTTATTAAAAGAACAAAAAAAGAACTGAACAATACAGTAAGGTTAAAAGACTGCCCAAGACAACAACCCAACGCACCAAGTGCGAGAACTAAACAACAGGACCTGCTATAAAAACTGCAGAAGCACAAGGCGAGCATATGCCAAAATAACCACTATAACGACCCAGACCAAAAATACTCAAGGTTACAATGGTGGCAGCCTAAAGGTCCAACACACCCACAAAACAGCCCAAACCAGTGCCAAAATGGTACTAACACACCAACAAAACCAGCCCAAACCAGGGCCAAAATGGTACCAACACACCAACAAAACCAGCCCAAACCAGGGCCAAAATTGGGGGACCACGGCTCTACACCCAAACCACCCCTTATAGAATAAACAAGCAAACCACTTGCTGTAAATCACGACTCGGCCTGCATAAGCAGCCGAAAATATCAACAAATTGACCTAAACCCACCATAACCGTACTCGGGAGAAACACCAGCTTAAGGTAAAAGCGTTGAGTCCACTCGACGCCAAAAGATAGCCGAAAAAGACGATGGCGTTAAGTGAGTTTAGCTCACTCAATGCCAAAAGACTTAGAGAAACGTCTTCTGGATGGATGGCGTTGAGTGAGTTCAGCTCACTCAATGCCAAAAGACTTAGAAAATTTGACTGGACAGTGGCGTTGAGTGAGTGCACCTCACTCAACGCCAAAAGCACACGACGTTGAGTGTGCTCCACTCACTCAACGCCAAAGGACTTAGAGAAAAACTTTGGCGAGATGGCGTTGAGTGAGTTCAGCTTACTCAACGCAAACTGACTGGACAATGGAGTTGAGTGAGTGCAGCTCACTCAATGCCAAAGGCAGACGAAGTTGAGTGGGCTCCACTCACTCAACGCCAAAGGACTTGGGTAAAACCATCTCTGGACCATGGAGTTGAGTGATTGCAGCTCACTCAACGCCAAAAGAAGATGGCGTTGAGTGAGCACCACTCACTCAACGCCAAAAGAAGATGGCGTTGAGTAAGCACCACTCACTCAATGCCAAAAGTCTTGGCAAAACTTTTCTGGGAAATGGCATTGAGTGAGTGCACCTCACTCAACGCCAAAAGGCTGACGGCGTTGAGTGAGCTCCACTCACTCAACGCCAAAAGACTTAGACAAAACCTCTGGCAAGATGGTGTTGAGTGAGTGCAGCTCACTCAATACCAAAAGGCTGACGGTTGAGTGAGCTCCACTCACTCAATGCCAAAAGGCTGACGACGTTGAGTGAGCTCCACTCACTTAATGCCAAAAGACTAACAGCGTTGAGTGAGCTCCACTCACTCAACGCTTTTGGATTTATCTTCCAGAGCAAACAGCCAGGCGTTGAGTGAGATCCACTCACTCAACGCTTTTGGACTTGGACGCAAAACTACATCAGCTAGGCGTTGAGTGTGTCCACCACACTCAACGCTTTTTGACTTAGCTGAAAATCCACTCAAAACCTGTAACCCGAGAACTTTCCCTTAGCTTCAGAAAATTCTTTCTAACCCTTCTACCCGGCTACAACTATCCTCCAAGTTGTAATACACTTAGTAAACTCCATCCCTACCCCTAACCACTATCTGGACACAAAAGCATCAACTAAGAGAGAGAATTTTTTTTAAATTTGAGCAAGCTTGGCTCAGGAGAAAGCTAGCAGCAGCCCTAACTTTTAGGAAAGCTACCTACACTACTGGACATGGATAATCAGAAAATTATAAGCATGAAAAAAGAAGAGCTTGGCAAGGGTAAAGGGTACCACCTGCCTCAACCTTTTTGACATAGCAACTGCCCTTCCAAGGTCCAACCCAGCTTGGCAATATCGGCCACAAATAGCAACCTGAAGCTAGGATGGAGACGAGCCCAAATATTCCTATTCCCGAGGAAACCGAGCTTGAACTCAGCTAGAAATCATCGGCCAAAAGCTCCAAAAGTCTGCTGCCCAAAACCTTGAGCTGGAAGCTCACCACCGCTCTTTTGGGAGAAGAAGAAGAATAATACAATAGAATAAACTTTCTTCTCTCTTATCCAGCCACAAACGAATAAATGCAGGCTAATATAATATTATTATCCAAACAAGGGTCGGCCACTAGCTCTTACCAACACCAGCTATTACCGCCCCCAAGACAATATCATTTAATCTATATATGATATTACAGCCACCTTGCTAAGATAAAATAAAATACTAGTCAGCCAATTAACATATGTTATATTATTAAAGCTATCACAGCCTGCTGGCACAATTAATCCAAAAATACATCAAAACGACGCGAAAATTCCAACTATCTCGGAAATTAACGAAATTCACACTGTAGCTAAATACCCACGCTGCGAATCTAGTGGCGAAGTCGAAATCATCATCCGACAAACAAAACTCGGGCTAAAATTTTCCGAAGCCAAAACACAAGTATTCCCGAAGAGGCCCACCGAGTCACCAAAACAGACTCCGGCTTGTTAGGGAATCTTGCAAACAGGCTATAAAACAAGCCACTCAAAGGCCTAAAGAGCTAAGAGCACGCTCTAACAATGGAAAAGGTCAAATATATGCCAACGTAACGCCAAACAAAGATTAAACAGTCGCAGAAAACCAGGGGCATTACAGTAGGTGCCCTATTGGTGCAATGAGGTAGGATCCAAAAGTGGATCTGAGTTGCCGGAAGGCTTAATAGCCTAAGGTAGGAGAGTTATGCTCTCTGTGGTAGGATCCTTTGTGGATCTGATGTAGGGCTATCCTCCCAGCCTAAATGTCGGGCTTAATAGCTTGAGGTAGGTTACTGGAGAGTCACTGAGCTGTAGGTGACAAGTGTGTCACTGAGTTGTAGGCCTTGGAGGAGGCTGAGCTATAGGTAACTAGACTGGTACTGAGTGTAGGAGTGCTGCAGCACTCTGAGAGTAGGGTTGTGTGCCTGAAGTTGTAAGGCTGAGAAGCCTGAGCTGTAGGCCTTAGAAATAAGGCTGAGGTAGGTGGTCAGTGGACCACTGAGTTATAGGAGTTCTGCAGAGCTCTAAGGTAGGAACCCTTGTGGCTCTGTGTTTGGGTTCTTAAGTGAACTTATGTGTAAGACTAAGGGACTGAGGTGTAAGCTTTGATGAGCATATTGGTGAAGTTTGTGCCTAGTCCAACAAATCAGTTAGATAGGTGAGAGGGAAAGTGGATGTACCCATTTGGGGAACCACTATAAATCTTTGTGTGTTTACTGTGTTGCTTGTTTACTTATTGCAGGATCTAAAGACAAGCTCAAGATAGATAAATTTTAAATCAGCAAAAGAATAAATAAAATTTCAAAGACCTATTCACCCCCCTAAGTGACTAGCTAACCTTCAGTTAAGTAACTTTCAAGTGGTATCAAAGCGAGGTTACTTAAAAAAGATTTAACCATCTGAGTATACCTCTAGGTTAGCTACACGTAATAAGGATGGGGTATGGTGTAAACTATAAAGAGCTGGGTGCCATGAAGTTACCAATCTGCAGAAAGGAAGGGTTTGGCCTCTAGAAGGAAAGGGTCAGGCTATTCATGAAAGTTGCTGACCCTAGGATCTACGTCATAGTAAAAGAGGGACCTTTCATCCCTATTAAGATCTCAGTACTGGATTCTAACATCCATACTCCTAAGTCTTATGAAGAAATGAACAAAGATGAGCTCCTCCTTGCCTCCATGGACAAGAGAGCTCAAAATATCATTGCTAGTGCAGTAGATGATTCTACATTCCAAAATCTGGTGCACTGCAAGACCTCCAAGGAGATGTGGGACACCCTAGTTATGTTCATGGAGGGTTCAGAAGAGGTGAGAGATGACAAAAAATTCATGCTTAACCAGGAGTATGAGGCCTTCAGACAAGGAAAGTCTGTGGGCATTGCTAAAAGTTTTGAAGATTTTTCAGAATTGTTAATGAATTGAGAACATATGGAAGGGTCTTCAGCACTTATGAGCTGAATGACAAATTTCTCAGGTCCCTTACAAAAGATTGGGACACAAAGATTTGTGTCATTAGGGAGATGGGCAAGCTAGCTGACACTCCACCTCCAACCTTGTTTGGAAAGCTACTGTCTTATGAGATACAGCTTGCAATAAGGAAGAAAGAAGAAGAAGAGAAGAGCTGTAAGTCACAAAGCAAGGAGAAATCTGTGGCCTTTAGAGATGTTGCTTCAACCAGGAGCAGAAGGAAGATCTCACCAGTCAGGAGAACTGCTGAGTTAGAATCTGAGAGCTCAAGGTCCAACTCCTCTGACTGCCATACATATGGTGAGGACCTTACTTCCTTCTCCAAGCAATTCCTATAATTCATAAAGAAGATGCATTGGAAGAACAGAAAGCCATCCTCCTCCTCACAACATAGAAGGAAATCCTCTAAGGACGACATGTATGCTCCAAACTCTAATAAACAATCTTCCACTAATATTATTTGTTTTTGCTGTAGCAAACCTGGGCATGTAGTTGTTGACTGCCCAGTGAGGAGGAAAGAAGGAGTGAAGAAGAACCACATGGAAAAGATGAAAGAGAAGTCCTTTGTGGCCAAGAAAGAAATGACCCGGTCAAACTCCTTCTCTTGGTCAGACAGTGAAGAAGAAGAATCCTATATTGGGCTAATAACTATTGCTGAAGAAGAACCTGAAGAATACCTTGATGCTAGAATAGCGATCAGAGCCCCTCTGTCTCACTCAGATAGTGACTCAGAGGTGGATGAAGAAGAACATGCTCAAGGCCATGGATTGATGGCAATGACATATGAAGAAAGCAGCCAGGATATGCCTGGCCAGACTCAAGTAAATACTAAATCACAATCTTCTATTCCAAGTCATGAGGCAGACTCAGACTCTGAAGCTCAATCATCAAGAGATGAAGGGGATTTAGACTCTGAGGATGATGTCAACTCCATAATTGCCAAGTATGGATAACTTCTTGAGGTATTCAAGAGATGTAAGCTACTTGCTAAGAGACAAAAAAAAAGAGCTTCTTAGTATTAAAAGCAAGTGTGAAGACCAAGAAAAAGACCTCACAGACATGGCTGCACATGCAGCCCAGCTCAAGGAGATCATTGACAATGAGTCTGTGGTAAGAGTCTCAAATGAGAAACTTATTCAGAAGCTTGAAAATGATCTCTTAAATGAGAAATTACTAGTGACCAAATTTTCTAAGCCGAACACTGTGCTGCCCTTAATTGACACCCACCTTACGCAAGATGATAAGAAAGGGCTGGGATTTAAAGGACCTGCTAGACCTTCCAATCCAAAAGGAAAGGGAGAAGGGAAGGCACAAATTGTGTCTTTAGCCTTAATGCCTCAAATTCCTTTTCAGAAAGTGTTGTTGCCTTCTAACAGGTATGGCCATGAAAGCTATTATAGTCACTGGGAGAATGACAGATCCACTGGTATGGACCAATGTGGCCCGAGCCAAGGTGGAAGATAAAGCCATGTGAGAGCCTTTAAGGCTGCCCATGAGGAAATTCAAAGGGCCCATCTTGGATCTTTTGTTTTTGGTGTCCCAGGCCCAAAACTCAAGGATATTACTGTTGTAGAAACCCTAACTTACCTAGAAAAAGTAATGAATCAAGGTGAGTCTTCTAGCAAGACTAGAATGGTAGTTTATTATACAATTAGATGCATGTTAGCTGAAAAGAGACATGCAGTTGGTGGATCTCAGAAATGACCAAAACAGTCAGCTGAAAGACTTACCTTCAGTCAAATTATTACTGAAAGAAATCAGAGATATACAACAGCACATCTTCCCACTATTTAGGGTGCAGTCCAGGCAAATGCTGGTCCTAAACAAAAAAAGAGATATAATATCTATGAGTGCTAGAAAAGTGGGCCACTATGTTGTAGACTGCTGGAGCAATCATTCAGTGTCCAGAGGTTGCAAACCTGTCAGAAACTTTGTAGGAAGACATGGTTATTTTCAGACTAATGTGAACCTAGGACACAATAGAAATTGGGGTCCTAAGCTAAGATGATTTGTTTTCTTTACAGGATAGTTCAAGTACCTATTTCCCTAAATGGTACTTGGACAAAGGATGTTCCTGTCACATGACTGGAACAAAGGAGCTATTAAAGGAGTACACTCTAGTAAAGAATGGACCCAAGGTCATCTTTGGAGGCTCTGATAAGGGGATAACCAGAGGCTATGGTAATATCTCAAATGGAATAATCACCATCACAAAGGTGGCTTATGTCGAGGGGTTACAACACAACCTCATAAGTATAAGTCAACTATGTGATCGTGGTTATGACATTTCCTTCCACAAGGATAAGTGCCACATCAAGAGGTTAAGTGACCAAAGTGTCATCTTAACAGGCACTAGGAGTGGGAATGTCTGCTACTTAAACTTTTTTGCTTAGATAATAGTTCCCCTATATGCCTAGTTGCAAAGGACAAAGTCTCATATTGTGTCCAACGACATAAGAGATTGTCTCATTTGAACTATAAGACCATTGGTCAGCTCTTCAGTGATGAACTTGTTAGGAATGGTCCAAAAATAAAATGCTCCAAGGAGGCTATCTATGCTGCTTGTTAAAAGGGGAAGCAGACTAAGACCTCTTTCAAGAGCATTGGGGATAAGAACTCAGTGAGATGCTTCTATCTCCTGCATATGGACTTGTTTGGTCATATGCCTATTCATAGTCTAGGTAGGAAGGTATTGTAACACCCCAAATTCTAATTTGGAGTTCAGGCTGGGTGACACAGCCTGGGAAATGGGCGTGTCCCAGGGTGTGTCCAGCTCTGTGTACTCGAGTTGGTCGAGTAGTACTCAAGTGGGGCTCGAGTATGTCTCGAGTGAGGCACACGGCCTGGGACACAGGCGTGTCCCAGGGAATGTCCTTCACTGTGCGTGTCGTGAGGTTTTGATACAGTGCAGTCGACGACCGTCGAGAGGCGACACGGCCAGGGACACGGGCATGTCCCAGGACGTATCCTGCTCGGGTTGGTAACCGAGCTGTATTCAGTGTGCCTCACGGCTTGTGACACGAGCATATTATAGGGGAATGTGTGGCACATAGCCAAGGATCCGGGCATGTGCCTTAGCCGTGTCCTTTTCGGGAGTGTTGATCCTGTGTCGATTGAGGTACACACCCCTCAATACGGGCATATACCTGGTGACATGGGCATGTTAGGGGTTGACACAGGCGTATCTTAGCCCGTGTCTTAGTTTGGATTGAGTCGGTTTCCTAGCCGCTTAGGGAACATGGCATGTGACGCGGGCGTGTCACAAGCCGTGTCAGCCCAGGAAAAGTGATTCCAAGGAAGATCGTGGCCGTTTATTTCCTTCTATTTGGATCCTGTGGTCCAAGCTCCACCCTACAGTTATAAGGCTGTTGATTAAGATGATTCTATCATTCATGCTAAGAGAGAAGGGAGAGCTTGGAGGAGGAAGAAGGAGAGGATTCCGGCTACCGGTGGAGCTACAGCGGTCTGACTTGAGATCTGAGGCCAGCATTGTGAAGGCAAGGATGTTGCGGTGATTCCCAACCGGCCAGTTTCCGATGGCGCAGAAGCGATCGTCAATGGTAATGATCTCCTTCTTGGACAAGTGAAGTCCTTCTTTATACATTTGCATGAAATCCTCCACCAAGAGCTGGAAAGCATAAGCGATTCCAGAGGTTGAGTGTGCATCTAGATCCAGAACTGTGTAGTACGGAATAGGCATGCTGTGGGAAGCCCATCTAGACTGGTAGTCTTGATTGGTGATGCTGCGAACCGAAGAAGACTCCGTGTATAAATCGTTTAGCCTGCGGATATGGTGAGGACGATTGTGAATTGTGAGAAGGATGCTTTGTATAGCTCCTTTGGTTGGATGCTCGACACGAGCTGGTTGATGGCATGGAAGCGGCACTATGTGCTGGTGTTATGAGATGGATTGCGGGCACCTCTTAGTGGGATTGGCGCGAGAGGTCTTCAATAGGGGTTTGGAGGCTGATGCCCATGGCCAACAAGTGCAGTGATAGGGTCGAGTGAGCAGTCGATTGGTAGCATTGCAAATGGGGGGTTTCGGATTTTCCCGGCATGTTGCACTACGTGTGTAGGTCGATGTACAGTGTTCACCGTTGCCGTGAGGTGAGTGCCTCTTAGTGAGATGGGTGCGTGAGGTCTTAAATAGGGGTTTGGAGTCTTATGCCCGACCAACAAGCTAAACACCTCGAATCGGTGGTGGGACCTAGAGGATTTCATTACAGCGTAATCGTGCCCTGAGTGCACGGAACGCTTGGCGCTGAGGCCAACGTTTGTGATGATATGTGTGATATATATATATATATATGATTGAAATACATGCAGGGAAGGAAATAATGCCCCGGGTAAGGGGTAGGGTCGTTATAATTGGTCAGCTGAATGCTTATCATTGCTTTGTTTATCACCCTTGGGGTGGACGTCCATATGTAGGTGTTATGGGCTGACTTGGATTAAGTGGGCCGAAGCCCTTGCTGCTGCTGCTTGTAGGCCCTTGAAGGCCGTGTGAAGATTTGAATTTCATGTGTGGCCAGCCTGTGTGCCGATGTATGAAGTCATATGTCTGTAAAGAGGAACTTGTAAGGCCTTAAGACTGTGAGTGGTGCGAGCTTGTAAACATTCCTGGATTTATTTATAAATATGGTATTTATATATGAAGTGGACATTCATGGATTGAGTTCGTGCAACTTCTAAACTTCCGCTAGAATGCTTTGGGATAGGATGCGTTGGTATTTTGGTATTAATCTGTGACCTCGAAGTCTGTTTGTGGCATATAGTGTGGGGCCCCGACCGGACCTTCTATCATATGTTATTTAACGGGTCGGATTGTTACATTTTGGTATCAGAGGACCTCGGTCTTCCGCTTTCGAATTCGTGGCCGAATTCTTTTGTCGGGTGGCGAGCACGTGTACGTGCAAACCATCTAAACACTAATGAACTCAAGAATGTCCACTAGGAATATGAGCGTGTATATTCGGTATGGTTACCATTTCTGATTGGACGTTATTGATATCTTATTCATGTATAGGTGACAAGGAGCGGAGCTGGGCAGTCTGAGCCCCAGCATTCTTATGAGAGTGCGACACCAGCTGAGGTGACCACACCTCCTCCTTCTGCGGAAACCATACACTTAGTTGCGGGGATGGTATTTGCTATGTTTTAAGCACAGCCTTTTGGGCAGGCAAGGCCTGTAGTGGAACCGGTACATATTTGTGCGAGGCAAGAGCGTCTTGAGGTTTTGGCTGATGAGAAAGTTGCTGATGAACAACTAAAGCGGTTTATGGATTTTCATCCGCCTACGTTTGTCGGGGAGTGAAAGTTCACCTAGTGTCAACTACCTTCACCTAAGGGGGGGGGGATAGGTGACTTGCAGCGTATTTGCGGAATTAAAAGTGTACCTGCAGAATCAAAACAAAACACACAGCACAGAGAATAACACAGGCAATTTATAGTGGTTCCCCGATTTGGGTACGTCCACTTTCCCCCTTCGACCTATCTCCCAATCCAGGGACGACTCGGTCACTTCACCAACAGGATTGAAATCCAATCCTTGCACTATCGGAAGGAACCCTTCTACACGTAGGAGTCAACACTCCCACCACACGGGTTGCACCCAACCCTACAACTAGGAACCAAATGTTCCTTTACAATGAAAACGAAATCAGAGTGTATAAGAAATACAAACAACTTGAAGATCTAGGTGTCCCTTTTCGTTAGACTACTTGTTCTTGTAGGCAACGAAAAGTCCACAACCCTAGATCTTTCTTGGAGAGAATCTCCCCGAGACCGGCAGCGGCGACGAGCGGCGGCAAGGCTCTCGGTGTTGGCGGCGGCAACTGAAGACAGCAGCAAAGCACTGGAGATTCAATCTTCTTAGCGAAGTCGGCAAGGTCTTCCAACGGTCACACTAGGATCGATCGTCTCGATCGATTCGGACGGGGATGGATTTCCCTATCTCAAATCAAGAGACAAAATATCTCTGGTTTGATACGTGAGACGCTATGCAAGACTTGGCTTCTATCACCGTGGATCTGGAGAAGATCGAGATCAGCAATGGTGATCACTGTACGAGCGGCGGCGACAGAGAAGGTTCGCGAGTTTAGGGTTTGACGGCCGCTTGCTTTCGTATTCTGTATTCGTTATTTACTGTACGCCAATACTTGTGTATTTATACACTAGGTCATAAAGATGACCGTTGAGGGCCCCACCAAAGCAAAGAACTAAGTCCGGTTCGAAATACCGCTGGAAATCTGGACCGGTCCAGGAAATGTCAGAAATTTACCCAAGTCAAATTCGGCGAGAATCGAATGTGATTCTCGACGAATCGGCGAGAATCACTTACGATTCTCGCAGAATTCTACTTGACGAATTCTGGCATCACAGGTTATACAGGCCGGGGAGAATCGGTGGGAATCACATTAGATTCTCGCCGAATTGTCGAGAATGCAAAGACATTCTCGACGAATCGGCGAGAATCACTTAGTGATTCTCGACGATTCTGCCTTAGAGAATTTTCTGGTGGCGTTGAGTAACCTGGCCTCAACCGGCGAGAATCATCTAGTGATTCTCGACGACTCGTCGAGAATCACAAGTGATTCTCGACGAATCGGCGAGAATCACTTAGTGATTCTCGACGATTTACACTTGGACGATTTCTCCTCTTTCAACCCAAGAGCTGGTCTTTGGCCCATCCTTGCTCCTTGTCTGCTCTTGCTTTATCATAGCCCTGTACTTGAAATTAAGTACACCCCAATAGAGAGAGTACACGTAGGCCAACACACTGATCTACTCAACGAGGGATTACTTCGCGCAGACCCGTGTATATTGACCCACTGCACCCTGACATTGGTGTGTACTTAGCGTGGAATAACTGCAAGCACAACTTGAAGGAATTCATCAAATACATAGTGAATTCATCTTAGCTTGATAGGAGGCTTCCTCAAATCCAGGTGATTATGGATACAATACCCAACAGGGAGAATTCCCCAATGCAGGCGGAGGATTGGCTCTCAAGAGTGAAGAGGACCCTGGCAGCGCTCAGGATTGAAGAGGGGTAGAAAGTTACGTTAGACACTTTCCTACTGGAAGGAGAGGCAAGACTTTGGTGGGATGAAGTCGAGATGTACAAGTTGGCAGGCAGAGGTTTGGGAGAGAAATTGATGGAAGATTTCTCCAGATTATTTTGGGCATTGTATTTGCCAGAATCGCAGAGAATTGTGATGGAGAACGAATTCTAGTGTCTGGTGCAGGGTGAGAAGACTGTTGATGATTACCTGTATGAGTTCACTTGGCTGGGGTGTTATGCGGGGTCAACTTTTGCAGAAGAAGCGCGGAAGACGAATAGATTTTATGCGGGACTCTGAGATGAGTTGAGATTGGTGCTCCCGAGTTCGGTGAAACAAGGCTTACAAGCATTGGTAGATACAACATGTGCGCTGGAAAAGGACTTGAAGCAGGTATAGGAGAAGAAGAACTTGGCGGTGAAAAAGCCAGAGTTCAAGATCCCGTAGTCGGACCAATCGGAGAGTAGGAAACGAGACAAGAAGAGGTTCAGGCCTGCTAAAAAAACTTCTTCGGATGCTGCTTCGGGCATAATGTATGGGCAAGGACGTGTGGATACACAAATATATTTTAAGTGTGGGCAGCAGGGTCATATAGCCCGATACTATTGGAAAGGCCAATCAAAGAGTTAGCAAAAGACCGGTGCATCCTATGAGGAAAAGGGCAAGGCAGTGGCGGAATCATCTGCATTGAAAGTGAGGATAGATACAACTCTAGAGGGGGGGGGGGGGTGAATAGAGTATTCAAAAATTATGACTATCTACTCAACTCCCTTAGAGTTAATTTACGGAAAGAGTTTATAGATATTTGAAACCCTAGAGCCTAACACAAAGTGTGGTGCACAAAAGAAAGCTAACTGTAATTACAGTTTCAGCTTTAGTCCTAACACAGCAACTAGCAATCCTAGTTAGTTCTATTCACATCCACAGTGCAATAATTAAAGTAAGCAACACAGACGATACAAGAGGTTTATAGTGGTTCCCTCTAAATAGGTACATCCACTCTTCTACCACCCTGGTAGGAATCCACTACAGGTTATTATTCTGGTGCCCTGCCACCAACTGATCTGGTTCAGGTAGATCAAGTTGACCCTTTGAGCTTTTGATCAGGAGCTCAAAATCCAACACAGGTTTTTGATCAGGTGCCCTGCCACCAAGGTTCACTTTTGAAGGGAGTAATAACCCTTTATACAGGAGGTTGAGAGAGTTAGAATGTCTTCTCTATTGTTAAAACAGATTAGAGAAGCTAGTGGATTGCATAGAGCTAGAAAGCTCTAAAGAATCAAGGCTCCCCCTGGCTTAGTGATATCCAGGAAGAAGTCTTGCTTCAGGGTGCAGGAACTCTTCATAACTCTTGACAGAGAGATGTCTTGAAGTTCTTGAAGGAGCAGCTTGAAGAAGACTCTTGATTTGTAATGGATGTTCTTCTTCAACAGCTTTTCTTCCTTCTTCTTCTTCTTGAGACTCTGAGTGAATGTTCCTGGCAGCAGGATGAACTCAGGATTGAAGAAGAGAGAGTTGAAGAAGGTCGATCTTCTACGTTGAATGTAATAATATTTGAGAGCTGTATCTCATCTTGTTGTGTATGAAACTGTGTGTATACTCTGCTCGCTCAGTATATCTGCGTGTATGTGTATATGTCTCTATCTTTTGATAGAACTTTATATATTGGCCTTTGTAACGGCTCTAATCTTTGTTTGAATTTTGTCTTCTTCTGAGATCTGCAATCTGGGCTGCCAATAGCACAAAACAAAACATATCCTGCAGACAGACATCCTATAAAGGGATAATGCTTTCTGAGAAGCTGCAAATCCAATCTGATAAAAGAATACTAGAGAAAGTCACATCAGACTAAACTCTTTACGGCCAGAGAAGACTTTTGTGTCTAATGGCTATAAAGGACAACATGGAAGATAAAGCAGAAAATACTTCAACCAATAAGACAAAAAACTTTGTTAGATAAAGCTTTACTTATGCACAAAGGATGGGGCAAAGATTGCCTTGAGATGTATGCATAAAATCAATGAAATAATCTTTAATAAAATATGCCAAATAAATAGGAAATAAATCATAGAATAGAAGGAGTACAAAATTACTAAAGGCAGACAGAAGAACGTCGAACGACCCACGGAGATCGTCGACCGAACTACAGAGATCGTCGATCTATCAGAACAGATAGTCGAACGACACAGATAGTCAAACTATCAGAGCAGATAGTCGAACTACCACAACAGATAGTCGAACTATCAGAACAGATAGTCAAGCTATCAGATAGTTGAACTATCAAGGCAGATAGTCGAACTATCAAACAAAACAGATAGTCGAACTATCAAACAGATAGTCGAGCTATCAGATAGGGTAACTATCAAGGCAGATAGTCGAACTATCAAACAAAATAGATAGTCGAACTATCAAACAGATAGTCGAGCTATCAGATAGTTGAACTATCCAAGCAGATAGTTTAACTATCAAGCAAAATAGATAGTCGAACTATCAAATAGATAGTCGAGCTATCAGATAGTTGAACTATCCAAGCAGATAGTTGAACTATCAAGAAATCTGTCTGGTCAAAAGAAGTCGAGCGGGGTTCGACGATCGACGAGGCATATTCCACAGATCGTCGAGCTAACAAGAGTTGAACAAACTCAGAGATAGATGATCTGTAGACTGACGATAGTCGACCAACTGATAGACGATCGTCGAACAGTTGATAGATGATAGTCGAGCGGCGTTCGACCATAGTCGAACCAAAAACAACTTAACCAAATTTTCATCTGGATAAGTGACAACTCTACAACTAAAGCAATCTAACCAAACAACTAACCTTTGACCATAGATAAATCATGGGTCAAGAAACTAATTGAGAATACTAAACTCAAATCCAAACTAGGGTACCAACATGCATCCCGGGCTCAACCGCGAGTATACACTCTCAAAGTGCAGGAGCCGCAAAGCTCAAATCATGAAGTACAGCAGCCTCAGGTGTATAACCTGGAGTTGCAAGAGGCTGTCAAGAGGCATCTAAAGGATGCGGGTGAGCGAAAATGAAGAAAGAGTGTACTTTCTTTTTGTGCTTGTTATATGTTTGTGTGTAACGAACTTTGGTTTTATATACGTGCAATAAAGCAATGGTTGTGTTGGAGCTAAAATTTCGGGACAAAATTTCTCTAAGGAGGAGAGGGTTGTAACACCCCAAATTCCAATTTGGAGTTCAGGCTGGGTGACACAACCTGGGACACGGGCGTGTCCCAGGGCGTGTTCAGCTCTGTGTACTCAAGTGGGTCGAGTAGTACTCGAGTGGGGATCGAGTGTGTCTCGAGTGAGGCACACGGCCTAGGACACGGGCGTGTCCCAGGGCGTGTCCTTCACTATGCGTGTCGCGAGGTTTCGACAAAGCGTAGTCGACGACCGTCGAGAGGCGACACGGCCAGGGAAACAGGCGTGTCCCAGGACGTGTCCTGCTCGGGTTGGTAACCGGGCTGTGTCAAGTGTTACATGACCTATGACACGGGCGTATTATAGGGGCGTGTGTAGCACACAACCAAGGACACGGGCGTGTGCCTTAGCCATGTCCTTCTCGGGAGTGTTAATCTTGTGTCGATTGAGGGACACACCCCTCAATACGGGTGTGTACCTGGTGACACGGGCGTGTTAGGGGTTAACACGGGCGTGTCTTAGTTCATATCCTGGTTTGGATTGAGTCGGTTTCCTAGCCGCCTAGGGAACACAGCCGGTGACACGGGCGTGTCACAAGCCGTGTCAGCCAAGGAAAAGTGATTCCAGGGAAGATCGTGGCCATTCATTTCCTTCTATTGGGATCCTGTGGTACAAGCTCCTCCCTGCAATTATAAGGCCGTGGATTGAGAGGATTCTCTCATTCATGCTAAGAGAGAAGGGAGAGTTTGGAGGAGGAAGAAGGAGAGGATTCCAGCCACCGGTGGATCTACAGCGGTCTGACTTGAGATCCGAGGCCAGCGTTGTGGAGACAAGACTGTCGCGGTGATTCCCAACCGGCCAGTTTCCAATGGCGCTGAAGCGATCATCAAGGGTAATAATCTCCTTCTTGGACAAGTGAAGTCCTTCTTTATGCATGTGCATGGAATCCTCCACCAAGAGGTGGAAAGCGTAAGCGATTCTAGAGGTTGAGTGTGCATCTAGATCCGGAACTGTGTAACACGAAATAGGCATGTTGTGTGAAACCAATCTGGACTGGTAGTATGGATTGGTGATGCTGCGAACTAGAGAAGACTCAATGTATAAATTGTTTAGCCTGCGGAGATGGTGAGGACGATTGTGAATTGTGAGAAGGATGATTTGTATAGCTCCTTTGGTTGGATGCTCGACACGAGTTGGTTGATGGCATGGAAAGCAGCATTGTGTGCCGGTGTTATGAGATGGATTGCGAGCACCTCTGAGTGGGATGGGCGCGAGAGGTCTTCAACAGGGGTTTGGAGGCTGATGCCCATGGCCAGCAAGTGCAGTGATAGGGTCGGGTGAGCAGACGATTGGTAGCATTGTAAATGGGGGGTTTCAGACCTTCTCGGCGTGTTGCACTATGTGTGTAGGTCGATGGATAATGCTCACAATTGCCGTGAGGTGTGTGCCTCTGAGTGAGATGGGTGCGTAAGGTCTTCAATAGGGTTTGGAGGCTTATGCCCGTCCAACAAGCTAAACACCTCGAATTGGTGGGGGGACCTAGAGGATTTTGGTACACCGTAATCGTGCCCTGAGTGCACAGAATGCCTGGCACTGAGGCCGACATTTGTGATGATATGTGTGATATATATATATATGATGGAAATACATGTAGGGAAGGAACCACTGCCTCGGGTAAGGGGTAGGGTAATTATAATTAGTCAGCTGAATGCTGACCATTGCTTTGTTTATCACCCTTGGGGTGGAAGTCCATATAAAGGTGTTGCGGGATGACTTGGATTGAGCGGGCTGAAGCCCTTGCTACTGCTGCTTGTAGGCCCTTGAAGGCCGTACGAAGATTTGGATTTCATGTGTGGCTAACCTGCGTGCCGATGTATGAAGTCATATGTTTGTAATAAGGAACTTGTAAGGCCTTAAGGCCGTGAGCGGTGCGAGCTTGTAAACACTCCTGGATTTATTTATAAATGTGGTATTTATATATGTAGTGGACATTCATGGATTGAGTTCATGTAACTTCTAAACTTCCGCTAGAATGCTCTGGGTTGGGATGCGATGGTATTTTTGTATTAATACGTGACCTCGCCGTCTGTTTGTGCCATATAGTGTGGGGCACATAACATGCTCAATCAGAGAATACATCAGTTCTTGATGCAAACTTACAAACTCCAAAGAATTATTCTGAAATGATAATATGAGATCATCTTAGCAACTTTGGACAAGAGAGCACATAACATAATTTTCAGTGTCATAGATGATTCTAACTTTCAGAATTTAGTTCACTGCAAAACTTCAAAGTAAATGTGGGACACTTTAATTGTCTACATGGAGGGGACAACAGAAGTAAGAGAGGATAGGAAGTCCATGCTCAATCAAGAGTATGAAAGCTTAAAACAAGCCAAGACTGATAGCATAACTATGTGCTATGAAATTTTCTTCAGAATTATCATTCAGCTGATGAATTATGGAAGGGTCTTCAACACTTATGAACTGAATGACAAGTTTCTCAGGTCATTAACCAAGGACTGTGATACAAAGGTCTGTGCCATCAGAGAAGTGGCCAGACTTGCAAATACTCCCCCACAAACCTTGTTTGGAAAATTACTGTCATATGAAATGCAGTTGATTGCCAAAAAGGAAGAGGAAAAGTGAAGCATGTCTTATGGCAAAGATAAGTCTGTGGCTTTCAAAGTAGAAGCTACAAAGAAGGGCAGGAGAAAGAATCCTTCTCCTCCCAGAAAAGTTGCTAATACTGATTCAGAAAGTTCAGACACAAGGATCAGAAGGCCATAACTCCAGAGGTTCTTGGAAAAGTGTAGCTGCATTTTCTAGGCAATTCCAAAGGTTCTTGAAGAAAAAGGATTGGAGGAGAAGGCCATCCTCTTCTTCTTACTGCAAGGATGACTATAATAAAGAAAAAAAAGGAAAACCTCTAAAGAGGAAAGGTATGGCTCTATACCTGGTAAACAAACTTTTACTAAGATTGTTTGTTATTGTTGCAGCAAGCCAGGACATTGTTGATGCACGAAAATGGCACCACCTAGTTAATGGGTTGTTCGGTATCACAAGCTGGGTGAAGAAGAGGGTTGCGGGAAGAAGAGGAAGGCTGATGATCATCAGAGAAGGCTGATGATCAATAGTAGAGGTTGATGATCAATGGAGAAGTCTAATGATCAGTGGAGAAGGCTGATGATCAGAGGAGAAGGATGATGACTAGAGGCGAAGGCTGATGATCAAAGGAGAAGGTTGATGATCAATGGAGAAGGCTGATGATCAAAGGAGAAGGCTGATAATCAGAGGAGAAGGCTGATGATCAAAGGAGAAGGTTAATGATCAACGGAGAAGGTTGATGATAAGCGGAGAAGGTTGAAGATCAGCGGAGAAGGCTAATGATCAAAGGAGAAGGCTGATGATCAGCGGAGAAGGTTGATCAAGGGCTGTCGAGCAGACGGTTACTTTGACGATTGAGCTCTGATGGTTGTGACAAAGAGAAGAGGGGAACAGAGGGGGCCGCTAATAGCTGTAACAATAGACTTCGCCCGCCGCGGCTTGAATGCCACTCTTACGACGGGCATTTCCTTTAGTCAAGGAACAAGATTACAGTTTGCTATTACACCTTTACATAAAAAGCAATAAAGGGTACAAAGGGGGAAGCTGGCGGCTATGGAAGAAGTTGCCAGAGGCTAAGGAAAAGAGGCTGCTAGCAGGCCCCAGGCTTGATGGTAGCGACAGAGGACTTGGAAACTGAGTCCGCAGATCTTGATGATCAAGCTGTGGAGGACTAGAAAACTGAGTCTGCAGGTCTTGATGGCTTGACAGTTTTCCACTTGCTCTCCTCCCAAATGAGAGGCATTAGGGGCTATTTATAGGCTTGGGGAAGATCTTCTAGAAGCGGGGCCCAGTGACGTCATCATGAAGGCTTATGCAAACTTTGGGAGCTGGCTGCCCAGCTGGGCAGACTGGGAGAAGGCAGGCCGCCCATTTAGGCAGCTGAGGAAGACAGACTGCCCCTGGGGGGCAGCCTGAGGCTGGAGTCCACCCCTGGTGGGTGGCCTGGGGCTGGAGGCCGCCCCTGGTTGGTGGCCAGGGACTGGAGGCTGCCCTTAGTAGGCGGCCTTGGAGCTGGAGGCTGCCCCTGGCGGGCGACCTGGGCCTGGAGGCCGCCCCTAGTGGGCGGCTTGGGAGCTAGAGGCCGCCATTAGTGGGAGGCCTAGGGCTGGAGGACGCCCCCCAGGGACTGGAGGCCGCCCTTGGTGGGCGGCCTGGGAGCTAAAGGCCGCCCCTGGTGGGAGGTTAGGGACTGGAGGCCGCCCCTAGTGGGCGGCCAGGGACTGGAGGCCGCCCATGGTGGGTAGGCTGGGAGCTGGAGGCCGCCCCTGGTGGGCGGCTAGGGATTGGAGGCCCCCCTAGTGGGTAGACTAGGTACATGAGGCCTCCCCTAGTGGGTGTCCTGTGGCAGCAGGTCCCCCTATAGGGGAGATGGAATCCGTCTCTGATGGCGAGCTGGAGAGTGAGTCCACTGAGCCTGCGACAGTTGAGTTGGCATATGGTTGATGCCGACTGGGCGACTTGGCAGACTGAAGGCATAGATCGTGCAGATCGCCTCCTGCTGCTTTAGATTATCTCCTGCAAGGAAGAATGCTGCGCGGTTAGTAGGCCTAACCACGTAGCCTGTGAGGGTGAGCTATGGGAGCAGCCCGACGTCCCGCAGGGCATGCGGTAGCTATGCGACCAGGGTGGTTAGACTGGGGGGACCGCCCTAGCCGTACGGCCTGAGCGAATAAGAGTTTCTATTTGCCTGGCCCAAAAAAGGAGGTTTGAGGCAGATCGCAACCCTTGGGGGGAACCCCTGAGTGGGCCGTGAATTTCGAGCTAGATACCTTGGGAGGGATCGCCGATTCTGGGGTTAACATAATCCCCACACTTTTTTAAGTCCCAAAGGGAACTTCGAAAAAGTAGGAGACCCATGAAAATCGTGATCCTCCCCTCGAAAAATAGGAAAGAAAAACTGGAGACTGAGAGAGATAGAACCTTACGTCTCTACTCAGAAAAAATCTATCAATGTTTATCTTTCCCCTGCTAAGAAAAAGTCAATGCAGGCAAAAGAAGGTATATCTTGTGTGTGCCTGAGTTGCTTTGGTAAATGCAGAAGACAGATAAATGTCTTCCATTGAGCTCTACAAAAATACAGATGAGAGAAAATATAGAAGGATAATAATTTGCAAGTACTTGAAGAGGACTTACAAATATCCGCTAATCTCTGCAAGAGAAGAGTTAGTAAGCAGATATGAAAGGAGATTAAGTCGCAAGTACCTGAAGTGGACTTGTTAATATCTGCTAGTCTCTGCAAAAGAAGAGTGAGCAAGCAGATATGAAAGAAAATTAAGCCGCAAAGACCTGAAGAGGACTTGCTAATATGTGCTAGTCACTGCAAAAGATGAGTGAGCAAGCAAATATGAATGGAGATTAAGCCGCAAGTACCTGAAGAGGACTTACTAATATCTTCTAGTCTCTGCAAAAGAAGAGTGAGCAAGCAGATATGAAAGAAAATTAAGCCGTAAGTACTTGAAGAGGACTTGTTAATATATGCTAGTCTCTACAAAAGAAGAGTGAGCAAGCAGACATGAAAGGAGATTAAGCTGCAAGTACCTGAAGAGGACTTGCTAATATCTGCTAGTCTCTGTAAAAGAAGAGTGAGCAAGCAGATATGAAAGGAGATTAACCTTGGTACCTGAGGAGTTTTATGGATAAATCCGACGCCAAGGATTAATGTGATTAGATTGATATGATTAGACTGCAGAAGGAATTTCTATCAAATCCTATTGTTGACCGAGTAAGCAGAATAAAGATCAAGCCATTGCATCAATCTTTTTGCATTATCAAGCATGATATCTCTTATATGAAAACAAGATTAGTCAAATGATATCAATGTCAGAATTTCAACCAAATGGCTTGTCAATAAAGAGAATCAAAATCTGGCTATGAGTTAGTGACAGAAATATCCAATAAGAGTAGTAGAGAACTTCGTAAATCATCGTCCGACATAGCTTTATGTAAGCAACTCATATAAGATGATCGTGAGCTAAAAAGATGTTGCAGATCCTTTTGATAGATTGGATCCAACCTGTTACCCTATAAGAAGGCAAAAAAGACAAAGGAGGACTAAATCTCGGAGATGATCAAAAAAGATTGGATGCTGCCACAGGTGTTCCCCGTTATTGGGTATTATATCCACAATTACCTGGATTTGAGGAAGCCTCCTGTCTAGCTAAGATGAATCCACAATGTATTTGATGATATATTTCAAGTTGTTGCTTGCAGTTATTCCATGCTAAGTACACACCAATGTCAGGGTGCAGTGGGTCAATATACACGGGTCTGCGCAACGTAATCCCTCGTTGAGCAGATCAGTGTGTTGGCCTACGTGTACTCTCTCTATTGGAGTGTACTTACTTTCAAGTACAGGGATGAGAAAGATCAAGAGCAGACAAGGAGCAAGGATGGGTCAAAGTAACTCACGGGAAAGACGAAAATCGTCTAAGTAGAAATCGTCGAGAATCACTAAGTGATTCTCGCCGATTCGACGAGAATCACTCGCTGATTCTTGCCGATGTCTGCCGGCTGTCTCAACACCGTCTTGATTTCTACTTAAGGCAAAATCGTCAAGAATCACTAATTGATTCTCGCCGAATCATTGAGAATGACTTTGCATTCTCGCCGATTCGTCGAGAATGAATGATGATTCTCGCCGATTCTCTTCGGATGGTAAGATCTTTAGCCAGAATTCTGCCAAGTAGAATTCGGCGAGAAACATTAAGTGATTCTCGCCGATTCGTCGAAAATCACCAATGATTCTCACCGAATTTGCCTTAGGCGAATTTCTTCTGCTTGCTGGACCGGACCTAATATTCAGGTACTGTTTTGAACCGGATTTAGGGTTTCTTCTGGTGGGGCCCACAACGGTCATAAAGGAGTATTCTATTGTATAAATACACTCCTATTTTGAACGTAATGAGGGGTGAACCAAAACGAAAAAAGGCCGGCCGCCGACTTGACCTAACAGATCGTAGATCGCCGTCCGCCGCCATCGCCGCTCGTGCAGGTTGTCGTCGTCGCTGATCGTGGTTTCTTATCGATCTCCCGACGACAGAAGCTCAGCCAAGCAACACGTCTCACGTGTCTACCTAGAGATTCTTTGTCTCTTGATTTGTTGATCGGGAATACCTTCCCTTTCCGAATCGATCGAGACGATCGATCCTAGCAAGACCGTTTGTAGACCTTGCTAGTTTTGCGACGAAGGTTGGATCTCCAAAGCTCAGCCGCCGCACTTTATTGCCGCCGCCGATCCTGACAGCTACGCCGCCGCACTTCTTGCCGCCGCTGGTTTCGGGGAGATTCTCTCTAAGAGAGCACTTAGGTCGTGGACTCTTCGACTTATTCAAGAACGCAACGTCGAACAAAGAGGGACACCAAGGGCTCCAAAAGTAGTTTGTATTTTATACATTCAAGTTTTTCTTTTGTTGTAAAGGAACGTTGGTTCCTCTGTGTAAGGGTTGGGTGCAACCCATGGTGGAGGAGTGGTGACTCCTTCGTGTGGAAGAGTTACTTCCTTAGTGTGAGGATTGTTTTCAATCCTGTTGGTGAAGTGACCGAGTCGTCCCTTGTTGGGAGATAGGTCGAAGGGGGGGAGTGGACGTACCCAAATCGGGGAACCACTATAAATTGCCTGTGTCTTTCTGCGCTGTGTTGTTTTGTTTATTTGTGCAGGTATAGTTTTAATTCCGCAAAAACGCTGCAAGACACCTATTCCCCCCATAGGTGAAGGTAGTTAGCACTAGGTGGACTTTCAAGTGGTATCAGAGGGAGGTTTCTCATCAAAGGGGTTAACACCTCGAGTAAGTTCCTGCATCTAGTGTCAACAAGAAGATCATACTCAAGCATGGAGTTGGATTATGATGTCCCTCCTCTAAGACTCCCCTCATGTACAAAGGTGTACTATCCTGTATGGAAGATGAGAGTACTATTTCATCTGGAGGCCATCGACCCTCGAGCATCACTCATTCTGGAAGAGGGTCCCTTCAATCCCATGAAGGCTTCCGGCTCGGGGAAAGATCTCCAAATCCCCAAGTGTCCCAAAGAGATGTCGGAGACAGAGCTCTCACTGTTCAACCTAGACAAGGTGATTCGTCAGATCATCACTGATGTCTGGTCTAGACCATCTCGCTCTAAATTGGACAAGTGTAGGACGGCCAAGTACATGTGGCAAACCATCTTAGACCTCATGGAGGGATCAGAGAAAGAAGGGATCAGTGGTCAGCAAGAGGATGAAGCCTATGTGGGGGTCCTCATTTCTGAAGATGAAGGGCATGATCAATCTGTCAGTATCAGGGCTCCTGTGTCCTTGTCAGAGACTGAAGAAGAAGTTGAGGAAAGCAGTTCTGATGAAGCTGACTCAACAGTCTCTGCCGATCTTGACGGTAACCCTGAACAGCAAAGCCAGGAGCAGGTAACTTCTTCATCATGCCCCTCTCCTCTTGCAGTTCCTGAAGACAGGAATAGTTCAGAGGATTGTCCCTCTAGTGATGCAAGGGATATGGATAGCTTTAATCAGAAGATTAAAAATCTTGAATGCCTTTAGTGTGCTCGTCAGAAGAGCAACTTACTTGTTGAGGAGCAAGCAAAGGAGATTGCTCAGCTGAAGACCTTGATGAATATCCAATTTGAATCCATCAAGGTAAAGGACTCAAAGATCTCGGATCTAGAAAGTCGTCTAGAGACCGAGAAGAGAATAGTTTCTAACTTTTCCACGATAGATGCTATCAAGAGAAAAGAAGAAAATGGGTGGATCTCCCGAATTATTAATTCATGGAGAAATGGGGAAACTGTGTTCAGACCCCCCACCCCGAGTAGGAAGGGCACTCATCTTGCCTTCAGGTATGACCACAGAAACAACATTGGTCACTGCAAGAATGATCATCCCTCAGGTGGAAATACCCACAGTGCCAGAGCTGTCATGGCTACCCATGAGAGAATACCCAAGGCTCATTCTGAACCCTTTGTATTCTCAGCCTCAGCCCCAACTCATCATGAATATGCAGGAACCAGCTCTCACTACAGTACTTTCCACCCTAGGACACAGGAAAGGGGGGGGGGGTCAGGAAACATGTGGTAAGTACCCATGGGGCCTCTGGAAGTGTGCTAACTGAAAGGAAGGCACCACCTCCCAGGCCTCATGACACTCACCACATGCATTCTTTCCACCCTCCCACGTGTCACGTTAGAAAAGGCAATATTGTGAGCATAACCGGCTTTATCCCGTTTAGACCTAAGCTCATGACTACCTCAGCCAATAGATCAGGTCTGAAACGACGATACAACATTCACGAATGTTGGTGCTGTGGCAAGGTGGGTCACTTTGTCGTTGATTGTTGGCACAATCCCTCTATGCCAAGGGCAAGGGCATATCCACTTCCTCTGAGCAGATTTAGCCTTCCTGACAGGATTCCTGTGGGAAGGCATTCGAGATTTTACACTGACAAGAACCTAGGACCCAATACATATTGGGTTCCTAAGGCATGGTAATTCCCTTTTGCAGGGCAGTCTAGGTTCCTGTAAACATGATGGGAACTAGACAGGAGATGTTCCAAGAATGACTTGGAACAAGTACTTGGAATAAGAGCAGTGCTATCTACAATGGCATACTCAAATTGAACACCTGGTGTTGCTTAAACTGAAGATCTGAATGATAAATCTTATGATCCCAGGTACTTGCGTTCAGTTTCAATATTTGAGTCATATTATATTGATATTTACATATATATATATACTTATGTATCCACACAAATTTATGAATTCCTTCTCTAAAAGGTAAGTGGTTATGTGTCTATATACACATATATGTTTTCACACCTGAGGACAGAATGAATCTGTAAAATGACCTTAAAGTACTATCTGAAGAATTCTTTATAGTCACACATTTATAGATGTGAAAAGGGATCTAAATTGGCATAAGTCAGCCCATTTGAAATTAAGGAATGTATGCCAATAGGTGGAACAAAAATTACTATCTCTCACCTAGAAGTACTCTGGAATTAGGTATAGGGCTTATATTGTGTTCAAATCGATCGAGGTTACTTAATCAAGAAATGACCTGGAGGCAAATGCTTATATACCTTGGTCATTGACTTGAGTGTAACAAAATTAACATGCCTCTCGGAGTTGTTTAGAAAATCCCGTGGAACTCTCCTAAATCATTGCTCAGTCTAAATCCCACTGCAATAGTCGAAGGAATCTATTAGAAAACCCAGTCAGAATCCCGTCTAACCTGCCCGGTTCGTAATACCATATATCGCGTAAATCCCGCCGACCCTTCGTATCCCTTCGATTCGCTTCCCTCCTTCGCAGTGTTCCGTCGACTGGTCTCAGAGCGGCTTCAGAGTGGCTTCAATCCCCGGCATCCCGTCGACTTCCCGGAATCGCATGCATCCCGACGGTCTCGGCTTCGAATCCCGGTGACGACTCGAATCTAGACTCCTTCCCTAGCTTATCCAGGCGTTCCCGTCGATCCCGCTGATTCCGTTGCCGTCATCTCGACAAACCATTCTGCGTTAGGGTAACGTTTCTTCCTCCTTGCAGTGACTTGTCTATAGTGTAGCTTCCTACTAGAGTTACTGATAAGGTTTAGACTTGGGTATTTCGTCCTTAGGTTTAAAATGGCTCCAAGAACCACCGCCGGCCTTATCACTGGATGCGAACTGCTTCGAACAGGCTTTTCTCATGCCTCAGATGAGTTCAGGAACAACATTCTTATGCTTAAAGAGGCTGGACTCACATTCATCCTGGAGCACCCATGCAAAATACTGGATAAGGAGGTGATGGAATTCTTTGCAACTGCAAAACTTCGGCGTGAAGATACTGTAATCAAGTGTAAGATTGCCGGTGCAAGGATCAAAATGTCTGCAGGGAAACTAACACAATACTTGCAGCTCTCCAGCTCTGATCAAGAGGATTATCTGGAAGAACAGGATCGAGCCAGGACCCTTATGTTTTGTGGACTACCAAGAGGAATCAAATCTATCAAGAGGAAGGAAATAAACGAGAAAGGGAAGCTTCTGTAAGACATCGTCGAGAAAGTCCTGATCTGTAAACCAGGCTCCCACGATCATATCTCGGGTAAGATGTTCAAGATCCTAGTGTTCATCGTCTGTCAGAAGTGATTCAACTGGGGGGCCATGCTATTTGAGAGAATAAAGGATACTCTGCGAACCCCCAGTTTTGGACGGATTATTAGTCTTTATCTTAACCAACTGGATGGAGACAAGTTTGATATGAGTAAAGGAGTTCCCCTCCACTATTTGAAGAAAATGGACTCCAGTGTCTTTAATAGATGGGAGAGAAGGATCGGGCACGCTACCGTATGTGAAGAACGAGATGATTCCCCAGTTGAGTCCCATGGGAATGAGGACAATAGGACTCCAGCAGACTCCGTGGCTATACCCGGTGAAGTTCCTGATATGCTAACTGCAGGAACTGAGGGGGAGTCTCTACCCGCTCCTGCTGATGTTAGATCTGAAATCTCTCTGATAGCAAGGGATGCAGTTGAGAACCTGGAAGAAGAAAGTGAGGATGTAGAGAAAGATGAGGCGGCCCTGGACAATAATGATATGGGAGATGGAGATGCTGATCTGGAGGACGATGAACAGGATGTGGACGATGCTGCAGTTGAGAATGAGAACATGGATGATGAGGATGAGGAAGAAGGAAATGAGAGGTAGGACGTAATGGATCCTCAGGATGACACTGCAGTTCCATCGGAAAAACAAGCTCCTGAGGTAGTTCCTGAGAAAACCAGTGCAACTGTGGAGGGGGAGTCCTCTCAGCAACAATTGGTAAGCATTCCTGAGAAATCTACCAAGACTGCCAACTCTCCCTCTGTAGAAAGCGTGCAAGTGTCCAACTCGCCTAGTGAATCTGCTGAAGAGCCAGACCAAGGCTTGCCTCAGGGTCATCCACTGCAAGCTAATCTAGCTAATCATACTGTGAACATTGTTCAAGGAATTCTGGATGAACTCAAAGTTACTTTTGAGAAAGCATAAGACAAAGTGCTAAAAAGAATTAAGGAATCTGAGGATCTGATGCTAATGAACGTAGTTGAAATTAATCACAAGCTGGATGTAATGGAAAAGAAGTTCGAGGAAAAGTACACAGCAACCGACACAGCTGTCTCTCTTCTTATGCAAGGACTTAAAAAGAACACGGATGACCTGGCAGTGGTTAATCAGAATGCACATGTTGTGGCTAATAGCATCCAAAAATTTGATGCCAACATGGTGAATCTGAACGCGAATCAAAAGACCCTACTGAATGAATTTTCAAAGACAGCAAACTCAATTGCTGTGGAAGCCAAAAAGGGGGAGGAAGATTATAAAGCAAAGATGGCAGGGCTTCAACAAGTAATACTCGACAACTTCGATCAAACTAATAGGTATGTTTTTGAAACGACCCACTGGTTAGTTCAACAGGCCTCAGACATTCACGTTCCGGTTGCCCCTCCGGAAGAGACTGCTGCTGCTGATGAGGAAGAAGAAAGGGTTGAAGAAGTTCCACTGAGTGAGCCTGAATCTAAGAAGGCTACTAGGGCTGCTGCAAGAGCTGAGCGCAGTGTCTGGTTTGACCAAGAAGCCCTAACAAAAGCTAAAGGCAAGAGAAAAATTCAAGAAGGAACATCCAAGGAAACGCAAACGGAAAAGAAAATCAGATTGAAGGAGGATGAGGTCAGGAACGAAAGGTGGAGTCCGGTATCAAGGCGTATCATTTTGGATACATTTATACTACAACAGAGGGGGGAGATAAAACGGAATGACGTCTACAGTCAGTACGAGTGGGAGCTGCACAAGACCTTTGAAGCTAAACGAAACATCTTCTTGAGGTCCAACACTGTGGAGAATAAAGCTCCTCCCCCCAGATACTACCCCAAGCCAAAGGAATACTTCGAAAGACAAAACAGGAAACACTTGGCGCAACAACTAAATGATGAAATAGCTAAGGAGAAAGAGACCTAGGATTTTTGCTGATGTACTCCTTTTCGTTTATCGTTCTTATCATGTTATCATATGAACAATTATTGTGTATATCTCTATATATATATGTGATTTCATGATTGACTCTAGTATTGTTCTGTTTGCATTTATTGTTCTTCTCATGATTTGCTGTATTCATTATCTGGATTGGTGAAATTCATCTTAGCTAGTAGGATTTTGGCTTCTTCAAATAGGGGGAGATTGTTGGGTATTGTATCCATAATTACCTGGATTTGAGGAAGCCTCCTGTCTAGCTAAGATGAATCCACAATGTATTTGATGATATATTTCAAGTTGTGCTTGCAGTTATTCCACGCTAAGTACACACCAATGTCAGGGTGTAGTGGGTCAATATACACGGGTCTGCGCAACGTAATCCCTCGTTGAGCAGATCAGTGTGTTGGCCTACGTGTACTCTCTCTATTGGAGTGTACTTACTTTCAAGTACAGGGCCGAGAAAGATCAAGAGCAGACAAGGAGCAAGGATGGGTCAAAGCAACTCACGGGAAGAAAGACCAAAACCGTCTAAGTAGAAATCGTCGAGAATCACTAAGTGATTCTCGCCGATTCGACGAGAATCACTAGTGATTCTCGCCGAATCGTCAAGAATCACTAGCTGATTCTTGCCGATTGCTGCCGGCTGTCTCAACGCCGTCTTGATTTCTACTTAAGGCAAAATCGTCGAGAATCACTAGTTGATTCTCGCTGAATCGTTGAGAATGACTTTTCATTCTCGCCGATTCGTCGAGAATGAATGATGATTCTCGCCGATTCTCTCCGGATGGCAAGATCTTCAGCCAGAATTCTGCCAAGTAGAATTCGGCGAGAATCATAAGTGATTCTCGCCGATTCGTCGAGAATCACCAATGATTCTCGCCGAATTTGCCTTAGGCGAATTTCTTCTGCTCGCTGGACCGGACCAAATATTAAGGCGCTGTTTTGAACATGATTTAGGGTTTCTTCTGGTGGGGCCCACAACGGTCATAAAGGAGTATTCTACTGTATAAATACACTCCTTTTTTGAACGTAATGATCGGTGAAACAAGACAAAAAAGGCCGGCCGCCGACTTGACCTAACGGATCCTAGATCGCCGTCCGCCGCCATCGCCACTCGTGCAGGTTGTCGCCGTTGCTGATCGTGGTTTCTTCTCGATCTCCCGGCGACAGAAGCTCAGCCAAGCAACGCGTCTCACGTGTCTACCTAGAGATCCTTTGTCTCTTGATTTGTTGATCGAGAATACCTTCCCTTTCCGAATCGATCGAGACGATCAATCCTAGCAAGACTGTTTGTAGACCTTGCTAGTTTTGCTACGAAGGTTGGATCTCCAAAGCTAAGCCACCGCACTTTGTTTCCGTCGCCGATCCTGACAGCTACGCCGCCGCACTTCTTGCCGCCGCTGGTTTCGGGGAGATTCTCTCTAAGAGAGCACTTAGGTAATGGACTCTTCGACTTTTTCAAGAACGCAACGTCGAACGAAGAGGGACACCAAGGGCTCTAAAATTAGTTTGTATTTTATACATTCAAGTTTTTCTTTTGTTGTAAAGGAACGTTGGTTCCTCTGTGTAAGGGTTGGGTGCAACCCGTGGTGGAGGAGTGGTGACTCCTTCGTATGGAAGAGTTACTTCCTTAGTGTGAGGATTGGTTTTCAATCATGTTGGTGAAGTGACCGAGTCGTCCCTTGTTGGGAGATAGGTCGAAGGGGGAGAGTTGACGTACCCAAATCGGGGAACCACTATAAATTGCCTGTGTCTTTCTGTGCTGTGTTGTTTTGTTTATTTGTGCAGGTATAGTTTTAATTCCGCAAAAACGCTGCAAGACATCTATTCCCCCCCCCCATAGGTGAAGGTAGTTGGCACTAGGTGGACTTTCACCCGTGGGCCTTATGTATCGCTTGCCTTAAGAAGAAATCATCCAAAGTGTAGTCCTACCTAGAGCGGGCTAGCTGCACTTCCTTTAGAAAGGGCACAAGAGAAATAAGCACAGAAAATCCTAAGAAGGATCAATAGATACACTGCTCTCATGCCTCGGGTTACAAGCATCGCTGATCAATTAGACTAGTTGTGCCAAGTGGCCTATTGCTTGTCTGTGGATTGATTAGTAGAGTTGTGGGGCCCGTGAAGGCACGAATTGAGAGTACCAAAGTGTGTTCGGCCGTCACAGTTGTGAGATGATTGAAGAGACAAGACTAAACTTGATTGACATTGCTTGTCAAGCAAAGATCATCGTAACTATAACATATCCCTTAACGAAGCATGACAAAGCTAACACATGGGTCCTCCCTGGATTCGCACTCTGTGTTAGATACTGGCAAGGATCCGAAGTCCCGTCATCCTCCGCACGAGAGTTGAATGGCCCCCACTATACATATGCGAAAACTCCCCGCTATATGTGGTCATTATGGTCTTATGCCGGAGTTTAATGTCGAGGGGGCCCTGAGAATGACTCGGCGATATCTCGGTGGTTCAGTGATCTCTTTGGCAAAGAGAAAAAGTAGAGGAGGAAGCACTCCATAAAGGGAAACGTGTTAATATGGGATCTCTGATGTAAACTTTATTGAATGAAAAAAAGAACAATTAAAAGTATTTCAAAAGAGAATGTTTGAAGTGTAAAGTAAAAGCAACTGGTCATGATTGTGAGGGGCTTTGAGGACTGCGATTTCCATTTTCAGCTTAGAATAGTCTTCCATACTTGCCCTCGTCATCGACATCTAAGTAATCACTAATAATGAGGTTGGGGGGACTGTTGATTTGATTCACTCCCTTAGAGCAGCAAGGAGTGTCTGCAACTTCTTTGCCTTTTGAAGTTGGTGGATCAGAGTTATCTTCCTTCGGGAGTAGGTCGCGCATCTTACCCTGCCTTAGCATCTTTTGCACAAGTCGACGAAGTGCTCGGCAGTTTTCAGTTAAATGTCCGCTTTCTTTTGAAATTCACAGAATGCATCTGAATTTTTTGATCTGTAATCTGTAGGCTGGTAAGGCTTCTTGAAATTAGCCCCACCCTTCATGATTTGACTCACTTCTTGCATGGACTCATCTAGCTCAGACTCTGGCAAATCATCTTCTTGTTGCTGATGATCTGCAGCTGTTAGTGGAGTTGATGCTGGCAATGGTAGCAATTGTTCTTGGGCAAGATACTTGCCCTAGAAGGGGTGTCGATGATGATGCGGGATTCTTTTTGTTTTCCTTGAGTGGGAATTAAAAGTATTTCCGAGGAGACCTCGGAGGCTGCTTATAAGGAGTATTTTTCTCTGTCATAAGCTTAGAGGCGAAGCTGGGATTACTTTTCTCACCGCAGATGTATGAGTTTGCTAAACCAATAAACTCTTTATATGTTCTTGATGCTCAGACATTAGCCTAAAACTTGAGTGGTCCTTCACGCAGACCGTGAATAAGAGCCACTCGATACATTTCTTGATCGACGATCTAAATGTCTAAGATTTCTTTCTGGAAATGATCCATAAAATGAGACCAAGTCTCTCACTCTCGCTACTTGATCTCAAAGAGGGATTCTGGACCGCCCTTTCTCTTTGTAGAAGTAGAAAATCTTAGAAGAAACTCTCTTCGAAAATCAGTAAAGGAAGAGATGGACTTAGGATGTAGTCCATAAAACCAATCCCTCACTTTACCATCAAAGGTCATCACAAAAAGTTTGCATTTGGTAGCATCTGAAAGAGTCTTGAGAGCTATGGCTGATTTAAAGGCTTAAAGATGTTTGACTGGATCAGTCTCTCTAGTGTAAATGGGCAATCGTGGCTCTCTGAAGTTTACTGGAGTTGGTTTATGCCAAACATTCTCTGTAAATGGTGACTGCTCTTCTTGCTCTACTGAATAAGGAAAATTGGGAGCATGAGTTGTAGCTGCAAAAGGAGCAAGTGGATAGAAGAAAAAAGTTGCCGCGGAACGAGCAAAGGCAGGAGCTGAAGAGTAGGGATGACTTCCCTGAAAGTTTAGAAATCTTTCTAGACTTCCTCGGGCAGCTTCTCGAAAGAAGTTTTGATGAGGTGCAAATTCATCATTCTGAGACCGTAAAGGGGCGGCATGCCCTTGCGGAAAGGTTGGAGTGAAAAGAGGAGGATAGACCGGCGGATAGGCCAGTGGATAAACTTGAGGAGTCTCTGATGCTAGTGCTGGATTGATTAGAGGAACTGGTGCTGCTGAAGATTGTGTGGCCAATTGCTACATGATAGCTGCTAGAGTACGGTTGATTGCTTGAAACTATTGTACAGTTTCTCTACGAGATTGCTTAAAGGCCTCCAAAAGATGATCTTCACTGGGACTTGGAGCAAGGTTCTCGGCTGGTTGATGATCTGTCATGAGTAACCGTTGACTTCATCGTCTGTTCGAGATCTAAAGGCTGCGTGTTAACTATTGATGCACGAAAATTGCACCGCCTAGTTAACGGGTTGTTCGGTATCACAAGATGGGTGAAGAAGAGGGTTGCATGAAGAAGGGGAAGGCTGATGATCAGCGGAGAAGGCTGATGATCAGTAGCAAAGGTTGATGATCAGCGGAGAAGGCTGATTATCAGAGGAGAATGCTGATGATAAGAGGCGAAGGCTGATGATCAAAGGAGAAGGTTGATGATTAGCGGAGAAGGCTGATGATCACAGGAGAAGGCTGATGATCACAGGAGAAGGCTGATGATCAAAGGAGAAGGTTAATGATCAGTGGAGAAGGTTGTTGATCAGTGGAGAAGGTTGATGATCAGCGGAGAAGGTTGATGATCAAAGGAGAAGGCTGATGATCAGCAGAGAAGGTTGATCAGGGGCTGTCGAGCAAACAGTTACTTTGATGGTTGAGCTCTGATGGTTGAGACCAAGAGAAGAGGGGAATAGAGGGGGCCACTAATAACTGCAACAATAGACTTCGCCCGCCGCGGATTGAATGCCACTCTTGCTGCGGGCTTTTCCTTTAGTCAAGAAACAAGATTACAGTTTTCTATTGCACATTTACATGAGAAAGCAATAAAGGGTTCAAAGGGGGAAGCTGGCGGCTAAGGAAGAAGTTGCCAGAGGATAAGGAAAAGAGGCTGCTAGCACGCCGTAGGCTTAATGGTAAGCTTGCTACAAGCGACGGAGGACTGGGAAACTGAGTCCACAGATCTTGATGATGAAGCTGTGGAGGACTGGAAAACTGAGTCCACAGGTCTTGACGGCCTGACAGTTTTCCTCTTCCTCTCCTCCTAAATGAGAGGCATTGGGGTCTATTTATAGGCCCGAGGAAGATCTTCTAGAAGAGGGACCCAGTGACGTCATCATGGAGGCTTGTGCGGACTCTGCGAGCAGGCACCCGACTGAGCGGACTGGGAGAAGATAGGCCATCCCTTTTGGCAGCTGAGCCAGGCAGGCTGCCCCTCGGGGGTGGCCTTAGGCTGGAGGCCCCTACTGGTGGGCGGCCTGGGGCTGGAGCCGTCCCTGGTGGGAGGCCAGGGACTGGAGGTCGCCCATGGTGGGCAACCAGGGAGTAGAGGCTGACCCTAGTGGGCGGCCTGGGGTTGGAGGCTGCCCTTGGTGGGTGACATGGGAGCTGGAGGCTGCCCTTGGTGGGAAGCCTAGTGCTGGAGGCCGCCCCTAGTAGGCGGTTAGTGACTTGAGGCCTCCCCTAGTGGGCGGCTTGGGAGCTGGAGGTCGCCCCTGGTGGGTGACCAGGGACTAGAGGTCGCCCATATTGGGCGGCCATGGAGTGGAAGCGGCTGCTGGTGGGCGGCCTGGAAGCTGGAGGCCGCCCCTTGTGGGAGTCCATGGACAAGAGGCCGCCCCTGGTGGGCAACCTGAGGTAGCAGGTCCCCCTATAGGGGAGATGGAATCTGTATCTGATGGCGAACTGGAGAGTGAGTCCGCCGAGCCTGCGATGGTTGAGTTGGCTTAGGGTTGACGCCAGCTGGACGACCTGGCGGAATGAAGGCATAGATCGCCTCCTACTGCTTTAGATTGCCTCCTGTAAGGAAGAATGATGTGCGGTTAGCATGCCTAACTGTGAGGCCTACGAGGGAGAGTTATGGGAGCAGCCCTCCATATCGCAGGGCATGCGGTAGCTATGCGACCAGGGTGGTTAGACTGGGTGGAACTCCCTAGCCGTGCGGCCTGAGAGAATAAGAGTTTCTATCTGCCTGGCCCAAAAAAGGAGGGTTGAGTCAGATCGCGACCCTCGTGGTGAACCCCTGAGTGGGCCGTGACTTGCGAGCTAGAGACCTTGGGAGGGATCGCCGATTTTGGGGTTAACAGACATGTTATAACAGATTATCCTGTCAAAAGGAAGGATTCTGGTGAGAAGAAGAAACCCCAGCATAAAGGAAAGAAGGAGAAATCCTTTGTGGCCAAGAAGCAGAAAATCTGGACTAACTCTTCTTCATCAAAGTCTGAGAATGAAGAGGATACTGAGGCCTACACTGGGCTATTCTCAACTGAGGAAGATTTTGTAGAAACAGAATTCTTACAGTTGTTGGATGATATCAATAAATCAAAAGACAGCCAATGCATACGGCTGATGGCCATAGCTGAGGATGGACACAGATAGGAGCAGCTGGTCCTAGTAAAGTACAGTCTTCACCTTCAGTGTCAGATTATGTTACTAGCCCAGAGTCAGAAGCAACATCATCAAGAGATGAAAGTGGCTCTGAATCTGAAGGAGACATCATTCAACTGATTGATGATTATGGAAAGCTCCTGCAAGACTTTAAGGAAAGAAAGTGATGGAGACGTTGCTGACACGGCTGCCATTGATCCCCGTCTGAGAGAGTTTGTCGATTGGGATGATTGCTGCTGCAAGCTCGAGGATGGGATCGACGTCCGCCGCCATTATATAAATATATATAATTATAAATTAAATAATTATAATTATATATTTTTATTAATTTTATTATTGTAGCAATTTTATTTTAAGTATTTATTTCATGTTTTAATTTTCATTTCATGTGTAATGATGAGTGCTTATAACCATCATGTGTTATTTTAATTATTTTATTTCATGTTCTATGATGGGTGCATATAACCATCATATTTTCAATTTGAATTTTGAATTTTTAATGGAGGGAGATTGAGTGGTGTAGGCTATACATATCCATATTATGAAGAAATGATTAGAGAATAAAAAACTTGAAATCTTAATTCAAAGATTGAATTTTCACCCTCTTTCCCTCTTCCCCCTTAGGAAAATTTCGTCCTTCCTTCTCCTCTTCCTCCTCTCCCTCTTCAAAATTCATCCAAGGCTAGTTTCCTCCTCTCCCAAACTGCCAACCCTCCTTCTCCCTCTAAAAATCCGGCAACCACTCCTCCCCCTCCCTCCTCCAGGTTTCCACCACCTTTTCTCTCTCCACTTTCAATATATATATATATATATATATTATCTCCAAGGTTTCTCCCTCTCCTAGGGTTATTGTAAAGGAAACGGCTAGCGTCTTCAACGTCCGGTGCGGATCCGTGGTTTCATGTGGAGAATTGAAATCAACCACCATTGTGAGCGATTCCTCCACTCAATATTGTGGACGGACTTTCTTGGGATTGGGTAACGTTTCCTACACCTCTTGTGTGATTTCTTCTATATTATTTTGTGAGCTTTTTGGTGGAATTAGAAGGCTAGTATTTTGTCCTGATTTATATTGAAATCATGCAAATTTAAATCTAATCTTTAAGCGTTAATTATTCCGAATATTTTTCATAAAACTTTGTTCGGGTAGATCTAGTGAACGCTAGAGGAAATCAGTTTCTTACCTTGATTTCTTTTTGAGTTTTCAAGAGATTTTGGCAACCCTCTTATTAATTAATTTTGGGGATTATTTTGGACTTAGTTTTAAATGACTTATTTAGTCCGGATATTCTTTTATTGGATGTGTGAATGTTTGCACATAATTTAATTTGAATTGCTAATTGTCCGGATCGGGTGGGTCCTTTTCGCTTGAGCGAATATTTACATATAGCTCTTGTTCAATCTAAAATAAGGGATAGCGTCCCTTTGCGTTGATTAATTGGTTAATATTTAAATTGTGACATTAATTGCTTGGATATCCGATAGTGCTAAGTAGAGAAATCGCACGCTAGAAATTTATTTAAAGTGTCGAATATAAGAAAGTGTAGTTTAATCCGTCGAAACCATGAGCCTGTATTAATTTGGTATCAGAGGGAGGTTCACGTCAATTTCCTAATTGGCCCCCTCCCCTTTTTATTTGAGTACCAACACACACTTGCCCGTTTCTTTGCACACCATATAAATCAATTTTTAAATTTTTGGTCTGCAAATAACGGCCTAAAATTTTCAGTTTTTCTCAAAATTCAAAATAAAATAAAATTTTGGAAATTCTCTATCATTTTATTAGTAAGAAATCAAAAAAATATTTTATTTAGTCATTATTTTTATTAAGTCGTTATAAAATTTTAATTTTGGTCTGCAAATAACGATCAATATTTTTTTTAAGCAAAAATAAAAAAAAAATTATTTAATAATCCTCAGAATTTTTCCAGCAAGAAAATCCAAAAAATATATTTTATTGCCTTAGTTATTAAGCGGGAACAAATCCATCTGTGCATTTTATATAGAGTCAGGTTCATAATTCATTGCATGTGCACAAGAATCAGATCGAGTTTTCTCTCCGGTTCTCACTAATATGGCCTATGAAGTTCACGCTTCCCTTTTAGACTATTGGTATGATAAAGCCATGGCTAAACACACCCCATCCTTGCCTTCATACCTTAGGAATATCAACCGTCCCTACGCTTATCCTCCCACTAGAATTTAGGCACCTACTTATGATGGTTTAGGGTGTCCCCAAATTTTTAGAGAATGACTTAAGGGATTAGAAAATTATATTAATTGTCACTTTTGGGACAACCACCAAAAGGTTAACATCACTCGAGATCGATTAGTAGGTCAAGCCCGCATATTTTGGCAAAACGAAGGGCGTCATGTTGGTAGTTATAAACATACTTGGTGGGCAATGCGTTGCCTACTCTCGGATCAATTTGATCTCGCCTCTCCACACTACTAACGCCAAGCCTGCGAGTGAGTATCATTATGGCGCTAGTTCCATACCTACCTTTAAGAATGACTATAAACCAAACGCCCAGACCAAGCGGTAGATAACTGATGATTTGGCTACCCTTAAATAAGGGAATAAGTCGGTCTCGGATAATATGCGTCTTTTTAAGGATATGATGGTTAGGAGTGGTGTGAGGGAGTTGCCAGAGAACACCCTCTCTAGGTTTTGTAAGGGGTTAAACCCCTACATCTAGGTAAATTACTGCGTTATGGTCACACCGACCAAAACACCACTTTTAATACGACATTGGAAATTGAGAAGCACCACCTTCCAAGGAACAAAGCTCACTCATGTCAGACCGAAAAGGAAGTATTAGGACCACCACCCCCCATTAGGGAAACCTCTCCTAATAGGTCATTTGTTGTGGACTCAATAGATGTTACCACTAGGGTTATGCCTCCGTTAGCCTCGACATCTAAGCCCCTTGAGATAGAAACTGATACCCATGAGGATGCTGATGTTGGTGTGATATTTCTTGATCCTGAGGATGACCCCATAGGTGAGAGTATTCCGTCATGTGTGATAGAGCCCGATAATTCTGATGAGTCTGAAATTGAGGGAATACCTAGTGACTTAGACACCGATGAATGGGATGATGATAGTCTGATCCGTGAGAGTAGTACGTTGCCTATTACTAGCCCTACTAGCATTGTGACTGATCACCCTAATATTGAGTGCCCTCTCTAGGATACGATCCACATCGTGTTAGAGCCTACGATTACACCTATTGAGATTATATCTGAGTTATCTGAGGAGCCTGAGAGTGAGGATGTTCCTATTATTATTGTGGATGAGTTACGATCCGAGGGAACGATAACTTTGGACGATACTGTTGTTGTATACCCGAATGAGAGTTCTTTGATGTCGACACCGTTAGGTGAAATTAATTCTGATTTGGATTTTATTCCAGGTTTGATTTTACTGATCCTTCCTCCTATTTTAGTGCCCATATTCGTTGACTTGTTAGGACATGGAACCGGTATTCCTAGTCTAATTTGTTGTGTCACTCCCACTTTATTAGTTCCTACTTTGACATTGACTCAGCGTGTAGATATTACTATGTTGAGTGCACTAGTATTTGGACTATTCACCGCACCTCATAGATATGACTACACGTCACTTTTGACTGTTCATTTTTCTACGTGTTCGATTACTTTTCTGTCCTCGACTATTTTTGACTTTTTGGATATTTTGCCTCTGGATGTGGTGTCCCTTAGTTATACATATATACCACACCCGGTTGCACGCATTTACCCAGCTCCATTTGATGACCCTCATTTCCCCACGTTAGTGACTATAATTGGGTCCCTTGAGTTATTTCGCTCGCACATCTCTTCACATTTCGGGAGCGTCCAATTCAATTGTTTATGATGAGCGGTTCACCTTGGCATATCTTCATGGCAAGCATGAAAATATTAAACTTGAAAATAAGACTACAGTTTTGGAGCCCGTTAAAATCATCCCTGATTATAAGGCTCCTGTGCCACCTGACTTAACACCCTTATCCTCTGTGTTTGGGTCTAGTCATGTACCACATGGATTCTCTCCTCATGTGTCTTGGACGTTAGTATTTCTCCTTAAGTTATGTCGTACGCACTTCCATGCCTTTTTGAGACTGTCTGACGCTAGAGCATAGGGTGTTTCACTTTATTTCAAGTTTCCGAACTTTTTACTGTACGTCTCAGTTCCACTTGAGTTCCTTTCTCCATCGTCTCTTCCTACCACTAAATATTCTCTTGGAATGGGGAGTGTTAGTGCTGTCGTGTCAATTTTCCATGTTGACTCCTTGGTTCTTGAACCAGATGGTAAGATTCTTGTTTATTTTCTTTTGCTTGACACCCTTTTGAGTTTTCTCGAAAGTCTTGTTGTTTGTGTGCCAGACAAGTTCTCAGTACTGATCGATGTTCATGCTACAACAACACGAATTGCGTGACAAGATTTGCCCCATATTGCTGTGTTTCTGACTGTTCCCTCCTCACGGTCCACTCATCGGTGATGAGTAATTTTGAGTGGGGGAGGATTGATGGAGACGTTGCTGACACGGCCGCCATTGATCCCCGTCTGAGAGAGTTCATCGATTGGTACGATCGCTGCTGCAAGCTCGAGGATGGGATCGACGTCCGCCACCATTATATAAAAATATATAATTATAAATTAAATAATTTATAATTAAATATTTTTAATAATTTTATTATTTTAGCAATTTTATTTTAAGTACTTATTTCATGTTTTAATTTTCATTTCATGTGTAATGATGGGTGCTTATAACCATCATGTGTTGTTTTAATTATTTCATTTCATGTGCTATGATGGGTGCATATAACCATCATATTTTCAATTTGAATTTTGAATGGAGGGAGATTGAGTGGTGTAGGCTATATATAGCCATGTTATGAAGGAATGATTAGAGAATAAATAATTGAAACCTTAACTCAAACATTGAATTTCTCCCCTCTTTCCCTCTTCCCCCTTAGGCAAATTTCGGCCTTCCTTCTCCTCTTCCTCCTCTCCCTCTTCAAAATTCGTCCAAGTCTAGTTTTCTCCTCTCCCAAGACGCCAACCCTCCTTCTCACTCTCAATATCCAGCCACCACTCCTCCCCCTCCCTCCTCAAGGTTTCCACCACCTTTTCTCTCTCCACTTTCCATATATATATATATATATATATTATTTTAAAGGTTTCTCCCTCTCCTAGGGTTATTGCAAAGGAAATGGCTAGCGTCTTCATCGTTCGGTGCGGATCCGTGGTTCCACGTGGCGAATTGAAATCAACCACCGTCGTGAACGATTCCTCCTCTCAATATTGTGGACGGACTTTCTTGGGATTGGGTAACGATTCCTACACCTCTTGTATGATTTCTTTTATATTACTTTGTGAGGTTTTTGGTGGAATTAGAAGGCTTGTATTTTGTCGTAATTTATATTAAAATTGTGTTAATTTAAATCTAATATTTAAGCATTAATTATTCTGAATATTTTTCGTAGAACTTGGTTCGGGTAGATCCAGTGAATGCAAGATGAAATCAGTTTCTTACCTTGATTTCTCCTTGAGTTCAAGAGATTTTGGCAACCCTCTTATTAATTAATTTTGGGATTATTTTGGACTTAGTTTTAAAGTCACTTATTTAGTTCGGATATTCTTTTATTGGATGTGTGAATGTTTGCGCATAATTTAATTTGAATTGCTAATTGTCCGGATTGGATGAGTCCTTTTCTCTTGAGCGAACATTGGCATATAGCTCTTGTTCCATCTAAAATAAGGGGTAGCATCCCTTTGCATTGATTAATTGGTTAGTATTGAAATTGTGACATTAATTTCTTGGATATCCGATAGTGCTAAGTAGAGAAACCGCACGCTAGAAATTTAATTAAAGTGTCAAACATAAGAACGTGTAGTTTAATCCGTCGAAACCATGGACCTGCATCAGCAGGCTCCTAGCTAAACAGCTGATAAAGGAGAATGCCACTCTGAAGTTGGATGCATCAGACTCAGCAAAAGTGCTGGATCTGAAGTTAAAAGAGATTAGTAAACTGAAGAATATAACTATTATTTAGATGGATACCATTACTTTCAAGAATAACCACATTAGGAATCTTGAAAGTAGACTCCAAAAGGAGAGGGAGCTAGTGGCCAGGTTCTCAAAACTTAGTACTGTGTTACCTTTGATAGATTCCTTCTCCTCCCAAAAGGGTAAGAAGAGATTAGGTTTCAAAGGAAGAACAAGAGTTGCCAATTCCAATAGGAAAGGCAAAGCTCCAGTTCAGCCACTTGCTTCCAAGCCTCTGATTTCTTTTGAAAAGGTGGTTCAACCTTCTAACAGGTATGATCATGAGAGTATATATGGTCACTATAAGCGAGGCAAGGGTACAAGTGCCTATTGGGCAGCCCATGATAAAACAAATATGGCCCATAATGGACCATTTGTGTTTAGAGCACCAGGCCCAACACTCAAGGACAAGGTAGCAGCCAATTCACAAAGTATACCTGTCTATTATCAAGCTAAGGGAATGTTTGGTAGCAAAGAAGGCTTAGGAATATCTGAAGCTATCAGGTGTGCATTCTAAATAGAGGGAAGCTACTGGAAGGGAACAAGATGTTCAAAGTACTTCTACTGCCAGACAAGTCCCTAAGCTTGACTTGGCTGAAAGACTAAAGAAAAGAGCAGATGAACCAGCTGGTTTAAGAGCTGCAAACAACATTGATGTTAAGCCAGTACTTAAAAGAAGGTACAATGTGTATTAGTGCTGGGGCTGTGGCAAAGTGGGCCACTATGCCATTGATTGCTGACATAATAAGAGTTTCCAAAGGAGTAGTGTTGGCCTACCTATCAGAAGAACTGCAAGTAGGCATGTTCAGTTAAGATCTAACTTGCACCTAGGACCAAATAAAATTTGGGGTCCTAATATTAGATAATATATTTGTTGCAGGTTAGTCCAAAGTAGCCATACCCCTACATGGTACTTGGATAGTGGATGTTCCAGACATATGACTGGAACAAGAAGCATGCTAAAGGAATACAATCCTATTGAGAATGGACCTAAAGTTATCTTTAGGGGCTCAGAAAAAGGGGTAACTAAAGGTTTGGGTAAGATAACTAATGGCATAGTAACTATCACACTAGTAGCTTATATAAAGGGTTTGAAACATAACCTTATAAGCATAAGTCAACTATGTGATCTTGACTGTGATATTTCTTTCCTTAAGGATGAGTGTAAAATTAGAAGGTCAAATGACCAAGGGGTTATCTAGACAAGCACTAGGAGAGGAAATGTTTATTGTCTAGACTTAGATTGTGAAAGTGAGGACTCTCTTATATGCCTAGTTGCAGATGAGAAAGCTTCTCATTGTATCCAATGGCACAAGAGGCTGGCTCACCTGAACTACAAGACTATAGTCAAACTCTTTAGTGAAGAGTTAGTAAGGAATGGTCCTAAAGTTAAGTGCATTAAGGAGGGAATCTTTTTAGCTTGCAAAAGGGCAAACAGACCAGGTATTCCTTCCAAAGTCTTGATACCAAAGACTCAGTGAGGTGATTATACCTCCTGCATATGTATCTATTTGGTCCAATGTCGGTTCATAGTCTTGGTAGGAAAGTCTATACCCTTGTGGTAGTTGATAATTTTTCCAGGTTTGCTTGGGTATTCTTCCTAAGGAGAAAATCTGAAACCACCGATATCTTCCAAACTTTTGTCAAACAAATTCAAAATGATTTTAATAGTTCTTGGGTCAAGATCAGAAGTGATCATGGGAATGAGTTTCAGTCTGAATGCATGAAAAAGTTCTGTGAAAGCCTTGGAATTCATTAAGAATTCTCCTCACCTAGAACTCCACAGCAAAATGGAATTGCTGAGAGAAAGAATAGAACTCTAATTGAGGCAGGTAGTACCTTGTTAAATGACACTTCTCTCCTAGAATTTTTTGGGCAGAGGCAGTAAACACTGCTTGTCATGTCCTCAATAGAGCTTCCATCACCAAAAGCCACAAAAAGACTCCCTATGAGATTCTGAAAGTTAGAAAACCGAATTTATCCTATTTTAGGATTTTTTTTAGCAAGTGTTATATACTAAACAATGGTAAGACTCATTTGACTATATTTGCTGCCAAGTCCCAAGAAGGGATATTCGTTGGGTACAACAACAATAGTAGAGCATAGAGGATCTATAACTTGACTACACAAGTTGTAGAAGAATCAGTCGATGTTGTCTTTTATGAGTCTAAGTTAATTAACTGTGAATTGCCAAGTACTTCTTCAAGTTCTGCAGGTTTAAAAGATAAGATGAAAAATCTGACCATCAGGGAAGATAAACCCTCAGGCCAAGAGATTGAAGATGATGGATGTTGTCCAGGGGGAGCTCAAAACTTACAAGTTGAGACTGAATAACTACAACCTAAAGACATTGAGGATCAACAAGCTGAAGGAAATGAAGAACACCAAGCTGAACAAAGATTGCCACTAGCTATGAGACATTTAAGAGATCATACACCTCACCAAATCATTGGTGATGCAAGTCATGGTGTGATGACCAGAAGTAAGAGCTTGAACTCAGCTCTATGTTCAAGCTTTCTATCTCAGATGGAACCAAAGAAGTTTGAAGAGGCTATCCAAGACTAACACTGGATTAGTGCTATGCAGGAAGAGCTAAACCAATTTAAGAGATGCAAGGTCCGGAGATTGGTCCCCAGACCTAAGGGACATAATGTCATAGGGACTTAGTGGATCTACATGAACAAGTTAGATGAAAATGGCATTATAATCAAGAATAAAGCCAAAATGGTGGCAAAAGGCTACAGGCAGGAAGAAGGAATAGACTTTGACCAGACTTTGCCACAGTAGCAAGGTTGGAAGCAATAAGACTATTCCTTTCCTATGTAGCACATAGAGATTCAAGGTCTTCCAGATGGATATCAAGTCAGCATTCCTGAATTGAGATCTAAAAGAGGAAGTATATGTGGATCAGCCATCAGGTTTTTTAGATCCACACTTTCATGATCATGTTTACAGTCTTAAGAAAGCTCTATATGGGTTAAAACAATCCCCTAGAGAATGGTATGAGACATTGTCTACTTTGCTCATTGTGAACAAATTCTCAAGGGGGAAAATAGACAAGACCCTATTCCTAAGGGAATCAAAAGGCAAGATCATCCTAGTTCAGATATATGTTGATGACATAATTTTTGGATCTACTGAGAACAACCTTTGCATGAAGTTTGCCAAACTAATGCAAGGGAAGTTTGAGATGAGCAGTATGGGTGAGCTAAAATTCTTCTTAGGACTCTAAGTAAGACAGACTGATGATGCACTATCCATATCCCAGTCTAAGTTCACCAAGGAGTTGATTAAAAAATATGGCATGGAGACTGCCTCCACCATGAAAACTCCAATAGGATCAAGTATGCTTATAGGCAAAGATGAGGCAGGTAAACCTGTTGATGAGTCTTTGTATAGAGGGATAATTGGCTCCTTACTATACTTGACTACAAGTAGGCCTGACATCATGTATGCTACATATGTCTGTGCTACATACCATGCATGCCCTAAAGAGTCTCATTATTCTGCTACAAAGAGAATTTTAAGATATCTTTAGGGGGCACCAGATCTTGGTCTTTGGTACCCTAGGAATGGAGATTTTCTACTAATAGGTTTTTCAAATGCAGACTTTGCAGGCTGCAAGGAAGACAGAAAAAGTACCACAGGTACATGCCAATTTCTAGGTGGAAGATTGGTGTCATGAAGCAGTAAAAAGCAGACAAGTGTTGCTATATCCACAACAGAGTCAGAATACATAGCAGTTGGAAGTTGCTGTGCTCAGTTGCTTTGGATACAAAATCAACTTGAAGATTATGACATCAAGATAAGTAAAACACCTTTGTATTGTGATTCAACTAGTGCTATATCAATTGCTATAAATCCTATTTCACATAGCAAAACAAAGCACATTGAAATTAGATACCATTTCATTAGAGAACATGTTGAGAAAGAGGACATAAGTCTAGAATTTATTTCAACTGATAAACAAGTAGTAGACATATTCACTAAACCTCTAGATGAAAGTAATTCAATTATTTTAAAATTGAATTAGGCATGTTGAACCTGGAATAGGATGGTAGAATAAGGAAAATTCTACTCAACATATGACTAAGTTAGTTATGTGTCGACAAGAGTTAAGAGTTGGTCGACACACAGTTGTTTGTGTCGACACATAAAGTAGTCTATGTCGACACTCAGTAGTGGGTATTGACACATAAAGTTGTTGACACTCATACGTTGGTATCGATACATAAAGTCGTCGGTGTCAACACTTAGAAATTAGTATTGACACATAGGGTGGTCGAGACTCTAAATCCTCTATCAAGACTTTAGAAGTCTGTGTCGACTCTTAAAGGTTGGTGTCGATATATAGTGTTGTCGACTCTAAACCCTTTCTCGACACTTTGGCAGTCAATGTCGATATAATCATATTTGTGTCGACATACAAAATTCCAGCCCACCTTTTGACCTTCCATATTTCGAAAAGTATAAATAGGAGGAAGCGAGACCTTGTCGACTACGCTCTCAAAAATCTCGAGACTAAACCTTTAGTGATAACAAAGAAATTCTTCTACTCTCTCTTCAACTTCCACTTCTCTCATCTCCAATGGCGCCCAAAATGGACAACAACATTAACGAAGGATATGAGCTTGTTTGGGATGCATTCAATGATGCAGTACAAGATATCAAGGCGGTTGTGTACCTAATCCAGGATGCCTGACTGGATTATTTAGTGTCAGAACCAACACGAATATGGTAGAAAGAAGTTTTAGAATTCTATTCCAATGCTACAATGAGTTCAAAGTGGAACAAGATGAAATTAATTGTTCATGGAGAAATAGTAAAAATAACCCTCAAAAGTCTGCGCAAATCCCTTCAACTACCTAGAATTACAGAAGAAATGGATCTTGATTCTACACTGACTGCAGAAGCCCTCAAATGGTGTGGGATACACTCAACCACAAACATTGGATCATCCATGGCTAGGAAAGGGATGAACTCCAAAGGGAAGTTTCTGTCAGAAATAGTTGGGAAAGTAGTTCTTTACAAAACTGGGGGGCATGATAGGATCTCTTCCTACATGTTCAGCCTAATGACCAGAATTATCTTCAAGGTGAAGACTGACTGGAGCACTGTTATCTTCAATAAGATTGAGGAGAGCATTAAGAAGCCTAACCTTGGCAGAATATTGAGTTTGTATCTGGCTGCCAGCATACCTGGGGTACTAAACCAAATAGCTGGCACAATGATTAATCACATGAGGAGAATGAATACAAGAATCATATCTAGATGAGACAGAGTATTGTCCAAAGAAGATGATGCACCACAGCAAAAGTCAAAACAAGTCTCACAATCAAAGAAAGATATAGAACAAGCTGAAGAGTCCTCTAGTGACTCAGAAGAAAGGGTTGAATTCAATACTGATGAAGATAATACTGAATTACCTAGGAATTCTACCAATCTCACACCTAAAACTGAAGCTAAAATTAAGGGGGAGACTGCCCCTCTGACAAATAATCAAGGGATATCAAACCCAGTGGGAGATATTACTGCAGCCGAGCTAGATAGTGAGACTGAAAACCTCACTATTATGGAAGTGGTTCAGGTGATCAATAAAGCTACTGAACCTTCTGAAGGAAAGGGACAGGATGTGCACATTCCTGATGTGTTGGAATCAGAGCAACCACATGCTCATGAGACTAAAGTAATTCAAGAATTAGAGACTGACTTCTAGGGGAGAAAGAAGAGATACAAAAGTAAGATATTTTTGTTGATGTACACACTACTGCAAGAATTGAGGGGGAGGTGCCATACCTAGCCCCAAGACTAGATATAAGTGTTCCAGGCACTACATTGGAACTAGAAATATCATCTGATTCTGAAAATGAGGAAGAAGCCTCAGTTCTTAAGAAAAGAAAAATCATGGAGCTAAGAAAGAAGAGTTCAGGTTATAAGAAAGCCTTAAAGGCTGGATCCTCATCTACTTCCCCTACAATGGATTTTAGTTCTCTATTAGTACAGCCGTAACTCAAACTTGATAAGTAAAGACTTGCAATAGAAAAGTTTATGGTTGAAAGCCACAAGGAGATACAGTTCAATCTGGCTCAGGACATCAAATCTATAAGATTTGAGGTAAATTTGCTCAAGAAAGAAATGACAGACTGCTTCCATAAGGGAGGAAATGTTGTGGTATATATTGCCAAACAACTACAAACCACTAAAACTAAAGTGGATAATCTGGTTGTTCAGTAAGGTTATGTTCTAGAAAATCAGAAAAGGATGAATGAGAATTTAATAGAAATACATTCCATCACTCTAAACAAGTTGGCTGAACAAATCACTGCCATAGAAACTTATATGGACACCAAAGTATCTGCTATAGAAGCACAGATGAAACTGGATTTGGAAGCAGTTGATACTACTATCAAGACTTCTGAGTCTGCAATTTCAGCTCAAATAAATAAATTTAAAGCCTACTATATAACTGGGAACTATCATGTAGTAGATCAAGTCAAATTTCAAAAGAATGACCTCAGGGATCATATTGCCATAGAAGTCATAAAGGCGGAGAGATTGCTTATCAAAGTTAGCTCTGATCATGCTAAATGGGTATCCAACACTATCAGAGCTACCTTGGGATATCCACCCTTATGTGATGACAATAACTTTGCTGAATCTGGATGCTAACCTGCACTCTTGGAGGGGATGCAACCTGCAGTAGCTCAAGTCATATATCCCCTTCCTAAGTATGAAGAAGTTCAACAGGCAGTCCAGGATATGTATAACCCTCCACTAGATAAATTGCATTTCATTTCTGAAGAAGTAGAAATGCCTGATCCTATTTTACTTAAAGAGCAAGAGGCTCAATTATATAAGAAGAGATTCAGAGAACAGGCTGAAGGTAGGCCTGACTTTGAAAAATGGAGTCCAGCCTCCAGAAGCATCATTCTAACTGCATGGAATGCAGTTGCTGAAAATCAATATGACAGGGGCAAGTGGTTTTCCAAACAGGAATGGGATAAATATCTTGCACAATAAGAAACAATCTACAAATTCAAGTTGAACTTGAAGACTGGTAAAATCCCTGCAAACTCCATAGAGACATATAAGTATTTCCCAAAACCATTTCATTATTTTGAAATCCAAAAGCAGAAAGCAGCACAACTTAAGGCCAAAGATATCAAGGGGAAGAAGCCTGTTGCTGATACTGAAGCTTAAGTTAAAGCTACTATTCAGTCAGGGAAAGGGATTATCATCAGGGAACCAGATCAATCATAACTTTAGATTGACTAGGTTCTAGAAGAACTATGTAGATCTTTTGTTGTGAAAAACATAAACATTGTAATCTTACTTTGCCTATATATTACAGAAATTTTTGAATGACAACAGTTTGTCTACCTATGTCTCTGAGTGCATAGTTTTTCTTATGATGTTTCATTTTGAATATTTGTGTGTAATATGCTAGATATGTCTTGAATAACTTAGTTTGAAATGGATAAATACATCATGCTTATTATTTCTGCTATATTGGTTTATATCATTGACTTTGGGTTATGACTTCTCCAAATAGGGGGAGAATGTTGGGTACATTGGAAATTGTGTACCTGATTTGGAAAAGCCTCACCTGACTCAATGATATTCATCAGGATATATTTGTTAGTGTATTGAGTTTACTTATGCAGGCAGAAGAATGCAGAAATTATTCGAAGTACAAAAGAGTCGAGACACTTATTTAGTGTCGACACCTTTGAAGGAGCTTTGTCGAGACAAGGAGCAAGTCTGTGTCGACACACATGACTTGTGTCGACACCCAGAGTTTAAGTCAACATTAACTGTGTCGACACTTATGACTTGTGTCGACACACTTGGACCTTGTTGTACTGATAGATGTAAAGTAGCAACTACGTCGACATCCAGGACTTGGGTCGACATATGAAGAAGTTGTGTCAACATACATAACTTATGTCAACACATTCAATAAGGGCAGTGTAGAGACTGAATGAAGAGCTGTGTCGATAATTTTTGAAGTATGTCAACACATTCTACAAGGGCAGTGTAGAGACTAAATGAAGAGCTGTGTCGACAGTTTCTGAAGTTTGTTGACAACACCAATAAGAAGTGTGTCGACACGTGGGTAATTGTGTTGACATATACTTCATCTGTGTCGACACATACTATCCTTGTGTCTCGACACATTCTGCTAAGTAATATAACTCTAAGTGCCAGATCTCGAGACGGTAGACTTGACAGCTGCCAGAATTGTCATGGCCTGGTAGACATGTCAGAACTATCAGATGTCAGTCAACTACCGGATCAGTCGGTTGCCTTGGATGTGATCTATAAATAAAGGTGGGCTATCAAAGAAAAATATACACAGTGAGACAATGAGAAAATTCAGAGGGAAGCTAAGAAGAAGGAGGAATACTCCAAGAAGAATTCACAAAATTCTATACAACAAGAAGATTCTGATTTTAAATCAGAAAAGGAGACAACATCTCTTCTGATCTGTCAGAGCTTGCAAAATTAAAATTGCAAGGAGGAAGAAGCTGAGTCTACATCAACTTCTCAAGAAGATTAAACCTAGGTTCTCTCTTTCAAGAAGCTTTGAATAAGATAAGTAAGGTTGAATCTGATTGATTGCAGTAGGGGTCTGAAGAAAGCAGATTAATCAAGAATTAATCAAGATTTCCTCACCCTTTTCTCTCTCTATCTGGGTGAAGAAAGAAAGTAATTCTTTATTCATTTTCTGTAAGATCTATTGTTAGATCTGAGTGTAAGAGATTTAAATCTCTGAGTTGTAAGCATGTAATTATAAAGGCTGAGGTAGGGATGTTTGCCTGAGGTAGGAGAATAAGTTCTCTGAGTTGTAGGCCTATTGATAAGGGATGAGGTAGGGCTTGGTTTCCTGAGTTGTAAGAGTGTGGTTTCACTCTGAGGTAGGGTTCTTGGGAAGATCCTGAGGTGTAAGACTTGTTAAAGTCGGAGATGTAGGAACCAATTTGGGTTATGAGTTGTAAGATCTGAGAATCTGAGAAGGTGAAAGGAAGTTTGGCTAAATCTAGTGTATTGCTAGATAGGCAAAGGGGGAAAGTGAATGTACCCATATCTTGGGGAACCACTATAAATCTGTATGTATGCTTTGATTGTTTTGTTGTGTGTTGTGGTTGCTTTTGAATTTTAGCTATACTGTGAATAATCTATTATCTACCTAAGTAAGAAAAGAATTGAACCTATTCACCCCCCTCTAGGTGTTTAGACATTCTTGAAACCAATTCTTTAAAGAGGAGATTGTTAACAAACTCTCTGCAAAGATCGAGGGGGAGTCCTCAAGGATCCCAAATGGTGTTGATGATGTACATGCAGCATCACCCCAAGATCCTACAGATGAACATAGTCATCGGTGTGATGGGGAGATCAACCTAAATTTCGAGGTGGAAACTGCATCAATTAAGGGGGAGAAACTTGCAGAAGAGATAATACGAGATGCATTAGTTGTGGGGGAGCACCTTCAGGTACCTCCTAAAGATAATCTACCTGATGAAATAGTAATGCAGGATACTGCTACTGATTCTGCTGTCTTGCATACAAATAAGGACATGCAGGGGTTGAGGGGGAGCCTTAATCTTTTCTCCCTACTCATGAAGTGCATGATATTGTCTCTACTGAATCAGAAAAAGAAGAGTCCAGTCATGAGAAAGCACAATCATAACCTCACTCAATGGATGATACTGATCTAAGAACAGGGGCCAGGCCATTCCAGGAAGCTCATGATGAAGGCACATCAGCTAGAGTAGATCAGATGCCACCAATGTTCCTAGCCCAGCTTAAGGGCCTGCTGGATGAGCAGATGAGAACCTCGGAAAGGTTTGTTGATGATGCCCTGAAAAACATAAGGAATGAACTCGCAACAGATATCAAATCAATAAGATTTGAAGTCAACTTGCTGAAGGCAGAATAGTTAAGTTCTTCACAAGGGTAGCTCCATCTGTAGACTATGTCAAGGAAAAGCTAGATATTGTTGACAAAAATTGAATCAAAGCCATACAAAATTAGGGTATTCAAAACTCCAACATTATTGATATTCATGAGGCTGATAAGATTCTACTAGCACAACACCAGGCTTTCATATTCAAAAAGATGGATGAATGCAACAAGCTACTAAATGACCACTTACTTGAGGACAAGAACAATGTGATTGCATGAGTAAATCATCTGGAATTCAAAAGATATGAAGCTAGCACCTCCCAGACTCAACAAATAGTTGAAGAAGTCAAAAAGGGGGAGAGTAAAGTCATAAGGACTAACACTGAGAACATAGTCTAGGAAACCAATGTAGTGAGAGGCTCACTGGGAATGGAGCCAGTATAATATGATAACATTCTAATGATGCTAGCTCAAGTACAAGATTCCATGAATAGTGTGCCTGCTCTGCAATATTATCAAGATTATCAGTATATAGAAGAAGGTGATAGTGCTGGTGCTTAGTGGGGAGAACTTGCTACTCCTGTTAAATTACCTGAATACATCCCCACTATAGACCAGGCACTAAAGACCAAAGAGATATATGTTGCTGAAATTGAAGAGGAAATCAGGCTAAGCAAAGAGATATTTAGAGAAGAAATGGAAAAGTGGTCTGATTTTGAACAATGGAGCCTTGAATCCAGGTCCATCATTTTGCTGACTTAGGATGGTGTCAAAAACAAGAGGGCAGACAGAGAAAAATGGTACAGTGCTTTTGAATGGAAGAAAATGGAAAAGAGGGAAAAGGAAAGAAAGAAATACTAGAGGGATAAGAATGCACGCATTTTGACTCCTAATGTGGTTGAACCTGTCAAGTATTTCTCAAAGCCCTTCAGCTATTTTCAGAGACAAAAAAACAAAGCTGAAGCTTAAGCTGAAGAAGCAGAAAAGGAAAGCAAGATGAAAGCTGAAGCTGAAAGTACAAAGGCTATAAACAAAGGGAAACAAACAACTGATGGAGATGAAAAGTAAGGAAAAGCAAAGAAGAAACATAAGGGCAGTGGGATAGTTATAAGGGAACCTGAAACTTGAAAAAGTTTCAGGTTCTGCTTAAGAGGCTAAAGGAATATGTGATTTTGTTTAATGCATAAACATATTGACTTCCTATATATGATAAATGAAATTCTTGCTGTTGATAATCATTATTCCTGTGTTATGTAGTTTAATTTTTTAATGTATATATTGCATAGGTGTGTTAGTGTATACATTGTAAAAGGTTTTGACTTCTTCAAATATGGGAAGATTGTTGGACCCATTGATCCCAATGTCCTGAATTTGAAGAAGTCCTAGTAAATAATGTATACACATATGTTGATCTAACTTATGCTATAAGTTCCATGATTACTAGATGTCTACTATACATTGATTTGACGGATTGTCCAAGTGGCCAAAATAGGTAATGCCTAGGCAAGTTACGGAAAGACAAAAAACTGTCCAAGTCCACAGGCGTTGAGTAAAGTTAAGTCACTCAATGCCAAATGTCTAAAAGCCGTGAGTACATCATTATTAGTCTATGTCTAACTATTGGCTAGATAGAAAAGTGGCTAAGTACACAGGCGTTGCAAAAAGCTATGAGACAGGCTGAGACAGTAAAATACTAAGAAAAAATAGGAAAAATATGGTTAAGTCCACAGGCGTTGAGTGAGTGTTACTCACTCAATGCCATACTCTATATTCATTGAGTATAGCTCAGTCAGTCAAAGCAACAAAAAATCTGTTCAAATATTTGACTAAGTCCACAGGCATTAAGTGAGGCAAGCTCACTCAATGCCATGTGATAAAGCGTTGATTGATCCTCATTCAGTCAGAGCCAGTAGTTTCAAATAGAAAATTGGCTAAGGCAAAAAGCATTGAGTGAGGCGTAGTCACTCAACGCTCTCAACGCCTAAGTTGCTGAAGAAGGATAAATATTGGCTAAGGCAAAAAGCGTTGAGTGAGGTGTAGTCACTCAATGCTCTCAATACTTAAGTTGCTAAAGAAGAAGAAATATTGGCTAAGGCAAAAAGAGTTGAGTGAGGCGTGCTCACTCAACAGTCTCAATGTCTCGATAGACAGAAATATGTCTAAGTGTTTTGATGTTGAGTGATGCTTACTCACTCAACGTCTATGCTAATGTTGATTGATTTTGGCTAAGTCCATAGGTGGTGACGTCAGCAAGCAGTCAATAAGTCAACATTATTCAAATTGACAGCGGGAAAGCTACAATACAATACAAAAGGCACCGCACAGCTACTGCATGACAGCTAGACGTTAAATCAAGCTTGAAGCTGCCCATCAATGCTATGGGACCCACTGCTCAAAGAGCCGTTGGGACATAATTGATAAAAGGAAAAGCCTTTAAAGAGGAAGATATCTTTTGAAGAGTTGTTGGTGTGGTTCTTTCTCATTGCCATCGTTGCTGTGAAGAAAGAACAAAAAGCTCAAGATAGTAAGCCTGAAGGCTTAAGAAGTTGGCTGACTGTCTTCTTTATAGACATCAGTAAGATCATAGCTAATCTCTGAAGATAAGATAGAGAATTAGCTGGTGAAATCTTCACCTACACCAAGAAGATCAAAAGGTCTTCATTCTGAGTGAGAAGCAGAAATAGAGAACAAGTTTCTACAGATCAAGTTGCTTCTAAATTCAGTAAGCTAAACTCTGAAGATCTACTTTTGAAACTGAGAAGAAAAAAGAACAAAGTTGCTGATTCTATCCTGGGAAGTAAGAGGAAGCAGAGAAATTTACTGCTAGTATATTCTAGCTGAAGGATCTTTTAGCTAAGAAGAAAGTTAAAGCTAAGATAACTTAGCTCAAGGGGATAACACAGAGAAATTTCTCTGGGTTAAATAATAAATCAATTTCACTCCTGTAGGGTCCGTAAGGATCTGACTTGTAGGGCTCCTTGAGCCCGAGGTAGGGCATATTTGCCTAAGCTGAAGGATCCAAGACTTGGATCTGAGAGTAAGACCTTTGGGTCTGAGCTGTAGGACTTGGTTTCAAGTCTGAGGTTGGTGATCAACTGATCACTAAGCTGTTGGGCTTAATAGCCTGAGGTAGGTGAGTCATTCTCATTGAATTATAGGGCACTTGTGACTTAGCTATAGGATCCTTTGTATCTGAGGTAGATCTATCCTCCCAGATTGAGTTGTAAGGCTTAACAACTTGTGGTAGGTGATCTTACGATCACTGAGTTGTAGGGCCTTACTCCTGAGAAGTAAGTCTTGGAGGAGACTGAGTGATCCTGAGGGATCAAGGTGTAAGCTCTTAAGAGATGAGATTGGAGAAGTTCCTTGTCTAACTAAAAGTTAGAAAGGCGAGGGAAAGTGGATGTACCCATAATCTGGGGAACCACTTTAAATCTTGTGTGTGCTTAGTTTGTTTTCTCTGTGTTGGATTTATTGCAGGTTGCATGTCTTGAAAGCAATAACTAATCAACTAATAAAGCTTCCAACAAAAGGAAAATAAAATATAGTAACTAAGGACTAAGAAACCTATTCACTCCCCCTCTAGGTGATTTAGCTATCCTTGAAAATAAATACTTTCACAAGCATTTAGGCACCGGATCTTAAATGAGAGGGGTACGAGTCGCCATGGTTCAAGAGGAGCCACCGGGTTGATTGAGCCTATCCCCAGCATGATGTTGCATTATAAATCCACTTCGTTAGTGGATTAAGCATTGTGGGTGAAGCTGTAATTGCGACTGGTTGTCCGATGCAGTGATGTTGCATAATGAGCACTAATGATTTTGCTAGAAATCTATTTGCGACATGATGATGTTTGTGATGATTGCCCCCCTTTATTTCGTGCGAGAACGAATGGTGGATTATGGTGGGAAAGGTTATGTTTGTTTATGTGTGCGGAGGCTTGACTTTTTTTTGTGGTCGGCTTGCTATCCTGTGACCTGCAAGTCATGTGTGGAGAGTGTCCCGACAAGACAAGTCCCCTTTTGAAGGAGACATCAATCAAATGATTAATAACTATGGTGAAATTCTGTAGAATCTAAAGAGAAGCAAGCTCTTAGACAAAAAATAGGCTCATGAGGTTACATCTCTTCGGCTTGCTGCTTCAGAATCAACAAACCTGTTGGATCTGAAGATCAAAGAAGTGAGAAAACTGAAGAATGTGACAATCATTCAGATTAGCACCATATCCTTCAAGAATTACCATATTAGGAATCTTGAAGGTAATCTCCAAAAGGAGAGGGAACTAGTGGCTTGCTACTCCAAGCCTAGTTCAGTGATACCCTTGATAGAGTCCTTCTCCTCCCAAAAAGGTAAGAAGGGGTTGGGCTTCAAGGGAATATCAAGAGCTTCCAATCCCAAGGGAAAGGGCAAAGCTCCAGTGCAGCCTGTTGGGTCCGTTTACCCCAATGTTCTAGACTTTGTCCAAAGTTTCATGGACATGCATTGGGACAATGGGCTAATTTCCCATTTTCCCATTTCGACTAAAGGCACACCTTTTTCAATTATACCATTATCATGCATGAGGGATTTCCTAAACATGCAGAGGTCGAAATGGCCTGTAATTTCTACCATGGGCGCATAATGACACATGTTCCATGCCACACAAATTTGGGGGCTTTTAGAGTGGGGAAGCTCCAAAAATTTAAATAATTTAATAATAGAAATTTCTCCAAAAACTATAGGACAATACTTTACAAAAATTCTGATTTTTTGTCAGTACCTAAGTCTAACCTAATCACACGCATGGCCAAAATCTCATGATATTTGAAATTAGGGTTTGGTTTGGGCACTCATTGAAAAATCGTCCCTAGCTTGGGACCAATCTTGGTAGAATGTCCCTACAAGGAGCTATACTGCTCCAAATTACAACTTTTAGGTGTCAAAATGAAGGCAAGACCTAGGTATACCTTTTTAATGTTGGACTCTAGTTCTGAAAAATGCCACTAGGAGGCCTAATTATTTAATACAAATAGACTGAAATAATGTGATAGATTCACTATTTATAAAAGATAAACCATTTAATTAAATAAAATTAAAAACCGCTGACATCGGGTCATCGTCCCCGATAACCAACCGTCAGGATTCAATCTTCCTGTGTAAAGTCGATCTGCTTATTTCATCCACTTGGGCCGCCTCCACCGCCGACTAATATCGTGACCACCTCCGTCGAGGTGTGGGCTTTCGTTTCCCGACGATTTGGCCACCGGAGGTCGCTCTTCCGGCAATCACGAGCTAGAAGAAAAACTCAGAAAAATACGCACTTGGTCATATGGTATCGGGCTCAATTCAGCCCGATATGTAGGATCAAGCGCATACCCTACTATTCCAAAAGCCCGGACTATTGGAAAGGGCACTACTTAATTTCTTAAATAAGTAATAGAGCGCCACGGGTCAAGTGAAGGAACGCCGGACCAAACAATCCCCCCCAGCGTCCAGCACAACCCGTTGGATCAGAGTTTGGGTTACCACATGGCCCACATGGCTCAGAGGTGGGTTACCACATGTCCACAGTTGCGTGACCCACCAGACCCAACAGGTAGAAGGGAAAAATTGAGATTTAATAGCGCCCCCAGGGTCTTGAACCCTTGATATCCTTTGATACCAAATGTAGGATCAAACGCATACCCAAGTGTTCCAAAAGCCCGGATTATTAGGTATGGCATTCCTTCACTTGACCCGTGGCGCTCTGCTACTTATTTAAGAAATTAAGTAGCGCCCTTTCCAATAGTCAAAACAGTTAGGTATGCGCTTGATCCTACATTTGGTATCGGAGGGGGTCACGAGTTCAAGACCAGGGGGGCTATTAAATCCCAATTTTTTCCTTCTACCTGTATGGGTTCGGTGTGTCAGGAAACCGTGGACATGTGGTAACCCCACCTCTGAGCCATGTGGGCCATGTAGTAGCCCCACCTCTGAGCCGACGGGTTGTGCTGGATACCGGGGGGGTTGTTTGGTCTGGCATTCCTTCACTTGACCTGTGGCGCTCTGCTACTTATTTAAGAAATTAAGTAACGTCCTTCCAACAGTCCGGGCTTTTGGAACAGTTGGGTATGCGCTTGATCCTACATTTGGTATCAGAGCATACCCAACTGTTTCAAAAGCCCGGACTATTGGAAAGGGCGCTACTTAATTTCTTAAATAAGTAGCAGAGCGCCACGGGTCAAATGAAGGAACGTCGGACCCAATATTATATCTTTCCTAATCGAACTGGATAACTAACACGGGGTGAGGGGAGGTGAAATGGACCTATAGCCATGCTTGGCGACGAGTTTGGTGGCGGTGAGCCATGACTGACATTTATACCGTCAAACTAGCTAGCTCCTTAGTTTCTCCGGCTAATCCTTTGCTCCAGCTATCGAATTCCACTCGTATGGCTCAGGGAAGGTGATGGTGAGCTTGGTTCTGGCTAGGAGTGGCGAGATATAGAGTTTTGTTTAAGGGGGTGGTCGGCCATGAGCATAGGATGCTCCTCCTTGCTACCATGTGGCCACCACCCCTTTATTCCTGCTGGAAAGAGCTTAGGAATTTAGAAAAAGGGGTTGGGTAGAGGGAAGGAGGGCCACGTGGCCTCCATCCCTTCTATCCCTCTTCTCTCTCTCTCCACTTTTCACCTTAATTTCCACAACTACCCCCTTACATGTAATCTCTCTCCAATTTCAGGGGGGTAGGGGTTGTCAATGACCATTTGGGATGGTCATGGGCCTTGACTCATGTGCTTTGCCCATTGGGAATGGGCTTGGCCTTCTTTTTTTTCATTCTTTAGGCTATATGTTGACTTGTTGACTTTTTAGGTTGACTTGGTAAACATGATGTGTGGGCTGACCCCACATGATAGTCATGGACCCTATGGTACCACCCAACAAGGGTTGGGCCATGGTGGTGCCCCACTTGGGTTAATTGGGCCTTTAGGTGTGGGTTTGACAATTTAGGTTTTAGGGTTGACTTGGGTTAATAGGTGACCCAATGACAAGGATTGGGTTCACTTAGATTGTTTTCAGGGCTAGGGGCATAGTGGTGGGGCCAATGTGTGCCTATGATGCCAAATTGGGCTAGTTTGACTTGAGTTGATTTGTGCCCTATAGTGGGCCTTAGGTGACTACACCCTAACTCCATGAGTCAAACCTAGCCTAAACCCATACCCCCACCACATGTCCTTACCTAATCTAAGTTAAGGGTTCTAATAGGAAATGAGATGTTATAAATCCCAATAACCAGAAAAAATAATTTCGTCCCCGAAATTTAAGTTTGGGTCTACAAGGTTTCTATACACAAGAATTTAAGGAACTTTAAACAAAATTAAAGTATACCTGAGGTGAAAGGCTTTGGGTGGCATTCTTGCATCAGATCCCTCAGATCCTAGGTGTGCTCCTTGATGATTATTTTTACTAAGTTTATTTAACTTGATGCGGATTCATTCTACATTCTAGTATGACTACGTAGATGGACATAAGCTAGTTTGATTCATCATTCAGGTAAGTGCACCGAGTCATAGTATAGGAGAAATCTACATCTCGTGTCGTATTCCACAGGGTCATTTCAAATACTCGTACTCACCATCACTCTATTATCATACCTATAATTAAAAATGATTTTTAATTTAAATAATCCTAACTATGACTACTTGAATAAAATAACATTGGAGAATAAAAGATGATAACAGGCTAAAGGTAGGAGCTGTCACCTGAACGTAATTATTGATATAGATAATTCTATGTAATCATGAAATAACAAAACTATCAAATTCATTGTATTGTAAAGTGTTAAATAGTAATCAAATTCTCTCTCGAGCAATTCAAAATCTAAATCTAAGTTTAGTAAATTTTCTCTCGAACAATTTATAATACTCAAATTTGAATTAAATATATTACCCTATCTCCTACATGAGTTCATGAAATCCTATCTCTAAAATACCATAAACCCATTTATTCATGTCAAAATTATCCAATTAGCATATCTCTCGATCATAAAAATTGAACTGCAAAGAGAAATAACACCTAAATTTGAAAATTCATCCATCATCACAAACATCCAATTTCTCAATCTAGAAGTTTGAGAATCATGTAAAACAACTAGATTCATACTTAGGATAATTCTCAATGTTTGCAAACCTACATACGAATAAAATACCATGAATTCGATGAAAACAAGAAGAGACATGATTACTAAATTGTTCAAATAATAAGTTCAAGCAACATAAAAAAATATAAGGTTAGATCACCAGGAGAGAAGAGAAATTAAAAGAGATACATGAAAGATTAAATGCATAAGAAATCTCCTTCAACTCCTCCTTTGCTTGGGTGCTCCACCTTCGTCCTCCAAAAGCTCTCCAAAAGAAAATGATCCCAAAAGTCCAGATTAATTTTTTCCCCAGGTTTTTATAGTCTCATAGCAAATATGGTCGAACACGGGTTTCAACACGGCTGTGTTACAGGCCATGTTGACAGTTCTAGGGCGGTTCCACACGAATAGGCGTGTCTGGTCGTGGGCCGTGTTATCTGACACAGATACTGACATGGCCGTGTTGGAGAACACGGCCGTGTTATTCTTCATGTTCTTCATACACGGGTTGGCCGACTTCAATTCTCCATTTTGTCCCGAAAAGAACACGGGCTGGGAACACGGGCGTGTTCCCACCGGTATGATGCTCTGACTTCTCCTCCATTAAATCAGATCCAGCCAGAATAGAACACGGGTAGGCACACGTGCATGTTCCTACCCGTGTGTGACCAATTCTTCTTCTGTGATCATCCATGTTTGTCCCGTCAACTCCCCTGTTTGCTCCAAGACTTTTAGTTCCACTGGTTCACAGTACCTGTATTAGAATAATGAAGTAGTAAGTGAATAACTCAATACATGAAATAATAGAAACTCCAAACTATGCTCTACTATTCATGATAATACCAATTCCTAACTATTCTCGCGCAATTACTTGATAAAGAGGTAGAAAATAGTGGACATGATTACAATTATAATAGTAAAAAGCCTATCATAATTGTACTCATCAAATATACCCCCATACTTGAGTGTTTGCTTGTCACTAAGCAAACTAATTCAAATAATTGGGTTACCAATACATAATTCTTCTTCCGCACACTAGTTGTTATGAATTCAAATAGAAATTTGATGTTGCAATTGTATAGGAAATAGTATAACAGACTTTTCTAAATATAACTTTATCTTAAAATTCCTTCAATATATATCTTAACTATTTTCGCTTTTTCTTAGAATTAGGATTTTAGTTATCCATAACCATTGTGAGGAGAAAATAACAATCTTAATAGAATATGCATTAGTATTTCAAAACTTAAAAATACCCATATTGATAGTCATATACTTTCCTTTACACACCCTCTCCACGACATAAGTGAGAATTAGTAAGGTTGGATCCTTAGGACTTGTATTATGGTGTAACCTTTTTGGCTTAGGATAGGTGATTATAGGTGGGGTAAGCAAAGATAACTCAATGGTTTTTATCACACCTAGATCATAATTGAGCCTTTTTATTTTGTAAATACCGTAACATATATCAATATTATAAAAGTACCCCTGCCTTTGCACTTTTTATAGTCCCATATTTTAGATGGATACTCTCAAATTTATTTTTTTCTCATCCAAGGTTCCATAGTAGGGATCATTCTGAGTGGATGCAAAAATACACGCACTGAGGCCACATATCACTATGTACTTTTTTTTGGGGTTCATAGTAGGGATCATTCCAAGTGGATGCAAAATACATGCACTCAGGCCACATATCACTATGAACAAATGCATTCCATGAAGGTCTCAATGATAGGTGTGCTAATAGGTAGGGATTTGGCCTTGGTGAAATTTAGTAGTAGAGTATCAAAAGATATAAGGATTAGGTCCAAATTGGGTGTGCAAGGGTATAATGCTTAAGGCTTTGGGATTGAAAGGCTCAAGTTATCCAAAAGGAGGCCTAAGACATTTCCGCCCTTACTAATTAACTTGTACAAAAGGTTTGAGGATCACTAGTAAGTTCTAGACACCAATAGAGAAAATTCTTTATTTTGATTTCCTAATACAAAAATATCAAAATATTACACTCATCGATTCACTTTAGTATAGAAAAATATATTTTCTAAAATGGAGTGATTATTAGTTAATAATATAAAGGACAATCTTTTTAAAATAAATTATTTGGAGAAAAGTCGGCTAATGAATTTCTATACATAGTTACTAAACAACAAATTTGAACACGAATTCATTTTAATCAGTGTGCGAAAATAAATTAGATAGTTATACTCCCAAATGAGTGAAGTAATGAGCTTAAAGAGAAGAAACAAATATTTACGGGTGTTTAACAATGTTGAGTACTATAATAGCATAAAAAAATTAAATTACACCCAATTGTAATCATGTCCTTCACAGAAATTATGAGTAAACAACATTCACCCCCAGACTTTAAAGTTGCAATGTCCTCATTGCAATAATAAAAAAAACTGAGAGCAATGTCACTAAAATAGAAAAAAATTGACTATCATGAATGTAGAAGAGCACAAAATATAGATATAATATATAGATAAGAGTATACCATGATCAGAGCAGAGCACATCCTCATCATCATATGACATAATAATATTATTACTGATAATAATAATGGGACAGATTAATAAAAAGAAATGCTACATAACATCCACCAATATAGTGATACAAATCAAAAATACGTAGGAGCGTCGTCGTGATCATCCTGGGACGGAGGCTGGCGAGGAGCTGGTCGTGGTGGGCTGGTGATCCCCAAGTGATGCTGGATCTGAAAGATGGCGTCCTCAATACCCGTCAGTCGCGGCGAGAGCTGAGTGTCGTAGAAGTGTTGTAGCATGAGAGGTTTCCCCCTGAGTATAAGTCGAGCGGGCTGGGGGGATGAGAGGCTCATCGAGGTCAGGATCGACCTCATCGTCGTTGTTAGGGGCAGGTGCATGTCGTCCACGACTCACAATGGTATAAGTAATCCCACCCCGGCCCTGACGGACAGTGACGAGGCGGTGGAACAAAGGCTTGCCATGGTGATGGGCACGATCTTCTCCACCACAGTCATCGGAGGGAAAGACGAGAGTATACCCATATTTTTCACTAGGTGGGTGATGTAGGGGGCTATGCAAATAGACCTGACGCGGGAGTTATCCGCCTGTTGAAGTATGAACTGGGTGAGCATAAAGCAACAAATACAAAGAACAGTGGAGATATGGAGGAGAAGAGAATTAGGAAGAAGAACAAAAATAAGAAGAAAGTAAAAAAATGTAAACCCAAAAATTGTACCGATGAAGAATGATTGTGAGGAAAGGAGGTGGATCCACGAATTTGGAAGGTGATGGCGCTATACCCGGCTGGAAGGGAGCAGGAATTGGAAGTGGGGAAAGTGGGGATGAGGAAAGGAAATGAAAAATTCGGACCCTATTAATAGAAGACGAACACGGGTGGACACACGGCCGTGTTTGCACCCGTGTTCGGGAATCAATTTGTGCGGGAAACACGGCCCCCAATGAGACGTGTGGTCAAACGACGGGAAATGGGCGCATCAGTTGGACACGGTCAACAACACGGCCGTGTCCTGAGCCCGTGTTCCGACACATTTTAAGCTACACGGCTAGAAACACGGCTGGGTAAAAGTCTGTGTTCTCCTCTGAAAAAAAGAGAAATTAAGTGAACACGACACGGGATTGCACACAGCTTGGTATGAAGACGTGTTCTGCTTGGGTCGATTTCATCAAAAGCGACACGGAAGGAAACACGGCTGTGTGAATAAGTCATGTGCTTTTTGGGACTTCCGTGAACAAATTCAGCAAAGGCACACGGGAACCAACACGGACGTGTGTCTGCCCGTGTCCTGCTCTAGGCGAATATGGGTAAATGAACTCTCTTTGACACGGCACCACATACGGGTGTGTGGGGGTGCCGTGTTGTTCTCGGTGTAAAATGACGCCTTTTCCTAGTTTTAGTACGAGGCACGACCGGGTGAGTGGGTGTGTGCCAAACACGGCTATTCACACGACCATGTGTGTTGCCGTGTCCTCCTCGGAAAAAATGACTCGTTCTCATTTTTTATATAGAACACGGCTGTGTCCAAGGGTGTGTTAAAGACACAGTACGATACACGGGCGTGTGCTTGGCCGTGTACTCCTCTGATTTAGAAATTTCTCCTAAGTGATTTATTTGCTCTTTTCTGGGTAGAAATTTAACTAAACTTTTCACTAAAAATTTTATAAACTATATAGACAATTTACTATATTATACTATACGGTCTCCTAGTCTAGATAGAGGCAGGATTCTAGACGAGCAAAGTCTTGGGGAAGTGCACCGTAATTAAGTTTTAACTGGTGCCCGTTGACTTTAAAATCTCCCTTCTCAGGGTGAGTTAGCTCGACGGTGCCATAGGGAAAGACTTCTTTAACTTGGAATGGTCTGGACCACTTAGACCTTAGCTTTCCTGGGAATAGGCGCAGTCTGGAATTAAAAAGGAGTACCTGGTAACCCTTTTTGAATGTTTTGGGTTTTCAGAGGTGACAGTCATGAAATCGTTTAGTTTTCTCCTTATAAATCCTGGAGTTTTCATAGGCCATAGTTCTCCACTCATCTAGTTCATTAAGTTGAAGTTTACGTTTCTCCCCTATAGAATTGGTATCAAAGTTTAGAGAGCGTATTGGCCAATATGACTTGTGTTCAAACTCTATAGGTAAGTGAGAAGATTTACCATAGACTAATCTGAAGGGGGTGGTCCCTGTAGCAGTTTTAAATGCGGTCCTATAAGCCCACAAACAATCGTTTAGTTTCCTAGACCATTGTTCCTATTCCCTTATATAGATTTTTCTAGGATCCTCTTAAGTTATCTATTGGATACCTCAACTTGACCACTAGTTTGTGGATGGTACGGTGTAGCTATCCTATGTGTGACTCCATATTTCTGTAATACTTTATCTAGCTGTAGATTACAAAAGTGAGAACCCTTATCGCTAATAAGTGCACGTGGGGTGCCAAATCGCGCAAATAGAGATTTCAAAAACTTAATTACTACTCTACTATCATTAGTAGGCAAAGCTTGCGCTTCAACCCACTTTGATACATAATATACTGCTACCAAAATATACTTATTCCCATATGAAATTTGAAAGGGTCTCATGAAATCAATTCCCCAAACATCGAATACTTCACATTCAAGAATAACATTTTTTGGCATTTCATGTAATATAGAAATATTACCTGCTTTCTGACAAGAATCATATGAAAGCACATACGTTTTGGGCATACCTGAATAGAAGGGGCCAATAAAAACCTGAGTCACGAACCTTTTTGGCAGAGCGATTTGCTCCATAGTGTCCACACGTGGGGCCTGAATGGCACTGCTTCAGGATTCTCCAACCCTCCTCTGCTGATACACACCTTCGAATAACAGAATCTGCACATATCCGAAAAAGAAAAGGGTCCTCCCAGAAGTAATATTTCAAGTCAGAGAAAAATTTCTTTTCTGCTGATATCAAAAATCCTTTGGAAGGACCTTAGCCACGAGATAGTTTACATAATCGGCAAACCATGGATAATCAGGATTTATTTTTATAGATAATGCAAATAACGATTCCTCAGGGAATGTATCAGAAATCTCAGATTCATCTAACATTGATCGTAGTGGATTTTCTAAACGTGAAAGATGGTCTGCCGCTAAGTTTTCCGCTCCTCGTTTATCCTTAATTTCTAAAGCAAATTCTTGTAATAAAAGAACCCAACAGATTAAACGAGGTTTTGCTTCCGATTTGGATAGCAATTATCTAAGGGTAGAGTGATCTGTGTATACTATCACTTTAGATAATGTTAGATAAGATCTAAATTTATCAAAGACAAAAACCACTGCTAGGAGTTCTTTTTCAGTAGTGGTATAATTCTCCTGTGCATTATTAAGCGTTTTGCTAGCATAATATATTGGATGGAAATGTTTGTTTTGGCATTGTCCTAAAATAGCTCCTACAGCAAAACTGCTAGCGTCACACATAATCTCGAACGGGTGAGTGAAATCAGGCGCTATCATAATAGGAAAATTAATTAATCTCTTTTTTAAGAACTCAAAGGCATGTAGACACTCTTGATCAAAGATAAAAGGTGTGTCTTTCTCTAAGAGTCTAGTAAGTGGTTTAGCAATTTTTGTGCAGTCTTTAATAAACCGGCGATAAAATCCAGCGTGTCCTAAGAAACTTCTATCTGCCTTAACAGAGGTTGGCGGTGGTTGTTTTTCTATGGTCCCTATTTTCACTCTGTCTACTTGGATTCCTTGGCTTGAGATTTTGTGGCCAAGTACTAACCCTTCTTGTACCATAAAATGGCATTTCTCCCAACTAAGCACTAGATTGGTTTCTTCACACCTCCTCAGAACTTTTTCTAAATTATTTAGACACAAATCTAATGAGTCTCCAAACACGGATAAATCATCTATAAACACTTATATGATATCTTCAACATACTTGTTGAAGATGTCTAACATACACCTTTGGAAAGTGGCGGGGGCATTACATAGACCGAATGACATACGTCTATAGGTAAATGTACTGAATGGGCAAGTGAAGGTTGTTTTCTCCTGGTCTTTTGGTGCTATATGAATTTGGAAATACCCAGAAAGTCCATCTAGAAAACAATAATAGGAATGTCCTGATAGTCATTCTAATATTTGGTCAATAAAGGGTAGAGGGAAGTGGTCTTTACTAGTGACATCATTTAACTTCCTATAGTCAATACAAACACGCCAACTTGTTACGGTTCGCGTTGGAATCAACTCATTCCTATCATTTGCTACCACAGTTAGACCTCCCTTCTTAGGAACAACCTGTACAGGACTAACCCATGAACTATTCGAAATAAGGTATATCATACCGACATCTAACAACTTAACAATATCAGCTTTAACTACCTCTTTCATATTAGGATTAAGCCTACGTTGCGGTTGAATAGAAGATTTATAATTTTCTTCCAAAAGGATTTTATGAGTGCAAAAACTAGGATTAATACCTTTTATATCAAATATTTGCCAGGCTATTGCACCTTTACATTTCTTCAACACAGTTAATAATTTAGTCTTTTCAGCATTAGAAAGTTTAGAAGAAATAATAAATGGGTACGAATAATCAGCTCCTAAGAATGCATACTCAAGATGTTTTGGTAATTTTTTAAGTTCTACTACGGGTGGATTCTTAGTATTATTCTTATGAACTTCATGATCTCCTTCTGTAATTAAACTATATTCATTAGTTCTATTTATGGAAACAGGATTATCTAGAAAAAGAAAATGCTTAATAATGTCTTCATTAATTTCATCTTCTATAAAATCATTAGTGATGCAAATTTCTAAAGGATCTCTACAATAAAAGCTAGAATTCATAGAAGTCATAAAATTGTCTACACCATAAGAAAAATAGCAATAATCATCATTATTTAAAGATTGTTTCATAGTATTGCCAATTTGTAAAGTGACTTCATCTTCTCCTACTCACAGAACCAATTTGCCATCAAAAACATCAATTAAACCTCTAGATGTGGCTAGAAATGGACGACCTAATATAAGTGGTACTTCAATATTTTCATCCATATCTAGAATAACAAAATCAGCAGGAAATATAAACTTGTCTACCTTGACCAATACATCTTCTATTATGCCTCTAGGATACTTAACCGACCTATCCGCTAATTGAATATTCACTCTAGTCGGACTAAGTTCTCCTAGGCCTAGTTTCAAATATAATTTATAAGTCATTAAATTTATACTAGCTCCTAAATCCGCTAAAGCTTTATTAACTTGTAAATCACCGATTAAATATGGAATTGAAAATGAACCGGGATCCTTAAGTTTTTCAGGCAATTTATTTTGCAAAATAGCAGAGCATTCTTCACTAAGTGTGACTAACGATAATTCTTCTATTTTTCTTTTATTAGAGATCAAATCCTTTAAAAATTTTGCATACTTGGGCATTTGAATAATTTCAGAAAAAGGAAAATTAGCATGTAATTGCTTAAACATAGATAAAAATTTTCCATATTGCGCATCCGGGATGCTCCTTGTTCAGGTTTGTGGGATTTGGTACAGCTGGTTGATACTCCATCGGCTTCATGTTCACATCATTTGGTTCTTCGCATCTAGACTCCTCTTGAGGTACTTCCTGTGCAAGTCTTGGGTCTTGTAACACCTTCCCGCTCCTCAACTGAATTTCTCTTGCATGCTCCTTCGGGTTTGTCTCAGTATTACCCGAAAGTGTTTCTTGTTGTCTTTTAGATACCAACCTTGCCAACTGACCAATCTGATTCTCCAAATTTCGAATAGAACCCTCTTGATTACGGAAGGCAACATCGGTAGTTTGCATGAACTTAGTTAGGACATCTTCCAATGTCGGCTTCCTTGGCTCTAATTGTTGTTGTCCAAATATGGGTTTCTTGCCTTGATTGCCTTGCCCTCCCCAAGAGAAATCTGGGTGGTTTCTCCATCCTTGATTGTATGTAAAACTATATGGGGTTTTTGCAGGTTGAAAGGTGGTCTGGGATTATTACCCATATAGTCAACATGTTCTTGCATTTGCTGTTCACCACTAGGCATTCCAACAAGGGAAGGGTCCCATTGTTGAGGTACCATGGAGGGTGTTACTAAAGAAAGGTTGTCCATCCTTTGGTAAAGCTTCTCCACTTGAATGGCTAAGGCGATAATGACATCCACTTCATACATTCCTTCAGGCTTAGTAGGCTTTTGTCTTATGGTAGTCCATTGGTAGCTGTTCAAATCTATTTCCTCTATCAACTACTGAGCCGCTTTAAGTGTCTTATTATTCAAGGTACCTCCACTAGCCGCATCGATCATCTGTCTGGTGGCTGGATTGAGACCATTATAGAAAGTATGAATCTGAATCCAAGAAGGTAAGGCATGATGGGGGCATCTCCTTAATAACTCCTTGAATCGTTCCCATGTGTCGTACAATGATTCAGATTCCAATTGAACATATGTAGAGATGTCATTCCTTAGCTTCACAGTCTTCGCCAGTGGAAAGTACTTCATCAAAAACTTCTCAACCATCATGTCCCAAGTAGTAATCGATCGTCTAGGTAAAGAGTTGAGCCACTTCTTCGCCTTACAACTTAATGAGAATGGGAACAATCTCAATCGAATGGCATCATTGGAAACACCATTGATCTTGAATGTTTCACATATCTCTAAGAATCTGGCTAAGTGTGTATTGGGATCCTCATCTTGTAAGCCATCAAATTGGACATATTGTTGGACCATTTGTATAACGCTCGACTTTAATTCGAAATTATTGGTAGGAATGGGTGGTCTAACGATGCTCGACCTAGTACCCTAGAGATTGGGCCTAGCAAAGTAAGACATGGTTTACTCATTTTTGTTTGCCATGGTATCGAAATCTTCTGGATGATGTTCTCTCGGATTCACTGTTTCTTCTTCTAACAGTTCGTTTGCAATATCCGTGGTATTCGTGCCCACGTCTCTGTGATTGGTGTTATGAATAATTTGTTCTTGGTAAGGATGGAAAAGTGCTAGCCCAGAATTTCGTCCCCTAGTCATAGACTAACAGACTACAAAACAGAGATTAAGTAATATAATTACACTAAAAACTAATTCACAATTATTTATTATTAAACAAAAATGGTAGATTAATAGAGTTTAAGCTTTCAAAATATTGAAATCGAGTCCCCGACAATGGCGCCAAAAACTTGATGATTATTTTTACTAAGTTTATTTAACTTGATGCAGATTCATTCTAAATTCTAGTATGACTACGTAGATGGGCATAAGCTAGTTTGATTCATCATTCAGGCAAGTGACCCTATCTATCATAGTATAGGAGAAATCTACATCTCGTGTCGTATTCCACAGGGTCATTTGACATACTCGTACTCACCATCACTCTATTATCATACCTATAATTAAAATTGATTTTTAATTTAAATAATCCTAACTATTACTAGGATAAAATAACATTGGAGAATAAAAGATGATAACAGGCTAAAGGTAGGAGCAGTCACCTGAACGTAATTATTGATATAGATAATTCTATGTAATCATGAAATAACAAAACTATCAAATTCATTGTATTGTAAAGGGTTAAATAGTTATCAAATTCTCTCTCGAGCAATTCAAAATCTAAATCTAAGTTGAGTAAATTTTCTCTCGAACAATTTACAATACTCAAATTTGAATTAAATATATTACCCTATCTCTTACATGAGTTCATGAAATCCTATCTCTAAAATACCATAAACCCATTTATTCGTGTCAAAGTTATCCAATTAGCTTATCTCTCGATCATAAAAATTGAACTGCAAAGAGAAATAACACCTAAATATGAAAATTCATCCATCATCACAAACATCCAATTTCTCAATCTAGAAGTTTGAGAATCATGTAAAACAACAACTAGATTCATACATAGGATAATTCTCAATGTTTGCAAACCTACATACGAATAAAATACCATGAATTCAATGAAAACAAGAAGAGACATGATTACTAAATTGTTCAAATAATAGGTTCAAGCAACATAAAAAAAAATAAGGTTAGATCACCAAGAGAGATGAGAAATTAAAAGAGATACATGAAAGAATAAACGCATACGAAATCTCCTTCAACTCCTCCTTCGCTTGGGTGCTCCACCTTCATCCTCCAAAAGCTCTCCAAAAGAAAAAGATCCCAAAAGTACAGATTAATTTTTTCCCCAGGTTTTTATAGTCTCATAGCAAACATGGTCGAATACGGGATTCAACACGGCCGTGTTACAGACCGTGTTGATAGTTCTAGGGTGGTTCCACACGAATAGACGTGTCTGGTCATGGGTCGTGTTATCTAACATGGGTACTGACACGGCCGTGTTGGAGAACACGGTCGTGTTGTTCTTCATGTTCTTCAGACATGGGTTGGTCGGCTTCAATGCTCCATTTTGTCCCGAAAAGAACACGGGCTGGGAACACAGGCGTGTTCCCACCCGTGTGATGCTCTGACTTCTCCTCCATTAAATAGGATCCAGCCAGAATAGAACACGGGTAGGCACACAGGCGTGTTCCTACCCATGTATGACCAATTCTTCTCCTATGATCAGCCATGTTGGTCCCGTCACCTCCCCTCTTTGCTCCAAGAATTTTAGTTCCACTAGTTCGCAGTACCTGTATTAGAATAATGAAGTAGTAAGTGAATAGCTCAATACATGAAATAATAGAAACTCCAAACTATGCTCTACTATGCATCGTAAAATCGTAGTTGTATAGGAACTCCAACCATCTCCTCTAGCGTAGGTTTAAATCCTTCTACGTATCAATGTAATTAAGGTTCTTGTGATCTAAGAAGATAGCATAATGAACCCCATATAGGTAGTGCCTCCAGATTTTCAGTACAAATACCACTGCCCCGAGCTCCAAGTCATGCATGAGATAGTTCTGCTTATGCTTCTTCAGTTGTCTCGAGGCATAAACAATAACATGTCCGCATTGCATCAGGAAAGCACCCATCCCCTAATTTGATGAATTGGTATAAATGTGAAATCCTTCCTTCCCAGATGGAAGTGTAAGGATAGGGGAAGAGGTGAGTCTGTCCTTCAACTACTGAAATACTGCCTCACACTTCTTCATATAGGTAAAAGCTGCCTCCTTCATCGTCAAGGATGTGAGGGGGAGTTCTATCCTTGAGAACCCCACCACAAACTTGCGATAAAATCCTGTGAGTTCCATAAAAATGTGTATATTTGATGCTGACTTTGGTCGCGGCCAATCTCGCACTGCCTGTACCTTGGACAGGTCCATGAACAACCTGGATCCACTGATAGTATGCCCCAAAAATGCTACCTCCTGCAGCCAAAATTGGTACTTAGAGAACTTGGCGTACATTTGGTGCTCACTCAGCTTCCCCAACACCTATGCCAATTGCTGAGTCTTCTCCTCCTTTGTCCGAGAGTAGATCAGAATGTCATCAATGAAGACTATGACAAATCTGTCCAGATAGGGCTCGAAGACACGGTTCATTAGACTCATGAATGCGGAAGGTGTATTCGTGAGCCTGAAGGGCATAACCGTGAACTCGTATAATACATAGAGGGAATTGAAACCTATCTTTAGGATGTCCTCCTCTTGAATCCGTAGCTAATAGTATCCGAACCTTAAATCCAGCTTGGATAACCAGAAGGCTCCCTGAAGCTAATCAAAAAGCTCGTTGATCTGGGGAAATGGATACGTATTCCAGACAGTCAACCGATTCAGCTCCCGGTAGTCAATACAGAGCCGCAACAACCCATCCTTCTTCTAAATGAATAACACCAGTTCTCCCCATGATGATGAGTTCGGTATTACAAATCCTGACTCCATTAGCTCCTGTAAATGTGTCCTGAACTCCGCCAACTCCTTTGGGGCCATCCTGTATGTTGCTCGAGTTTCAGGCCTCACTCCTAACACCAATTGAGTCCGGAAGTCCATGTCCCTGGCCAGTGGCAATCCGAGTAATTTATCCGGAAATGCATTGGAGAAATCCCAAACCACCGGTAAATCGGCAATAGAATCTTCTGCTCCCGCCATCTCGAAGCAGATGAAGTACACCTCATCTCCCTGCTCATGGGCTTTGACAGGCTGTACAGATGATAATAAAAGGTGGGAAACAAGCCTAATACCTTCGATGACGATGTAGGAGTCCCCGTGCCTCAAGGTGATCCTCCTCGATGGGCAGTCGATCTGGGCATGGTTCGAATGCAGCCATATCATGCCCAAGATTAGGTTAAAGTCTGGCATCTTCATGATCGTCGTCGGTGCCTAAAATGCTTTCCCACCAATTTCTGCCTCCATGTTATAGTGGGTAGAGGCTAATATCTCGGATCTGTCTGGTAGACGCACCCTCAATGTCAAGCCCATGAATCATTCCACGCCTTCCAGTACTTTAACAAAGGTCTTAAATACGAACGAGTGCGAAGCACCCATATCGAATAAGGTATTAGCGAGCTTGCCACCAATAAAGGCTATACCTGAGGTTTTGTTTGAATTATGTCAGTTGTTATACTACGATATCAAGGTACTATATAATTGAAATTTTAAATTCATAATAAACTAAATTTCCTGTAATGACCTCCTCAGGATTCCTCGGCTCGGCGAGGTCCAGTGCGTATATCTGTTCTTGTCCTCGGCCACGGCCGTAAGGTCCTTGGCCTCGACCTCGTCATTGGCCTCGACCCTACTATACTGGAGGGGACACTGGAGGTGGAGGAGGAGGAAGTGGATGAAACTAGTGCGGGCACTCTGATCAATAATGTCCCGGCTGGTGGAAACCATAACAAATTACTTATCAGTGACCACGGTCGTCTTGTCTCATCACGCCATGCACCTATAGAGGCGGGGGAGCTAGTACTGTAGGAGGCCTCTACTCCTTCCTGAAGTTGGGACGATAGTGTCCCCCACCCCTCTTATAAGTCATAGTCCTGCCTCTCTGGGAGCCCCTGCTGCTCTCCCCGAATGATGGCCCATCTAGTTGTCTCTTTCCTCTACTCTGCACCATCAACTGGTCTGCCTCCAACTTTTTGGCCTTCTCTATGATCTGTGTCGATGTGCTATGGGAAACGAACAGTAGTTTTTGCCTCGTAGAATCTCTAAGCCCTCGATAGAACCTTTTGGCATAACTCTCTTCATCCAAATCATGGATCCCTGCAAACCTGGCCAGATGGGAGAACTCCCTCTTGTACTCTATAACAGACCTGGTCCCCTGTAGGAGGTTCAATAACCTCTCTTTTAGCTTATCCATGTCCGTGGTGGACAAAAAATACTCCAAGAATGCCTCACTGAATTCCTCCCATGAGATATCTGATAGATCCCTATCAGCATATATGGACTCCAACATGTACTTCCAGCACCTCTTTGCATGGACATCCAATGCAGAAGATGCCAACGGGACTTCCTTGCTGACCAAGCAGCTGATGCCTGCCAGGATCTCCTATATAGCCTCGAGCAATTCCTCGGTCTTCACCATATTTTTGTCCTATGGTACATTGGCGGGGACAGGTTCCTGAAGGCACTCAGCCAGTTCGACCCCGGATTTGGCTGCTTGGCCAGGACCTGCTGGGTCCTGAAGTCATCCAAAATTGCCATCAAGGTCTGCCCCATCTCTATCTGTTGAAAAGGAATGGTAGCTGGAGGGGAGGAACCACATTCTGCAGTATATTGACCTGTGGAGGCTGCATAAAGGTAAGGTTTACAGTATAGTAACCTATGGAGGCTGCATAAAGGTAAGGTTTACATTAGAATTAGACTAACTCATTGTTTAAATGGACCATTTTCTGTGACTTTTACACATGGGCACACCATTGGTTCTGATGCATAGTTTGTCCGCAAACTAATGCTCGAGCGGGGTGTTCTAGTGTTATTGACTTCCTTCTCATATGATCATTTGTTCACGTGATACTAGTTTGAAAGACCCATCGCCTTACCAGGAGGTAACCCGATATTATGACCAGAACCGCCGCCTTCCGGTGACACTAACTCACAGGTTAGTCGACACCGCAAGATGCTAATTCTACCGGCTAGTACGATCATTCAACTTGTTTCGGCCAATAGAGAACAGAGGTATAATAAGTAGTAGTAACTAGTAAGTCTACAAAGATCACAGTACATATCATATATATATGAAAATGAAAGTACAATAGTAGTACACAATGAGTACAGTGGAAGATAAAATGGCTTAATACCTGTACATGAATATCAAATCTCTCTCTCACAGAATCAAACTAAGCGGAAGCTAATCTATCATCAGTGCACTCATCATCACCTGACGTCGGGCTATTGTAGTTGTAGTAGGTGGTATCAGCCTTTCATGTCCTGCCACCTCATCCTGCTAGTCATGCTGGTGCTCCATCTCCTCGAGCCTGTTGGGAAAGGTTATGTTTGTTGATGTGTGCGGAGGCTTGACTTTTTATTTGTGGTCGGCTTGCTAGCCTGTGACATGCAAGTCATTTGTGTATACAATACCCAACAATCTTCCCTTATTTGTAGAAGTCAGAACCCTTTACACTAAGGTGAATTACATCAAGATAAATAAAGAAATAACAAGTAAAGTAGGGTTTGTATTTAAAGACAGATAATGAATAACAAGTTCAACAGAAATCAAAATTTTATATATTTGTATATAAGATTTTTCCATAGAAATGTCTTAGCCCACAAAATTTAATAGGACTGATGAACATAGAATCATTTGAAACTCTGCTATTGCTAAATTTCTTTCTTCTCATGCTGTCTCTTTTGATTACTGTAAGGCTTGGGGAAGTACTTTGCAGGTTTAGGAGGAGCTTTGAGATTGTTCTTGCCATATTCTCTATCATAGATCCTCTTCTTAATCAATGATTTTTCATATAACTCCCACTCCTAGGAACTGTAATGAGCATTTCTGTCTTCATCGAAATCCACAACCAAATTTAGAGAGAATAAGAGACTTGGAGGTTGGGCTCCATCGTTCAACAAATTCTTGTGCTGTTCTTTTCTCAGCTTCATGAGTTGGAAAGGATCGGCTAGCAGAGGCACCATCACCATACTTCCTTCTTTTTGGTACTTGCACTACAGGAGGAATCTCTTGAGGATGCTCTTGAAGATCAGAAGTCCATATATGAGAGTAGTGTTCTGGAGGAGCTTCATAAAATTCTTGTCTTAGAGAGAATGTAGGCTTGCTGCCAGTTGGATTAAGTTTAGGAGGCGGAGCCTCATAAGGATTGACTGGAAATTCTATAAGTACTTGATTATGCATCCACACAGCAGTATCATAAGAATGAAACTTTACACCATGAATCTGTTTCTGTACATCTGTACTTATCTCTTTCAGCTTGGCTTCCCATTGGGTCTTCATGTATTTAGAGGCTTTTGATAGATATTCTTTGACTTTATCTTCCCCCTTTTTGAATTCTACAGTAAGGGTTATTATGGTATCTTCTTTGAATTTCCCAACTTCCTCACATGTTTTGAAATTGTGTTCTTGAGTTTTCCTCTCCAGTTGAATCTGATTGTTGGCCAATGTGACTGATTGATCCATGGCGTGACCAATACTAGTGATAGTATGGTCTATGTACTTTCCACCAATTTGTAGCAATCTCTTAAACTCATCTGTATTATGTTGTATTTTAGTAAAGCCTCTGATCATCTCATTCTCTAGAGCAGTGAATTTTCAGTAACTTGCATGAGAGACTTATTAAGGTACTCTCATTATTGTGTCGGCATTGATTCCATTTTAGCCAATAGGGTATCATCAGGACTAATATCAGTAGGAGGAGGTGGAGGAGGAAGAGCTAGATTGGTCCAGATAGGTGCTTCTTCAATGACAAATGAACTCTTGGCTTTGAGGAAAGGTAGATTCTTATCCTACTCATGTTCAAGAATGGAAGGGATAGAGAAATCTAAATTCCTCATAAAAGTCTCTGGAGACTCTGAAAATTTTTCTTCTCCATCAGTTTGCAAAACTGCAGTCTCCCGCTCAAAATGTGCCTGGGGTAATGAGTCTGCTGGTATCTCTTCTGGAGGAATATCTTCAGAGGTCTTATCAGGGATAGCTTCAGGGGACTTTGCAGTAGTCTTCTTAGGAGGGATGAATAGGGGGTCATCTAAGTTGAGTTATTCTATCTTATTTATGTCCTTTGTAGAATTTAGAAAAGTGGCTTGGTCAGGGGAGTAGTGAACACTCATACTTGAGCCATTATCATAAAGAGGGGTGCTCTGCTCATACTGATCTATGTTGTCCTCTTCCTCTACAACATTAACATCAACCACTTTCTCTTAAAACTGGGCTGCAGGAACATCTGATTGAATCTCTGACTCTGGAATCTCAGCTTTTTGAACATCTACAAGAACTGTAAGAGAAGGCTCCCCCTCAATAGATGCACTCGATGTGCCAACTATATTAGTGTGAGGAGGAGATGGGATCTTGTCCTTATCATCAAAGATTATTTGATGGGCTGGAGGAGCTTGTCCTGGATTTGGGATTCTAATCTCGCATCTCTGGATGGATGAAATAGATACCTTCTTGAGGTTGTGAATTGCCACACCGTTGGTTATGTCGAAGATCTCTGGAGGAGCATGATTCAAGTACAGAGAAATAATTCTACCAAAATTTGGCGCCTTCAAACTCTCCTTAATCTTTTCAAACAGCATGTATCCCCATTGGATTTTCTTTCTTCATACAACTGCAGTTATCATATCAAAGAACTCTGTGGAGATATATCCAATTGACCCAATTTTTCATAGAAGAATCTTGCTGAGAATGTCAACCAGGAGTTTACTTTCAGTAGTCATGTTTTGCCTCTTAACTGAAATGGCGGAATATGGAAGATCACAGAAGGTGTAGGATCTTGAATAATCAACTTCTTCCAGATTGTCTTCTTCATCTATAGATTGCAATCACAAAAACTCTGTGATGGAAGGCTGCTTGATTTTGAGTTTCATGCCTCTGACGGAAGTTTTCAACAACTTCCTGCTTCTCTTGAACTTGGCATGATGGAAGAACTCTTCAACATCAGATAGTAAGACTTTGCAAGGATGTTCCAGGATGAATGAGAGGTTGGCGGAATCCAGAAGTATCAGGACATTTTTGAAATCGTCGGAAATTTCTTCTATGCCGGCGTGAACAAATTCACTTCCCACACTAATCTTGGAGGAAGGAGCCATCGAATGTAGAGACAGAGAAATTTCTGGTTTGAGAAGAAGAAGCAGTGGGGTTTGCGAGAAGAATGGTGGTGTCCTTCGCGAAACAGAACCGACTTTCTCGGGATGAAATTTCGAATTTGTGGGTTCAGGAATTTCTACGGACTTATCTTTTATTTATATATAATTAAAAAATTTCGTAGAATTAAAAGAAATGCATACCTAGCGGCGGTTCGAATTCCTCATCAAAAATAGAGAAAATAATCTGGCAGAAGAGTGCTTTTCTCGAGAGAAGTAGGCTTCTCGAGAAATCCATAGACATTTCTCGAGAAAAATATTCTCCATTTCTCGAGAAAAGAATTCATTCCGAGAAGTCCAGGAAGCATTTCTCGAGTAATGTTATGTCTTTCAACAAATGTAAGTCCTTTTCGAGAAATCCACATAATTTTCTGAGAAACACTAGATCTTCATAGAATTTGTCCTTGACTTCAGAAAAGATCACTTCAAGATTCCATGTTGAGCATGCCAAGTTCTTTCTTGAAAAAGGAGAACTTGGCCTCGTCCAACGGCTTTGTGAAAATATCTGCCACCTGCTTGTCCGTCGGGACATAGTTGAAGGCTATGTCCTTATTCTCCACATACTCCCGGATGAAATGGTAGCGTACTTCATTGTGCTTGGTCCGGCTGTGAGAAACTAGATTGTTGGCGATAGCTATTGTGCTGGAAGAGTCGCAATATATTGGAATTTCTCTAAACTTCAAATTATAGTCTTCGAGCTGGTTTCTGATCCATAGAAGCTGTGTGTAACCACTACCCACAGAGATATACTCTGACTCGGTAGTAGATGTTGCCACACAATTTTGCTTCTTACTGCTCCAAGAGATAAGCCGTCTTCCGAGAAATTGGCACGTCCCGGAAGTATTTTTCCTATCGTCCCTGCTTCCTGCAAAGTTAGCATCTGAAAAGCCAATTAGCTCGACATCATTACTTCTTGGGTACCATAAGCTAAGATTGGGTGCACCCTTAAGGTATCTTAAAATTCACTTTGTAGCGACATAATGAGATTCCTTAGTGTTCACCTAATATCTAGTGCAGACACATGTTAAGAACATTATATCTGGTGTACTAGTAGTTAGGTAGATCAAGGATCCAATTATGCTTCTGTACTTGATTTCATCAAAAGGTTTCCTTTTTTCATCCTTGTCTAGAGACACTATTGAACCTATTGGAGTCCTCATAGAGGTTGCATTCTCCATTCCGAATTTCTTAAGAAGCTCCTTGGTGAACTTCGTCTAAGAAATGAAAATTCCATCCTCAGATTGCTTCACCTGAAGTCATAAGAAATACTTTAGCTCTCCCATACTGCTCATTTCAAACTTCCCTTGCATAAGTTTAGAAAACTTTTTGCAAAGGATGTCTTCCGTAGAGCCAAATATGATGTTGTCGACATAGATTTGCAAAAGAAAAATTTTGCCTTTAACTTCCCTAAGAAATCATGTCTTGTCTATCTTTCCCCTTGTGAACTTGTTCTCAAGAAGAAAGCTAGACAACGTCTCATACCAAGCTCGGGGAGTTTGCTTTAAACCATATAGAGCTTTATTTAAAAAGAAAACATGATCAGGGAATTGAGAATTGACAAAACCTAGGGGTTGCGCTACGTATACTTTCTCTTTCAGATCCCCGTTCAGGAATGCTGATTTCACGCCCATTTGGTAGATAGTGAAGCCTTTGAGGGCAGTATACGCTAGAAACAACCTGAGCGCCTCGAGTTGAGCAACTGGGGCAAATGTCTTGTCGAAGTCAATCCCCTCTTCTTGTCTGTATCCTTGTACAACAAGCTGAGCATTGTTCTTGATAATTACTCCGTGTTCGTCTAGCCTATTTCTGAATATCCACTTGGTGCCGATTACGTTCTATCCCTTTGGCCTAGGCACAAGCTCCCAGAGTTTGTACTGTTTAAACTGGCTGAGCTCCTCTTGCGTTGCCATGATCCAAGAGGCATCTTTGTTTGCTTCCTCGAACTTATTCGGTTCAACCTGAGATAGAAAATTCAGATGCAAAATTTCATTAAATGTACCTCTTCTGGTTTTGACACCGTCGCCTGGCTCTCCAATGATTAGATCTGCATGGTGATCTCTTAGGTGTCGAAACCCTAGATTCATTTCCCTCTCTCCAGCAGGCTCTGTAACATCTTGTGCAGCCTTTATGGGTTGAGGCACTTCTTCCTCTATAGGTTTTTCATCCACCAAGCCTGGATCGACGATCTTTACTGAGCTTGGACTATCTTCCTTGACAGTTTCATCCAAGCTTAGCTCCTTGAACTTGGTACCTGCATCTGCACCAATAACACTAGACGAGATGCTCTAGAGCAAGCTAGTCTCATAAAATAAAACGTTTATCGATTCTTCTACCATCATAATTTTCTTATTAAAACTCCTATATGCCTTATTATGGCTACTATATCCTACAAAAATACCTTCAAAACATTTTTCACTAAACTTAGTTCGGTAATGCTTCCCATTATTAAGTACAAAGCATTTGCTTCTAAGATTCTAAAGTAGGACACAGTTGGTTTTCTGCCCTTCAATAGCTCATAGGGGGTCTTACGATAGTTCTTGTTGATTAGTGCTCTGTTTTGCACGTAACAAGCAGTGTTGAATGCCTCAGCCCAAAAGTACTCCGAGAGTGAAACGTCATTCAATATGGTTTGTACATGATTCAATCAGGGTTCTATTCCTTCTCTCAGCAACTCCATTTTGCTATGGAGTACACGGGGAGGAAAACTCATGAAAGATACCTTGGCTTTCACAGAACTTTGTCATGGAACCAGACTCAAACTCTATTCCGTTGTCATATCTGATTTTGACCACTTAGTAGTCCAGTTCATTCTGAATTTGCCGGACAGAATTAGTGAAAGAATCGACGGTATCTGACTTGTACTTCAGAAAGAACACCCAGGTGAAACGTGAGTAGTCATCAACAATTACTAATGTATAAACCTTACCTCCTAAGCTTTGAATTGGCATAGGACCGAATAAGTCCATATGAAGAAAGTATAAGCTTCGTGAAGAATCTTTCTCAGCAATACCTTTGAACGTAGCCCGTGTCTGCTTACCTATTTGACAGGAATGACATGGAATCTCTTTAAGGAACTTAATGCTGGGGGCATTGATAATACGTTTTGTAGCCTAAACTATTATCGTATTTTCTAGTTTATAATGTACAAATCATGTCTTATTAGTTTATTTTTTATTTTTTTTATGTAAATATTATTGCCACAAATATTTTCTTGTCTTTTTGCAGGTTTCCAGAAGTTTGACAAAAAATGACCTGACATGCCCCCCATCACGCCCTCCCTAGGCGTGACCTAGGGCATGTCACCCGATCCCGATGAAGCCTGATGATAGAGACAGAATAACCGAAAAAACGGCTGTCACGCCCCCCTGACACGCCCTCCCCGGGCGTGTCCCAGAGCGTGATACGGGGCGTGCCTCCCTTTGCCCGAAGCCTGCCGCCGCATTAAATGCTTTTTCGCCTCAGCACGCCAACAGTACTATCATGCCCCCCGTCACGGGCGTAACACATGGCGTGACCCCTCATTTTCCGATGACTGATGGATTTCCGACCAATGATTTCGACGCGACGTGCGTGTCACGCCCACCCTACACGGGCGTGACCCAGGGCATGTCCACCGACATATAGAAGCAATCATCCTTCCCACAAGAATCCAGATCCGAGGTCAACCCCGTACCTGTCACGCCCCCTAACACGCCCCCCTAGGGCGTGTCGAAGGGCGTTACCAACCCATGAACTTTTCCTATAAATTCAGACCCCCCTTCCATTGTAGCAAGTTTTGGGTTGAGAGGGGGAGGTGCTGCCCCTTGGTTTACTTGTTCTTTTTTCATGTTTTCTTCTCTCTCTCTCTCTTATTTTGTAATTTTTCCTTAATATAGCTTAATGCTTTCCTTGTATTAGTTTGTAATATCTTTTAGTATTTTTAGTGGTAGTGATAGCTTAGATTTTCATTTTCATGCAATTGTAATTTTCATTTCAAGTTTTGTAGCTCTCCTTTTTCATTAATATAAAAGTGGTGTTGTCACCTTTTTCCTTTTTATTCTTTATGCTTTACTACTCATCCCCCCTCCTCCATTTCATCATGAGTAACTAATCCTCCTTGTACTCGATCTTGATGATCCGAGGTTCGAGCGATTAAGTTATGATGCTTTAATTTACCTTTTCTCTTTAGGTTTTAGGCCTTGAATTACTCTTGATGTTTCATGGGTTGAAGGTATATTATCGATATATACTCTCCACCTTTCCTTTCATTCTGGGCTAGCCGAGAGGCTGATAGTTTGAAGTGAGCATTCAAGAGTAAAGGGAGTTGTACGCACCCCTCGAGAGAGGCTGACGTCCAAATCTCCCGGATTGGAGTAAAATCCAATAGTGGGGTTCACCGTGTAAAGCGAGCTTTAGGCCTCCGATTTAGATGAGAGTCGGTCGGACCTTCCTAAACTCAGTTGGGCACGACTTCGAGAGAAGCGTGTTTAAGCTTTAGGAACCTCCACCGTCAAGGACCTTTGCCCTATTAAGCTTAGGTTTTTCTTATCGCATTTTCTTAGTCGTCTTTAGCCGAGGTGATTCTTGATCGAGTGCATTTCCATTTCATAGTTTCAGCCCTTCATTTTAATCGCTTACTTTATGCTCTTTAATTAACTGCAGTAGTTCTCTTTCTAGCATAGCTTTATTTTCTTTATTGCAATTAGTTTCTCAAAACCCTGGTTTTTTCCGTCGATAAAATAATAGTCTTTGTGTGAGTAAGTTTACTCAACAGTTCCCAGATTTCAATACAACACTTGTGTCCCCTAGCTACAGTTCGATAGGTATACTTGCCTTATTGGATTGCTAGTTCGGTTGCTTTTATTTTCTTAGAATCTTAGCGACCACAAGGCATCACGCACTAAGTTGTGAGAAAATAGCTTATTTAAGGTTTTGAAATTAATATGTGCTAATCTCTTATGCCATTGGTCATAGAGAGACGCACTACTTCTTTCCATCAAACACATTAGGGTAGAAGTGTCTAAATAAAGAAAATTTAAATAGAAAATATTTCTGCTCTGAGTGCCTGTTAAGACCGTCTCCAAATTTGCAGACGATTTTATCAAACACTTGTCCTTGAAGAACTCAACGATGTAGCCTTTGTCACATAGTTGACTTATGCTTATAAGACTATGATGTAATCCTTCAACATAAGAAACGTCTGTAAAAGAGACTATGCCATTGGAAATCATACCATAACCTTTTGTTGTTCCCCTATCTGAACCTCCAAAAATGACTTTTGATCCGTCTTTAACTGGGGTATAATCGTGCAAAAGGCTTCTTGTCCCGGTCATGTGCCGAGAGCATGCACTGTCCAAATACTAGATTGGATTTCTATTGGACTTTGGAAATACCTGCAAAAATAAATCAGATTACCTTAGGAACCCAAACGTATTTGGGTCCTTGGTTCCTGGTCTGCTAACTCTAGGATTTATAAGATTGGCAGGGTTATACCAACAGTCTGCGCCAAAATGACCAATTTTACCGCAACACCAACAGTCAAATCTATTATACCTTCTTTTGTACTCCTGCTTTACCCTTTGAAAGTGAGGTCTAGTAGGGGCAGAACTCTTAGAGGTGGAGGCCTCCTGGTTACAACATACATAGGGGCTTCCCATCTCCTTAGCCATAGGCATAACAGATTTGGCTTTCAGTGCCTTCTTATTGTTATGCTCATGTACATATGGACCATAATTCTTCATTTGAATCTCTTCATAAGGTGCTTTGAACATGCTGGCACCAAAGTCACGGGGATGGGTCCATCAGTGGTATCTGTTCGTGGGCTCTACATGAGTAGGCCTAGCATGATGACCATTGGATGACTCAAGGTCAAACTTATTCGTTGGAAAGATTACTTTCCTGAACGAAGGTTGATCCATGGGTTCCTTCGCCCTTTCTTTGGCTCTAGCCTTCTTGGCATCCTTATCTTATACACAGACATGG